>OX335643.1:13407846-15907846 GCA_946894095.1 Incurvaria masculella
CGTGCACCTGGAAATCGTAAGCTGCAAAAATATTGTGTGCAGCCACGGAATACCTACCTAAAACATTTAAAATATTTTATTTCATAATTCAGAGGTGGAGGCGGCGCAAATATTTCCTCAAATAGGCACGCACGAAATACCAAAAGAAAATTACCTCACGTTAAGTTACGTTGAATAAACTTACCAGATCCATGTCCCATGGAAAGGTAGATTCAATTTGTATGTGAATTGAGAAATACAAAATAAATTTCGACCTAAAATTATAAACAATAAACCGATAATTAAAAATTGTTTTAATTTAATGTTTATATACATATGTTAATTTATCAAACGTACTAGAAAAGGACAGGACTTCGAATCAAAGAAAAAAATATGTTTGTAGCATATATAATTTGTACTTTGTAAAGGTTGTTCCAATAATAACACAATATTTAAATGTAACAGAGAACATTGAACCATTTAGGCAGAAAGAACTGTGTTATCATGTCGCGATATCGAGCACCGTTTACAGTCACTGCTTGACCAGCTGTATTTTGGAAGAAGTGGTAGTAATGACGCCTCTAGCCCAAAATCCGCAGCAAATGGTCAATAGGCTTTAGTTCTTGTGTCAGTTGAACTTGTAAGCATGGAGACGCAGATCTTTACAGAGTATACGCTGTAGAAAGCTTCTTGAAATTTGCAATTCTTGTCCACCATGGAGGTGAAGAAATAACATTTTTTACCTCCATGTTTTCCACGACGTCGTATTGATGTTGCTGGACTTTCACCAATACTCTCACGTACTGCTTCCATATTGACATTTGAACGGCTTTGTTTTGGACGACCAGTGTGTTTATCATCACCAATTGATCCAGTCTCCCTTAATTTTTCAACTACTCTCTATACATTTGGCGAATTTGAATCAATATTCCGACCATATTTTGTACGATATTTTCGAACTGTGGCCGCCAAACTTTTTATAATTTTTAAAATATTTTTCAACAATGAAAAAACGTTGTTCTAACGTTGTGTAACTCTCCATTTATGCTAATCCTAAACTGTCAGCTGTCAAATTGTTTTTTTTATGGTTGCTCACACATTATTGCACTAATGGCGCCAAATTAAAATCTTGCATTAATTATGGGACACACAGTAGCATATATCGTTTAAAAACTAGGTTATTTAAAACAATACATTTTCTTGAAGGAATTTGACTTTCGTTGTTAAATGACTTTGTTGTAGTTCTTGTGCTGTACTTTCATACAGCTCTTACAAACCGCAAAATTCGATTAAGTAATGTTTGCCAAACCTGATTCGATTATCTTTCTTCTATTGAATGTCTCTGTGCGGCTTACGTGCCTAGGAATCCCGTAGGACTATGGTGAGTGTATGTATGTATATCTATCTGAGATCAAAGTCTTCGATATGAATATGATACAAATGGATTTATTTCTTCACCGAGTTAAGAATAATATTATTTTTGTAAGCGCCACAAGTTCGATTGCAACATAAAAGGTGTGACGACAACAAATTTAGCCGGGGTTAAGAGGTAGGCTCTTTATTTTTATAATTGAAATGCTCATTATTTACATAAAATGACTTCGCGCAGCTGCAAGAGAAACATCAAAACATGTCCGATTTAATTGTTTTTTTCTTGAATGTATTTTTAAATCCTAGTAGCTTGTGCCCTGTGTTTTTATAAATTATTCGAAAACCTTTCTATTTAACACTTAGTAAGCTATTCATTAATTTGAGTGAGTCACGCTCCAAAACATTTTCGAAAATTCAAAAGAATAATTTTGGTTTGCTGACATGAATAAAGAAACATTAAATACTTGCTATTCCTTAAAATGTTTGCCTACACTGAAACACCCTGCTAATAGATTTTGTATTCGCTTCGCTCTGTAACGACTAAAGGTTTTCTATTCATTGATGTAGCTGGGACGGGCGACGGATATGCCACGACAATGTACACCACATTATCTCGGCATATTTATCATTATCTCCATGGTCGCTCTTAGATACAAACGCTTTAGTCTTTAGTCGTTTCTTATGTCAGAGGGCATTAGTTCGACACCCGTGCACCGTTATTTTTTTTACATCTGAGATATATGAATGTATATTTCACAATGAGTAGGTAGGTCGAAATTGGTCAGCCTTTTTTTTGGCCGTTTGTCGGAAAATTGTCGAACCGACTATGATCTGGCTGCCTATCTAGAACAACGCAGCCGTGCTCCAACAAAAATCTGTCGATTAGTTACAGTTACGGCGGTACATTTATATTGGTGGTTTTTTTTTTTGTTAAATTGTTAAAAAGTGAAATTTAATTTTTGGCTATATTATTGTTTGTTGATTTTAAGTTTTTCAATAATATATAATTTAGCTTTTAAGTTTCCAAATAAAATAAATAAATAAGTTAAGTATTTTGTGGGATCTTCTCTACTGAATTAGTCGAATCCAAGGATCAGTTTGTGAGGTAGTCAAACGATATAACGTTTGAATACAAAATGTTTAAATAGAAGAGACAAAAAAACATTATGGCTCTAATTGTCGTTTAACTATAAATTAGTCATAGACATGACATAACTAGACGTGTTGGATCTCTTCCCGTGGCGTCTCATAGTACTTCTCAATGTACCAAACTTGCCTCTCCCTCCAGCTCGGATGCCAAAACCCATTCATCATTCTCCGGAAATACTCAAGATCGTGCGTTGAATACGAGAGCGCTTTTCTCCCAGGACGCCGCTATCGCCTTCGTCAAACACAATTATGTTCGCTTTTTCCGAGTATCACTTCACTTTGTTAGTACAGTCACGACAATCGCACCGGATTGAGAGCGAACCCCCTTTCGCCTGTCACTTAAGGCGTCCGAGTCGCCCGCCGGACGTAACAACAACCCACCTCCCTGGAGGGGTAGGAATAAATGATAAGTTCCACCACGTCCGTAACGTAATTTGATTTGCTTATATTTATAGTCGGGTAAGGATATATACGCGCTCTTTTATTAACGTCATTGCTTGCTAGGGCACCATGATAGAGAGAAATTATTGGGTAACTTTACCATCTTACATATTTTTTTATAAAATAAACCATGTTCGTAGACAATTTAATTATGTCATGTCTGTTTGCTAATTCAAGTCCAGCCTTGCACTATTCTTATACTAGTTCTTTTAACAGCTTTCTGTCATTAACTATTGTATTCTTGCATCACGGTCGATTCTACATGCATATCCAATTCGTTGGAAAAAAGCGACGTTATTATACTTGCTTAGTAAAAAAAAGATATTTTATCAACCTAGGACTGTGCATCTGTGTCAATTAAGATTTTGGTGACGATGGCAAAATGTTTGAAAGTTTAATCTTTGCATCATCTCCGCAACCACGGAGATCGACGGTCTTAAACACTGGGACGAGAAGGCATTGATAACGGAATTGAGAAGTAGGGAGGACTGTAGAAGTATTGCGTAAATAATCTATCTATACTAATAATAAATCTGTAAAGGGTGTTCATGGAGTAAGTTGCTTTGTTTTCTAAGATACTTCGTTTGAAGACTTTATGCATGATATTAAAACTAAATTGACGATTTTTAGAAATCAGTTCTGTATGTATAATATGTTTGTATGTATGTATATATATTCCTTCATAACTCTTAAACCGATTATCCGAATTAGATTTAACTTAGTACACTTGCATTTAACAACCCGGGAATTAGGATAGGCTAAATATAATTCAGTTCCGCTTACGCCAAGATGTGGCTGTCATACAAACTGCAATGCTCTGCACGGCTCGGCGGGAGGGCGGCGGCTGGAGGAGGGGGGGGGGGGTTCGGCGGCGGCGCTTACTTTTACTACTTGGTATCATGCTCAAATCGCCAGACGTGCGACCAATGGAAAAAAATAATTATCTCTTGAGAACCAATTACTCGATTTAGATGCGGATTGTATCTACGTTTAGCCTGATTCTACTCAAAACTTATAGGCTACATAATATAACGGTTCATTACCAGATTCTTATAACTTGCGAACCACTTACCCGATTTATATGCGTATTTTATCAACGTATAGCATCTCTGGGAGCAGTCAGGTTTGGGATAGGTTACCGTTTTTCGACGTTGAGGCTGGCTGTGAGTTGGAGTCCACGCAAAACTTACCTACGTTACAAGTTACTTACTTACTAGGTAAGCAATGTAGCAGTGCAGGTGCAGAAAGGTTCTGGCGGCAAAAGCTTTTTTTTTAAATAGCTACCAAGTGTCAACGAAGCTTTAAATGGGAATTATTGGTTTCTCATTAAATCATGCTATTTCGGCTAAAACGAACTTGATTACATTTGGTAGATGGATACATTGTCCTAGACCAGTTTGACCCCATTTTGGACCAGCCATGTGGGCTACTTTTAATCCATGAAATAATTTAGCCGACGATAACCCGAGCGGAGCCGGGTACCGCAGCTAGTATTTTTTATATGCTGATTTGTGTGCCCACAATCATCACGGTCTCAAAAGTCGTTAAATTTAAAATGTGATATCACTGAGAAGCTAGAACATTTAAAGAAACATTCGACGATATTGACGATGATATTCGTAAATAGCAGTTCTTTTAAAGGCATATACGTTGTGAATATTATACGTAGTGAATACGACTCATTCCGTATCAATACAAAAACTCTCTATTTACCCTTATTTGAATTACTATGGAGGCAAATGAAATTTTCACATTTATATTGCTAGAAACAGCACAAAATAATACAAATCACCTTTTTGAATAACTTTTTTCATGAAAAACTGGTATGGATGCCTGTGACCTCCACTGGCAGACAGTTCCATATACTGGCGGTGCGGTAGAGAAATGCGTTTAAGAATCAGTTCGTTCTTAAAAACCTAAAGTCAACCACAAGGGCTTGCTCTGCTTGACTCTTTGTTTACAGGTCACTGTAGTAGTTCATGACAGAAAGAATAGTATTAAAACTAAATCGTACAATGTTTTCACAACTTTTTCATGTTGCCACTGGAGTAGTGCATCGCTTTAAGGTCCTTGGTTTCGGTGACGCTAGGTACTGACATTTGTCATTAACTGTTATATCTGACACGAATTGTTGATTCTCGTCAATTCATATTCATTTAGTGTTTTTACCTATGATTCTAAATACTTTTGTAAACTTAGACTAATTGGACGTTGAAAAAAAAAACCAGCCAAGTTTCTTGCCAGTTCTTTTTCGCTGATATTGCCGAACTGGCTAATGATAAAATATTTCAAATCCGAGTGCAGTAAACTGTCCATGGATGATGAATAAATAATAAACAACACGACTCTCAAATTTTTCTGCAGTTCTCCCGGCCCTCATTTTACCACATGGAAACTAAGTGCCATTCCAGGACCTTCCTAACATTGCACGGCTATATTGACGACATAGAACCAACACATCACATATTTTCCGCAGAAGCGTTTGGATACATATACTATGTTTATTATTTAATGAATGTGAATGAGAAAATAAATTTAAATCTATAAACCAGTGAATTCTCTATGCGTGTTCATTGTATTGAGTTATTTGACTAATCCGCTGGGAGGCCCACTAAGTCAGTCAGTCAGTCAGTCAGCGTGTTTGCGTCCACTGCTGGACATACGCCTCTCCAATTTTTCTCCAGTCACCAATTTCTCACCTCAGCGGTACGGAACCACTGCTTTCCACCGCATTGGTCCCACTAAGCCTTTTTTCTGCGGTGCCTTCATTGGCAGTTAATTAATGAAACGCATGATCTGCGAAATCCCCTAACCCTCGATACAGCATAATACAGGATAAAGACGTTGTCTACAATGATTCCATTAATTGGCGCTTTGATCAGGCGAATCTCGGAAACACTGATTCGGCTAATGCTTAATCCGTCTGTACATTGTGGCTTATGAGGGGGGAGGGGTTTGGTTGGTTACGTTACGGAAAATTCACGGAAATTCAATTTTCTCTAACGCTATTGATCTTGCCTTCGCAAAACAAATCAGCTCTCATTTATTAATGAAATCAAGTAGTCAATGCGTTACTTATATTGAGGCTTTCGTTAAAACATACTTAACTTTGGAAATTGTTTTTTTTATTTTTCATGCGAAAATTTTTACATTGTAATGGAAATTACATAATATGCAACGAAAGAATCGGTATTTTTTAAAAACATTTTAATAAGAGTATCGTGTTCACACGTTGGTATTAGTTGTAAGAGGCGTCATTGCACATGGCAAAACACACAACATAATTCTGTTTTTACCATCAGTGCGGTAAAAAAAATCTAACTATCGTTAATAGGTAGATGAATATAAGTAGCATCGATTATGTTCACATGACAATACAGGTCGGACAGCCTAACCTGAGGCGACACAGTTTTCACACAAATGCATATCTCTAATACAACATGCTTGAATGGTTGATGTAACTCGTAGCTCGCGAGGGCGCCTTTACATGCCCTGAGCATTACTACACTTACACAATGTTATGATCACCATCATTCCCAGTTTTGTGAATGTATGTATTTGTTCGCCTCAGGTTACCTATACAACCTATACACTACAACTTATATAGATTAATCAGACCACAAGGTTTTCTTCTTGAATCCAATATTTGCCGGAATTATAAAATCTTGAAAAGAGTTAGTTATCGACTCATACCTTTCAACAAAATATGCAATCTTCATTACGACAATTACAACTTAACAGATGTGCTGATAGTCTTACGAAAGCCTAAGCGAGACAGCAGTGGTGTGCCCTTAATAGAGGCAGAAAAGCAGTGCCTACCCTGGAAATCTTCAATCTTCATCATGTAATAAACCATAGAATATCTTCTTCGTATTATTCTCGTAAAAGATGCTATGAGCTTATGAAATCTATTGCAAAGTATTAAGTAAGAAATTCCTTCAAACAAATGGATGGAAAGGCACGCATAGCCAGTGCCTCTAAGTTACGCACACTAATTTAATTTTCGCTCTATACTACTACAGAAAAGCGCATAGGTGTACCTGATACCTAGGCGCTTAACGCACACATTTACAGCAAAAATACTCAAAGAAAGGCACGCCTATTGCAATTGTTTTCGACCCTTGTGCGACCCGAAATGCACTGCTATCGTGTGCGCTCGCTCATTTATTTGACTTACTTAAAAAGAGGCTCTAAGTAGTATCATCTGATTATTGTATTAAATATTTTTTATTTTACATATTTGTTTTTATAGCAGCAAAATAAATACACACTAGTATACACTCGAATTCGTAGGCGAACTAACTCGCTTAAGAATTCGGGACGCGCAACATCGAATGTTCGTTGCATTCATTTTCATTTCATTATTTTCAACAAAAATGAATTTTAATTCTTTGATAAAAAATAAAGATGCAGGGATACTTATCCAATTAGAGAATTTAACCAGAGTCCAACTCTAGTTAGATTCTACACAAGTTCTCACACATCTACATAGAAACTTCTCAAACGTATTTACGGACCGTATTGGCGGAACGTGCCGATCCCGCCGGAAGAGACTATTTACCAAAGCAAACTCGTTAGCAAGTAGATCACGGATCCTGAAAGCGGCACAATTTTCCTGTAACGTTACGGATTCAGTGCATCCGGTCGATTGGTGCGCGCTAAGTGGGCTAATGCGACTGAAAAGATTTTACTTTGCTGAAGCTCGACCTCATTACTCAAACTGCTATGCACTTTACAGAGAAAATAATCGTTGTCGTTAACTTTATTTCTCTTTGTATCCTCAGTATGGTCGATAGTCACGGTAGACAGAAATGATTGTATTAAAAAATATTGCAACATTAAAAAAAAAGGTTCTATGGGCTTTAATAGTGGTGGAATTCATAGCTCCAACTCTTTTTGATATCAATTGCCAGCATGAGAGTTTAAGATGGTTTTAGGAGAATTTCAGCAATACCCGCGAATGGTATGTTTTGCTGATTCGGGTCCAGCCTTTCAGTATATTCGTAAAGTAGTTCTTTTTACAGGGATCTTTCTTGAATGAATGTATCCTTGCTTCACGGTCGATTATACATGCATACATGTCACATTCCTTGGAACATTTGTACGGTATTCTATCAGCAAAGTTCGTTCCATGCCATATTTTTGAACGTGAATGCTATCTATCGTTTCTAATTTTCTTTTAATCATGTTTGAATAACAGAGACAATCTACATATAACGTAGAGCTTGTTAACTCTCTATTCGCTATCTCTCATCTCATCTAGCTTATTTTGTTTACAAAATCCATGCTAATATTATAAATTCGAAAGTAACTCTGTCTGTCTGTTACGTTTTCACTCTTAAACCGGTGAACAAATTTTGATGACATTTTGTATAGAGTCTGGACCTTGGTAAAGAACATAGGATAACTTTTGCGGCGAAATTCAACTCAAAGAGGGTGAAAAGGGGAATGGAAGTTCTTATAGGGAACAGCTAGTATTTGTATTTATCTGTTTACTAATATATTATGGTTTAAATAAAGTACATAATAATAACCTGAATAAAATGAAACACAGAAAAACAACCTTCTATAAAAATATTCCCCTGCATTTGAATTTGTGAAACTTTCTTTTAATCTGACCACCTTAATTATAGTATTCGTGGTGGGTCCAAAAACTTTTTTTTACAATTTTAACCTCTTATATTCTTCAGTTTATAAGAACTGTTACCAAGTGGAGCTTTATTCGTCTTCTTACCGCTTTAAATGTCCAAACTTCGTCTTTCGCAATAATGTACAGCTTCCACCGCAAAACATAAATCCTTCAAAACTCCATTTTATAAGCTTCATAAAAGTTTATATAAGCATATCTAGCGCTGGGTCTTTACGACAATGTTCGAAGCAAGGTCTCGTTTCTTGGTTGGCGGTGGCAATCTGATTTGAGAATACACATTTGCACACTTAAATCTTGATTGCTTCTTTTATTTTTGCCTGCATGACATTATACGACTTCTGATACTTACAAATAGAAATAAACTTATTAACCCCCTAACAATGTTCATTTCGGCAAAATTAATTATTCATCCCACAACAAAACTACCACCTAAGCCGAATCTATGAACCCTGTATTAAAATTACCTCAAATCAGAAAACAAGTTCTATAAACACAGCCAATAAAAGTTCCATAACCATTTTGTCATTATTGTTCTTAATTGCAAAAGCAGCTATCGGGAATTCCGAACAGGATGCCAACCGACCGGACAACTACTAAACAAGTAGTAAAGCTGGACTATAACTTTACAGCAATGGACACGCCGTCACAGGTGGTGCTGCCGTGAAGCTTACTAGACTGGACTGCAGGTAAGTGGACTGTGAATTATTGATACAAAGGCGCTTAAAATACTTTGCTGCAACGTAGACCTTTCCGTCACGGCATAAAACTCATTTTGTCCTTTTTGGACGAGGAAAGGGTGCTTCTGCGAGTTTTTAAGATTAGGAGGCGCTAAAAGTTCTTGGTTGATTCACACATTCATGTGTTGTGTATTTGGGAATTTATTGTATGTTCTTGGGTCTATTCTGAGATCAAAATCATATTTATTTCATGGAAAAAAGTCGGTGTTTCCGAAGTGAAAGAGACATGACATTTTTTTTTATTTATCAGAATTATTCACAAATTCTACATCGGTAAAACATGACATGCATTTGTTTTAACTTAAAACATGTTTTTAGGATTCTTATTACTTTTAAAGCAATTTGCCTAGTAAAATTAGCGTGTACAATTTGTTTATGGTCCGACTGCATTTAGGTAGTCTTGAGGTAACTACGCTGTTCTCAATTTGTCGAAGATCTGATTGTACGTAAAACTACGAGTATAGGTCCCGTTTCTTAGTTACTATAAAGTAGGGTTAATCCCGTCCGGGTTGATACCATCGCATTAAATTAACGATGTTCAAAGCGGCAATCAAAATCATTCTTTTTTTTCATTCCTAGTTCAATGCAGCCGTGCAATAAGATCCGCATATAGCCCCCATATGGTGTGTTGGACTATATCATAAGAGTAGATGTGATAGGATTTCCTACCTCAACAACAGCGACCATGGAAGGACGGGGCCAATTAATATACAACGGCGGCCGCGCCGGCGAGTGAGCTCAATTACCAATCGCTCAGTACTGATTTTCTCGAGTTCCAACGTCAATAAAAACACGTAAAACTTTCACAGGACGCTATTTAGTGCAACAAACATTCGATTTTGCGCGTCTCGAATTTTTAAGTGAACTAACCACAGTTATGTTTGAAAAATGTTACGGCTTTTCACGCGGCAGGTAGAGACACTTTCTACCTGCCGCGTGAAAAGCCGTAAAATTTTTCAAACATGTCTAACGACCGCGGTAACCTCAAAAGTATCATAACCACAGTTAGACATTTTCCACTAACTCGTAGATACCACAGGGAATGAGTTTCGATCGCTACTCCGATCCTTTTATGCTCGCTGCTCGACATTTACAATACCTATTCAGCCATTCATTGGGTTCTTTTCGTCTACGAGCGGTCACTGAGCAGGTTTTTTTCGCTGAAACGACAAAAGTTTCGGCTGAAGCGGACCTTGATGTGTAAATACGAGCCCACAAAGGGGCTAACGAATGAGGCCCCGACGGGGGCCGCTCCTGAAAATAGGTCGCTACGTATTCGCTCGAGGTCACCTGTTCCAAACTTTACGGACACCACTGTTTCTTCGTGAGTCGGTATATGATTTTAACTAAAAACAATAACATTCAACAACGAGCGGCTCGAAGATTTGTGGCGCAGGGATTTGAATGCCGAAGGTCATGGGTTCAAATCTCCGCCCATTTTATTTATCTTTCCAAGTTGGGTAAGTTTTAATTTGTTATTGATAAATCAAATAAATCATGTGAAAAAATCACCTACAGGTCACCTTTCGCATGATATAAAACTAAGAAAAATGTTAAGCCCAACAGACCTATCTTATCGTTTGTGAACGTTTCAATAAATTATTTTTGGTATTTCTTTGTACACAAGTTTAAAAACTAGTACGATTCGGCATTTTAATACACAATGGGTTTTAGATGTTAGAAAGTTTGTGTCGATACATAAAATGCAACTACGACCATTTCATTCATTCTCATTATGATTTGTTTTGCTATTTGGCACACCGACGGTGCTCCACCTTCTTTAGTTAACCGAGGAACTATGGTTTTCGCATATAGTCTCCAAAAAGAAACTACATACTTCAAAGATAGATACCGCAAACACACACGAACTCTCACACTAAAATACTCCCCCATCACACCCACACACATAAACTATGGCAGTTTCAGAAGAAAGAGGACGAAAAGTTGGTCAACCGAATTTGCGAGGCTGGCAGTTCTACAAGTTTTTCCGCTTGCGTAAGCAGCCTTAAAAACGATTAATCATAAAAATAGCATTATCCATGGCTTTGTTCGAAAAAAAAACCATTAATACCCGTACAAAAGTTGAAATGAGAAAAATACTTAATTTTCCTGGCCGAATTTATTCCAAAACTTTGCGCCGAAATAATTGCATAATACAGGCAGGTGTAAGGAAGTTATTCTCTAGCTGTCTATCGAGACGGCGACTCAGAACGGCGGGGCGGGTCAGCGTATTGTAGAAAACTTTTGTAATTACTCCTGGCACTCTTTGTGTATTCAGGACTCGAATGCCGGAACTTTCGCCCCTTGGGCTACCGCATGAAGATCGCAATCCTAAATTCGCACAGAAAGAGGGGTTCTAAATTATTCTGAATTGAATGAACGCTCAGAAAAGACCCTTCTTGTGTAATCTGACGTGTGGCTCGCGTCACATTTCGGCAAGCCCGCTATACGACAATCTGGAACTAACATGATCTCTCGTTTATTTCAGCATAGGTTAAACGACGAAAAACACGAGTCATGAATGTTTAGTGTGTCTGAACGGTGAAGCAAGATAACATTGATTGAAAAAAGAAAGCTGATCATGTACAAAAGTACAGTGCAAGCATAATCCTTAACCTGAGGGGTTAGCAGTGCTATTAAATTACTTAGAACCGCTATCCAGATTAAAATATAAGAATACATACAATAACAATTCTATAAATCTACGTAAAAACTGATTATTTCCAAAACTTATAAGCTACCTTCCATCACACTATGTAACATATGTCTTAAGGTATATGTCTTATATAATAGTGGGGAAAAAAAATCTTATCCGCTTGTAACTTGAGCACCACCTTATCCGATTTTGAAGCGGTTAATATATTTATACAGCATGATTAATTTCATTCGATTCAATGCTTACTAACCATCACACGAAATTACCTGAGGGGTGAGCAGTGGATTTCAATATGAGAGAAGTCGAGTAAGAACCGACTCTTTTTATTTGGAGCGCGAGAGGAGCCGCGGGCAAAGATAGTCTATATTTTGATAATTTAATATTGAGTTTAACATTTTACATAGGTACCTAGTTATAGTTATTGCCCTGAAAACATCTTCAGAGTCCAGTTTTATTGGTTTGTTCTTAATTAGAACTAAAGAGTTTTATACCGTTAAAGGGCGCTATATAATTTCAATGCAACTAAAACAACAACGACAAAAACATTTTTGCCTATTTTAAAAATCTTGTTACATCATTTCAATGTAGATCTCACCTTTTGACCTCAAAAGTAAGCAAGCAAACTCATAAATTAACTCGTTTTCAAGATAATATCAGAATAATTTTTCGGTGGCGACAAACTGAAGGAAATTAATTATAAACCTTTCTTGATGCCGTTACTGGATACTAAAATGAAGTATAACAAACAATTATGACAAAAGAACAAATAGATAAAGGCTCAATAGGGTTATTTCACACCATTCGGGGAAACTATAAGTTATACAACAACATAAACATTGAAGCATTGTAATCAGATTTTTTAAATAATCGTGAAAAGTTTTTTGGTCTCGACGTCTAACAGTAGTTAGCTCGGGACGCGCAACGAACAGTTTGTTACACTAAACAGCGTCCTGTGAAATCCTTATGTGCCCTTGGAACTCGAATTCGTAAGCGAACTAACTCGCCGGCGCGACACTTTTTAATTTGTTTGTGACTTTTTCACAAACTAACCGAGAAGAGTAATTTTTTTAAACATAACCTCTTTTCATTCTAAATAGAACAACCCTTTTCACGAAAACACTCCACTGACGAAGGTTGTGGCCGTAAACCGGATGACAGTGCCAAGCGGGCAGGGTTGAGGCAATGGAAAACGGATTTCTCATGCTCACCCCCTCAGCGACCCCTCGCTACCCCTCCAACTGCCCCCAAGTAGTCGCTCAACGCTGGGTTCGTCAAACTTCGATCGGTGAATAATACGATGCGTACCGATCAAACGGAATACCGGCATTGTCTCCGCAGAACTAAACACCATTTTCTTGACGTATCGTATGTGTGTATATATAAGGTGTAGGTCTACTAATGGGGAAGAGAACTGCTTATTTATCACGACAGGTGGCTCCATCTAGCTCCTAAAAGGAAGGTCTTGGCGTGGAACCTAATTCCTTCGGAATGCGATGTGTATAGCTTATATCGTGACTGTGTGTCTGGTTAGCCATCCATGTTCAATAACATTAGAAAACCTCTTTGTGTAAGTTCGTGAATATTAACCTTAATATGTAGATTTTCCAAATTATCTGATCATAAAATACAAAAGACATCCACTGTTACGAAGAAAGAAACGGTTACGTCACTAAAATGCAATGATACCGAATTTGAATTTAAAATGGAAGACGAACTTTTTCATATGGAGGTCCCTATTAGACCTTAAATTCATACATATTATTTTTACAAAAAATCTTTCTTGAATCGCACAAGATATAATTAAATCCTAAGTTTTTTTTTATGCGATCTGACATGGATGGCTAATACCACACAACTACCGTTATGATATTAGCCCATTACACCACAATCCCGAAGGAATTAGGTGCCATGCCAGGACATTCCCTTTATGAGCACGGCTACATTGAACTGGATGGAAAACATGGACAATTTTTCATTGCCGCTTCGACCATATTTCATCAAATGCGATGGTACCAACCCGGGCGGGCTTAAACCCTACCACCTAGTAGGGGAAGGGGACCTACAGTTTTACATGGATTCCGAACCATGGAGCAGCTCGCATTCGTGACGAAATGCACTTATCGAACTCGGAAAGAGAAAGACAGTGGTGCATGTCGGAATTGAACCCAGACCTCTGGTACGCTAGGCCAGGCCCCGCGCCACTAGGCTAATTATCACTGTGCTGTATAGATGACTAACGTATGTCATGTATGCGTACGTTTTTGGTTCGAACGTTTGCGTTCTGGATTTTTTTACATACAAAACAAACCCCGTGGAAGACCCTAGTTGACAATGAAGAATTTAAAGTGATGGCGGGAGCAGATCCATCGCAAACCGTCAGAGTTAGCGGCGGGCACACTGAACCCCGCCGCTAACTTTAAACAGATGGCGAAATTAAACAGTTTTAATTCATTTTCAATAAATTTGGAAAGTGAAAACACCTTATAAAATGGGTACCAATTGAATTGAGTGGAGCACACCACAACCTTGGTTGGAGTAACCGTGTCCTACACTGGCGGCCGTCGACAGGAAAACGGAGTGTGGGAAGTCGTCAAGTGCGTCGGCGGAAAGCAGTGTTCCGTACCACTGAGGACCAGGAGGACTGGACGCAAACAATCTGGCTGACTGACTGACTGACACCAAAAAACAGGCGTCCAGTGCTGCTTTGCATTACTCAACCGTCACAATAACGAGGGAGTTTTGTATCACACCGTTACTTGTGATCCTGTACAATAATCGGAAACGCTCATCACAATGGTTGATCCCAAGAAAACCGGCCAAATCCTGCCCTTAGCGAAAGTTGACTCAGAAGAAGGTACTGGTGAGTGTCTGGTGGTCCAGTGCTGGTGTCATCTATTAGAGCTTCCTAAGGCCTGACCACACGATTATAACAGATCTTCATTTAGTGAAGGAACTTTAAATATTATATTTTTATTCACTTTTTCCATTAAGACGCCAACTTCATATGTAAGGACCAAATATAAATCACAAATTGAGCCAGAGGAAAGTTGACCAGCCTGCTCAGCCTTACACGTTCGTCTACTCCACTGTCTGGATACTTCAAGCGGGATAAGAAAATACGCCACGAGAGGGCAAAAACCTTTTCTCTTCAAGATGCGGGGCACTTTTACAGTAGCATACGGTTGCTACGACGAAGGTTTATGTCCCTGGTTCTTTCTGTAATATGGAGTGTATTTTCATCTCCGGTGAATTGAGGAAACCGTAGTTTTATCCAATGCGGTGGTACTAACTTAACTGCTGGTAGATATAAGGCCGAGTGCTCGAAAATACTAAAAGCCAAATTGAACGTTAACGTATGATTAAGTGCGTTGCTTCTATGGACAGTATGGAAGGAACTCCATGCGGTTCACTAAGGCTATGGTCCGAATTGCGCTCAAACTTGCGCTGACAGTGCTCATAAATGCAAGATTGTAAGGCTCGAAAGACGTCACGATGACTTCATCGTTCAAGTGCTTACCGTTTGATCGCGCGGCAAAATTGATTGCAAGTAGAGGACGCACAATATGAAATAAAACGCGAGCCCCTTTCGCTCGCCCTTTAGCTGCAATATCTACTTAACCGTGTGGCAATACTGCAGAAAATCGCGCTCTCTTTATTGTCGTTCTACTACTATTTCGCCTGTTTGCCAAATTCTATGTCTAACAACATCTCAAAATCACCTTCATCGTGGCTCTCATTGTCACATAATGTTAGTAAATAGTTATTAGCTTGCAAATTGTTTATTATTGAACACACTTCAAACAGTGGTTTGAGGTTATTTGGTGAGCACTGTGAGCACGTTCACAATCGGTCCGATTTGTTATCGCAAATATTGCAGTAATCGCGAATACTGATTCGGACCAGGTGTTTGCACGAATATATTTGTGAGCACTGTCAACCCAATTCGGATCTAGTGGTTAAGTGACGTATTCGAACATTGATTAACTCAGCCATCTGTTCGTGCAATCGGGGTGTAACCTGCCGCCGATGTAATAATTTTGATTCAACTTGATTTGTATCGATTCAAATGCATCACTCGTTTGCCGTGAAGCTAACTTAAAGTTTAATTTGGTTGACAGTGTATTTCCATTAATAAATTGAGTAAAATTAACAATCGAAGTAACAGTAACAATACAAAGAAAGACCATTAAGTATCGACCAGTCAATACAATGCGGTTCTCCAGACCATTCTAATTGTGCTTTTACAACTCGTGATTAATTTATCTTCCCCATTTATAGATGTGATTAAAAGTCTGTCACGAGCGACAGGCTGAATCGTTAAATTGAAAGGGACAACACAAAAAGGATAAATACAAATAGAAGAAGAGCAAGACGTTAAGACAATTAGTGAACTCCGGAGACAAAACCTCGGAACATTCCCCAAAGACATCTTCGCTTGCCATTCATTTGGGATATATCCAAACAAAAGCATGTCTAGTGTCTATATAATGACACAAGGTAGGCAAGCCACTATTGTGTCTCAATGACTGCATATTCACCAGGTATGTTCTTAGATTAGTGTCTGTAATGTGGTATGTTGGAATCGCACGTGAAGCAAAGATACATTAATTAAAGAAAGAAAGCTATAAAAAAAGCCCTTTAAAAATATCGAAAACTGAAAGCGATGCTCTTTCTAATGAAAAATTATATTTAATTTAGCCCCGGTTGCACGAAGAAACGGCTAAGTTAATCAATGTTAAAACACGTCACTTTTAGTGAACCACATAGAGTTCCTTGCATACTGTCCACACAAAGTGACGTGTTTGATCATACTTTGACGTTGATTTTGATTTTTTGTTCTTTCGTGCACTCGGCCCTTAGTCAAGCTTTTGGTGATGACAGCAATATGTTTAAATGTTTAATTTTAATGTACGGTTAATGTCCCCAACTCAGGTAAAGCGTTAAAACAAAGTATCTATGAAGAATTCTACACATTGTACACAATGAGGCATTAAGAGGATATTGAGGCGATCAATTTTCGTTTTGCTCGTGCCTTTTTCCTCTTATTCCTTTTTCCGAAATATCTTTCTGAACTTTTTAAAATCATCTGAGACGTAGCTCCCAACTTAACTTGTATCCATGATATACGTCTTTTATATTTGTATACACATTATTAGAGGCGTATATCATGGATATAAGTTAATTTATCATAAAAACAAAAACGTACAGACGTAGTTATCAGTAGATTTTTTGAATGTGCGAAATATCAGAAAAATATTTCTTAATGTGACCCTTATTTTGTCTTAATTATGGGAGGAGGGATTGTAGGAGAATATTAAGTTTTGTGTATAGAGCAGACACCGGAATTGGTAAACATACTGGTCGCGAAAGGTTTGCTTGCAGTTTCAAGTTCGGCCGCGCACAACATTTATGTAAAATTTTTTCTTACAGCTTTTTTACTTTGATTAATGTACCCTTGCTTCTCCTTCGATACTTGCTTAGTTTTAAAAAGTTTATTTTATTTAATTACACAGTCAAAAGTAGAACTAAGTAAGTAACACGTATATACACGGAATGTTTCAAGATAGCCTGCGAGGACTTAAAATACAGAGGATTTAAAAAAGAGAACATCGGTACATAAAGAAATACAGTGTGGAAATATTTACATTTTTTACGGGTAGCCTACTAAAGCGATCAAAAAAGCATTTTCAATTCTAAAATACCAAAAATAGAAATTATCTTTCAGTGTCTTCTGACTGGTTGGGCACCTGACTAATGATTATGTTTTTTTTTCTATAATGAACAGTACTCCTGAAATTTACGCCACCTATCCCGTAGCGCCTTATTTAAGACACACGAATAGATGTATGAAGCTGGTTTTAATTACCTATACAATTTGTTATCGATTTGCTTCCAGCAGCTTTGAGTAATGTGAGCAAACAGAGTAGTTTCCAGTGTAAACATACTGTGGAAATAACTGTTCATAAAACAGTTTAATGCGTAATGGCATACTATGATGATTTTGTAAACGACTTTTAAAAAGATTGATCTATGGAACCTATGGGAGACATTATTACCGAGAATGTGATTCTCGATTTTGACACAAGTAATCACTTTACATAAAGAATTAGTTCTGTGCATTTAAAACACATAATAAGATTTTTCTGAGTTATACCAATTAACTGATCTCTAATATACTTGGTTTAAAATAAAGCAAAAAAGGTTTTAAGGACTTTATTGGGGATTAAATTCCTAGCTCCGATTCGTATTGATATCAATTAATTTCCGACATTCAAGTTTGAGATTGATACATTTGTACGGTATCCTATCAGTAAAGTTTGTTCCAAAGCCATAATTCTGAACGAGAATGATTTTTACTATCGCTTCATATTTTCTTTCAATCATCTTTGAATAACAGAGACGAATCTACATTATTATAATGTGGGGCTCGTTAACTCTCCCTTCTCTATCTCTCATCTCATGTAAATTATTTTCTTCACAATCTTCATAATAAATATTTTAATTGTATTTGCATTTCATCACGAATACGAGCTGCTCCATGGTTCGGGATTAATTAAAAATTTAGGCCCTTTACTAGGTGGTAGGGTTTAAGCCCACCCGGGTTGGTACCATCGCATTGGATGAAAAGATGGCGGGAATGAAAAATTGACCGTGTTTTTCATCCATTTCAGTGTAGCCGTGCTCATAAAGAAATGTGGGTGTATTTGTATTTATCCATCCATGTAAGGTTGCATAAAAAATATTTTATGTATGTTAACAGCCGTGATCCTGTTGAGGAACGATTGATTCAGGAACGTACTTTTAAAGAATATTGATAGAAAACGGAACATTTAAGTAATGTTTAAAATTTAAACGATGTATAACTATCGAAAATTAAATATTTATGGGTAATTGTTACAATTTTAGCCCCTATTTGAATTAAGGTATCTCTTAAGGCTACCGTAACATCAATAAGTGGAATTGTAATCAATACAAACTACATGATTCATTCTTCGGTATATCATAGTATATCGAGGATAGCCATTTTCAGGTCTTTCGAGCCGCAATAATATAGTTTCGAGGTACAAGGCAACGACTCACACACTGTTATCAGTACAAGACAACGATAATTTGGTACGACACAAACAGCTCACCCGTAAATAATCCAAAAGGTTCGGTCGTAACACAAACAAACACTTCTTAGTTCCCCATCTTTATAGATTCACTCGTCAAGTTCTTGGCCGTCCGACCAACACTTTCTCTGTCACAGCTCAGGCTCATAAGTTGGTTACAATTGATGTATCAGAATTAATTCAACGCCTGAAAAAAATCCGAAGCCGCGAGGCGCGCTCGAAGCTTGCCGTTTCCAGCAAGGGACTGAAAACGCCGCTTTTCGTCTTTCACACACTAACCAGCTTCGCTTCCATAACATTTTCAGGCTTTTCCCGAGGTCGCTTCAATTGTAGCTCTTAACGCTTCGACATTACGGTACATAATTGACATGGATGATCAAACACTTTAGACGTCACGGAATAGCATGCGTACTCCACGATGCGCATTAATCGCCGAAACGTAACGACTATCTGCTGTCTCTTTCCGGCGCTGATATACGAAACTACAGCAAAACGGGACGGTAGGAATAAAAAGAGTCGTGAACATTTCCACTTGGTCGGTTGTTTAGTGCTGAAAAAGTGCGGCGGAATTCATAGATCCCGCTTAAGTCAAGATCTTCAAGTTCAAGTTATGCTATGTTATTAAATTCAGATATGGCAGGAACATGGATGGAGATATAACAACGGAAGAATGGGACGGATCTAACTGGAAATTTTACTTATATATTAATGTATACATTAAATACTAAAGTCTACACAGAACTGACCGCAGATACCACTTGTTTAATATTTTTATGAAATATATTAAAGAAATGGCGACGGACGCCATGTCATCGTATCATCGCCCAACATTCAAAAAGTTGTCTTATAGATATCCCAAAACTACATATTTACCACACTTGTGAGGAACTGATACCAAAATTGAAACCTTGCTTAAAATCAAACCTTGCTGAAAGCAAAGTCTTATATTTAATCATTTGAGGCTAAGAGTTTTGCCAGTTTTAATATTTCGCCAGAAGATGTTCTTCTTTCGTTTAATATCCGATAGTTTAATTCAAACTCTGGTCTAGGTAGAATTTTCAAAACAGAGTTAGTCATTGTACCATTATGTACTTGCACTAAAATGTATATGCAATAAAATATGTTCAGTTTGAATTTGAATTTATGCAAGTTTGGGCCTCCCCACCCAATTTCAAGAATACTAGTCTAGAATTATAAAATATAAAACATGTGATCCTGACCTGATAGTCCGAGTTATGAGAACAAATTTACCTTTGATTGATTTGCTACATTATTGTTATTTTCACTTATACATATTATTAATTCTTTATTTATAATAATTATTTTGATCCTATTTACTTTTTACTTGATACTGCAAACCCTTTTTTGTGCTTAACTATCTCGTTTGTAATAAAACATTTGCGTTTAGTTTGAAATTAAAATGTAAGAAATTAGTATCAACGGTTGTTTTTCGACTCGTCAAATCTCTTAGCATTCTACATCTATAGAATATAACACAACATCTAATATAGGATCTATATAAGCTGCTCTTTTGAATGCTCACACCACTGATGTGATTGATACATTCTTGTGTGGTACTTCATTTTCCATTATTTTCAATACTAGCAGCCCGTCCCGGCCTTGCCCGGGCATAATATCATTTAAAAAAATATTATTTTGATACAATGATGTACAAATAATCCCTTTTTACGTAGAGTTCCTACATTGAAATATTTAAAATAAAAATAAAATTTAGATAGTATTATTAGATCGCTGCTAAATTCAAAGTGCTATAGGGACCGCGGCCTCCGACGCACTATTTATAGGCACCCTCCCGCCGTTCCGGCCGGCCGGTACCGCCGCAAACGCTACGTCCCGCAATTTTTAAATCTGTAATATCTTCGAAAATATTTATTTCAATCATATGCTGTGAAGGGCCATATAGATCTATATTAAATCAACAATGTATTTAAGGTATTTAATCGGATAAGGATTAATGTTGTATAAGGTATTGGTTAAAATCGCTTCGACAATTAGCCATAATTTGTCGTAAAAAGTAAATGACAAAAAAATGTTATTGTGGGATATCCATAAGAGATAGATATATACCATCGCGGAGTTTTCTGTAGACCTTTTCAATGTGTACAATACTTAGTACATTTTTTTGATAAATCTCGTAGGGTTCAGCCTGAGTTTGCAATGTAAGCGGAAAAAATGTAATTTTTACGACATCACATAGGAAACCTCAAAAATAACAGTATTTGTCCACTAATTAATGGATGTTTTTATACATATAAACCTTCCTCTTCAATCACTATATCTATTAAAAAAAAACCGCATCAAAATCCGTTGCTTAGTTTTAAAGATTTAAGCATACATGGGGATATAGGGATATAGGGACAGAGAAAGCGACTTTGTTTTATACTATTTTCAATATAAAACAGTCCGGCAAAGTTAAGCTTATCCACTCTAAACGTGACTTGAGTTTAACTTACAATCGTGTATGCATATCAGGTAGATTGCATCAGTCTCGCTAAGTTTACAGGTGGAATGAAAAGTTTGAGAAAAACGGGGGACCGTTCGTCATTGTTAAAAGACAAAAAAGTCCAGATATGATTATTATATGGAGAAAAGCAGAATCGAGAGACGTATACTGTGATCATGACCCTCTACCTGCTCTGCCTACCCCTCCGGGGAAACAGCGAGATGTTATTCACGTAGGCATTTTTTTTTTTACAAAATTTCTATGTTTATGAACCTAACACAAGTTGAAAGTCTGAAATAAAAATTCACAGAATTGCTAAAATCAATGGAAAAACTATTTTGAAAATTTCGCTTCGCAAATATTCCATCACAGTGCACTCAACATGTATAAATATATTGAAATTCGCCATCCACGCGACACCTAATAGATAATATCGTTGCAAAGACCCATACCCTGAAAAAACAGATTAAATTTCATATCCCGCTTTGGCAATTCCTTTTTTCCGACGAAATTTCCATGAAATATTATGTTTATTAGAATTTTACACACACGTTCGACGAGAGAATCTATTTTTCGCCGTATCACAGGTAAGGTTCCGAATGGTTTTGTATAAAAACGGTTGTCCACAAAAAAAAACCATACCTGAGTTCTCCAACTCTGGCTCGGGTTCCAACTCGTTGTTTTGCAGTTTTGAAGTATGAATGCGGAACTGTTTTGAAAAGGTGATTCTATGAGTTCAAAAAGGAAACTACTGAGTTTCACTATTCCTAGTACTGCTTTTCCCTTTAGTTCTGACAAAAAAATATCAAAAAAGGAGTTCAAAAGAGCATCATCTCCCCTATATTGCCATTTTTAATAGCAAACTTTATATCTTGAAGTTTTGCAACCTATATGATTTTTTACTTTTAAGATATGTATTTATCGTTGGATTTTATAAGATTAGGTGATTTGGGTAATAAACACAGTTTTTAGGGTTCCGTACTGTCACGTTGTGTGATTGTTTAATTCACAAAAATCAAACCAGAATGAAATCTCATAGTAGTTTTGTGTTACTATGATGTAAATCGGACCATATAACCACAGATAACTCCATTTATTTGCACGTCTCTGTAAATTCATAGCGTCTCGCCACTTCCCATACATTCCAGAGCGAGACGACACTATACCAACACACAGCTAGGCGCGCGTTACAGGATTAGAGCCAATGCCAGACTCAATCGTCACTGCATGTCCTACCTTTGAGGAACAATGGTGTGAAGTATTTATAACCTCCATGGCAGTGCTCACCTCGCGCAGAAGTGCGCTGATATAAATACTTAAGACAAATATTAACCTAGGTAAGCACTACATATTGCATTTATCACTCCATATTGTAAATTCATGACATTGTCATTTTTGTCGATCGAACTTAATCGATCGACCACGCGGCAATCTGTCGTAATATCTGCCTTCAGCACCCATCATTAACCTTTTATAACTACTTGCCTAGATCTCCCGTACGTATTTCCACAAAATATACACATTTGTTTGACACAACATGCCGGCCATGTCCTAACACATTCGTTCACCCAGCAGGAGAAAATGCTTGTAAGCATACGAAGGATCATCGACCCGGCTAAGACTCCAATAATCATCGAGAGGCGCTAGACAAGTAAGTAAACCAAATTTCATAAAATATCTCGTTCCAAGATCGTCCATCAACCATGGAAAACATTCCCTCGTCTGCTCGCCGACTAAGTATGGATTTTTTCCCTTTCCAGCTTCAGGTACCGCGCCGGAGCACCATCACGGCAGCGACGAGCGCCTCATCTCACTTTTCTCTTTCTCTTTCACTTTTCTCTCTCATCTCTTCTTCATTCTCATATTCCCTTTTTATTGAGTGAAGAGATCCTTTTATACAAAACATACAATGTGACTGCTAGTCATTTTTACCCTCACCTACGGTGAGTCACCTTCACCATCGACACACATGTGAGAGGAAACACAGTCAGCAGCACACCTCTCAGCCAGCAGACTGGAGGACACCCATCACATCCTAGAAGCTAAGTACCCAGATTACACGTAGTAGGGAACGGCTCGAGTAGGTAGATGTGTGCCCAGAACCTCCAGAAAGCTGGCAGTTAATAAGTGTTGATAAATACTTTTATAAATTCTAAGACCATGTGATTCTATATCCCTTATTTTGTACATTGTACACACTATGTTATAATAAACATCATATAACTATATCAGCATATCACTTCTTTAATTTCCGACCTTCATTTTGTCAATGCATACCACCACCACGTGTAACCCTACGACCCTGCAGATATATATACCCTATACCCCACTATATACCCTACCTACTTTACCCCTTTATTAAATCGCCACCCGCGACAGTACCCAAATGGTGCCAAGGGAACCCTATTATTAAGCCTCCGCTGTCTGTCCATCCGTCCATCCGTCCGTTCGTCCGTCTAACACAGGGCTGTATCCCATGAACCGTAATAGGTAGGCTGCTGAAATGTTCACAGAGTGTGTGTAATAATAAATAGGTAACATTTGAAAGTAATAAAATTGACACGATGGTACGGAATCCTTCGAGTGCGAGTCCGACTCGCACTTCACTGGTTTTAATTATAATTAAAGGCAACAACTCAAATGCTGTAAGCGAAATCTCTCGCTTTTTGTTTCAAAAGTTCTAACATTTATGTTTAGTTTAGTGACCGAGTTGCGCGGATCTCTGAGCACGCATTGCCGAGTTCGCGCGACCGTAATATGTTTTGTCTGTGACTATGGAGCTGTCACAATGAGCCGCACGAACTGATTCCGGGAGGTCACGACATTTTTGGTCACGATAAGGTAAATGGCTGAATCTGGGTTGACATGTTAGAGACCAACCCTCTGATGCTAAATATGTCGGTCCGCCCGTCCCAAGTGGTTGCGTTTTCTAGATTGGCTATATAAAATAGATGCTGGTATGTACCTGCTGATGAATATACTGATTATCTGGAAACATTTATACCTATTAATTATACAACAATAACCAGACGGTTACTTAATTAAATACTTAAATATACCTAAAGTTATATCTGTAACCTAAATCGCCTATAACTACTAAATGCAACCAAAGATTAGTTCAGTTTTTGTATTGCTAAGCAAGTATGGTTCGATACTTTCATGCTTCGTCATTTGCATCCATTTACCTTATAATATGTATTTTTTGTCACCATAACTACTTTTTCAGGCGCCTTATCTACGTAACGCAACCACTTGGAACAGGCAGACTGACATATTTAGCTTCAGAGGGTTGTAACCCGTGAACCCAGTTTCAGCCATTTACGTTATCGTTACCATTTTTGTCGCGACCTCCTAGTCTATGAATAGAGGTTGGATTTTGTGAGTAGGCCAACGACACGTGTATTTTGTGCGGGGTGCGGTGTCGAGTTAGTGTTTTGGTGCAGACTACGAGTCGCGGAGGGCTTTTTCGAGTGCTGCAGTGCCGTGAGGTTGCATTCTCCAGCCAGCCAACACCAACCCGCGACGCCGCTCGTGTCACGGGAGGATTCAGTGAGCTCCCTAGCATCCTATCCCAGACCCATATGCGCATGACCTCTGCAGCGCCACTACTTAGACGAGGGTGAGCACTGCCTCATAAAACAAATTTATTTTAATTAAAAATAAAAACATGTTTACACTGAATTCATTCTACTTTTTATATTTTTTTGAATTGACATAAATCAAAAAACTTGGCTCATAAAAAATCCAGATAGTTATAGCTTTAAAAAAAATTATTAACAAATAATAAACATGAAAACTTTAAGGAATAAACATCTCATGAGCGAAAAAAACCCAAAATCGTCAATATCTCTGAACTCGATTTTTGGAGAAGTTGGTCCCTAGAATTTTAGTATCGAATTTTAGTAAAAAACAAGACGGTTATCCCCTTTACTTTAACATTACTTTCAATAATTTGTCTAAACGTCCAGAAAATTGCTAAAATTGATTTGTGGGGGGGGCTAGGAAAACTATTTGTATGGGTCGAATCAGTCGTTTTTTTATGTAACCGGATATGGATTGCTAATACCAAACTGGCCGTCAGATATTATCCTAACACACCACATGGGTACTAGGTGCCATGCCAGGACCTTTCTTACATTGCTCCGCTGCAATGAACTGGACTGAAAACACGGACAATTTTCATTACCGGTTCGACCATCGTTCATTCCATGCGATGGTACCAACCCGGACGGGATTAACCCTACCACCTAGTAAGTAGGGAAGGTATCCTACAGTCTTACGTGGAATTCGAACCACGGCCAGCCTCAACGGTAAAAATGGTCACCAATCCAGAACCTAACCGCGCTCAGAGGTGCTTCCCCAGCTTATCGATTCGTAAGGCATCGCACACTGAGCTACAGAGGCTGAAAAAGTCGTAAAGAACAACGATACATTTTTACAACAAATTAATATCTATATATTTGTATATAATACATTCAAAATGGCTGAAAAGTACATGTTTTTTATTATAAGAATTTATACCGACCTAAGAAAAAAAATTGTAATCTTTATCTTACATGACGTATTGACCTTCGAAATTCAAATATTTCAGTTTTTTTATCAGCTCACGTACATGTCTACATACAGCTAGTGACAAGTAATTATCCTATTTTTGTCGAACTGGTGCTTGACATGTTTGTTAACCAATTTTATTTTCGCAAAGGAGGAGTCGGCTGGGTAATTTGGATAATACCAACAATATCCATTTCGTAATAAAAACTCCAAAGATCATCAAACGTCCGACGGAAATGTATCAATACGCCCATCCCATGGCATGAATAGATATCGGGTGGCCGACGTTCAAACATGGGCACCTCGCGTGGGCATCGTCCATTTAATAATTAATTTCCATTATCTTAGCTTTGATCCCTGCTCGTTACGCGATGTATTCATTTCGGTGAATGTTTCCACCTTTTTTTTTATATTTAGTCGTAAAGTACTTCAGTTTCAATGAGATTGATACGGAAAGAGTATCCAGAGAAGCTTTGATGGGATCGTTCAAGATATGTAGTAGATATAAGGGAGTGGAAGGGAGGAGAGAAGATGCCAACTGTCCCCTGTGTCAATGTTTCTAGGCGTGATTTACAGTACTACGCTGATGATGGCACGGAGCATAAATAAGGTTATGGGTAATCGAAGAGAGTAACGCCAATCAACATATTTCCGCGCTGTCTCCATCCAGCCAAATGCTTGCTCCGAAGATTTCTAATGTTTTTAAGGTCTCAACCAACCTGGGTTCACCATTGTAAATTAACTCAGCGGATGAAGAGCCAGGAATCTATAAAACCAACATCCGACTAATACTGTAATAAAAATTCTGAAAACATGAATATGTTATTGATATGCATCTAATTTAGGTTTAGTGCCTAATGGTAACAATATCGCAAATGAATACACGAATGTATAAATATTGGCATCCAATTTATTCGGATAGGCTCTAATTACCCATTGATACGAGGTTCGTAGATTTTATCATTGATGAACTTATTACTTTAGGGCTTAAGCCGCATGACATATGCTTAAATTTAGGCATGCCGAATTAAATAAAATCCTAGTTCAAACATGCGTATGTAACGTAATTCCACATCTGATTTGGCATCTCGGGTTGTTAACATACAACCATATCTGAATTTCTCCCATACTCACGAAATACGTGATTTTGGGACGAACAAAAATTTCCGTAATTATTAAGAACTAAAATAGTATTTCCAAATTATGGGTATACAGCAGGTAGCAAAATTGTTAGACGCAATACACGCGAATGGTATGTTTTGCTGTTTCGGGTCCAGCCTTGCTGTATATTCGTAAAGTAGTTATTTTTACTGGGCGCTTTCTTCAATTAATGTGTCCATGCTTCACGGTCTATTATACATATCACATTCCTAGGAATAAGCGGCATACCTGCTTAGTAAGAAAAAGTATATTTACTTAAAAATAATATAAATTGTCATAAATGAATATATTGTTTCTCAAAATATTCTCTGTTAGCGTAAATGCATTTATACAGAAACTTAGTCACATATATTAAGAATACCCAAGCAAACTAAATCATCTTGGTTTCCTCTTCAAAGGGAAATGGTAATTTCAGTTCGGTATAGAGAAGCGCTCGTATCTACATTTTTGGAATGCCTTATCATATATTTAATAATTTATTAATGTTACTTTTTACTTGCTGGGTAAAAGTCGGCGGACGTTGCTAAAAGCACTTACCTTTTTAAACATTTATTAAGTTCAAAATAAACAGAAATGAATAAATCTAAAAACCAGAGCCCTATGTTATCAAACTGACAGATTGAGACAAAAGAGGAATCTGACAATAATTTGATTGCAAACAATGTGGTACAGGAGCGAAGTTTATAAACAATTTGTTCTATCAAATTATTTTGGTATACTCAATGCTCATTATTTCATTTAAAAATTAAACAAGACAATTTTTTTTAAGAAGAACGACATGGAAATTATGGTATCTTATCCACGAAAATAATTAAAATAAAAAACATATGATACACACTTTAATTAATCAGAAACAAAGTTAAACAAAAAACATATTGAAAATGCAGCTATTATTAAAAATATTTTGGATTTAATCAAAAAAAAATTTTAACAAAAAAAATTGAATTTCAAAGAAAACATAATTACAAAATTGGCAATAATTGTTTTACTTTTTAGTGCATGTTAATTCGTTTTGGAATACGTTTTCTTTGAAGTCGGTTTTTTTTTAGTTTGTACACGTCCTTTCCAATAAAAAGAGTATCATCGAGATCAGTTGGCTTGATATTGAGTTAGCCGTTTATTTGTTGAGCTCATTCTTAATGCAAATTTAAGACTTACATGATTTTCTCATGGATTCCATTTTCAAAACTAAACTAAATTTAAATGGGACCACACGATAAACACCAGCGTTGAAATAAAAAAAAAAACATCAAAATCGGTTCACCCAGGCAAAAGTTCTGAGGTAACAAATATAATAAAATGTAGTCGAATTGAGAACCTCCTTCCTTTTTTTAAAGTCGGTTAAAAATAGAATAATTAATTACGTTAATTTGTGATTAAATGTCATGTGGTTGTTTATTTACTTGAATTATCCTTTAAAAAATCATCAGTGGAGCAATACATATAAGCCGAAACTTCACTTGGGTCTTCATGAACATAGATCTACAGGATACTTTAGTTATGATTCCGATATATCCAATCAACTCACAAACTTTTCATATCAACCTATGCCTAACCTGCTATATTTTTTTTAACAATGATCAACTGAAAATTAAGATTTAAATTTATATTTTCAATATTTTGTAACACCCGTTTGCATGTGCTAAGCACCAAGCACTTTTGAAATGGGCATTGTTTCTTTTGGTAATTTCATTAAATTAAAATACCAACTTTATATTGGCCATGTTTATGCAAGCATGCATCCCCGTGGAAACGAAAAAGGGAACTGCCATTGAATTAATCCCATTCCACCCTTCAACTAATTACCATGTAAGTAGACCTCAGAGATTCGGGAGAGGGTACTTGGGCGAAAACCACGAAGTCTTGCAGGGTCTGAAGGTGAGTGTCTAAAACTAGTATGTTTAAAGACTGTGTCACACTATCAACGGTATCCGGCTTCCCTCGGGTGCATGTCGTTTTGGACATAACCTTTCTCAACAGCTTATATGACAAAGGTTAACTCGATAGTGGCTAAATGCTACATCGGGCATCAATGTACAGCAAAAAGGCGGAAACTTACGCAGATATTATTGTTTCATCTTTATTTATCATGTACACAGCACTCGGATTTGTCATATTTTATCATTAGCCAGTTCAAAATTCACAGCGAAAAAGAACTGGCTAGAAAAAGGTTACAGATATACAGGTTATTTTTAACCGTTTGGGAAAACAAATTATTTTCATTCCTTTTAACATTAATTATTTATCATCGATGATAAGAGAAATTACATTGAACATTACATTGAATTCACAAAAATGAACATTTCATGACAAAGATCAGTTTATTTCGCATATAAGACTATGCCCGCCATCTAACATGTTGCCCCACAAGAAGCACCCGTTTGCGAGCATCACGCCAGGTCCAGCCATCGCTTGGCACGGGCAAATGTGGCCCCCACGTTATTAAATTCACTAATTTAACTTCCTGTATAATATTCCCACCAGCCTTCACGACAGTCAGCCATCGCGCTACCGCCAGAGGGCGCGCTGGCTGGTTCTTGGACGCGTCCCAGTTTGTAACAGGCGCCGTATCTGGGTCAAGGCGAGCGCAGATCGAAGCGGCAACCCTCGACCACACGTGCCCGTGCCAATATCTGCCTTGTGTTCTGCCTCTTCCCGAGACATTCGGTAATTCAACTGTGAGACTTCTTTTTTGGGTATTATGGGGGAAGATTTCGCACGTGTTTAAGGGTTTCAGGGGATTTATGCGTCCATGTAAAGGGCGGCTACAGTCGCTCATCGCTGTTTCTGCTATTACCTACCCCCAAAAATAAAAAAGTTAGAAACGATAACTGTATTGGCGAGCACTCTAAGCAGTTACGTATTTACGATTTTCAAACAATTCAAAAAATAAGAATAGCATTTGTGTAATAATTATGAGACATCATCCAAAAATCAGCTAATTGTAAATGGCAGCTTTTTGCACGCATCCTCAGAATTCATCATCATCATCAGATGAAAAAGAAAGACTGGCTCTTGCGTCTGATGCCAAATATGATTTTAGTTACAATTGCATTGATTGAATTTTCAATCATTGCAATAAAAGTCCGCAACGCAGGTAAAGCTTTAAATTACCCGAGGAAAGACGATAGAGTTATGAGTATAGGTCGGGTGGCGGATTCGGTAGATCCGCAGTGCGATTACGCAAAATTTGAGGATGGTGCCGCGGTACGTGTAGGTGCGCCCCCGTCATTTCTAAAGCGCGATTACGAAGCCGTTTTTCATCCACCTACATCCAGCACGGACCAATCTGTGTCGACAATAGGTCAACTTTTGAGGTACTTGACTAGACGAGCAGACGAAATAGGCGTTTACCTCCCCGCATTTGACAGTTCTTTGCCGTTTCGTAATACCGATTCGACGCGAAATGTATGGAGTTGACCTAATTGCTGCGGGTAGCGCTGAGTGCCGCACCATTTGTGAATGCATCGATTTCGTAATCGCAAAAGCTGTCATATTGCTGTAAGTACAGCAACCTACGCCCAATTTTGTGCTTCGTAATTGCACTGCCGATTCCAGCAAAAGATATATTTTAGGGTTCAAGTTCAGCCTTGCAACATATTCATAAAGTTTTTTTTACATTTTTTTCATTTTTGTGTCCTGAAGCAAGTAAATTCTATATACATATGACATTCAAAAAGAAAATTTTATGTTTATTATTTATTTCCTGAGACCTTCCAAACCAACGTACATGCAAGCGTCCTTCCTAATCTCCGTCATTTTCCGTAGCATGAATCCTGTTCATAGTCCCTGTTCCCCTGCAGGAGACATGAAAGAGACTGCCCAAAGGCAAGCAGGGGTCGGCTTGTCCCACAGAATTGGGAAAAGGGTAGAAGTGCCTATCCTCGCGCTATACTACGCGCTTGTCCCCACCTTATATTCAAACTGCATATACGTATTTACAATTGAGCAACGTTGGTTATGCGCCCGCTGGTAAATAATGGAAAATTGGGCGCAGATATCTCGGAACAAGCTTGATAAAGTGGTTGACATGTTCAAAGTTCATTGCGAAAACAGAATCGACCGTGTTAAGACAAAGGAGTATCACAACACATAACTTGAAGGCCCCGAGTTATCACTGAATGTAGAGGCCCCGCAACTCCGAAGTGATTTGTGTTTTATCGTGTCTACCATGAATAATTCTCGTCTGAGCTTCATAACGCTGTTTCCGCCGTCCTCTTTCTTCCTTTGCTAAATGATGAATGAATGCCCATTCACAGTCGACATTAAAAAAAAAGAAAGATTCCGACGAATTGAGAACCTCCCCCTTTTTTTTAAATCGGTTTAAAATTAAAACCAACCGTAGAGGGCCAGTAAACTATGGAGTGGACTCCCTGCCTAGAAACTTTGCTTGAAATGCTCACTCGCTATCGCTCAACGCGGAACATGTAGGCAATTCACGCATTCACCGTACGTATCGTATCGTATTCAACCGACCGTAGGGGGTTGGTGAACTATGGAATGGATTCTCTGTCAAGATTTTTCCCCTAAAGTACAACCTCAGGTCAATCCAATGTCCTGTGAAGAAGCATCTGGCAGGTCGGCATGGTTTTCGCAGCACATGTGAATGTTCGAAATCATTTGGACGTCGTTGGCCACCTCGTATGTAAGAGCCTGGCATACGCCATACGCCGCGCTTGATATAAAAAAGGTAGGGCGTCTAGTGCAACGACAAAATAGGCATATGTAGCCTATTCCCGATTCTTTGGCTTGTCCAGTCCGGTTGTTTGGTGACGCAGGGAAGATTTGCGAAAACTACCGTGTATTTACAAGAATAGTTTTCCATACATATTCATAGGTTTATGTCCTCCGCTTCTGTTTTTTTTTTTATGCGACCTGATATGGATGGCTAATACCACACAACTACCGTTATGATATTAGCCCAAATATTGGTAAAATTTACAGTTTCGCGGTGCGCGATACTGTACTGGACTGAAACTTTGCTTCCGTGGAAACCTTTCGAATCTTCATGGAACAAGCTAGGCTTGATGACTAAGATTTTTTAGATCATTTTGTTTTGCGACAAATTCAAACTTAGAAACCAAACACAATTTTACAATCGGATGTAGTCGCACTTACCCGTACTACGCTCCCATTAACTATTCAGGTAATGAGGGTATAAATGTAATATAAATGTATGGGTAATCAATAAATGTCTATCTATAATTTGTAATGAATTAAATTAAAATACTTTTTTGAGATTTGGAAAAAAAAATTTTTTATATTAATTTAATTTCATTTAAGAAATGTATTCGTGTGCGTGCCGTGATTCCCTCAACTTAAATCAACCTCAATCAAAGAGCTATAGGTATTAGTCACAATCATCATGAAAGTGGTCATGCTTTGTTCGTCACGTAAGCTTCTTAAAAGTATTCAGATGTACCCGTTACCTTAGGGACCTTTCATGTTCAGATAGGAACATGGGGCTTAACGTAATTCGAGTTGGATGAAAGAGATGTAGATGCAGAGCCTTGGTCCATTAAAGACGTTGGATCCGAGACGGGTGACAAGTTAAACGTCTACCCTTATCACAGCCGCGTCTTGCTGGGATCGCTGCGGTACAAACGAACTTCGGAGAAATTCAATCTTGCAAAAACCTTGTAGTACACCTTGTTAACATCAGATTTCTTGTTTATAAAGTTACGGCGCACTTATTCTACAAGCGACTATTTCATCTCCCTAATGGATGAAATGGCCGAGAGCGTGTCTAAGTCCAGGGGATTTACCATGGTGAATTAACTCGCCGCGTGAACAGGAAAGTGAGAGATTATTTTTTACCTTAAGTTGCATTTCGCATAATGTGAACGGGTAAATTTCAGGATTGTTTGCATGGTACGAAATGTAATAAATCGTAAGATTTTATTACTCACATGCCTCTTCACCCGTCGAATTAATTTACCACCGTAAGCCCTAAGTTTTGGCACATACCTTTTTTGTAAATATACTTTTTTTGTACTAAGCCTTTTTATTTCAACAAATGAAGAAGAAATATATAAAGCAATCAGATTTTTTATTTGCTCGCCTAGAATACCTACTATTTATGAATCATAAAATCAAAAAAGTTATATTAAGGTGGCCCAACCCGCTCATCTCCCCATACAAAAGGGGAAAGAAGATCACGCCTATATTATTTGTCAGAGATCCAAAATTTTACTCAAAATAGCTTTATTTGATTGAACTAGATGTCTGATGACTATTGGCATTGTAAAATTGTGTATGGTTTCCAAGTTATAACGTCCGGAAGTTCGGATTTTTCGCGCGTTTTATACAATAACTTTGGAGGTGGATTACGCAATGGTAAAGTAAGAACATCTTAAAAAGATTAGTCATCAGACATAGCTTATGTAATCAAGATTTATAATCTATTTGGTTTTTGTTAGATTTTTGACTACAGCGGTCGTGGTTTACTTTTAGCTATAAGTCGTTTTGAAATTAAAATTTTCGTAAATCTTACCAAATCATACACTGCACATTGTCTTTTTTGTGGACAGGTTGCATCTTCCTCATCACGGAGCCTGTCTTATTCTTAGAAACAGAGAAGGTCCCAGAGCGCAACAGCACGGTTTTGTACCGTGCTCGCAAATGAGTTGATACCGCCGGGTTGGGCCACCTTATGGTAATTTTTCATGATTACATCCCGATACCACGTATTAATGGAGTAACTATTTTGAGCAGCTCGCAGCCCAGGGGCGTGTGGCCTTACCTTCGTATATGACCAGAGGTTACAGGTTCAAATGCCGGCCCCGTTCATGCACTAGTCGTGGGACGAGAAATGAGAAATGGGTTTGTAAACTGTTACTAGTGTAAAAACGAAGTATTCATTTTACGCCGAGCAGTATGGCCGCTACAAATTTCTTGTAGCGCACTGGATCGCGCACGCGGCGCGCCAACGAAAGCCCGTAGGTTGCGAGACGTCTAGACGCATCGACCCGCCAGCCGCGAATGTCTCGCTCGCGCAATGTAGCTGTAACCGGCTTGAAGCCGGCGACTCTCGTAACTGGGGTTACGAGTAATAGTTAGTATTATTAATAATTACTTCGTTGCGGCTTGTAGCCGGCGACTCTCGCAACTGGGGTTACCGCCGAAACTGTAATGCGCGCGCGCAGTGCGCACTGTAGTCGAAGAGGGGCTACATTCTTAACGACCGCCGTTGTGGTTTGCTTACAGAAAAAGTCCAACGATTAGTATTTCTAAATGCTATTAGGCATATGAAATAAATTATAAATATGTTTATTTATCATTTGTGTTATATTATTTCTGGGGATTATTTTGTCGAGGATAAAAAGTTTTGTCTGACTTCTTAATTGTTTGCGATAACTACATAGTAACAAAACCTCATTCTTGATTTTGATTTTTGTTGAATATACAGGTCACTGCACTCGAGATTCAGAATTCATGTGAGATGATCGAACCGTGCTAGATGTCATTATACCCATTCATGTCCAAAAAAAAAAAAGGAGAAGAAGGGAGAGGGAGTTTTCTTTCATTTCTTTTTGAAACCGTTTCCGCTAACGGCTATCGGCATCAGCATTAACAGTTACTAACGTTTTCGAAGACCAGTGGAAACGCCCACGACTATCATGCACACAGAAATCGGAATATTCCGATTTCTGTGTTCATGCACCACTTTCTTTCTCTTTCTGAGTTGGTTATTCGCATTTATTTACGACTACGAGCTGTTCCATGGTTAGGAGTCAATGTAAAACTGTAGGTCCCCTTCTCCTACTAGGTGGTAAGGTAAAGCCCGCCCGAGACGTACCATCGCATTGAATGCAAGGATGCTCAAAACAATAATTATTGGAATTTTTGTGTGTGGAGACTGGATTGGAGCCCGCATCTCCGATACGCCAGGTGGACTGTTTACCAATTCCACAAGTTTATATTTTTTATGGAAGCTATGATTCCAACCTCTGCGCGATTACCCTTCGCATTCATTCTAAGAAAAAACGTAACACAAAAGTAAAATTTTCACTTGATAGGTTAGGTTAGGTTATGCTACTTTCTTTACTAGTTGGTAGGATTATTCCCGCCCGGGTTGGTATCATCGCATGTTTTCCAACCACTTCAACATAGCCGTGCAATAAAAGAAGGCCCTGGTATGGCACCTGTTCCCATGTAGTGTGTTAGGTTACTGCCATGATATTAGGTGGTACTAGCCGTCCATGACCAGTTCTATAAAACATATATTTAGTGCAAATATAATTAAATATAAAGCAATGAAGTTTACATTCAGTTTTCTCTTTGCTGATTAAACCCAAAATGGAAATAAATTTTATCCAAAATATAAAGAAAACTTGTTCACGCCCTATTCACAAATAAATACATCAATTTGCGAAGTTACGGTATGAGGAATGGTTATTAGTTTCGTCAGGTGTTTATTTTCAGCACGCTCCCTTTGAGTGTCATGTTTCGTGTTGGCACCATTATCAATACACAGAAAAAGGTTATTTTGCCCGAATAGAACGTTAGCCAAATGTATGTTTGAATTTTAAGCGAAGGAGTGGTATTAAAATGATCACAATCTTATTATGCAACATACCGAAACATTACCCCAAGAAGAACATGTTTAGGGTTTCGTATTTAAAACCAAGATTCCATACCGTGCAGTATTTGTACATTCATATGTCAAAGCAATGACCCTGCTAGCTCTTAAAAGCCTACATTTTAAAATTGAAGCACCTAATTTACCTACAAAGATGTCGCGCAGCTACCCTCAGGAGAAACCTGTTTTCTCCATAAAACATGTCCGATTTAATGTTTTTTTTTAAATCCTTGTTTCTTATGTTTTCATAAATTTGTTTTTCTTTTAAATTACTGAGTTGAATGACGTGTGATTTTGAATACGTTAAGTATTGCAGCAAATAAAAAACTTTGATATTTAAAAACACAGAAGACTTCTTCTGCTTACATGAAGTTGTTAGCGTAATTTAAATCAAATGTCCTTCGAAATGGAGTATGAAATAGCTTTCCCTTTTTGTATGGACCGACGCTAAAAGTGTACCCTTTGGGTTATCGAGATCAGACCCGGATCCAGGAGGGGGGCGATGGGTGCAATGCACCTTCCCCGCCCTCCCTGAGCTTCTTTTCCCGGGCACTGCAAAGCTTTGCTTGGAACTGGAAAATACTAGCACGACCTTATTTTTCCTAAATAGACACATTTATCGGGTGCCATTTTCCTAATCCAAAAATTTGGGCAAAAATCTTGTAATATTTCGTTCGTACTGTAAGAAATGACTTTGAATGATATATCCAACATAATCCAGTTTGTAATTATTTACTCAGAGAAAAAATTTTTTTTAAGAAATATCAAAAATACCCTATCTTAGATTTAATTGTTCTGGGTTTGATTTTTTACTATTCTTTCACAATAAAGTACTTTTTTCTGTTATGGATGTGAAATGAATTTCAATTGAAAGTCTTCCATATTTGTATACTAACGCGCCTTGTACGCTAACTGTATATCAAAAAAATTCACGCTCAGGTAGACATTCTATTTAGTACTGATTGCATGTTTTTCTATTTGGTTTCCCTGTGCATAGAGCACGGAATTCGATTTCGCCTTCACGGATGGAATACAGAGAGGGTAGGGTGCAAGCGCGTGAAGCCTTCCGCCCGACTTCAAAGGAACTGAAGGTTTTATTATTTTTATACTAAATTGAATATCCGGCGAGGCTTCACGCTGGATCGTAGGGATATCCTGCTAGATTAATGGCCTTTTAAGGCTCTATTTTATTTGCGGTGTTCCAAAATGACCTCGTACTTCTTAGGTTAGTGGTGTTGTAGAGATTGTATGGGTAGATATGGATCTACTAAAGCGTCCCAACGTTAGCGAATCAAATGAGACAAAGTTACATAATTTAAAATCTAGTAAATGAAAAACATATCAAGAAAACATTTTTCTTTACGGTTAAAAATGATCTGGGGTCTGCGTGCCTCCACTACTTGCTACCAGACCGATCCTGCAACATCTAACTCAATAGCAATAACGAAGCCTTATCATAATAACTTTTTTGTTAAGTTTAAAACATATTTATGTTAGAAAATCACTAACATATGTTTCTGCAGCTTCGTAAAATAGTTTTGGAACCCACCGAGTGTATATATATATCACAGTGGTGTATATATTATTTGCCCGAGTGGTACAATACTTGTAATTTGCATAGTCAAACTGGAATAGTCGGTATGCACGTTATGTTTTTAGAACGGTACCAAATCACTCATTAGATAATTGTTACATTCAAAACATATCTACACTTAGGTATAAAAAACAATAAAACTCGCACCGGTCAGCTATATATTATGTAACACGAGGTACCTTTGTTGTGAATAACTACATATATACCTAACAATAACCTAATTTGTGAAACAAATAACGTAGATTGTGTTTATTAAAAAAAACTATCGAAATAACTCCAAGCGTATACCTGATCAAAGAACCCTAAACAGTTCCGAACGCTATGAAATAATTGCAACCAACGTGCCATACTAGTTTCTAACAAAAACCACCTTTGTGGCAGGAAGTGCGTAAGGTGAGTGGTAGAATGAGACTACCAAGTCTATATCGCCGTCGACAGTTGGGGATTATAGCCACGCATATTTTTTTTTTGTATATTTGCTCATACCACACCAACCTCATGACTCAGCACACCGCATTCCCGAAGGAATTAGGAATTAGGTACATTAAACTGCATGGAAAAACCGACCAATGTTTCATAACCGATTTGACCATATTTTAATCCAATGCGATGGTACCTACCAACCCGGGCGGGCTAAACCCTAGCATCTAGCAGGGAATGGTTTCTACAGTTTTACACTGATTTCGAATCATGGAATAGCTCGTATTCTTGACAAAATTCACTTGTGCAACATGAAAGAGAAATAATAACTCAGAAAATAAATTAACTGATGCATGAACGGGGCGGGTATCGAACCAATGGTCTCTCGCATGGAAGTCAACTCCCCGCTCCCTGGGGACACACATACATGCAAGCCGCGTAAAAACGTACTATTCCGGTTTTACTATTCTTAAGGCGAGTGGGCACCTTGTCCCACACCTCGGCACCGGAAAGTAACCGGTTTTGGCGGAAACCACGTACACCCCTCACTACCCGTGCAACACTGTCCTAAGGCTATGGTTTCGTAAATATGTAATGAGTAATGAGGGTTTACATTATAGATACGCAATAAGATGCTTATCACGGCGAGAGAAATCGCTTCATTCTTTTAGGTTGTTAATTGTCTTATCATTTTGTCATTCCTTTATGCTATATCCTATATCTACAGAAAGTTAGGCAGAAATAATATTAATAACAGCGATTGTTTTTTTTTGTGTTTTTTGTAGAGACAGCATCGTAATCCCAATAAAACCGTATCATAGGTGCGTCCTACAAATAAAACAATTATTTAATGGTTGCAGTATTTTGACCCGAGAGCAGCGCCCGAGGCGCAACTACATACGTTATTATAGTGAAGGTCGTATTAAAAAAACCAAACCCTGTTCACGATTAGTTGGTGGTCGCTTCTATTGGGAAAGTACAGATCGCATAATGTGATAGACATGGCAAATTGTTTCATTTAAGGGGTACATATTTAAATTTAATCGAAACTGTAATTAACGGCTACATTATACTAGTGACTCTCTCAGCTGTAGATCTCGTGAATCTGTCTTTATGAACATTTGTAATTTTTTTTTAATTAAATTTTAATTTTTAATTCAAAAAAATTTAAAAGCTGGCTAGGCTAATACATTTCATACATTGGTCGAACCTGCTCGCAACATTTTACGAGAAACGGTTCAGAAATGCGATCTGTAGAGAAGAAGGGAACACGAGGAGAACAGCTGGACGGACATACGAAAGCATTTTTTCCCAATCTGAAACGGAAACGCAATGCTCGAGCTTCGCTCTTCGCTCGTTCAATTTGCGGAAAAAACCTAAAAGAGGAATAGACTAGACGCCATCGATGAGGCAAAAGCCATACTACAAGGAGTTCATGATAATGTGGACTGCGCGCGCGACTGACTGTGATAGAAAATGGAATGTTGTTTCATTCATTCATGTCAAAACAACAGAACTTTTAGTAATATCTCTTAACGTAAGTGAATATTTTAATAATTTTTTTTCGATATCTCTTTGTAAAACTGGTAGAAACTATGTATTGTGGTGACGCTATTAGAATGCTTTTTGTAATTCAACATCAAATTGAATTTTGAACACAAAGATATATTTTATGTTATCTAATCTAAAAATCTAGTCTAGACTACAGGAAATATCAGTTCCATGCAATTAGTCAAGCCTCCTTAAGGTCGCCCCGTAAGCATCAGAAAATTTCGCCTCCCATACAAACGTAGTTTACTAATAATTTGAAAACCACTGTTCCAACTTACTTGATATTTGGTATCTAATATCAGGCTACAAATATCTATGTCTGCATGCCTTTGTTTTTTCGGTAAATGTATTCTGGGTCAAACCACAGAGAAAACAAAATTCGTATGAAGATATTCTTTTTGCATTCATTTCATTCGGTTTGCATTTTTCAAAAAAACAAAAGCATGCAGACACAGATATTTGTTACCTGATATTAGTTATTAAATATCAATTTAATTGGAATAGCGGTTTCCAAATGATTAGTAAACTACGTTTGTATGGGGAGCATAGCTTACGGGCCGTTCTTAATACATATTTCCTGAAAAATCAATACCTAATATATTTTTTTATTGATCTTGAGAACTTACGGTTTTGTTGTAGTTGTTTTATTTATTCGTTGGTTGTCACAGGAAAGATAACAATGTTTTAATTTGTAAACATTCAGGGAAGTGCTTTTGCTCTTTGTAATATTAGCACTTTCGCAAAGGTAATTTTAGATGAGGTACGTTTAGCCATAGATTAAATAGGAAGGTATAATTGATATCATCATACCAGTGTTGAACAGGGACAAATAAAGTCTTCAGGGGGCGTTGCAATTTTTGAATTTCGGAATACATTAAATACAAACCAATGAACAACAACGATATTTTTTATTTACAATGATATTACTTAATTTATTGTTAAAATGTAACGCCAAAATTTGGAATCAAGCTTAGTTAAATGACGGTGTAACTAGTTCTGGCAGTGACGAGAGATGGCGCTAATTAGAAATGTGAAAGTACTAGTGAAAATAAGCAGTTTTCGGCAAGTCTTGTACGTTGTATGACGTTAGCTATCTATACCTTCCTCTTTAATATATGGTTAAGGCTACGTTCTATTTGTTTAATATGAGGTATTTCTTTGTGAAAAGCGATGGCCGCTTCTAGTAGTTTTGGAAGACGCTCAATAATAATGTAGTCGGGGCAGTAGTTAACCCTTTAACCGGTGCGTATAATAGTGAGCGCGTAATTCGTTAATTCGGGGGCGGCGCTCCTGCCTCCCATTAATTGTGCTCTAATATCATAACAAGTTACCCAGAGGGCGTCGGAGGGTTCGGAGAAACAATTTCAAAGATAACACTCTACATTAAGTTCTATACATTTTAGTCGAATGTGCTCTGTCGTACTAGGCTCGTAGGTCGCTTCTTTTCAACGGATGTGAAATATATGTACACAATCGACTGTGAAGCAAGGACCACAGAAGGAAAGCTGTAAACAAATATATTAAAAATAATACTTTTAAAAACAATATTTTATTCAGTATTTCATTTGAACTAAAATTAAATTAATAATTTGATGGTAGGACTGATTAATGAAACACACGTAAGAAGCGTATATTGCTTTCACTCACTGATGGACTATCTTTACCTAATCACTATGAATCGTATTCAGAGAGAAACTGCTAAAACTGTTAAAACTAGTACGAGATTATCACCGGACTAACAATACAAAACCCGGTTTAAGCCCGGCGGATTAAAGTTATTCCGCCCACTCTGAATACGGCTGTATACGTAACAAAAAGCTAACGCGTAGACTTAATAGTTACTCAGTCCAAAAGTATACGTCTAGATACTTGGCTCCAACGTTTGTCCAACGGGAAAAGGAGCGTGATTGTTATTTGCTTTTGTTTGTCCTTTCCCTGGCCGGGGCGGAATGCGAGGAGAATTGCCTCTCAATGTGTTTGCTCCGACCTAATTTACGAGCAACTCGATGGGAGCACACCTCTAGGAGAGCACCAAGCGGTACGATTGGCTATCGACAAGCACAGCTTATAGCTATACGTGCTTCATCCAGTTGAGTGAGGACACCTCTTGAATTAGACAATTAGCTTAGTTTATTATTAAGTAAGATGTATGAAAGCTAGACGAGAAAATGTGTCCCACGCTTTTCCTGTCAAAGAGACAGCGACACTGATGCGAAACTTTTGCCTTTTGTCAATCCTGTGTAAAGAGCAATGGCAATTTTCACTAGCCCAGCGGGTGATCCTATGCAGTTTGGAAGTTTAGAAGCTCCGCTCGGGTGAGTATCCAAGTGTGTTGAGTATCACGCGAATACAAATTGCAGTTGTTCATCTTGGCTTGCCTGTAGCTTACTGAATTGGGAATAGCTTATGCAAATAATTGGAAAAAGCCTAAAAATAATCACTGTAGAGGTTAATACCCAAATTGATGGTCGACAGTTTTTAGGTTTCGAGACGATTGACAAAATGTATGGAAGTAATGACAAATTTGGCCGTCGGAAGACTCGAGGATCGTCTCAAGACCCAAGAACTGTCTTTGAATCTGTCTTGAAAAACTGGCGAGGAGTTTTCAAGACAATTAAACTTGTGCAGCACATTGTTGACACAGGTCGACGCTTAATTTATTCTCAATTGTGTCGCTTAGGAGGGTATACATTTCGTGAGGACCCATACGAAAAGGGAAAGTTATTTCCTGCTCGATTTCTTAAGATTTTTTATTTAAATTCAACAACTTCATGTAATCATTACGTAGTCGCCCATGTTTTTAACTTTTATCAATTTTTTTGTTAATTTTTTGTTGGTAAGTTAAGTAGGTACTCTCTGAGAACTTAACGAATAAGCGAGTGTCACCTAGCATAGTACGCAGCCTTAATAGTATTACGTCATATTTATAATTTGACTCCTATTTCGAATGAGATCTTTACAGAAAAATGAACTAAACTAACACAGTTGAGAGCGTATTAAAGATTTTCCAACATGAAAATGGTTCACTAATGTATTTTTTCTTCAGTTCAGTTGTTATTCTTCTATTCAGAGTTATGTGAAATATTTAATATGTCAACGGGTCAACGAACGCACGTACTCTGTATTAGCATGTAAATGTTTTAATAAAGATCGCAATAATTTTAGTATGATATAGAAAAAAATGTAATTCGTACTGGCAACCCATTTCAAATGGACTTAAATCGTCGCGTGGTTCAATCAGTATTCACCGGACAGGACTAAGGACTACATGTGCACACTCGTCGTGAATGATGTTGAAGACTAAATAGAGGTGTATGTTTGTTTGTGTGTTATCGTTATTATCAGAGTATTTTATATGGTTTGAATAGCGGCATTAATCATCGGCTACCCTTGGTTCGGATTCCATGTAAAACTGTGGTTTTTCACTTACTATGGTGAAACCCATCCGGGTTGATACCATGCATTGAATTAAAGAAGATCAACGAGGCAATGAAAATACCCGTGCTTTTTAAAGAGTTGAATTCAGCCGTGATACATAAAGAAGGTCCTGGCATGGCGTCTAGTTCCCGTGTCGTGTGTGCTTGCATATAGTAACGTATGGTATTAGCCACCATATCCACTTCAATAAGATAAAATATTGAATTGTAATATAGTTCAAGATTTGGCAGAAAAATGTAAAGAAAGCTTTGAACCCACGTTCTCCGCATTGTATGTCCACTGCATCAACAACTGAGCTTTTCGGATCATCTTGTAAAAGATCTAAGTACATAGATGAAGTGATCTTATATCCTTAGGCAATGAAATGCATGACACATCTGCAAATTTTTACCAAGGGCAAATCTACATCCAGCTTAATTATCCGAAGAGGAGGTGACTCTGTAAAACAAAATACCATGTTATTGATTTTTTTTGTTGATGGATCACACAAGATATTTAATTTAATACATTTGAAGAGATTTCCATTGAAAAATGACTAAACAATATTTAGTGAAGTAATTTCAGTTTTAAATACTCGTATAATACTCTCTACGTTTTTTCCTGTTCACTACTCAAAGGATTACTCGGTGTTTGAATTTGGAATATCTGATCGATATTCTGATTGGATATTCGTCCGGCGTATCTTCAGTTGACGCCTGATCACCCTCGCTCACTAAACCACTTTCGGGTCTTAGACCAGGACAATTGGCTTAAAAACAGGAGTATCCATGAATGATTTCACAACAGCTATTTTAATTATTTAACGACCATCATAGACACTTATTCTTTATAAAGATTTGTAGTTTGTAAAATTTGTAACATTTATATTTGATATTTTACTTTTTCATCAAATTATACTTAAGGAATGGTAATGGGATGGTTCTATTTGCGCATAAAACATGGTATTAATAGAAGTAGTAATAGTTATCATAATTACGTGTCCACACTTTCACACACAAGCACACCCTCGCTTGATCACCATTAACTTCTACATTCAAAATGTTCACATTGCGCGAACCAGCGCGGTGCGGTGACGGTGCGTGCGTACCCATGTAAAATACTTAGGAAGGTCTTGCACATCATTACACCAGATATGTTGAAGCTGAGATGCAACTTTTGAGTTCTAATTAGATTATCATATTGCCAGACTCAAATATTATTTAAAGTTGCTAATATATTTTTATTTGATACCATACACATTTCTGTGAATTTAGAATTAATTTAATAATTAATTAGTTCAAACAGATAATTTTATGCAACTTAACTTATTTTATCAGGTTATAGAAGCTACAATTTTAAACAAAAAATAACTCCTAGAAATGAAGGATTTTCAGAGGATATTCGGACAAAAATGTGGAATTTCATAACGTGTTGGATCTTTAAAAAAAAGGATCTTGCTCGACGTTTAATCAATTAATATAATAAGATCCTGAGAATTAGTCTGGTTCACTTCCAATCCTAGTTTTCCTGGTCTAAATTGGGTCGGGTGAATTCGGTCGCATCTAGTGAACGTTAAAATAATAAACTTTATTGGATTTAATTTGCTAGTCGACAGTTTAATGGGTTTCACAGACTTGCATTAAGCTCTCACAAATATCGGATTGTTTACTTTAAGCCTCCTTTTTGCAGGAGTAACCACTTACTGTGTTACCCCTTACAACCAAATATTTGTTCTTAGTTTTTCCCGCAGTGACTCATGTCCACCTTGTTTCTCCAATAACGAGAGGAGCAAATTTCTGATGCTTACAGTGAATGAAAACATCGTGAGGAATCCGATAGTTACATGGCGACGACACGACAGAAAACTTTTTCTTATAATTTTTAAAATCTGATGTCAATGCTTCAATGCTAGAAATTAATGAGATAAGACATAAGACATAAAACATTTTATTTGCCACAACACATAAGTACAATAGAGTAATGAATATAAAACAAATTAAACTAAATTAAAAACACTTAAACATTGCATTCTCTTGTAGGTATCTTCAATTTGTGACAAATGGGATCAATCTCAGCTGTCTCGCAGAAAACTACGAAGCTGGTTTTCAGACGAATCCCTACTATAACTATCTTTAAACATTGCAGTTTAGGTGACGCTGCTTCGTGTTTGCCAGCATAAAATGAAGTGAAAATATAATTAGCTTAATTTTATAAAAAAGTTTGACAGTGTGTGTTTGTAAAAAAAAAAAGTGTGTTTTTGTGTGTAAGTGTGTGAGAGAGATTTAGAATGTGAGGTGTGTCATTTATATACGTATATGAGAGTTGTAACAAGGGTGTTTGTGTGAGGTTATGTGTGTATGCAATGTGGGAGGGAGAGATTGAGTGGAATAATAATAAAATGGATTGAATATCAATGTAACTAAAATGTTTAACAAATAGATTATATTAATTGGCCTATTGCTGACTTAAAAGATGGGATTTCAGATATTTTTTAAAAGAGAACAGCGACTGAGATAACGGGTAATGTCGTAACCACTAAGTATTATCAAGTTAAATCCGGGATGACTTTATTATCCAATACCAAAATGTAATACCAATACCAATACACATGTAATCCAGAGGTCGCAGGTTCGAATCCTTTTCTGATTATTTTCAAAATCGGATTAATATGCATGAATGTCGTTGGATAACCCCAAATCAATGAATATCTGCACTATTTGTTTTTTTTTTCTAAAAAAATATCCTGTGTCCAGCAATAACTAGCAAATCACTGGTCTATAAAACAGTAAAGTTGATTTGCGTGTTATTCTTCGCTGAGTTATTCGAATCCGCGGATCATCAGTTCGTTAACATAGTGAAGTTTTCCTCCAAGTATGATCTCTTCAATTATTTACGGTTCTATGATGCCGCCAGTGAAGTTAGCGAGGTGTGAAGTACACCTGCCTGCTACGATGTTGGTCATTGACCTAAACGGATTGATCGAGCTGCTGCTAGTAAACCGATACGTTAATGGAAGAAAACCTATTTAAATGTACAATGTTTTTGCTCGAATTAATTTTCCCTACTCGGAATGTAGATCACTCAATTTTACATTCACGAATATTTCATGCAGTCGGATATCTTTTTGGCTGGTTTTATGACGATTAGGGCTTTAATGTTATTGCAAAATCATCAACACTACTAGTATAGACAAGCGGTCTAAAGTTATAAAGCCTATAGAAGTTTCACTTCGTGAAACCTAATATCCGCTCTCGTAGTCGAGCGCCGTATTCGAGTAGAACCAACTCCAAGTAGAGTTTGACCAAAGCGGATGAAATACAGCTCTCTCTCATAGTCGAACACAAAAAGATGAAAACGGGTTAACCAGCTGTTGCCAAAGGTTATGATGGAAAGTTTCCGAAATAAACGTCAATGGGTGCCGGTGCTGAGGACCAAAAGTGCTCAGAAAAGCACGCTTGCGAAACCACGCTCAGCAAGGCACCATGCCAGTTGATTAGCGGACTATCGCTAAGCTATCGAGCTTCTTCAAACTACGCTTGAAGACTCCGAGGTAATAGGTATGAGGAAAGGCACCCGCCGGCAGACAATTCCATGTCCTGGCAGTGCGTCAGATAAAGAAGTTTGAGAAATGGTTCGTTCTCAAAATCCTAATGTCAACCACAAGGAAATGCTCTAATTATCTGCAGCGAGTGCTCCGGATATAGGTGGGATGGGGAGGAATGAGGGATGCTAGTTCCACAGAGCAACGTCCATGACATGCAGAACAGACTGAGCGACCCCACAAACCGTCTATGGCACAGGGAATCCAAGCCTGCTGTGGGTTACTAATAATATAACACTCCGTTTCTCCAGAGAGGTAGGCAGAAATGTTAGAACACCATGCGTTACGATCGCAGCATAGTTCTCTTGCTTTTCTAACGGGCAGCATGCATCTATTCATGTCACTGGTGCTACAAATTTGATCTTTACGAAGCGGATGACCTGTCTGATCATAGTAAGTTCTATAAATTTGCTTCTTCATTATTTCATCACTCACTATATTTAAGTCATCTTTACATACCTTTCTCTATCTTTGTAAATGCTTTTTTTACAAAACTCTGTCATTATGGATGACCATATCTATTTTTATTTATTTATTGGCGCAAAACTGTATAAATTATATGCATGCTTACTAACATATACAGCCAGCAAAATGATACACAACTACATTCATAGAACAGATACATCATATAACTTTACAATAGAATAATAAAAACAAAGATGTAATAATTATCGAGAAAATTATGCCTGGTAACCGCAATCCACATAGTTTTCTTAAAATTTACCGAACCACTTACTCGAAATTGATGCGATTTATACAACTTACACATACCTTAAGGCTTTATATTAATTATAGGCTGATTACACACTTAATTATCGAAAAGGTGAGCAGTAGGTTAGTAACGTAATAAATCGGTGAAAAACCAACTGCTCTTCGACGGACTTTAACGCGAACGAAGCCTGGGGAATCCAGGAGTATATGATATTTTCTTAATTTCTTTCCCTTTCATCTGCTAGTTAGATTCATAAAGGTCATAGTTGAATTTATTGCCGCACGGCGGGTTCAAAGGCCGTCTGCCTTTTATAGACAACATAAAATTCGAGTCATAAAAATATAATGTTTATTTCGTTTTACAAGTTTTATGACAGGGTTTTACAGCATTTATAAGCGACGCCTTCAAAATGCCTAAGTGTTCAGTTTCGACTCAGTTCCGTTGAAACTCTCGGCAGCTAGACGTTTCTAAAGCCGAGATCCCTATGAGTGATCGCAAAGCTCATCAGGAATTCAGCCTAAATTGAATTTGAGCATTTTCAAAGCAAATACGGCAAAGGCATATTGGTTCGTTTATTATGTCCATTAGGTGTAAACGCTCTTAGGTTCGCCGATTTTCAAATACGGTTTGAAAATCCGCGGAAGAATCAACTAGAAACTATCCATTTAAATGCTACCAACATATCGAGGTGCGCCGAGTCTATTTCGGAGCTGTTACAACTGGGTATGGATTACTTTATTCCATCCTCTGTTGTACCACTGGGTGGCAATCACAAGCCCTCCTTCAATCGCCAATTTCTTCTCGCGGTTGAGACCAAAAACCAGGGACAATGGTTAAAGACAATGGTTGCTGGGCCGAACCGTTCTGGCAAGGCGTGGCTTAATACCTCCTCCAAGTCTTGCAAGCGAACGCTGACTATGACCAAGTTTAAGCACGACCATAAAATTGGCGAGATACTAATGCACTGTCCGTCAGGCAGCTATTCTGTTCTCTCGCCAATTCGATCCGCCGTAACTTCTGTCGCTCTGCTACACTTCCCCTGGAATAATCTGGATCACTCGCTATCCTCGCGAAGGAGAAGGCGAGCATTTTTGCTCGTCTTTTCGCGTCTAACTCAACGTTGGATGAGCAGGGTGCAGCCCCTCCCTCGATATCACACTGTGGGTTTTCGATGAAGGAGCCGAGGATGCACCCTAGACTGGTATTCAAATGTTTGAGGACGTTAGAGACTTCGAAGAGTAGTGGTCCTGACCGCATTACAGGCACTGTGCTCAAGAAGTGTGCCCCTGAGCTGACACCGAAAATCACCCGTCTCTTCCGTCTCTCCTTCACTCGGGGTATCGCATATCGTTCCCTCTTGCTGGAAGAGAGCCTCGGTCCAACCGGTACCAAAATAGGGCGATCCAACGAACCCCTCCAACTATGCTGTGTTCTTTTTTGCCAAAAAAACAAGACCCGCCCTCGGGCCGTCTGTCTAACATAGTGACACCTAGTCACTCCATTTTGGGGGCGCGAACGAACTCGCGCGATCTCAGCCTTCGCGCAATTCGGTAACTAAATAGTATGGTTAATATACATAGTACTAGGTGGTAAGTTTAGTTCTTCCAGGGATGGTGCAATCGCATTAAACGACAAATAGTACAAACATAAATAAAATAGTTTTTTACATGCTAATATAATGGCAGTGGGTGTATCATAATTAACCATCCATATACATTTCTATAACCAATGTTAATGCCATTCCTTATCTCCATTTAATGTATTTGTGAAAGAATTAAAAGAGAAACAATTTACTATTTTACATGTAGACTACAAACATAACATCTGTGAAAACCCTTTCAAAGCAACCTATAGTGTGTATCCCGCGCGACGTGCGGTGCTCACGCATGCGCGGTGCGTGCCGCGCCTGCTCCGGCGACGCCTGCGCTGATTTATAGATAAATTACATTTGAATAACACCCTCCTGTTCTACATATTCGCACAGCGACGTTCAACACTTTGTAAACGAAATAACTCTGCCGGTACATTGTAGAGTACAACCTTATATTAATAATGGTGCAACGCATAGGTGTCAGAGTTGCACGAACAAAGTGGCCGGGTCCTTCAGCTACCAGTTACCAGGTATCCGTTATAAACGATAGTTGTCTAATGCCCGTTCCCACTACCTCCAGCTACAAAAATCCCAAATTTACCCTTCGGTTACATCATATAAATATGCGATGTAACCGAACGTTACTTATCGGATTTCAGGTAACTGGAGGTGGTGAAAATAGTGATAAGGCGGCAAGGATATTCTTGTTCCAAATTTTGAGGGTAGCCATATATTAAAGCTATAAAGTTTGTACACATCTGCCTAAAAAGAAACTTTCCGAATGCATTTACTGCACGAAAGTAAATTAAACTTGTCAAGGAAAAAAATCATTTAACTTTTGGTGCAATGATCGTTCGTGGGTCCAATGACGGAATACTGTTTACTAACTTTTAATATTTTAACTCTATTAAATTCAATCTATTTGTATTGTAAGGGTTCCGTACCCAAACGGTGCCAACGGAACCCTATTACTAAGCCTTCGCTGTCCGTCCGTCCGTCCTTCCGTCCGTCTGTCACAGGGCTGTATCTCATGAACCGTAATAGGTAGGCAGCTGAAATTTTTACAGATTGTGTATTTATTTTGCCGCTATAACAAGAAATAGGTAAAAAGTATAAATAATAAAAATTAAAGGGGCACTCCATACAAAAAAGGTGTTTTTTGTGTTAATGTTTTTACGATGGTACGGAACCCTTGGTGTGCGAGTCCGACTCGCACTTGGCCAGTTTTTTTTATTTCGATCCTGAATTGATTATGTTGATTATTTCACTTGTCATGCATGTAAAGTAGTTCTTTTTACAGGGATCTTTCTTTAATTAATGTGTCCTTGCTTCACGGTCGATTAGACATACATACATGTCAAATTCCTTTCTAGTCAACGTTCTATAATCGAAATGAAATGAAAATTAAATGAAATGAAATGAAAAAACCTTTATTTGCAAGCCTGCAAGCATGGTTTACAAAAAGGCGGAATTAATGCCATGAGGAATTCTCTGACATTCAACCTTAGAGACGTAGGAGAGGTGCGGTCTGGCGGGCAAAAACTAAGGAAAATATTAAGTATCTTAAAATAATTTTAAAATTAAATGGAAAAATATATATTTTCATAAAATAAACGTACATAATATCGTAGATATTCTATATGACTATGATATATATATCATATTCATAAACGTAGATAATCGCATATGGGTATCATGAAGTCATTTTTGTGTAGTATTTATGGATTTCAATGTCGCCTCGTCAAGACGTTAGATGCCCCGCTCGTTCCCCGAAAACCCTACAAGTGTGGAACTTAATTGTTTTTATGCGGCTCTTCCCGCCACCGCCCCCAGCCCCGCACCTCTTCAAAAAAACTGTATCCCACGGTCATGTCGCGTCACATCCCTTCGACACATGGCCATGGCCGACGTGGCGTGCTCAAGAGACATCGGACGGGGTTTAAATAAACAGGGTGCCCGACCGGAAAGAAAAAACAATAATTATTTTGCGTAATTTTGCAAAAAAAATACAGTGAAAAAAATGGAATTTCTACATAATGCCGAGCTTTAAAAAAACACCACGAGCACCATTTCTGGCTCTCCAATATACATTTTTGTTTTAGGGTAACCAGCGGTGTACTAGTTTTACCAACGTTTGATTTACACCTTTATTATCTTAAAATATGTTTCTAGATTAACATCATAATTATCATAAAAGCGTGAAAGTATTTGTATCAAGGAAGATGATGATGATGATGATGGTATGATGATAAGAACAACAATCCGTTGATACTAGCTCATCAGAACCACATTTCTGGAGGAATTCAATGCCGTACCTTACTACAATGCACGTTTCAAAGTGAGTACAAATCGCACTTCTCATGGTAGGTAGATACCCCACTTCATATATTGAGGTAGGTTAGGTACTCACACATAAAAATGTTTCGGAGCACACCAAAAATGTACCTAATACCATACAGTACAGATACACAGCAACGTAATAACAGAGCCCAGTTCGAGTTCTCATCTAAATTGACGATTACGCCAGACCGATCGACTAGCGTTTTCTTAATTCCAATCTTAGTTTGATTTGACAGATTACACATCATCGCCGAAATACTTTGAAGCCATCTCCGCGTTTTTATACAAATCTGTAGTCCGAGTTTGGTTTTGACTGGTTGAAGAAATAAAATTCATGCGGGTTTGACGTTTTTCGTAGGTAAATTCGAATTTCCATAAGCGCCAATTTAGATGAGAACTCGAACTACCCATACGTTCTCCTACTTGAACTAGGTAGTAGGTATATTGATCATAGAAAAGCAAGGATGGCTGAGAGAAATTATTTTTGTTTCACCAAATATACATTTTATTCATCATCCAGCAGTAGGTATTATTAGAGTGGGCGTGGTAACTTGCATTTTGTATGGCAAGTCCAGAGTCCATTCTAAATTCAACCTCACCTTATTGCCGCTAATGATTGCCGCCAAATCGCTTAACTAAAATCTCACCGAATAATGAAACCACTTTTTATTGTCACCATTGCCTGACCATTTATATTATTTTGCTTTAATTTGTTCCTAGCAATCCCCACATCGACATAAAATCATATCGACATGATCCACCTAATCTAGCCAGAATATTCCAGATTCCTTCACTGCTATTACCGATTCATCGGCGTCGGAGTTTGCGCGATGGCGCGCCAGTAGCGGATGCGCGCGCAGCCGGCCGACACGTGTAGAGACGCCGCACCGTTTGAACTTGGAACGCATTCAAATTCGGAACTCTGCCTCTCGATCGTGCTTAAAAATTTTGATTCGCGGCTCCAGTTCTGTCTACAGATCTTGTGGACACTGTTGGTGATTGTTTTGTGTTACATGTATATTCAAAAATGGAATTCTTCGTATATAGATAAGGGGTAAGACTTTTTTTTTATGCGACCTGACATGGATGGCTAATACCACACAACTACCGTTATGATATTAGCCCAATACACCACATTACCGAAGGAATTGGGTGCCATGCCAGGACCTTCCCTTTATGAGCACGGTTACATTGAACTGGGTGAAAAACACGGACAATTTTTCATTGCCGCTTCGGCCATCTTTTCATCCAATGCGATGGTACCAACCCGGGCGGGCTTAAACCCTACCACCTAGTAGGGGAAGGGGGCCTACAGTTTTACATGGATTCCGAACCATGGAGCAGCTCGAATTCGTGACGAAATGCACTTATCGAACTCGGAAAGAGAAAGACAGTGGTGCATGTCGGTATCGAACCCAGGCCTCTGGTACGCTAGGCCAGTCCCCGCGCCACTAGGCTACGAGCCGCTCAAAACTGTTAGAGTAGTATCGTATAATTATTAACTTTGATAAAACGTATTAACAGACTGGGTAAATAGTTTACTGAAGTATACCTATTATTTTCAAAATGTCATCCTATGAATATATGCTTACTATTCACGTATATACCTACGTCGTATAAACAAATATGTGTTAACATAGGTTTCAAAGGCTTCTAAATATTATAACATGGTTACATTTGCTTGAAGCGTACAACCAAATTCTTCTAATGAATCTTTACTATCAAACAGGTTACTTCTCAATGCGGTGTTAACCATGCCATTTAATTAGCTACTTCACTTCCCAATGCTTCTTTGTCAATACTATTATGTTATGTTCGCTTCCCAAGCGTGGATTCTTTTCATCGGAGCTAATCATAGAATACCTCAGAACAAAAGCCCATGCATTTGCTGGAAGCTTTCGGGTATATTTCATTCCGCTTTGAATTTATTAAAAATATATTAACTTAATGTCTTTCATTTATCGATGTCGAGATTTGTACCAACAAAAAGATTCGTGACCCGTATGGTCGGTCCCCATCTCCTTCGGTTGGGATTTGCCTGTTGAAGCAATAGGGTTATTTTTAAGGTAAGAAATAGGAGTCAAAAAGTGAAAAGCCGTCGGTTTTGAAAGACATATTTTAAATATGCATAAAAACAAACAATATATAAAAGCTTTATTCTTACCGTAAAAGTAGATTTAGCTTTATTTTTATTACAAATATATATATACATATAAATCCAAGGAAAAGGCTTCATGTACTTAATTACTACAGGAGAGAAAAGAAATTTACACTTACTGATTTTCTTATGGAAAACATTCACAATTTCTAAATGAAACTACGCAGAGAGATTTTAATTTTCTCTAAAATCCTAGCTTTTTATTTTTCATGTCGTATTTCAAAAGCTTGGACAGTAATGAAAACGGATATTTTCAAAGAAGCTTTTATCACACGGCTCTCACTAAAATTAAACATTCATATTATCCATACTAATATTATATGTTTGAAAGTAACTCTGTCTGTCTGTTGTGTTTTCACCAATAAAGTCAGTCAGTCAGTCAGTCAGTCAGCGTGTTTGCGTCCACTGCTGGACATACGCCTCTCCAATCCTTCTCCAGTCCTCCCGGCCCTCAGCGGTACGGAACCACTGCTTTCCGCCGACGCACTTGATGGCGTCTTCCCACCTGGCGGGTGGTCTTCCGTCACTCCGTTTGCCAAATTTGGATAAATCTCTGTATGGAGATCGTCTGGACCTTGGAGAAGGACATAGGCTAGTAGCGAAAATTAAACTCAAAGGGGGTGAAATAGGGGATGAAAGTTTGTATGGGGAACTTATATAATATCCAGGAAATAATTCAGCCCGACATCAGTCCTAAACGAAATTGAGGAATCCTAAACGAGAGGAGCCGGGTACCTCAGCTAGTACTTACCAAAATAAAGACAATACCAATGTTATATTGCGAGTAAAACAAAATTACAAAAAAGAGAGAAAATCCTAAATCTGAAATTGATTATGTATTAGATGATAGGTTGATTTATTATCACCAATAAATAGTAACTTTTCTCTGTAATTTCGTTGCAGTAATAAAAGTTTTACTACCTGGGATTATTAACTAAAGTACCCGGCCCCGCTCAGGTAATGTCGTTTTAGACGCATGAGCAAAGGGCTCTCCACAATAGATTGGACTGACTCATTTGGCAAAGGGAGGTTGACATTAGTCAACCGGTGGGTATCTTAAGGTGGCCCAACCCGCTCATCTCCCCATACAAAAGGGGAAAGAAGATCACACCCATATTTCTTGTCAGAGATCCAAAATTTTGCTCAAAATAGCTTTATTTGATCGAACAAGATGTCTGATGACCATTGGCATTGTAAAATTGTGTTTTGTTTCTAAGTTATAAGGTCCGAAAGATCGTATTTTTTGCGCGTTTTATGCAATAACTTTGGAGGTGGATTACGCAATGATAAAGTAAGAACATCGTAAAAAGATTAGTCATCAGACATAGCTTATTTAATCAAGATTTATGATCAATTTGGTTGTTGTTAGATTTTTTAATACAGCGGTCGGGGTTTACTTTTAGCTATAAGTCGTTTTAAAGTTAAAATTTTCGTAAATCTTACCAAATCATACACTATGCACATTGTCTTTTTTGTGGACATGTTGCATCTTCCTCATCACGGAGCCTGTCTTATTCTTTGAAACAGAGAAGGTCCCAGAGCGCAACAGCACGGTTTTGTACCGTGCCCGCGAATGAGTTAGACCCGCCGGGTTGGGCCACCTTAAAACCATATATCGGTGTTCAGAAAGACACACAGACAGAATTGGCACCCTCGATATGTTTTTGAAAATAATTATTATTTGTGTGACCTTTTCATCTTGGGAATCTTTGTACGCCTTCATTATAAAAAGGATAGAAAAAGAAAGAAACATGTAATGAATCTGCGTGTGATGGTAGGCCTAAGTTCGGCAACGCTTTCAAAATAACTTGTCATTCTTGTACTTTTATGAAGGAAGTAATACATATGGTATTTCCGTCTGCAGTATTGCGGTCTTTGTGCTCCGTTTTTTAGGGTTTTGTTCCCCAAAAGGAAAAAAGTAACCCTTATAGGATCAATTCGTTGTCCGTCTGTCTGTTCGAGTGTGAAGCCCCTTTTTCTCAAAAACTCGTGCATGAATTAAGAGGATAATAAGGTAATCGAGTTCCACAAAATAGTTCGTGCCTAATTCCTCACTCAAATTAAGAAATATGTTTCTAATATTTTGCACATAAAATAAATCAACTGAGAGCTACGTTTTGATTTTTTTTATAACTTATCTTATATCCATGATCTTCTATTTATTTGTATGAAAATGTTTAAGGGCGTAACCTCATTATCCTCTTAAGTTTAAATAAATGTCAAATTCTTAGATCTATGGTCTCTTGGTGTTTACAAAAAATCAAGCTTCTACGTGAAGGCGATCAAAAACTACGACCATTTCAGCCGGGACTCAATCAAAACCTATAGGTTAACTTCCCGTTGGGCTAGAATCATGAATTTGTCAAGAAGCAAGGTCTCAAAGTACACGTTTTTTTATGTGACTGAAAAAAGGTGGGTAATACCACACTTACCGTCATTATATTAGCCCAACACACCTCACAGTAACTAGGTACCGTGCCAGGACCTTCCTTTTGCTGCACAGCTGCATTGAACTGGATGGAAAACACGGGCAATTTTAATTTCCTCCTTGACCATCATTCATTCAATATGATGGTCCCAACCTGGTCTTGATTAACCCTACCACCAAGTGAGTAAGGACGAGCGACGAATTCCATAGTCGGTTGTTATGACACGCACGGAAATAAATGATGTGGGCCCAATTTGTATTAATTTACGTGAATGCGTAAAAAAAAGTTATTGTAGTTGTTTCACTTGAGAATGTCTGTGCGACATGGGTATTATTTAATTTGCTTTAATTGCCATGATGAACCTGTACGTGTCTGTTTAATTGTCCTAAATAAATAAATAAATTAACCCGTGATGGACGAACAATCTGCATAGAAATTTGTACGATACCCTCGCGCAAGTCAGACACGCAGTTGTTTGATTTATAATTACTCATTTCGTTTTGCTTTTTGCATTGCAAAGATATTTTAATTTAAAATGTAACATGATATGATCCGAAAAAAATGGTCTGGAGACTAAACACACGGAGATCGTCGATCTCCGTGGCTAAACATCAAAGAAATTTCGAAAAATGTTATTCTTGATTGTAAAAAAAACTTAACGTTTCAGAGTGCGATTGCGAGTACTTGGGCTAGACAATTCAAAGCATACACATTTATAAGATTCTTTAAGATAACTTTAAGGAAAATATGATCAGATAACCCTATGAAATATTACATTTTAGTTCATTTTGTATAATTAATTCGAACCAAAACTGTATTCTTGTACCTTGCGCACTTTGCAAAGACAAAACCTAACATGTTGGTCGCTATGTGTAAAGTATAACGGCACCCTACCACATGTGCTCCATAGAGTAATAAGTATTTAGAAATGACAGTTGTAGAGAAAAAATATAATTCCACTTGTCACTTCGCTCTTATACTGCTATGTAATAAACATACTGATGGAATAGATCAAAAGGAAGGATTTAACGCTTCTATAATGAGACCCGGTGTCTCCAATTTTCAAACACTACTATTTAAACGTACATGCCACGTGCAAACATAGTCGCAGACGTATTAGAGGGTTTTTGTGGGTGGGAACAGACTTGATGAACGCATAGAGCACATTCGCGCGTGGTGGCGATGTCTCGACTTTGTGGCATATGACGCGCCGTCGAATTCTTATACAATTAAATGGTCACTCTGACCATACGGCAGATACTCGATATGGACCGCATGCCCCTTCTCCTTCCTTTCACTGCAGTGATCACAACAAAACATATACACGTATTAGAAACTACTTACGTTACTCCAGTATTAGAAATACAGTAGTAATAGCGATGGTATAAATTGTTATCAGTAACGCAGTATATGTTTAAAATACATACGCTTCTTAGCATATTTCAACTCTATGGTCTTAATAAAAGCTGATTCATTGAAGCGAAACTACATAACTCGATACGGCGTAAATGAAATTCAGCTCCCTTCAGCTGTTTCGCTAAGGTTAAGCAGGACTACGTACCTTATTGCTAACGGTTTAGAATATACATTGGCAAGTTCGAAAAAGGCTCATCAAGGCGACTATGACGTTTCGGCGCCGTAGTCCAGAGAGCCTAGTTAGTGCGAATTACGTTGTTCTTGGAAATTTTAAGATTTGTCTTGATGAAAATGTAACTCAATGCTATCTGGTGTATTGTATACACCCATTTCTTTCTCATTCTGATTTAGATGAGTTCATTTCGTCACAAATTCGAACTTGGCACGTGGTTCTGAATCCATGTAAAACTGACCGTCCGAGTTGGTATCCGCATCGTATTGGATAAAGTATGATGAAAACGGCAATGAAATATTGTTCATGCTTTCCATCCAGCTCAATGTATGCTGGCAATATAATGACGGTCCTGACATTTCACCTAATTCCTTCGTGGTGTGTTGGTATGACACGACTTTGACATTAATTTCTGACATAAATATTTTGATACCTGCTCTTGAACTAAACCTAGTATGTGAAGCAAGGCGGACAAAGGATAGGGCGCTGGGTGCTATGAAGCTATCCGTGGATTGATTTGATGTTTGGTTTTTTAGGTGCCCTATAATAAAATCACATACCCACGAGCGAACATATTTTCCTAGCTCTCTAAAATAATTACCGGGGAATCCCAAATGTTATCTGTGGATGGATTCGAATTATAAATATTGTTTTCTTATATTCGTTCCTAGTTTACATTACTACGATTGTTAGGTGGCTTCAAACTAAAAGAAGAAGTTTTTTGATGGATGGCTACATCAACCGACCAGTTTCTGGCTTCCACTTAAGCTTGGTAATATGAACAAGGTGTTTCGGAATATGTTACAGAAACTTCAGAAATATGATTGACTCATTATCAAAATAAGAAAAAACTATGTTTTATTTTTACAAATGTTTCAAGCGACTTCCACAAAATGTATTGGGACCACGACAAAATACATTGGAATTTTATATTAATGGTTTATTAAAATGATTAGTTTCTGAGACAGATACGCCCCCTCAAGTTGTGCCAGTATTCATACGGTCACCTGTAAATTATACATGTATATTATACAACGAAACTACGCTAGAAACAATATTTTTGTTTGGGGGACCATTTACTAGACGAACTCTATCTCAGACATTGTTAAATATATAATAAATGCTATGTATACTCTTATTCATGAACATTAAATTAAAAAGTATGACGTCAACTTCAAAGTCGGGTCGTCTGATGTATTTAGCGCATTAAACTCGTTTAAATTACGTTTTATTTGTGATGTGAGGGTCTCAGACTGTAACATTTGTGTGGTATATATAATTTCCCAGTTATTGACTAATATCGACCATATTTTTTGCACACAGAACGATTGGCTAGGCCGCAGAATTGGGAATAGGGTAGAAATGCTTATTCTCTCGATTTACTAACGCTCGCTCCTAACTAACTTGTGAGCGGCTCGTAGCTCAGGGCCATGCATGCCGTAACTTACTAGGGGATTGGGGTAAACCCGCCCGGGTTAAGGCGCTAGGACTAGCCAACTACTCGCGCCATACAAATGCACTTTTTAACAAATGTAATAATATGTAGTGAAACGCTTCAGCAAATCCAAATAGAACTCCAGACTGATAATGGATTGTTAATATTTTTTTATTCCATCATTTATTTAAATAATAATAAAAATAAAAAAAGTTGATTTTTCTCATTAGAAATCTGAAAGTCATTCGATTTCTAGATATAAGCAAAAACAGCATTTATGCATAAACAAAAAATTCCATTTGCTTTTAGATTTCTACATTTAGTCAAAAAAGTTCGGAAATGGACACCGTTTCCGCAATGTATTTTGTATAGAAAAAGGAAACATACATTAACGAAAATCATTCGATTCCTAGACAAGGAATCATATATTCTAAGGATGACACTTATAATCGTCAGACTTAGTTAGTTTACTTGGGGTGCCTCGTCTAACTTTGCGATTTGGCTAGTACCAGGCCCTTAAGTACCATCGCATTCGATTCAAATATGGTCGAAACTGTAATAAAACATTGTCCGTGTTTTCCATCCAGTTCATACGGACGCTGGGTGTGGTATTAGCCTTAAATGTCCATTACATACAGAGAACTTCAAGACGGCGGAATTAAGCGCTTTATTGAAGCGAGAGGATAGGAACTTCCAGCCAATTTCCAACCCTATGGGCGAGCCCATTACCATGGCTGGAGCACACCATACATTATTAAGCCTTGTTCTATTTAAAACGCTACTTCAACTCTATAATTTAATGGCTAAGTATACTTCAGCAAACGCTGCGTCAGCTGTACCAAAAATGAAATAAAACTACTCGTAGCATTACACGCGCATTATCCTAGTCGAGCCGTAGACGGGTACCGTTGGACACCGCATCCCATACACTGTTATTTAGAAAACTGCTGGTTTGCAACGATTTGCACCTGCTGATCTCACGTTTATAGGTTAGTATTTCAAAGGTTTTCCGGTTATTTTAGTTTTGTGTCGATGTTGTATTTTATGAATAAGCTGAGGGATTTTGTAATTAATTTGGGAAGCCTCGACAAAAAGTTGGAATAGATAATAGAAACAATTGATCAAAATTAGCAATGAATTTTACCCAGAACAAATGGGATTGGCCCAGTCAGTTATTTTTTAAGATTTGAAGACTGGGTAATCTTAGAGTTGTGAGTTCGTACATAGGAATAGACCTGAAGGTCAATTCTTGTGTTTTTTTTTTCAGTCTAATGGCTTAAAGCTGAAAATTATAGTATAGTACTGTCATATAAATTGTATACATAGTTTTCACGAGTAACTCGCATAGGGCCCTATATACTAAAAATCTTAAAACTGTTTACGAGTGAGTGAGTGAGATGAGTGGCGAGATTGGGCTTGTACACATTTTTGTATACACAATCTGATTGAACAATTTACAATAAGTAATTTGAATAACATAATGTTTTTTCTTAAGCTTTCGTTTGACTTTTTCAAGAAATTACTCATTGAATGTCTTAACCAAAAATGTAATGTAACCTTTCGCAAATAACAGCAGATTCCCTACCTAGGGAATGCGATGTGAATGATTAAAAAATACTTCATACTTCCATGGACGGACACAACAAACATTCTTGCATACAGCCCTAACATATCGATGTGAAAAACACACATGTTCACGAATTTCTAGCATTTACATATTGTCTAACAGAGGGCGTTTAAATAAATAGAGTATGTAGACATCGCGATTCGTCTTCCACAAATGTGTCTTTTCCATTTTCTCGCTCTCACACCTACTAGTCTTACTCCAATTTCATAGAAGACTCGGAGGACACTAAAAATACCGGTCTACTCTAAGCTGGTTCTTCATAAGTAGAGTTGCATGAAACATTTCATTTGAGCTTACCGCCAGGTTTGAGCATGTGGTGACAAGAAGCACCTGGCCAGCCGGCATGGTTTTCGCAGGCCTCGTGAAAGTCTATGAACGTCATCGAACACCTCTTATGTGAGGGCCTGGCTTAGCCATGCCGTGCTAAAATAAAAAAAAATATTAAAAAATCTGGGACTTGGAGTGGCGACCGAGTCGCGCGGCGTCTGAGTCGCGTGGAGATCAAGTCTTGTGTCGTCTAAGAGATTGGCGACGGAGATTTAGATCACCTTTTTACCGGGCATGCTGCGCGTCTACGCTACTCTCAATAGGTCTTTGGATTTAAACTAAATTATCAGCGTCCAATGATTGCTCTCATGCTCCTCTGTAGCCCCCGGCTCCGTCGCCGTGCGCCTCCCACAACTAATTATCGCTTATTGCCTTTGTATCGGTAACTCGGTCATTAGAGTTGGCATGGCAGCATTTGAGTTCGGGACGTAGATATTTATAGAGAAAACCATGCTTCATGCTTTCATTGTCTCCGGTGAAATCAACGACGCGCCGGCGATGCTTTTTGCGCATGTTAAGTGCATTGTTTTTCCTGCTCTCTTAATTTTTATTTGGTAGAAAAAATCGGATGCTCGCAGAAGATTTTGTGCTGTTTTGTGTCGTCGAATAATTGTGCTATCCCGATTTGTCGTTCGTGGTTCAGGTTTCCCATCCTTACTTACTAGGTAGTAGGGTCCGCCCAGGTTAGTCCCATCGCATTAAATGAACGATGATCGGACTGGAAGTGAAAATAGTCTGTGTTTCCATTCCGTTAAATGTAGCCTTGCAATATGTGGTAGGTCTTGACAAAACTTCTACATCCAACGTGGTGTGTTTGGGGGGTATCATGACAGTAGGTGCAAGAAAATAAATATAATCTTATCTCTACATGCATACATATTTTTATACATGCTCTGCGATTACGGGTGCTGCGTACGTCAATCTGGTCGTTGTAAGTTTTCGTAGACTCTTTCTCTTCCAACAATATTCCCTAAAGATTTAAACCAGCCAAATAAAGACTTATGGAAACCTTAAAAGCTTTCTTAAGAGTCAATGAGTTTACCGAGATACGATCGGGGTGTATATAGGTGGCGGCTTGGAGGAATTAAATGGATTTTTAATGTATCCCAAATGATTACTCTCCGCGTAGTGTGTCGAGTGGAGGTTGGATTGTCGTGGGAACGGAGTCTGCGTATGTATACGCGACACGTCTAAATATCAATGAATAAAAATAAATAAATATAAACATAAATAAATAAAAACGAATGTTCCCCACTACTTTGGTTATGTTTCTTCGTGAACATGATTTTTTTTAATATTTCGAACAAGCCAATTCTAAACTCCTATAATACAATTTCTTGCAACCTACATAATATAATATTCGACTGTTTTATTTTTTATGGGGAATAGGAACACAACTCAAACCATTTTGCGCCAAATTATTTACATTTAAAAACAATCCTTTTTAAATGGTATTTTGTCCATAGATTTTTGCCAAACCATCTTGCTCGGAAGAAAACAATTTGGAAATATTACTAAGTCCGTTACTGAACGTTCCATAGAACTTCTCTGTCGCGTTACTAAAGTATCGATTAGTATATATTACCAAGATTAATATATAATTATATATAACATACAATTATGTTAGCGCATCGACTGATCAGAAAGTAGGGTTTAATTATGGCTTAAGTTTATAATAACCTTTACTTGTAAGCGTCTGAGATACCGCTTTGGAGTATTATTACTTATTCTGTGCCGACGGATAATCACGACCCGAAGCCTGGGTGGATACAAAACAAACAAGCCTACATTTTTCAAGTAATTACATTGTATGGCAAAAACTTGATCCATATTCTGCCACTTACAAACGCACTATTTAATTATGATTATGGATTATTATAATACTGGCATCGTTTATCAAATGTAGTGCATGCGATATTGGTAATAAGGTTGAATGTTAAATCATTAAAGGTATAGTATTCAATCTGTTGCCAATAAATCATGTTTCATTTATATAATCTACGAACACAACGCAGTTAAAAAAGAAAAGAAAATCAAAATCCATAGATCTAAATGACCGCCTTTAACGTTTTGCAGAGAAGTTTTCAGATAAAACCAAAAATATTAAGTTATGATTAACTATTTTGTTATATTTATATTTGTTTTTGTAATAAATTAAAAGCATACCCCCATTTTATACATATATAGGAAAAGTCTTATTTCCAGTGTTTTATGAATCCACAAAGTTAATTTACTATGATTTCAATATAGAATTCAACAAAGAAAATTTCGCCTTGTTTGATAACGTAGTATATCTTCTTTAGCCCAATCTTCGTCGATACACCAGCTGCCTCAATATATCTGGAAAGATTAAATCTGCGTGGGAAAGATTTCATGTTTCCGAAATGGCAGCGTAATTCGGGGGCTACAGTCATTCCACCATTTTGCACCTGACTTTAGTTGTTCCATATCTACGGTTAAGAGGATCGTTCACAGTTTAAGCAAGGACGGACTGCGTTTATGCAAAGTTTCTTTCATGCAGTTAATCGTTTCCAATCGAGTGGAGATAATCTCGGCAGGTATCTCAGTTAAACTATTTAAAGGATTTGTATCTTTTTTAGCAATTATTCCTTTCCAAGTAAGTACGAGTAAGGTTAAGTATCTGTTGCCATTCACTGTTTCTGGTATTGACCAGCGATTGACCAATGTCAACCTCATTGCGCCCAGTGATGTTTTGCAGACTTATGAGTGATCTGACATTAAGCATTGCTAGAAATCCTTATACCACCAAACAAATTGATAATATAGTTCATTGAAATATAACTGCAATTCAGATTTCTCATATTTTTCCGATGCATCATCTGTCAGTCTTTCTGTCTCGCTTATAACTTGAGAACCACTAACCTGATTTAGATGTGCCTTTGTTTTTACGGATTCCATCGCACACAATAAAAAAGAATATTTATAGGATTAGTTTGTTGCTCGTTTGTCTGTCTGTTATATATACTTCCCGTTAACCTTCAATCATTGAATTTGGCAAGAAGCAAGGTCTCATAGCACAAGAAAAGGAAAATTCATAAAATGCTTAATTTTTAGTCATAAGCGTGAGTCGCCTTTGTCTGATTGTTTTTTTTTTTTAAGGTAATTGAATTCATAATATACGAGTATATAGGCGAAAGCCACTTACTCATTTACTGACGCATATTGAGATCTCTGTAACCATTGAACCTGAAACTTAAATTTTTCAGAGTGGCATCCTTTTACGACGAAAACGTTCACTAAAAATAATTTTAATTAATTTAATTTTAAAGGGGGTAAAAGATACCAAAATTTATACATCTTCATACAATAATTAGGCATTACACTTGGAATCTCCGGACCCACTGCACAGAAAAAAAAATTTACAACCGATTTAATTTAAGGTGACAATGCTTGATAGGAACGGTTTATTTTTTAACTTTCCATGTTAAGGGGGTAAAAGAGGAGAAAATATCCAAGTGAAAACCAGCTACACAATCATATATAAATCTCCGTAGCCCATGAACATTTAAACGGGAAATGTACACAGTGGGTTCCCGTTTAGATCAAAACACTTAATCAGAAATAATTATTTTAAATGTATTTGTAAAGGTAGGGGGTAACAAGAGTAGGTAACGAAATTTCTATATACAAATTACATTACTTGTTAGGGTTCCGTGCATGCATTTTATCCGTTAAAATTACGCTCGTTCTGGGCAACTCGCACACTCAAACCAGCCATTCGTGCATCCGGTGCGGACCAAAGAAATAGCCACTTCGGACCAAATTTGTTAAATTACTAGTCGCTATTAATGGGCGTGGGTTTTTGTGAGGGCTGAAGAGTGCAGGCTCACCGTCCATACAGTCTGACTCACGTGACCATGAAGTGGGAGCAATCTCTTTCGAAGGACGTGAATATGGAGGGGAAAATAAACTGCTTGGTTCAGAGTCTCAAGGCGAATGTGTCTATCTTAATAGAATTTGATGAGGTGTCTTCGAAAAAAATATCGATAAGTTAATAATTTTTGTAAGTGCCATGCAATGCCATTCCATCCAAGTGGGTGGAAAACACGGACAATTTTCATTGCCGCTTCGACTATCCTTCATTCATTGCGATGGTACCAACCCGGGCGGGATTAACCCTACCACCTAGTAAGTAAGGAAGGGGACTTACAGTTTTATGTGAAATGCGAACCACGGCCAGCCTCAGAGGTTGAAAATGGTCAGCCATCCAGAACCCAACCGCGCTCAGAGGTGCTTCACCAAGCTTATCGGATCGCAAGGCGTCGCGCCACTGGGCTACTGAGGCTGACAAATACGGCTTCTGCCTCACGATTCACTCTTATTTACATGGCCACCTCCCGAGGCTGTTTCCGCTTTCCTATGTTCGAACCCACCCAGATATTTAATTCATTGAACGCTCCACGATATCCAAAGCAAGCATCCACGCAAGCTGTCAATGCATTTCTCATATAAATAAACTTTTAGTTCGCCGTTTCGGACATCCGAAGCAATGTTGGACGGTCAGCACACATACATACGTTTTCAGGGAAGAACATTTGGGTACAATTATAGCCCATTTCATTCACAAGCCAAGAGATAATCTCAGCCAACTTGTAAGTATGAAAAAGGGCCGTGTTAAAAGAAAGGAACATCTTTGATGCGTGCCCAAGAACCGTGGCCGATTTGCTGGCGTACAAATTGTTTTATACGAGAAGTAAAATGGCTTATTTGAGAATATAATCAGTTTCTTAAATAAGTAAACAATTATGACCAGTCCAGAAACCTCGGCTAAAGTGTTAGCTATTAAAGACTGTGGGGAGCCAAATTCAACCAATCAATTATAAATCCAAAGGACCCTTAAATCTTACATCATTGTTTCTTGGGCTTTATTTGAGCAAACGTTTTCATTGCCAATGCGATCATCTTTCATGCAATGCAACTTTGTATCGTTACATCCCAAAATGTATGCGACTGGATCGTGAATATACTAGCTTCCTTCTGCCTGTTAGAGCCTTCGTGAGCGTGGATTGTAGGGGCTCGTTTACTATGTTCTACACAATCAAATCACCTGATTACTCATTTCGCCAAAATCGCCAAAACCATCCGAGACACGACCAAAGCTTACAAATATTTTACAGAAGACAATTTTGTCAGCCGCCGACGCCGTTTGGCTTTCGACAGACTAAAAAGTAAAATATTTGTGTTGCCAGCAGCACTGCCTAATAGACATAATACGCAAAATGTATGCATATCGATGACGCAAATGGATCGAGACGGCTATTGTAATGGTTGTTAAAATAAAAAACCGGCCAAGTGCGAGTCGGACTCGCACACGAAGGGTTCCGTACCATCGCACAAGATTTACAAATAAAAAACACGTTTATTGTATGGGCTCCCCTTTAATTATTATTGTTTTATAATGTTACCTATTTGTTGTTATAGCGGCAAAATAAATACATAATCTGTGAAAATTTCAGCTTCCTACCTGTTACGGTTCATGAGATACAGCCCTGTGACAGACGGACGGACGGACGGACGGACGGACGGATGGACGGACGGACGGACGGACAGCGGAGGTTTAGTAATAGGGTTCCGTTTTCACCCTTTGGGTACGGAACCCTAAAAAGGGGCCGGAGGGAAGCTGTTAAGGTGGCCCAACCCGGCGGGCCTAACTCATTCGCGGGCACGTTCCAAAACCGTGCTGTTGCGCTCTGGGACCTTCTCTGTTTCAAAGAATAAGACAGGCTCCGTAATGAGGAAGATGCAACATGTCCACAAAAAAGACAATGTGCTTAGTGTATGATTTAGTAAGATTTACGAAAAATTTAATTTAAAAACAGTCTCCAATAAAAGAAGCCTGATCAAAGCTAAAAAAAAAACACTGTCTGTAGAGTCACATGCACATAATAAAAGTAGCGTCCGTAATGGCATGGGAACCAATGCTTGCTCACATTTCTGTGAGAGCGTTCTGACACCTAACCGCATACCCATCATTGACGACACGCGGCGCCAATGTGCTTACAAGGAGTCCATGTCGTGCCTTGACATGTTTTTCAACTTTCCACATATTTTAACCTCGTCTGTCTGAATAGTAGCTCATCTATAGAAGCTGAGCTACATGCAGTTAGTCGCTATGTTATGATAGACCCTGTCATGTATAAGTCAACTCAACTGACCGTTGAGAATTAAGGCGGAAACAAAACTCAACAATTTGGCCATGGCCAATAATAGTCAGAATGGCGTGGCAGAAGCCGATGAATACATGGAAAATACCTGTTTTCATTACTTTCCGTTTTATATTAATAAAAAAAAACGAAAACTCTACGACATTAAATAACTTTAAAATCTAAACATTTACATTAGTTTCATATATTTTAAAGGTATTACGAAAAGGCGTTATATTATAAATGATGTTTTTAAAACGTTTTTGAAAAGGGTTTGGGCAAAATATAAATCTTTATCTGTTGATCTTTATGTGTTTTAAGATCAGTGCATAATTTTTCTTTACTTGGCATGTAATCCGAATAGTATATTCGAATCCTGCGCTGATTTTCATAGTCTAATTACAATTCCGTTTTTCACCGTCAAATTAATGTTTGTTGATGCCTAAAAAAAAGTGTTCTTCTGAAACTTGAGTCACTAGTCCTGTTTCCTGTTTCATTAATACTCATTACGACCATGATATTTCGCTAGGGAGCAGGTGTTAGCGTTGTGGGGTCGTGTGAAGGTTTAAGGATTATTAATCGCTTTTTCTCTCAACCCCTATCCATGCCCGTTGAGTGTGTGGAATAGCTGAAATTGTTCTTCTGCTGAAATAAAGTAAAAATAGAACTGAACAGAGGGGCGACAAAATTCAAATATTTTATCGCTTTTCTCTGAGATATCAATTGCTGTAATTAGTCCTTTTCAAATCAAATTCCTAAATTATTTATTACATATATTAGATAACGTAAAATTTTGAGTACGCCAAATGTAGTAGACACCTTTACATTATAATGTAATTTAAGAGAATACCTTATATACGTTTGGTGCAACACGAAGAAAAGCATAGCCCATTGTATTCAAAAGTAATGAGCAATTTATTTTAATAACTTATTAAATAATGAAAACCCATAAGATCTATGGCTATGGAAGTGCTCTTCGAAGGCTGCACACGACCGGAAGCCGTCAAGGCCTCGGGAAGTTGTGGTTTACTGCGCACTGGGGCGTCTGTGGTTTTCTGTGTGATCCATCGCACTATGCTCTCTTATTGTACGATAATAACTCTTATATCTACAACTTTAAGGCTACTAATAATACTACACTTTCGTGGGCAACAGACCGTGCTGTACGTTCGGTCCTGATAGGTCTAGGGTCAATTTCAAAACGAGACGCGAGAGACGCGCACTTTCTAAGATATGCATGTAAAGTAGACCTTATTTGCAATTTCAAAGGAACACATTTCTGTTAGTGCGTATACGCAGTCTGAATACAGCCAGATAAACAGATGTAGTCAATAAATTAAGAAGAGATATCATCACATGTTACTACTCAGATATGGTATTTAGACTGGCACAGTGCAGCCTGCAGAAGAAAGCTGACAGGAAACAACAATTTAATAGTAAACTGCGAATAAACATTTACGACACGAAACTGTTCTAAATGTGCTAAGTGTGTATCGCTGTAGTTACATTGTGTTGAACTTGTACGACTGTTGAACGTTGAACGTATTATATATTGTACGTGGTGTGTGTATTATTTTTTATGGAACTGACATGGATGGATAATACCACAAAACTACCGTTGTGTAATTAACCCAATACACAATGTCAATACAAACATTTCCGAAGGAATTACGTGCCATGCCAGGACCTGCCCTCCTGTATGAGCACGGGTAAATTAAACGATCCTGATCCTTCTGTGTTAGCCACAGCGGTTATTGCAGACGTTTTTGTAAGAGCCAGAATACTAATTTCGCGATGTTTACAATACCGCAACGAATAGTGAGCTCTTTTTTCGCACAATTTGCGTTATCGTTCTTTGAGTTTCAGACTCCTAAACGGCTGGGCCGATTTTCATGACATTTTCCGTGTGTGTTCGAGTGAGTCACTGGATGGATTATGTATATTGACAATTGGTATTTGGTGCTGTTCTCAAATAAATAAATACCTAAACAAAAAAGATCTGAGCGAAGTCGGGAACTTCAGCTATCCATAATAATGTTACAAACGCGAAAGTAACATGACTGTCTGTCGTGTTTCACGCTTAAACCGCTGGACCAATTTTGATATATTTTGGTATAGATATAGTCTAAACCTTGGAGAAGCACATAGGCTATTTATTGTGGCAAAAATAAAACTCTAAAGGGGCGAAATAAGGGATGAAAGTTTATAATATATGTTGAACACATATAGTGACTCTTTTTGTTTCCTTTTCACGACAAAACGGCTGAACGGTTCTTAATAAAATCTCTTAAAAAGATAGATCCTGTATCTTGTTGTTTAATTTCGATACATATATTTTTATAAATATCCCTACTGATACTGTAAATGCGAAAGTTAGTTTCTTGATTGTCCTTTTACGCAGCAGCGGAACAACGGACCGGCGTGATTTTTGCAAAAAAATTATTTATTAACCCCCAGAGTGCCTACGTCACTCTGGATTTTTTATCCATGATTTTTTGCATAAAAACATTACTAAATTACTTTGTTCATATACTTATATTTTATTTGTTTTCTGTGATATCCGACTGTAGTATAATAATCGGATACCTAACAGTGTAAATACATAAACATTAAATGATAACTTGCATCCATTATTCCTCCCCATCCTACCTTTATCCGGGGCACCCGCCGCAGAGAATCAGAGCACCCCCTTGTCATAACTCTGCCGCACCACCAGGATATGGAACTCTCTGCCAGCGGGTGCCTTTCCTCATACCTAAAATCTGGGAGTCTTCAAGCGTTTTTATTAACAAGCTCGATAGCTCAGCGATAGTCCGTAAATCCGCTAGCATGGTGCCTCGCTGAGCGTGGTTTCGCGAAGCGAGGTGTATTTTGCTTTTCTGAGAACCTTTGGTCCTATGTTAAATACTCGTACATGACCAGACATAAAATTAACTAGACAATTTCAGAACAAAGGCCACGTTAAAATATGATCTCGCTTCCTTTTCCGCTGAGTATTTTACGAAAATCGCGGACAATTTTTATTATTGCGGAATTAATATTGCTTTGATTACATTTTCCAAGTGGGAGGATTATTGAAAAAGAAAAGTTGCCAGAGAATGTCCTTCGTCGCGAAAAATAAATAATTCGAGAATATTTATCAAAGATAGACATCCCCGTATCCGTATTCAGTTTCCATGCAAATTAACTTAGAAAAACAACCTCCCTTTTCATTTTCCTGTTTATCTTTTTCGAATTCGTACTTCTGAATTATAATGGAAACACACCATCCTTTGCTGAATAATGTAGAAAAGTATCGTGATATAAAAGTAAAGAAGTATTCATTAAGGCCCTGGTACTAGCCAAATCTCAAAGTTAGACGAGGCACCCCAAGTTAACTAACTAAGTCTGACGATTACAAGTATCATTCTTTCAATATATGATTGCTTGTTTAGGAATCAACCTATTTTCGTTAATGTATGTTTCCTTTTTCTATACAAAATACATTGCGAAATCGGTGTCCATTTCCGAACTTTTTTGACTAAATGTAGAAATCTAAAAGCAAATGGAATTTTTTATTTATGCATATATGCTGTTTTTGCTTATATCTAGAAATCTAATTACTTTCAGATTTCTAATGAGAAAAATCAACTTTTTTATTTTTATTATTATTTAAATAAATGATGGAATCAAAAAATATTAACAATCCATTATCAGTCTGGAGTTCTATTTGGATTTGCTGAAGCGTCTCACTACATATTATTACATTTGTTAAAAAGTGCATTTGTATGGCGCGAGTAGTTGGCTAGTCCTAGCGCCTTAATTCGGAAATGTGCAGTAAGCATACTCGTTAACAAATTTTCTTATGTTATCAGCATTCATTTCTAATTGTCTGTAAACAAAATTAATTCAACTCGCGTCTGTGCTAAAATATGCTGCGTGGGTTCCGGCACGTAAAAAGAATTCAATTTGTCCCACTGTACTTCTTTCCGTGCATAACGTAAGAGCCGACAAGGCATTCTCCGTTCGTGCTCGGATTGCACGTTAAACTGTAGAAACCGTTCCTTACTTACTAGGATTAATCCCGCCCAAAGGGGTAACCGGTGTAAGACGTGAGAAAATATGTGAGGGAACTCGATCAATTCTGCACCATTCAGAAGCGTTTATGTTACCTTCTGAGCTCTTACTGGTTAGAATATTTGGCACCCACTTCTTATAGGTGCAGAATTGATCGAATTCTCCCACATCTCGCCGGTTCGGCCCAGGTTGGTATCATCGCATGCGGTGTTGAAATTTGTCCGTGTTTTCCATCTAGTTCAATGTAGCTGTGCAATAAAAGAAACGTCCTGGCATGGCACATAGTTCCCATTAGGTACGTTGTACGTTGGGCTACTTAATATTAAAGTATTGTATTAGTCATCCATGTCCAGTAAAAAAAAGTAAAGAGCCAGATTTTCCTGCCTAAATTCATACTGTGGGATACAGTTCTCACACGAAGACGGCCCTATCGCCATAATTTTATGATACGAGACATATTCGTGGTAAGAAATGTTCAATGCATGCACTTTATTGAACAAGTTAACGGACTCATTGTGACCTTCTTCACAAAGACCATTATCGTTGCCTATATTCCCACGATGTCGCTTGCACTGTAATGCAAGAGAGCGGTTGGCAATTTGTTCATTTAATATGCACCGAGTACTGCCGCTGAAGTATAATTAGATACGTATCGTTTTTAGGGTTGCGCTCAAAGGAAGAGGAATCCTTGTGACACCAATTCATTGGCCGTCTGTCTGCCCTTTTCTCAGGAACGCCTGAAGGTATTAAGTGGAAATTAATATCAAATTTTAAGGTCTGTGGTCCCATTGGAGCTGTAAAAGTTAGGCATTTAAGTCAACGCGATCAAATAATACGGCAATTTGTGCCACCGACGTAGAAACACGAAAATTGGCAAGAAGCAAGGTCACCTTTTTTTTATGCGACCTGACATGGATGGCTAATACCACACAACTACCGTTATGATATTAGCCCATTACACCACATTCCCGAAGAAATTAGGTGCCATGCCAGGACTTTCCCTTTATGAGCACGGCTATATTGAACTGGATGGAAAACACGGACAATTTTTCATTGCCGCTTCGACCATCTTTTCATTCAATGCGATGGTACCAACCCGGGCGGGCTTAAACCCTACCACCTAGTAGGGGAAGGAGACCTACAGTTTTACATGGATTCCGAACCATGGAGCAGCTTGCATTCCTGACGAAATGCAGTTATCGAACTCTGAAAGAGAAAGGCAGTGGTGCAAGTTGGTATTGAACCCGGGCCTCTGGTACGCTAGGCCAGTCCCCGGGCCACTAGGCTACGAGCCGCTCGAAACCTTATACGTCACATTACAAAATAAATGATGGACTAACTATCCACATAAAAAAAACTACGGAACCCTTAGTGCGCGAGTCAGACTCGCACTTGTCCGATTTTTTTTATGGAACTGGACATGCTAAATACCACAATAACTTTTTTATGTATTTATTATGGTTCCACAATAGAGTTGTACACGTGTGAAACAAAATAATATGCACACTTATATAATTTAAAGTTTGTTTACACTCCACTAAAGCAGAACACTACATGCGTATATTAGCCCAAACACCACTTTCCTCTAGGAATGAGGTGCCATACCAGGACCCGGATATTCCCTTTATAACCACGGCTATATTTAATTGAATAGGAATCACGGAATTTGTTTTGTGGCCGCTTCGATGATCTGTCATTGAAAGACGTTGGTGCCAACCCGGGTGGTTAATACCCTATCACTTAATAAGTAGTTATGGGAACCTACTCTATACCATGGGTTCCGAAATACATAAATATAAATCCATATATAGATATCAAAACATGTATTTTAAATTTAAAAAAATACAACTGCAAGACTATTTAAAATCGAGTCTACGCAATCGCTTTACGACATTTACAATATCTTGCATGTAATCTTGAATGTAAGCAACCATCCACTGCTGCAGCATAAATGTGTTACCAGAAATCTGTTATTGTAAATATTTACTATGTACATGTATACATTATATGTTTTCAAATGCTCTTATTATTTTCCCAAGGAAAAGCTTCCTTGATCTCTTAAAAAAGGAAAATGTACGAAATGTCTAATTTATTTCGGGGCCGCTGCCCTATACAAATATTTTTGGGGACGAATTTAAGTATTGTTCGTTCATATTATAATTCTCTGTTATTAAAAAAACGATAGACAATTTAATCTTACAGAATATCTGCAAAGGAAGGTAGTAAAATACAAAGAATGAATATGAATACCAGTTCAAAGTTAGCGAATCCCACAGCGGGGAAATGTTTGCTTTCTTTCTGTGTTGTTTTGTCTTCTTTTCTGCTTTACTCTAATAGCATAATTATCTATTTCATTTGTGACTGAATTTTTCTTTGTCGTTATTTTTTCCATCCAGCTTAATGTAGCCGGGCCTGCACGAAAACCTGATTCCAATGGTGTGTAGTATTAGCCTTATATGTACAGTTTCGTATACGATATTAGATCTATGCCTATCCTTTAATAATTATTTTAAATTTGAATTTATTGATATGAAGGAAACAATTTTTTCAAAATTTTACAAATCTTCAACGGTACAACACGTCGTTATTTCAGCTTTTGAATAATGGAAACTTGGAACTCAAATATCTGGCACTTGGTATGGAATTTCAATGCATGATTTTCGAGGTATACAGCTCAGAGAGCCAGTAGTACTAATCCTAACGTCCTAATATTATTTAGGGTGCATGCAAAGATCCCGCAGCCTGAGGGAACAGGAAAATAACATCAGCGCTCAAACATTACTGGTTCTCAAATATATTAACTAATGCGAAAACGGATAATTGAATTTGAAAAGCACTCAACGAAATCTAGTCGTAATTTTTCTCCTTTCGTTTTCTTTATTTTCAAATCATACGCAACGAAGGCCCCTTGGACTGGAAGGAAATTCCAACAAAGGCTTTGGTGGATATCTAGAGGGAGGAAGATATCAATCTCACGCAATCCACTTGCTCAACCAAGGGTACACACACGTGCGAAATGATTTACGAGACCTTAAACGGCGGCGTCACTCACTTCCCAAATCCAAAAAAAATGATTTTTGTGTCAACTTGTTGTGTGTACCCACTTATGGATTATAACAGATAAACACATTTTTGTGTGCTATCAAATTTTAAACTGATTCAAACAATCAATAGACGGCGGCGCCGTAATAAAAAAATTAAGTTAATTACCTTGGATTACGAAATAAGCTTTTTGTTATGGCAATTACATAGAAAACTGTCCGCAATATTTGAAAGTCCGCAATAAGGAAATATCTATTCCAGTCAAGCTTTGCATCATTACAATATACATAAAGGCGAAGTAAAAAAACCGGCAAAGTGCGAGTCGGACTCGCATACAAAGGGTTCCGTACCTTCATAAAAGATTTCCCACAAAAAACCCCTTATTTTTTTATTTTTTTTATTTTACCTAGGTATTTGTTGTTATAGCGGCAAAGTAGAATTGTGAAAATTTCAGCTGCCCTACCTATTACGTTTCATGCGATACAGCCCTGTGACAGACGGACGGACGGACAGCGGAGGCTTAGCAATAATTGAACCCTACAAAATCGATGTCTTCCAGTCAAACTTCGCAATGATATGTATATAATGTTCTTATAATAATGTTCTTTGTGAGCAGTAGTAATCAATCAATCACTGTAAACTAGTTTGTAAGTATCACTGGAAAAAATAATAATACAATGACCAACCTGACGAAGTTTCTTGTCGGCTCTTCTTCGCCAGAAGTAATCGAACCGACAGGAAAAAAAAATGACGAATCCGAGTGTGTAATATACATCTAATGGAGGAAATAAAGAAACTGAAACTGAAACTGAAATATGGTAATACATAAAAGCGAATTTAAAAAAGCTACTTCTTCCAGTCACGCTTTGCAATCATGTCACAATTCATAAAGGCGAAGTCTTCCAGCCAAGTTTTGCAATAATGTCACAATACAACACATTATTTTAATATTAAGGCGATTAACAACAAACATTGTAACGTATAGACGTCGGCCTCGGTAGACCAGTGGCGCGACGCCTTGCCGTTCGATAATCGAGGTTAAGCTACTCTGGGCCCGTTTGGGTCTAAAACTGTAGGTCCCCTTCTTCACTTAAATATGTTTTTTTATGTACCTGTACATGTATAGCTAATACCAAACTGACTGTCAGACATTAGCCTAACACACCACATGGGAACTAATGCGAATTGACAGGAAGAGATCTCGAAATCGTCTCTAATTCCGGTGTATGCATCAACTTCAAATCTTGTGATATGTCATCCAACTAGGAAATGCAATCCCGATCCCGCGGGATCCCGATCTCGCGAGATCTCGTGTAATTTTTCGGGATCAATCCCGACGCATCATATGACGAGATCCCGTTCGAGATTGACGGGCGGCTACGAGCTTAGACAAATTAGAGTCAACCATAAAAAAAGAAAGGATTTATTTGAGTGTGGAGGAACAAGGGGGCGATTTTTGCAGTTTGCATATAATTGCTTCACCACGCTGTTGCCAACCAGTGTTGAGTCGGAGAGGGCATTCTTTGCAGCGGACATTAGATGCCGTTTAGCAGATGACCCTTTGTTTTTTATTAGGGTTCCGTACTCAAAGGGTGAAAACGGAACCCTATTACTAAGCCTCCGCTGTCCGTCCGTCTGTCCGATTGTCACAGGGCTGTATCTCAGTAACCGTAACAGGTAGACAGCTGAAATTTTCACAGAGTGTGTATTTATTTTGCCGCTATAACAACTAATAGGTAAGATTAAAAAATAATTAAAATTAAAGGGGGCTCCCATACAAAAAACGTGATTTTTTTGTTTTATTTTTTACAATGGTACGGCACCCTTCGTGTGCGAGTCCGACTTGCACTTATGGTCGGTTTTTTAAGGAGTCATTTTCAAAATCACTCGTAGGTAACTACTTCCTAATTCCCTTGAAATATGCTTATTGTTTTGATTACTTAATTTACCTATGGTCATTTCCTTAAAACCTGATAATTATTTAGTTGGTAAGATTAAAGAATAAAGTTTTTTATTTTCTTTCGAGTAATATGTTATTTTAGTTAACCTCACTATCACAAACAAGTAGTTATAAGCTTTTTCAGTCATCCGAATTTAACATTTTTTTAAAACTAGACGGGATCTCGAAAATTCCGGGATCCCGCGGGATTGATATTTCTAATCCCGCGGGGTCTCGAATTTGCAATCTCGAGTCGGGATTGCATTCCCTACATCCAACATAATATTTATAATAACATGTTATAAAGCGGTGAGAACATTAGGGGATTAGGTTGTATTTAGTTTAACGGCTTACGACGCCTTGCGATTCGATAAGCTGGGTGAAGCACCGCTGAGCGCGGTTGGGTTCTGGATGGGTAACCATTTTCAACCGTTGAGGATTTAATTCGGATTCGGATGTCACGTAAAAACTGTAGGTCCTTCCTTACTTACTAGGAGGTAGTTTAATGCCATCCGGATTGGTATTTTTTATAGTAAACTTTACGTAGGTCACAATGAATGTCTCATGCCGATTTTCTACCAGAACATGCTCCTATTGTGAGGTGCTTGGAGCCGGTGTTTATAAGAAACGTTACATTCGGTAGGAAACGAAAGTAAAAAATGCCTTATTTGCAAGTGATCTTATGGTTACAAAACCGATCAAGCGTGAACGTGTTCACGTGCTGAGGGTTTTGTCACTGCTGGACATGAATGTGCGGCCTTAAGACGGTCTCTCAACGGTCGAATGGTCACCCATCCAAGACCAGACCGGACCCAGCGCTGCTTAACTTCGGAGAGCGATCGCCGAAGTGTCGCGCCACTGGGCCACTGAGGCTGACAAGCTCAAGGCAAAGAACAAGAACTAGAGAAACAGCAACCCTCAGTGCAAATGGATTAGAAATATAAATTATTTAACTAACAAAATTATAAGGTAAAGTATTCTCTAGTGTAAAAGCTGTCATCAACTTAAATGTTAATAACATATTTCGGGTGTACCATACACATCTCTTGAAAGACTAGACAAAGACAATAGAAGAGCCACGAAGAATCGAACCCGATATGATCGAGCCCACTGAGTCGGGCGCCGGGTGATCGGAAAATCTGGGAAAATCTGCAAAGCATACAGGAGCGACGTCGCAGCGCGGCGGGGAAAAATGGGCCCTTTTCCGTTCGTACTGGGAAAGAAACCGCTCGCGCGTGCGGGCGGCGCGCGGAGCGGCAGGACCTCATGTTTTATTCAGCACGGGATTCGGGGCTGAAATTATGATTTTAAGAGATTATCGCTATCGATTCAATTTATCGATATTTAAAGTGCGCAGCGCATGCCAGAACGTTTATGCACATTATCAAGTTCAAACAAGAGAATTCTTTTCTAAACAGTTATCGATTTTGAAAGAAATCATTGCAGAATGTCATCAAGTAACATATGAGTTCAAATCAAACCTTGTATTGGGGAAGAAAATTCTTTTTCATCTAAGGAAGTAAACTGTTTTTTTATTTACTGTTTTTATTACGACTAGTTGTGTCTAGGCGACCTAACCTAAAGGATCTGTCAACGCTGTCAGATACCCTACAAAATAAAACATAATAGACTGAGTAAATGATGGTACAGTCAATGAAATCTAAGTTACTTACTGAATTTGGTCGATACTATTCCGAAACTATTGATTTTTTCCAAATTATGCTAATTAAATGAATATAGAATAGCACAATTAATATCAACATCTATAAGATTTAATTTCAAACTTTGTGCTGGCTTACATTATAATTAGTTTTAAAATGAACAAAAGCTCTTCTTTTCCTAGAAACTTTTTTTACAACTGCATAATGAAGTACATATTTCATTTAAAAACTCGTAAATAAAACTAGACAGTAATAACGGTTTTGACCATTGATTGATTTGACGTTTCGAGGTGAGGTCGCTTCTGCGACATAATCTTTGTTTTCTTCCTATCAATGTAACCATCGCCATTCTCTTAGATGTCATGTTCTTGATAATATAAATTTAAAAGAAATTTATATTTTTGGTTTGTATGCATAAAAGTCAATCAATTACATGTTTAATAAATCTGGGAGGGTAACTGTTTTTTTTTTCTAAAATAGATTTAAATAGATGGAATAAAAAGTTATAAATTGTTGATTGATGGATCGATTGTGTTGTTTCAGTATGGATGTGCAGCTCGTTCAACAATGCAGACCAAGAATATTAACCTGTGCCAGGAGCAACAACACCAAGAAAATTGCGCTTCTGAGGTTAGTTTTCATCAAAAAATTATTTTTGTCCTATATTCCTGATGATATGACCATAGAAATAAACGCGCATTCTAGGTCTGTGCTCATGGCACAACCACAGAATATTTACGTGCAGCGCCATCTATGAGATAGCACCAAAACTTGAAGCTATTTATTACGAAGGCGCGCACCTGCTCACCGCCACCGATAGATGGCGCAAAACATTTAGAACTGAAAATGAATTTTCTAAACTATTTCGTTGTACTTCCAGAAGATGGAGGGACTGGAAGAGCCGATGTTGCCAGCAGAAATCTCGAACGGCCGCCCGCAGCCGCTGATATTCAGCCCGGTCACGCCGGAATCCATCAGCTCTACGTATTTCGGTGAGTGGTTCATCAAAATTCATCCTTAAAAAAATTTTGCGCAAATAATATTTCCGTAATTAAAATGTACCAAATAAATATGTAACGCAATTGATCCTTATAAAAAAATATTATGTTATTTGGATTTTTGAAGTAAAATTTTGTACTAGCCGAGGTACCCGGCTCCGCTCGGGTCAATGTCGTTTTGGACTGATTTCGGGCTGAATTATTTTCCAAATATAATGTGAGTTATTATTTGAGTTCCTAATACAAATATTCATCTCTATTTCACACCCTTCGAGCTTAATTTTGGCCACAAAAAGTAGCCCATATAATTCTCCAAGGTCTAGAGTTCTAGAAGATCTCTGTACAGAAATTCGTCAAAATTAATTCTGTGGTGTAGGCGTGACAACGGAACAGACAAACAGAGTTAGGTAAGTATAAGTATAGATATTTTTTTGTATGTAACTGCCTAACACACCACATGGGAACTAGGTCCCATGACAGGACTTTCCTTATATCACACGGCTACATTGAACTGGATGGAAAACACGGACTATTCTGATTGCCGCTTCGACCATCGTTCATTCAATGCGATTTTAAAAACCCGGGTGGGATTAACCCTACCACCTAGTAAGTAAGGTGGGGACCTACAGTTTTACGTGGAATCCGAATAACGGCCAGCCTCAACGGCTTAAAACGGTCACCCATCTAGGACCCAACCGCGCTCAGAGTTGCCTCACCCAGCTTATCGTCGCGCTACTGGACCACCCACAGAACGTAATGACGCCTTTCAAGTAATGATCTTTTTAATAAAAGATATTGATTGAGTTAAAAAAATAATTCCATTTGTAAGCCAGTCAAAATGAGGTTACATGAGATCAGGGCATGTATTCTTAGCATTCCGTCATTGCGGATTCAGTAGAGTTAACAGAAGAAGAATTTACTTTGACATTACTTTGGCATTCTAGAAACCGATCGCAGCGCCACACGGAATGAGTGGCCACGGAATTAAACGTTTACATATGTAATAATTGTTATTTGTATGGACGATGAAAACTTTGGCATTCTGGGAAGATTTTGACAGCTGCGTTTACTGATACATTCGTGGAATAATTTCGTACTTGTTTCCGCAGCTGTTGCCAGGCATTCGGCTTTAGCCAGTTATGTTTGGGATTTTAGGAAATATTTTTGGAAACCATTTGCGGGTCTGGCCTGTCCGGCATTTGTTAGGCTTTTCATCTTTCGTGGTGTAACTCGTCACACGCGGGCGAAGAAATGCAGAATGACGTCGACACGCCGACCCCAGAAAGAAGCGGCGACTTCCTCCCCGTCCCGCCGCGGTGTCGCTACGCATTTATAAACATTACGCTATAATATTTTGGCAAACGAAACGTTAGAATAAGAAGATGTTAATAGTTCATAATATATCCTCACGGCCACTGTTCCGTTAGTTACTTACTTTTTGAATTGAAACTTCAGTGAGGTTCACCATAAGCAGTAAACAAACACAGAATAAGCTAAAATACAAATCTTCGATGTGTCGAATCTCCGAGTCTTGTTTGTTTTCGTGCGCTACCATTCGTTAGCAGCTTAGAGCGAGCACTTCTATTACTGAAAAACAGAAAGAGATAGCACTACACTAGCTCCCACTGCCACAGTCCTATTTAAAATCATACTTTCCGAGTTGAGGAATAACCTCGGGAATAACGAAGAATAGCATATTCGTTTCCGTATGCGATTCAGTAAATGCCGCAGGAATAGGTCGGAAGTAATTAACTGATTCAGCTATGATTCAGTAAAGTGTTTACATAAGTTTGGCTAGAATGCACCACCAGGCTTTGTCGCTCGGCTGTTAGGAAACTTTCGAGCGTTTGTTCCGAAATTTCCAATTATCTTTTTATGGAATTGGAAGACATGTCTTCACCGTTTCATTTTGCAAACAGTTTTATAATCAACCTAGATTAATCCAATGACATGCTGGGCCCTCGCATGGCAGTTTTCGGTACAGTTTTCTCATGTCTCAAGAAAAGAGCAATTAAAAAAAAGACACATACAGTTGGCTACTATTCAAAATTAGAAATACTTACTTACAATGTTCTGAGGACAGTTATGCATATAAAATAGTAATCCTAGTTCATAAGTACATAATATAGGGTGAACACTAAAAAAAATAAAACAATACTGAATATTTTGTAGCACAAACATATGCAATATAATATAATCCTGTGATATAACCCCTTCCACAAGAAGAATTTAGGTTGATTGCATGGATTCCATATATGACATACGAAAAAAATATCTTTGTAATCATTGTACTCATAGATGTTTATAAGTTTTTGTTAATGAGCAATTAAAATTGTTAAGATGATTGTAATAGTTAATTAACAATAACGTTGATGAGTGTGTGCAATTACTTTTTTCATATGATATTAAGAAGTAAAAAACGTTACTAAATAAAATTCAATGTATTTGCTCACCCATCAAATAGTTTAGCATGATGGTACGTAGTACTTAGTAGGAAAAGTAAAGCTATACTTAGATTTTAATTTGGATAATTTGTTATTTAAGTTATTTTAATTAACTTAACGGACTCCATTTTTCCCAGAATTCTTACTTCTCAGGTTATTAAACGTGGTGGCAGGTCATTTATAATTGATGGGAAAAGTCGTCGATATAAACTTCATCGAAAGCGGGGAAGGATTTCTATAGGTATTAACAGAGCAAACAGGACGAAAGACAGACAGACAGACGTTGAATATTATAATAGTGATGTGAAGAAACATGTGGAAGAAATCATTCCCAGCATATATTTGGGCTGCGTGACTTCAAAACCAAGACTGCCAAGGTAATGACTGGCTCCTTTGTGTGAAGCTATATTGTGACTCAACCCTGAGCAATCTGCCTTCCAGTCGCTGCATTACTACGGAGAGAGCTTGCTAACGAACGCCACTGAGGCGACTGATTTTCATAAAGTGATGTGTCCCCTATATACGTGACCCTAAAGTCCGTCCAATTTATTGACTGTTTGGGTAAACTTCAACTTTGCCTTCGTAAAGGTCAAATCCGAAAAGACTAAGGGCCGAGTGCACGAAACGACAAAAAATCAAAATCAACGTCAACGTACGATTAAACACGTCACTTTGTATGGACAGTATGGAAGGCACTCCATGCGGTTCACTAAAAGTGACGTGTTTGAACATTGATTAACTCGACCGTTTCTTCGTGCAATCGGGGCTAACTGAGGTTCCCGGCGGCGGCGTCGCTCGGTTCAATTTCGTTTCGGACAATCACCCGAGCAGAGCCCTCGGCCCCCGAACCACCGCGTCGCTTCGCCCGCCCGCGCTATTACTTCGTTATCCCTTAGCGTTTTTTTTCTCTCGGCTCCTGGTATCGTTATGTGAGCTATCACACCCAAAAATTGTTTTTCCTTAATCCGACTTGTTCCAGAAATTAGAGCATTAAATTTGTTTCACCGTTTATTATATTAGAATGGTTGTACCAACGTATGGATATCTGTATAGGAAGTATTGTGTGGTCGTACCGTATGGCGTTCTATCAATCTGTGCCTACCATAGTAGGGCATGGAAGCGGTAATATGGTACGTATGCATTTATGTATGCCAATTATACAAATAAATATAAAATATGCCTCTTTATTCTCCATATAAGCTTACCCCAGTGTGGATACCGTCTTGGCTTCACTGCAGGGTCCGTGCACACGTGTGGGAGTTTTAAATTATACATCTACTACCTGTTTGAAACCCGCCATCATCGTTTGAACCTAATTGCTGTCCATTCTTCTCAGGATAAACCAAACCAGAGTAAAGTCATTAATTTGAGGTTGCATAACAACATCTGCATTGAAGGTTTGTAATCTGATTTCGAAAATAATCTGAATGAATCAGTTGATATTTCTATGATTGCAGTCAAAATGCCTTTTAGGGTTCCGTAACCAAAGGGTGCCAACGGAACCCTATTACTAAGCCTCCGCTCTCAGGGCGTCCGTCCGTCTGTCACAAGGCTGTATCTCATGAACCGTAATAAGTAGGCAGCTGAAATTATGACAGAGTGTGTATTTATTTTGCCGCTATGTAAACAAATAGGTAAAATTCAAAAATAATGAACGTGATTTTTTTGTGTTAAATCTTGTACGATGGTACGGAACCATTCGTGTACGAGTCCGAATCTTACTTGGCCGGTTTTTTTTTTCATGTTAGGCGCGACATACGGCGAACATCGGGTCCTTACATAAGAGGTGCCGAACAATGCCCATGGGGTTTCGAACTTTCACGGGGCTGCGAAAACCTGCTGGCCAGCCACGTGCGCAATAGCTTGTACTTTTGGGGAAATACCTCGGCTGGAGTGCATTCCACAGTATATCGACCCTATATCGATCAAATCTATAAAGGCGGTTTTATGACTGAAAGGTTCCTGATTTCCGAGCACGGAATTCCAGGAATAGGCCTACAGAGCAGTTTGTGTACTTCTATATCCAATTAATTATTTTCATGTTCTCTACATAGCTATAACTTATTACTTCCTTACAATAATTACAATTCAAAATGGTGGTCACAGTACACCAAATGTTTGCTGTCTTAATATTCTTTTACATTTACTGTTTCTTTTTTACTTTGAAATGCGCGTGATCGCGAATAATTTCAAGCAAGTCTTTCAATGTTAACATCTTTATGTATTTGTTATGACTTCCGAATCAGATTCTGTGTCGTAAATTCGTAAAGTTTATTATTGGAGTAATAAACTTGATACGTAATACGGTAATACGATATCCTTGTGTAGTAACCTAAAATCCATTAAATGTTAGCTCTCTTCGATACATTTTTTAAGAAATATTAACTTTTTTTTTTATTAGAGGTTTCAAGAATACTTTTGTTAAGAGAGTCGTTACCCTATCAAGTCCCCATACTACGGGCGATAACTGTTGAGATGCTCTTAAAGTGTTACTAGGTTTTTGAAATTTGGGATCCTTAAATATACTATTGTCGAAATCTACGTCTGAATGCTTAATATTTTTTAATTTACCTTTTTGATCATAAAAAATTAGCTAAAAAGACATTTTAAAAAAGTTGACTTTTTACAAAAAAATAAAAACATGCGGACATAGAATGAAGCTTTCTGACCTGCAAGATCATTTCGCTAGTTTAAGGTGGCCCATCCCGCTCATCTCCCCATACAAAAGGGGAAAGAAGATCACGCCCATATTTCTTGTCAGAGATCCAAAATTTTGCTCAAAATAGCTTTATTTGATCGAACTAGATGTCTGATGACCATTGGCATTGTAAAATTGTGTTTGGTTTCTAAGTCCGAAAGTCCGAATTTTCGAAAAGTGCGCGTTTTATGCTATAACTTTGGAGGTGGATTACGCAATGATAATTAAGAAAATCTTAAAAAGATTATTCATCAGATATAGCTTATTTAATCAAGATTTATAATCTATTTGGTTTTTGTTAGACTTTTGACTACAGCGGTCGTGGTTTACTTTTAGCTATAAGTCGTTTTGAAATAAAAAATTTCGTAAATCTTACCACATTGTCTTTTTTGTGGACATCTTGCATCTTCCTCATCACGGAGCCTGTCTTATTCTTTGAAACAGAGAAGGTCCCAGAGCGCAACAGCACGGTTTTGTACCGTGCCCGCGAATGAGTTAGGCCCGCCGGATTGGGCAACCTTAAAATTTTCAAATCTTAGATTTTCGCTGCCTTCATGACCGCCTTAATGTTAATGTTTATCGAGCACAGTATTCATTTAAATAGTGAACAGATAATTCACTCAAGAAATGTGTCTTTAACCACCTCAGACAAGAAGTTGTTTTAGTAATAGGTCAATGAGGAAGTGGACCATTTGTTAATGTATTAATCTGTCACAATCAAGTCAATCAAAGCCATATCACGCCCACAACCTCGACGGCGCATGCGCGTAGCCCTACATTTTTTGTGGTCTAAATTATTGGTGACCTGGTTACTCATAGTGTATTTTATATTACACCTACGAGATATTATTAGAAAACTTAGCTACTTTGGAAAACGTTGATTTCTTAAACAGAAAGTTTTAGGGTTAATTTTACTACTACATGTATATGATGATAACGGCCGTGTGGACCGAAGGTTAATCAGTTATACCCTTGGCATGATTCTAGCAAAAAAGTTTCATGCTAAAACAATAAACACAATTCCAAACAAAAAACTCTGCCATTCAAAAATTCCCATTCTCATACAACATGAAAACAACTGCTGAGAAGTGCGCACTTTTTATACATTACCATTTTTCGTTCATTTCATGTTTAATTATATTTCATTGATTGATTCTGAAAATAAATAAACCAATATTGATTGAACAATTATGGAAATAAACAAACAAATATAGATATTTCATTGGGCAAGTAATCCAAACGTAAACATCGAACCAAACATTATTCCGCTAATTTAAAAAATCTAATCACGGTATCTTAATTTTTTAATCTGTAAACATATAGGTTGAAAAATAAATAACTGTAGATTTAAATGAGTTCTTGCCATAGAGACATCACCATGAATAATGTAGGGTTCATGTCTAACTAATGTAATAACTGGAAAAAGAGGTTTTACATTTTATAAATATATCGGGGCACAGCAAGCAAAGTAAAAAAAAGTAAAAAGGGAATCATAAGTTATAATAATTTAATGAAAGCTGCTAAGACATCTTGTCTTTCAGGTGAGCATTAAACTTGTCTTATTACTCAATAAGTAGGGCAGCGTAAGTGTAATTACGTGTAACCTTTTACACCCCTGTATTAGTCGTAGTCTAAATGTTGCGATCGCCTCCAGGTGCAAGTCTAACCTGCCTGAATATCGGCAGCTTAGGGTGCCTTGAATTTTCTTCATTCATCCTTTTTATCATTTATTTTTTAGGAATTTATTTTATTTTTATTTTATTTTATTTATAATGCGCATAAACGGTTGTACTTACATATTATTTACGATGGAGGTGAAGCACCTCCATGTTATTTACAGAAATATTTTGATCAAAATAAACTACATATACAACCAGCAAAAGACACACAAGTACATTATAGAATACGTACAAATTAATCGTTTTTAAATATAAACAAAAATTAAAACAATTGATTGAATTTTTTCCAAATTATGTTTTTGTGTGCGAAGCGTACATCATTTTGGGATGATTAAGTTTATAGGTACGTCAAGAATGTTCTGGATGTATTTGTATTTTCCACTACCGTCCTTGAATAACACCGGGCAGCTGACTCCAACCGCCACTGTCATTATACGGCCCCACCCCGCTGTTGCCTCTTCTGCGTCGTTCAAATGGCAAGGACGCGCTAGGGGCGGAAACCAAACCACCTGCTATACCACCGTGCCACTTCGCAAATAAACGCCGATCGACGTCAGCCTCGAACTAAGCCTGGATCAGATTAAGTTTATACTTTTGAGCTTTGCCATTTTCGCACTTTGAGCGGCTCGTAGCCTAGTGGCGCGGGGACTTGCCTTGCATACCAGAGGTCTGGGCTCGAATCCTCGACCCGTGCATGCACTACTTTCGTTCTCTTTCTGAGTCATGAATCCCTGCTGCTCCATGGTTCAGAATTCATGTAAAACTGTAGTTTAGGTTCCCCTCTCCCCCTTCTATGTCATAGGGTTTAAGCCCGCTCGGGTTGGTACCCTCGTAGTGGATGAAAATATGGTCGAAGCGGCAATGAAAAATTGTCCGCGTTTTCCATCTAGTTCAATGTAGCCGTCCTGGCATAGCACCTAATTCCTTCATAATAATATCAAAATTTCCGTCTGAAGAGCGACTCAAAATACTCCTAGACTGTTAGAAAAAACCTCTCAAATTCTCACATATTGAAAATGAAAATGAAAATGTTTATTATTGATAATGCTTACAATTACAATTAGATAAAGCTTATACTTACTTAATTTCTAAATTGTATTCTATACTAAGTTATAAGTGTAAAGAATGAAAATTAAATTATCTTATGTAACGAAAACATTATGAAGGTAACAAATAACTTAAAAATTAGTAGCTAAAGTAAGATAATTAAAATAAATAAACAGCATATATCAACAAAAGGACCAAACACAGCTGTGACTAGGCTGACATATTGCTAAGGCTAGTCGCTGATTTTAAGTTTGGCCTGTTTCTCATTAGTGACGTTTCATAAAATTATGTTACATTAGGTTTAAAAGTCAAGATAAAAGACATAGATCTAACCTGTTCATACAATTAGCACACAAATAAGTATCTTCAAATAGACTGTACAACCAAACAAGGTGAACAAACCAAATGAGAACTAAAAATGCTTTGGACGATGAGTTTCTTGGATGAGCGAAATATTTAACGTATGTAAAGTAAAGATAAAAACATTTAATAAAAATAAAAAAACTATATAGCTGTCGATATTTGATGTGAGAGAAGATAACGTTGAAATTTTTTTTTGAAACTATGTGTGGTAATAATTTGTCGAATAGGAGGAGGTATATCATTCCAACACTTGGACGCTGCGAACTTAAAGCTGCCTCGACATGAGGAGCTATGATGCTTAGGAACAGCTAGCAGTATATTGGAGGCAGTCTGTTCCTTAAGGCTGTTCCGACCCATATAAAGTTGTTTGCATACATAACGCAAAAAGTATTGCACTTTAAGCCACGAATTATTAATAAAAGTTTAATATAGTCATATTACTTGCACCGAAAACAATTTCACAATTTCAGAATTATTGGTTTTGTTACAATTTATTTAAAATACGATTTTTATTTAACAGCGCCATCTAACGGTGTAAAACTTCTAATCGGCAATTACAACGAAACCATTAAACCTGAAATTGTGAATATGTTTTCGCTGCAACTACTATGGCTACATTTAATATTTTTGACGAATTCGTGCCTTAAAGTGCAATACTTTTTGCGTTCTGTGTAAAAAAAAGATTGTATGGGTCGGAACATCCTTAACTCATTAATATTCCGATTACAAGAGTAAGGCCAAAAAATATATTGATTACAGAATATCTAAAACTGCTATAAATATTTATCTTCATTGACAACTGGGTTTTATACCTAAGATCCGAATACAACCTGCATTCATTCATAGGTAAATTTGTGTAGGTGCCTATAGAGGTTTTTTACAAGACAAGACTTAATTTGTAACATTGGTTCATATATCAATTCGGTTAAACGTTTATACCTGACCTCGAGTCGGATGTATTTAGTTTCATTTCCTGAATGCATAGGCGTTGGTACTTATATTTCTCATTAAGATCAGAATCGGTTTATCATAGAGAGAGGTGGTTTTGCCTTAAAAGACCTTTGAACCAGTATTGTAAGTTATTTCGGCTTGAGACCACTTACTAATAATAGGTTGGGGAAAAAGTTTCTTCGCATTTTTTAAGAAAATTCAAAACATTTTTTATTATGGTTTATTTACATTTAACTAAAGTATGTAGGTACCATTTTGTTCGATAACTTTTTGCCATCTTGTAGGTAGGGACATGATCCCATTGCTATATAAATATTGGGACTTCTGATCAATATACCGCGACAAGTGGTTTTGGCAGTCCTCTCGTGATGTTAACCTGACACTGCCTAAAGAATTCTGAAGAGACCTAAACAGGTGGAAATCTGAAGGTGCAAGGTCAGGACTATACGGCGGATGCATTAACACCTCCCAGCCAAACTCTCTTAGTTTTTGCTGAGTGGCTAAAGATGTGTGAGGTCTAGCGTTATCATGATGAAAAACCACACCCCTTCTGTTGATTAATTCCGGCCGCTTTCTCTCAACTTCTTGCTTTAATCTCATCAGTTGTTCGCAGTAGAGTTCAGAATCGATGGTCCTGCCTGGTGGTAACAGCTCATAATGAATAATGCCCTTCCAATCCCACCACACACACAGCATCACCTTGTTGCGAGTTAACCCGGGTTTCGCCACAGTCTGTGAAGCTTGACCGGCCTTTGACCACGACCTTTTTCGCACGTTCTTGTCGTACGTGATCCACTTTTCATCACCAGTTATCAGCTTCTTCAAAAATGGTTCGGTTTCATTACGTCGTAATAAAGAATCACAAATGAGTACACGGTTCATTAGGTTTCTTTCAGTGAGCTCGTGAGGTACCCAAATATCGAGCTTTTTTGTGTACCCAGTTTTTTTCAAATGCGCCAAAACTGTTTGTGGTCAATTCCTAGTTCTTCAGCTACGTCGTAACTACTGATATGCCGATCTTGCTCCACTTTTTCAAAAATGGCATCCATTTTATCCGTAATAGGGCGACCAGAGCGACGTGCATCTTTGACATCAAAATTTCCGGATTGAAAACGCTTAAACCAAATTTGTGCTACTCTCACAGACACTGCACTGGGTCCATAAACATCGCAAATTTTTTTCGCGGCTTGCGTTGCATTTTTACCTTTTTTGTAGTAAAATTTTAAAATGTATCGAATTTCTTCATTAGATTCACTCATTTTGACAGTACGAAAAACAAATGAGAATCACACATTTTCCTAATTTGAATTTGGAATTATGTTCTTTAAAATTTAAACTTTCAATGATACCAAAACCAGCCAGATACAAATAGTATAGCCAAAGAGATTTTATTACAAGTTCATACATACTATAATGCGAAAAGACTTTTTCCCCGACCTATTATATTTGCTGGCTACATATATTTAGTTTCAAAAGATATAAAAACTGGAAAAACGGATTTTGTTCATTTCTTGTTTGAAATTATTTTATATGTACACATCATTGTACCATCTTTTTAAGATTAAGGACACGTAGTCATGAACAAAGTCCTGTAAGAAAACTACACAAAATGCTTTTTAAAGTGATGGATAAGCCCCAGAACCTCCATAATAACGTTCTTGAATATGGCCCCAGTTCATCGGAGAGGTATTCGCGTGTTGGTATACATGTAATCACTTCAATTAAGCCACCCTATTAACATCTGGCTGACGTGAAATCTGAGCTGATGTTTGCAAAGGTTAAGTTCTTTAAATGCAAAATAATTGAGGTGGTTTTGGTAGTGCGAATTCCTTGAAATGTATTACATTATTCACCAAACGAAGATCGCCCTTATGTATAAACGTAAAGAGATTGTTTTCGTAAACCTTATTTACAAGGCCAGGCAGTTCAAAAGTATCTAACACATAATTAGGTATGCATATGATTGATGAATATAAAAAATATATACCGTTGTCAGAAGCACAGAATTCTTGCCGAATCCATTACTTGTGTAAAGGTTTGTCAAGCTATTACTACAAGACTGTATGAATCAAGCGATCACAAAAGATAATGGTATTTACTTACCATTCACGGCTTCCTGAATAGGAACAATACAATTGTATATGTAGTGGTGGACATAAAAACTCACGAAGAAACTAAAAAAATCCAAGCAAGACTCGAATAATTCAAAATTCTAACTATGTATGGTTGCGTCTGGTCTAAAACTGTTTTTCTTCTATTCGTTTTGCGGAAACTGCTCAAAACCCGAATAATTTTGTTCAAAAATGAGTTAATTATAACAAAAAAATTGCATAAAAGATCAAAACCGAACGAATCTTGTGAAATATTTTACAATATGCATGTATATATTTTTTCTAAGAAAGGTTCCGAGCCATCTGGATTCTTGTTGCTATATTATTGTGCATGCTCATGGATCTAATTTGCACTAAACATTATTGGAAGTTTTAATTGTATTCTTTTTATTGAAAGTGGCTATACACCTGTACTGCATTTTGAAAGTTATTCAAAATATGTCTACCTCAGACCAACTATCCAACCAAGCAAGAACAGCTTTTACAAAGAGACTGATAGGAGAATATTTTTTGGATGGGCTTTCGAAAAGCTTCATCTTATATTTGCCCATACACTTCAGTGCCTTAAGACCAGTACGTTATGAGAGACTTACGGAACCTGAGCGTGTGTCCACTAAAAATACTACTCCATAGGCTGTGCTCGGTTATCCTTAAGATTAGTTCAGGAACGAGGTTATCCACCAGAGCAAGAAAATCCGGCAATGCCCACAAGATTAACACATTGAAGTCTGCCGCAGAACGATTAGCCTATAGCAAATGACTTCTGAAATGGAGACCACGTCTAAAAAAGGGAGTTTAGGATGCTCAGCGATTCTTTGGCCAGAAGACCCTGGTAAATTCTCTATAAGGAGGGCAAGTTATCGAGCAAAATGGCTCGCGTTAGAGGAGGCTTACGTTCAGCAGTGGATGGTAAAATGCTGAAATGATGATAATGATGGAATATGAAAACAATAATTTTTACAAGTATTTTGTAAATATAGCAAGACTATAGAAACGCCATCAAAAACAATATTAAGGATTGTTATGTTTTTGAAAAGACTGGGTTGCTGAAGAGACTGCTAATAGGTTACTGGGCAGCGACGAAATCTTAACAAGTGAACAACTACTTAGCCAAATTTTAAGAACGATGACACGCCAAGAATAAAAAACGGCTACCAACATATACACAAATATTTTGCTTGGTCACTCACCCTTGTGTGACCGCGGTCTAAGGCGTAAGGCGGGCGTTACACTGGGCAGCGGAGTGTGTCGGAGACGTACCACCGGCGGACGTAATGGGCCACTCTAGAACAGTGTGCTGTGAATCTAATAGAAATGGCTGTTTCGTTCCTTTGCGAAAATCACTGATATAGTCAATACAGGAAATTATTGATGAATTTTAAATTTCAGCAGTTTCAACCTAAAAGCTCTTTTTGTGTTTACAGAGAAGATTCATAACGAATCGAGTAATGCACTTTATAATGATATTTTTCTCACCATTTTATTGAATTAATTGGTCGATGAATGTATTCTAAATTATTAAAAATGAAAAACAGTATGAATATTACTTATTTCTCGCATGACATTTCGTTCGCCATGTTGGAAAAATGTTACCTAAAAGTTCCATGTCTTACCTCTTGGACACCAATTATAAACGTTTATGTATTATAATGATTTCTTAAACTGCTCCAATGAATTTCTCTGGATATTATAAAACATCGTTCAGTTTGAATACTTCTTCTACATTGCATTTTTAATACACGCTATTCATTTTTATTGCTTGTCATAGTATTTAAACTACTTGCTTAGGGATCAAATTCATACTTTACATCGTGAAGTCTTCTCCAAAGATTCTATAGCCTACATTTATCACTATTTACCGTCACGGTACCTATTACGTACGTGCTGCAAGAAGCCACGAAAGCGAATTCAATGCGGCCTTACCCACAGCCTAACTACCGACGAATCAGTGCCTGTTCGCGGCACGGTGTGCGATACCGTCTCCCTGTGCGCTGGCGCATGCGTACCGCGCAATCTGAAAAATTAAGAATATTACACAATACCCAGAAAAATCAGTGATGAACTCGCGATATGTGAGCTCGTGAAAGAAACATTAAAGACCCAATCTCGATGTTAGGACACGATTGCCAGTATAAAAGTGAAATTGAATTTTCTGTTTTAAAATAAGAATCCGGCGATTAGTGACGTCGATCCGTCAATTCCTAACGAGTTCGGTCACGCGAATTGAGATGTAGTCGTTCGGTAGAATTTAAGATTCCGGGTAATATAACGTAACCGCAAGAATGAATTAATTTGTGAATTAATTTTGCTTCTCGCGACCGGTGAAGATTCTCGACTGACCGATTCGAAAGTCATAGAAAATCCGTTATGATGATGTGTGAGTTATCGGAAGTGTGTTCTCATTCCTCTTGCCTATACATATGAATTTGTGTTAGCTTTTGTGCGGTATGCGAGCAAATATAGATTCTTAAATAGCCAGTCATCTGTTGGAAGAGTTTGGTCTCGATCAATACCGGCACAGATCTTCCCATCTTTAATCACAGTGGAATCTTACAAAGAAAATTAGTAACCTGAAGTATTCTCAAAGATATAAAAAAATTGACATCACTTACTCACGCGGAGAAAAAATACAAGCGTGTCAGATAAGAGCGAATCTTTTACTACATCGTTTGATATTCGTGTGAAATAAATCGGCTTTGTCTTAGAGCATGTACCCTTGGTGGGAAATTCACTCACTATCAGATTCTCGTACTGTTGTTCAAGAATCCATTCTCTTTGACTGATTACTTATAGCCATACCTAGATCGTCCATATTTTTTTTTTTCTAAATGACTACGAAGAATGCTTAAATTTGTAAGATGAATGATAATGCAGTTCAAATTTGATCGATTTTTGGCAAAAGGTGACGTTATTTTTACCACCATAAAGACTTGGTAGCCTATACAGTTGTAATACATTCTCGTGAAGTACGCTGTAAACATGTAGTAAAGTATATTTTTTTACTTTCTTCTTTAGTAATTTTAGATATTTGGTGTGCTCCTCTAAAACGTTTCTCGTGTGTATTTTAAAATGCTAAATTAAAAAGATTTGATTATAAATATATAATTTTTAACGATTCGCAACTTTCTCTTGTTCTATTCAAAGGCTCAAAAATTAAACAAAAGAGACAAATTTAAAATAAGCAACGACCCGGTTTTCGTGTTGAATTGACAACATTAATCAAAACCTATTCGCAACAACTGGGGCTATCAAAATGTTTTGCAAGCTTTCTGCATTATATTCCAACGTGAACACCCACCGAGCAAGGCTTTGTCGCTATTGCAATGTTTTATGCGCTTGTAAAATATGACTCCCGACTCACACCATATAAAGTTTAAGGTTCCCTGCGGAGAAAGTGTGTCAAGACGACGAAGAATTGACAAATATGCATGATGTCATTGAAGCGGGAGCTTAACGTTTCTTATTAAACGCCTTATCTCATTGAATGACACATTTCAGGTTTTGATATGTCTAATTTTTCGTACACCTACACTGATTGTGCGAATAATAGCCATTTGTCAAAACCTACTCGACTTTGAAAAAGCCAGTAGCTAAACTGTTAAAATATGGTGTCTTCGACTATTTGATGCTAGCAAAACTGTCCTGAAGATCTTGTAGACATATTTAAAGAAATATGTTACCCCAGCCGTTCCCGGAAGACGCAATTAAGGCGGTCGTGATGTAACAATGTAATGGCCAGCCGCATTGTGAGAAAAATAAAACGCAACAAAAACAAGGAATTTGTGCAGACCAACCACACATCGTCGGACGGGAAACCGCCCTTCATTATAGTCACGCCACCGGAGACTACCAGTAATAGTAGCTGCCAAGATATTTCGAATGATGATAAGTACCTATTCTGGGTAAGAAAATCCGTAAAAGGTAATCTGGAAGTCAGTTCCAAAAGATTTTACAACACAAAGAAAAATGAAAGATTACGCAAGAACTTCTCGTTGCACGATAAAGTAAGGACGAAGTCTCTCGACAAAATGAAATTAAAATCCGTCAAAGACAAACCAAGACCAATCGATGATAGTACACAAGATCAGTCGGCAAAATCGATACAAGATCCGCAGCTAGATAAAAACCTGATAATAACTGAATCGACGAATATAAATAAAGGTAAAAAAATGGAATCAAAAGACCAACCCGAGCGGAACCAGGCCGCTACACTACAACAATTCGACGTGAGTCAGCTGATAGCAGAGTTGTCCCAAAACTCAAAGTCATCCAGCACTGAAATACAAAATATCCAGAAAAAACTATTGCAGCAAGCCAATCAGATATTAAGGGAGAATTCCACAACCAATGTCTTCCAAGTCCAAGGCATTAGTAACCAAATGTACAGCGACTTTAGTCCACGAGGGGCATTTATTCAGAGTCAGTCCTCCTCTCAAAGCAGTAAACAACTCAAAACCACTCACGATAGCGGAGCGCAAATGATCCCCGAAAAGCTGCAAATGGATCCCAAAATGCCAACCGCCCAGCCCCGGATCCTCAACTCCAATTCCCAAGCGGTGCAAGCCTCGAAGCGCGCCATTCTCATGTCCCAATTGGACCCGGGTCCCGCGGGCGCGTCCGTCGGATGCGCGGGCGCCGCGGGGCACATGCAAAGAGCCGTCCCTGCGCCCTTCGTTTTTTCGAAGCCCGGAACGGGTTTCTGCGGTGACGCGGCGAAGGCTGCCGCGGCCCCCTCCGCCAGTGCGCTCGCCGCGTCTCAACGCGACGGAGGTGAATGTCTCATTCTACTCACCTTTGTTTATCGATTCTGTGTTGTTTTTTGAGGTACCTAATCCGACAAGTGCGTGTGTTTTGATCATGTGTTTATAGTCATTGCCATGTGAGTATCTATGCATATAATTTCATTGAACTCCTATATCCTTATTATATTACTTCATCTTTTAGTATTAACTTAATTCATGACATTCCAGCTTAATCTAATAGACTTTGACTTCTTTGTAAATTTTACTAGTAAGTCATGAAAGCGCGTAGCATATGTCTATATATGTGTACCTAAACAGGCTAGACGCGCACGGTCAGGTTATTGTACTACGGCAGGCGACGGCATCGGTTTCCTGTCAAGTTGAAGTCTTTTACATCGCGGCGACATTCCGGGCTCATTTTATCGTCTTATAGCTGAGTTTCCTGGCCCCGCCAGGGTCCATTTCGCTTTGGACATTCTCCCGAGCAGAGCCCGGTAAAATGTGGTCAAAAACCTTCGCGGTCGTAGTATTCAAATGGTCACTTGAAAAAAAAACGGAATCTCCGTAAAACCTACCATGTCCAACTAAAGCTAAGGGGAGCCAACTTTTACTAAATAGTTAAATCATAAAAATCGGTCAAGACGTTTAGGAGAAAAATCAAGAACACACGCAACAGGGATTATATGTGTAAATATTAGCAAATTAGTAATATGTGCTAATACTTTGAAAACTAGGAAGATGTAGAAATGCTTACTTTTTTCGTAAGTACTAAGCACTACTTTTTTACTATTTCTTGCTTATTTTCGAAGCAATGCGTATTTCTAAAATGTATAAATCCCGCCACGTTATGACGATAAGAGTTTACTTGTAAGAGTGTACTATGACAGAGCAGCCTCCATCCTAGTGTACTATGATAGTGGTTTACACATTTCATAGTACTCTTATGTAATCTAAAGAAGTTGACAGGCAAATAGCTCTGATGCACAAAAACGTTATGACGGATCAGGACCTGTTACTGCTGGACATCGAAATAACTACAGATATGTTGATAAAAGAATTTTAACATTTATTTTGCTACAAAAAAGTGAGGTTATGCCACTCTTAAAATAGTCCACTCGAAAAAATTCAGCACGGTCGTAGCCACTATGATTACACCCACTACTCGTCCGAGTGAACTCTGATGCACGGTTTCCACGATACGAGTACCTATCAGAGTAACCGCCAGAGTACACTACTTCATAGTCAACTCTTATCGTTAAAACGCGGCAAGCTAAGTTCATATTACCACGTTCATACCATCACTAAAGAAAATATCCGCCTGGTTCTCTTACGACCACCGATTTCATTTGATATCATCTAAGAACTTGTATTTCATAATCTCTACATTGAGCGGTCCACTCTTCAACGAGGTAACTAAACAGTATTTCTTTAACGAATGGGAGCACGTTTGAGCTATAATCAGTACTTGCTAGATGACTTATCTGTACCTAATTAAATTCAACTTAGCCGATAGAAAAGCACTTCGCCGCTTCCCTGAGACCGCAACTAGATTCGCTATAGATAGAGAACAATGCACTCGTTCTTTTGTACGGTTAACTTTGCGTAAACTTCTTACTTCATCGTAGAGAGAGGAGATTGGTATGGATTTTAGGGTGCATAGCAAAAAATGTGTTCTGTCGACATTAACTTCTTTTGAACATTCGGTTGACAGAAACAATTTAAAAATTGTGTCAAACTGTGCCGTCAGCATACACACTTTGACGACAGTGAATGGTTTTTAAAATTTTGCATTTTTACTAACATGGTTTATTGATATTTGAGTGGCTCGTGGCTCAGGGGAATGGGGCCTGAGGTGATGGGTTCAACCCCCGCCGGTGCATCCACCACTTCATAGAGTTATGCACTTTATAAGTGCATTACGCCAGAAATTCTAACTGTTCCGTATTTCGGAATCCATGTAAAACTGCAGCTCTCCTTTCCCTCCAGGATTAAGCCCGCTCGGATTGCTACCATCGCATTGAATGAAAATATGGTCGAAGCGGCAATATAACTATCCGTGTTTTCTTCCAATTCAATGTAGCCGTGCTCAGAAAAGGGAGGTCCTGTTGTGGCACCAAATTCCTTAGGGAATACTGTGTGTTTAACGAATGTCATGACGGTGGGTTAGGTATTAGTTATCCATGCCCAGTTACATGCAATATTGAACTATTAATATATAAAAATAGTTTATATATATATTTTTAACCACCTAACTTTTTTTCTTATTTTTATATCGTTCTTTATTGGCACAGGATAAGAAAAAAATTGGAAGTAAAGTGTGTGAATGATTTAATTTTATAATAACCCAATACATTTACCCATTGTAAAACAAATTTTCCAACAAGGACCGCAATATAACCCAACACATTTTAATAACTAAGGTTTTTTTTAATGTTTATTGCCTCTGTAAAAGCTGCTATATATTAAAGCTAAGAAAATAAGTTGATTGCTTGGATTACCTACCCTGTGGGACGGACAAACGATGCCTCGCAGGCGACAGGTGCATTCCTTTGCTAATATGTATATATACACCAACACATATACAAAACCTGTTTCATTTATAACCGCCGAGCTGTTTTACAACACACATAGAATTCCCGCCCTTTGTGTTGAACCTCAAGTACAGCATGCGAAAAGAATTCTCCCCATACAAACGTAGTTGAGAAACCCGTGGTGCTGATTTGGTCTACAGGAATCCGTGTCTACAGGTTTTTTTTCCAATAAAAAGTTCTGGGTCAAACGTTATGATAAAAAATGTCTATCTCTTTTTGCTGTAATTTGACCCAGTTTTTATTTATAAAAAGCAAAACGTGCAGACACCGACATGGACTGACTGACGGATATTAGCTCACATTGTTTTCAGATAATTCTCAAACTGTATCTGTACGGGGAATGTACCTTCAGGTGGACCTTCCTGCTCAACTCCCCATACAAACGTGGAAAGAAGATCATGCCCATATTTCTTGTCAGAGATCCCAAATTTTCCTCAAAATAGCTTTATTTGATCGAAATAGACGTCTGATGACCGTTGGCATTGGAAAATTGTGTTTGATTTCTAAGTTATGAGGTCCGAAAATTTAAAAAAATCCCTCGTTTTATACAATAAATTTGAAGGTGGATTACTCAACGATAAAGTAAGAACATCTTAAAAAGATTAGTCATCAGACATAGCTTATATCATCAAGATCTTATAGATAATCAATTTGGTTTTTGTTAGATTTTTTACTACAGCGATCGTGGTTTACTTTAAGCTATAAGTCGGTTTGTAATTAAATTTTCCGTAAATCTTACCAAATCGAACGCTACGCGCATTGTCTGCTTTGTGGACATGTTGCATTCTCCTCATCACGGAGCCTGTCTGTTTATTTGAAACAGAGAAGGTCCCAGAGTGTAATACCACGGTTTTGCACCATTCCCGCGAATGCGTTATTCCCGCCGGGAAGGGCCACCTTAATTACAAAGCTCAGTGAGACATTCAATCCGAGTAATCATTAATGCTTAGATCTGCAGTTTTACATGGGCCATTCAAAGAAAATGCACACTTCAACCTCGGTTAGAAATAAATCGTTGCATCGTCTCGGGTTTAAACCCGCTGTCTTCGACACAATAGGGACCACAGGGCATTAACTTTTACACTACTTGGCACACAAACTTTGATGTTCTTTTTTCGAAGGAAAACACAACGAGGTAATGAAAATAGCTGTTACAAAAATCCGTAAACAAGCAGTTCATACATCCAATTAAAGGATTAACCCATTACACGTGCCCAAAATCTACGAAACGTTGAACATACTGCCTTTCACTGAGTTATGTATTCTTTTTTATTTATATTCAATACGCAATAATGACAGGAAGTGAGGTTGTTTCATCCTAACTTCTCTAGATTCAATCAAAGTAACTTACCAATGCAGTTGCCATAAATTGTATACTTACTGAGCGTTATAAAGAACGGCCAACACATAATATTGGTATGTAAAATTAAAATGTTACGATTTTTTTAAAAGTATGCTTATGTTTTCTTCTTGTCTCGTGAACAAAAGTTGGAACGGAACCTGTGCGTTCTCATAATATATTAATTCAATGTAGACTTGTATCTAAAGTGGTCATAACAGTTGATAATTAGTATTAACTTTTTTTTTCCTTTAGAATGGAAGTCGTGGGTTCATAACCCATGTAAACTAGATTCCTGTTCCGAATTCCTTGATGGTAGACCCATCAGACAGGTCAAGCCCAGTCAATGATTAACAATGGTAAGACCATAGCATTGTTTGAAATATGGTCGAAACAGTTCGATCTAGCCGTGCTTATGTCTTTAGGGAAAATCCTATCATGGCACCTCCGGAAATGCGATGGAATGGGCTACTAACATCTATTGATTATCAGTTCCATAAAAATACCTATTAGGATATGACAGAGGTTATGAAAGTCATTTAGTAATGCTTTCTTCATCTGAGTAAGCTGAAAAGCGATACGTTTTGAAACAGTTTCATTTCACGCTATTGTTCAACGTTTCACAATTGGGCGATAAATAGTGCGGCCTTCTCTACATGCCGACATATTGTTAGAATTAGCTGCCATTGTCTCTGGGAAATTAGGCCAATTGTACGGTTAAACGGTTGCACGCAGACTGTTACTTCACCCAGAACTAAATCATACACACAAAAAGTTCACTATTTCTCTAGGAAACGTTAACGATTTCGTTCAGTCTCAATATAAAAAAGCGCAAGTTAAAATGCCCATTTAAAATACACAAAAAGTCTTCCAAGTCTTGAATAAAACAAGATTTTTTTTTATATAGAAACATCGTATTATGTGTGAACATGGTTAATTTGATTAATTTAAAAATATAATTATTGAAATAAGGTGATTTTATAAATAACTGCACCATTTTAGGAGGTATCTGTATCGAAAATAAATCAACTTTCTGAATTTAAAACTTGAACTTCCGACTATTTAAAACAATGTTTTTTTTTCCTGCAGGGAAAGGGAACCTACGTACAGTTTAACATAGATTTCGAACTATGGAACAGTTCGCATTCGTGACAAAATGCACTTATCCAACTCGGAAAGAGAAAAAAAATGGTGAATGAACGAGGTGAAGATTTGAACCTCTCGCATGAAAGGCAAGTCGTCAAAGCAGTTTTAACCTTTATGTTTAAACGGCCCATAGCCCAAGGAATGTGATATGAATGTATGTATATTCGACCGTGAATCAAGGATTAAACATTCAATTGTATAGTCGTCGTCACTAAAATAGATTTGGCATCAGATTTGGCAATATGTTAGTTATTGCTTGAAATAAGCAACATACCTGCCTAGTACGAAAAAGTATATTTACTTAGGCCCTAAGCCCTGTCTTACTTTAGCGTACGCGTGCTCATCCCCGTTCGATTATATAGACATACTTGTACATACCATAATCCTTAGAATAAGCGACTTACCTGCGTGCGTACGTACCTTTTTCGTATGTACGTACCTGCGTCATAAGAAAAAGTAAATTTATTTGGGCCCTTAGCCATCATACGTTCATCCCCGCGTGTTGGTTTCGCAGTGACGTACGACGGCGCGCACGGCGTGAGCGTATACGCGCCGCTGCCGCCCGCCTACAGGATGCCGCCCGCCCCCGCGCCAGCACCCGCCGCCCACGACGCCGCCCTGCCCGGCGCCTCCACCGCCTCCACGCTGCACACGCACTCCAACAAGTTTCCTGTGAGTGCGCAACCCTTCAGCCTCCCCGCTTTGATGGATCTTTTCGGTTTCTCAAGGGAATGATGAGAACCGATTGCGTTCAGTTTGAAGAGTAAAACAAGTTTTAATAACATCTAAAAATAATCACAACGGATTTCGATAATAAAAAGAGTTAATATGTAAATTGATGGTCTAGCTATAATTTAAAGATGAAACTTTAAGTAGCTGGTTCTTTTGTGTTCTCAAATTAGATAAATATATATACATTTTCATTAAAAAAGTTGGAACACAGTTTCAAATATAGCTAGACGATCAATGCAACTTTCATCTCTTGGAATTTCCAAAATAAGTATTAGTTGTTTACAAAAAATATAAAATCTTGTTTTACTTACGCTCTTATAAAACTGAATGCAATCAGGTCTTATCACGCCCTTAAGACTTACTAATAAACATTTGTACTATCGCTATTACTCCGATATTTCTAGCTAGAGGTCCCGTACAATGGGAAATACCGGAGTAATAATAATATAATAATAGTAATATGGGCCTTTATTTCAAACAATTTTACATTGATATTAAACACAACATGGATTGACTTACGCCCGTTTTCACCACCTCCAGCTACAAAAATCCGAAAGTTATCTTTCGGTTAAACCATTTAAATATGCAATGTAACCAAAAGTTAACTATCGGATTTCAGGTAGCTGGGGGTGGTGAAATCAGGGGTTAGTCGACATCGATAGCGTTGTCTGTTTGCCCTTTGTTGGCAAAGGCCTCCTCCAAGATTTCCACGCTTTCCTATCCCTTGCTGTTCTTGTCCATGTGATTCCTGCCTCGGCTCTTATCTCATCTTCCCATCTCTTATATTATCTCCCTCTTTTACTTTTTTGTATTAAGGACACCAATTCATTATGGTTTTGCTCCATTTTTCCCTTCCTCTGATCGTATGTCCTGTCCATCTCCATTTGAGATTTTTGGTTTTTACTGTTACATCTTCTATTTTTGTGCATTTTCTTAGTGATGTGTTTTTTACTCTGTCGAATTTCGTTTTCCCAAGCATGCTCCTTTCCATTGCAGACTGAGAGCCTTCTAGTTTTTTTGAATGTGCTTTGTTTAGTGCCCATCGGATGCCCACCTGAGTAATAACAATGGTACAAATGTTTATTATTAAGGCAGACTAAGCACGTCGCTTTGTTCAGCGAATATGACGATTTTAATTTTAAAACTCAAGTCCTTCACGAGCACGCCAAAAACCAATATTGTTTATATTGATTAACATATGTAAATAATTATTTCATAACTTATCAAAAGTATTTTTAGGCAGGTTTTGTATTTATGCTTTCGAAAAATATGTGTGCATGCCAAACCACGTAATATTCGTGTGTGCAAACTCTGTTAGATATGAAGTAAGCTTTTGTCAAAATAACTTATAAAATGCGGTGTTGAAATCTTAATGCAGTTATTAAAAGACTGGTTTATGCATTCTGCCAGCATCTTATTAAACCTGTCTGATGTCTCGACAGCGTTCACGCTGAGAGCCCGTACGAATAGAACTTGACCTGTTTATCGTGTCTAAGTCGCGTCTCAGCCTGTCCAGTCAACTTGTCTTGTGTCAGACGTATCTTATAGATAAATCACACGATAGATCCTCTAGAAACTTGGCAATTATGTATGCTCGGTAGACGCGCTCTGACTTTTTCGCTTGAAAATGGCCAACTAACTATGTTTCCCCATACAAAGATATTTATTTAGGAAATAATTTGAACACCACCTATTTACTGGATTGTTTGTATATCTAAATCTGCACGTTTTTGCGCAAAGCGCAGCCAAATGAGAGCAAGTAGAATATCTTCATACGATTTATAGTTTGACCCAGGATATTTAATTCCAAAAGTCAAAGTAGTCACACAGATATTAGATATCAAGTTAATTTGAATACTGAATTTCAAATTATTTCTTAACTAAGTACTTCATTTTTTTGTGTGGGCGGCGCAATTTTCTAATGCTTATGGGCCGACCTGTTAGCTTTCCTTTATTTGATGATTTCTTGCATGCCATCTCACGTTGCAATTCAGCTGTTGTGTACGATTTTACATAGCAATGTGTGGGTCTAGATAAATAACCGAGTTTTTTAAGATTTCAGTATTTTTTTAATGGTATAAGGTTGTCTATGAGCGCATAAATAAGAGCATGAAATTGAACTACTAATGAAAAGACAAATTACCTAACAAAATCAAAGACTATAAAATAAGTTTAAAACTAACTCTAAAACTTTGTTTGCTGAATTCTTAAGGAATTTTAGATGCAAAAGTTACAATGCATACGTAAGCAATAGTAAAGGAAAGCTAGCAAATAAAAGGATGTTTCCGTATTTATTTTATACAAGTAGAAATTTAGCAACACCGCTTGCCAGTTTACACCACAATGCCAAGCGAAGCGTACGCTGTGCTTCACGGTGGTGATGGGAATCTTCCCAGCGGTATTCAAGTGCGCGAAAAACATTAACAACCAACAACGTTTGTTGCGTATTAAATGGATGCCACTTGCTAACTCAAGTCGGTAAGGTTAGCACAACGATGCATGTGTACAAAGTTAACAATATATAATACGTGTCAATATTATTCATGCCACATCGCAGTTTCTTACTTCTTTAATATTTTTTCATTTCTTGATTTTATGGCGCACACCTGTGAAGCGCTAACAAAACAGCACACTAACACTATATCCTCCTATGTCCATAAAGCGCACACGTCAGCAATACACGCAAACCTTTGCACCGTCCATTACTTTCAATAAAAATATTTCCCAGCCATTCAAGAATTTTCCCACATATTTTTTGTGTACGTATTACCAAACATGTACGATTATTTTGAAGCCGTATAACAAAACAAGGGTAATGTGTGGACCTAAGCCGGTTATTTGCTTACCTATCTTCGTGATTTTACCTTTCATATCTTTATGTTAGTAATAGCCTATTTACACAGCTTCTATATTGTATCTGCTTTGATCTTGCTGCCCCTCCCTGCACGGTCGTATGCGAACAATACAAGACGAACGGTGGTGAAAGGGTACAATCTGTAATGATGTGATGAAAGTGTTTCGGTGGAACCGGTCGCGCGTGGCGTGTGATCCCGCATACAGTTATCAACTTCGTTGCACACTGTAATATAATTAATTAAAATATTAGTCATAATTATTGACGTAGTTACAATCAACTGTTACCGTTGATAATATAAAATGTTTTTTTTTTATTCTTTGTTTCAATAATTCAAATCCGTTGTTTTTAAGTTCTGAGCGAACATTGTGAAAATCACGTGGTTGTTTTGGTTCCAATGCGTGGATGTTTATTGTGTTTCAATTTTTTTTAAAATACTCAAACAATTAAAAGACATGGCATGACTTTTAGTGTTATAGGGAATTCGGTGTAATGAGCATTAATTGTGATGCTCGCAACTGGTCTATTGGTCGTGTAACGGTAATGTTCCTTTACAAAGTAAACTCTATGGGCATCTAGTCCCTAATCCATCATCTTTGGTTACCAAGCCATTCGTCGCCACACGGTAATGCAGCGAGCGTTGCGTTCTTGCAGATAGAGCGCGAAGTGATCTTGTCTTCATGCGACAAGAACTCCAAGATTCCCATCCTGCACGAGCTGAAGAAGCGAGCTGGCAAGCCGGGCGTGGTCGCGCCGGACGTGCCCACCAAGACTCTCGCGTGGACGCACACCAACATGGAGGTAACAGCTTTACAGATAAAGCGCGAAGTGATCTTGTCTTCAAGCGAAAAGAACTCCAAGATTCCCATCCTGCACGAGCTGAAGAAGCGAGCTGGCAAGCCGGGCGTGGTCGCGCCGGACGTGCCCACCAAGACTCTCGCGTGGACGCACACCAACATGGAGGTAACAGCTTTACAGATAGAGCGCGAAGTGATATTGTCTTCCTGCGAAAATAACTCCAAGATTCCTATCTTGCACGAGCTGGAGATGCGAGCTGGTAAGCCGGGCGTAGTCGCGCCATGTTTGCCTACCAAGGCTTTCGTATAGAAACATGGAGGTAACAGCTTTGTAGGTAGAGCGCGAAGTGATCTTATCTTCGTGCGACAAGAACTCCAAGATTCCCATCCTGCACCAGTTGAAGAAGCGAGCCGGCAAGCCCTTAGTGGTTGTGCCGGACATACCCATCAAGAGTGTCCCGTAGACAGACGCACACATGGAGGTAAGAGCTTAATATATTGAGCGCGCAGTGATCTTGTCTTCGTGCGACAACAAATACAAGATTCCCATCTGGCAAACCATAAGAAAGCGGGAGGGGCCGGAATCTCGCCGGGATACATTCCAAGGAAAAGTTAGGAGGTAAGGAGATAGTTTTGCCGATAGAAAGTGAAGAGATGTCATCAATTCAGATGGCGTGACTACGTGTGACAACGTCGTCTCTTGTTAATAATAAAACCGGGGATACAGATTGTTTTTAAGACAAAATCTTAAAATGCTTCATTATGCATGTCTTCTTTCCAGTTTTGTAGCCGTGTCAAAGGAAGGGAAAGTTCAAATGTGATATTAACTATCCGTGTCAACTATCTTACATATTACAGTTAAATAATAGTAAGCAATCATTATCTCGGTCTCAATGTATGGTGCAAATTAATAAAAATTAGTATAAGCTACCTGCTTGAATACCGAGTACAAGGCCTTCCATTTGTAGGGTAAGAATAATTCGTGATCATTTGTGCAGGTATTACTCACTAGACAATTTTGAAACGCAAACATCGCTGTTTAGATAGTAATGGCACAATTATGTTCATTGATTATCGGCTACAATCACCGAGAGCTGATGTTAAAAATAAGTGCAAACAAGCGTGTGCTTACCACACGTTTCTATTTCGTAACATTTAGGTACATCGGTCAATTTGTGCCAAAGGTAACGGTGTCTATTGCTGTGAGGATTAGACGAGTGGTAATTATATATTTTTTTATCCGTTTCAGTCTCAGTACATAAATAATTGTTGTGATATAGGCGCATCAGCTTAAAGCTTTAGCCCATCAATAATAATATAACAATAATGTTTTTTCATTTCATTTCTTTTATAGAATCGATGAAATCACCGTCGTCTATTCCAGAATGGTCTATGAAAAGATCAAGTCCTGACTTACAAATACACTTTATCGATTTTTTTTTGGCGATTATTGCTCCCATAAATATTTTGACACGAGTATTTTATACCATAACTAGCTGAGATTATTATGGAGCTCTGTTCGGGTCAGTGTCGTTTTGGACACTCACCCGAACTGATCCCGGCAAAATGTGGCCAGAAAATTTTGGGGGTTTGCACGATTCGGATGAATGCTAGGATTTCATTATACAAGCGTTTCCACCCCTTTTATACCGTTAGGAATGGAACAAAAAAAAACCCACCTTAGTACATCCCTATGGTACTAAAAGGAATTTTTCTTCCAAATTTTAAAAATCTATGTCCACCGGGTTAGGCTAAGCGTTGTCTGTTGCCTGTCAGTCTTACTGACGACGGTACAAATTTGTTTTATAAGTATTGAAGAAGAAATAGCTCTAAACCAAATGTATCTTTATCGTGTCATCTTCACCGCATACACAAAACAAATTAACACGACGCACATTGTTAATTATCGCGTGTTCAAAAGTAGTGTCTTTAAAATTTCGCGTACATTTTTAAAACCGGGAAACTGGTTCGTCTTCTCTAAAATAATAGCTCTATATTGGATGTTATCCTCTGCAGAAGGTGAACGGCACTCTTAGACTGGAGCTCCAGCCTGAGGTTCTATACTTTCCATGTTTATTACATCAGCGAGAGGTCGTCACAGGCTGCTAAGCGTGATGGCGTGTGTGCATGCACACAGGTGTCCAGTGCCAGTGCTTTCAGGTTTCAGACCTTCCGTTTACGGCGTAAAGCACCTTTTCGAACGCTTTCTTCCTTGTTGTTTCGTGTAATCTGATATCAACCTTATTCATCAATGCCACGCGATCTAGTTTGATTATTTCGAAGGCTTCATCGGTTACAGATGAGTGCACGTATTGGGGTATCTTGTCTAAAGTTGCGTAGAAGAATTTTTCTTTTTCTTAGCACGATACGATACCTAACTATACTTCCTTTGCAAACAGGCAGACATTCTTACCTTAGCCGTTATTTAATATAGAAAATAGTATCGTTTTACTTTTTTGGATAAAAGTGATTAAATTGAAAATATATCTTTTTAATGTGATGGCGGCGTTAGGTTGTTTTCATTAGATTTTTTCATTAAACGTTTGGTAATTTTATAAGATTTGATAATTTTTGTATTTGCCGAAATATTAGTATCTAACGTTATTCTCATGTTTACGGTGGGGTTCAACATTACGTAAACTTGTAATGTTAAATATATTCTTGTTCGTTTAAATAATGTTTAAATATTAAGTTTTTTTATTCCTTGCTTCTAATATTAGCTCTCAATTTAATTTTATTAATAAACAGTATTTATATACTTATTTAGTGAACATAAAATATAAAATAAATATTATTATTTTTCATAGCTAGATTATTTCTAGCAACACATAGATCTTGACTAGCATAGGTACCCAAAGTCAGGCAGGTATTTAATCATTTTAAACCAGGTACCCGGGCCTCCTGTAACAGTTAACTGTGCGCAAACTCGTATTTAGATCGCAGCTTTATTTATAGATGGCAGTATGGAGAGTTGATCATTAAAATAACTTAAGCACCATTTAATTTATTCTTGATCGGAGAGAGACCGCGAGTACCTTCAATCTGTTCTACTGCTGTGAACTTGGAAATAACTGTTCAAAGTTTACGAGAACACATATTTACGTATTAGAATCAATAACGGTGTGATTTCAAACGTTACGAATAAACTAAATTAGAAAAAGTGGCAAATTAATATATTTCTTTTATAATTTCTACATAGGTACATAAAATGGATAGAATTTGAATCGATTTTGCAATAGTCTGAAATGATCAGCCAGATAACTATTCGACGAATTAATCAACGCCGCTACTTATCCATCCGTTAAAGTCATTCCATTCTTGTATGAGTAAAATTGCAATAAGTTAATTGTGATACGAAATATAATCCTCCGGTAAGGACTTTTGTCTTTAAAATAAACTTAAATTTTTACTATCATACCGTTAAGTACTATCTGAATATTGAAAAAAGATACTTGTTACGTGTTTTTTATTTAATTTTGTGTTTCTAAATTACTTTAGACGCTTGTTTGCTACATTACACATTGTTTTAAGGAAAATCACAATATATTACGCAAATGGTGTACATGGTGTATACTGCACCACAATCCCACTTGAGTAAAGGACAAATTGGTTGTCATAAGGATATAAATGTTTGTCATTTTCGTATACGTGTCTTTAAGAACGGCCCGTAAGCTATGCTCCCCATACAAACGTAGTTTACTAATAATTTGGAAACAGCTATTCCAATTAAATTGATATTTAATATCTAATATCAGGTAACAAATATCTGTGTCTGCATGATTTTGTTTTTTTGGAAAAATCAAAACCGAATGAAATGAAAGCAAAAAGAAAATCTTCATACGAATTTTGGTTTCTCTATGGTTTGACCCAGAATACATTTACCGAAAAAACAAAAGCATGCAGACACAGATATTTGTAGCCTAATATTATATAAGAAATATCAAGTAAGTTGGAACATTGGTTTTCAAATGATTAGTAAACTACGTTTGTATGGGAGGCGAAATTTTCAGGCGCTTACGGGCCGACCTTAATACTTCTATCCCGTTGACCTGAATACCCACTTTGTCTTGCAACCAGTCGATGCCCTGGTCAATAAACGACAATGTCTGTATTTTCGCGATCTAGATGTGACTAGTACTTTGTGGTCGTTCGGCCTGGACAACTACTTTCTCGTGCTGCTTCTGTTAAGTTTCTCCATAATTGTATATTACTATCGAAAGTTCTGAGACTTTGCGATAACATTTATTAGCTGCAGCTTAAATATTTTAATGCCTTTTAAAACGGCATATCGAATTTGATTAACCATCGTAAGTGAATCGACTGTATTCATTTTAGAATTCCTGCATAAATACAGTCAAAATGTTTTCCATCTCCATACTTATGCTTGAAACATACTTATACAGAGATATTTTTTTATTAGAATAAATAGTAGAGGAAACAGAATTTTAACTTAATCACATCTGCATACAACATTTATATACTGTGATCAGCTACCACTAGACAGAGCTGATGGGGGTGAAACTATGTACTAAACCACATATCTTTTTTTCGATATTCATCTTTACATTTTTTTTCGTACCGACACGCAAAAATGTACAAACAAAAGCCGTAGAGCCATATGTGTTCAGTTTCAGGTACGGAATCGCCCCTTTTCGGCTCTGTACCTGGACACCGAGTAACTAAACCCTGCAGATATCAAGTGAAAGTATAATAATCCATTTATGGTGCACTAAACAATGGGCATTTATTTAGGTGAGGTTCCCGGCTCCGCTCGAGTCAGTTCCGTTTCGTGCATGCACTCCAAATACTATTCTGCATCATAACAACAGCTCCGTCTACTGAGTCTAATCGTGAATCACAACAATTTAAAGAACCAATCAAATGTCATCAAAATCGGTCCAGCCGTTTAGGAAGAGTTCAGTGACATACAAACGTGTCAAAGAATTATATAAGTAAAGATAGGAAGATAGGACTAAAGAAGGAATAAGATACGAAATGCACACAACACGTGTCTGCAGGCCAACCGTGCGTCCCGGACGGTCGTCCTTGGCGGGGTTGGAATCCGCGGCGTCGAGCTCGTTTGTATGCGCGGCGCCATGCCACTACACGCCACGACACGCCACATCCGACCGACGTGTGACAGCATTCGGCGGTAGGGTTACTAGTTTCCAACCGAGTGACATTTCGAGACAGAATAGGGACTAGGCACCTGTCGGCAGTGCCTTAGCTCATACAATTTGATTGATGGGAGTATCTGTTGCAGGAGTATTATGGAAACTGAGGCATTATATTCTTTGATGTCCCAGACAGAAAGTCAGATCGACGCCGGGCGTTAGAATGTGTATAAGAGCTAATAATCAGCGTGGAATACATACCTGCTAGAAAATGGCATGCACATAACAAAAGTTTATGTAATTAAATGTAAATGTGAGGGTAGTTGGAGAAACTGCACGAACCTTTGACCACGATTGGATGCAACTCCTTTCAAAACGTCAGATTAAAGAAAGGTATTTAAAAATTATCCTTCTTCAATATTGTTGGCGTAAGCCCCACTTAAGTAGGTACTTTAATAATGTGTGAAAAACGCGAAAGCTGACGATTTATTAAAAATAATTCAATACATTATTGTAGAAGATTCAGATTGAACATTCAGCAAGATTGGCTCAAATGGTGTTCCGAACGGGTCTACAACATAAAAAGTTTCTTGTAAACATAAAATAAAAACCGGCCAAGTGCGAGTCGGACTCGCACACGAAGGGTTCCGTACCATCATAAAATATTTAACACAAAAAAACATGTTTTTTGTATGGGCCCCCCCTTCAAATTTTATGATTTTTTGCATTTTACCTATTTGTTGTTATAACGGCAAAATAAATACACACTCTGTGAAAATTTCAGCTGGCTACCTATTACGGTTTACGAGATACAGCCCTGTGACAGACGGACAGACGGACAGACGGACGGACGGACGGACGGACGGACGGACGGACAGCGGAGGCTTAGTAATAGGGTTCCGTTGGCACCCTTTGGGTACGGAACCCTAATAAAAAGTGATGTATTTTTAGCACTAACTACTTCATTATAATAGCAATATATAGATGCTGCGGCTAAATTATTGTTATTATTACAAGTTTATTCGTTTTCTTGTAATAGTCATATTAGTTTTGTACGGTAAGATTTTTTTATTTGCGATTTTTAGATAACACCATCTAATGGTATAACCCTGTAATGCAAAATTATGAAATTATTTCTAGTTAATTAGTCCATAACAATTTGTGTGCCCATACAAGAAAAATTGTTTGGACCGGACTGGAACGGAACTGAGTTTTTTTCTTCAAATATCATATTTTTTTAAAGCGGGACTGTGTCGAAATAATAAAAGCACAAACATTGGTTACAGTCATTTTAATCCAAATCACAGACTTTAATGTGATCAAAAATACAAAGTACTATTACTTTACTAAATAGTTATACAGTTATTTACGATATTATGTTTATCAGTAAATCTTTAAAATTCTTCACCAGACGTATGAGTTTTTATTTCACTCTTTTATTCAAAATAACGAGAACAAAGTTTATTAAACATGGAAAACCTTTGGTTTATCTAGGACCGTATAGAAACTAAACATGGACATTCAATACGCTACAGACACCATCGAGACACATAAATTATACGCCCCCGAGTAAGATTTAATGAATCCACCTTGAAATTACCTAAGTATTATTCAATGTGCATACACCTGCGCAGGAGTTGATGACCCTAGCGCAGGTAGACGGGCACTTAATGCATGCGCGGCGCGCGCGCTACGAGGAAACAACGGAACGCTTCTGCGCCGACTCCTCAACTCAGGTGCCGACTCGCTGCGTGGAATTATCCTGCGAACAAGCTAACATTTTATTTCCTGCGAACACTAAGCGAACATTAATAGTTAAATCACTGTAGGTCAAACAGAATACCTTACCCTGCTCTTACCTTGAATAAAAAAAAAACCGCCCGAACAGGGACTTGAACCCTGGACCCTTGGATTAAAAGTCCAATGCTCTACCGACTGAGCTATCCGGGCTTATTCATCCGATGTGAAACATCTCATATTACTTGTCGTAACTTTGTGTATTTTGGAATATGGACGCGTAGTGTTGGTACAGATGTTAATTCCATATCGAATTGATTTATGTTTGTTTATTAAATAGTAAATAATAGCATTTTACTGTTTATGGATAACGCCATTTTAATTTCTCAAAGGAATATAAAGTATTAGTAATTTTACATACGTACACAACCTATCTACACTTAGTATTAATCTAGAGTTTAGTGCTAGTATTTTCTACGATTGAAGTTTTCCAAGATTATTTTAGCTTGCAACATATGTGCTTCTGTACTGTCTGATAAATTATATCATGTAAGTAATAATAATTCCCTTTATTATTGACTATGTATGTAGTAATATGATGTAAGTTTATTGTATTATTGTTAAGTTTATGTTGATACAATTTTTAAACAATTTCATAATTTGTTGGCTGCCGCCTTGCACCTGTTTTAAACTGCTTTTAAATGGTGTTAAATAAATCAATACACATCGTATATTCACTGTCCAGTACATAAAAAGACCAGTTACATAAAAAAAACAAGTCCGATATTTTATAAAATCGGAATTTTACATTTATATTATCTACTTTTCTGAGTAAATTCTTGTAATCCGCGCTTATTTTTTCTTTTCGCTTTTTATTTCTCTTGTAAGTTTAGGAAAAGATTTGCAAAATGTGCTACATCCATATTTTTTTTTATAATCCTATAAAAAATCATTGACTGCACTGCTTTTAAGAAATAATAAATAAATAAAAAAAAGTTTATATATCCATCTTCATTCTTCTAATAACCATAGTTATTATTCCTTCCAAAAAAGACGGATATATTATAAACTATAACAATAACCAGAGATGGTGCAAACTGTTCTTACCATAACTTCTTTACATACGTATTTATGAAAAATTTATATATTAGTTTCTTATGGATGTTAATAGTTTCATAAGTGAAGATAGGTTGCCTACAAAGACCGTAGCTAGCCGGTATTTCCAACGAGACTACTCATTGTAGGCACAGCGAAGTCAGTTGGAGCTTCCAACGTGAACCCAAGCGCACGACCGCCGCGCCGCGCCGCCAACTGCCAACCGGTTGCAAACAAAAACATTAGACTACAACGAGGGTTGAGGGAGTTTTTTTTTTTTATTTCGGTTTCATTTGAAAATATTGAAAAAATCTTGGTGGTTGTGAAATCGTGAAAGTGAAATAAAACAATTTTGGAACTTAGGATAAGTGATTATAAGTGACACCTTAAGAAAGATAGCACCATAAAAAAATCAAGTCAAGACTTAATCGAATATAAATTCATAAATAAGTTATTAAAAATAACAGTTCTATATCCAACAAACAAGTCGAGCTAATCTAAGCAATAAATTGAGGTGAAAACTTGTGCAAATACGGTGTATGGATACTTGAAATCTGCATCATCATTGTGAAGAGTCGACATGGTGGAATTTGCGCTAGAAAATGTTAGTATATTAAATGTTAAGTTTTACTTGTTCTAAATATTTCAAAGCCTCGAGGTTATAAACAAACATTCTTCAAGGTTATGTTGTTCGTGCTGTTCAATTTCAATTGTTAAGTTCGCCAAGGTCTGTGCATAATACTTGCTCAATTGTCTTCATAATCAAACCCATCGTCACCCTAAGCTTTGTGAAATCGAAGCTAATTTTTAAGTTGGCAGCGTGACCACTTTTAATTACTAATAGACGTACCATGTTGAACATTTCCGATTACTTGCTACCTCGTTATAACAAATCTTACAATCCCACCATTGTTCGTATTCTTTCCGTCTACCACGATTTCTATGGCACTAAGAAACGAATTTCTATTGTTCGCAGAACCAACAACAGCCCAGCACGTCGAGCGATCCAAGCTATAGGCAACAGTATCATGATCAGACATTCTACAACCATAGTATCAGTGGAGCCTTACCTAGAAGTCCTCATGAAATTAGTTCTCAGAAACCACCAGTTCCAGGAAAGAATATATCGTTGTACACCAATAAAGATCATAAAGCAGACATTTCTCAAAACAATTCACAATCAATTACTGTAACAGTTGAAACGGGAAAGGACAGCACAAAAGATGCCCCAAAAAGTACAAAATCTGTCACAAAAACATATCATACTCTAAAAGATATGATATCTAGTCGATTCAAAGGCAAAGATGCGAATGACTCCGAGAAAAACAACGAGAGTGAAGTAAGTCTCAATAACGTCACTGAAGTCACGTCATCACCTACTAGGGACTTGAGAAATGCAGACGATTCCAGAGCGGTGACTCCTCGCGAAGGACAGACGCGCATGGTGGAGCACAATATTTACGGGCGTCCAACACCTCAAAATAGAGGTGAACCATACCATCAGCAAGTGATGCACGGAAGCACTAGCAACGTTGGCTACACGAGCCCCTCTCCGCACCAGCAAATGTTAGCCGTCCAGCACCAGATGATGCAGCAGCAAATGATGATGACTCAGCAACACGCCTTGGGTCACGGACCTGGCGCGAGTTCGACCCCTCAGCACAGGCTGCAGCAGACGGCTATGATGGCGAGGTCGCAGGAGGTTCTGGCGAGCAGCCCTCAGCACATCGGCATGGGAAGACCGGCGTCCCAGATGATGGAAGGTCGCCACTCCCAGCTCGTCGCCGATGGGTTGTACCAGCAGCAGTACGGCGTAGCGGGTCGACGCAGCGGTATCTACCAGCGCGATGCCGAAGTCGCCAATTTTACATCATTGAAACAAACTGGACCGCAAGGACAGGTTAGTAAACGCTTGGCTTTTACAAAATATTTTAAATTACATTCGACAGGTCCATAGTACAACACTCAACCGTTCCGAAACTGTACCTATAAAAATACTATCCACACGTGTACGTTGCAAAGACTGTTAACGGTGATATTATAGTCCATAAACATGTCAAAGCAAGCAAACAATACAATGGCTAATACGGAGTATTTTCACACGCATGGATCGCCTAGACAGGGCGAACTAAAACAATGTCACTGCACTCTTAACAACCTCTCAATAAAATCTTTCTTTCTATCGACTTACAAGTTTTTGCTCTTATCAAAAGCGTTTTATTTTAATTTAAATGGATTCTCAAAAGTAAATCACATGAGTCATTCCGGCTCCAAAGGAGAATGCTTTGCCATTCCTTCTCCGTAAATCCGGACTGATTTACGTCTGACGGACTGATTAGTCCCCCCTCAGGAACTATTACGAGTACCCGCCGAGAACCAGCAAAACCAGCACATTGGTTATAATTTAATTCTAGAGTGGTTATACCGGACTGGTTTAAGTACCTGCTAAATTCGGAATCGGATTCAGCATTTCACTTAAAATTTTCGAAAAAGCAAAAAAAGGTAATGCAGCCGGTTTCGGTAAGATAGACGGAAAACATTTTTAATGATCTGTAATCTTTACTTTTATAAGCAGTCTGGAATGACTTATAAACGGATATTATTATATGCAGTTTTTGCATATGCAATATTATGAGCAGTGGGAATGCGAATAGGAGTACATAAGCTCATGAGGAGTGTTAAAGAGAGTAACCAAAGGCGGGTTCTCGGAATAAGGTGGACTCAAAATGATCTATCACTGTTAGGCATCTTCACCGGTAGCTTGGGAGCGGAAATGTCGTTGAAATAGTTGGTGCAACGACCTCTAAACAAAGACCGGGCTAAAAGCATTTGGTGAATCATCTAAAAGAAATTAAAACACATCTGCTTCGGCCAAACCATTGATACCTCACCACATGGTGATGAAGTTTTCGCTTCGTAATCTAAAATTTTAGGCCTACATGATCAAAAGTACTAACTAAAAAGGTTTTGAGAATTTAACAAATGATTTTCCAAAAATATATTTTGAACAGGAATAATTCCTTGACGAATATTTGAGCTTGTATTTGAGCTTAATTATCTTAACACGTGGAAGATTATAATTTAGAAAAAACTTTAAAGCAACAGCAACACAAAATAAAATTATTAAAATTATTTTGAATAATAAAATATATTATCCACTAATTTTCCCGTGTCACGCGAGTCACATAACACGTTAACGAGTTTTTCAACCGACTTCAAAAAAGAATGAGGTTCTCAATTCGTCTGTATGTATTTTTTTTATGTTTGTTACCTCATAACTTTCGCCTGGGTGAACCGATTTTGATTATTATTTTTTTAATTGAATGCTGGTGCTTCCCATGTGGTCCCATTTTAATTTGGTTTAGTTCTGACAATGATATCCATGAGAAAAAACTCAACCGATTTCGATGATTTTTTTATTGGAAAGGACGTGTACAAATTCACTAAAAATAAACAAATAAAAAAAACTTTTAACAAAAAAGTAACCGACTTCAAAGAAAAACCACTAAAAAGTAAAAAAATAATTGCCATTTTGGTAGTTAGGATTATTGTTATTTTTTTAGTCGGTGTCAGCCAAGGTAGCCAAGGTTCTCTTGACTGGCGCAGCGCGTGCCCGGCTGACCCCGACTCAAAAAATAACAATAATCCTAACTACAAAAATGGCCATTATTTTTTTACTTTTTAGTGCTTTTTCTTTCTCTTACGCATGCCTAGGTTTGAGCCCAAGAGTAGTAGTGAGACAAAATACTTAAAATAGTTATTTTTCCCTGGGTTTGGGTTTTGATTTAAGTTTTGTCTTACTCTAGGCTACAATGCGCGACTTTTTTCGTATCGAACCACCGATGCAAGCGCTTTTATTTCTGTGGTCGGGCAGTCAAAGGATCATTATTAAAAAATGTTCTATTAAACAAGAAACAACCATGCCTAATAAAATTATATTTTTTTGATGGATTGTGATATTGTTGGTCCCAAACGAAAGGCCAAAGGAAATACATTTCTAAATCGTTAACAAACGGTACCTTTTCGATTTTCGAGGAATTTGCTATTTTACGACCTTGGGCACCGAATCTGAAACCCCGTACTCAACTCATATTAAATAAACTAATTATTTGATCACATAAAAAGGTTGCCCTAAAAATAGCTAGTTGCATGCTCTACATTAAAACTGCAACTTTCGATAGCAGCCCGAAAAGATTTATTGCTGAGATCATGGAATTAAAAGACCTTCCGCGCATCCGAAAAAACAAAAACATTCAGGGCAATCAAGGGATAAGCGCCGAGCGAAGTGGCGTTGACAAAGAGGTTTTTTTTAAGAAAGTGAATAGGAATATTTTCTTTTAGTCTACCTTTAGAGCCCCTTTCCGATATTTATGTACAGTAATATCTTGATAAGACAGATGATATATTTATCTTTCCTTGTTCTGCATAGAAAATAGATAAAGTAACCGATAGATATGCCTAAACAATATCCTGTAGGTATATTGCGGTTTGGGTTTCTACACAAACCCATCAATATGTTAATAATTTTAGTGCCTGTTCGTGCTTATAATTTCATTCATTGCATTTAACGGTAAAGAAAAGATCTTTACGAATCTAATATATTTATTTAATGGTAATAAAATTAGCTTTTTGCAATGATTCAAAGCTTGTATTTGAAGGACATAGGTTTATCAGCTGCATATTGCATTGCAAGCCGGTCAAGTGTTTATTCACGGGCCAGGGTCCGTAACCGTAACATTGCAAAAAAAAATTCCAAACAAAACTAATAACAAGGCAATATAGGCAAGGCTGTATATTTTTCATTTAGTTTTCGAGTAACCATGCTCAGAAAATACCTTTTCTTGATTCTCAATATAATACTAAACAAGTTAAAAGCAAACTTATTATGACTTTTCAATTGACAATGTCATTTTTTTTGCAGTATGAAAACCCGAGAATCAAAGCCGACATGCGCAGTCCTCAACAGCTGGAGAGAGAAATCGTCCGCCAAAGAGTTTTACCCGACAGCAGGCTAACAGCCTCACAATCCCAACTGGATGAGCCGCAGCGCCGACCAGACCTTTCCACGGCACAGATGCATGACCGGGCCAGGAGGTCTTCCCACGGGAACCTTCTGGAAACCATCGAACAACCGAGAATGCACCCGGACGAAATGTCCGACGACGGCGGGTTCCGGGCGCACATCGTCGCGCAGGGACGCTCCAGTTTTGAAAATAGAATTAAAAATGGCGGACGGCCTCCTGAAAATGGCGGACAGAGACCAACGCACGGGCACAGACACGAAGCCGAGGTCCAGAGAGAAGGGAGAAACGTAGAAAATACACATAGTGAAAGGAACGATGAGAATCTGAGTCAAAAATCTGTAGATAGTGTTTATAACACCAGTGGTAAAGTGGATAGTTCTTACACTGGGCCTCCTCAACCGTCTGCAAGGCACACTCCAAACAGGATAGAGGACCTTAAGGCCCATGGAAAGAAGGGACTCCCTGGCTCGGCCGCCAGTTCAGGTAAGCTAGGTAAATCCTCTTTCATTATTATCATCATTAAATATATACCAGCAAATGTGGGTTCGATACCCGGTAGCAAGTTAGCCCTTCAATAAAACTACGCAACAACTGCAAGGCTGGCCCCGAACCAGCCAAACATACCATTCGCGGGGCAAAGATTCCGAAGCACGTTATTTCAATGATTCAAAATAGCTTTAACAACCGCTATAAAAGTTCTTTCCTCGACTGAAGAGATTCCTGATTCCTGAGCACGGAATTACAAGAATAGGCCTACAGCAAATCATAATTTTACTGCATAACTTCCGTTCTTGCACCTAACGAGGTATGAATTATTTTGCACTGATGAACTGATTTATTTTATACAGGCAGCCTAAGCTGATATGTCTGAATCTTATTTTTCATTAATTTAGGTTGGTCGTGTTTTGTTTGCATGTAGGTAGTATTTGGTAACACATAATAATTTTTTTAGTCAATTGCCATTGTAATATGGATTTACTGGTTCTTTGTTTTATTTTCTTGTAAAATGAGTGTCTAAACAATTTTTGAATTGCTTGGTTGAGTTAGCATTAATTACGTTTTCGGGGCGCTTAATCCAGAAATGTGTACGGGTATTGCTGTTATATTCCGTGCAGTTGAGTTGTCCTCTTAAGTGAGTGTTTTTATTTAAGGTGAGCATATTTGCAAGATTTGCGCAATCATACTTCCCGGTCATTATCTTGTATGCTTCTATGAAATCACCCCTCTGACGGCGGCTTTCTAGAGGTGAAAGATTTAGAATTTTATCTTTCATCAAATAGGTTGGATAGCTGTTGAGGAATTTTGGTGAATCTTCGTTGGACTTTTTCCAAAGCCTGAATATCTTTAATGAAGTAAGGCTGCCAAATCTGAAAACCATATTCCAATAGTGGTCTTACATATGTTTTTAATATTTTCAATATAATATGAGGTGTAAGGACATGAAAGGCTTTTCTTATCATGAAATTGAGTAAGTTTGCTTTCTTAACAATTTCTGAAATATGGGTCTCCCATTTCAAGTCCCATTCCCAAGTCTCCACATGCGATTCTAGCCAAGCTCGTCGATGTTCGAAGTTAGTAAAAACGTCAAACAAGTTTTTACTAGATGTTCTGTATTTTTACTTCTTCAAGCTGTCAAAGTCAAACTCGGACTTCCGATTTGTATTAAATAGCGGAGGCGGCGGAAACGGCAACGTCGGCGTATTTACGGCGCCGCCGGTGAGTAAGCTCTCAAATCAAACTCGGACTCGCAAATGTTAGTTCGCTTAAGGTGGCCCATCCCGCTCATCTCCCCATACAAAAGGGGAAAGAAGATCACGCCCATATTTCTTGTCAGAGATCCAAAATTTTGCTCAAAATAGCTTTATTTGATCGAACTAGATGTCTGATGACCATTGGCATTGTAAAGTTGTGTTTGGTTTCTAAGTTATAAGGTCCGAAAGTTCGAATTTTTCGCGCGTTTTATACAATAACTTTGGAGGTGGATTACGCAATGATAAAGTAAGAACATTGTAAAAAGATTAGTCATCAGACATAGTTTATTTAATCAAGATTTATGATCTATTTGGTTTTTGTTAGATTTTTGACTACAGCGGTCGTGGTTTACTTTTAGCTATAAGTCGTTTTGAAATTAAAATTTTCGTAAATCTTACCAAATCATACACTATGCACATCGCCTTTTGTGTGGACATGTTGCATCTTCCTCAGCACGGAGCCTGTCTTATTCTTTGAAACAGAGAAGGTCCCAGAGCGCAACAGCACGGTTTTGTACCGAGCCCGCGAATGAGTTAGGCCCGCCGGGTTGGGCCACCTTAACGCCCACTGCGCGCGCTCTTCAATTTGTCCATACATTTGAAAACACCAGTCGATCTGTTTGCTGTAAACGCCAATTTAGGTGACAGCTGGGACTAGGGTCTCTAATGAGGAAGATTCCAGCACCGTCTTCAAATCAGGCTGTACTTTCCTATTTGCGCCTCTTATTCTGGATGAAACTCAGAGCAGTTTCATATTTACTTCTGAGTACATGACTTCTATGCATGACGTTAGCAATCTTTCCCTGCTGCCACGTATCTACCGCCCTAAGAGAGTGTTCGACCGCAGATTACGACAAGAGCGGCGGCCAGTCGTCCAACGTGGACTCGGGACGCGGCAGCGTGGCGTACAGCAGCGGGCGGCGGCCGGAGGCGAGCCCGCACGACACGTCGGCCGACTCGGACGCGCTCGGCGCGCAGCACGACCAAGGCGCCAGTAAGCCCGGCACCAGTCAGGGTGAGCCGTCGATTCGACCTTGGACCCTTGACATATATATTACTACTTAAGGGACATGGGACCCTAGAATGACTGTAACCGATACGATATTGTTTGATATTTTTAGTTTCCTTAGTAAGCACTTATTCATACGTTGTTGTGGGAAAAATTTGACATTAAACCATTTTATAATTGAGACTAATAAAAAATCTGCCTTGCCATTAAAAGTAAACGTATAAATTGATTTGAAAAACTTTTAAAGGCCTTAACTCCCACAACATAAGCGGTGAGGATATTTTGAAAATTTTATCGCATTCACTAATCAATTATCTAGTGTCGCATTTAAAAACGGCTACATTGAACTGGATGGAAAACAGGTACAATTTTTCCTTGCCGCTTCGACCATCTTACCTTCCTACGGTTTCACATGGATTCCGAACCACGGACCAGCTCGCATTCGTAACCAAATGCGCTTATCTATCGCTTAGAAAGATAAATAAAGTGGTGCATGAACTGGGCGGGGATTTGTATGCAATGCGAGTCCCCTCGCCACTAGGCTACGAGACGCTTATAAGTGGCCAACTGCGCTTTTTCCCGTCCAAGTCGTAAAAGGCGACTAAGATTTTTTTTTAGTTCTTGTTTCGTATTCCACATAAAGCTATTGGATACAATAATTTTTTTCTTCTTCATTATTCACTAGCTTTTTATGAGCCTGGTGCGAGCTTCTATATTTGCGCCCTGTAGTTATGTATGTTACAAACTACCATGCAAAAAAACCCGTAAACAATCAGTTTAGATTGAGATACAGAATCGATTCTGTAATTTGTCACGCCTTAAAAAGATACCCTACATTTGCCACGTTTTCTCCGGAGCCTCTAATCAAAACCTGCCCTCTAGCAGGCGGCGAGCCCGAGTGGGTGGACATCGTGGAGTCCGAGCTGCGCCAGATCCTGGAGCCGAAGATGCAGGCCCTGCGGCTGGAGGGGGCGGGCGGCGCGGGCGCGGGGGGCCCGTCGCGCGCCTCCGCCACGTCGTCCGCGTCGTCGGTGACGCCGCCGCTGCCGCCGTTGTCGCCCGGCGCCTCCGACTCCACGTCGCGCCACCGCCGCAAGCATCAGAGGTAATTACAAACAAACTCACGAACACATAATTTTCTTACACGTAACTCACTTAGATCAATAAACACCAAACGCTATCACCCGGAAACTATTTCACTAAGAACTACACCACTTGTATCACCTTTGAGAAACAGGTCTCTCCATATCGCCTGGTTTTTATATGTCGGTGGAGCTTCTTTCTAGAAAACTCACCGAATCCTAGGTGCCCATTGTTGTATCAGTGCGCCATGCAAATGGCGCTACCTGTTAACCAAGGCGGTCCGCGAGCAAGCGCTTCGGTATTTTCTGTTGCGCTCGGCCACATCACATTCTCCTATGATTCATAGTGTCCTGATTAAGATATCCTTTTGAACCAATTTGAACCACCACTCCGGAAGACTGCTAACCAAATATGTCGATGTTCCAGCCTACCCCTGGGCAGTCGGCCCGAGTACCCCGAGGAGTATCGGAAGACCCGCGGAAGGGACTCCCCACCGCGCGGCTGGCACCCGCACCACAAGCAGAAACACTCCTCCAAGCGTGACGCGCACTCTTCGCAGTACAAGAAACATTGTAAGTATTGACCAAATTTTCTGTAGATATCTGATTCCTGACTTTTTATCGATTATTATTTATCACTTCGAATCGTCACCTTGGCTGCCAGTGATCACGCAAAACTCTCACATACTTTTTTTCTCATCTCATCAAATCTAAATTTAATATTAAATGCATTAGTTAATAGCATTCCAAATACGGAGTGACCTGAATTCTCAACCAAAATGCACCTTTTAATCCCGAATAAGAAAGAAAGAGATGCATAACCTGGTCTAACCCCACGTTCTTCAATACAAGACACCAAATTGCATTAACATAATTTTCTCTTCTTCTTAATCCATCTTTCTCATCATGCAAGTCTATGTTCGTCTTTCTCCCTCCAGTGTTCGGCCTAGACACCACTGACATAACGTCCACGACGACTCGCAGCCTCGACCTGTCGTCGATGCTGGACGGACAGTCGGACAGCGACGTGTCCACGCAGGACGCCCGCGCCATCCGCCGGCAGCTCCAGGGCCTGGAGAACATGTACTGCGAAGTGCTGAAGCTCCTCGGCGTCAGAAAGCCGACCACGGCGCACGGACTGGGCAAATATCAACCGTCGGACCCGAGGTAAGTCACCTAGACACCACAGACATTACGTCTACGAGGATTCAAAGCATTTGTAGTCTATGCTGGATGGATAGTCGGACAGCGACGTGTCCACGCAGGACGCCCGCGCCATCCGCCGGCAGCTCCAGGGCCTGGAGAACATGTACTGCGAAGTGCTGAAGCTCCTCGGTGTCAGAAAGCCGACCACGGCGCACGGACTGGGCAAATATCAGCCGTCGGACCCGAGGTAAGTCACCTAGACATCACAGACATTACGTCTACGAGGACTCGCAGCATTGACCTCTCGTCTATTTGGAAGGACAGTCGGACTGCGACGTGTCCATCTTGAGCGAAGCGGTAGCAATATACTAAATCTATGGTGGTACTTATTGCGAATTAAGCTCAATGAAGAATCATTTCATGCAATACGAAAAGTGTAACGGTGGTGAAAAACCAAAAGTGTTGATGCAGTCACGGGCGTTGGTGGATAGCCCACTTTACGCGACATGGTGAACAGACTGGCCAGTAAACTGCTGTGGGGGCGAGTCTCGATATACCCCCAAAGACACCCACCACGTCGTGTCCCAATACTCGTCACCTACTCGCCCCGAACTAACATCATCACACATTTGCCCCGGAGTGTTCGGAATTAGCGAGGCTCGCTCTGCTATAATCCAAGCTACCTATATTTAAGAAAAATTTAATTTGCAGGTTGGCGAAACGGCGCTACGGCAGCATGTCTTCGCTGCCGTCGAGCTCCGTGAGCAGCCGGCCCGCGCGCGACAAGCGGCGCCCGCTCACCGAACACCGCAAGAAGAACGACCTCAAGGTGACACTTTCGATACTCTTTTTAATATTTCTCGTTTAATGTTTCTCGCTCAAACCAATAATTGGGCCAGTTACATAGAAAATGGTGCATCATAAAAAATGCGCGGTGGACATCCTTTTTTTTATTCTGATCTTAGGTGAATTCAAATGTCTGCTTGAAAAATTATTTTTTTGTTGCAAGTTTTCTTAAAATATGGATCTAGGGCTTTGAAATATAAAACCCTGCACAAGATAGTTGCCAAAGACAGCGACCGAAACAAAGCTTACTAATTATCCAGAACATCAACAAGCGGTTCCAGCGGCTGGAGTCGCACGTGGTGACGCTGGCGCGCTCAGTGGCGCACCTGTCCAGCGAGATGCGCACGCAGCACCTCGTCATGCAGGAGATGGACGCCATACGCGCCGAGATCGCTGCACTCAGACACATGTACAAGTAAGTAATATCAGCAAACTGCTCCAGCGGCTGAAGTCGCGCGTGGTGACGCTGACGCACTCAGTGGCGCGCCTGTCGAGCGAGATTAATCCGACACGGGTATAGATGTCTGAGTGGTGGACAAAATGTAGAGGAAATGATAGACTAGTGTTACGCAAAACCATATAAAAAAAAAACTTAATATATTTTTAGAAAACAACCTACCCAGCTGCTTTTTCTTCACCTTGTCTTAATTCCTATTCGTTCAGTTGTGTAATTGAGTAATTCATTCATTTTTATAATATTTTCAGATCTCAAAGCCAGCTCCGCGGGCAGGGCTTGCTGGCGTCAAGTGACCCGCAGGCCTTCAGCAACCCAGACCGCGTGAAGCGACTCACCAAATTTTTTGGAGACGAGCCACCCCTCATGAGGCTGTTTCTTAAGAAACTTGGCTATGAAGTAAGATCAACATTTTCATACTTCTGATAGTCTAATATTTGCCCATCGTATATTTCCTCCAAATGAACGTACCATACACTTTCATCATAAAGGAAAAGGAGTCCTAAGTATGTAGTTTACATAGGATTCAATGCCTTCGGGAATTCGGTGTTTGTGTCAGTCTTTTGGGCTAATATCATGGCGGTTCGCCATTCATTTAATACATAAAAAAACAATTAAACTCGCTGCGACTATTTAACGAATTGGCGCTGAAGATTTGAGATGGCTCAACGTGTGTAGGCCATGGAGGTATATTCTTCACCTCCATGGTGTAGGCCTATTTAGAATTTATAACCATTTGGTCGTCGCGAATGAACTGAAAATTGAATGGGTCTTTTTGACCTCTTTGACCATTCGCGTGATTAATGTGATCCGATTCCTGGCTGAATTAACTGCTAATTTTAATTAGTCTTGCCTGAGCCGTACTGAATAAAATATTGCATGTCTCACAATATTTTTTTTTGTACGTAACACGACTTTTAGTTCAATATAATTCAGGACTGGTCGAGGTCGAGAATCGATACTAACCTGAGTTATCTCAGTATGTCGCTGGTGGTCTGTGATATGGTGTCCAATATTTAAAAAGAAAGATATTATTAGGGTTTTAAATGCCTAAAAAAATTCCAACACAATTTAGTTTCAATCTGTTTTGAACGAGACCTGAGACCACTGATTACAAATAATACTGTAAACTCTGGTAGGGCGCGTTCCTTTTTCGTTCGCAACCCGAGCCGTTAGCCGAGCGCACCACAGTCGGCTCGGTCCACCGAGCATGGAAGGACGGGAGTAGCAATCGAAACTCGTTTGTATGTTATTTAGTGCAACGAACATTCGGTGTCGCACGTCTCGAATTCGTAACCAACTACTGTAAGACGTTTTCCACAACTCGTGGCCATCACGGTCGTTCGGCCAGCCCAGTCGTTTCAGTCGGCCGAATCAGTCTAAAGTATGGTTCTTAAAGGAACGAATCTTTGCGATCGAGAGAGTGGTTCGGTCGATCAATAGCAAGTTTAGCCTGTTTCTTTTGACCCGTTAATTCGCGAATGAAACAACTGAAGAGACTAAGGCGGCAGGTATTGGTGAGGTCGACCATTGACGTAAACATAACCGATGATATGTACGTTCAGAAATACGCGTCGCTGCTGGAGTCAGAGCGCGTGGGCGCGGCGGAGCTGCCGTACGTGGGCGAGGAGCGGCTGCGCGCGCTGGGCGTGCCGCTCGGGCCGCGCATGCGCATCCTCAAGGAGGCGGGCGCGCACCGCGAGCCGCACGCGCGCGACGCGCACGGCAACACAACCACCACCCTCGCCATCGTCTGACGCCTCGTCGATCTGTGGGCGAGGAGCGGCTGCGCGCGCTGGGCGTGCCGCTCGGGCCGCGCATGCGCATCCTCAAGGAGGCGGGCGCGCACCGCGTGCCGCACGCGCGCGACGCGCACGGCAACACAACCACCACCCTCGCCATCGTCTGACGCCTCGTCGATCTGTGGGCGAGGAGCGGCTGCGCGCGCTGGGCGTGCCGCTCGGGCCGCGCATGCGCATCCTCAAGGAGGCGGGCGCGCACCGCGAGCCGCACGCGCGCGACGCGCACGGCAACACAACCACCACCCTCGCCATCGTCTGACGCCTCGTCGATCTGTGGGCGAGGAGCGGCTGCGCGCGCTGGGCGTGCCGCTCGGGCCGCGCATGCGCATCCTCAAGGAGGCGGGCGCGCACCGCGAGCCGCACGCGCGCGACGCGCACGGCAACACAACCACCACCCTCGCCATCGTCTGACGCCTCGTCGATCTGTGGGCGAGGAGCGGCTGCGCGCGCTGGGCGTGCCGCTCGGGCCGCGCATGCGCATCCTCAAGGAGGCGGGCGCGCACCGCGAGCCGCACGCGCGCGACGCGCACGGCAACACAACCACCACCCTCGCCATCGTCTGACGCCTCGTCGATCTGTGGGCGAGGAGCGGCTGCGCGCGCTGGGCGTGCCGCTCGGGCCGCGCATGCGCATCCTCAAGGAGGCGGGCGCGCACCGCGTGCCGCACGCGCGCGACGCGCACGGCAACACAACCACCACCCTCGCCATCGTCTGACGCCTCGTCGATCTGTGGGCGAGGAGCGGCTGCGCGCGCTGGGCGTGCCGCTCGGGCCGCGCATGCGCATCCTCAAGGAGGCGGGCGCGCACCGCGAGCCGCACGCGCGCGACGCGCACGGCAACACAACCACCACCCTCGCCATCGTCTGACGCCTCGTCGATCTGTGGGCGAGGAGCGGCTGCGCGCGCTGGGCGTGCCGCTCGGGCCGCGCATGCGCATCCTCAAGGAGGCGGGCGCGCACCGCGTGCCGCACGCGCGCGACGCGCACGGCAACACAACCACCACCCTCGCCATCGTCTGACGCCTCGTCGATCTGTGGGCGAGGAGCGGCTGCGCGCGCTGAGCGTGCCGCTCGGGCCGCGCATGCGCATCCTCAAGGAGGCGGGCGCGCACCGCGAGCCGCACGCGCGCGACGCGCACGGCAACACAACCACCACCCTCGCCATCGTCTGACGCCTCGTCGATCTGTGGGCGAGGAGCGGCTGCGCGCGCTGGGCGTGCCGCTCGGGCCGCGCATGCGCATCCTCAAGGAGGCGGGCGCGCACCGCGTGCCGCACGCGCGCGACGCGCACGGCAACACAACCACCACCCTCGCCATCGTCTGACGCCTCGTCGATCTGTGGGCGAGGAGCGGCTGCGCGCGCTGGGCGTGCCGCTCGGGCCGCGCATGCGCATCCTCAAGGAGGCGGGCGCGCACCGCGAACCGTACGCGCGCGACGCGCACGGCAACACAACCACCACCCTCGCCATCGTCTGACGCCTCGTCGATCTGTGGGCGAGGAGCGGCTGCGCGCGCTGGGCGTGCCGCTCGGGCCGCGCATGCGCATCCTCAAGGAGGCGGGCGCGCACCGCGTGCCGCACGCGCGCGACGCGCACGGCAACACAACCACCACCCTCGCCATCGTCTGACGCCTCGTCGATCTGTGGGCGAGGAGCGGCTGCGCGCGCTGGGCGTGCCGCTCGGGCCGCGCATGCGCATCCTCAAGGAGGCGGGCGCGCACCGCGTGCCGCACGCGCGCGACGCGCACGGCAACACAACCACCACCCTCGCCATCGTCTGACGCCTCGTCGATCTGTGGGCGAGGAGCGGCTGCGCGCGCTGGGCGTGCCGCTCGGGCCGCGCATGCGCATCCTCAAGGAGGCGGGCGCGCACCGCGAGCCGCACGCGCGCGACGCGCACGGCAACACAACCACCACCCTCGCCATCGTCTGACGCCTCGTCGATCTGTGGGCGAGGACCGTCTGCGCGCGCTAGGCGCGAAATTTTCATCCAATTCGATGGTACCAACCTAAGTGAACTGACATATGTTATGAGTCAACCGGTATCAAATTGACTTTTTCGAAGTGGACTTTGACCGTGTTGACGCGTATTTAGCGACATCATATGGCTTACTATACATAAAGCTCATGTCTATATGACCCTGTTCATATTATTTTCAAATTAACTTTATGCATTTTAACTAGAATTCAGTCTTACTAAACTTACAATTTATTATTGTATACTTGAAAAAATGCTCTACTAAATAAAGAATATGAAATATGAAACAATATAATTACTAGGCAAACTGTCATCAATGTGTGGGAATCTTTGTGTTCCGGGATAGGTTATAAAAACTTTAAGAATAACTAATTTTAGACGAAAAAGTCACCCTTTTCCGTTATTATCTCTTTGCGCAGTTTTTGTATGGAATAAATAGAAAATTCAATATTTTTTAATCTTTTCAAATAAAAAGGAGTAAAATGTTACATATTAATATTGATTTTTATAAGTTGGTTTAATAGATAAAAAAGACTCTTTAAATGTAAAAATATGTTATACTTCAAATGTTTGAACGTAGGATATAATGTACACTTCTACCAGTCTGTGCGAGCAAACAACTCGCTAGAATAGCAGAGAATAACTAATAGTCTAGGAGGCAAAAAGTCAGGCAAAAATTTAACTTTTTTTTACATTACTTATATCTGAATATGGTAAAGTTCATCAGAAAACTGAATCATACTTTTATAAATTTAGTTTATTGCATTCGTTATTTTATTTAAATAGTTACGAAAGTACTTTCGTAAGGTGTATATTTAATTAAAGCTGTTTTTAATGAAGACTGACTAGAAGAAATTCAGAACCCTATTGTCCTTACATATTTCATGGATTTAATTTTCTTGCGTAGATCGCAACCCTAATGATATAATAGTATTGTTAATATAGGATGTATCTGTATGTCTAATGAAAAGAAATATTTGCAATTTTTTCTGCCCGTGTTAAATTAATAATTAGTTTAAGACGCTTGTCAAAAACACTTACTCACTCTAGCAATAGCAGGCCAAAGAGAATATCGATTGAGTGTAACACAAAACCAGAGCAAAATATACTTTTCTCTTCTTATATATTAGGCTTAGTAAGGAAATGTATACTCAAATAATCTAGTATTATAAATATAAAATTTATGTACATATTAAAACATATTTATTATTTTAAACAAATGTAAATAAATAAATTTCTCTTTGTTGGACTCTACTTGTTGTTTTATTTTGAAATAGCTGCGGTACCCGGCTCCGCTCGGGTCAATGTCGTGTTGGATTGATTTCGTTCTGAATCATTTCCTGGATAAAAAGTGCCCCACCAAAAGGCTGGTCCAGGACTATGTATCCGTCTACCAAATTTAATCAAAATCGTTTGAACCGAAGTGGCATGATTTAATGATCTGAATTCCCATTTAGAGCTTCGTAAACATTTGGGAGCGCATTTTAAAAGCATGTGCCGCCAGACCTTTACTGCACTGGCACTGCTATATAGAAATTGATACAAAACCAACAAAGGCGAAATTAACCCTACCACCTTCCTTACTTTTATAAAGTTTTATGAGGAATACGAACCACAGCCACCTTCAACATCGAAAACGGTAACCCATCCGCAATCTGACTGCGCCCAGAGTTGCAATACGTTGATAAAATACGCAAGTAAATCCGGCGAGTGGTTCGAAGTTATCGCTCTACATGATATTGTGGAACTTTCTGTAGGCCTTTTTAACACCTAAAATTTTCAAGTAAGTACATAGTTTTCATTTTTCTCTTAAGGTAGCCATCCCGCTCATCTCCCCATACAAAAGGAGAAAGAAGATGACGCCCATATTTCTTGTCAGGGATCCTAAATTTTGCTCAAAATAGCTTTATTTGATCGAACTAGATGTCTGATGACCATTGGCATTGTAAAATTGTGTTTGGTTTCTAAGTTATAAGGACCGAAAGCTCGCATTTTTCGCGCGTTTTATACAATAACTTTGGAGGTGGATTACGCAATGATAAAGTAAGAACATCTTAAAAACGTTAGTCATCAGACATATCTTATTTAATCAAGATTTATAATCTATTTGGTTTTTGTTCGATTTTTTAATACAGCGGTCGTGGTTTACTTTTAGCTATAAGTCGTTTTGAACCTTTACACAGCTACCGCGATCAAGACACAGGCCTTTATGTTTTGTGCAAAGTGGACACCATTCCCTGGAGCAAAGACCTTCCAGGGTCTCTCAGGGATTCTCGGTGTGAAACAAGCGCGACATACGAGGGCCTCAAAGAGGTACCCGAAAACGTCCAGGGCTGCGAAATCCATGCTGACTGGCCAGGTACGCCATGTTTGAAGGACCCCCGGTTACACAATTCAACCCGCCTGCGAAAACCTGACGCCATATCTCAAACTCGCTTTAAAAAGTTGAGATCCTTCAATAAAATGCGTCAGAATTTACGCCTGACGAAAAAATGCTCCTCTACTAGGCTTTTCTTCGTCTTGCTTGAATTATTATTTGCATCGTGGGCTCGATACAGCGTCGTGCCGTGCGTCTCGGGAACGACCCCGAGGATTCCCAGAATTAGGATACCCTCCAATTACGTCTCACCAATCATCTGGAAACCGTGGAATGCACTTCCTTCCGCGGTATTTTTCCCAAAGTACAACCTGGGGTCCTTTAAACGCAATGGAATTAAAGGCCTGGTCGGCCGGCATGGTTTTTGCAGATCTTGAAAAATATTACAGCCCATGGGCGTTATTTCGCAATGCCAGTCTGGCGCCCCCCAAATGCCGCGGTACACATAAAAAAAGAACGTGCATCGCTTTAGCAATGAATAAATTAATAATGTAGAGAAATAAAACGACTTTAAAACGTAGTAGGTATAGTGTAAGGATTTTGGAGTAAATGTTCGTGCATTGAGAAGTCGTTATATATTAGGTATTTAAATATTTTTTTTCAAAACTAATGAATTCAGGAAGGTTGATTTAAAATGATCAATAACGTAAAGAATAAATAAAAACGTAAATGCAATTACTTAGGTTAAATATCGAAGTAGCCGGCAAAAATGAAGTATTCCCATTTTGATGCGGTTTGTATTTCTCAAAATTACGACTCGGTCACTTATGCCGAAGATATTTTACGGCAGGTAGCTAACAACATGCTCGTTTATGTTGTTTTTTTAACCTGACCATAAAAAAAATTCACTGCCCTTAAAAGGCTCGTTCTTTTTTCTTTAAATTAAATTGTTATATATTTTTATCTTTGTGATCCATCTTGCATAATATTCGATAATGTGCATATTTTAATGTAAACAAATTCAAGTTGCTCCAACAGCTGACAGAAGCGTCGGCATGTGCCAACCGTCTGTCGACAACAACTGCCACAGTCTCTACGTTCAAGGGCCTACCGACAGCATGTTAAACTTGGTCTACAGTGAATCGATGTTAAGATATTTCTTACAAAAATAATGCTCAATCTCCACGGATTGATAGCTAGGTATTTTTGTTTTTAGGCATTTGTTTGACAGAGTAATGAACAACAAAAACAAGAAATCTTGGCATTTTCTTTAGATCTACCAAATAGATTAAAACCACTTCCAAAACTTCACGTTGTTCTGTTGTGGGTTATTTAATTATGTTGGTACAATTATCATTGCAGCTTCGACCATCTTTAATTCAATGCTGTGGCACATAAGATGCAACAGTGCCCGTCAAAAGTTTCGAAGTTCAAAGGAAAAGTAACTTTTATATCCTAGCACTACTTTAACCTTTTACTTTACTATTACTATATTTGGGAGGATTTAGGGAGTTGCATGCTTGAATTTTCAGTCAACACGATGAAGAAAGATAAGCATGTCACTGCGATGATCTTTTTGTTGTTTCCTTGTGTAAATCAATACATCACCTGGAACAGACTAGAGAGGATATAATAATAGCAAATAATGGTGATCAATACAGTTTGGACACACATTTAGGGCCGAGTGCACGAAAGGACAAAAAATCAAAATCAACGTCAACGCAAGATTAAACACGTCACTTTGAATGGACAGTATGGAAGGAACTCCATGCGGTTCACTAAAAGTGACGTGTTTGATCATTGATTAACTCGCCCGTCTCTTCGTGCAATCGGGGCTTAAAACTCTTAAAACCGTTGTATTAGCAAATATTACAAAGAAATGATAGACTAGCTACAAACTGGACGAAAGGTAACTTTTAAAAATAAGCATTCATAACCAAGATTAAAAATAAAAAAAAACTATATTGTCAATTGTATTCACTCCATATTTATTTTATAAACACGCGAGCCTGGGCAGCCTGTCCATAAATAACTGTAATTTCTTTCAAAATCTTTTGAAATTCTCTCTTGTTTTTCTGACTATACCATACTCGTAAAAAGTGTGCTTTTATGTTAACGTTTTACCCTTTACGCAGCATCTGAAGGCAAACTGGCTGATGTTCGCACCAAATAAAGATTTTTTAACCAACTCGAGATCAGCTGTGCACCTTTTTTGGTTGCCATGTTCATATAATAAACTCACACGTTCACTTTTCTTGACGTTATTTTCTGTTCTTATTGTCAATTATTTTTCCTATATTTTAGCTTCTGACTCCATAGATAAATGAAATAGAATACAGTTGGTTCTTAGTTTGGGAATGCCAATGACGTGAATGGATGCCTGCCTGTATCGCTTTGAGCGATAGTAAAAAGGGGACGGACGATGCTCCGGCGAGCATTCTCCATGATTCTAAGACCAAACAACCACGTTGTTAGTCATATCGGGAGTACGGATTTAGCATTTATTTACCGGCACCTGGACACTTATTCTTGGAATTCCGTGCTCAGGAATGAGGAATATTTTACTCGAGAAAACTGAAGTTCTGTCGAAGCAATTTTATCGACGGAAAACGTAGAATCACTGAAGTACCGTCCCCCGGTATCTTTCAGACAAGAAAATCGCTTTCATGTGCGCTTTCTCGACCGAAGGATTCCTGTTTCCTGAGCGTTTCGATCGGGGCAGCCGCGCAGCCACTACATACAATATCGGCAGCGCCGGCGAGTCAGTTCGCCTACTAATTCGCTCACTAGTGATGTTCTCGACTTCTAACGTAAGAGCATATAAGAACTTCACAGGTAAGGACGTTAGTTTTGAAAAAAATTTACGGCCTTTCACGCGGCAGGAGAGGCATTCTTCGACGTTTCAGCTGTCACCTCAGTCGTCTGCTGAGTACGAACGTGGCGGATTCCTCTTTGACAACGGGCTGAATGATTGACTCGAAACGTCGGAGAATGTCTCTTCCTGCCGCGTGAAAAGCCGTAAAAAAATTTCGAACATGTCTAACGACCGCGGTAATCTCAAAAGTTTCATAAGGGCGTTATTTAGTTCAAACAACATTATATGTTACGTGTTGCGAATGTGTAAGCGAACTGACTACCATCAAAGCATTACAACAGGCTACGGATGAGTTCCGATTGCCCTCCCGTCCTTGTTCCTCCTTCTAATTTATTTTTTCCTTTAACAAAACGTAACTTTGTTCATGTATCTTCTTATTGTTTTAAATACATGTTAAGCAGCGTCATACAATTTCCATCTACGTAGAGAGCTGCAAACCAGCTCCGTAGTTTTCTACGAGTCAGCTGAGACTGATCCTGACCTGTCCCAGGTCGCTTCGCGGAATTGCAAAAAGGCGGGCTTATCACTAAATGTAACCTTTGGGGTGATGAGAAAAAGAACTGGAAAAGAAAATGTAGGTAATGCGTAACGCGGAAAGGGTGACAGACCAATTTATACCAATTTAGACCAATTTCATTGACATACATATACAATAATTTGAACCCAGACCTCTGGAATGCAAGGCAAGTCCTTGCGCTACTGAGCCGCTCCAACAATCACCGGGTACAACCTTTCTTTTTTGCGAAAGTCTACAAATCTGTCACCTTCACCTGCTATACCACCCCGCGGCGCTGGTAATGGCTAAGAGTCTACCCCAAATAATAACTGAATAGATACATCTGTGCGGACGTGCCGTGACGGACGTGACAGAAGACTGACCGCCGCTGATGGAGCGGAAAACGCCCGGAACGTGACGGAATTCGTGGAAAAACTACTCTACCATTTGGTGTAGATAAGGTTCAACTCACACTGAACCGTCCGATTTTCTCTTACGACTTAAAGCAAAACATTTTTAATCAGATTTTAGTACTAACCGAGAGCAAAATGCTCAATGGGTATTTTTAAAGTAATCCTGTATAATTTTCTGAAAATGTTACTATATTAAATTCAAAACAATAAATAGTTTCAAACATCTCATTCTCAGATAGTGAATCTCTATGACAATCATAAACAATATAATGTGTTATTATTAACAGTACATGCATACGTGCATGTCGTTAAAGATGATAATTTATCGTTCGTGTTTCCGTTGCGCTGAATAAAAGATGGTCAAGCGGCAATCAAAATTGTCTAAATTTTTTATACAGTCCAATGCGGCCATGCAATAAAAGGAAGGCTCTTGCTTGTCACCTAATTCCCATGAGGTCTGTTGGACTAATATCGTGACGGTATAGGTGTGGTATTATAAGCCAACTGTGTCACGTTAAATAAAAACTGTAGATTATTTGTAGATTTTTCAGGAAACAATGTTGTCATACTACATACTTTATATACTATACTTGATAGAGCAAATACTTAAATTGTAGTCAAACGAATGATACTCGGATCATTCGAGAGTTATTTTAAAATTTCAATATTGCCATTGAACAACACTTGTCATTACTATTCCCTTCACATTTGCAGTGTGCATAATACGCTGCCACACGCTGCTCTGAACAGCGATTACTTTAGAACTCCTCGGTACGTGCTGATCAGTTGGAATCGGTAGGAACAGTGTAAAAGTGTTCTAATCACACGGTCCGGTGAGCTATTCGAATAGTAAAGCTCAGCGCCCACGGATTTATGAAACGCACGACCGTTCTCTATCAAAGCTCCCATCGTCCATCCAACGCCCCAATGGAATATTGACAATGGCTGTCTAGCCCACGCGCCGCCCGCGGTGAAACTCTGGATCTACTGCAATGCAGCGCTTTTCAAAGGAAAAAGCGACCACAAAGTCTGTAGGAGAGAGAAGGTAAAATGATGCACCTAAAGTACTAGCCTATCCCAACCAGCAAATGTCGGTTCGCAAGACCGTATACTTGTATAGGAGCAGTTTTTGGCCAGGCATGTTTATTGACGCCCTTCTTCGAGGCCCTGTTTTGAGGCCAGCTTATCTTTACCCACGATATAGCATCAAAAGTTCAGGTCATGCGTCAGGCCGACACCGAGAATCCTTACGTGGTCCAGCAATTAACCATTCAGTAACAGTTCGCATTGGTGCCGAAATACATTTATACAACTCAAAAAGAAAAAAAGAAAATGGTGGATAAACGGAGCGGGAATTGAACACACGACGTCTGGTATGGAAAGCAATTTCATTCGTTTATTTTCCTTTATTAGGTTTTCATTACATCCTCCATTAGATGTACAAACACTTGGATTCATCAACAGGTTTTTCTTTTACCTCTGATAAAGAACAGCCTACAAGAACATTCGCCCGTATTATCAAATGTTTTACTTTGATGCTTATAAACTAGTTTACAGCGGTTGATAGATTACTGCTGCTCATAAATAGAACTATGTACATTGGTGGAGACTCGGGTGGAGATAGTCTTGGCTACCTAGATTATTATGAGAAAACCAATACTATTAAGTAATTAACAAAAAAATTCGGATGTTATGTTTATATGTAAGATACTCCATAATAAAATAAATTGTAGCGAATTATTGTCGCAAGTTAACATACACGTACCCAATCAACGAACCACTCGCAGCTCTAACTTATTTCATCTTCCCCCCTGATAAACGGAAACCTTTCTTCCGAATGTTTAGGACTTTAAAATGTAAAATTTAATCTAGTTGACCCTTTTCCTATTGATCAGTACACATTTAAAAGTAAATTAATAAAACTTGTAACTAATCATTAATAGTGAGTGGATATATTTTTATACTAAGTACATTTTCAGATGTGATTCAGTATACATACATACACATAAAGCGTGTTATAACAGTATTTAAAAGCTTCAAAGGCAAAAGAAAACATGTAACGTCATATCAGATTTTTTACACAACATAAATTTAATCGACACTATAAATATAAAACATGTAGTTTTTGGGATGTGTCATTTTATATGTATTATTTTTTATATTTTAATCTATTACTAAATAAATTCTTCTTTTGATTCATGTATATACAGATTTTACGTTAAGTTCTCTAGGTAAGTAACTAATGAAAATGCCGTTTTCATTGAAAAAAAATTTTAATCTGTTATTTGTTTAGTTGTCTGTAATCTGTTATGTTGTCCGAAAAAAATAAATAACATAATGACATCTTACTCAAATTACTATGTAATATATTCTCAATTTTACGTAGTGGAGGTATATACACACTCTTGAATTCATAATTTGTTGTTAATCCGGGATGCTCATTTTGGCTAATATTTCCGCGATGTATTATCTTCCGTTAATAGTTCCAAAACTACATGGATCAGAAATTTGAACTGAAATAGACATACCAGCAAGTTACATCTCAGTTCTCTCTTACTTGCCATCAAAGAATATGCCCTCTAATGTAACATCTCGCAACGACCCAAGATTCCAATCAGTCATAAATCATTGTACTACTAATGATGTTTGCGTTCAGGAAACAATCACTCAGCGAAAGTGCCGCGATTATTATAAACCCATTTACCCATGATCTTTCCATTACGTACTAAACTTTCATTTTCATGGAGCCTGTTGTAAACGGTATAGTTTTTCGTTTCCGTAGCAACGCTCTGATTCTTTTTCATTTCATCTGCATTAACATTAATTTCGCTAACCTCAACTGGATGTATTTTTTCATTTGGCAAGATGACTGCCCGACAATGACTAATGCGACGTTCATGCCGTTTTAAAGTGTAATTTTAACATTTCATTCGCTTCTTTCTTACTTTTTTCGTTTGCCGTTGCTTTTTACTCGGACACTTTTATTTTTGTTCGTCTTGGACCGAATAGATTGTCTGGGTCAGTTATATTTGCAGTCTATTTGAAATTGGAAAGAAAATGGAAACAGGCATCAAATAACTACAAACAATTCGAAGTTATGAATTATTATGTTTAGTTTCATGATACTAAATCATTGATTTTTTGTGAAGCTGTGCATGCATAAGGCGGGATTTAATCATTTAGATATATGTAAAAATCTATGACCTTCGAATGAGAGACGAGTCCCCGAACCCTGAACTACGAGCCGGGGTAAAATATTTTGAGTCGTATTCACTACGTATAATATTCACAACGTATAAAAGTATTTTTTTCCAAAAAATTAAAACCATGCATATCGTATAATATTCACAGCGTATAATTTTATACGTTGTGCATGAAGAAAGTTTAAAAATAGTATCAACTGCATCATGCAGAACGTATAATGGTCACAACGTATAATATTCCTAACGTGAATTAACAAAAAAAGAAAACCATGCAGAACGTATAATATGCCAAGAAGCACTGCATTAAGCGCCCTAATCATGATACATTTAAGGCTGAAATTGCTACGAATCGATATTTGTTAAAGAGTAACAATTTGCTACAACGCTAATTGAGATGGTCGAAAAGTCGCGTGCGAGTATCCGCTTTAAAAGTATATGCATAAGGGCGCTTATCGTATGAAAAGTTTTTGGTTTTCTTTTTTTGTTAAATAAAGATCATAATTTTATACGTTGTGACTATTATACATTATGCATGGAAAAATAAGTAATTTTATTTTTTAAACTTCTTCATGCACTGCGTATAAATTATACAATCTGCCGATTATACGTTGTGCATGGTTTTAAAATTTTGTTAAAATATGATATTATACGATCTGCATTTTAGACGTTCTGCCGTTCCTCCAATATTTTCATTTCTTTTGAAAATAACTCGGTCCTCCAGAGTTAACGGGCAGAAATTAGCTTTATTTAATGCCTGTTAATAAGTTTAAATAAAGATTAAGACTCCAGATATTTGTGTATGGGTTAATTTTCGAAGTGGCCCTCTGCAAAAATAGAAAAAAGATTTCAATGTCAATAAGATAATAATGCAATAAGTTTGCATTGTACAATCTCTGGTTAGTGATAATTTTAAAATTGAAATATTTCCATCCTCATTTTTCGCCTGAAGACGAAAGAAGACAGATCCATAATAACCGTGACTATAATACTTACGAAAGATGGTGCACTGCAGCCTAGCAAAAGATTATTTGTTCGAAATTAAGTAACTAAAAAAAAGAATACTGACTACGTGAAAATAGGTAGAAAAAGAAACACTTCAATAGTGGCTCTAATTACAATCCGATCGTGTCCATTGTCGGAGTATTGATAAGATCGTCCGACAATGTCAGAGCTAAGGAGATGATTGCCGATTGCGAAGATAAGCCCGAACAAAGAGATCAGAAAGAAACGACGCAGGCGCACGAAGAAATAAAAGAATCGGTCCCGGTTCACTGAACAGGTGTCGGAAGAAATTTAGAACAATGGACCAGTTCATTAAATCGGATCCGAGCTGTTCCTAAAACAATGGAGATCAATATTTGAACCGTCCGTTCTCATCTGACCTGCTAAAGAAATGTATCGTTATCGGGTTCGTGTTAGGTACCGTTGTATGAACTGCTGTTTTTTCTGAAATTTATGTTCAAGTCTAGGGCGTCGCTCTGTCAGGGCCTTTCGGTCGAGATACGATTCTTGAGGGCTTAAGAGCATCGTTATACCTAAAAAAAAATTGACCAATATTTGCGAGATAGCCAGAGCCCGACGTCGCGTCGCTTATAGACCTGTCGGAGCGGACCAAATTGGCATGATAAGTTATAATAATTCTAAAGTCGTTGATTTTTTTACAGGCAATGTAGTTTCCTTATGGAAGGTTGGGTGCAAAAGATTAGAAAATTCGGACCGGTGCGTTTGGAATTATTTAGGTATTTTCAAAAATTTGATCTAAAAGATTGAATAAAATATTTAAGTCCAATTTTATGATTGTATATTGCTTAAAACTTTATTTCCATGTCCTAAGAAAAAGTTTAGAAAAATTGCGTTTTGGGAACATAGAAAAACAAAAAATCGCTCATTATAATTACAATAAAATATTTAAGTCTCTAAATTATTGTTTTCCATATTCGGAATGAACATTAGAACCTGCCATAAAAAGTTTAGAAATCTATGTAGTTGGCTTTCAAAGTTATTTATGTTTGTATCTTTAATTCAACCAATAAAATATTTAAGTTATTAGAGTCGGCGGCAACATGACCATATCGAAACACTCTATCAGCATACAAAAGATTAGAAAAATGTATATAGTGCATTTAAGTAAAATAAGAATTCAATTCGTTCTACGCACTACGCACGTAGGCATCAAGAGGCGCGGAGGTTGCTTAAAGGGGTACGCCCTGCCGCGCCGTCCGGGCGTCCGAGCCTATGGCAGGCGTGTCTCACTCCAGGGTGTAGGTATGAATTTGTGCCTACTAAATCTTGCCGCATCATGCAGCACGAACGGCGAGGCACTAGGTAGCGTGGCCCCCCGCCTCACACAGTTTACCGAGACGTGTCGCCTCCGCGCCATTACTTGCGTCTTCGTTGCAATATTGGTTTTTAAATTGGTTTTAGGTTAGTGAAATTGTAATAGTTACTGCATTTGATCGCGAATAGGTTATAATTTGCATTATATCGATTTATATCTTCTTATTGTGTCATCAGCGTCAGTATATGGAAACATGAATTTCTTAGATTAATTTTTTATCTTGTTTAGTTTTAATTCGAGTTTTCCGATTTTGTACTTGCAAGTTAGCGAATCCATAGAGATGTTTAGTTTTGTGGAAGACTTTTACGAAGCGAAGTTTGTTGAACTATGATTTAAAATGTTTAGTTACTCCAAAACTAATATTACTGCTCTAATCATAACAAAGACATTACATAGGCTCATGATTGTTGTGTCATGTTGATGATGTTGGTGTCAGATATTTGTGGGAAGAATTTTGAGGTATATTGTAATACTATATATTACATGTATATTTATATCCTGTAAGGTCCTGGCATGGCACCTAATAACCATTTGGTGTTTTGGGCTATTATCATGAATGTATTAACCATCTATGCTTAATTACGTAAAGCATTTACATATTTGGAAAAAATTTAACGATTCGATATTTTTAAGTAATAAAGTATTTTAATCAAAATAGTTTTTTTTTTATTTACCAATTAAAATCCACAACATTTAATGTTTCAATATGTCTTTTTAATGTCACCATAGCCATAAAAGAAAATACTCTAATGTTTTAACTTCTAAGACCTTCCTATACATTTTGTAATTTGTTGAAGTAATTGTTTGTTACGTAACCGAATGTAATGTCAATAGTTTACACTATGCGCATGTTCTCCAGTAAAATACCTACATTTTAATGTTATCAACTAATGTTTAATAGACTAGACAAAACATATGTTAGACATAATTGAAAGTAAACATCTGAAGACACCTTCAATATAAATATATCTAAAAGCATGTTTAGTATTTTATATTATTTTTAATACGGTAGGCGGCGCGCGACAACCCTGGTACACGCGCACCACTGGTTCCGGCGGCCGAATCCCTTTCATGAAGCCGACTTGCCGGCAGGTGTCGACTTAATAAAAACTTTAGTCGCGCAGAAATTAGGTTCAAAATATAATAATTACGTTTGCGCAGTGATCCTTCTGTACTTACTCTTACTTATTCTGTGCCTATGGAACGAGCTTGTATGGGCCTATAGAAATAGCGATTTTGAAAATTTTACTTTCGATCTGTAAAATAATTTGTATGCAAATAAATCGAGACAACTTATTTAACATATTTTATGATGGTACAGTCAACATATAAAGTGTATACACTTTTAAAAAATATTTTAAGATTTTTTTTTTGTATGGGAGGTATTTTTGTATGGGAGGACTGTTTGGAACTGTCAAGATTATGTACGGCAGGCGCCCGACTTTGACAAACCGATGACGTCTGATTCGCTTCTTATTCTTATAGCATGTGACTGGTCGGACTTGCGCGCATATAATTTTATGTATGCAGTCCAGCTATACTGAAAACCCAGTTCCTTGCAAGTAGCTCGGGCTTTCGCGAACAGAAGTTTGTTTGCTGGCGTTAAATGGTCGTTGACATAAATCTGCCTCTTGTCGCCGGGCAAATCCAGATCTTGAGTTGTGACGCCTCGCCTTTTGCGTACAGCTCGTAATTGGTCCTCCTTGAGCGCATGTTTGTAGAACTTAACGACCACCGGCTTGGGGCGACCTGCTGCCGCTGCCGCCGATCCGGGCCGCGGCGCAACGCGGGTGACGAACTCGATGTCACTTTCGCTGATCGTCAGTCCAGCCTTCACTGCAAGCGCAACAATCATTCCTGGCAAACTTTCAGCGTTCCTTTCCGGTATCCCAAATACTTCCAGGTTTTTATCTCTGGTGAGCTGCTCACTTACATCCACCTGAGACTTCATTGAGACAATAGAGGCCGCCTGAGAGTCAACAACCAGTTTTAGTGCTCCTTTTTCCTCTTCGAGATATTTAGTTCGCGTTTCCAGGGCTGAGAGCGTCTGCTTCGTCGTCTCGTGCTCACTGTGGAGGAATTCCAGCGACTTGGTAACTTCTTCATTTTTTTTTGCAAATTATCGCAGGTGTCCTTATACTCCGTAACTACTTTGGCGAGTTTCTCAATCTCCGACGCCAGTCTCTGTACATTCTCTCGCTGCTCGCGTGCACTCTTCTCCATTTCTGTTTTGATAAGATTGTAGTACATCTTAGGTGTGCCCTCGGCCTCGTCCTGCAGTTCCTTAGAAGAAGTCTCCGCATGCGATTGCTTGTACTTGCTGGTAATGTTCTTCTCCAGTTTCTCGGGGCTGTTGGCAGAAGAAGACGCCGGTGTGCTGTACGGCGTCGTGCTGGTGGCGGCGGCGCCGCGGCGGCGGGAGATGGCTGACTCGATCCCTTGCAACGAGGACTGTTAGTGTTTCCGGCTCCAAGCTTCAATTTAGAGTCTGAACAAGTCCATTCCTTAGATCGCAGCCTGGTGCGACGAGCGTCTTCCTTGCGAAGGCTAACGCAGGCTACGTGGAATTGCCCATTGCATGTGCGGCAAGTTATAAAATCTTCTGAACCTATATCAGCTACACAGGCCCCGCATGGTACAGACATCATGTTTTGTTAATTTACACTACAAAACAAAAATCAAAAACTTTAACAATACAAGAAAGAAAAAGAAACAGAAAAGAAAATGTGTTCGTTCCGGGATTTGAACCTGGTGCCTATGCGAAAGTTACTATAGCGGTGCTTCGTTGACTAACTGAGCCAAGCCGACTATGATCTTTCACGTGAAATAAGCATAAACAAGGTTGCAGTCGACATTTACAAAGTCAGTAGCGAGGTGCGAGTGAGTACGATTTATATGCCGCTGACAATTTTGCACATTGCACTGTCAATTCACTTTGATAATTCGATGTTCTAGTAATATATCTGACGGACGATATCGATATATCACTGAAACCGCCGTCGTCCCGCGGTTCTGATGATGTGTCTCTCCTGCTTAACTAATAACTTTTCTCTAAGATTACGGTTTTATTATTACGGACATGGCCAATGCGTGTGTTAAGCATATTCTGTGGGTAGTAGTAACGTACCAAACTGCGTAAAAACTAGATTCGGATCGGTCCGGAAACTTAAGATGTCATAATATTTTTTTAAATATGCTTTATGTTGCCCTTTACGCATAGTAAAGATATTTCGTTCATTTATTAAGAGCCAGTCCACTCTTCACCGGAATCTCTCCAAGTTCTATTCTCCCACAAATCACTGCTGTCTTGGAGTCACTGAGCCACAGATGGTTTGTGGGGTCGCTCAGTCTGTTCTACAGGTACTACCATGGACGTTGCTCTGTGGAAATTGCATCCCTCATTCCTCCCCATCCTACCTTTATCCGGAGCACCCGCCGCAAAGAATCAGAGCACCCCCTTGTGGTTGACATTAGGCTTTTAAGAACGAACCGTTTCTCAAACTCATTTCTCTGCGGTACCGCCAGAATATGGAACTGTCTACCGGCGGATGCATTTCCTCATACCTACAATGGTAAAGCGTAATTTAATAAGCTCAATAGCTCAGCCATAGTCCGCAAATCCGCTGGCATGGCGTCTCGATGAGCGTGGTTTCGCGAGGCGAGGTGTTTTTGGCTTTTCTGAGCACCTTTGGTCCTCAGAACAGCCAAACAAAGGAATTTGGAAATAAAATAAAATTGCGAGATCTTACATAAACACTCGTCAGAAAATGTAAGTTCGATGGTGAATCGGGTCACACAGTAGGGTCGATACATAACATCACAGTGGCGGCCATAACTCAAACATATACTATATGAACCCCAAACTGCGTAAAAACTAGAAGCGGATCGGTCCGGGAACATAAGATACATGTCATCAAAAAAACATGATTTTTTTACTTTTTTAAAACTATGCCTTACACATATTGAACATATTTCATGAAGGTACAGTCTGCACATAAAGTGTATATATTTTTGTAAAAATATTTTAAGTTATTTGTGTATGGGAGGTATATGATTGTTTGGAACTGTCAAGATGATTCAAGCATAGTTACATGGTAGATTCTAAAACATACCAAACTGCGTAAAACTCGTATATAAACACTCGTTAGGAAATGTAGGTTCGATGGTGAATCGGGTCACGCAGTAGGATCGATGCATAACATCACATTGACGGCCATAAATAAATCATAAACACGGTGTTAATAATACCGATTATTTAACTATTTCGTAGACTGATCATTTTGTGGTATTTAAAAATTAAATCTAAAATAGTTTAAAAAAATTGCAGATTTAATCCAAACTTTAACCTCAGCGACAATTTCCCTTTGGTATGGTGTAAGCACGCCATGTGTTCGCGCCACTGCCAAGGTCACGCGTTTGCCGCCAATTTTATTGCGTCGATCCGAATGTAAATTTTCACATTTATTTTAAAAAATGTTCTACTTTAGAACTTTTTGGTAATGCAGTACGATTCCTATTACGAAATACTATGTTTTCATACTAGTATTAGAAATCGAAAATTTTAAAACAAAATGTCAAAACAAAAAAAAACCTACTTTTTCGGCATCAGTATGTGACCCAAAATAACCCCCTTTCGGGAATGTCGCCAACTTGGGTGTACCCAGTTGTTACCCGAAATATATAATTTTAATAAAAGCTAAATGTGTCTTTTTCAAGTATTCTAATGAGAATTACTAGTGAAACAATAGCAATCGAGGCAGAAGTTTACGCACATTTACAAAAAATATATATACACTTTATATGCAGTCTGTACACTCATGAAATATGTTTAATATGTGTAAGGCGTAGTTTTGAAACAGTAAAAAATAATGTTTTTTTGATGACACATATCTTATGTTTACGGACCGATCCGGTTCTAGTTTTTACGCAGTTTGGTATGTTTTCGGATCTACCATGTAACTATGCTTGAATCATCTTGACAATTCCAAACATTCATAAACCTCCCATATATGGGACAAACATTCATAAACCTCCCATATATCCCAAAATGTTACATATTCCTTGCAAGAATATTTTTAAATGACAATTGCCTAAAGGCATCGCTTTTTTATCTATTTCTATTGTTTTCATTGTTGTTGCTGTTGTTGTTATTCCTATTATTATTAGTATTGTTTTATTGGTGATATGTCTTTAGTTTCTACAGTGACTGAATTTATATTCTTAATGTATTTTTAATTACTTAATTTTATCATTTTATTGCTTTTTATATTTTTGATGTGAAATTTAATATTGTAATTGACTATTTCTAAAGCATGATGGATTTTTCCACCGATAATGTTCGCCGAAATAAAACATTTTGATTTAGATTTTGATATAAAAAAAAAACTTTAAATATTTCTACAAAAATATTTACACTTTATATGCAGACTGTACCTTCATAAAATAAGTTTAATACGTGTAAGGCGTAGTATTAAAAAAAATTTTTTTTTGATGACTTATATCTTCAGTTCCAGGACCGATCCGGATCTAGTTTTTACGCAGTTTGGTATTATTTCGAACCTACCATGTGACTATGCTTGATTCATCTTGACAGTTCTGAACAGTCATATACCTCCCATATAAAAAAAACTTAAAATATTTTTTTTAAAATGTATACACTTTATATATAGATAGTACAGATATATAGACTGTACCATCATAAAATATGTTTAATAAGTGGTCTCGATATATTTGCATACACATTATTTTACAAATCGAAAGGTAAATTTTCAAAATCGCTGTTTCTATAGGCCCATACAAGCTCGTTCCATAGTGCGCCGCTGTGCTGTAATGTGCCGCCTCTCCCCTCCCCCGCGTGTGTGCTCACCCGCACTCCCAAACCCGCCCCGCCTCTGCCGTCCCGTCCCTCCGACCGAACCTCGCCCCGCGCGTTGTGCGAGTACAGCAAATGAATTAAATTCTTATTTAAATTTAATGCACTATTTGAATATTTCTAATCTTTTGTATGCTGATAGAATGTTTCGATATGGTCATGTTGCCGCCGACTCTAATAACTTAAATATTTTATTGGTTGAATTAAAGATAAAAACATAAATAACTTTTAAAGCCAACTACATAGGTTTCTAAACTTTTTATAGCAGGTTCTCATGTTCATTCCAAATATGGAAAACAATAATTTAGAGACTTGAATATTTTATTGTAATTATAATGAGCGATTTTTTGTTTTTCTATGTTCCCAAAACGCAATTTTTCTAAACTTTTTCTTAGGACATGGAAATAAAGTTTTAAGCAATATACAATCATAAAATTGGACTTAAATATTTTATTCAATCTTTTAGATCGAATTATTGAAAATACCTAAATAATTTCAAACGCACTAGTCCGAATTTTCTAATCTTTTGCACCCAACCTTCCATAAGGAAACTGCATCGCCTGTAAAAAAATCAGCGACTTAAGAATTTTCTCACCCTGTATTGCTCTAGCCGCAGGGCTATTAGCAGCTCGGAACAAATCGTTCAAAATGTGACCAACCCGCATAAAGCGTGATATCGTACACATATCGTAATATGGCATTCAAGTATTTTTTTGTGTTGACCAGAAAACCATTTCCCTTTACAGTGAGTGCTGTCAGAGTCTGTATATCACTGAAACACATTTCATATGAAATAATTGGTTGTGTCATAGTAATTTAGACAATATTCATGTTTCAAAAGATTTTGCCTTCCATCCATGCGTCGGAAACGACCGGTGACCGCCGGCTGTTACTTATTCTGTGCCGACGGGTCAGTGCACCTGCACCATCAATGCACGTACCGTTGGTGTGTGTGCAGTCGGTGCATTGCCGTAGGTACACCCGCATTCCAGCATACCGGCGGCGCAGGAGGCGTGAGAGCGAGCAACTCTGTGGCACTGTTGCCATGGCTGGAAAAATATTCGGAAAAACCGGCCAAGTGCGAGTCGGACTCGCACACGAAGGGTTCCGTACCATCGCACAAGATTTACAAAAAAAAACAGGTTTTTTGTATGGGGCCCCCCTTTAATTATTATTATTTTATGATGTTACCTATTTGTTGTTATAGCGGCAAAATAAATACATAATCTGTGAAAATTTCAACTTCCTACCTGTTACGGTTCATGAGATACAGTCCTGTGACAGACGGACAGACGGACGGACGGACGGACGGACGGACGGACGGACGGACGGACGGACGGACGGACGGACGGACGGACAGCGGAGGCTTAGTAATAGGGTTCCGTTTTCACCCTTTGGGTACGGAACCCTAAAAAAGACTTACTTTATGGGCCTGCAGGCCTATTCCTGGAATTCCGTATTCAGGAATCAGTAACGCTTTTATAGCGGTTTTCAAAGCGTTTTTTTTTCGATGGAAAACCTTGATAAAATTGAAATATTTTCGTCAAGATAATCGCTTTGAAAACCGCTTTTTAACATTTGGCTAGGGAAATATTGGGAGATGAATATGAAAATTAAATTGTAATCAAGTTCAGGAGTTCTCGTCGTACACACGATACGGTATTTATATCAACGATCCATAAATCATAGATTGATTACATTTTGTAGCACTAAGAATGGAAAAAAAACCTAGAGTTATTTGTAAGTTAAAGTTTTCCGCAAACATTTTCGTCTAGTGTGGAAACACCTGACGGCACAAGGATTAGGTGGTATATTCAATATTATTCATATATTATTATTTTTTTAGTATTAATGAAATATCGGGACAAGACCGACTACATATAGATACCAAATTACGTTAAAGTTAGTTAATACTTGTTAAAAATACTAATTTTGCTTAGATATTCACAGATCAGTCATTAGTTTTCTTCGACCACAATATATTTCCGTCCACCCACTTGCTTTGGATCATACAGCATCCAACTCATACAATTTCTATAAGACACCGAACGCTAGAAATGTAAAGCAGTTAACTAGAAAGTGGTAAAGATCTGAGCATAGACCGCAGCCCCGCCCGGCGTCGTGGGAACACCAGTTTCTACCGCCTGTTTCGTATCGAACCGCGGTACGACATCCGTTCCGTGTTCCCGACGCAAACATTGATTAGAACTAGATGACGACGAGTGCATAGTGATATCGGATCAATGTCTTCCATTCCCTCCATATAAGGTAACAGGGGGAGGAAACAATTGTAAGAAATTAAGTTTACATATATGGATAGCTAACATCTAATCATGTAGTTAGAGAGGCATCTAATGTGTTTTTGAGCTGGTACTTTTAAGGTGGCCCAACCCGGCTGGCCTAACTCATTCGCGGGCACGGTACATAACCGTGCTGTTGCGCTCTGGGACCTTCTCTGTTTCAAAGAATAAGACAGGCTCCGTGTTGAGGAAAATGCAACATGTCCACAAAAAAGACAATGTGCAAGATTTACGAAAATTTTAATTTCAAAACGACTTATAGCTAAAAGTAAACCACGACCGCTGTATTAAAAATCGAACAAAAACCAAATAGATTATAAATCTTCATTAAATAAGCTATGTCTGATGACTAATCCTTTTAAGATGTTCTTACTTTATCATTGCGTAATCCACCTCCAAAGTTATTGTATAAAACGCGCAAAAAACGCGAACTTTCGGACCTTATAAGTTAGAAACCAAACATAATTTTACAATGCCAATGGTCATCAGAATCTAGTTCGATCAAATAAAGCTATTTTGAGCAAAATTTTGGATCTCTGACAAGAAATATGGGCGTGATCTTCTTTCCCCTTTTGTATGGGGAGATGAGCGGGATGGGCCACCTTAATACGGAATGTCGTTTAGAGCCTGTAGTCCCAGTTGTCACCTAAATTGGCGTTTAAGGCAAACCGATCGACTGGCGTTTTCAAATGTATGGAGAAATTGAAGAGCGCGCGCAGTGTATTTGCAAGTCCGAGTTTGATTTGACAGCTTACTCACCGTCGCTGCCGACTCCGCGTTTTCATACAAATAAAATGTCCGAGTTTGACTTTGACAGCTTGAAGAAGTTAAACCACAGATTATCTCGTAAAAAATGTATGGAGTTTGACGTTTTTAAGTAACTTCGAAGTTCCGTATACGCCAATTTAGGTAACAACTGGGACTAGGAGCTCTGGTGACGGGCTCGTTCCGTTTCAGGTTGTCGCCAAGAATAGGTAGTAAATTTAGCTTGACATATAAAATAATTTGGTGTCATGATTTAACAAATCAAGAAATAGCGTGTGATATTTTCCATGTTGTGATCTCTTATTGAATATGTCGTATACCCAAATATTATATTATCTTTTTAGATTTTTTCTTCCTTGTTAGTAGAATAACAAATAAGCAATTACGACAAATTATGTTTCTTCGCTTTCCTCCTTTATCTCACTAACACATTCTGTTAGTACGCTCACTACGAAAATCCGAATGAAAGTGGTACTTATCGGCAATCCGATTGCTGTTGTTTGCATCGGCAAATCCGATCGCATTGTGAAAATTCATCCGTTTGATACGATCCGTAGGTTGTAGAAGCTTACCTTTACTCAGATTCTGAGCCATTTGGCGGCTTTTAGCTCGGTCGCATGCACACCACTTTCTTTATCTTTCCGAGTTGGATAAGCTAATTTCGGCACGTATGGAAGCTGTTCCACGGCTTGCAATCCATGTCAAACTGTAGGTCGCCTTCTTCTGCTAGGTCACCATCGCATTGGCAGAAAAGATGGTAATTTCATTTCATTTCATTTCATTTATTTAAACTTTTTGGTAGTCAAACTACACCAAGTTACGTCACAAAGATCTGCGGATTCGATCAACCCAGTAAAGAAGAACCCGCAAAGAAACTTCACGGGTTTACATAACATATTTTTCCGTCCACAATTATGAAATACATACTTAGATCTAAATGCTACTGCCAAACAATTCCTTGGCAGAACAGATTAAGGCAAAGAACAAAGAACAATAGAAACAGCAACCCTCAGTTTAAGTTACTTTGAACTAATAAAGTTGTCGTAGTAGCCGAAAGTGAATTTTTCCCTCCAAACGTCGCCACAACCATTTACCGCGTTCAGGATGTCATTTCAAATATGTCTTCTTAGAGGGTAGTCAGGAAAATTTCCTTCAAATTTCAAATATCTAGGTCCACCGTTTAAGGGTGTGCCCGTCACTCAGTAACGGTACTGTTCACTAAGTATATAAAGGACAATGCCGAAATCGAAATCAAATTCTAATAGGCAAACATGTGATTAAAAATTAAAATTGAAAATAATATTTTTCAATTACTAATTAATGAAAGTCCCCGCGGACAAGGATTATTGTGTGTAAGCATGTGAGGAATGAAAATACGTTTGGTTGATACGGTATCGTTTAAGTAGTAGCGCTTTTCTGGCCCATAGTAAAATCGGCAATGTCCTTTGAAAATCTAGAAAAATCACGATTTAATCACAAAACAATATTGCGCGCTAGGATCCTCGTCCGGATATTTAAATCAATGTATAATTAACTTTCTCTGGTAGTTATTTTTTGTCATTAAATTGTGGGTAATAAAAATGTTTTTTTACAAATTTCCGTGCGGTAGTTTTCCGGACGATCCGCTCGGCACGGAGAAGAGGCGGTCGGGTCAGCGACCCGACGACCGCTAGTCAGGGTTGTCAACTACAATAAACTCTTATTTAATTGCAACTTCGCCTAGATAACACCCAGTTATCGATTTGTGATTATCGTTATTTGATTTTTTTTTTCGTAATATTAATTTAAAACCTAGTTTAAACAATAATTGAAAAACAACTTATTTTTCCTCATGACTCGCTATATGATGAAAGGAAACTATGTATATGGAAAATGGCCGTCTTTTTATGGAAAGCAGAACTGAGGCAAGTGTCACGGTGGAATGGAAAGGATTATATTAATTTGGCATTATAAGTAGGTATATTAAGAAAATAATAATCGGAGGTAGAAAGTGATTCATGCAAAGCTCGTACTACTGCGGGTTTTGACATTTTAGCATATCGTCGTCTACACTGCGATGATGAAAACTTAAGGGAAAGCCTTAAACCAGTTTTATTTGATTATTGATGTACGATATTAAATCAAACAAAACGTGAAGTAAGTATAAAACCTCCAACAGTTGAAAATCTATAAAAATGTTGGCATTCATTTTGCATGAATTGTTCACCGCTACGGAAAAGAAGGTTGGAAAACTATTATACACCGTAGATATGACCGTCATGCCAATGCTGAAGAATCCGTGAAATTGTGAAAAAGGATGTTGTCATGCCATATGAGCCGCGAAGGACATTTTTATCTGACATTAGGTTTCATACTTAACGGCCTTGTGTGTTCCTTATTTTCGTCATTAAAACTTCAAATTCCGGCCTATAATTGAAAAAAATCAAAGTGCGACGTTCTCATATATGTAACGAATATGACTAGTGGCAGCCCTACCGACCCTACTCGGTTCTCTGTTAAGCGAGTCACATGAGAAAATAGCGGAAACTGCACCAGAGGAAGCGAATCTGCCGTGATGTAATCAGAACGTGACGTGACCACGGGTCGACAGTTCAAACCGGCATAAAATTGTAATCCATTTTACTACGCGGAAGTACAATTACCGCCAACATTTTGTGACCCGAAATCAACCCAATATACAATCTCGCCTTTGAAGTTGCATCGAAGTTACATAATCAGCAGTCACGCTCTTGCAAGAAAGGAGAAGACATTTTCCTGAAATATTGAATACAAATAACTTAATAAGGATTCAGGTGCTGATCTTCATGGAAAATTGGACGAAAATTATAGTATACCAGCTGAGGTTGCCGGCTCCGCTCGGGTCATTGTCGTTTTGGACATTCACCCGACCGGAGCCTCAGAAACCTTACCTTCGGACACGAAGATCGACGATCGACGATCTCCGTGTCTCCGGACGTGACCCACCATCCCAATTGCGGCGTTTCTCTATCGTGTTTTTAGCGCGATAGTGAAACCGACAATTTTTTAATTCGATTTTTCGGCTTTTCCTTTGGAAAAATGTTTCTACATTTTCTTATTTCCTAAACTAACCCAGTATTCGGGCAAATAAACAAAAAAAAAAAACAAATCGGTCAGGCCAGTTTTGAGTTTTGAGTATGGCAATTTATTTTTACCCATACTATAACACTATATTATTATTATTACTCGTACAAGTGCGAAAGTAACTCTCTCTGTCTCTCTGTTGCGTTTTCACGCATAAAATGCTGAACTAATTTTGATTAATTTCCGTATAACGATAGTCTGGACTTTGGAGAAGGGCAGAGGCTACCTTTTGTGGCAAAAAATAAACTCGAAGGGGGTGAAATAGGGGATCAAAGTTTGTATGGCGAACTCATATAATATCCAGGAAATAATTCAACCCGACATCAGTCCAAAACGACACTGACATAAATAAATAGGCGAGCACCCGTTTTAGGTTTTTCGAGCATAAGATGTTTTGTTTATAGAAATTTCCAAAATTAAATAAGATCATTGAATTCAAGCTGCTAGTAGCTCAGAATCGCATTGCCTTCTTTTATATTGTATTGTTTCGCATGGGTTCAATCCCAACCCCATTCATGCACCACTTTCTTTACTCATTTTACACTTTCTGAGATGAATTCGTGCATTTCGTCACGATAAGAGCTGTGCCATAGTTCAGGATCCATGTAAAACTGCAGCGATAAGGTAAATCCCGCCCGGGTTAGTACCATCTTATTTAATAATAATAATAATAATATTTATTGCAGACAAAGTCCATATTTTAACAAAACTATAACACAAACATACATAAAAAAATAAAAAATATAGATTCCGACGAATTGATAACCTCCTCCTTTTTTGAAGTCGGTTAAAAACAAATAAAAACTATCTAAGAAATAAAACAAACAAACACATTGAAATACAGATATCTTATTTCACATAATTTGGATATAGCGATAGACACCAGACAGATACTCAAATATTTTTCCGAGTCCACCTTCCAATGCGGCAATTATTGTACAATTGTTCGACATGAAAATGCGGTTCCTGAATGAGGCAATACGCTTACGAAGTATCGCCTAAAAGCTATCTACTCTTGACTCAGTAAAAATTCCTGAGGCGCTACAGAATTTGGGTAGACCGAGTAGAAATCTTAATGAACATATTGTCGAAGCGGCAATGAAAAAAAATCCCCGTTTCCATCCAGCTCAATCTACCCTATAATGTACTAGCTTATAAAGAGAAACATGTAAGCTTTAGAAAGGAAATGTACATCTTAGTAGGTATTGTATATATATATATATATAGCCAAGATTTCAATTTTAAATTGGCAATAATACCTTTTTTTTCTTACAGACCCAAAACAATCCTGAGATTAATTCAACGATTTGATTTTTTAAAACCCGGTATGTAAGTGACTTGCTAAAAGACAAAAGGTGCTCAGAAAAGTCAATATAAAAAGAGTTATTTTACCATTTATCAAACAGTTTATCTTATTATTATTTTTATTTAAAATCTAAAACTGCTTGATAATTCAGAATACGTGAAGTTATACCTAAAAATAAAATAATAAATCTATAAAAAAAATCTTAAAAATATGTCGACCGCCGCTGTTATCTCTAGAACACTTTTTGCTTTACCCCTATGGATCTCTAAGCTGATGCGGATAATGAAGAAATCTTGAGGGATTTCAAGAGAATCCGCAAATTCCAAAGCGTCAAGTGACCATGCCCGTTTCCACCGCAAAAGGTAGGAGCTCAAACAGATTGATCTCAACAAGTCGAAAGCATTCCACAGAGTCGCACTAGCGAACTTCACTCGTAAAGGCGCGGTCCATGAGCCAAGGTACCGTAAACCTGTAGCACTGACCAGCGCATACCGGTTTGAGATGTTGAACGCCTTAAGTACTCCGCTATAGAACCTTATAGCACGCCAAAGGCTGGGCGTACCACAAGGGTGCGGACTGAGAACAGGTTTTCTTTCTGTCGTTCCACGTCGAATTTTTGCACCTGTAGACGAAATTAGATGTCTATAAATAACCTAACTTTGATAGCGTTACATTGCGTAACAAATCAGCAGTATCAGTAAATTAAAGAACAACCCAAAATGTATCAATCAATTGGGCTTCAGTACTTTGAAATACAAAAAAAGGCTCATTCAGAAATTGTTAAGCAACATGAATTTCAAAACATGAGGTATTCTTAATTAAGGCGCCAGGGTGCCCCAACTTCAAAATAGATGTCAAATACATTTATTGTACTATTGTTTAAATTCGTAAATAGCAAACTCTATTGCTATTTCTAAAAACATGTTTGACATTTTAAGCAGATTCTTTTCAGGTTGTCTTAGCAATAAGAAAATTAAATGCAGACAACTTCTGCATTTAATTTCAATTTTTTTTCTGGTATGACCAGTTATTAAAAAGATATACGCTAAAAGAAGTTAAGATTCTTTCTGAAACAGGATTATGTAATACTCGCTACGTGTAACACATTAGATTGTTAAAAAACGTTTTAAATTAGTTGCACAAACAGATTACACGCATAGATTAAAATAAACTAGAAAGAGTTCTATATGTTACCATTATTGGCGCTAGCCGCTCTTTCACCTCAGGTCCCGATCTGATAAGCACATGAAAGGCAACAATGTAACGAGACGGTTTCGTCCGACCCGACATCCGAGTGTGATCTCGTGTAAACACTTTCTTCGCTTCTAATTGCCGGGCGAGTGCTCTCGCAGCGTGCGTACGCGCAGTTCCGCTCGTTAGCGCTGGACGTCTTCGGTCACTTTCGTTATCACCATTTCCTGTGGGATTGGAATGGTCCGACGAACGGTGAAGTTGGTTTTTGGTTTTCGACTAACCATCGATGAATCTAAAGGTCGTTTTATAGATCGCGCAAAAAATAAGTACGCCGCAAGACGCAATATCTTCATTGGCCTTTCCAATTATTTGAGAGCATCTGGCCCATAAGATCACTATGGGTGTACCGCAGGGCTCAATTCTGGGACCATTGTTCTTTTTGATTTACATTAATGACATTTCAAGCTGCATCGCAACAGACATCGAGATGGTTTTATTTGCTGATGACATAGCATTAATTGTAAAAGATCAAAATAGATCCTTTATACAAGCCATAAACTCACTAAAATTATGGTTTGAAGCCAATAACCTTCTTTTAAATGTAAGTAAAACTAACTTAATGCACTTTGTGCTGGGGACCCAGAAACGCTGTGTGAATCATGATGTTTTAAATGCAGCACATGATTTGTCTTTGAGTATAACTAAGGAAATAACATTTCTTGGTGTAGTATTTGACAATCGTTTTACATGGAAACCACATATTGACAAGCTTGCTGCTAAGCTTAGCTCTGCATGCTATGCAGTAAAAAAAATTAAGGAGCTTTGTGGTTTAGAAGCTGCTAAATCTGTCTATCATGCCTATTTTCACAGCATAATGTCATATGGGCTGATGTTCTGGGGTGATGCAGCTGAAGTAAATCGTATATTTGTTTTGCAGAAAAGAGCACTGCGATGCATGCTAGGCATGAGGACGAGAGATTCCTGTAGAAAGGTGTTTGGTGACGTAGGAATCTTAACTTTACCAAGTGCTTACGTTTTTCAAAACATCTGCTATGCAAGAAAACATATAAATGATTTCACCCTTAACTGTGATGTTCATAACTATAACACAAGACATAAGAACAATGTTAAAGTAATTAGTCATAAATTAGCCAAAACATCTAAGAGTTTTATATGTAACAGTGTTAGATTTTATAATAAATTGCCCAAAGAGGTGAGAGATTTATCTGAAAATTCTTTTAAAGTTAAGGTTAAGAAGTTGCTAACACAGAAGGCTTACTATTGTATTAAAGATGCCCTAGCTGATAAATTTACTGAGATTTTGACTGCCTACTGACTGGGTACAAAAAGTATCCTATTATTTATTATTACTATTTTGACTAATTTTATTTTTACTAATTTTTGACACCTGATACATTTTGTATCTTTACTACTTTTATGATAAGTACTACTTGTAGTAGGAAATTAGTAACCATTCAATTTTGATTTGATACAATTTCGTATCAATAATGACGAGGGCTCTATACACCCGAATTTTATTTTATTTTAGTTAAGCATTATTAGTTTCTCGGTATTGGTCAAAATCTCATATAGGAATCTATTATTACTTTATTGATAGGGATGCTCTCAAACCATTATACTCTTAATTGTCTGTAGTTGGTAGCATTTAAAGGGATATGTAACTATGTGATCAGCTGACAGTAGTAGTTTATGACAAAACTCATAGTATTAAAACCTAATGTGCAAGTGTTTCACAGTGTTGTGTTGCCACTGGAGCAGTGCATCGCTTAAAGGTCCTTGCTTACGGTGACGCTTGGCTCAGGTTATCTCTTTCCCTAAAATATGGTTGAAAGAGGTAATGGCTGTGCCCGGCGTGATGCTCGTGAACGGGTGCTGTTTGTGGGGACTGGCCTGCTCCAATTGGCAACATATTAGTTGGAGGGGGTTGTCTTTGCAAATAAAATGATATTTGTCATGAACTGTTGCATACGGCATGGATTGTAAATTTTTGTGTATTCATGTGAATTTAGTGTTTTACCTATGTTTTTGTTAAAATAATTGACAAACACTTTTGTAAACTTAGACTAAGTGGACGTTGAAAAAAAAAACAGCGGAGTTTCTTTCCAGTTCTTCTTCGCTGTGTTTTGTTTTGCTGAACTGGCCAATGCTAAAATATGACAAATCCGAGTGCAGTGTACTGTCTATGGATGATGAATAAACAATACAATATAAAAAAAAACAATACAATACAATACAATGCGATTGGCGTTGTTTTAGATAAGTCTAAATGGGACATAAGCTTGTGTGCTAGTTGGGGAACGTTGAAGATTCGAAATCTGCCTTAAATTCACATGTAAAATACTTTTCTATTTAATTTCAGTCGATGTCATGTCAGCCTCGGTAGCCCAGTGGTGCGACGCCTTGCGATTCTAAAAGCTGGGTAAGCACCTCTGAGCGCGGTTGGGTGACAATTTTCAACCGTTTACAGCCGTGGTTTGGATTCCACGTAAAACTGTAAGTTTACGTAAAACTTACTAGGCGGTAATCCCGCCCTGATTGGTACAATCGCAATGATTGAATGATGGTCGAAGCGGCAAGGACAATTGTCCGTAGTTTCCATCCAGTTCAATGTAGTCGAGCAATATAAGGAAAGTCCTGGCGTGGCACTTAGTTCCCGGGTGGTGTGTTAGGCTAATATCTGACGCTCAGTTTGGTATTATCCATCCAAGTCCAGTGACATAAAAAAAAATAAGTCAAATTATGTGAAAAATTGTAACAATGCAAAATGTTGATTAAACTATCTCACCTACTTTCGTAGTTCTAGGACTTTTATTTAAGAATTTTATTTTCCATTATTGGGTCTAAAGACATTTCAAGCCGCCCTCATATAACAGATCATAATCTTAAATCAAAACGCACTTGAGTCTGAATTCTCTACTTGGTAAATACCGATATTTATAGCATATTAACTGCTTTTAAATTTGATACCCCGCCGCGTCCATCTTTCATTGCTCTCGCCATGATTCTGCAGATCTGGAGGCTCAGATAGTGCTAACAATGTTGTGATGATTTCTTCTCTTCTCACAAACTGTTTGCAGTGTTGAACAAATTGGTAGAAAGTTTCAATTGTTATTCTGTGCTTTATTTTGTTGAAGTTTTGTATATTCGATTACTAATCTGTGAGATTTTGCAAGTAAGCTCATTCCCCTTTACAAACTTAGTTTTTATTAAATTTAAAACATATATTTTTAAATAAATTAATAAAAATGTTGACTGTATCTAACATCAGTCAAACAATATCTTTGTCTGCATGTTTTTATTTTTAAAAAATCTGAATCGGCTGAATGACAACAAAAAGAAAATCTTCATTCAACATTTATTTTCTCTATGGTTTTACCCAGGATATCCATGATTTCACTCAAAAATAGGTCCTCTCCCTTAATTATTAGGGGATAGGGCTAATTCCGCGGGCCGTGAATTGGTCCGTGTTTTCCATCCATTCCATAGCTGTTCAATATAAGGAAGGATCAAGCATGGCACCTGGTTCATTTATGATGTTTTGGGGTAACATCATAGGGGTAGTTGTGGTATTAGCCTTCCGTTTCCCATGTCACTTAATCAAAATAAGTCGTGATGAATGGACCTACATTACCTGGTATCAGCTCGTTGGCCATCTCCAATTACTTAAAAAAATCTGGTACCACGTGGACCTAGTTGGTTAAATCCGTCGTCAGCTTGGTGTAGGATACTTTTAAATAACTAAAATCATGTTTTTTACATTATTCCTAGAGACAACATATATTCGTGTTGTCGGCATTTAGCCGAACCACTTAGTATACCCAACGCAATTTCACTGTAACCTTGCCTGGACAGAAGTTGGCATGACATCGTCACCCGTCTCATGTCGCGAGTGCACGCATGGCTACATGGCCGCGGCACGGCATTGAGAGAAGTCACCGTGTGACATAATGGGAGTGATTACTGCGATCTGTCGGATGTGGCATTTCCTTTTTAGAATGTCTGCCCGTTTGCGGAAGGTCAGTGGATCTGCGGTGGACGTCGCGCAAAAATCTCCGGCTTTGCACAGAAGTAAAACTATGTCCAATTCTCAGATAAAAATGAGATGGAGATGTGCTAGCTGACGCGCCCACTTTTTACATTTTTCTTAATATTTGAGTCACTGGTAAATGTCTGTCTTCGGACGTCGTGAATCGTAGAGGAAAATCGTAGAAGATTCTTGTTTTCCTTTTATATTTTCCATCCCTTTTTTGCGAACCCAGTTCTATTTCTCGGTTATTGTGTGATAAATAAAGGATCGCCAGCTAAGTTAAAACCAGTTCCTTAGCAGAGAATAAGAGCTCTTCTTATTAGAGTAACAACGCATTGTTTTTCAGAAATATTAAAATGAAGGTAAATACGACTATTTTGAAATAATCGAGCGTGGTCCCCATTGCCACCTCTCTATTGTCACGCGAATTTCGTGTACATGCGTAAATATTCATAAAGCATTGTCTCACTCGACAACGATACTCGCTCGCGTAAGAATTTGGAATGACTGCCATGTATGACCGATCGCAACGTGTGAGGAATGTCAACAGATATTTTCACAATTAAAAACACACCAGCGTGTTACCAGTGCTAACTTACGCAATGGTTGGATAAATTACTCGAAAATTCGAAGTTTCGACGAATTATTAAAAAATAAACAGGTACTTTCTTTTAATGGAAACTTCAGTTATTTTATTGTTAGTGAAGGACCTACAAACACGAGCCTTTTTTGCCGTTGAAAAACACAATATCAGGATAACAACATTTTGTGTCACTCTGTTGTCTTTCCATACTTTTCATGAGCAAAAGCATAAAGATCACGACCATGAGGGCAGGCCTTATAACCTTTCGCCGCAAAGTCGCATGGAAGTGGGTCACAAATGGCAAAACTTCATGTAAAATATACTGCCAAGTACGCCGACTGCCAACCTCCTCCCCCCCCCCCCTCCGACACTCCAAGCCCCGCGTGACTCACGCTCCATGTTCGCCGGCAGACAGGAGGTGCACTAAGTCTTGGACCATGAAGGAGGGAATTGGGAAGGTGTTGTGAGCATTTCCACGACTCGTCACGTCCTTTGCCATATCTTCGATAGATTGACGGGTAAGTTCGGAGCAAAGGGTTTCACTTACAAAATACTAGCTAAGGTTTACCCCCTTCACCGCGTCGCATCTCTCACCAGCGCTATTACTTCGTTTTCACTTAGCGTACCTTCCTCAAGAATAAGGTTATCAAATGCAAGAAGATTTTTTCAATTCTGAATAGTAGTTCGATAGATTATCAAATCAAATTAATATAATGGTAGCACTTAATGCCTAAGGCATTTTCCGCCAGTTTACCCTTTTAACATAATGAGACAAAATCTCATTAAGGATCGGATTAATGGGAATTTGATAATAGATTTACACATGAATGTGGTGGAAATCCTCGGCTCTTGTTATTGGGCCTAATTACCTAACTGAGATTTACCAACTGGTGGTACAAAAACTTCAAATTTAATCACAATTTTGCCTGTTCATCTGCTATTCACCTGACGAGTTATTCACCACGGTAACCTCCCTGATCACAGGATATTGTCCTGATGGTGAATGGAGCAATGAAGCTGCAAATGTTTTTGGGAGTAATAAAGCCACTCTCCACATGAAAATTATGAGGAAAATCCTGTTTTGAAACACAAAATTACGAAAATTTCTTACGAAACATTTTTGACAAAATTTGAGTGTGGTAACTAATACTTAGAACTAAAAAAAACGATGAAACCATGAACAATGTGTGGCTCAACAGAATATGTGTGAAGCAGCATTTTCTAAAATAAACTTCATCAAACGTGTAGGGGTGAGGGTGGAATTAAATAGAAATAGGATTAGGCTTACTTAGAACTTAGCAAACGGACCGCGACAGACTTATCATTTTTAAATGAAATTAATTGGTGATCTTGATCATTTCCATACCAAACATACCGTTTCATTAGGTACCTATTATTTCTAATAACAGTGGTGAATGGCATATACATATGCGGGTAGAGCAGGCGGGTATCAGGTGTCGTGACCCCGCACCCCTCACCCCTTCCGCCGCACCGCCGCGCCCGCTGCCGCCCCCGCGCGCCCGGAAGCGAGGGCGGTTGCACACGACCGAGCGGAGCCCGGGAGCTGTTGGCAACTTCACTTACGTGATTAACGACGTGACATGGCAATAGTGGATAAGGAAGGACGGGAGCGCCGCCCGGTCAGCCAATTCGGTCACGAGTTCGCTCTCTACTCATGTCCTCGAGAACTTTAAGGGACGCTATTTAGTGCAACGAACATTCGATGTTGCGCGTCCCGAATTCGATAGCGCCTCTGCCGCCATACGATGAGTTTTGGTCGCATAGTCGGTATGGCTTCAAATGGTTCCCCGTTTGAGAGTGTTGGAGGAGAGTCCGAATTCAACTAAATATTAAAACGTTTTTAAGGTAAAAACGTTTATTTACAAGTTTTTAAATATAATAATAATAGTACACAAGGTAATTGAATTTAACTACAGAAATAACTTAAATAAAACACGAGTAGAACACTACATAATACAAAAAAAAGCGAAGAGAGTTCAAAATGTGTATATATGTAGAATTACTGGTAAATAGGGTCAGCAAACTATTATTAAATCAATAATACAACGTATCGTCATAATACTCGTACACTTATAAGCGAAGCTGACAAACCAGATTTCCGATTATAATATTTACACGGGCATTATGAATTTAAAAAATTACGAGATCAATATAGTACCAACTATTCGACAAGGAAGAAATAGTTCCTAAACGCTCCTTATTTTGCGAATATTGTTCCATTAAGACATTTTTTCTCTCAAAAAATAAAAACAAACTAGATTTGTTTTGTTGTAATTAGCCATAAGCAGTTTTACACCGTTAGATAGTGCCTTTAAAAAATAAATTTATTTGGAAAATTGTAAAAAACCCAATAAACCTGAAATACTACAATTATTACATTTAATATTTATTAAAAACTTTGGCTCAAAGTGCAATACTTTTACGTTCTGTGCACAAAAAACTTTGTTTGGGTCGGAGCCATTGATTTCTTAGCCTAACTAAATCACTGAATATAAAGGAAGGAGAAGTGGCATGCGCGAAATATCGCGTCTCCGCCGCACGGTCAAAGTGAGAAGCGGCTCTTTAAAAAGCGATTGTCAAATCAGTTCACCCACTGAAACCCTCCAACGCGTCTGTGACTATTTTTGCATGTGGAATGTACGTTTACGTTTGGTTGATAGTTTTTGAAAATTGGAGACAGCGGGTCTCATAGTAAGCGCGCTAGATGCCATATCTCCTTCCGTTTTATCTATAATTGGAACAGCCTTAACCGTATGACCATTTTCCAAGTTAATTGAAGTGACGTAATTATGGTGAAGCCAGCTCCTGGCGGTGCGGCCGGCGCAGGGTCGCGGTGTGCTGCACCCGTGGACACCCAGCACCTGCGCTGCATTGTCTGCTGCACCTCGTGCCTCGTGTGCAGCGGCAGTGGGAAACCTGCAGGGGGAATGCATCGGTTACCGCCCCTCACCGCCACCCGGCCCCGCGCTGTGGCAGCCAACTCTTTATAAAGATCGCCGCCATTTTAAATTAATACAGTATTCATAATAAGTTTATATTTTTTCTTGAAATTTGAATAACATCTGGCAGTTTTTCTTCTTGTTAGAAGAAACGCTGTTTAAATAAGCAAGTGATAAGCCATCTATATCAAGTTCCATAAAAAAATATGTGTTACGTTTGTTGAAAAAATTCCGACCTTAAAACCCTTACTTGGAAGTTTTTTTTCCCTTACATAATTATTTTGTCGACGCCACTTAGGCTGAAGTGCATCATCGCTGGTTAATGTTATAGTTACTGTTATTATAGATCTATGTTTTTTAATCTTCAGGCGAAAAATAAGGACGGATCTATAATAACCGTAATTATAACAGCCTTAGAAATTTATGGGACCAACGGACAGAAGCATCGATAACCGATGTCGAGTTCAAAAACATATTTTTCATTTATGTAAGTACATTGAGCTGGTAAAAGTTCGATACCTATAATATCTACGTCTATAGATTTTCAATATTGTATGTCTTCGTTCTAGTTCGAAAATAGCAACCTCCAAACTGTTTATCCCACTGCACATGATTATTACCTGCATAATAATTCTGCAACATCAGAATCTGCAAGCATATCGCCCCGAAATTCATGTGCGTCAGCTGGAATATGAACAAAATGACTTGCTTTTTTTTTATTAAGCTCCATCTACAACCTGCTTGCATTTTTTTTGCGCACGCCTAAATCTCCTAGCCAGGTAGAACACCCACAGAAATCAGAATTATATTCCGATTTCTGTGAGAACACCCAACACCTTTACGTTGTTTTGGGCCTGGACTACCTGGCACTTGGCCGGCACTTGGAAAGAAGGACGGGAGTAAAGACTGTAATAGCGGGAGCTTAGCCACGTACCTATCTAGTGATAATACACTTATAATAAGTCAACCAAAGATTTAAGGATAAATTTCCGTGTAAGCGTAAAAAAATAATGGTGGTGGTAAACTTAGGCTTTTGTTTACACAGTTGAGACATTCTCAACTATGTTTAATTGTTTAGTCATCCCTATAATTCTTTCCACGTACGTGCAACAGCGAATGTTCGTGCACTAACTGGCGTCTTTTGAAGTACCTACTTACATGCTCTTACGTTTCTTTGGAACTCGATAACATCAGTTAGCGAATTCGTTAGCGAATCGTCTGGCGGCTATTGTACTTAGGGTGAAGTGCACACCATCTCTAATGTTATTCTTAGGATGTATCCATTCTTAGTTAATGACATTTAATAAGCAGAAATAAGACAGATATATCTGAACAATAACATTTACGTTTACCATTGTGCACTCGAACCTGAGAACTGACGACGCTGCTGCCATACGGACAAGCTGCCTGGCGTTCCTTGCTCGATGGCTGGCCCAAATGAACTTCGCTTGCAATTTAATAATATACGCGTATGTGGGTGCGAGGACGAGGAAACTTACGAAAAGATCGCGAATCTCCGAATTGAATTACTCGATGGATTTCGTGACGAGCACCCCTAACTGACATACCATACCCCCCGAGCTCAACAACCGTACGTAAATAATCTAGCCACTTCCTAAACAGATCAACAGACATCAATAGCTTCGCTTCGCCCTCGATGGACATCCTTCGCTGGTTCCTGCGGCTATACTGATTTTAAATTCTGACACAATAGCCAATGTCACCTTGGCCAAATTATCATAACGACAGGATTGACATTACGTCTAGGTCATGAGGCCTTGCTGAATTATTTATTAACGTATTTATGTGTATAGCTTGATTGCTCATGCTGCTATATAATTGGAATGTTTATAATGCAGTTATTACCTAAGATTAATTTTATTCTTGAATTCGGTGATTATATTGATTTGTGGAATTGCACAACCCACCCGGAATCTGGACTAAGTATGGCACTATATTTGAACCATTTATGAAGCACGATGTGCAATTGCCCAATTTTGAGAAGGAATTGCCCCCACCCCCGTACAAGTTTTCGGTGCGTTTTACCCCGTATTTTGTTTGTTTCGACTGACCGTTCCACTTAGTACAAGCCCTTTTCCAGAAAAAATCGGATAGTGATCAACAACAGCAGTTAACTGATCTCAGAGTTTTGTAAAACTGTTAAATAATTACATAGGAAGGGTTCCTCGCCTTTCTGATATAGAATTGATAACGACTTTCATTAGGACTACTTTCCCTTGGACTCAAGCGAAAGTAGGACCGACATTGGACTCGTCACCAGAAGAGCGGTCAGCTCGCCTTTTACGTATGTACGGACCGACCAACAATGATCCAAATCAATCGTCAATAACTCTCCATTTCAGTGTTTCTCAATCTTGATCGCAATCGTTCTCAAACCGTTTTGGGCCAGCATCAGAACATTACGGTTCCTATACAAACGTTTTTTGAAAAGTAATAAAGTGTTTTTGTTTGTAGGCTACTCAAAAATAGTTTTTCCCCATAAAGGTGATAGTGGGTTTTTATTGTTTTAAATGTTTATTTGGGCAATTGTCTTGGTAACCCCCCATTGAGATCAAGAATAATTTCCAGAAGTCATGGCAGCGACTGCTGTACAATCCATATTTGAATGTCCCTAAGCAACTTGTACGTATGGTAGTGATTACTGGGTAAAAAATTGTGTTAAGAATCTAAACAAAACATTTTTTACCTTTAAACATATTTAAAGTACAGATGGATACATAATACAACACATACTGTCATGATATAAGCACAGCACAAACATATGGGCACTTGGTAAGATGCATAGGCCTCCCTTACATTGACGGCTACTTTGAATCGAATGGAAATGTAAATGTAAGTGTAGTCAGGACAGTTTTACGTGAAATCCACAACGAACGAAAAATCCCTTAGTCGCCGCTGACGACATGCGCGGTAAGAAATGCAGTGGGGCCACCTATAGCATCTGTCACGTAGTCGAAACAACCCTACATCTCATGTTTCGCTACAAACAACCACTGTTAACCAGTTCTTTAGTAACTTAACACAGAAGCAATGGAATGTGGAAGGGCCGAATTAGAAATGGAGAAAGGGATATTGCTCGCACACTGTTACGTTTGCATTTTATATGGCTGCAGAAGACATAATAGAAATGGCGTACTTTCACCGCATCAGCCTGTCCCCTGGCATTGCGCGCAAGCCACGGCCACTGCTCACCTTGTAGGGCGGATATCGCCACTTCGTATCAATAGTGTACAAGTGTGCAGGTGTGTCACATAACACAATATACTATACAGCTTGTGGTCTAGGGTATTACGCAGTAATATTATATTATCTATGGTCTAGGGGCTATAGGACTTGGCTTCCATGCGAGAGGTCTGAGTTCAAATGTAGCCGTGCTCATAAAGGGAAGGCCCTGGCACGGAACCCAATCCCTTCGGGAATGTGCTATTGTGAATTAGCCATCCATGTTCTTTTAATTTTTTCATTTCATATATATGCTACTTTCTGAACAAAATGTAACCGAAAATATTGATAACGGGCGGGAGAGGTAAGAATAAAGAATGGAGACTACCAAATGAATGGTCACGCATGCGTAGGAGACACTGTCGCTAAACATCTAAGTTTATTCGCAAGCAGTCTTTCTCGACATTTCCCGTCTCCCAACTTGGAGAACATAATCCCACACAGGTCCAGTCCACGCCAACAACGGTCTCATGCCCACATATTGACTTTTCGGACGAATGACCAGGTATATTTAGGGAGGCGGGCGACCATATACTCAACATTTAATACCCACGCAAAAACGAGCGTAGATTAATAGCATCTGTCTGTCACTTATTTTAGCCAAGTTTGCTTGATTTGGTAATATGAGGTTTTTGAACTACCTTGGTTCCGATTGAATGGATAAATCTATGAGATGCGTCTTCATTTATTGTTAATTTGGCGTAGTTAACGACCTAATATCTCGAAATATTACCAAACGGTGCCGTAAAATCCTTAGTTAGCAAAACATTGGTCGCATTTTTATCAAACATCCATCGATTACGATCTTTTGGGGGCGGGGGGACACGTTCATTTTGAGGCGTTGACTACATATTTTAATTATTTATTTAAAAATACACATTATGGTTGGCAAGTTTTACAGTTGAGAAGAAATGTCCTGCAAGTGACCCTAACCTGTCCTAACTAAAAATAAAATTAAATGGGGTAATAACAAATACATATACACTATTAAATTATAAAATTAGGTGTAGAGAGAAGATAATAAAAAAAAAACCACAAGCAGCGTTATCTGGCATCACATGCACAACTGCTTCTAACTCTTCCCTGCCGTCACCCCATCCGAGCATCCCCCATAACTAGCATATATCATGTTTCGCATGTACCTACCCTATTTCCCTCCACTTCCTGCCCACCGCGCCGTCGTCAATTTAATCTCTAGTGTATTTGTTGAATGAGGCACGCTTCATAAGATTCGAGAGTTTTATTTAGGTATTTGTAATCTAAATTTTTGGGATGATACTACAGGCGGGCCGGAAACAAAATCATTACTCTCAATTAAAAGTCTGTTTCATAATCGTACAGATATATGTCGCTACCATTTTCATCAATCTTTGTCTTTCAACAACCCCTCTGAAAGGTTGTTTTCTAAATAAAAATACTTTATTTTTACTGACACAAATCATAAAATGCAACTTTGAGCTATTTTTTATTTTACAAGCTGAGTCCATCCCGTTTTCAGTTTAAATCTTACAATAGGTATTTCCCTTTTCAAATTTTCTTCAAAACACCCAATTCAAAGAGGCCACGCGGCGAGTGTTCTAGGCACTTTGGGGCAAACATCGGCTGACTTCAATGAAATATTTCATTGGATTGCTCTCCGATCCAGTTTATGAATTCTGATGCTCTTGCGTATAAACGTTCATGTTTCATTATCATGTAGTGCGTTAATTTTCGCTTCTTTAGCTCTCTTCCTTGAAGATTGCTCTCTAAACGCTTTGTCATTGTATGTTGGTGTATCCTCATCGTTTGTGATGCTTGCAAACAGAACGTAGTTCCCTTGCCAAGCCGGCCCTGTCAGCTCCTCCCTATCTCTTACCATGGTAGCCGCTTAATATTCGTTAGGTACCCAGTGGAGATTCTTACTCTCTCTCTCATCTGCATTAAGGACAATTTTATTTTCTTCCAAAACGATTTCTTGATACGAATTACCAGAAATGGCTCCCTTGGTTTTTTTATGCTTTTCCGAAAAATTACAATAGAAAATCGAAGTTCTTAAATGAAACCTATCTTCGCTCGGTCTATTTATTGCTGCCTATGCCTACGCAAAAAGTTCAGAGTGCCGTGGTATCCGCGGGCAATGGAGGCCTTCTCGTTGTTTTTGTCAGAAACCAGTGAGTTGTTACATTTCTCAACGTGAGAATTTCTCAGAGCATTTAAGCGTGGCGGGGAGGCGGCGGCGGAGGCGCAGCTAAGTCACACCACCTACCTATCACTGAAATTAAATCGGTAATCAACTTATTTTTCAATCAGTGAGACCGGCAGTGAGCAAGGCATTCGGCATTTAGCATCCGGGTGACTCGCCTCGCGCGGCAACGTGCTTGACTCGTAAGGACGAAGAAGCAGTGTCTCCAGTGTCTCATTTGTGGAATTGACAGGATTCTTTGGGAATAACGGTCACCATGCCGGTCTGACAAGTCTTCTTAATGCCCCTCAGGAGAAAACGGAATAAATGTGGCAGGCGGCGTGCTGAAATATAATAAAAGAATAAAATTAACCGAAGTGTCTCTCACTCGGAATGATAGCCCCTCATGGTTCGAACTCCGTGCAAAACGCCCGGTTTTGTACCTTCACAATTTCATATCGATGACAATTTCACATTGGATAAAAATATGGTCGAAGCGGCAATCAAAATCAGAGTGGGCAGTCTGAGTTCTCACCGAAATTGGCGTTTACGGCAAACCGATCGACTGGCGTTTTCTCCAAACTCCATACAAGTTTTTACTAGATATTCTGTGGTTTTACTTCTTCAAGCTGTCAAAGTCAAACGCGGACTTCCGATTTGTATGAAAACGCGGAGTGGACGTAAACGGCAACGTCGACGTATTTACGGCAACGTTGAGTAAGCTATCAAATCAAGCTCGGACTCGCAAATGTTAGTTCGCTTGACGCCCGCTGCGCGCGCTCTTCAATTTCTCCATACATTTGAAAACGCCAGTCGATCGGTTTGCCGTAACGCCAATTTAGGTGACAACTTAGACTACCGGCTCTGTCCTTACTTCCATCCAGTTCAATGTAGCCGTGCTATGCGTGATATGCAGGGGATAATTGAAACAAGTAATTAGCAACTTCTATTGGTTAATAGGTACTATATTTCACTGGCCATCAAATTGCCAGTACAACACATCGCAGTACGATGTTGTACACTTTGTGTAGGTCAAAAGAGCCACCCACAGTGTTAGGAGAGCCCACGGTGCCATAAAGAGTTGGTCTTGACGAGGAACACAAGGGTTTTGGCCCCACCTAGCTACACTGGTGTAACCCAAACTTATATTTATATCTGCTAGAATTAGTTTTTCGATCACACTCTAGTTCGAAGTGCGCACTTCACAGGTTTTCCACAGCCCCCCTCCCTTCCCCTTGACCCGCGGAGCCTGCGCTGCCGCTCCGGCGCGGCGGGCGGCGCGGCGTCGTCGTCGCCTCGCACCGTTCGTCGCTCGCCGCCCGGTGGCGCCAGTGTTGCGCTCCGCGTCGCATCGTTTGCACGTTATGGTTGTTGCCTTCTCCTGTCGCGTTCTCAAAACTTGCACGTAAAAGCTAAACTTTGATCGTGTGAGAATCTAATTGTGTATGGTAGGTCCTGGACTCGGATTGCAGAGCAAAGTTGAGTTGTGAATGCTGTGACCTCGGTGTGACTGTGCGAGTGAAGTTTCCTGTGATTTTGAAATAAGAATCGCCGATAACTCACGTTTGTGTTGTGTATTTGATTGGTCTGATTTGGATATCGTGTAAGTATTTTGTTCCAAATTAAAAATATTTCTGCTTCACAGCTGACAACCAAAAAAATCGGTACTTTAAAAGTGGCCGACTTCTCAGTCTAGTCGTAGCCGTACAGGTACCATCGAAAATATTGTCGTTAAGTGTGAAGTACCTACCTATCCCGTTTAACGTATAATAAATATGTGTAAACAGCTGGACCTTGGATTTAAGAAGTTGGAGGAACGTCTAGAGTTGACGCATCTAGCTACCTACACGAGCTAAAGTAACAGGTAGACTTCAATAAAATAAAATGCTCAAAAATTGCGTAGTCGGGTAAAAATAGACGCCTACATGCCTACCTGCCTACCCCAAACTCGTTTTTCTTGTATGCCCTGTCGGCAGTTGATCAACTGGATTTAGCATGTATGGTCAAACTATTGAAAAATGACAGAAACCATATCCGTGAAGGCCGGCTGTTTCTGTTCTCTTTCGTACCACATTCTATGCTAGTGGGTACCTACCTACATCTAGTCTAGGCCATACAGGCTATACAGGACATTTTTACGAGTGTTTATTCCTAACAGACGCCGAGATACAATAAAAATAACCCCAAAATATTAGAGCTTAGCGTCATATGGAGCCATTAGTTTACCTGAGATTTTACCACTCCTACCAACTCCTACCCCAATCATTCGTTGCTAATCCGATGTTTTTGAGAAAGAAGTAATCTCATTAAATTACGTGAACCCAATATAGGTACCTACCTACGTTAGATTTATTATTATTCTATGCTAGAAGTCATCGGTTCCACAGAACAATTCGATCAGTTCTATCCCCAGCCCGTTATGTACTACTTTCTATTTCTGAGTTCGATAAGTGCATTTCTTCACAAATGCAAGCTGTTCCACGATTCGGAATCCATGTAAAACTGTATGTTCTCATACTAGGTAGGTTAGGTTAGGTTAGGTTTTCGCCATCGCATTTGTTGGAATATGGTCGAAGCGGCAATGAAAAATTGTTCGTGCATTGCGTCCAGTTCGATGTAGCCATATAGAATGTAGCCTTACTCATAAAGGGTAGGTCCTGGCATTGCACCGAATTTGTTCCGGAATGCGATGTGTACGATTGGTGTGGTATTAGCCATTCATGTCCGGTTACAAAAAAAAACAAATACCTATAATAAAAATTACAGGTGCTATAGTCGCTTTGAAACAAAATTCATTTATATTCCAGTAGTGATGGATTTAATTCAGTTAGTTGAGTAATTTTGATTATATCACTCAAGTCTCATGGCCATTAAAAATTAGATGAAGATTGGTCTGGTTTTTGTATTTGCGTACACATTTTTAGGGGCGTATTTTATGGATAAGTTATCAAAAAAATTATACAGACGTAGTTCTCAGTTGTTTTTTTTATTTGCTAAATTTTTGCTAAGTTTTAAAAACAGGTTAAACAAATAAAAGGTACCTAATTATTAATTTTACGCGTGATTCACCTTTTCAAAAACGACAATAGGATACGGTTTTGAGCACAGATTTTCCATATAGATAATGTTTTCTAACCACAAATTGTCTAGGAAAATGATACTTTTCTTAAAATAGGTACATAGGTTTTAAAAAAGTTTGTGATGTCCTAAACTCTTAGAATTAGGTAGGTACTTAATCATATTATTATTTCAAATTTAGAAATGGGTCACGGTCAGTTTTGAACCACTTTCAATCTCCCGAATCATCACGCTAAATTACCTAAGAGGTGAGCAGCGGGACTCAATATGAGAAAATTCCAGGAAAAACTGAACTTATTTCTTTCTAACTTATTGTTTTTCTAACTTGAACGTATTAGTCATAGATTATGCAGAACCTTTAGTGTGAACTACCAGTAAAAAAATATTCTCGACATAGTAACATAGTAGTAGATCTACCGTTGGTAACAGATTTTATTGGAATATTTAGGTACATACCTATTATAGTGTATGGTAAACGCAATCAACGTATTGTAGGTACAATGTTCTTTCGTCAAAACTGCAGTGGACAGTTTCGCAATGGCGGCCAGGGCAAGTTCGCGAGGTCACCGCTTGGCGCCGCCGTCGCTGGCGCTGCGGTCGCAGTCAACCAACTTAAAAAGAGAAGTAGGTATATTCACGCAGGATGTTCTCGTCGGATCTGGAGGCCAATTCTTCAAAGTATCGATTATAATAATAAATACCATCGAACGCGTACATCAATAGTCCTCTATTATTTCAATCTGTCAAATAAATCGCGCAACGTCGTAAGTGAATTGTCGGTACGGTGTTTTAATGCCTCGTAAAATATAATAGGTACCAATCAACCTATACACATATGACATATAATAATTTGAACTTACATCGTCCCCAAACCCGTGACGATGTACCATTTGCAATGTATAAGAAAGCTTCTGGCATGTATCATGACAGTAGGTGTGGTATTACCATCCATGTCTAGGTAGGTACTTAAATTAAACGAATCGTTCCGTTCCGTAAACGGTTCGAATCGGACTCGCACACGAAGGATTCCGTACCAGCGAACAAGATTTAACACGAAAAAATCACATGTTTTGTATGGCGCCGCCCTTTAATTTTAATTAAATATTTATTTGACCTATTTGTTGTTATAGCAGCAAAATAAATACTCCCTCTGTGAAAATTTCAGCAGCCTACCTATTACGGTTCATGAGATACAGCCGTGGATACAGGCCTGTGACAGACGGACGGACGGACGGATGGATGGACGGACAGCGGAGGCTTAGTAATAGGGTTCCTTTGGCACCCTTTGGGGTACGGAAGCCTAGGAAAGTGTGTATGGATTGTATATGGATGAGGATTATATTGCCACATGGCAAACATCCAAATATGACCTCTTTGCTGCAATACCTGCGGATACCTACCTAGAACCTAAAGGTGACGGAAAAGTTTTTTTTTTCTGTAAACCTTGACCTAAGCAAATAATATTCTAACAATTTAAGAAACGTACTGGCATGGTCCTAATTCCATCTGGTGTGTTAGACCAATATCATAACAGTAAGTCGGTGTGTATTACACTAATCGAATGTCCAGTTTCACAATGAAGGTTCCATAACGTTTCTTCTCGTGCAAAATGGGACCTCGCTTCACCTAACCCAACAAATGGTACAAAAAAGTCAAGTGAATGAGTTACCTATTATTTATTCTAATTCAAATCATAGATGGATGTCATGGCTCTATTGAAGAGGCCGAACCAATCTTATCTGATTCTGATACAATCGCGTATGTACTCCCATATCTGTATGTGTGTACCAAATTGTCACAATTCAAACGAAAATTACACTGTATTAAATGTATATATGTGTTCATACATACATCTAAAATTGGTCGAAAATGTTTAGGTATATGGATGCTCTTAACGTCATAAAATTGATTCCTAATTAGTTACTACCAAAATCCAACGTCCAATTGATACGGTCACTACAAATGTTGGTAGATTACCTACTAAGGAAACAATTTATGACTAAGTTCTTAAATACTTGCTTCCATAGATGCAAACTACCTAAAATAACTGACTTGGTTTCACATGAGATCTCATAGCTTTTTGCGGTAGATAAACTGCATTGCGATACTTTTTTTTACACTTATGTTTTAACTAGCTGCGGTACCCAGCTCCGCTCGGGTTAGTGTCGCCTAAATTATTGCATGAGTAAACCCATCCCGAACCTGACTGCTCCCAGAAATGCTATAAGTTGATAAAATACGCATAGAAATCGGGTAAGTGGTTCGTAAGTTATAAGAATTTAACATTCACTACTAATGTAATGAAGCGTTTTATTATGTAGCCTATAAGTTTTGAGTTGAATCAGGCTAGACGTAGATACAGTCCGCATCTAAATCTAGTAATTGGTTCTCAAGTAATAAATATTTTATTCCATTGGTCGCACCTCAGGCGATTTAGCGTGATGCCAAGTAGTCCTAAAGTTGCGGGAAATACCAAGCCTTACTTCGGTACAATTATTAAAAGTAAGCGCCCCGCCGCCGCCCCCCTCCCCCTCCAGCCGCCGCCCTCCCGCCGAGCCGTGCAGAGCATTGCAGTTTGTATGACGGCCACATCTTAGCCTACGCGGAACTCAATTCAATTTAGCCTATCCTGATTCCTGGGTAGTCAAATGTTTCCGTGTACTAAGTTTCATCGAATTCTGATAATCGGTTTAAGAGTTATGGAGGAACATACACACATACATACAGAACTGATTTCTAAAAATCGTCAATTTAGTTTAAGTATCATACATAAAGCCTAAAAACGAAGTATCTTAGAAAACAAAGCAACTTACTCCATGAACACCCCTTACAGATTTATTATTAGTATAGATATAGATGTGATCTGATTTTTTTTGGTAGGTTAGCTTTCATTGTAACGAATCAATCTATACGTACATAAGTATGAACCGAATCAAAATCGGTTGAGTGTTTTTCAAGTCATACGCGGTCAGACAGACATACGCCAGACGTTTATAACAGTTAGCGATTATGCCCCGATTGCACGAAGAGACAGCTGAGTTAATCAGTGTTCAAACACGTAACTTTTAGTGAACCGCATGGAGTTGCTTCCGTACTGTTCATAAAAAGTGACCTGTTTAATCGTACGTTGACGTTGATTTTGATTTTTTGTTCTTTCGTACACTCGGCCCTATGTCTGTTAACACTTACGGTTACGCATGTGGGAAATCTGTTTTCGCCAGTTAGCAATTATCACGATTGATCCATTCCAAATCGCAAACTTTTGACTACATCCTTATAATCTACAGTGTATGTACTTAATTAATTTAATATGATTAAATAACCACGGAATTGTGTTATTTATGTTTGGTATATCCGGCCTAGGAATTTAATCTTTAATGCAGGATTAGAGCTAACGATTAGAATATAGGCAGTAAATAGCTACGTACATCCGTTTGTTTATCTTTATCGTGGTGTCCGAAAGTTACAATTTATCAGGATCGACCTTACTGATAAAGGTTCTTCAAGATATGGTTGAAATAAAATGTTTTCCTTTGCAAAACGCCATCTCTTATCATAGAGTCATGTTTTGGTACATTTTTAGGGGTTTGGTTCCTTCATGACGAACTAGTAATATCGGGGCCATACGCGGGACCTAGCATGCGCGCGCACATCCTTTTTCTATGACACCGACACACGTTTCCGTTTCGCTCGCTCTCCCACACAAGTTGCCAACTTTTCCAGCCGCCACAACCGGACACCACATTTATTCTGGTCACAGTACTAAAATCAATATTAAATTTCGGAATTTAAAGTGTTTGGAATTCAATTTGAAATAATTAAAATTGCAAAGGAGACTTCATATTTTCCCTAAAATTCGATAAATCTGTGCTCACATATGGGAATGACTGACATTACATGGATGTAACACAACTACCGTCATGATATTAGCCCAAATACACCACATTTCCGAAGGAAATAGGTGCAATGCCAGGACGTTCCCTTTATGATCATGGGTACACTGAACTGGATGGAAAACACTGTCAATTTTTAACCGACTTCAACCATAGTTTCATTCAATGCCGTGGCACCCATAACCTCTAGCAATAAGGTGGCCCAACCCGGCGGGGCTAACTCATTCGCGGGCCCGGTACAAAAACGACCTTTAGCTAAAAGTAAACCACGACCGCTATAGTCATAAATCTAACAAAATCCAAATAGATTATAAATCTTGATTAAATAAGCTATGTCTGATGACTAATCTTTTTAAGATTTTCTTACTTTATCATTGCGTAATCCACCTCCAAAGTTATTGAATAAAACGCGCGAAAAATTCGAACTTTCGGACCTAATAACTTGGAAACCAAACACAATTTTGCAATGCCAACGGTCATCCGACGTCTAGTTCGATCAAATAAAGCTTTTTATTAACACGCTTTTATTAGCTTGGGTTGTATCTATGTATGTATCTATGTAACGGAATCTTTGAACTTAATTTTCACCAGTTTCCAGAAGTCTGATCAATTTGAAACTTTGCATACGTATCAAGGACCGATGACAATGCAATAATTTCATAACAGTTTAAGTAAAGAATATCACTTTTTTTTTTTATGTGACTGGACATGGATGGCTAATACCACAAGTTCTGTCATGGTATTAGCCCAACACACCACATGGGAACTAGATACCATGCCAGGACCTTCCTTATATGGCACGGCTACATTGAACTGGATGGAAAACACGGACAATTTTCATTGCCGCTTCGACCATCGTTCATCCAATGCGATGGTACCAACCCGGGCGGGATAAACCCTACCACCTAGTAAGTAAGGAAGGGGACCTACAGCTTAACGTGGAATCCGAACCACGGCCAGCCTCTCTCAACGGTCGAATGGTCACCCATCCAAGACCAGACCGGACCCAGCGTTGCTTAACTTCGGAGAGCGATCGCCGAAGTGTCGCGCCACTGGGCCACTGAGGCTGACCTATAGTTCCCTATTTTTACATGTATAATTACTTATTGAGAGTATATTTTGATGTAGTTGTGATGTGATAACATAAGATAGTAAATATACAAGTGAGGAAAATAAAAGAAAGACATATTAAAGATAGAACATAAATCAACAAGTATATAATAAAATTTTCATGGTTTTCTTCCTAAATGGTAATAATGAGTTGCAAAATAAATCTACTTCAAATAAATGTTTGTTATAGTTGCTCAAACTACGTCGAACAAAAGTGTTTTGAGCATAATTTGTGTAGCATGAGGGTAAATAAAACAGGTCCTTATTGCGTGTAGTAAGATGAGGTACTTTAAAAGTAATTTTCTCTAATAAAGATGGAGAGTCCACGTGGCAATTAATTATCTTCCACAAAAAAGCTGCATCATTGAGATGGCGTCGGCTTTGCAAAGACGGTATAGAGTAACGTAATGCAGAGGTATTGTAATTTAAAAAACAATCGTGTCCAGTCCTATAGTCGAGAGATTTGAGGAATTTGTGCAGAATTTTTTCAATTCGATCAATGTAGATATCGTATTGTGGGTTCCATACTGTACTTGCAAACTCTAATTGGTTCCTAACAAAGCTATAATAAAGTGTCTTATAAGTTGAAGCGTGTGTGAAATGCCTACCTACCCTTAAAATAAAACCTTATTGTTTATATGCCTTATTTAACATGTGATCAACATGTAGATGAAACCGCATTTTATTGTCAAGTATGACACCGAGATCTCTTATTTGCGTAACTCGTGTTAAAATTGTGTTGTTTAGTCTGTCATATAGTATTGGGTTACGTTTTCTGGAGTATGTTATGATATAGCATTTATCTGTGTTTAAAAAAAGTTGGTTGTCAGTGCAAAACAATTGTAGGTTTTTGAGGTCATGTTGCAACTGGTTGCAGTCGTCACTGGAAGATATAATTTTGAAAAATTTTGCATCATCAGCGTACAAAAGAAAAACAATGTTTTAATGAAACTATCTAAATCGTTTATGTATAACGTAAAAAGTAAGGGTCCCAATTTCATATCATTTTCCCATTATCCTTATTAGGACCGCCAGGATTAATAAATTATTTTATAGATCCTCTGTAGTAATAATAACTAATTGATAAATCGAACTAAAAAATGAAAAATAAATAATAGTTTAAAAAAACTAAAAAAACACGCTTTTATATCTACGGGAACTAAAAAATTGAAAATAATTTTTAATTTTAAAGAGTTTATATTACAGTAGTAGAAGATCGAACAATCAATCAGAATTTATCAACTCAAAATAAAATTATAATAAAGTTTAAGTTATTAACAAAATAATTCAATTCAGAGTAAAAAGCGTGGGGTGCTCGATAAAGTAAATGTAACAATCATTCTACTGGCAACTATCTATGAGAGGAGAGTTATGAAAAGTAGTAAAATGCACCCCACGCTTTTTACTCTGAATTGAATTATTTTGTTAATAACTTAAACTTTATTATAATTTTATTTTGAGTTGATAAATTCTGATTGATTGTTCGATCTTCTACTACTGTAATATAAACTCTTTAAAATTAAAAATTATTTTCAATTTTTTAGTTCCCGTAGATATAAAAGCGTGTTTTTTTATTTTTTTTAATTTAAACACAATTTGGGATCGTGAAATATGGACGTGATCTTCTTTCCCCGTTTGTATGGGGAGTTTAGCGGGACCTTAAGGTGGCCCATCCCGCTCATCTCCCCATACAAAAGGTGAAAGAAGATCACGCCCATATTTCTTGTCAGAGATCCAAAATTTTGTTCAAAATAGCTTTATTTGATCGAACTAGATGTCTGATGACCATTGGCATTGTAAAATTGTGTTTGGTTTCTAAGTTATAAGGTCCGAAAGTTCGAATTTTACGCGTTTTTTACAATAACTTTGGAGGTGGATTACGCAATGATAAAGTAAGAAAATCTTAAAAAGATTAGTCATCAGACATAGCTTATTTAATGAAGATTAATAATCTGTTTGGTTTTTGTTAGATTTTTGACTACAGCGGTCGTGGTTTACTTTTAGCTATAAGTCGTTTTGAAATCAAAATTTTCGTAAATCTTACCAAATCATACACTATGCACATTGTCTTTTTTGTGGACATGTTGCATCTTCCTCATCACGAAGCCTGTCTTGTTCATTGAAACAGAGAAGGTCCCAGAGCGCAACAGCACGGTTTTGTACAGTGCCCGCGAATGAGTTCGTCCCGCCGGGTTGGGCCACCTTAAATGTGTTATTTGCCCCCTTTTTTTTTAATGTTGGCTTCCTAAATGAAATCTGACCGGGACAAATTGCACCCGGTCGGAGGTTAGCGACCTGACCACAACGATTATTCAATCCAAAACCCAATAGTCGAGCCGACAACGGGTCGGTTGCAACCCTGCTCCCACATCGAAAATAAGTTTCATGCCAGGACCTTCCTTATGTTGCACAGCTGCATTGAACTATATGTAAAACACAGAGAATTAACATTGCCGCTTCGACCATCTTTCATCCAGAGCAATGGTACCAACCCAGGCGAGAATTACCAACGATATTGAAAAGTTCTTTACCTTACCACCTAGTAAGTAATGAAATAAATTAACTGAGGCTAGCGACTTCAATCATTATGGTCACGCAAATAAAAATAGTAAGATACGATTTTCTTGTATTTTACGTTTGAACAGTTTTATTTGTAATGCAAACAAATTCGTGAAATCAATAAAACAAAACTAAACTGGTTTTCACAAATTGCTGCTGATTATCTTGTACTGGTATTGATTGCAAGCTGCTAAGAAAGGCGCGTCGCGAGCATCCAGGATTGTGTCGCAATTTTGGTTCTAAGGATACTCTCATACTTGACGAAGTAACTAACTCTTTAATTGTATTTATTTATTTACGAAAACAACAGTTTATAGTAACATAATTTACAAAACATTTTCTATTAGTACAATACAAGCCAATTAATCGGAAGGCTCTCTTTTAGGACTCTTACAGTCGTATTCAGATAGGATCTGTCAAAACTTAGTACGAGATTAGCACCGGACTAACCATACAAAAACCGGTTTAGTCCGATCTTAAAACGCGTACTAAAGTTTCGCTATAAATTCGCTCACTCTGAATAGACTCTGAGGAGTTACCTAATTCACTAAACCAGGTAAAGCCACTACTGTTGCTCTTCACTTATTTTAAATCGAAAAACTTACACTCCTGATTTGCGTTATAATAAAAAAATCCTGATTTCTGGGTGATATGCGTCTCGTCTAACATGATTATCTGGATAAGCGTATCTACAGGATACAACGAACTTCTGAATGCAAACATCGTAAATATATTTCCTGGGTGTCAATCCCGTAAACCTTTTTTGAATTTCACTGATGATAGACACGACACATATTACAAGTGTAATTAGTAATCAATTCCCCATTACCGGCGATAACTGTTTACACGCTCTAAATGTTTTACTAGGTTTTTTAAATGTTTGATTTTACATACTTGAAATATATTTGTCAACACCCACGTCTGTATGTTTTGTTTTTTTTTATTTTACATTTTATATTGGAAAAAATATAATAGTTATAATAGTTAGTAGTAGATAATAGTAGATAGCCAATAATAATTGGAAAAAAAATGTTTTCCGTCATTTTAAATTTTTTTACTGGAAAAAAACAGATATGTACAAAACATTTTAAAAACATACGGACATTACTTACCGAGGAATCAACATTCCTCAAGTAATAAATTTTTTTTAATGAAAATTTGACAATTATTACGGGTAGGGTTAGGGCCTGGAATACGATTTTCCTAGTATTCACAGTAGTCGTGCAAAATTGTGCCTTGGCCAATGGACAAAGAAAGTATTTCTTCAAATTATCAAATCTCAAATACCCGCTACGTGTGTAAACACCGGATTTGAGGATTGACCTTTCGAAAAACCGAAAAAAAACCAGCCAAGTGCGAGTCGTACTCGCACACGAAGGGTTCCGTACGATCGTACAGAATTTACAAAAAAAACGCGTTTTTTGTATTTTAATTTTTATTATTTTATAATGTTACTTATTTGTTGTTATAGCGGCAAAATAAATACATAATCTGTGAAAATTTCAGCTTCCTACCTGTTACGGTTCATGAGATACAGCCCTGTGACAGACGGACGGACGGACAGCGGAGGCTTTGTAATAGGGTTCCGTTTTTACACTTTGGGTACGGAACCCTAACAAGAGCCCAACTCGCTGACCGCTCGGTTTTGACATAGTTCCACGTAACAAAAGTTCGCTCCAGTTACGAGACTTGTTCGTGCATACCCCTGCAAGGATCGCATGACATAAGCGATGCTATCGTCTTGTGCAACCGCTTGCACAATCGCCGCTGCGCTGGGTGGTATCCGCAGCTGATTAATGACGGTCCGATAGTGACGATGACGCCTGTAATTAAGGCTACAACTGAATACAATGTTCAGTAAGCAAACGATAATGGCGACAGTGGGTTTGCATTGCGGTCAAAATCGTTTTCAGGCGAGCAAAAGTGATGTTTTTGGTCTGTGAAACCTACTTTTAAAGTAAATTTATATATTATTCACGCTTATTCACTAGATAAATGTGTGATCTAATACTACACAAAATAATTTATAGTTTCCGAGCGCCGGATTGAAAACCTAGTAAAAACCTAATAAATGTGTGTTTTCAAACATATTTTTTTAAAGAATATAAGGAACGCATTAAAACCGTTTTATAGTCATACACTAGATTAATATTATACTTTGCTGTTTTGATTTTTCTATGGGTGTTTATTCTTAACCGAGGCTGAGATGAAATAAAAATTACCCCCAAAATATTGGGTGTTAGCGTCATATAGAGCCTTAAGGTGGCCCAACCCGCTCAATTCTCCATACAAAAGGGGAAAGAAGATCACGCCCATATTTCTTGTCAGAGATCCAAAATTTTGCTCAAAATAGCTTTATTTGATCGAACTAGATGTCTGATGACCGGCGTTGTAAAATTGTGTTTGGTTTCTATGTTATAAGGTCGAATTTTTCGCGCGTTTTATAACAATAACTTTGTAGGTGGATTACGCAATTATAAAGTAAGAACATCGTAAAAAGATAAGTCATCAGACATAGCTTATTTAATCAAGATTTATGATCTATTTGCTTTTTGTTAGATTTTTGACTACAGTGGTCGTGGTTTACTTTTAGCTATAAGTCGTTTTGAAATTAAAATTTTCGTAAATCTTACCAAATCATACACTATGCACATTGTCTTTTTTGTGGACATGTTGCATCTTCCTCATCACGGAGCCTGTCTTATTCTTTGAAACAGAGAAGGTCCCAGAGCGCAACAGCACGGTTTTGTACCGTGCCCGCGAATGAGTTAGGCCCGCCGGGTTGGGCCACCTTTGCTGCGTCATTTAACGATAACGGTGGGCTCGTTATGACGTGGCGTTCATATTGTTTTTAAAGTGGACTAACACTTCGTGGTAAACTCATATTTTCCTAAATAGTCTATCGTTCGTTCATTCTGTGCAAATTTCGATTTAAATATACGCAATCCTTGGTCCACCTCTTCTCTCAATGCAGTGTTTTCAATACCCAAAGCGAAATACTGATTACATAAATCCCTAGAAATGAAGATGTTACACAATCGACCAACTTTGAACCCATATTTAAATACATCTACGATACTATCGAATACATAAAAAACCAGTTTAATTATCCTGCACAAGAAACACAAAAATAACCGACTTCAAAGAAAAAGCACTAAAAAGTAAAAAATAATTTTCATTTTTGTAGTTACGATTTCTGTTATTTTTTGAGTCGGCGTCAGCCGGGCACGCGCTGCGCCAATCAAGAGAACCTAACCTAACCTAACCTAACCTAACCTAACCTTGGCTGACACCGACTCAAAAAATAACAGTAATCGTAACGAGTCGTATTCACTACGTATAATATTCACAACGTATAATCTTATTTTTTTCCAAAAAATTAAAACCATGCATAACGTATAATAGTCACAACGTATAATGTTATACGTTGTGCATGAGTTTAAAAATAAAATAAACTCTTTGCATCATGCAGAACGTATAATAGTCACAACGTATAATATTCCTAACATGAATTCACAAAAAAAGAAAACCATGCAGAACGTATAATATGCCAAGAAGCACTGCATAAAGCGCCCTAACAACGATACATTTAAGGCTGAAATTGCTACGAATCGATATCTGTTGAAGAGTAACAATTTGCTACAACGCTAATTGAGACGGTCGAAAAGTCGCGTGCGAGTATAATCTTTAATCTTATATCGATTAGGGCGCTTATCGTATGAAATATTTTAGGATTATATGATATGCATGGTTTTCTTTTTTTGTTAAATAAAGATCATAACATTATACGTTGTGACTATTATACGTTATGCATGGAGAAATAAGTAATTAAATGTTTTGGACTTCTTCATGCACTACGTATAAGATTATACGATCTGCCGATTATACGTTGTGCATGGTTTTAAAATTTTGTTAAAATATGACATTATACGATCTGCATATTATACGTTATGCCGTTCCCCCATCGTAACTACAAAAATGAAAATTATTTTTTACTTTTTAGTGCTATTTCTTTGAAGTCGGTTATTTTTTTTGTTAATTTTTTTTTATTTGTTTATTTTTAGTGAATCTGAAGTACACTTACTAATTTGTACACGTCCTTTCCAATAAAAAAAGAATCACCGAAATCGGTTGGCGTTATATTGAGTTATTCGTCCATTTGTCGCGCACATCTTAATACAAATTTAAGACTTTTATGATTTTCTCATGGATATCATTGTCAGAACTTAACCAAATTAAAATGGGACCACTTGGGAAGCACTAGCTATCATTTGAAAAAATAATCATCAAAATCGGTTCACCCAGGCAAAAGTTATGAGGTAACAAACATAAAAAAAAAACAAATAAAAAAAACATACAGACGAATTGATAACCTCCTCCTTTTTTGAAGTCGGTTAAAAACAAAAAATATGTGTAAACATGCATATACGTATTATTTGACCAAAGCAAAGGCTGCATGGTGCAAGCTTTTGCCTTTACTTGAGACACCAATGAAGTCGGTTAAAAATAAGATAGGAAACAGATTTGCACCCCATGCTTTCAAAAAATCATTACTGATTACAAGTTCCAATGGTACGAGTAGTTGGACATGAATGGCTAATACCGCACCCACCGTCAAAACTAAAACATCACATTCCCGAAGGAATTAGGTACCATGCCAAGACATTCCCTATATGTATGGATGTATTCTCTGTACCGTGCTCAACACTGGATGGATATTTTTGATTGCCATTTCGACCATATTTTCATCCAATGCGATGGTACCAACTGAATAGCCCTACCCCCTACAGTTTTACGTGGATTTCGAAAACATAAATAAATAAATAAAATACTTCTGGACTATATTACCTACAAATTCTTTGTTGTCAAGTTTCCACGATACCATACGCCATGCTTATAGACTTTGAACGCAAGACGAGAGGATATTAGGTAGGTATGCGCTCCTGGCCAGTTCCCAACTCTGTGGGAGTAGACAACACCAGTCTGAGTGACTGACAGAAGTCTACAAAAGCGTAGTGTAGGCCACCTAGGCTAATCTTAAAAGCATTCACCTAACTCCATTGCCGAATAACTCGATCACGACACCTTACATAAGGCATTGTCGTGACAGTGCATGTAGATCAGAGCGAGACCTAGTTGCTGGCTCGCATGTGAATGCGACGCGACATCTCGTCGGCGCTGGCGCAGCGGTTGCGAAAGAACCCGCCTTCCGGTGAGATTTTCGAGGCGGCAAGCAGGATTATATCTGCATATGTTCGCATTGCAAAAGGTAGGAGGTATGTAAATTGGCACATATAACCTAGACAGCGGCGCTACACTATCGACCAAGGTTACCTGACCGATCTATGGCCCGAGACCTAGTAAACAAAGCCCTGGTTTTGCACATCGATGAGTGGTTCGGAGCTCAGAGACTTGCCTTCTATGCCTGAGGCCATGGCTATGATCCCTGCCCTGCGAGTTACTGTAGATGCATTTCGGGTCCACCCCACTCCGAGAAACCTCCTTTTTTTTATGTGACTGGACATGGATGGCTAATACCACAAGTTCTGTCATGGTATTAGCCCAACACACCACATGGGAACTAGGTGCCATGCCAGGACCTTCCTTATATTGCACGGCTACATTGAACTGGATGGAAAACACGGACAATTTTCATTGCCGCTTCGACCATCGTTCATCCAATGCGATGGTACCAACCCGGGCGGGATAAACCCTACCACCTAGTAAGTAAGGAAGGGGACCTACAGCTTAACGTGGAATCCGAACCACGGCCAGCCTCTCTCAACGGTCGAATGGTCACCCCTCCAAGACCAGACCGGACCCAGCGTTGCTTAACTTCGGAGAGCGATCGCCGAAGTGTCGCGCCACTGGGCCACTGAGGCCTCCTACTGTGCTCCTTTACTAATTAATCATCTAGTTTACCTACTCCCATTACAACTTCTCACCAAAAAGCGTCAATTGCGGCCCAGAACATTCCGGAGTTGGCTTATAACCATTCCGGAGGGGGTTTAAACCATCTTATGGAAATCAGAAGACGGCGCTTGTTTTATTTAGGAGTCGAAATTCGGCGCTTCTGGAACAAACCCTTTTCGGAAAGTCAATTTATATCCATTCCGGATTTTTCGGTGTTCTCGGAGTACTGTTAGCGGGTTTATCAGTCTTCCCTCCGGAGGACATGTGAAATAGACAAAGATAGTTACATATATAAATTATAGGTATATGGAATTTGAAATAGAAGAGGAATTCCTCTTTGGAGCCGGAATGACCCATCGCTAATTCTGAGTCGGCGGTCGCATCGCCCGGAAACCAGTCTCAGATGCTGCATTCTGCACACTCAACTCTATGATAGCGTGTACGTTCGATGACGATATCAACAAAAACATATCGATTGTATAGGTCGTTCGTTCTAACCTGAGGTGAACAAATACATTCACACAACTGGGGGTGAATTATTTGCTTCAGGTTAGGTGGTCCGGCTCATTTGAGAGTAGCATACAGTCCCTGTCTTTACGCTCCCCCGCTACGGTTAACGTTCTCCTTCATGTTACTGAACGTTCGCCGAAATGTCTCGGCTCGGGTTACTCGGACTTTCCCTTCCGCCATTGCACTGGTCACTTGCGTCTGCGCATGTTGACACCGACTCTCGCGGCAGGCACCCGGGTCACCGTTGCAGGTGCCTGCCGTGCTGCAGGCTCCGTCACAGAATAAGTAATAGTGGTGTACACTGATGCTCGTTGAGATGAAATATAATAAAAAATCTCAATGAAATCTGGATTTTGAGGAGTTTGAATTTTTAAACATTTGTACACAACAGATAACTAGAGTCCTCGAGACCGGTAGTTTTCAAGTCGGAACATATTTTTTCTTAGATTTATTATCCAGCCTACGTCCAAATTGATCTAAAATGTATGCGTCTCACTGATAAATCTAAATACCTACCCGTGTTATTTAATTTGGAATATATGGTTATCACGCTGATCCTTTTGTCGGTGTCAACTTGCGCAGACGCAAATGTCCAGTTCATTGGAGTAAAGGAACACTTATTAATTGTGTTTCTTTATTTTAAAATATTTGGTGGTCACGCTGACAATGTGAACCCTATATATATGTCTTATTGAATTTAGAATGTCTGCTTGTCACGCTGATAAATTTGGTCCTAGGCGTTTATTTCTTCATTTAGATAAACAGATGGTCACGCTTACAGAGTGTATCCTATGGCTTACTTATTAGGGTTCCGTACCCAAAGGGTGAAAACGGAACCCTATTACTAAGCCTCCGCTGTCCGTCCGTCCGTCCGTCCGTCCGTCTGTCACATGGATGTATCTCGTCCTGTGCGAGGTCCTGTGTGCTCGTCCGACTCGCACTTTGCCGGTTTTTAAGAATGTCTTTGTCACCCTGATAAAATATATCCAATTTTTATTTACGCTGACAGATTGTATTATATGTGTTGTTTCATGCTGGTCACTCGGACAGAGTGTACCCTGAATTTAGAATGTCTGCTTGTAACGCTGATAAAATATATCCTATTTGTAATCACGCTGACAGATTGTATACTATGTGTTGCATTAATTTTAAATATCTGGTGGTCACTCTGACAGAGTGTACCCTGAATTTAGAATGTATGCTTGTCATGCTGATAAAATGTAACAAACTTGTTACCTATGGATTGTCTGACTGCCCGCAGGCCGACGGACGATGCTGGGTGGGTGAGGTGCGGGGCTGCAGCGGCTGCGGAGGGCGAGGGGGCGGGGGGGCCGGCAGAGATGATGAGGCTGAACGAGTCTCACTCGCACCAGTACCACAACCTCTACAGCGATGAAACGGCCAGTTAGTATGAGGCGTCCATTACACTAACATCTGACGTCGAATGGCACGTGAGACCCCTGACAACCTAAAACTAGAATAAAGGACAGCGACAATGTTTCCATGGGCAAGCGTTGCCTACTTGCATGTTATTCAATGAAATTTACGCAGTTCTGTTTCATATGTATATATAGACAAATTTAATTGTAAACTATATGCATAGATTTAAAATATCTAATACATAATGATTCGATTTCAATTTCCCGCTAAAAACCTAAACTGAGTCAGAAAATTGACTAGAAAAAATATAGTTTACTGTATTGAGCTCCAGATATTTTTTTACAAGAAAAAGTAAAGAAAGTTCACACAGAAGAGATTGATGGACTAGCTTTATATTAGATAAAAACATCGATACAGCGGTTTACGATTTTTTTTGCAAGGTTTTATGAGGAGCGTAATTTTTACCGCTAAATTCGGTAATAGGTTATTCGGTCGGTCGTATTTTTCGTTGTAATTGGTGAAAAATGGCACTTTGTAATTGGTTGTTTATTCCGCACTGTTCGACGCTCAACCAATTGCCAATGAATTGGTTTCGATGCCGACTACAGTTGAAACAGCCACAAATTGGCGCCTGGGCCACTTTGTCGTAATAACCTGTCCGGTAATAGCGTTGTCAGGCAATCGATTTCCGTTGTAATAGCCCGCTGTTTAACTTTATCGTCGGCAGCTGCATGTAGGTGATCCTATCAGACAGTCTTTTGTATCGACACTTCTTTAGTTCATTTGTTTTAGATATAGTTGATTTCGAAGATACGATAGCGCCAAGGAACTGTGCAGCGTGAGTTCTTCGCCCCATGGATAGTTGAAACAAGACTGAATTATTTACCACATACATAAAAACAACCGCGCAGTTTTCCCGAACAGATAGGCAAATATGATAGAGTGCCATACACTATACGGTTCGAACACTACATACTTCTTTCTCTTCCTCTGCAGGCATTCATTTTGTCATACGTTCTACGGTTACGGGTGCTCCTATAGATATTTACGTACCGCAGCTATGAGTAAACTGTGATTGTATCGCACACCATAGATATAAAGCCATAGATCGTTGGGCAGATGGTTAGGTCGATCGTCACAAAGCACCGGATGGTGGCAGCGGGCGCCGGAAGTCAGGTGCGGCCGTCACCCGATGCGCCGCTCAGCCAGGGTCCAATGGGTGACGTCACGTCCGGAGAAATTAGGCTTAGTGCCAAGAGGGCGTTGGACAATGGATGAGATCGAATTAATAACAACTCTACTCTTTAAAAACATTTTATTATTCTTGTTCTATATTCAAATACTCAATAGATTTTTTTTCAAATTCATATTTTATTGGTCAAGACGTTTGGCATGACTAGGCTAGGATTAGAACCAAATATTTTAGCAAATATTTTTGGAATTGTGTTCCTTATAGTGGGTTTGGCGGATAAGAGCTACACGCGGAAAAGTGTCTGAGCGACACTTTTGCAGACCCGTCAACCCATACTTTTTTGCGGCCGAAACGATAACACCGTTGCCTGTCACTTTCTTCGCTTGTCTTTTTCTTCGTGAAAAAGAAGACAGGCATAAGTGTCAATCTTCCGGCCGTAATGCAATTCCCAACGCATTTTGGAAACGAAATGCAAACGAAGCGCTCTACAACAAGCGCTCTCGTTTTTAGGGTTCCGTACCCAAAGGGTGAAAACGGAACCCTATTACTAAGCCTCCGCTGTCCGTCCGTCCGTCCGTCCGTCTGTCTGTCACAGGGCTGTATCTCATGAACCTTAGCAGGTAGGAAGCTGAAATTTTCACAGATTATGTATTTATTTTGCCGCTATAACAACAAATAGGTAACATTATAAAATAATAAAAATTAAAGGGGGGGCCCATATAAACACCTTGTTTTTTTTTTGTAAATCTTGTACGATGGTACGGAACCCTTCGTGTACGAGTCCGACTCGCACTTGGCCGGTTTTTTTATTTTGTTTGATATAGTTCTCTTACCCCTGATTTCACCACATCCATCTAGCCGAAATCCGATGATTAACTTTCCGTTTCATTTTGTATTTGCATGGCGTAACTGAAAGATAACTTTGGGATTTTTGTAGCTGGAGGTAGTGAAAACGGGCATTAATAATATGTGCGTTTATTTAATGTCTACAAGGACTATCCCTATGCATCCCTAGATTATCCAGCCCGGGTTGGCTCACTTTGGTTTTAGAGCACTGGGGAAGTGAGAGGTTAATAACGCCACAAAACATCCATCTTCACATTGAGAAACGAAATTAATATTGTACTTCCTTTTCTACGAGACGCAAATAGTCTTGCGCGGGGACTAGGGACAGCTCACTCAGCTAAGCACCCGCTTAGCTCCTTGTACTCCATGTAACGCCGTGCCGTGCGTGTCGTCGACGACCCCTAGATTTTCCAGAATTTTAAGACCCTCCAACTTCGAAGAGATTAGGGCCTTTTTCTGTGTTCTATCGTCTCTTCTATAGATAATGCTCTTCAAAACTGCACTCCGCCCCCTGTTCACTCCAATGCCACTGTTCACTCTCGACAGTCCCAAAAAAATATCCGACCGATTCTGTAGATTTTTTACTAATAAAGTCGGTAAACATGCCGAGGTATTTCCCCCAAAGCACAACGTGTGGGTACGCCATGTGTTCTTATGTTCAAAGCTTTTCATTGCATCTCTTTAATATTTTTTTCTACTTACCATCACGCTAAGTAACCTAAGCGATAAGCAGTTGTGTAAATATGAGATAAGTCTGCGAAAACGGGCGTTTAGTCGACAGCTCTTTACACGAGCGGAGCCGCGTGCATATGTTTTATGAAATGGCCTCCAGAAAATACTTCTGGAGCCCATGGTCAAACAATCAAAATAATTTCGCTTGCACGTCTCGTTAGCTACTTTGGAGGCTAATATCTTCATTCTATGTTGAGGTTTCTTTTTCGCAAGGCCCGCACAATCATTGTCGGCTCTGCGGAACTGGTTTCATTGTCTCCGCCAGAGGACGCTTGCGAAAAGAAACAAGAATGGCTGCCGTGTTGCAATGTACTCTCAAAGAGATTTCCGAACGGACTAGATGGGCAGTTCGCGAAATAACTGAGACAAAATTCTTCCAGGCGCGTCCTGTGCTGCAGTTCCGAATTCAAAATCAATTATATTTTCTACACGCAGGTTTTTAATTATTTTCTGTGTCTATTTTTCAATTCTGATAATAATTTGTATTGTAGTAATGTTAGATTTTTACCAGTCACTGCGTCTATGTAACGAAATTGTATGTATTTAATGGATACGACATTTCAGTTACCTATTTTATGAATTTGAAGTTGTGCAACGACATCTAAATACCTTGAATAAATTCAATCATCAGATCAAATAATCAGAAAAAAACACCGGTAGCACTCCGGGAGTGCCGGCAGAAGTGAAAACTTTAGTATTAACGTTGTGTCTCGATCTTACGCTTTTTCGATCAGCATCACGTGACCCTGACGCGAGTTTGGAAGTTTTTACCCATCCAACAAAAAGTGCTCAGCGCCGCTAAAGAAGTTTTCACTTCAATCTTACGCTTTTTCGATCAGCATCACGTGACCCTGACGCGAGTTTGGAAGTTTTTACCCATCCAACAAAAAGTGCTCAGCGCCGCTAAAGAAGTTTTCACTTAAATCTTACGCTTTTTCGATCAGCATCACGTGACCCTGACGCGAGTTTGGAAGTTTTTACCCATCCAACAAAAAGTGCTCAGCGCCGCTAAAGAAGTTTTCACTTCAAAAGTTTTTCTGATTGTTTTCAAATTCTGATTACATTGCTTCAATGTAGATGTCGCTGCATAATCTTAAAACAATAATATTTTTTGTACTTATATGACTTTGCATTGCACGCCAGAGTTCGTTAAAAACTTGTCGGCTATAATTCTAAGGAGGTTTAAGTCACACCCTATTTCTTATTGTAAGTAAAGTTGATTGAAGGGGCCATCAGCAGACGTCCATTCCAATAGAGGTAGCTCTCACATGTAAAACTTACCAATCCTGTCCCTTTTTCACATCCACCAGCGCAGTGCGCCCACATTTGCTATTGTTAGATTTAATTAGGAGTTAATTACATACTTGGAAGCGATTTTCATGATTTTTCCCTAAATGTTTTAAAATTTCTCTAATGGGACCCCGTCTACTAAGAAAACAGCCTCTTAACACGACAGTAAATTTTTTTTTTTGTATATTTTTTAGATTTCTTTTGATGTTTTCCGTCGATGCTCAACTCCCCATACAAACGGGGAAGAAAGATCACGGCCATATTTCTTGTCAGAGATCCAAAATTTTACTCATAATAGCTTTATTTGATCGAACTAGATGTCTGATGACCGTTGGCATTGTAAAATTGTGTTTGGTTTCAAGTTATAAGGTCCGAAAGTTTAAATATTTCGCGCGTTTTATACAATAACTTTGGAGGTGGATTACGCAATGATAAAGTAAGAACATCTTAAAAAGATTAGTCATCAGACATATTTCATTTTCATTTCATTTTCATTTCATTTCTTATCCATAGGTAGGATACCTACACTTGGACACGTTAACAATCTATCGATTCGAGAAGAGCTGACATACAAGTTTCAATACATACACTTAGCTTATTTAATCAAGATTTATAATCTATTTGGTTTTTGTTAGATTTTTGACTACAGTGGTCGTGGTTTACTTTTAGCTATAAGTCGTTTTGTAATTAAAATTTTTGTATCACTACCTGAATATTCCCCTAACTAACGCGATCTTCATGTTTCGTATCGCTTTAAAATTTTAGACCCGCCAACAAAGTAGTTTTAATTCAAAATGTGTTTATTCCCACGCATTGAAACACTCTACTATAAATTATGCATTCCTTTATTTTCTTCTACAAACTAGCAAGTCAAGCAGCACAGAATAAGTGACACGCACAGCAAACAATACCGCTGCGTGTCACTTCTCTGTCGTAACATCGCCCGCGCCTGCGCACACGTTAGTGTTGCAACATAGACTCTGAGGGATCGCTCTGCCTTCCCAACTTGTCTATGGTTTATCCATTAGGAATTTGGGCGCTCTTGTAGTAGTTCCGAAAATGTATAACCAGTTTCTGCCATTTAAGCATTCACTCAATTCATTTGGTTATTATACTATAAGTAAACAGTTTTAAAGTTCGTTCGGGCGGAAATTCACTCTGTGCAGGTTAGACGCTGGGAATTTTATTTCTTGAAAATGGCTTAGTAGGTTTCGGTTAAAATTATTGTTTTTTTTAACCTGGATTTTGGAGAGATAATAGCGTTAATTAGGATGTATATAAAATATTTAAATTGAATTTAAGTATTTATTTTATCAGCACGAAATCAGCAAGTATTGTTTTATAAGGAACCAAGTTCTTATGTTTGATTGCATTTTGATATGATTGATACGCTGATTAGTTAGCGATGTGCGCTGATGGGTTAGCGATGTACGCTGATTGGTCAGCGATGTCGAGGCCATACTCTCTAACTAAACGATCAGCAAATCGAGTGTGTTAAATAAATAGAGCATTATTTCTTCAACGCGTTTTCTGTATGTATCGACAAAAACCATCGACTATCTCCATCTCAATCTGCTCAGCACGTAGGCGGTGTACCGAGCTACTGCAGCCAGGCTCATCTAAAAACTCGACATGACATAAACTTATGTAAGCATCTCACAATGTATGTAATAACATGAGAACCTCTCACGGTTAACCATATCATGAGTTGGCTTTGAGAAGGGATATCATTGCTATGAGAACTTGTTTAAGATGAACATAGCCGAGGAGTTGGCTCTTACTTCAGTTACCCGTGAAAAATGTTAGATGAATTCAGAAATAATACCAGAAAGAGTAAAGTTTGTCTGGTAACGAAGAAGTTCCTGTAGAGTAGAACTTGGAGATTGTCTGTCTAGCACAGCTTTCCGCTAAAATCGTAATTTAACTTTTAATACCTTTTGAATACTTTAAACACGACTTTTAGTGGCATTAACTTTTATTTTTCTGAGTTTTAGATGTTCTTTTCATTGGGGCCGCTATTTTTTTTTAACTTATCCTAGATCATATAATTCTCCCATACTTATTGCAAATTATATTAGATACTATTCTCGCTAAAACAAGTAACGTCAGCATAATAAAAGTTAGATAATATGCTAAATATAGGTGTAGTTCATGAAGCGCCTCCGTATATGTGAATATTTTCGAATATTTAAATAGCCATTACTTATCAGAACACTCGTTGATATGAAATGAAGTCACCTACCGACCTCGGCACGTCCGATCATTTTGCGCAAACGGACTTGATTCTTTGTATTGTTTTTACAGCTTTCTTTACTCACGCATATCTTAGGTGCATATAGGTATATTCTTCTTTTTGTGATTACTATTTTGTCGATGATGACCTATATCGACGTTTCCTAAACAAAGAGATCATTAACTACAAGTCTTTGGGCTAAACTACTATTCTTTGGCGCCCCTCTTTTCATGAAGTAGACATGGCAATTCATGGCATACTAATCTACAGCAATAAAAAAAATCGGCGATTAGGCTTTTCGGTGGTCACAAACCAAACGAACAAGTTTGTGAATGCGATCACGTACAATTTGTTCACGTTTTCTCACTGGGTGCCTTACCATACGACAACCTGTGCAATTCCAACGATTGTATGCGACAAGACCACATTTCCAGGAACGTTTCGCCTCTTATTTACAGGCTTGAAATGTTAATTGTCTCGTGAAACCACGTTTTGGTTGGTATGCAACTCCTCCAACTCGAGAAACGAATGCAAACAACATTCCTCTCCCGGTTAGAAGGCGCCATAACTGAGGCAACAAAACAGCCCTCCGAGACAAACGCGCATGCGTACACCGACACCGCCACCATCGTTCCGCCATCTTGTCACGTCACCGCAGGCTTTCCCACATTTAATTTCCTTTCCTATTCCCCAGACGCGTAGGGCGTTATTTGTTTTTCCGCTACAGCTACAAATGACTGTACGCTTTTGTGTTTGATCAGGTGTCCGGGCCGTGTGCCTAGCTATACGAATAAATTAGTAACGGGAGGTCTGCCGGTCGCGCGGCTGATTTTGACATTTTCTACATAACCTCAAACCGGTTATACTGAGATGCGGAAAACCCGCGATAGTGTCGTGTCGTATTGTACTAAGTGTCAACCTCGCTAAGTGGCCTAAAATAGGCGATCTGTTGTTATGGGGTCCTTGTTGGTCGTTCTTTTTTATTAACTGACGTGTCGTAGCAACGACGTAAATGAATTTGGGTTTGTTTGTTGACGACCAAGAATCAAAATATTCCTTTTTTACCAATTTCGAAAAAGGAGGAGGTTTTTTCATTTTTGTTAACGAGTCTGTCTTCAAAACTGGTTGGCTGAGTATTAAACAAAGACTACACGTTACTAATTTGTATTCACTAATTAGATTTGCTGGTTGTTGCTACTGATAAAATGCATAGATTTCCATGGGTCTCTGTAGTCTGTAGGTATGTACGGCCCTGATTGTAGATAGGAAGTGTTCTGTTATCTATCAAGTGTCTGTTCCAACAGTGATAAGGTTATAATTGGCGCCGCACAATGTGGGACATTGAGAAGTTACGATCCATATAGAGTCAGTGCCCCCATTATCACCGACCTTTACCTACATTATCTGTTCGCTGAGAACAAGATTGCATACAACCTATACGATGTGCTCGATAGCGCTGCGTACATTGGCAAACCTGTAAATGAAACGCCAAGGCCGTCCTTTTGGCTTTTTAGCTGGGAGGCCTCAACAGGGGGCGTAAATATTTCATGCCGGACTGAAACTTCTCTTTGTATAAGACGCAGATTAAGGGCCGAGTGCACGAAAGGTCCAAATTATAAAAATCAACGTCAATACGACACTTTATATGGAAAGTATGGAAGGAACTCCATGCTGCTGACTAAAAGTGATGAGTGATAACTCAGCCATCTCTTCGTACAATCGAGGCTAAGGGCCGAGTGCACGAAAGGACAAAAAATCAAGATCAATGTCAACGTATGATTAAACACGTCACTTTGTATGGACAGTATGGAAGGAACACCATGCGGCTCACTAAAATTGACGTGTTTGAACAGTGATTAACTCAGCCGTCTCTTCGTGCAATCGAGGCTGTCTTGCGTGGCGAATAGTTCGCATCTGTGAAATCGGTTCAGCTAAGTACCCCTCGTTACAAGCACTACCGTGGCCGACCCTGAGGTATCCCAGAATTGTTAGACCCTCCAACTCGGAACATCTAGATCCCCTCTCTGCGTTTTATCGTCTTTACCGCAGAATAAGTAATAGTGTCTGCACCACAGAATAAGTAACATCTGTACCACGGAGAATGCTCTTCGGAGCTGGGTAACGCCATCCCTCCGTACCCTTTCCACTATCGCTCAACGCGCAAAAGGCAGTAATCACCCATTTACCGGCGACCTCGCCGGCGACATTCTTGGATATTGAACCAACCGATTCAGTAAATCATTTCAATATTCGGTGTGAAATATACCGAGCCGAGGTATTTCCCCAAAATTACATGGGCATCAGACATGGTGTAAGGAAGCGAAGTGAAGGCGGCAAGACTTTCGCAGCTCCTGTGAAAGTTCAATAGCCCATGATCATCGGATACCTCTTTGAGGTCCTTGCGTACGCCATATGTCGCGTTATACATAAAAAACCGGTCAAACGTGAACATGTTGACGTGGCGAGGGTCCTATCACTGCTGGACTTGGACACGGTTCATCTTGGGAATGTCAATACAAACCTGAGTGCGAAGCGAAGAAATTCGCCCTTGCCTGATGACTATGGGGTAATGTGCGGAGCTGGAAGCGTTTTGCAATGTTAGTAACGGAACATATCCGAGCGATGTAGGAGTAACGACGGCATTGCGTGAGCGCGGGTGGGTGTGACGAACTGACGAGGAGCATTTAGGCGCCACATTCCGCACGGTCGACCTCAGTCGACACGACACGCGAATATCGCACATGCTAATGTAGGCGGCCGCTTTATTACCATTATTCGGTCACTAATTGCTTAATTCGATGCGCTTTTTGCGACAGGAGACCCACTGTCTTAAATTTTCCAATCCAACTTAAACGGACGTACCCCTCGCAAACTTAGTCGCAGACGTATTACCTCCAATACGTCTGCTGCGACTATCTTTGTTTGGGTGAGCTTTCCCGCTAAAATCTTAGACATAGTGTAAAAACTTTGAGGCATTATCAGGCGTGGCGTTGTCGTCTTTTGGCAGCTCTTTCTGCGCTTGTACCGTGATCTGTAAAACTATATAAATTTAAATGGCTTGTACAATACTTATTTGCTCGTCGAAGAGTCGGATCAACTGCGATCAGCGGAACAATAGGTTCACATCAGTCATCATAGCATTAAAACAGTCGGCAGACACGCACCGGCCGGCCAGTGTTGCCAGTGCAGAACCGCATTAGCATGCAACACTGTCCTTCGTGGTCTCAAATTACAAGGCGTGCGCGGCGATAAACGTGAACAATATAACGTCCCACCTACTTCTCTTCCGTTATCTGTCACTAACTCTGTCACGATCTCGCCTCACGAACTGGGCTGTCAATATTGAATTTGACAGTCGATACGAGCCCATTTCGGGCCTCATCGGATATTCTATAAATTGGCTTTTTTGAACGGCATATGTCGTACATAGGACGTGCCGGCCGACGAAACCATTGGGCCCTCGAACTTGGTTGCGAAAGCTAGGTATGCGCGTGGACAAGGTGTTAATTCACACCACGTTGGAATGACCCCCCGGTTGTTTGTAGTTTGGGGTAAATACCTATTAGGGTTTTTGTACAGTGACCCATTCACCCATTCCCTGCCTGGTCCTTCGAGCGATGGTATCGGTCGAGATCTGAGCTTACTAGTCTACATACTACTATTAGGAGGTGGGGGGTGTTTGAACTCCCTAAATCCACCCCTGGCTACGCCCTTTCTTCTCCTAATCCTAAACGGATTAACTGATTTTTAGGAGTTTTTTTTATTGTGGAGCGTTAAAGTGGCCCAACCCGGCGGGCCTAACTCATTCGCGGGCACGGTACAAAACCGTGCTGTTGCGCTCTGGGACCTTCTCTGTTTTAAAGAATAAGATAGGCTCCGTGATGAGGAAGATGCAACATGTCCACAAAAAAGACAATGTGCATAGTGTATGATTTGGTAAGATTTACGAAAATTTTAATTTCAAAACGACTTATAGCTAAAAGTAAACCACGGCCGCTGTAGTCAAAAATGTAACAAAAACCAAATAGATCATAAATTTTGATTAAATAAGCTATGTCTGATGACTAATCTTTTTACGATGTTCTTACTTTATCATTGTGTAATCCACCTCCAAAGTTATTGTATAAAACGCGCGAAAAATTCGAACTTTCGGACCTTATAACTTAGAAACCAAACACAATTTTACAATGCCAATGGTAATCAGACATCTAGTTCGATCAAATAAAGCTATTTTGAGCAAAATTGTGGATCTCTGAAAAAAAATCTGGGCGTGATCTCCTTTCCCCTTTTGTATGGGGAGATGAGCGGGATGGGCCACCTTAAGTAGCGCCGTCGCCGAGATCCACATTTTTTTATTAAGTTTTTATTTTATATAAGTTTTTTTATCTGAAATAAAAAACATATACCTCAAACTTTCAGCCTCAATACATTTGACTCATAAGTGAACAGGCGAAGAACACGCCCGCGAAGGCTTTTGATCACTTTTTACCGGGCTAAAAATAAGTAAAATGATTACCCCAAAACGTAATTATTATTTTCATTTTCAGTTGTCTCGATAGTCATAGATACAAGGTTTGAGTTTTTTCCAACCGAACCAAAGTTATTAATCGTGGCCTCCAAAATGTATTCAAACTTTTCGCGGAATCGCCCTGAATCTGAGAAAATGTACAGTAAAATCTACGTGCACAAAAACCATTTTAACTGCGGCAGTGAATAGGCCCCCGCAATTGACTGTCTGAAGTCCCGTTCGTTATATCAAAGGTACATTCGTGCCTTCAAGGTACTCAAACGGTCTCAGTCGGAGGGCCAAGAGTGAAAGGTTAGGCTTGGTCGTGATTGTCCCACGGCGAGGTGGGAGATGTGACCGCACCGTACGTGCCCGAGAAAGCATTCCATGCGCGCCGGCGCATACCGCGCCCATTCGTAACAACAAAACGTGACTTATACATATGTAGATACTACGGCACGATAAAGATTACCGATCTATCCATATGTAGGAACTTCTTAAAAATGGAGTGATTCAGGATCCGCACCTGAGGCCGTAGTCCGACTTTTGACCCAAATTGGCGTTTACCCCAAACCAATGTATGGAGAATCGAAGAGCGGCGCAATGGGCGTTAAGCGAACTAACGTTTGCCAGTCCGAGTTTTAGCTTCTCCGTTGCGTATACGTTGCAGTTTACGCTGACTCCGCGTTTTCATGCAAATCGGTAGTCCGAGTTCGTTTTGACAGGTTGAAGAAGTAAAACTCGTATGAGTTTGACGTTTTTACGTAACGTCGAAAGTTCCGTGAACGTCAATTTAGATGAGAACTCAGAATACCGCTGCTGCTCACATCTTCAGTGCAACGGAATGTTGTTCGCCAGAATTGTTGCGACAATATTTAAAGAAATGAGCTAGGCGCTAGGTGTTTTATTGCATACCCAAAATGTTTCGAAACACAGCTTAGGCATGTAGTCCAAACTGTCGCGTTGAGTTGGGACGGGACAATCCTCCGAGCCATCTTGTTGACATTGAGGATGATGTCAACACGAGGCGAGGTAGTCGAGGATGCCGTCATGTTGTCCGCCGCAGAGCTAACTGCTTCTCATAATATTGACGTTTGGCACACATTCTAGCAATAGACGCTTGCGGCGCGCCTAGAATCGCAATGCGTATGACCTTGCTTTGTGCCTTACGCCCGGTTCTCTAAAATTTAACCCTCTGTTTCCTATTCCTACATCACCGCCTCTGACGTTTCCGTCTTTTATAGTCAGTATTTTCATGCGTTTGTGTTTTTCTAAGTGCATTACATGACACTAAGAAAAAAATTAAGTTAAATGTAACCAAAACCGTGTCACCGCAACTCGAAAATCGGATAAAAAGGGTCAAGAGTCTGGCACCAGTTACTAAAACGTTTTTATTTATTTTATTATCTGGATATAATTCTCGCGCAACATCGTTCTTACGTGTCGTTCGAACTCGAGAAAATCAGTAGTAAATAAGATAATTCGTAAGCAAACTCACTGGCCGGCGTTGACACACTTGTATGTAAGTGGCTACGCCGCCGCTGTAGCTAATAAAAGGACCAAGGAAGGTCCTGTCCTCTCATAGTTCCTATGAGGTGTGTTGGGCTAATATCATGGCAGTAGGATAAAATTCATGTTATAATACACTTACGACGCAATTTTCGTTGACAAATTACCTATTCCTGAACAACTATCGATGTTGTAACTACATCAGTTAACTAAGTACGTCTTTAGTTCTTCAATATGTAATTAATAACACCCGAGAGGGCATAGAAAGCCAACAACTTCGCTCTTCATTGCTACATATCATAAAATGTAATGGGAAATATTTATACCCGCTACGAAAGCAGCATACAATAAGAATTCCCTACGGAAAAATGCAACAATAGCGAGTGGTTACGATGGCTGTGAGACGTGCGGTCGGTTCGAAAGTTGAAAGTTGAATGCCACAAGAATACTTAACACTATTCGATGAAATGCAAATGGCTGCGTCGACACGATGACCGATTTCGATGGCGGCGGAATGTGGCCAATTAATTAACGCCGGTTTCCAATAGTTCTCGAACACTCAACAATTTGAGGCTAAGGGAAAGACTTCGAATACGCTGTCAACCAATATTATTACTACTTAAGGCAGCATATTTTCTTAGAGCTACATCTGTATTTGAACGTTTGGTGTCTTCGCTCTAGAACAGAACAGCAGGTCTCATGGCATACCACTTAGCATTTTCGGACAAAGCTAGACATGTTTTATGTTATAAACTTCAAGATACGCTGGCACTACACAGAGGTAGAGCAGTAAACATCCTCGAAATATAGTTTTAAAGAAGAAACCACAGAGGATAATGAAAAAGATTATCTTCAAATGTTTGTTTGTTTTTTTAATAATGTACTTAAGTTAATTACAGAGACAAATTAACCCAAACAAAATAATTTTAATGGCCTTACTAAGTACCTATTAGATTAAACCCAAAGGGCAAAAATTTCGGCCCAAGAGTTAAGTGTCAACAACGAAATGTGACTCAGAGGTGATTCGTTGTTTGTGTCAGTGGTTGTGTGGTGCTTCGTGGTGGAATAGGTCGATGCTACGCCGGATTAGATAAGGATGGAAGGGCAGGGCAGGGAATCACACAGCAGCAATTCGCCAGGAGACACCATGAACAACGTATATGCGGCCTGGCGTGAGTCTGTTGATACATTTCTTTTAGCAAACCATGTGAGCTCTTTTAACTAATGGTTTTTTTTTATTGTCAAAGGTTTTTTTTAATCGTCTTCGAAACGATTACTTTCTTCGAACCTGATAGTTAGAGCTATGCTAAAGAATATTTTTTGATCATTGGGTGTAACGGCAGAAGTTATATTGTGATTGTAACTGTTGATAGCTAAACCTAAGAAAGTCAATTAACAAAGTTATGTCTACCAGACATCTCGTAATGTCTACTTGAACTGTTGCTGTTTTTTTTGGTTGGCACGCGGCCGCTAATACTTAAAGTATAGGTAAAATAGAAACATTATGATCGTTGGTCCCATCTTAGATATCCCATTATTCACTATACTCGAAACTACCTACTTACCACCTGCGCAGTCATTTTGTGGCCTCTGTCTTTACGTGAAGACAATTCGCCAGTTTCAAGTTTTCTGCATCTCGTCTTCATTCTTCAATCTTCATCTTCTTTAAAATTAAAAAAAAAAAGACCAATTTAGTATCAATAGAATTGTAAAGACTCCGCTTTATAGCTGGGCCGTTGTTATGCATGAACACTGGAGTGAGATGAAAATGAGCAAACAAAATAGTTTTGTTCCAGTTTTCCAATTCCAAAATAGTTGTGTACATGTTCCAGGATTTTGTACTATTATATTGTTTTTTTATTTACTATAATTGTGATAAAACTCTATGAGTAGGAGGGTTCGGAAAGAGTAGATTGTTCATGCATGATCGTAGGGCGATGTTGTTTAATAATAATAGGTTGTGGAGGAAGGGTTGATTATTTAGTGGGCAAGAAAATATGGTCAATATCTCCTTCATCAAGACCGCAAAATTGGGGAACAGCAGGGACCAATGCGAAGTCGGCAGAGAATTTAAATAACTTTTTTGGTCAAGTGTTTGAATTTTAAAAATCATGGTTTTATTGATTTATCTCTTTGGATAAAAGCATATTTTTTTGCCCTTTATTGAGCTTGACTTAGCCCAGTCCCGGGACCATTTAGTTTTAAGTAATTCTTTAGGTAGTGTCAATAGGTCATTAGGTTCTACAAAAAAGAAAGATCAATCCCCTGGAATAACAGCATCTTTGGCAAGCTTGTCGACGGTTTCGTTAGAACGAATACCTTTGTGGCTGGGAATCCACACCAGCACCACTTCTCAGTTGAACAGTCAAAGAGTGAATGTTGTATATCTAATAAAACCCGGCTTACATTAGCTGAAAATTGATTCTTACGGAGTGCTTGTAGGCAGCTGAGAGAGTCAGAAAAACACTAACATTCAATAACATTGAAATTCAATGTTTTTTAGTTTCTAAATTCAAATGTTAATCCAACCTACATATCGACCTCTCCAACCATTTTAAATGTAATAGGTATGCGATCACCATACTGCAACGAACGCTTGAATCCATCTTGAATCATTTTTAAATTTGGAATGTGTTTACATTCCCCATTCTTGTGTCAAGATGGCGGATCGAATGGAACGCGTTCTGTCCGTGTCCGCAGACGAAATGCTAGAGTCGGAGGGCGCCGGGCTGGCGGGGCGCGTCGCCGAGCTGGAGGTGCGGGGTGCGCGGCAGGCGGAGGAGCTGCTGTGCCTGCGCTCGACGCTGGCGGACGCGCTGCGGCGGCTCGCGCTGCTGGAGGGCGGCACGCGAGCGCCCGAGAGAAACGGCTCGCCCGGGACACCCTATAGAAGTAAGAGACAATAATTACCACATTTACCACTCGAAGCCATCATATCGCTGCTCCGATGCAGGAGTTCTGCGTCTAAAAGTCTCAACACTACTCACCAAAGTCTGAGTCAAGAGGTAGACGATGCTGAGATTCATAGACTACAGTTCTTGGGTCTTAAAACGATTCTCAAGTCTTCCGACTGTAAATTTTAACATAAAATGTATGGAAGTGAGTTAAAATTTGAAATGAAAATGCAAAATTTAATCTTTCAACGTCAGCATTAGTGTTTCCAATTGTTTATCCCGAGTTAAAAAATATTTTGGTATGCTTTAATTGGCAGAAAATTGTTTATCTTTGAAAATATATGAAAAAAACGCTGATTATTATATTCATTCATCCATTATTCAGCGGCGGTAAAGGCGGTAACTACATATTAGGCCCATATGTAGTTACCGCCTTTTTAATAAGCGATATTTACACCGATTATCTGTACTTTTTGTCCTCTTGCATTCTTTCACCGCAAAGACTAAACCCATCCATTAGGTACCACACTGGTCAAATATAAAAAAAATCCTCTGGCGAATGTCTTTCCAATTATGAGAACAGAACCTTGTTAATCAAACACCGAGTGAAAGTTTACATAAAATGCTGTACATTTGGTTGCAGCTTCGCCCAGTCCACACACAAAGGAGCTCCGAATCAAGCAACCGGCTTACAGATCTGACTCCGCCAACAGCTACAGCAGAGAGGCAGCCAAGCGGAGCAGTTACTCTAACAACTCCTCACTGCCGCAAAGGTGACCACCTCTATCTAACCTTTCTGTGTTTGGTCTAAACCACAGAAGAGAAAAGAAAGGAGAAGTGGCATGAGGTCGTTTTTGACTCCGCGTAAGTGTGCATAAAATCGTATGGGAAGCTGGCCGCGCGTCGCATGTTGCATCTTTCTCATCACGGAGCCTGTCTTTTTCTTTGAAACAGAGAAGGTCCCAGAGCGCAACAGCACGGTTTTGTACAGTGCCCGCGACGCGAATGAGTTAGTCCCGCCGTGTTGGGCCACCTTAAGTTAGGTTGTAGTGTTAGAAAATTAGAGACAGCTGATCTCATAGTAAGTGCACTAAATTCAAATTCAAAATTCAAATTCTTTATTTACTTTTGGCCACACAGCATTAGTCAAATAATGTCTAATTTCTATAATAGGAGATAGCACATCTCCTTCCTTTCAGGCGGTAGAGTATATATTCTTTGCCAAATGCTCAATCCGATTTTGACGACTGACAAATGAATTTGCCGCCTCAGTCGAACGGATCTGGGGCGTTACCACGGTAGATTAACTTGACAGGTGAACAGGCAAATGAATGATTAAATCTGACGTTTAATTGCTAGCAGTCAAACAACGTGTTATTCGGCCAGGTGAACTAAAATTTACCAGTCCTTCACGAAGGTTATCCAATCGCAAGGCGTCGCGCCACTGGGCTACCGAGGCTGAGTTGCACCCTGGAAGGTTGGAATTGCACTGAACGGAGTTCGCTTCGCACTGTATACGCAAGGATGTCTCTTGCTTGCGTTAAACTAAACCAGGTTCTGGAGACCCCATCCGAGTCCAACAACGAAGCCCCACCAATCCTCCACTTGAGCCCGGCTTGCGGTCCGGTGACTGGTGTACCTGGATAGCACCGTGCTGTCATCTGCGTAGCAATCTATGTCCCCCAAATTAAACAGATAATAAATTTGCAACAGAAAAAGGGTCGGGGACATCACAGATCCCTGCGGTAAGCCGACATGCACTGACATAATTTTGGCTGACAAGACTTACATATGCTTCTGTACTCTCGGTGTCTCTTCTCACAAACTCTCGTCGTAACGGAATATCACCAGCCTCGTGAGACTGCTTCAGTGAATCATCCTGGTTTCAACATCATACCTACATACAATTTAATAATTTTGTGGGTAGTATAGTAGACAAAACACAAAAAAAATCGTGTCTCAGCTGTGCACGCCTTTCTCTCCTTAGCAGGCGAGTGAGAACTCAATTTATCTACACACATCTATTTCGCATTTGCTTAGCGTGATTAATATTTTGTTTATTGGTCAATTTCACAAGCAATTTAATTACGAGGAGTTTCTACTTTCCAATGCTTTCGAGATGGATGCAAATTACACAAAGTTTGATGTAACTGACATATAAATGCATTAGTATAAGTATTTTCTGTGACTTCGAAACAGTTTAGTATGTTACTTAGGTTATGTCTTAGGTCCGAGTCTCGGCGTTTGCGACTTTTAAACTGAATATTGTGACTACACGTTCAATGAGCCGGTGAACACTGGGGATAGAGTCGGTGTGAGACAATGAATGAAAAGAGTTATCGAAAACAATCCTCGATAGCCCAGTGGCGCGACGTCTTGCGATTGGATAAGCTGGGTGAAGCGACTCTGAGCGCGTGTGGGCTCTAGGTCGGTGACCGTTTTCAACCATTGAGACTGGCCGTGGTGGACACCGATAATCCCAATATGGTACCTATTCACGACACAGAGAGAACCTGGAAGGTCAGAGCCGTAGTGAGTGGTGCACAATGTGTCTTGCTTGCGTTAAACTTGACACAAGTTTCGGAGACCCTGTCGGAAACTTATTCCAGGGTCTTTATGAGCCCAACAACGAGGCGCTTCCTATACTCCTCCACTTTGGCCAGGCACATATTTCCTCTATTGATATAGTGAATGTTTCAAATTGTGCAGTTGAACTATCTAGGTTTCATAACTGACTACTTAAGATGTAACTCGGCACAACAACAACAGATGGCGCTTCATAATAGCACAGTGACTCTTGCGATATCGAAAAACCAAACAATTTTAACATCAATCCACCTACTTTATCGTTACACCTGAAATATACACAAATTAAAGATATTGTTCGGACTAACAACTCTTATTAAGTTCTTCTAAAGCGTAGGAAATGCTCATCTATAAAAAATAATAATAATAATAAATAATTTTACCTAATAATTTCCCTTGAATGTAACCTATTTATTAATAATTGACAAAGCCTATTTACAGCTGACGATGTTAAAATGTTAGTCTACCAATGAGTCGATCTCTTCCATTGGACAATCTAATAATTAATGTATTCTTTTTTATCTGACTCTCTATTTATGACAAGGCCTCTTTACAGCTGATGATGAAAGTAAAACTTTATAATAATAGACATGTTTATATGATCTGAGATGTATAGTAGTAGTGATCTGAGTAGCGTAGTGTAAACATTTGTATGTTACTTCTTGCAACCATCTGACGTATCTGAGTGTATGTAATGTACCTATAGGATGAATAAAAATGAAATGAAATGAAAACAATTTTTAAAATCAACATACAAATATAACAATCTACACACACTTTGAAGATAAAGCGGGCTCTCCGCATCACCTTAGCACATTAATAGATGGCGCCACGAGTACCTTTAACCGTCGCCACTGTCGCCACGTGACTGTGTTTTCTCGCAGGCGCGGCCCACAGCACCAGTCGACGGGCTCCCTGCAGTCGGACTCGCCGGCGTCGTCGTCTTCGCTGTCGCCGGCGCCGTCGCCTTCTCCGCGCGCCACTCCCGCGCCGCACCCCGCGCACCACCCCCAACCCGCGCATACCGCACACCCCGCCGCCTACAGGTATTACGCGTGCCGGGACATATGGTAATGAATGAAATCATAATATCCGGTGAAAAATTATTTTTTATTATTTAAGTGTTTGGGTTACCATTTATTAGTGGTATACAACGACGTCTTCTTTGAAGCATCCGATTTTGCAAATAATCAGAAACATTTTTTGTCTGGACATGGTTTTCCTTTAATTCAAAAAGGAAATCTCGAGAATTTGCTGAAAAAATGTCTTAACTTAGGTTTGAAATGCGAACTCAGTGCCATCTAGTAAACACAGGAGGCATTTCGTTGATTAATAGTCATGAGATTCAGTTTCAGTTTCAGTTTCAGTTTCTTTATTTCCTCCATTAGATGTATATTACACACTCGGATTCGTCATTTTTTTTTTTCCTGTCGGTTCGATTACTTCTGGCGAAGAAGAGCCGACAAGAAACTTCGTCAGGTTGGTCATTGTATTATTATTTTTTCCAGTGATACTTACAAACTAGTTAACAGTGATTGATTGATTACTACTGCTCACAAAGAACATTATTATAAGAACATTATATACATTGGTGAGGAGCAAACTCTTGACTACTATAATGACATCTTATTCTAAATTAATAGGAATTATGATCTAAATTATTCAGGTGTAAATTATTAGTTTGTTAGCTGACATAATCACCTGGGTAGCTCAGTTGATTACAGCGGAGTCTTTATCTGTATGAAACCTGCTTTAGATGAATGTCGGGATTAAAAATGTTTCTGCTCTTTTACATATTTACATTGTTGATTAATTAAGTACAATACTTCAATCTCCCTGTTTGACCTCAAATTAAGATGTGACAGCATTCGAGTGTAGTATTTTTCACACAAACATTATTTGTTAGTCCAATAAATCGGCGGCAGTATAAACCATACCCCAAAATTACCTGCATCAGTATGCACATGGAATTGCAAATAATCTATTTCTTGAGCAGAGTAACTATTAATAAGTATCTTGTCTAATAAAGGAGTACCGTAGTCATAAATATTTAATTGTATATTCATATTGCAAGGAGGTCTCTCCCAATGATGATGCGCTGGTAAGTAGTCGGCCTTATGGGCCGTCCATCCGTCACAGATTTTTTAGTGGTGTACTTTAGTTGTGGGTTGGATAGTAAATGACTCATTACATGATTACATGTAACCGAAGGTAGATAACCGAAACATACTAACAGAGATTAAGAATCCACGCACCGTGGGCAAAGAATATATGCCGTGGGCCTCTGACGCAACTCCGAGGTTGATGTGCTCGATTAGCAGTGTTCGGATACGATATCTGTGCAAACATATTATTTTACGCTGTATGTGTGAAATATCCATACTATCACGAAAAAGTAATCGAAGAGGGCAGAGGTGGATAAGTTTTAGGTTACTTGACTGTACATGTGGAATATGAAAAAATCTATTTTATTTATAGTTTTTCTTTCTTAATTCTAATATTGTCTTGCTCCTTAGTTGATTCTAGACCTTGATTAAACATGTTAAGGCTTTTTTCCACTTCACTTTAATGAAGTGCAATTGATGCATTATAATTCATAAAACGCTTTGAGTTTGATTCGTCGAGGGTTGAAATAAAATACATACACGTGTAATTGTTGGATCCCAAGAACCTAGCAAGTTGTTTTATCCGTTGTTTCTTTTTTCATGCAATCACTCATTGACATACATACTTAGAATTGTCGCTAAAACAAATGTGTGCGTAGATATTCTCACAATACATATGAACACACAACGTCTTTCTAATAGCTACGATGAACTCAAGCACCACAGTTTGTTACCCAAATCTCCCATCACACCGAGGAAACAATTTTGTGATGCCCACATAAATGAAATAAAGAAATTTGTGAATTAATAGATACAAATTACTTTTTATTTTGTGTAACTCCAATTAAATTGCTATTCCATAAAATGTTATTGTCAATATATTGAATGACTCTACTTGTAAATTGTTACATCATCTAAAAAGTTTTCTTGCTGTGTCACGGCTGCAGTCCGCATCGCCATTAAGCAAACCATGTAGTATAGTATCAAACCAGACTTTGATGATATATGTATGTATTATAAGTTATAACGCTGCAATAGAACAACTTCAACCCTGTGCCATAGTCTACATATTTGTTGCCATAGGATAAAGCTTTCATAAAACTTTTTTTAAAACATTAAAAAAGTAGGGTTTGCCAAGTCATTTTTGCCATTTGCATTTGTCTTTGTCAAGTTAAACTCATAACGGTACTCTTGTCATCTAAAATATATTATCTCGTCCCGCTTCCAATGCAACACGATGCAACAAGGACAGCTGCACTGGACCCAAAGCTTAATCTCTGATACTACCTGACCAAATATTTCAGATGTACAGGTGGTCTGTATGGAACGCGAAGGCGAGTATGGATTTGTTAGCGCACTAATAAAATTGAATCTGATATATTCCTTATAGCATTGGCCAAGAAACACGAACATTTTGTGTGAAAATATGTAATAGTATTCACATGAACACGGATTACGTTACATAACCACCACTATACGTCTAAATGTTTTGGTCGAATAGTATCAGCGAGCATGGAAGGACAGGAGTAGCGATCGAAACTCAATCGTGTGGCGGCAGCGTAGCCAAGAGTTAGTAAAACTGTAGTTAGTTTGCTTACGAGTTCGGTTCGCGCAACAGCGAATGTTCGTTGCACGAAATAGCGTCCTGTGCAGTTCTTGCATGTCATTGGAACTTGAGAAAATCAGTACTAAACTCATTCGTAAGGAAACTGACTTCCCGGCGCTGCTGGTTTTGCATGAAAAAGTGGCATACAAACGAGTTTCGGTGGCTACTTCGATCCTTCCAAGCTCGCTGGGTAGTATACGCTTTGCTCGCCAAAACATGACTCTCGTACGAAGGTGCTACAATGCCCGCCGGTAAAGAATGCACATTGGACGTTGGAAAGAGATAAATAATCGGCCACTTTCGGCTTTGTATAGCGTCGTCACTGCCACACGGTGTCACTCAGTACCTGTGTGCTACGTGTGAGTGAGATGACGCATTATGAAGCCGAAACCAGCCGATTGTCTCTTTCCAACGTCTGTACTTCGTGCTTGTATTTTTGCGCAGGGGGTGGGGGGAGTAAGCGAGTGGGCAATGCTCCTCCCTCAGTCTGACGCTTGAGGGTCACGTTCTGACGAGGCCAGTGATTGCTTAGATGGTAGCTAGCCAAAGCTTTGCCTCCGTAGATCTCGGAACAACTCCACGTCGAGCAACCAGAGCGGCGCGCCCTCCTCCCCCGGCACCAACCTCACCAAGCGCTGGAGCTCCACCGGGGACTTCAACACGCAGGGGCTCATAGCTAGTAATAGGTAATGTAGCGATACACCCCGCTGTGCAGTCGCCAGCTTTTGTGTCTTTACACTTTGGTTTGGAGGAAGAGCCGAAAATACTGTGTCTTGACGTTTTTTGAATATGCCTTGAAAACATTTGAAATCAGTCAAATATTTGTGAACGGTTCCATTAATCGACGCCCATTGCTGGTTTATTCGACTAAAACCATCTTGGGTGGTCAATTATTCCGTGTACCAACTGTCAGTGAAAACTCCATAGTAGGAATATCTGTAACAATGATTTTCCCAAACTACCCACGTTATGAATTTCAAAGTCGTTATTTAATAAAGTCTTAAAAAGGGATGCGGTTAAAGCATTCGAAACCATTCATAATATCCACCAGACTAACGTGTAAAGACTTAAAAGCAAATGACTGTACGTTCTAAGCCACAAATACGCCTGTTGCAGAAATGTATGTCGTGGACTACTGTTTGAGACCATAATGAACACAAATATTATTTTTAATGAATTTTGTCCGCATAGGTGCGATTTTTATCCGTGATGATATTCTAATGAAACAAAACTAATTGTTTTGCAATCCAACAAAAACTAAGAATTGGCTGCTTGGTGCTTTATGACGTAATTTACCAATTCTAGTTTTCGAGGCTTTGTGGTTTCGAACACACAATTTCGCTTTATAATATAAGCATAGTCTTGGCTCGTGCATCCAGGAAATTTAAATCTGTTTTTTTAAATATTTATTATCCAAAATTATATTATTTTCCGTTTTAATACAGTCCCATTATTTCATAAATCAGTCCAAGCTTGGGTTTCCAACCCTTATGATTTCCAAAAGTGCTTAGTTTTTCATTCGTTTTTTAAAATCTATATAGTATATAATTTTGTTATATTTTTCCGTTTTTCATTTGTTGATGTTGTTCTTTTTGTTTGTAGATTCTCCACCAAATCCTTGTTAAATTTGTACTCTAAGCCGACACAAAATGGAGCAATATTGAAACATGGGTAAGTTGTTACATGTGAATGTGTGTTGGTGCGGTGCACAAGGGTCGCTTCTGGTGCGGGAATCTTAAGCTTTGGCAGTAGCCATTCGTTTGATTTTGGTGCCATGGTTTCTCACATTTACTTATTTTATTAACACCCACCAATTCTTCAAATATATTGCACACTCGTTAATGATAAAATAATTACTCATACAAAAACATACTTCAATAAATTGGAATTTTGGTGACGATTTCAACACCAGTAAGTTATGTATGTTATGTGCATTATAAGATTTTCATAGACATGTTTTTTTCTACCAATTTACATCACTTAAATTCAGTGCAAGACTGGCGCCATCTTCTTTCGATGTCCAAAAAGCTTTAGGAAGGCAAGGAATATTTTTTCCAGTTTCTGAAAAATAAGAAGGATCACTAGACGAAAAAGAAAACAGTGTAGTAGTTTTCTTAACTCTACATCCTCCAAAGAAACCTTAAGTACCTATAATTGTTACCTTGTCATTTTTAAAATGCATCCATGTGAGTTGGCTAAGCAGCGTACATATTTCCGGAATTAGTTTATATGTAACTACAACGGCCTATTAATTTAATCTTCATGAAATACTGGAGTGGAGTAGAACCATTAATATGTTTATGTTGGTATATTTATATATATGTCAGCTTCAATGTAACAGAATATTTTTTTTATTTAAGGAATAATTTAATAGAAAGACTTTTAGAGACAAAGATGGTAGGAATCATGGATCCGTAAAGTCACACCGCCCACATTTTAGAAAAGAAACAAACTCTTGCGCAATTCTCACGCTTCGCTCTCATGAACATGCACATACTAAATACTCGCTAAAGATAAGATAGAGCAGGCAAGCAAACAAGTAAGCGTTAAGGCTAAAATAGGACTGAAAATGTTGAAAACCACCGATTTATAGTCGAGCCGTTCTAAGAAGCGTTTTTTGACAGGTGAGGGATAGGGAAGGGTAAAAACCAGAGTTTTACTTTTATATCGATAACATTTTAATAAGGAAAAGCAAAAATCGAATAATAGGCAATCTTCTATAAAATAAAACACTTTCATACAGATGGACAGGTGATTATCTGATTTCGGAAGGTGTTTCATAACCTAAATGCAAGATATTTTGCACATATAGAGCTTTCAACGGAATAATTTTCCAAACATTAACCATTGTATATTTGGAGCAAAACATTTAAATAACATTTTGCTGTACACCTAAAAAGGATCGTCTCCCACATACATTTTCGTGAGTAGTAATTGACAACTTTTGTGGTGAGCACCACTTTTTTAGTCGAAAAACAGTATTGAGGACCGAAAAAACGAAGTAACCACCCAAAATAAAAAAAAGGGCGACGTACAAATATCGTGAATCCAAGCCGATTGTTATTATTCTATTTCACCTAAGATTACTGTCAGTTTTATTCGACTAATTCGACTTTCTTTTTCAGCGGTGTAAAGTTAACTGACTATAAAAAGCTAGATGATACTGCAATTAACTTTATTATAATATTTATTATATGTGCCTAAACATATAATTTAAGAAATGAAGAAGGCATTCGTTAATTCCTGGAAATCCCGAGACCGAATATTCATTCTCACAAGCCAACATTGGTAATCGTAATGATATCTATTTGATTTTCCTTTATAAGAATATTTAAGTAATAGTTATGAAAATTAAAGATATAAAAACTTAAATGGTCGATATTATTTTGCAGGTTCACACCCCTATTGCAATTTACTCCCAGTGCTGGTACTGTACCATTATTTTGTTCATAATTATATTATTTAATACATTGTTAAGTAATTAATTGACACAATATAGAATAAAATATAATCTACAAGTCATAATAAAAAAAAACACATCAGCAAGCTGTTATTATTTGGTCCCAAAAATATAAAACGTGGGGTAAAGTGGTCTGTTCCATAATTTAGTCATTAACTTTTCTTCCACACTGCTGTGTCAAAAAACGCTTCTTAGAACGGCTCGACTATAAAAATAAATTGTTGAGTTATTTGCAAAGATGATCAATATGTTAAACACATGTATTGTATAAGAACTGATCATATAACTACAAATCTAGCTTTATACATTTTCTGTAACTATTCCAAAAAGTTCCAAACATAAAGCGTCCTTTACTTTGAAATAAAAGTGTCATGTAAAATAATTTAAATTTTTCTCTACAATCGTAGCTTTTTTTTTATTTAATGTTTCTACAGCTTAGGAGGTAATAAAATAAGTATTTTCTATGTTGAAATCAAATCCATTATCGGCTCCTGCCGCGCAATTCTCGTCTGTTTCCGTAGTACTTCAACAGAAGCTAGATGGCGCCAAAGTTTTTTCATTATGGGACCGCTTTGAAGATTTTGCGATAGTTTCGAATACCTTAAGCGCGACTGTACATATCGTATTTACTTGCACAATGCTACTTAAGGTCACAGAGGTCTCCAAAATGTCGGTTGCCCGAGTAGACCACTCTTGAGCGTGTGGGCAGACTCCTACACATGTAATTCCGACTAGTTAGCGCAGCATACTCTTGCTTAGTATGGTCATTAACTTTACCATTGCGTCCTTCAGCTGTATGTATCTTCATGCATCACTGAGCTCGGGCAAGACAAAGCCTCTAATTACCGTCTTTCTTACTGTCCGATTTGTAGCGTTTTTTTTTTATTTAAGGTACATTATTTTTGGGTGCTTCCGGTGATGTCGAAGTAAATTTACAAACACAGACATCATTAGAGTGACTCGTAGTTCACTGTCTGTGTTTTCCACACATGGTTCAATGAAGCCTGGCATGGCACTACTACTTTCATTCGGTATTTTGGGTCAATATCATGACAGTAGGTGTGGTCTTAGCCATCCATGTCCAGTTCCATGAAAGGAATAGAAAATAACAATTATAATTGTATTCTTTTTTACCCGACTGCGAAAGAAGGAGGGTTATGTTTTTCTATTTCCTTTCATATACATTGATATTCTAAGGCCAGGTTGCAGAAAGATGCATAAACATATGATTAAATATGTCACTTATTTTTGTGTGAAGTATATTAGTTAATTTCTTATGTTTTACAAAAATACACATGCTCAATCACACGTTAATAAACATTGAGGTATCTTTTTCCAACCGGGCCTGAGCCTGGTTATTTATTGTTAGATTTAAAGTTTGTTTCTTTTGATCAGAAGTAAATAAGCCCCGATGCAACCATTGTCTGAAATATTTTTCCAATAAATGCAAAAAAAAACCATTAGTCAATTAAAAATCGAATTCAACATTGGGTGTGTATGCCGGAACCAGGAACCCGGAATGACCATTTTCAATCAGTGACCATTGGCCAGCGGCAGTGCAATCAAACTTTCGCATTGTTGCGCGTATCTCCTCCTACACATCTGATCATCTCCATTCAACTCGTTTCGCGCGATAGCATATAACCTTGACTCAACTCCACAAAGGTAGCGCACACTAACACACGCACACTACTACTGAGGCTGAGGTCAAAAATAGCCATTAACTAGCCACCTCCAAGTTGAACGTGGCGTTGTGATGCCACATCGTTAACATGTAACATAAGGTGATATTGCTTAGTGGGCACTTTCTTCTTGCATATAGTACTAGGAAAGGCTGATTTCTGAATCACTGCACGGTCGTATTTTCTAAGAAATTACGAGAAATATATGGCGTCAAACTGCCCCATTACAGTAGTGGAACTATTACTCATCTGGCTTTTAATCACCTGGTTGCTTTTGCGTTCAGAAATCAACCTTATCCTCATACTCTGAAAGACTAATACCTGTGATTATACATTCTTCATAGACTGTTTGCTCCTTGCACATAGCTGTATTCTGGTTGGTCGGTTGTGTGAGCTTTGTGAGTGTTCGTTTGGTGTCAGTGTTTGACAGTAGCTCAGTAAGCCGGTCGCGTGTTATGTTTTCCTCAAAAAGTTAACTTTTCGGTAGTTCGCAAGTACTCACTCCGCTTGCTCCAGTGTGCAGATAACTAGTTTTGCTAGCATACATTGACAGCATTAATTGAAACATGAGTAACAGGTGGGTGCAACGGGACCAGTGGTGTTAAGCCTAGATTTTTACCTGGTCGTCATGGTTAATATTTCAACAGGAGCTGCGAAAGTATTTTAACAGTTTACCTAATTTTAAAATGAATCTCAACTTATTTACAAACCTACAAACATTGTGTTTTCCAAAACATTTCGTGCCCAATTGAATATCGACGGTATGATAGCACTGTTGCATCCATAAACTGAAACAACTTTGGTGCCCATGAGCATTTTCTAAATTAGTGATGACAATCGACTCAAAGGTCATCTATTAATTTTCCATCAAATACTCTTCCTGCCCATCGGTGAAGCCAGGATTTTGTAATGGGGTGGAAGGTAGTATTGCCACATCTCCCGGAATCAGGCCCTGAAAATAGAAATCTCTTGGAAGTATTTAGTTATAATGTAAACTTTTCCAAATTTTTTTATTGGTACTTAAGTAATATAAAAAAAAAAGTTTCAATTATAAATTAAAATAAAATCCTTCCGATGCGAAATTCATGCCCGACCTTTTTGCTGATCTTGAAATGTATACTCCAATTGTGGCAGCTCTAAGGGGGGACCTAAGTAGGATTTTTCTGTGGGCATTGGGTATTCGGGGAAGGGCTTGAACACCCCTGCCCCCCAACCTGGCTACACTGATGTCTGCAGCATCACTTTTCTTAAGCCATTGTTTCTAACGGCATCCTCCCGCCTTTCCAGTACACACACATGCCAGTACAACGAGGAGGATGGCACGGTGCGCATGTACCTGCGGGGCCGGCCCGTCGTGCTGTGCGCCCCCAGCGACGCCGTCGACTCGTACGACCCCGGCAAGGTGGCGCCGCCGCCCCACCAGAAGCTCAAGTTGGACTGGGTCTACGGCTACCGGTGAGTGGGTGTACCGAACAACGGTACCGGACACTTTCCAGCACGCACACGTGCCAGTACAACGAGGATGAGAGCACGGTGCACATGTACCTGCGGGGCCGGCCCGTCGTGCTGTGCGCCCCCAGCGACTCCGTAGACTCGTACGACCCCGGCAAAGAAATATCACGCTCAACTGGGTGAGTGGGTGTACAGGACAACGGACACTCAAAAAATAGAATCGACATAAAACGCAAAACTAAAGCTGGCAGCGGAAGTTGCTACGTTCCAAATTTGAAAAAGTGGCCGCCGCTTTGTTATTTTAAATTGTTTGAGTTATTGTGGAGCATGTGATTCAACTATTATAAAAATAGCCATACTGAATCTCTTTGCTAGAGTCGCGTGGTATAATATAACTTCTACTCCTATACCCATATCATCACTAGCACATTGGGGAAGGGCGCCTTTGATTGAACGAGTCCTACTTATTCGTGAATTCCCTCAATCTAACAACAAACTCGATATGGTGGCAATAAATAAAATAGTTAAAATTATGTTCGCGAGCAAGGAAAAATGTGACTTCAAACGAATTCCTAGGAAACACATTAGTTCACGGCAATTTCATCGGCATGGCTTAAAAACCACTAAATCAGATAACAATGTCCGATTTATTCTAATGTATTGTCGTAGTAATATGTGTATATTCAATATTGTAGTTATTATCTTGCCAGGACAATTATATCGACCGCTTTCGATTCAAGGTTAAATAAATAATGGAATGGTCCCACTGGGTTGTGCTAGCTCGTACATAGCGAGAACTAGCCCTAAACTCGCATGTTAGCGTCAATTAAGTCATACATTAGCCGAGTAGATAGTGCTCCTTTTAGTTTTATCTTTTTCAGCGATGTCTGGCACTTGCCCTGTTATTGTACATATATAGTATTGATCAACTAGTAGGTGCAAGAGTATTAGGCGCATTAAGGTCAAAGTAAAACAGTCAGTTTATCGTATAATTTTGTGAAATAAAACCCCACTGCTCACCTTCTAGGTGATCTATAGTGGTGCATAGCATGTATTAATTGATCGAATAAACAAATTATAATCAGGTTTTTATTGTTTTTTAGCAATTAAATGATTACACTATGGCCCCATTTGTACACCATTTAGTAGAAAGAAAGAAAGAAAGAAAGAAATAGTTTATTTACCTGTGTTGAAAGAAAATTAACTTAACAAGGTATTTGGCTTAATCTATGAAAATAACTTAATATAAAATTAACAGAACAACTAGATATTTAAAAAACTTAGAAGTAAAAGTCAATACCTATACACATACATATAATAAAATAACAGGTAAATTGGTTCTAGGCGCAGCATATGTCACTGTATTATGGAGTGGCGCTGATTTTAAGCCTAGCCGTTCATTGAACAGGAATGTTTGATTTACAAGGTGACAATACTATAAAATAAATATTAAAAAATAACATTGAAAATAAACAAGTAAATCACCATACTGTATCATGTATCAAAAACAGCGTGTAAAAAATAAAAATAAATAATTCAACCAACTTAACTTACATAACAAGTACACAAAAATAGAAATAATGCATGAACAGGCAGCATTTAACCAATATGCAACTATCATATGACAATGTAACATAACAATGTATACAGCGTAAGTATTAAGTTAATTAAAAAGAAAACAAAAATTTAAGGGAAAAAAAAAGATACAAAGAACCATATATATTAAGTTCAGGCAGCACATTGTATGGTTAATAGGTGTACTTTTAGACGTATTTTAAAAGTGAACGGATTTGTAATGTATAGGTTAGTGATGTTCCTATTAATGATAAAAGTCGATCCTAATAAGTTCCACGGTCAGGCCTAGAAAGAAAACCAATATCACAAATAAAAAGGTATAAAAGAGTCCCATAAAGTGAAAATAGTTCAATAAAACCAAAAAGGCCCCAACAAGACCCATGTGTTCACAAAGAACACAACACACAGATTCATAAATATTTCGTATGACCAGCCTAGAAATGCATTAATTTTTCTAGGATACAAATGGTAAACACTGCACTGTCACAGCTAGCAAAACCTTTAAAATTATTCATAGACTGTTAAAAAGTCTGAGGCTGAGATAGATAGTCGTCACCGAAACTAATGCTAACGCAAAGTAGTACTTTGTGACGTCACATTCATACATTTTGTATGGACGAAATCTCAAAGCAATGCCAATTATAATTTAATAAGTTAATTATAATAATTATAATAAGTTTCTGTTACGACTATTTATCTCAGCCTGAGTATTGCTGCTCATTTTTGCTAAGTTTTTCTTTTAATTAGTTCCACCACACGGTTCTGAGTGAGAAGCAAGAATTACCAATGAGGGCATGGCAATTTGAAGACAATTTCCGCTGAACACGAGACCAATTTACACCAAATGCAATTTACGTCAGATCCAAGGTTAGTGTTTAACGTTCCACTTGGCCAATCCGTCGGTACCTACCTAGCCATTGTGTTTATGTAGCTTAGCTTTAACAATCGATATCTGTGCAGTATCAGAGCAGTCGGCATCACCTGTGCTAATGTCATAGAATAAATATCAAATTTACTGGGTGTCAAATCCATATCGGTAATATACTCAGTAGTTAAAACGTGGAGAGAGATCCACGTTTTGAATTATAAATATGACTTGACATGTATTGCTAATACCACATCTTCTATCATTATATTAAACCAATACACCTTATGGGAACCTGTATCATGCCAGGACCTTACTCAGTTATGTTACTCTAATAATAAAATGTATATAAGTACAAGCTTTGAATTTGCAAATAGCAGACACCAATGCTGTATGGTAAAAATAAAATTATCTTTGAGGAAAACAATGAATAATTCCGAATGTTTCGGAACAATATTTCCTCGTACTTGCAACCTAAGTACATTGCATTGGTTGCAAAAGTGATAATTTAAATGTTATTTTGTGCCGCCACACGAAAAACCGTTTTAGAGGAATGCTAATTATTTGAATTCTACTAGATGCGATCTAATTGGCAATTAGTTCACATGCATCATGCGTTTGCACGTTGTGATGTATGGATGGAGTTACGTGTCATAGAGTATGGACACCACATATACTCGTGGTTTCATATGCTTTTTTAACGTACCGACCGCATCACCCTCGGCGCCACAGTAGGCATTGGCATTTTCAAGGAAAGCGTACCTACGTGGGTCAAAGTCCAATGTGTAGCCTGGCATCTAGGTGATGCCGATTGTGCATTAAGCAAGTAGTACTTTCTCTATTTATCTTTTAACTTAACTCCTTATTCGTGTAACGTGAAAGCGAAGGGTTTTCCCATGTAAGAAAATAGGGCACTTAGATTTTTACAATGAAGTGACCCCCTGTTTCTAATAAAAATGCTAATTTACCACCATCGGAACCTACCACCCCCTTGTAGATAACGGGGGGTGGTAGAATAGGTGTGATAGTTATTATGTATGTATTAGTATGTTCGATATGTAGACGACACGTTGGCCTTATTTTCACATGGACAAAGTCACCTTAACAGTTTCCTCGAGCAACTTAACAGGATTCACCCACAGATTACTTTCACGATGAAGATTGAAAAAGAAGAAGGTTAGCATTTCTAGATGTAGATACATGTAACATGGTGTATCGCAAATCTGCGCACATCAACAGGTAAACGCTAACTCACATCACCATCCAGCACAGCTTGTTCTGTATCACAATCTCTCGTGAACCATGAGTACAGAATTCGTGACACTGAAAAGGATGATGAGGAGCTTCAGTATTTAAAGTAAGTCTTAAGAATTAATGACTAAATGACACGGACCAAATATTTTGGTCAACGGGCAGCTAAGCAAAGTATACAGAGGGCTGAAGTTCGAAGACAGTGCGTATACCTAAGATACCATACATAAGAACGTATTTAAAATTAAATAAAAACATTTTTCAAACCTCTCACAAAAATATTCTCCATGCTTAAATTGGGGAACGACAAAATCCTACTTTAAGCCGCAGGAGCCTACAGAGTACCATGCGGCTGTGAAAAAGATTACATTGCCCAGACAATATTTTACTCTCAGCGCAATTTCAAGCACAAAATAAAAAAACATGGCCCAACAGGACTTGCTATACTGTCACACTAATTTATGTATAAATTAATTAGCGAGGAATAGGTTAGGATGCAGGTTAGTTCTATAGTTTTTTGTTTACTAACAGTTTTATTACTTTATCTGTATCTGTGTTTCCTCTAAATAAAGCTATCAACACTGATTGCAAAGTGACACCATAAGCATACTTTGCACGTATGACTTCATGTCAATCTAAATTCTTTGTTTTTAGTTTATTATTGTTATTAGCTTAACTTAGTGCAATATTTCAGAGCAAAGGACATCAGAATATCAACTTCTTCTTTGACGTATTATAACCTTTGTAAACATTCAAAAGTTTCAGAACCTCTATCTCTTAGAAAACATATATTTTCTACCATATTTTTACTGAGTTCCTACATTGTTAAAATAGTTATGGATGGGGTTGGAGTGCTGAGTCGAAAAACACTAATTATTGATAATTTTCCTTTTACTTAAAGAGTTTTTATCTCACACACAATTTTATTAAATGTCAATACGTCGCTTCTAATAGGTACCTAACTCCCTCAGTTAATTATATCACATTGGAGGAACAGTCTCTCAATCGGTGGTGTCGCTTGTCTCGCATTCAAAGAGAAAATCTCCTGTGTCGCTAAAAGCGGTGACAACTTTCACAAGGGAACTGCCCGGCTCTCGCTACTTTGGCACTATTTATGTTAGGCAGAGCTTTGACTAGGAATTTGAAGGCGCCCTTGCAGGTACTCGAATATTCCAGAGAAGTTCTAATTTCATCAGACAAACCTAAAAGCTTAAGTATCGCAAGAGTGTGGCATCTAAAGCGTCAAAAAAACCGATTAGTAGCATCATTTGTTGATTGCCAGTCCACAGACTTAAGCAATTACGAGCAGTTGCTCCAATCCATGATAGGTGGCACTGCTTGCAACAATATCATGCTTAATTTTACCTCCCACAGTTGTTCCAACATCTCACGCATAGTTTCACCTCCAACAGAGGGCGGGACTGCCGAAGCAACCTCTACCTGCTGCCCACCGGCGAGATAGTGTACTTCGTGGCGGCAGTCGTGGTGCTGTTCAACGTCGACGAGCAGTGTCAGCGTCATTACACGGGGCACACGGACGACGTCAAGTGTCTTGCCGTGCACCCCAACAAGCTTACCGTTGCCTCGGGACAGTGCGCCGGACGCGACCGGGTGGACGCCAGGGTGAGTAGTAGATGTCCGAGTGAGTAGAGATACCTGACAAAGGATGGGACAGAGGAAGCAACCTTTACCTGCCACCCATAATGCTCTACAAAAATTTCACTTTGTTTACTAGCATTTTAAACAATATTGGACCTAGATGTGATAATTTCAGAACCTGCCTATTTAGCAATAAATGTAATTATGGTTCTCATAATGTTATATCCAGTGAATGAATAACTGAATCATCAATCTCACTAATTTTGTACCATGTAGGTAACTTAAGTACTGTCTGAGAAGTCAAAGCACTAATCAATTTTGTTGGTGGCTGCAGCCTCACATCCGCGTGTGGAACTCGGTGTCTCTGGCGACGCTGGCCGTGCTAGGCGTGTCGGAGCTGGAGCGCTCGGTGGCGTGCTTGTCGTTCTCGCGCGCGGACGGCGGCGCGCTGCTGTGCGCCGTGGACGAGGGCGCCGACCACGCCATCAGCGTGTGGGAGTGGCAGCGCGGCGACAAGGGGCACAAGATCACTGAGACAAAGGTGAGCTACACATCAGCGTGTGGAACGCGGTGTCTCTGGCGACGCTGTCCGTGCTAGGCGTGTCGGAGCTGGAGCGCTCGGTGGCGTGCTTGTCGTTCTCGCGCGCGGACGGCGGCGTGCTGCTGTGCGCCGTGGACGAGGGCGCCGACCACGCCATCAGCCTGTGGGAGTGGCAGCGCGGCGACAAGGGGTACAAGATCACTGAGACAAAGGTGAGCTACACATCCGCGGTAGAACGCGGTGTCTCTGGCAACGCTGGCCGTGCTAGGCGTGTCGGAGCTGGAACGCTCGTTGGCGTGCTTGTCGCTCTCGCGCGCGGACGACGGCGCGCTGACCACGCCATCAGAGTGTGGGAGTGGAGCTACACATCCACCTGTGGAACGCTGTGACTATGGCGACGCTGGCTGTGCTAGGCGTGTCGGAGCTGGAACTGAGGGTTGTAGCACTTTTTTTGTCAGAGGCTCTCTTCTAACGCCTCTTTTCTACCCCCTTTCCCCAATACTGGCACGATGTATGGCGACAACAGATGTTTTAGTTATTCGGTACGCGTAACATTGAATGTTCTAAATGGCGTCTTCTGAAGTGCTTACGCGTTACTACTTGTGGTTGGAATTCAAGAACACCACTTTCTTTCTCTTTCTGTGTTGGGTTACAATGTTTTATTACGAATGCAAGCTGTTTCATGGTTCGGAATCCATGTAAAACTGTAGGTCACCTTCCCCTACTAGGTGGTAATCGCATTGGGTGAAAGATGGTCGAAGCGGCAATGAAAAATTGTCCGTGTTGTCCATTCACTGAATGTAGCCGTACTCATAATGAGAATGTACTGCCATGTCAGCTAATTCCTTCGGGAATGCACACCGCATATTTTTTGGGCTAATTTCATGATAGTGGGTGTGGTATTAGCCTTGTCCAGTCACATAAAAAAACTATTTCCACTGATATGATGCCCTTCAATGAACATGAACAGGCAAATCCATAATAATATATATCGATAGAAATCCAAACAATCTGCCATGAGGACTTCTGCAGGCATTTGTTATAACAAAATTGCTTTACTTTTTTGCAATTTTTCTCCTAATTGCATTCTGTCAAACAGTGTTCCGTGGACACGGTGGTGGCGGCGGAGTTCCACCCTCTGGACCGCAACCAGATCGTGACGTGCGGCAAGTCGCACATCGCCTTCTGGACGCTCGACCAGTCGGGCGCGCTCTACAAGCGGATGGGCGTCTTCGAGGGCCGCGACAAGCCCAAATACGTCACGTGCCTTGCGTTTAACCACAACGGTGAGCAAAAACTAAGCAAATATACACGGACGAGTCGTTGACACCGATAGACATTGGTGGGAGCGATCTAGCGCATTGTATACTTTTGGGCAAATTATTAGGTACCTTTTTTACTAATATCATTTAATATGCTGCTTTAGTTCCATACATTAATCTGGTGAGAATTGTACTTTTTTAAGATAAGGTTCCATGACATCGAAATGAAGATCAAATCAAAACTTTAACACACCAAATAATAACAACAAAAGAAGTAAATTTAAAAACCCAATAACAATGAACAAACATTTTATGTATATAAATTATAAATTAAAATCGTGACTCACTAAAATGACACGCAAGTGTTACAGTAGTCGAACGAAAATTAAAGCGTATACCCTCAAACTGGAACAATTCTGTTCATAAAATGTCCAGATATTTATTGAAGTGCCGCCACATACTGCAATGACCTAAGCTGTGTAGTCAGTTTGTCAGCCACTTCTTAAAGGGCAAGCAGATAATGTACACTTACTAACCTTTTTTTTTTATGTAACTAGACTTGGATGGCTAATACCGAACTGACCGTTCTATATAACACGGCCAGCCTCAATGGTTGAATATGGTCACCCATCCAGGACCTAACTGCTATCTCAGCTTATCGAATCGTAAGACGTCACACACTGAGCTTCCGAGGCTGACAGGGGCTTCACTCATTCTTTATTTGGGATATTTTTTACATTATCATCTCGGGTTCTCCGAGCAACATCCAACAGCTCCGTGTCGGTGCAGGCGACGTGATCTCCGGCGACTCGAGCGGTAACGTGCTGGTGTGGGGCCGCGGCACCAACACCATCACGCAGCTGGTGCGCGGCGTCCACGAGGGCGGCGTGTTCTCGATATGCGCGCGTAAGGACGGCGGCGTGATCACGGCGGGCGGCAAGGACGGCAGGGTCGTGCTGCTGGACCAGGACCTCGTGCCCACCGGCCAGGAGACCGTGGTGAGTGGGAGATACGTCGGACCGCTAGCACTTCCGGGAAACAGCGGTATGGAGTGCTCTTGCTCCGATCTTCTTCTCAGATAAGAAAGAATGAAATGAAGACCGTTTCGAACCCGTAATCTTTGACACAAAGGATCGATATGATGCTGAGAAAGAGATTATATTTACCAATATTTTTATTACTAATTATATTTACATTTCGTTTCATTTATTAAACTTTTAGATAGTCAAATTACACTAAGTTACGTAACAAAGATTTGTGGATTCGATCAACTCAGTAAAGAAGAACACGCAGAGAAACTTCACTGGTTTACATAACATATTTTTTCTGTCCACAATTATGAAATACACACTTACATGTAATTCCTGCTGCCAAACAATTCTCTGGTAGAACAGATTAAGACAGAACTAAGTGTCAACACTATATGATATATATCTATTACTTACTATATATATGAACGCAGCCTCTAGAAATGTACACTTCTGTTTTCCGGCTTAGCGTTGCCCTCTGTTGGCAATATAGCCAGTCACTGTCACTGACTTTACCGTGTGCTGCGTGATTTAATGTGGCTCTTTAATAAAACGATTACCTAAGCACAATTTTTAATGGTCTTCACAATTTAACACAAAGAAAAAAAGGAACGGTTTAGTGCTTCGGCTATTCCTTTATTCAGTATGGTGTCTGCACAGATCGAGGGCCACTTCGGCGGAGTACGTGTCGTGGCTGAGGGCCGCGGCAGCCAGCTCTACCTCGGTACCACCAAGAACTGCATCCTGCACGGCGACCTCGGGCTCGGCTTCTCGCCCGCCGTACTCGGTAACTACCATCTCACAGACCAATTCACACTTATGCAGGCATTGAGAAGGTTGTGAAATCAGTAGACGCACTGCCCGCGACTGGATTGCTTGCTGGTTTAAACTTTCATTGGTTTCAAATGTGTTTTATGTATGAATTCAAAAATACCAGTTCTTTCTTTGATAAGTATGTTCTTACAGTCGTTTCCTATAAAATGTATACACTGGAAAGAGATGGAATCCCTCAGTCCCCTTTACTCCCAGGTTTACGTCAGCATAACAGAAAGAGATCTCAAATGTGTCTCTATTTCCGATGCATAGATTTCAGAGGAAATTATAGATTTTATCCATCGAAGAAATCGCTTGCTTTGTAGATAAAATTACAGACAGCAGAGTGTTTTTATTGGAGGTGTATATTATAGGGCACGTGGAGGAGCTGTGGGGTCTGGCGACGCACCCGTCGCTGCCGCAGTTCGTGTCGGCCGGCTGGGACCGCCTGCTGCAGCTGTGGGACGCGCTCTCGCACTCCACCGTCTGGAGCAAGGACATCGGGGTGAGTTGCGCTAGGTCGCGGTTCGATTTGTCAGACCCATTGTTACCGAGTTCACAATTTTTCCGATTCACTCTTGCAGCCCTCAAAATGGCGTCCCGTAAACAGTATGACGTCATCGTTACGTCACTCAATGCATTACACATGGAGGCTCACGCTTTGGAGGCAGGGCACTGTGTGTGCAATTGTCAGTTTCACATTTTGACGTTCCTAGAGCGTTATCTATGTTCTTTTGACCGTTTTTTTTACAAACCATTGAAAGTCTCTCCGGTGAAAATCATAATTCAGCTTAGAGGAATTGATTAGTGAAAATTTGAAGTGAACTACTACAACTAATGTCATTTGTTTCTGTAAGCGCGGACACAAACGGTCCTAATTGTTTTGTGATGCTTTGAGCGTGCAATCTGATTCGGGGTGCTTTTATACGCTTTTAATTATTATTAATAATTGTTAACGGTTCAAAACGGACCACGGTGCTAGCTTCTGTCACTGAACTTTCAGGCTGGCATCTACAGAGCGTAAAAGATCAACATTTTTAAAAACTGCAATAAACAAGAAATACTTGAGTGTTAGCTAAGCCTCGCGAACAGCTGACGCGCAACCGCGCACTTCGCCTTCTACGTGCTGGCTAAGGCTACGACTGTTTCACGTCGCTCAATATCCGTTTAAACTATTTTTCAATGTGTCGTTAACACCTTTTATATGCATAATAAAGATATGTGCCTCCTTAGATCTGAGTGAAATGTCAATACTTAGACTGGTTATTCCTTCTTACGTCTTAATACATATGAAGAAAGAATACAGATAATAGTTAACAATACTGTTAATCATAATCAGAGATGGTGCTCTCCAGCCTTACAAGTTTCAGTTGAAGCACCTATTGTAAGGGTCACAACTAACATGAGGTTTGACAGGAACGGGCGCAGTGCTGCGCGTGGTCACGCGACGGTGGCGCCATCGCGGTGGGCTGCCTCACCGGCAAGTGGCTCGTGTTCGACCCTCTCTCCCGGGAGCTCCTCTCACAGCACCAGGACGGGTAAGTGGCAAACACATCCACCATACTTCTCGTAATGTGTTCGTAGTGCACAACATCAATTGTATATTCACCAGTAACATTTCATTTATTTAAACTTTTTGGTAGTCAAACTACACCAAGTTACGTCACAAAAATCCGCGGATTCGATCAACCCAGTAAAGAAGAACCCGCAAAGAAACTTCACGGGTTTACATAACATATTTTTCCGTCCACAATTATGAAATACATACTTAGATCTAAATGCTATTGCCAAACAATTCCTTGGCAGAACAGATTAAGGCAAAGAACAAAGAACAATAGAAACAACAACCCTCAGTTTAAGTTTCTTGCAACCATAGACCTAGCATGCGCGGTACATCCTATTTGTATGCTTACAACTAATAAAGGTACTAATTCAATTATATAAATTAATATAATTTATAGCATTACAAGTATACTCTGGTGTAAAAGCCGTCGTCAACTTAACCTATGTCAGGTGTATAAAGCCCTCCCCCATTATCGGGTTGATGGAAAGAGATTGAAATTAGGCAATGAATACGCCCTTGTATGTACCATGTGTATGCGCTTCACATATATTGAATGAAATCAATAAGAATGTTATCATCATGTCATATATGTTTTATTCATAGTCAAAGAGCATGTGCAATGAATAAACTAAGTTGTGCTGAAATCACATCTCTGCTTAGCATACTCCAGCAGACTGCACTTTTAAAAAACTGACATCACTTTTTGCCTTTATAATGGTGTGTGACGTAAACGAGACTTCTCCCTTACAACTACCTAACTTTGCACATGCACTGGTGCAACTTGGACTTGGAATTGTTAAGTTTGCAAACTACGTTTGTTGATGTTTACTACGGTTGCTATACAACACAATGTCGAATGTATGCTTTTTAATGACCCTATGAAGGACCATCTTTTGCTACTTTTTAATCCACTGTATGTTGCAGTTCGGAGCCAATCCAGACGATCCGTTTCTCACCGGACAACAAAATGGTGGCGATTGGCTCACGAGACAACTTCATATACATCTACCAGGTGGAAGATGAGTGCCGCAAGTTCAGTCGACTTGGCAAGTGTCTGGTGAGTTATACCTCTATGAGAACTGTTTTTCTAGGTGGTTTTTTCTCACTTGTACCAAATTTACCAGCCCAATAGGGATGTATAAAATAAATCGTCAAAATTAAACTAATTTTCTGAAGAGCCCGGCACAGAAAACTAGGTATTCTCCTTATTTCTCACAGAATATTTTAACCGATTTTAAGTTGGTTTTTTTTTCTTAAGTATGTAACGATTTGGAGCTGACTCTTTACGTAGAGTAGTTTTCGAAGGCGAGCTTGGTTCAATTCGTCTCGCTATTCCATGCTGTTGAATTCGTCCATTTGTCGTTTCAGTTTTATAACTCACAGTGAGCAAGCATAACTCATTATAGATCCTTCTCTTCGTGGAAATGTGTGCTTAAAATCGTTTGGCTACTCGCTGCTTACTACCTGATCATTTATGTACGTCTATATTTATAATTTTATGACCTTCGTAAATACCTTTTTACATGGACGAATGTAATATCAACAAGATTATTTTATTACCAGCAAAAAATATTAAACAAAATTATTTAAGTCTTTTTCTAATTGACCTACCAATGCTGTCCGCTTTGGTATAATGCCTGCAAAAGTAATGTCGGACTGTAGGATGATCGAACTAATCACTACAACATATATATTTGGAGATGCCATCTAAATGCAAACAATATTTAAAAGGATAGCTAACCGGTGATGGAGCAAGCAACGCGACAGCGTACGGCGACAGCGTAGCTATGTTTCAGTGTTAATGCACTGTTGGTAGATTTTTTTTCTTACGAATTCGGGATGCGCAAAATCTAATGTTCGTTGCACTTATTGACATATGTGTCATCTGGATCCACGGAGGAGAGAGGTAGAGAGGAGATTTTGTTAACTCATATTACTAGACAACGCAGTGTCGCATGTGCGGGGGGAAGCGGGGTGACAATCACTTCATGGTGGGGTCATGCACTGCAAGACTACAACTAGATGGCGCCTTTTGCATTTTACTGTTAGTTTTTTTAATTAAAAAAATCTTCCAATAAGTTAATTTAAAAATGTCATAAACATTTGCGTCATGAGATCAACATTTCTTACCTTACAAAGAAACTGATTGCGCGCCATCTATCGGCAAATAGCAAGAGCGATACATCTATACAATGTTCGAAAATTGACTCAAATTATAAAATATGAGGTGTTTTACTGACACATTATTTAATTACAAATAAAACTTAATTCCACCTAAAGACTTAAGATTATTTTTTCCTGTGTAATGTTTGCTACATTTTACACAAAATCTCATCGTAAAATCGACTGTTCGCCGAAAATTGCGCCAAAATATGGTCCCACAACCTAACACCGCCAGCGTGATGTCGCAAATGACGCTAAGCCACGCCTTCTTATCACATGGGCTTTGACTTAGAGACCCAGTTTGCTTAGACTATCTCAAAAACATCAGGAGTAAGCGAATTCGATAGCTATCTAGACGGCACTAATGTCAGTGATGTATTATCACTAAAAGGTGACTACGCTGCTGCTATAAGGATGCCGCTCATTCCTACTCGTTGTAATAGGTGTGTAACTTTCGGCATTACAATGAAATGTGTATAATATGTTCTTTTTACCCACAACCATGTGTAAAATTTGCCTAACATTGCAAATTTCATGCCACTACAAGGGTACGGAGCGGAAGCGTAGTCGGGTAAACTAGATATTTTAGCATTTAAACCATTTATGCATTTAACACATCCCCTTAATTTTGAAGTCAAAATGCTGCAGCATGAATATTAAATATTCAAAAGATTGTTTGTTTGCTTCTCGGCTTGCTTGCGTACGACAAATCATACAATTACTCGTAGCGTGTAGTTTCCAAAAGTATGCTACTACTACTACTAGGTTACTAATTTATGTATTTAAGGTGGCCCATCCCGCTCATCTCCCCATACAAAAGGGGAAAGAAGATCACGCCCATATTTATTGTCAGAGATCCAAAATTTTACTCAAAATAGCTTTATTTGATCGAACTAGATGTCTGATGACCATTGGCATTGTAAAATTGTGTTTGGTTTCAAAGTTATAAGGTTCGAAAGTTCGTATTTTTCGCGCGTTTTTTACAATAACTTTGGAGGTGGATTACGCAATGATAAAGTAAGAACCTCGCAAAAAGATTAGTCATCAGACATAGCTTATTTAATCAAGATTTATGATCTATTTGGTTTTTGTTAGATTTTTGACTACAGCGGTCGTGGTTTACTTTTAGCTATAAGTCGTTTTGAAATTAAAATTTTCGTAAATCTTAGCAAATCATACACTATGCACATTGTCTGTTTTGTGGACATGTTGCATCTTCCTCGTCACGGAGGCTGTCTTATTCTTTGAAACAGAGAAGGTCCCAGAGCGCAACAGCACGGTTTTGTACCGTGCCCGCGAATGAGTTACGCCCGCCGGGTTGGGCCACCTTAATGTCGCATGATTGACCAGTAAACTTTTAACTAACAATCCCAAATTGAATGCTTATTTTCCGAATATCCACAACTTCTAACTATGTATGTATCTATGAAAGTATTACTTAATTATGTTCAAGGAACAAAATATGAGTTTGTGATCAAAGTGCAGGTTCCAAGGACAGGGAAAATGTTGCAGGGATATTTTTAAAGCAAAATTATAAGGTGAAATCTTTGCAAATATACCTGCAAATTATAAAATGTAATATAGTATAATGACAAATGTTTTGCATTTTATTTTCATATCAATTTTGGAAAAGGGGTTGAAGAATACCTATACAAATAAAGTATTGATTACTTTAAAAACCCAACAAACGGGCTACTTCACAAAAATTGTATCAACAAGTCAGCTTGATGCAATGATCTGACTGGCCCGCCAGTCTGGTGGGTCTCCTTTCGGTGGACTTCAAAGTATAAAATATGCATGGTTTCTTGGAATTGCTTATTGACGCTTTAGATCAGAATTACACAAATTCTAGCGTAATCATGCTCAATATTAAAATTTGCATTAAGTATTTCAACCATACATTTTTAGTTATTGCTATGTAATTGTTTATAATAACTAAAAATAGAATGCAACATAGTGCATGCGAACCCTTAGAGATAATTTGCACTGAACCTTTGCAATCTACATTTACTCTACCAATTCTAACCTACATTGTTATCTAGATTGTATATTTATCCTGCAGCGGGAACACAAATGAAAGAAAGGGATAAGAATTTTTGTCGAGGTGATATCAACTGTGATAGCACAAATGGGGAGCTCGATTAATTTATCGAGGTCGAGTGTTAACTCGATAGAGAGTGGCAACACCCACCGTTTTGTCCACAAGAACTGTCACTTTAAACCTCCCTGACACTGGCTGTGTTCGCGCAGACTGCTCCGTGATATTCAGTGCAAGGAGCAAGAAATAGCATTTTACAGAATAGCGGCGAACAAAATGCCAGTTCCTACAAATCGCCTACAACTAAGTTATTTCTAATAGAATTTCGTATGGATTGACAATTCAGTATGTTTTTAATGAATTTAGATAAAAATTGCTTGGTTTAGCGCATTTGCCTTGCGAAATTGGAAGGATTGTAGTTTGTCTAATGTCAATGTGACGTTCATCTCTGCACTTTGTTCGTTTTCCCGTTCAGGCTGGAGTGTTGCTCTAAGGCGTTCCGCCTGATTCCTTCCTATAACGGAAAGTAAAGGACAGAATGGAACCGTCTTTGCCCAAACAAACCCATCCATCTTTCGCTCTCATTGCTGCTTGTCCCTGTCTTTGAACCATGAAAACGTTAACAAACGCCTGTGCCATCGCCACTACATACGCACATATTCGTAACATTGAATTTAACACACCGCGACCCGTGGTGGTGACAAAATTATCTTAAAAAAACATCAAATTATTAGGATTAAATTTTTTGTGCTTCCACAAACGGACAACATTTATTCTTTGTCGAGATTTGTCTATGGTGTGGGTTTATTTTGACAATCTCACTCGACATCGTTACTTATGCTACCGGTTGGCGACAAGTGTCCCGCACACAAGATAAAGCCCATGCACGTAAGTTTGTCAGCTGGATAAAATTATTTGTGCTCCCGCTGCTTTTTTTTTTTTTTGTGTTGTATCTGCTTCATGGCAATCTGTTTAGGAAACAATAAGCCACTTCTTTATTTGATGTTTCTCTGTTTTGGTTGTCTTCTCCGAGAGTTTCTTTTTATTGGAATGATCCAACAGACTCTCTTTTTGGCTTAGGAGAATCTATTACTCAGACTACAGATGTCGTTTCGTTTCAATCTAGTATGATGAAGGCCACCCTCTCCGCTCAATGCCACTGCGAGTTCGTTTACATGGTGTGATAGCTTCCTTTGGTATTTAACACTGTGTTGGGCTATTTCTTGTTTGACTGTCTTTATGTTAAAGTCAAGATATATATATTTGTTGCTTATGCATTATGGGATATGGTACATCGTTCTTAATGTCTTGCTCTGAAATCGTTCGAGTATTTCGATGTTGCTATTGCTAGCTGAGCCCCATAGCTGTATGCCATAGGTCCATATTGGTTTCAGAATCGTTTTATATACCATCATTTTGCTGTTGTCATTTAGTTTGGAGTTGCGTCCGATTAGCCAGTTTAGGCTGCGAAGTTTTATATCGAGCTGCTTTCTCTTGGTCCAGATATGCTTCTGCCATGTCAGTCTTCTGTCGAGGTGCATTCCTAGGTATTTAGCATGATCTTCTTGGGGAATTTCCTCGTTGTTCAACCTTACTGGAGGGCAAGTTTATTTTCTGAGAGTAAATGTTACATGTGTAGATTTGCTCTGGTTTGCGTTAATTCTCCACTGTTTTAGCCACTTCTCTACTTGATTTAGGTGTTTTTGTAGTGACAGCGAAGCAGTTCAAGGGGCCACGTGTGCTGAGAGTAAGGCGGTATCGTCAGCATACGTTGCAGTCGTCGTGTTGTCACTCGTCGGGAGATCTGCAGTGTAAATGAGGTACAGTACTGGTCCTAGTATGCTGCCCTGCGGGACCCCAGATCCGATTTCGTGTAGGGCTGAGCGTTCGTTTTTGTACTTAACCTGGTAACTTCTTTTATCAAGGTACGATTGAAGTGTTGGTAGATAGGAGTGTGGGAGCACCTTTTTTAATTTATACAGTAGACCTTCGTGCCAGACCTTATCGAATGCTTGGCTAATATCTAAAAAGACAGCGGAACAGTACGATCTATTTTCTAGGCATCTGCTGATAACATCAACAATGCGGTGTACTTGTTCGACTGTCCCGTGTTTCTCTCGAAATCCAAATTGGTGGTTCGGTAGTATGTTGATTAGATGATCCTTCATTCTATTGAGCAATATTTTTTCAAACAATTTTCCAGCAACTGGCAATAAGCTAATAGGTCGGTACGAAGATGTCTCATGTGGGGGCTTACCAGGTTTAGGTACCATCACCACTTCGGCTATTTTCCATTGACCAGGGAAATGTCCTAATCTCATGCACGCATTGAATATGTTGACCAGTCTCATACATCCTTTGTGGGGGAGATGTTTTAGTAATGTTGCATCAATGAGGTCATATCCAGGTGATTTACCTTCTTGTAGATTTCTTATCTCTCTGGTAACTTCTTTAGGACTTGTGTTTTTCAGAGGAAGACTCATTTGTGTTGCTGATTCAAGGTATTCCTTTATCTCTGCAGTATGCTCTTTGTTATTCTCGGGGTGCGGTTGGAAGACTCCACTGAGGTGTTCTGAAAAAGTGTCCGCTTTCTCCTGGTCAGATCTGGCCCATCCACCAGTATTCTTTTTGATAGGTGGTATCTGGGTCTTCGGGCCGTTCAGGTTTTTAGTTGCTTTCCACAGTGAGTAGTTTGTATCCAGCGTCGGAGTTAGGCTTGAGAGAACTGTTTGGAAATTATTGTTGTTGAAAGTTTTTATAAGTTTTTTCAGTTCCTCCGAGTAGCGATTAAATATAATTTTGTCAGTCGGGTATCGAGTAGCGTGCCAAATTCTTCTTAGTCTGCGACGTTCTTGTATTTTCTCCTTGATGTCTTTTGGATATGTATTTTGTTTGGGGGGATGTCCTTTATGTTTAGCTGTGGCGATATTAGCAGCTCTGTGGATGATTTTGTTGAGTTCCTCAACTGCATTTTCCAACTCTTCCACATTACTAAGTCTAGTATTCAGTTTCGTTTCTGTAGCTATCAAATTTTGGTACAGTTCCCAGTTTGTGTTTCTAAGGTTATATATTCTGGAAGGGGGTTCAACCAGTAAAATGTTTGTATTAATGTTCAGGATAACCGGGGTGTGATCTGAGGTTAGGTCTGTACATGATTCCACCTTTATATAATTACTGTCTACATTTCTACTGATGAAGAAAGAAATTTGCTTCAGCAGCTCCCGCTGCTGAAGCAAATATACTAATACCTAACACCTCAGATTACATAATAGTAACTAGTAGTGTACACCTTTTGTATTATTTGAGTTGGTATGTAAATGCAAATATTGTGGAATGCACTAGGTATTTCCCTAAACAACCTGGGATAATTCTACATCTACTATATCGTTGATATAGGGCGTCTTTACATTAACCCTGGCCAACTGGCATGTTTTTTACAGCAAACCCCATGGGGGGATCCACTGACACCTCTTAGTTGAGCTGCTGACAAAAGCCATGTCGCTCCTTAAAAAAAACACTCCGTGCATGTCAAACGTAGACTTAACATAGTTTATTGACTACCATTTGTTTCGGATAATGATCGTTTGTGGGTTGTACAGGGTCACTCCAGCTACATCACACACCTCGACTGGTCGGCGGATGGAGAATATCTAAGAAGCAACTCCGGCGACTACGAACTGCTCTTCTGTGAGTTGATATTACTTCCCGCCCGCGTTAGCACTTAGATGAAAAATTAGAAAAAGATAGAAAGGTAAATGACGCAAGAAAAAGAGAAGGCAGGCTCTGTGTGCTTTAGACTCATCACTTAGGTCTCAATACGAGATCGCACAACCATGTGCATATTTGCATTGCATCTCTAAATTCATAATTGTGAATTTTAAACCGTGCATTAAATTTAGTTTAACATGTTGCCAGCGTAACATATCAAGGGAATACTTCAAGAAAGCATTATGTCAGGAAAGTTGTATTGAGGTAATTAAGTTTTAAAGTTTACAAAAAAAATGTTCCACTAATATTAAGGATGTAAATATTACGATATCTTTGGACCTTGTTAGTGTTTGATAAAGATTTCTGAAGATTTTAGCGCTATCTACATTTTTGACTTGCATTCTTGAAGTAAGCCCGCGATATAAATTTTCATTAGCACACTTCCGGAAATGTTTTTTTGTAGTTGCTAACTTAGTACTTGAGTGCGGCCTAAGTCACGACGGTGTTTAGAACATAAAATATGACATTGACACTACAATTTAGTGTTCTTATGTTTTCGCAAATTATAAAATACATTACATACATGCAACGTTAACCAACAATGGCGACCCTAAGGCAGACTTTCGCTGAGCGCTTAATTTAGGAATTTTTAAAAATTCACTGGCCCGCCCGTTCCCCGGATTCAGCAGTGTTGGATTCTTTTCTCTAGGACTATTTAAAGAAAAAGCATACATTAATAAACCCAGGCGAATACCTAACTCAAGGCGAATATCCGAGTTGAAATACGGTTGCTAACTCCTCATATAGCAAAGTAATGAGAAATGCTCTGAAATGGCAGTTGTAAATGCCGGTCATTTTCGTGACTTAATCATAATAATAATTTTATTGTATTATTTGATATCTATAAAATATTTAAAAAGTTATAACCAGTTTCCACCCCTTCCTGACTTACGCCCCACCCGACACAACAAGCCTATTTGCAACTTTCCAAGACCTTGTATCGTGGCCCATTGTCCGCCACAGGCTTACAGTACTGATGTTGCAGGGAACCCGACGACGTGCCGCCAGGTGCCCACGCCGTCGGCGCTGCGAGACGTCGAGTGGGACTCCGCCACCTGTCCCATCACCTTCCAGTCGTTGGGCGTGTGGCCGGAGGGCGCCGACGGCACGGATCTCAACTCGGCGGACCGCTCAGCCTCCGGCCGTCTGCTCGCCACTGGCGACGACTTCGGCAAAGTCAAGCTGTTCTCCTACCCCGTGTCGCAGCCTAAGGTGAGTCGCCTGCGTCCCTAGTGTCAGGTGGGCGTCCCGTCAGTGAGACCTCGCCACGTGCCAGTTACGATGGACCGGAGTGGCAATCAAAATTCTTCTGTATAGCGGCAGTGTAGCTTCGTTTTAGTGACACTACACCAACAGTAGAGCCGGCCAGTCAATTCGCTTAGGAATCCGGGACATGCAACAACTAATGTTTTTGCACTAAATGTCGTCCTCTGCAATTCTAACGTGTCGTTGGAACTCGATAACATCAAAAGTGAGCAAATTCGTAAGCGAACAATAAATGGTTGAAGAAAATGACCTCAATCCGTCTTTTCAGTAACTTTTCCAGATCTGTCGTGTCAGTCTTCATGGAGATGTTACAATAGGTCCCGGATGCAACCTTCCTCGATTTTAATTATCCCATAGTTGTCGTCAACCATCGGTGATTTGTTGGCAGTCGCTGTGCCACCAGTACGGCGGTCACTCGTCGCACGTGACTTGCGTCCGCTTCCTTCACGACACGCGCCTCGTCACCACCGGCGGCATGGACACCAGCGTCATGCAGTGGGCCATCGAGTAGCCCGCTCACAGCTCTCCGGCAGTCTACGAGACGGGAGGGTCTGGCTGGGATCCAGTGACCTTGGTTCAAATCGAGGGGTTTCTTTACGCAAGATCCACGCTTAAGCTCTTCAGACTTCAAAGTAAGGTTTAAGAGAGAGAATGAAGTGTCAATGGAACATTATGAGACTAAATGTTTTAATCGACCTAAGCGACACCCTCACTCAATTTGTGGGACTATGAATGAATGAAAGGTGAACTTTCTACTGAAAACTACATCGAATTGATGTCTACATTTAGCCGTCGTTAAACAGTAAATTGGTGTGATACTTATGATATGGGTGGCGGGTGTGTCACCACACCGTTTTCCTTTCCTACTACAGCTAGTACCGTACTTAACGGAACTAGTTATTACGTAATTAATGTTTGTAGTTTTAAAGACACTCGTGAAACATTTGTGTCATGTTACAAGTAGTCAACCGTTCTGCAAGCATTTCTCTCATTTAATTAGTTTTGTACCTCACTTTTATGTAACGATCGGCTACACCTCATTAAAGATACTATATCATGGGGAAGAAAGATCTTTACACGTTGTGGGCTTGGTCTGAATTATGCTTACAGTGCCTGTGGTTCGCGCTGTCAATGATATTGACATCGGCGACATCACATAGTTCACGGTGCTCACGCTTTTGGGGAAGTGAATTGTGAGCGCTGTCAAAATAAGACTGTCATCTGTCAGTTCTCAGTAGCAAGGCGGACATCATGGGGTGGGTCAATATTAAAGTAAATTATTGGCTATCTTTTGGTAAATGTCTAAATTATGAGCGGCCCGAAAAGTCAATTCCGACCGGCTCATAGCACGTTCAGAGCTGTATACGCTGTCAGCGTAATTTGGACCATGCACCGTATCCTATTTCAAATGCATGGTGTGCTTATAAATTGTATTTTTTTTTGGTTCTGGTTCCTTTTCCACATGAGTCGGTGATCTGCTATTTACATAATTTGTGTGTGCCTTTTCATTCTACCATGATGCAAATTGTTTTAATTGTTCAATATCATTGGTTGGAATGTGTCTAGAATATGGCCTGAACAATATTAAGCTGGTCTTTATTAGGAAAAAGACCAAAATGTTGTCTTATGTAGATTATAACAATATGAGCTTGAAATATTTTAAAATAGTGATTGATAGTAATTAAGAATGAATTAAAGTTAACAATGAATAACATTCCATTGAATACAAATTATTATTATTTTGTAATGTCTTTTATGTTTAGAGAAAGTACCTTTAATGAAGTGATTTATTTTGAAGTGCGCCATATTTATGTTCTGCAGTAACGGAATAAGATAAATAATAACTGAACACTCAAACCGGCGTTTACTTTTAAGTTAAACTAAGAACTGCATTTCATAACAATTTCATTACATATTTGTCAATCTTCACAATATAATGCAAGGAATGTCATAATCATTTTAGTTAACCTTATGATTAAGCCAAATTGATCAATTTTATCCTCTGAGCTTCTACTAATTTTTTTCATAGAAACAAAATGTACCAATTGAATATTTTCTTGTGTAACCTAGTCATATAAATTTAATCGCACTCTCAACACATCCCTCAACTGAATGCACTTGAGTATAGCTCTTAAAAATGTTTGTAAATATCTTTCTTTGTAGTAATGTGCCTCTGCAGTAAAAGCTACATTAAAAATAAATATAAGTGTTTTATTGAAACCGCCATAGGCCGAGGAGACAGCAATGTAGAATCAGGTTGCCATGCATACTTAGTAAGTGGCGCGATCTGTACCCGAAGTTTCAGTTGTCACCTAAATTGGCGTTACGGCAAACCGATCGACTGGCGTTGTCAAATGTATGGAGAAATTGAAGAGCGCGCGCAGTGGGCGTTAAGCGAACTAAAATTTGCGAGTCCGAGTTTGATTTGACAGCTTACTCAACGTTGCCGTAAATACGTCGACTCCGCGTTTTCAAACAAATCGGAAGTCCGAGTTTGACTTTGACAGCTTGAATAAGTAAAAGCACAGAATATCTAGTAAACATTTTTATGGAGTTTGACGTTTTTATGGAACTTCGAAGTTACGTAAACGCCAATTTAGGTGAGAGCTGAGACTGCCGGCTCTGTTGACCAAGGTGTCGGTCTGCGTGTAAATGTTTTTAGCGTTTTGTTTATTTGCAGTTGCGCTATGCCATCGTAGATGGCACAAATCGTTTTAAACAATGTTACTAGTATTTCGCCCTGAACTGTTAACTCGCAACTGTTTGAAAAAAATAACCGTAAGAGGGACTTTTTTTACTCTTTTCTAAGTTCTGATTTATTAAAAGGTGTTTATTTAGACCTCAATGGATATTGAACACTTAGCCCCGGTTGCACGTACCGTCCTGCACGTCAACATCACCGTCAACGTATGATTACAGACAGATCAGTCAAAATTTGCGTTGCACGAAACTTAAACATTACGTTGATCGCTGATCTTAACCGTTAATCGTAAACATTCCCGACCCATCGATCACCGTCAAAATCACGATCAAATAATAATTCAAAGTATCATAAGTTACTATTTTTCTATTATTGTAGTCTTATTGGACCTTAAATAAGAGGCAAACGTCGCCAGTAATGGAATGCAATGCTTTGTTTTTCATAATTATTAGCCTGGCACTCGGTTCCACAGATTAAAAATTTCGGCGCCATATCTGCTATCATGCATATCTGGTGCTACCAACAGCTGATAGCAAGCCGACATATTGGGCGCTAGTAGCGCCACCCCGCGGCTCCAAGAGCAACTGTTTTGTTTGTTAGTACGAATGGTTGACGCTAGATGGTGCTTCGATTGTGCCTGTCCCTTTCTGTTTATGTACTGTGGGAGAAGGGCAGTACTATGTCAGCTCAGGCGGTGCTAAGAGTTGCCATACAGCAAACATTTTTGCCGATTGTTTCGAGGGACTATTTGTGGTCTGACTCCTGGCAAGCTAACTTTGACGAAAATATGTTACGTGCAACGCAATTTCATATGATGGGCGATTAGCCGTCACATCATCGTCAAATGTAATCAGTAACGTATAACATTTTACGAAGCGTCGTGCACTCCGGCCTTAGTAGGTTCTAAACTACCTATTTAAAAACATGAAATACATTTATTTATATGTTTTATTTTAGACATGCAGCCTATGCTGATGTGTCTGAATCATATTCAAGTATGGTTATCAACAAATAATTTTAAAATATTTTGACAAAAAAAGGGATTCATTACTTATAAACTTGCAAATTGAAACTATTTCGCCACTTGACAAGGGGTTGAGGACTCCATTACGGATATCAGATTCACGTTGTCAGTAATATTCTTGATCTCGATCAATTTGAATATATTTCCTTGATAGATAATTTTTGCATTGAACTACTATGCGTCGCCATAGTAACATAGTACAAGCAGATTTAGTGGATCCAACAAAAACAGAAACAAAAAAAAAACAACTTATGAAAAATTGGTATGTCCCAAATTTCATTATAGTGCACAACACATGTGCACAAAGGCAAGAAATAGATAATTTTATGGGTAATGTGATTTTGCACCAATTATTTTAAAACAAAGCTTCTACATAGATAGTTCAATGTAGCCGTGCTCATAAAGGGAAGGCCCTGGCATGGCACCAAATTCCTTCGGGAATGTGGTGTATTGGGCTAATATCATAACGGTAGTTGTGTGGTATTAGCCATCCATGTCAGGTCGCATAAAAAAAAAAGTGTATATAACATATGATAACATTTAATAATATTAATAGACCTTGGCTCCTAGCTTCCCTAATATATAATTCATAATTTCACCCCACACTCCATAAGTACTTTGTCAAAGGTAATTAATAAAAAAAAATATTAGTGGCACTTCCAGCAATAACAATATCCCGATATTTGTAACGTGCAAAGTAAGAAAAACAAATATTTCAGAATCCAAATGTATTTATTACAAAACGAAAGAACAAATCTAATAAAATTCAGGTGGCAATTTCTATTAGTATAAGAAAACTTGTCTTCCTCATCAGTTATAACTATGGCCGTACGGTCTCGCTCATTGCCGGGTTGGGTTCAATCGCATCGGTCGATCGATGCTCACTCGTTCCACCACCCACCAACCAACTCGACCGGGCGGACTAATAATTCCTCAATTAATAAACTATCATAAAACCATACATCACTGCTCACCAATCGGATCCTTCTCCGCAATCTCCTCGCTCCATATAAACTAAGTTAACATACTTAACAAAATAGCCAAATAAAATTAAATATCAGAGAAGATAAAATAAAAAAAAAACACAAGATCAAGAAACTTGAAAATACATTTGCCGAGCTCCAATCCAGACATCAGCAATGCAAAGAACGAACTTATGGAATAAGCGCACCATATTATTTGAAATCCGAGAATTCCACAATACAGAAAATAAGCAGTTTTGACGAATCATGCAGTAAGTTAACTCAGATGAAAACAGTAAGACCAGTCCCCCGCATACACCTTTTGAGACCTCATTTTGAGTATCAAAGTTCTATCATGATGTAAAATCTCAATTCTAAGTAAATAACATTCCAAAATATAAAACTATACAACCGCATACACATTACCCCCGTACATATTAATTATAGTTTTGTATATTGCTAAGACAATTTCCGTAACTTGAGCTCCTATTTACTGTATGACACCAATCTATTTCACAATCTATGGAGGAATTGGTTCAAGGGTCGACATTCAAATAACAATTCAACAGGAATCAAAACGGACCAGGAATGCCTCGTTTTCTAAGGGGCAATAAATTAATTCAGCTATTTTAATTAAAGTTTTCTTTATCAACTACAAGCATGGATTTCAAAATGTTTAGCACTTGAATAAAACCTCATGAAAGCATTCACAAGCATTGGCAGAAATTCAATTGGAAAATATCTTAAAACTACCCAGAAGAATGAGCACATTCTCTAGCGGTCATCTGTCGACATGCGTGCATTTATGTAGCGGTACGGCTCTGTAGTTTAATATGGCCACACAAACACCTAACTAGACGGCATTTCGTAGAAATAGTTTCATAAGGGAACAATTTATTAGATTGTGATGTGTGCAACAATTCGGGACAACCATTCTTATTCCCACCACTTTTATTGGCAGCACTGCAGAAACAGCCATAGCAACCCTGATATTGTTTATGTTTGGATATGATCAGAGTAATTTTAAGCGGCCTCGGCAGTTTGAAGAAGCAGCACACAATTAAACTCCAACCCACCATCATTCCCCAATTTGCTCCCTAGCAAGGCTAGCAGCTGCCTTTAGTGTAACGTGTTGTGAGGCATGTAGGGTATGTGTGAGTGTGTGTGTGTGTGGTGGTAGTGTGTTGTGTGCGAGATCTAGATGGCATCGATGTCGACGTCGGCTTCGCCCTCGTCGTCTTGCTGGCGCGCCGCCGGCGCCGGCTTCGTCACGGCCTTGATGGGGGTCGCCTTGGCACGATCGTCGTATTCAATCTGTATGTAAGTAAAAGCACTGTTATAACAACATAATGACGTGTATGGACATGATCACAAAACAAATTTGTTTGTTTCAAGTTTCAAAACTGCCTTCATAAAAACTGCTTTGAAAAAAAAAAGTATTCAGAGTAGGCGGACCAACTTTAATACGCCGGACTAAACCGGTTTTTGTATGGTTAGTCCGGTGCTAATCTCATACTAAGTTTTGACAGGCTCTCTCTGAATAGGACTGTAAGAGGAGTAATATTCTTTCATAAAATTTATGAAAGGACTACCCCAGAGATATACCCTACGAATGAGAAAAAATATTATTCAAATCGATTGACAATTTGCAGAGATATCGAGTAACATCCATACAAAAATAACATACAGATGAATTGAGAACCTCCTCCTTTTTTGAAGTCGGTTTAATATAGAGATCATAAAAGCAAATTATCATCCATTGCTTACAGCACAGGTCCCAACAATGATCCCTGGCACACAACCTGCTCTAAATTCATGGAAAGTTGTTTTCAAAATGGTCAAGCTGGTCCACGTTGGGAAAAAAATATGAGGTAAAGATAACAATAAGGAGAAGACTTTGATTTTTTATTTACAGAGAATGTCCATCTGACATCTGAAAACCAGGATGCCTTCTACCCTAGGGTTTCATAATTCTTGGCTTAGGGCCGAGTGCACGAAACGACAAAAAATCAAAATCAACGTCAAAGTATGATCAAACACGTCACTTTGTGTAGACAGTATCGAAGGAACACTCTATGCGGATCACTAAAAATGACGTTTGACATTGATTAAATCAGCCGTTTCTTCGTGCAACCGGGGCTTAGTCTGTGAACTTCTTTCACTGTTAAATGCTGCTGTCGAAACCCAAATGTGAAGCTCTCTAAAAACCTGTCTGCTGTTTTCTTGTCCCTCATATTCTCAATAACCTTTTTAACTTTCCATGTGTAACATATTATGCCACCCTGTTTTTTTTTGCTGTACCACATATACCTGTAGCAGTCCATGGGTAGTTGTAGTTACCATAACACATAAGGAACATGGTTGATGCAGTAATTAAACCTTTTGCTTGTGTTTTCCATTCGGTTCAACGTAGCCATGCTTCAAGGGAAGGTACTGGCATGGCACCCAGTTCAGAGTGTCCTACCTCGAACTCCTCCTCGCCGGCGTCGCTGCCGTCGCTGTCCTCCTCGTCGGCCTCCTGCAGCCACGCGAGGAAGGGCGCCGCGCGCCGCCGCAGCTCCGCGCCCAGCTCGCGCGACACGAACTTGCGCGACGGCTTGCTCGCCCACTCCAGCACCGCCTTCTCCTCGATTATGTCCATGTCGTACAGGTGCTGGCCCCACAAACACATGCAAGATTGTAGTATTTTGTGTTTAATTTTAGTGACCATTTCAAATACAATGCTGATTGGACTAGCAGCGGATAGCAGCACCAGATAGTGTTAGATTTTGAAACTTCAGGCCTTCTGATTTGAGAGTTGGAAAAATTGGACGCTGGTGATTTGTCAAGGGAGAAAAGAGAATAGATGGCGAAAATAATAAAATCTTGAAAAGACTTTGACATGTATGTATGTATAATCGACCGTGAAGCAAGGATACATGAATTGAAGAAAGAGCCCAGTAAAAAGAACTACTTTACGAATATACATACATACATGTCACATTCCTTGGAATAAGCGACGTACCTGCTTAGTACGAAAAAGTATATTTACCTAAGTCAACCTATGTAGGACTGGCTCTAGCGTCTGATGCCAAATACGATTTTGGTGATGACGGCAATATGTTTGAATGTTCAATCTTTGCAGTCAATGTCCGCAACGCAGATGAAGCGTTAAATAAATGTATGTAGGTATAATCTTAAACACTGTGTTAGTAGGAGGCATTCATTACGGGAAGAGGGACTGTAGGAGAATTCCAAATTATGGGTATACAGCCGGTGGCGAAATTGGTAGAAGCAATACCCGCGAATGGTATGTTTTGCTGGTTCGGGTCCAGCCTTGTAGTGTATTCGTAAAGTAGTTCTTTTTACTGGGCTCTTTATCCAATTCATGCACCCTTGCTTCACAGTCGTTTATACATACATACATGTCGCATTCCTTAGCCCGCCCGGGTTGGTACCATCGCATTGGATGAAAAGATGGTCGAAGCGGCAATGAAAAATTGTCCGTGTTTTCCATCCAGTTCAATGTAGCTGTGCTCATAAAGGGAAGGTCCTGGCATAGCACCTAATTCCTTCGGGAATTTGGTGTATTGGGCTAATATCATAACGGTAATTGTGTGGTATTTATTAGCCATCCAAGTCGGGTCGCATAGTAAAAAAAACTACAGAAATGGCAATATTTTTTTACTTTCTAGAGCTTTTTCTATGAAGTCGGTTTTATTTTTTTTGTAAAATTTTTATTTGTTTATATTTAGTGAATCTGAAGTACACTAACTCATTTGTACACGTCTTGTTCAATAAAAAAAGAATAATCGAAATCGGTTGGTTTTATATTGAGTTATTCATGCATTTGTCGCGCACATACTTAATACAAATTTAAGACTTATATGATTTTCTCATGGATATCATTGTCAGAACTAAACCAAATTAAAATGGGACCACACGGGAAGAACCAGCTTTCAAATAAAAAAATAATTATCAAAATCCATTCACGCAGGCGAAAGTTTAGGGGTAACAAACATAAAAAAAACATACAGACGAATTGAGAACCTCCTCCTTTTATGAAGTTGGTTAAAAACGTTACATATTGGGTGTTTGAACATAATTGACTTCGAGAAATAGAAGAAATAAAAACCTTGAGTATGGCGGGTAGCTTGGCGTGCATGGCGGCTCCCTGCTCGGCGCACATCACCTCGAGCGCGTTGAGCGCCGCGCGCTGCGCCTTGGGGTCGTCGTGCGTGAAGCGGAGCAGCAGCGCCCGGCACTTCTTGGCGTCGGCGACCAGCGCCGATGGACGAATCAGCAGCTCGAAGAGGACCAGCGGCGCCTTCGCCTTAACCTCCAGCCTGCGGAGACAAATAAAGGCTCAATGTTTGGCAATGCTCGAGGCAAAATGTCCCACGTAGACTTAAGGCGTTTTTACCACCTCTCGATAATGTTCTCATTAGCTATCGAGCACATGAAGGTATGTACCCTGTAAATCAGTGCAATATGAGTCCAGATTTTTTAATATAAAATAGTTCCTTCGTATTCGTATTTTAGCATCAATTGATACTTTTAATACCCAATTAATTCCCTTTAGGGCTGATTTTTCAATAGTCAGATAAACAGCTAGATAACTATTCGACAGATTTATTTACGCTTCTGCTTATCTATCCGATATAGTAAGTCCATATATTTATTAGGAAAATTATAGTCAGATAATTGTGACATAATATATAATTCTCCGGCAGTGACTATCCATCTTTTTACGAATGTGAATTTGTACTATCAGTCCGATGAGTACTATCTGAGGATTGATAAGTCGGTCCTTAAAATAATAACTCGCTTATCTCAACACTTTTAGCATATCTGGCATATTGATGGAGCTTGAAAGGGATTTGCAGGGATTTGTACATATACAATAGCTAAAGACAAAGGTAAAATAGGTCCTAAGTAGAGGAAGGGATCATTTTATTTATCTGTACAATTTCTAGTGATATGCGACGTTGATTTATCAATGGAAAAAGGAAAGATGCCTATCGCCGTCCGGCGATTTACTGGGGATAAACAGTAGCGTTTCTACACCATAGAACCAAACCAAACACCTAAAAAGTATAAAAAAACTTAAAAAATATTAAAAAAAGATACCACCACCAAAGCAGCGAGTTTCCTCACCATGTTTTCCTTCACCGTAAGCATTCGTATGATATGCGTGAAGTAAAAGAAAGTGGTGCCCCCAGCAAGTTTTGTACTGAAAACCCCCGGGTTGGAAAGTGGAAAGTTGGAGTTGCATCATGTGTCCGTGACGAAACCTATGAATGAACTATGCGAATTTGCGCACACTATCCCAGAAACAGTCGAGTAGCAACCATCCCATTGTGTCCGAGCCCTAACAATCGGACAGAGTGGGTACCTCTCGGCTTCGTGCAGTATCTCGGTGTAGGCTCGGGTGCTGTGCACGTCGCTAGCGGCCACACGCTGCTTGAGATACGCGTAGAACAGGTCCATGCGCTGCTTTTCGTTCTTCTCCAGGTCCTCAGACAGTGTCATGCTCTTGGCGCCGTCCGTCAGGTCTGCAATTGCAATTTGTTTTCCATTAGTGTCTGGAAATCACTTTTTTAAGTTGATGCACAGTTTTTGAAGTATTGGCAACTGATTAAGAAACCGCTGACGATGGGATTGTATAACTCTGATAAACATGGTTCGGTTATATGCGGTTCATTAGTCAGAAATTTATCTTTTCAAGTTGTGCTTGATAAGCTTATACCAAGAAGGCATTTTTAGTAAGGTCTAGAAAGTCTGTTAGTAAGTCTAGAAAGTCTGTTAGTAAGATTAGAAAGTCTGTTAGTCTAGAAAGTTTTGAGTAAAAGAAGCAATATCTGAAAGGATGAAAGAAACATGCTCCATCATTAGTCTTCTTTGTCTCTGTTCCATTACCCAGTCTATGGTTGCCCATTTGCTTCCGTATGCCTCACAGCACCTAAAGTCTACCATCTCCGGTACGATCGGAATTAAAAATACGGGAAATGCATTTCGGTTAACCGGAATTCTAGTAACCGAGATTAACTGAGGTCGGATTGACTAAGGTCGAGATAAAGTGAGGTGTGGGTTACCCTGCATGCGAGCGCGCACCGCCTCCTCGCTGACGTCCACAGTCCAGGTGGTGCCGGTGTCGTCGTCTTCATCCTTCCGCTTGCTCTTGCTGCGGGCGCCCGGCGTAGTGGGTGCGGGCGCCGCCTCACCTTCCTGTGCAAGCGTGTCATTGTTGCATGTCAAGGTTATGGGCAGTGCCACCCAGTCCAACATAAATATACTACAATGGCTTAAAAATGTGATTTGAAAAAGCCTTGGAAATGCACCATAGTTCATTACCAACACAGAAATAAATCCTAAATATCAATCAACGAAAAAATTCAAACGGTCAGCACCAAGTATAGACAAAGCCTTCCTCAACACCCGAACCCTCTGGTAGGCCAGCTAACATACAAAAAATATGAGAAATTTCTCAAAAGGCAAAATATAATGGAACTGGACATTTAAAGATATCCTGATTAAATTAAGTTGTCCTAGCTGAAGCACAAACTCGTCACGAACATCCACAGAACTCGTCCGCTTTTAGTCATCAGAATGATCGCAGATAGCAAGAAGAAATAAAAAGGTAATATAACACGCTTTCTAGTTCTTCAATGGAGGATAGATGGCGCCAGTATATTAAAAGTAGTACTAATAGGAATTGTAGCAACTAGACATATTTGCGTCGCCGAAATCATAACATTTAGACCATCCTTTGAAATATATTATTGCCAAAACACTGCTTCATAAAAATGGATGGTCAAAACATAATAATATATAGCGTCAAAGATAAATGAGAGTAGGGTAAGATGGCTAACGTCATACAAGTATTGAATAGGGATGATAAACGTCAATAGATGGCGTTGCAAGAATACATTAAATATAAATCAATAAATATCAATGATATTTTTTTTCTGCAGTGTCATTACTGCATTTATAGTTAAAATGTAACGTTTTCATCATGCCTGCCTAGACAAAATTTGGAATTAAGATAAGTTTAATAACGGTGTAAACAGTTCTGACAATGACAATGTTTTGGTGGATAATGTTTCAATATTATCTGATTGTTAATAAGTGTTTCTGCCTGATGCCCTATCCTATTGCGCTGATGGTAATGAATCTGGTTACTAACACGTGGTGCATCGGAGCCATCCGTCGAGGTGTCATGGCCGTTGGAGTGACCTGAACGCTTGGAGCGCTTGCCGCGGTTGCCTTCGGTCAGCGACGACCCCTGAAACACAGAAACGATTCATCATTTCAATGCACTCCGTCACTGGAGCATCGTGTCGCTGGTGTTCCGAAGATCTCCCGGGCTCCGTCTCCAGTTGTCGCACTGCAGATTCAGTTCACCTAACCTTTTTTAATTTTCTAAATACGGTAATTTATTTTGGTGGCGGCATAATTTTTCTTTCAATAGATATCATTTGCGTTGGTAGTAAACGAAATTGTGACTTCATCTTTAAACAAGAGTTTGTTGATCGCAAGCTTCGCTACTAAGGAACACAGAATTGATCAGTTAGTTCGTATCTGCTGGTGGTGTAATACGTTTCGACAGGGTCATCTGTCGAGCACCTCTGATATTAGCCCAACACATTGATCCCCAAATAAATAAGGTGTCATTCCAGAACGTCCACTTTATGAGCACGAACTAGATGGAAAACACAGATAATTTTCCATTGCCGTTTCGACCATCTTTCCAGACAATGCGATGGTACCTGTGCGTTCTTATACTACGCTGGGTGGACATTGTCTATATCTCACCCTGCTCACTGGCACCAAAAAATGGGGCGTCTTTGTGGCACTTTTTTTAAATGAGAGTACCTGCGTGGCGGGGTCGGTGTCGGGCGGGTTCTTGAGTATGAACGTGTTGAGCTTGTGGTTGAACTCGAGCAGGCCGTGGTAGCCGCATGCCTTGCAGCCCTGCGAGATTGTGTTCCGCTTGGTCGACACGATCAGCTCCGTCTCTGGGTTGTCGCACTCCGGGCACAGCACGAACTTGCGGATGAAACTGCAACATTATTTGAACATTTTTTTAAATAAAATAATAAATATAGTACTGGTAAACCTGTTACCAGTCTTTTCGTAGTTTTTTATATTTTTTTATGTTAAACGCGGCACATGGCTTACGCCAGGAACGCATAATGTCCCACAATGCCCGTGGGATTTGAAAGCTGCGAAAACCATGCCGCCCGGCAAGGTGCTTCTTTACACCATGTTTGAAAGACTCCAGAATGTACTTTGGGGGAATATATTCAGCAAAGAGTCGATTCTATAGTTTACCGACCCTATAGATAAAGGATTTCGAGGATCGGCTGGTTCTTCTCTAATGAATGTCGACAGTAAATGGGTGCATTCCCTGCCTTGGATACGACAATCTTTAAATGTTTTAGATTGCCAAAACCTTCCTATAAGTAAGTAGTATACCATTACATACTTTTAACAACAATGATATGAATGATGGTCAAAGCGGCAATGACAATTGTCCACGTTTTCCACTCTCTTCAACAAAGACATGAAATATAATGAAGGTCCTGGTTGGGTTAATGTAATCACAGTAGGTGTGGTATTAGCCACCCTAGTCTGGTTACTTAAGAACAGCCCGTAAGCTATGCTCCCCATACAAACGTAGTTTACTTATCATTTAAAAACAGCTGTTCCAATTAAATTGATATTTAATATCTAAAATCAGGGAACCAATATCTGTGTCTGCATGCTTTTGTTTTTTTGATAAATCCAAACCGAATCAGATGAAAGCAAAAACAAAATCTTCATGTTATCTCTGTGGTTTGACTCAGTATACATTTATCGAAAAAACAAAGGCATGCAGACACAGATATTTGTTGCCAGATATGTGATACCAAATATCAAGTAAATTGCTACAGTGGTTTTCAAATGATTAGTAAACTACGTTTGTATGGAAGCCGAAATTTTCTGATGCTTACGGGAAGAAGTATTTTTTTATGACTGGACATGGATAGTTAATAACACACCTACTGTCATGATATTAGCTCCCAACTTTCAGGGACCTTTCAAGGATATTAGCTAAAATGGTGTGTTATGGTGTATTTCAATGATTGAAATACACCAAAATGAAAGTGCCACAATGAAGAAGACACTCACCCGTCGAGTAAGTCCTGAAGTTTGGCGGCGTCATGGCTGCCGTTGACGATGAAACGCTCATTCTTGAAGTCGAACTGGGTCTGCGCGCCGAGCTCGCACCCAAAGTACTTGGTAGGGTCTGCAGACAAGTCATATACACGTTATAACAACATTCCAGTGCTCGGGTTGCATACATGCCAAACATTGTATAGTATGTTTTTTGATATAGTGAGCAAAGTAAAAAGGAAAAGAAATTTTAAAAGTTTCTATCTGGTGCCTTTTTTTTTATAGAAAAGTAGTGAAGCCCAGTGTATCTAATCAATTTTTCAATTGCACATGCACTATCTCCAAAACATCCTTTCTCAAGTAGGGGTTCTAGTCCTGGTAAGCATCATGGCTAATCTATGTAGCTTGAAAAATGTGCAGTGATGTACATTGTCAAGTTAATAATATAAAGAGAAATTAGTTTGCTCTGTTTACGACTTTTTTAATGTGAGGTCCTGTGAAACGCGGAAGATAAAAAATCCAAATAGGGCACCACTCACAGGTGGCGGGACGTCCGAGCGCCTTGGCCACGTCGATCATGTTGACGATGACGGTCTTGATGCCGTTGCCCTTGCCCTCGACCTTGGCGCAGATGCGCGGCATCTTGTAGCGGTAGAACGCATCCGCGACATTGCGGTTAACGTTGAGGGTGCCCATCTTGAAGAGTCCGCTCCTATTCCTCTGTCACTGCTTGGCTGCTTTCTGAAAACACAAACGAAGCCTTTTAATAAACGGCGTTATTTGTGAAACCACTCTGACGGTTGGAAAAAGTTACAAGAAATTTATTAACACCCAAAACAATGTTGGCAATCATCAACCACTTCTAACAACTACAAAAACAACTGTTACAATCCTATTCAGAATAAGCTAGTGAGCATTTTCGCAAGTGTTTAGTTCACACGACAACTGCATGGATTGGTCCTTTGCCTACCCTGTGACAAACAAATGTTGTCAAAAAACAAATTTGTCTCTGGCCTGTGTCGATCAGTGCTGTGACAGATCGATTTGTATTTCTGGCAGGAATTTGTCTATGCCTGTGATGGCAACTTTAAGAAAGAGAAATGAAACCCTTCACGGCAAGAGGTTGTGTGATAGTCGACATAAGTGCCATGTGTTTTGCTGTCTCAAATTGGCAATGCTGGCCGTGTAGGCTTGAGTGTGTGTGAAAATGTAAAGTGTCGGCGAATGCGAAGTCCTAATTCTAGCTGAATGCAGTTAAGATTTCCATTCGACGTGTCGGTGTCTTAGGGCGCCTTGAAAGGCCCGAGAATCTCGAACTCATTCTGCATGGACTAAATTGCCATCGAATCGAAACCAAACTACTCACGAATTAATCTGTGCAAGCAACTGTCGTTGTATGTAATGACGAATTCCACATGGGAATTATCATTTTTTTTATTTTTTTTTTTATGGTCTTATCTGCGATCAGTCCTTGGACTATAAGCGGATTTGTTGATGGTTCGGATCTTGTGTGGAGTGTGCCCCCCACTAGGGACATCATCTCCTTAGGCTAATGCAGCTGCTAACGATTTTGCAGCATCAGGATGTCATGTCTTTTGAGACGCTTTGGGTAATTTTGTCGAATTAGTTGGGCAGCCAATATGTTAGGGTGGTTTTTCAGTCGCTCCTGATATTTGTTTGCAGTGGACCGGACTTCGTCTTTAACATTCTTCATCTGTAGATGATCATGGATTTCAGCGTTTGTGGTGTACCATGGGACATTTGATATGGTTCTTAGAATCATGTTTTGTTGCCGTTGCAACATGGCGATGTTTGAGTTGCTGGCACTTCCCCACAGCTGTATGCCGTACATCCATACGGGTTTGAGGATGCTTTTGTAGATCAGGAGCTTATTATCCGTTGACAGTCTGCTGTTGCGGCCAAGCAGCCAGTGAAGGTTGTTATATCTGACTTTTAACTCTTCCCTTTTGGTTTTTATGTGTTGCCTCCATGTTAGGCGACGGTCCAGGTGTAAGCCGAGGTACTTTACACTGTCTTTGTGTGGCAGGATGGAGTTTTCTAGGGTAACTGGTGGACAATTGCCTTTTTTCAGTGTGAAAGTCACCTGTACCGATTTGGAGGCAGATGCTTTTATTTTCCATGCCTGCAACCATTCAGTAACGGCATTAAGTCCCTTTTGTAGTGATTGTGATGCCACTTCAGGATCTTTATCGCTAGCCAGGAGGGCAGTATCATCAGCGAAGGTGGCAGTGACTACTCCAGGAACTTCAGGGAGATCTGCAGTGTAAATTGTGTATAGCACAGGTCCCAGCACTGATCCTTGTGGTACACCTGCCCTGATTTCATGGAAAGAAGAGGTAGCGTCACCACTTTTTATTTGGAATAGTCTTTCTGTTAGGTATGAATTCAATATGGAGAAGTAGTTATGTGGAAGGGATTTTTTTAATTTACAGAGAAGACCCTTGTGCCAAACTCTATCAAATGCCTGTTGGATGTCAAGGAACGCAGATGAGCAGTATTCCTTCTGCTCTAGTGTTTTTCTTATTTTGTTGCAGACTCGGTGAACCTGTTCCACTGTTGAGTGTTGTTGCCGGAATCCAAATTGATGGTTGGGTATTACTTGGTTCTCTGTAAGTAGAGGCGACATTCTCCAGAGTAGAATTTTTTCGAGCACCTTTGACAGTACTGGCAATAGGCTTATTGGTCTGTAGGAAGCGACATCGTTTGCCGGTTTGCCAATTTTCCGTATCATTATAATTTGCGATACCTTCCATAGACCTGGCCAGTGTTGAACCCTCAAAATTCCATTAAAGAGGGTGGTCAGGAAAACTATTGCCTTTTTGGGCAATTCTTTCAGTATTTCCTTGGTGATTAGGTCAAAACCTGGTGCTTTCTTGTCCTTTAGTTCCCTGATCGTCCTTTTGACCTCTTGTGTTGTGACTGGCTTAGGAGGTGGGTGTAACTGGAAGTCTTGGTCAATAATGGCATCTACCATTCTCTCTGTTTCACTGTCACTGGTTTCGTGTGGTGCAAACACTTCGGCCAGGTGCTCAGCAAATGTATTAGCCTTTTCCTGTGCTGTTCTGGCCCACTTGTTGTCGCTATTTCTTATAGGAGGAGTTGCTTCCTGGGGTCTATCGTAGGACTTGGTGAATTTCCACAACGAGTAGTTAGTAGGTGCAGTAGCAGTAAGAGATTCCAGTTTCGTACTGAGTGTGGTGTCGTGCCATTCACGTAGTAATGCTTTTAGTTTTGTAGTAGCACTATTAAGCACAGTTTTGTCTGCTTTGTTTCTACTCTGGTGCCACAAACGGCGGAGCCTGCGTTTTTCTAGGATTTGTTGTCTTATCTCTAGTGGATGATTTGTAGGATGTGCACTGTGCTCTATGGTAGGAGTATTTTTCCAGCATGCTTCTTGTACAAGTGACGTGAAATACTTGGTAGCATTTTCAATATCTTCAAGGGACTTAAGTGGTACTTTTAGGTTTATGTGGTCATTCATATAGTGTCGAAATGAGGCCCAGTCAGTGTATTTATTGTAGAGGATATCTTGAGTGTCGCAACTAATGAGCATTGTGCTTACCGTAAGAATTACCGGGGTATGATCTGAGGACCCATCGAAACAGCTTTCAGGCTTAAGATAGTGTCTAGACATTCCTTTAACAACAAAGAAGTCCAAGAGATCAGGAATTTTTTTTTCATCTGTTGGCCAGTATGTTGGCTCTGTAGTGGATATTGCACTCAAATGGTTTTCTTCAATACTCTTTTTTAAGCATCTGCCTCTTGTGGTAGTCAACCTGGACCCCCAGTACGTGTGTTTGGCGTTCCAGTCACCTCCGGCTATAAACCGTCCTCCGAGTGTTTTGAAGAAGGCATTAAACAATGGTTCCTTAATTTTGTGTTTTGGAGGGCAGTATATAGCCGAGACATTGAAGTGTCCGCAGTTATCTTCTACTGCAATTGTTGTTGCTTGCAAGTAGTCTGTTTTGAAATCAAGTAGTAGATGATGTTTAATATTTTTTCGGATAATTATGGCTGTTCCTCCATGTCCAGTTCCATCAGGGTGGTTTGTTACATATGTATTATATCCTTGGAATGTGATTTTGGTTTGGCTGGTACAGTGCGCTTCAGAGATAAGAATGAGATCATTTTTAGCTACTTATTCCGTGTGAAGCTGCAAGCAATTACATGAATCCTAAAGTAATGTCGAAGCGGATTCCTCCCGGATGTTAGCTTTCCATGTCAAGTTTCATAAAAAAACTAATCACAAAGAGAATTTCTTTGATAGCAACATTTTTCCGCAAACTAGCAAACTAACAAATGGCATTTATTTTTGTTTTAATAAAAGCATTCACTATTACTTGTCTACCTAGTGCAAATGTTAAAGTTAAGCTTTTCTCCCTGACTTCATTCAATAACTGTTCAGTAACCAGTGAGTGCCAAACATACTTGTTCGCCGAGTCGTACTAATCGATTAAACATACCTTAAAAAATAATAGTGGTGCTATAGTGGTTCACTCGCGAGCGGCCACTAGAGCGAGCGGCGCGACGCGGGGCGGATGGTGGATGCTGGTGCGGGGACGGCGTGTCGCGGGGGCGGCATGCGGCGCGGGGGCGGCGGGGGGGCGGCGGCGGCGCGGGCACCACCACTACGGCCAGTCACGTTTCTCTGAACGGTTGAAGTTTTCGATGCCTATTGCTGGAAAATTTTGATGTTCTGCAACAGAGAGAGCAGCATACGTTCACCGATCACAGCGCTCGATCGATACACGTCGAAATGTTTCGCGCGACCCAAGGCTCCATGAAAAGCGGAAACTGTCCCTGTAAGCAGAGAGCACGGAAGGCTGGGAGTATCAACCGAAACTCGTTTGTATGGTGGCAGCGTAGAGTGAATTCACTTCCTACCGATTTTATGGAGTTATAACGACATGTAAGAACTTCACAGGAAGCTATTTAGTGCAACGAATATTCTATGTTGGGCCTTCAGCGCCATGACAATGAATTTAGATCGCTACTCCCGTTCTTCCATCCTAGCTTATCTGATATGAGACAGTATACATTACAGAAGAAAAAAAATCTTACTGCCTGGGATAGCAAATGACTCGGTTAGGGCAGAGGTCTTGGCTAGGGACTACCCCCATACGAGAGACCACTTGCAAGTGAGGTCCCTCTAGCCCACAGCACATCAGGGCTCTGCCAAAGCGGCTGCATAGATTAATGGTAGGGAAAGATTGCTAATGTTATACATGTGTTGAATAAATATAATAAAAGTCCACAGACGGCGTCACAATTCACATCTCAGAATACATGAAATACAAACCAGTCAATATTTATGGTATTTTTAGGGTTCCGTAACGAAGACCACCCGCCAGGTGGGACGACTACATCAAGTGCGTCGGCAGAAAGCAGTGATTCAGTACCGCTGATGTCCAGCAGTGGACGCAAACACGCTGACTGACTGACCCAAAGGGTGAAAACGGAACCCTATTACAAAACCTCCGCTGTCCGTCCGTCCGTCTGTCACAGGGCTGTATCTCGTGAACCGTAATAGGTAGGCAGCTGAAATTTTCACAGAGTGTGTATTTATTTTGCCGCTATAACAAGAAATATGTAAAATATAAAAAATATAAAAATTAAAGGGCCCCCTTTAAAAAACCTATTTTTTGTGTTGAATCTTGTATGATGGTACGGAACCCTTCGAGTGCGAGTCCGACTTGCCCTTGGCCGGTTTTTTTTATTTGAAATAACATTACTTCATTTATAGTTAATAAATGCAACGTTTTCATCAGGCCTTCCTTGGCAAAATTTTAAAATAAGCTTAGCTTAATGAAGGTGTTACTAGTGCTGGCAGTGACGGGAGATAGCGCTGGTTAGCAATGTCATAGTACCAGCGAAAGTAAGCAGTTTTCGGCAAATTTTGTACGTTGTATGATGTTAGCAGTCCATCCCTACTGTCCTTTGTCTACGGCGGCAGCAAGGGAGTGGAGGTGTGGGGTCTGGTGTCTGGGTGTACCTGCGTCCAGTGGTGCGCGGACCGTGGTGCGTCATGCACGCTCGGTTGGCGGGCGCCGCGCTCCGTACTGTCGCTGCCAAGCTAAACGTATCTCCGCACTGTACTGATGTCTCTGTAACAATATAGAAAGAAACCTTTCAGAATTTCATTGATTCGACAGACATGGCCAATTTTCACTCGAGCCACGAAACCAAGTGGCAAGTGACAATCCTTGGTTGAGAAAGTCTCCGGCGAGAGTAAGAGCCAGAGTTACTATCCCTAGGTTACGGGACTGTTCGTTGGGTGATGAGGTTAAGTGTATGAACTGGACAGAGAAATGTGCGACACGATAGGTAGAAATTACTCTTGCTACTGTATATAGTAGGTACGGCGTACTCTTTCTCAGGCACCTTTTCAGGGTCCCATCGCAAAAAGCGAAAACAATTACCCTTATTGTGGTCTGCCTCTCGAGTCTATCGGTCAAATGAATTTTGTCCCGAATTGTAATCCTAAAAATTGTTTGGAAATTTAAAATATTTACAAATACAGGTACCAACATATTACTTATGCTCAAAACGATGTTTGAGAAAAAGCGCTAATGTGTATGTAATTGCAAAATAATCATAATGCAGGGACGAATTTCTTCAATGTGTACTCTTTCAAGTAGTGTTATTCCCAACATGACCCATGTCCATGTCCAGCAGTGACCCTTGGCACTTGAACATGTTCATGCTTGACCGGTTTTTATAGAAATGAGCTGGAACCCTACCAGGTTCCTAGATTCCTGAACATGTGTATGCATCACAGAATGTTCTCTGCCTACGTCGATAAACAAAGCGTGATGCTGTGTACATATTATGCAAGTAGTGTTTCGTACCGCAATAATAACGCGAAACGTCCGTCAGAAGCGCCATTCGCTCTGAGAGCATTGTTAAAAAGTTCGCCACGCCAATCCGGCAGATTGGACGGTCGTAAAAGAAGCCAGTTTAGTGCAGTAAAACTATTTTTGCACACGACGTGATCTCACAAGTAGGATTTTTAGGCGATACGACAAAGGTGGAGGAGGGTTTGCTACAGAATATGCTAACGAAGTTCAGGGAACAAAATAGACAATAAAAAAATGTGACCCAAAAAATCTAGCCATGACATGTACGTACATAGGTAATAGTTTGGTAATAGGTAATAGTAATACATAGATTGGCCTATAATCGTGTATATACCCTGCTCCCTAAACTAGCCCGTAGACTGTACTATAGGAAGCAGTGGGTATTCCTTGTTAATTTAATATAGGCAGGTAGGGCATTTCTGGTAACTGTAACATACATTATTGTGAATGTGCTATCCATCTATTCAATGACATACAACGACATAATATTTCACACTAAACTTTGCACCGACTCAAAGATTTTTTGTAATGATTAATTATGTTTAAAGTAGTTTTCTATGACAAACAGAAGCTTTTCTTCTTCAAACACAATGGAGTGCATTTTCTTTCTATAAACTAACAAAATTTGATGTCCACGTTTCTAAGACGGGTGGACACCTACGTTTTTAAGGCAGAGTCGTTCACACGCCATCACAATGTGCCTAGTGTTTTGTTTCCCGTTTACCCGACCGGTTGGTGAAATTTGTGAAATGTAGGACGGAAAATATTTTCCATCTAGTAAGCGTAAATTAATCATCTGGCGAATAAATAATCTTCTTAATATTAAATTAAATTCTGCGTGCAGAAAAAAGGTGGGAGGCACGGAACCTCGTCACAGACAAGCAATAAATAAATCTGTCTGAAAAGGTTACATGCCTATTATAATGTTATATAGGCCTCCGCCGTAATCCCTGACAGAAGAAATAGATTTAAAAAACTTCGGTATAGACCGCAAGCTGCCTATAGGAAGGGGCATTGCACGTCAAGTATGAAAGGTTATCTCATGGTGTTTTCCTGGCGGCATCGGAAATAAATGAGCAAAGTGTATTAAAAAGCCTTTTTTTTTTAGTTTGAGTCGCATTAGGTCAGCTAAAGAGTTATCGATCCTGTAGGAAGACACTCACCCCGAGGCAACGCCTGAGGGTACAGGTCCCTACAGCTAACTGGTACCCGACGCCCAAGTGACGCACCCGCGCAGAGGGGAGGATGCCTCGCCAGGGCCTTAGTTCACTGCCGGTGCCTGTACAGACGCGTCATCTTGCAGGTTGATAGCCACCCCAAGGACTGATACCGGCAATGGTTACGATTCTGCCAAAATCCAGCATGGGGTCATTCCAGCATGTGGTCATTTCACAAAAAGTTCATACAGTCGGTTTGAGTAAGTAAAGTCGGAAGAAATCGATTACAAATGAGCAAAAGGTGTTGCGGCCTCCGCCTCCACAACGACCTGGAAATACTATTACATGGTCTGAAATGCCAGTTGTAAGCGAAATAGATATGTTTTAATGATGAATGGAAATATGAGTAGGGAAAGCTGATGAGGAGTGTGAAAAGGAATAATGAAAGCGGAGGCAGGTTCTCGGACTGGGGTGCAATCGGAATGACCCATTGCTGACTGGCATGTGTACACTTGTACAGTTGTACACCCAGCACATGCAAACCAGCAAACGAATTTGATATCGAGCGGATTTCGCTTAGCACCCCACTCACTTCCACGCCAATCGACATCAATTCGACACGAGCCGTGGGCTTGCCATTTATTTACGGCGACCTACCCGCATTCCCTACCCAGCGAGCATGGAAGGACGGGGGAGGAACCGAAACTCGAACCGAACGCAGGGAATGTCAGGGAAGTTATATGGTTTTCCCCAAACTGTAAATATTTGTGACCTAATTAACTTGTCTTTTTAAGTTACACGTAAGGTGTCGTTGGATCTCGAGAAAATCAGTAGTAAGCGAATTTGTAAGCAAACTGACACGCCGGCGTTGCCGCCATTGTATGTAAAAATTGGCTTTCTTTTGACAGAGGAGTTTCTGTTGCTACTGCCGTCCTACCATGCTCGCTGCCATTACATACATAACGACAAAACTCCACGTCGGACTCGCCGTCCGGAAACTCGGGCAGTTACGCCACACCGCAGACGCCAGCCAAGGTCAGGGTTGACGAGAGACTGGAGGGCGGGGGGGGGACCGAGGGTGCGGCAAGCCGGGGTGGCGGCAGCGCACTGCGCCAAATTACGAACACCCAACGAATGCAGCACTCGCGAAACTCCAGCACCGCCCAGCATGTTGGAGACATTGCAGCTGTTAAATTGCTGCAATTATGGTGACACACACAGAAACGAGTGGGATTTTTGTGCCCAGGCCGTCTGGTAGAACATAACAGTACCGGGGCCTACCATGTTAAATTAACTCGCCAGGTGAACAGGCAAGTGACTGATTAACTCTATTTTTTATTTCATACCATGCTAACTGTCAAACGAAGTGTTATTCGGCCAGGTGAACTGAAATTTACCAGTTAGTATGGTACGAAAAGCAACTTCACGCCAAAATCTCAAATCTCGCGAAATGCAGCAGACTTCAATCCAGCATGATATAATTGTGTCTTTATTGTAATGGTAAAACGTTGCGATCTTGCAATGTAGAGTTTGACATTGTGATAAAATGAAGGCAGCAGACTTCAATCCCGCATGATATAATTGTGTATTTACTGCAATGGTAAATCGGTGCGATCTTGCAATGTAGAGTTTGACATTGTGATAAAATGAAGGCTGCAGACTTCAATCCCGCATGATATAATTGTGTATTTACTGCAATGGTAAACCAGTGCGATCTTGCAATGTAGAGTTCCGGTTCCGTTTTCACCCTTTGGGTACGGAACCCTAAAAAGGTTCCGATTTCATAAAAAAACGAACAAGCGAACGGGGCGCTGGTGTCGGGTGGGCTGACGATGAACGTGCAGGATCGCGAACAAAGAATGCGGACTGGTAAGTCCCATAAGAGAGCCATGATCTCCATACTAGACGAAATAAAAAACGGAATGTTTACGGAATAACTACTCATTGAATATTACGATGCTGAAGTTTCGGCAGGGACTTCCGTAACACCTGGCCCTGCACTGAAGTCGTCGCAGCGAATCGCACTGACGCTGTCTCATTAGAAACTTGCGACACATCCAGTATGTTGGAGTGAGACAACATTAACAAAACTCGCGACGGTTTCGGCGCACGCCTTCGCCGGAAGCTGCGAGTATGCCATTGTGCGCGCGATGGCGCGCAGTGGAAATCGACGAAGCAACGATCTAGACTGCGTGTCGCGCGGTGGCACGCGGCGCGAACAGTAGCCCAATTCTGGGAAATCCAGACCAATACTGGGAACTCTGAGTCGATAATTCAGGCGTGTTCTCAGGACAGAAATTCACTTTGACATCCCTTTGGCATTCTGGTAATCGATCGCAGACCACACGGAATGAAACATTACCATGTACACATTCCCGAATTCGGCGCTAATGTCAAAATACATATCCATTTCCATAAGCGATACGTGAATCCACCAGAACAGGTCGGGAGTTATTTACTGATTCTGTGAGAATTCAGGAGTGGATACTCCGTCTGTAAACGAATTAGCGCAAGAATTGGTGTCCAGCCGCCAGTTGACGATCGATAACAACGTTGTAACAGGAAGCGTTATAATGCACTACTATGTAACTGCGTGTTCGATTGAATACACTGCGGAATGTTCGGCATTTTAAACGCCGGTGGACATGACACCTGCACAATTGGACAAACGGAACGCAAGTAGCGAGTAACTCAATGCCGCCTCAAGGGGGAACTATACGATGAACGTTCCATGCAAAATATTCTTGCCCGGAATTGGCTGTACGTGAAGGATGTATACATTTTTATAAGACAAATAATAAAAACAAAAAAATAACTTTTCGTCGAACTTCATGTCATAAACATTCGACGACGAAAGTTTTTAATTTCTAATTTTTAAAGTTTTCTTGAAAACTTTTATCATTCCTCCTGCAAGAACCATCCGAACCTATAGATCCGTTATTATATAAAGTCGGTAGTAAAAAACCGGCTAAATGCGAGTCGGACTCGCACACAAAGGGTACCATCGTACAAGATTTAACACAAAATAATCACGTTTTAATTTTTATTAAAACGTGAACTTAAATTTTTTTTTTGTTTTTCCTATTCGTTGTTATAGCGGCATAATTAATACATACTCTGTGAACATTTCAGCTGCCTACCTATAACGGTTCATGAGATACAGCCCTGTGACAGACGGACGGGCAGCGGAGGCTTAGTAATAGGGTTCAGTTTTCACCATTTGGGAAAGAAGTTTTCGCCCCTAGAAAGCACCTGGCGGCCAGAAAGCACCTCGGGTGCCTCTTAGGGGAAGGTCTGGCGTTCGCCGTTTATTAGAGTACACAAAAAAGACAATATAATATTGTGACCGTAACGTATGGCGCTCTACTATCTCTGCCTTACCCTCCGCGAAAACAGCGCAATGTTTACGTACGAGTCCACAATGTGCACGTCACGCTCAGGTCCTCCTCGCGACTCACGTCGGATTGCCGAAGCAATAAACGCGATAAAACGCACGTGAGCCGTCCACGCCACGTGGGAGCTTACCACCACCGTGATGACATGTAGACGTCATCGGGTCGTGCTCCATGCTGTGTATTCAACACTTAAAAGCCCATTGCCGCGATAAAGAAAAGTCCACAGAAGAGAAAAGGCAAAAGAAGTGTCATGTGGTCGTCACTCCGCCGTATGGACGAATTGTGCATTTAATCTTATGGAACCAGCTGGGCATCGTACACGCGCACACAGTCCAAACATCGCCACCGCGTCATTCCGAAATTCGTTCGCTAAGTCAGTTCCCTCCCACCCCAGACAGCGTGTTAAGTTGGGTTGGTGGTTTTAGAAAATTGGAGACAGCTGGTTTCGTAGTAAACGCGGTAGGTGGCACATCGCCTTCCTTTTTTTATCTGAGGAAAAGTCTACACACGCACCTCTAATGACGCCCGCATAGATGTACAGTTTTCAACTTTGGGGAAGCGCCAGTGATTCAATACAATCGCCATGTTGCAACGACTGCTAAATACGATTATTCGAACCGTAGCAACTGTTCTGTGGTTTGTCGCAAATAATGAGATTGTAAACGTTGACTAAAATATTGTAAAAGAGGAAATCTGGTCCGCAAAGACATATCATAAACGGATCACAAATCACCCCATCGTTTTGCCAGTCAAGTTGATACACCACAACTACCCAAAACACTGTGTCTGGTGGGAAATCGTTCATGTGGCCGAATCCTACGTAGATATCACACGAAAATATTTAATATTTAAATTACTATGCAAGTTTGGAGAAGTACCTATACCAGTTCACACAGAAATAAAAATAAAAAATTGGCGCAAACTTGGTCGAAATAAGAAAGTTATATGTATGCAAGATAGTAAAACAGGTTATCGAAAAGAAGACTACAAAAGTTAGTCAGAATACGGCGAAATAGAATACGGAAACTAGTTACGTCAGGTTTCCACCGGTTGTATTGCTAGATAAACCAAAGTGTCGAACCTGCAATGTTATGTGACCGAGAAGATAAGGCTATTCTAAAACTATTTTGTGGCATGCTCAGTCATATTCGAGATTATCATATTGTGGCAGGGCATCCATCAGCAGCTAGGGCACGTAGCTAAAATGGCTTATCATTGAAAAACATAGTCGAAGAAAACTTTCAGGGGCTTAAGTTAATATGTAGAAGTACTTCTACATTTGAAAAATGTGAAAACTGATCAAAGGTGAGCGGTTATTGATAAATTCAGCGAAGCTTCAATATAACATATGGATAACGCAAAGAGCGAAAATAAAGCTAGTCAGGAGTTAATGGCGATAATAGTCTACTATTCATGAGCCTCCATCTTGTAATACCGTAAAAATCGGCATACCTAAATATACGGCATGCGATTTTTTAATTCGATAAATAGAGCAAGAAAGTCGTACCAAGCCACATCGTCCCTGTTTTACTTAAAAATAGAGAAAGCTACATAGAGGAGGATCTACCTTAGTTATTACCAAATCGACGCATGACACATTGCCCAAGCTCGTTGAGAAGCCGAGCGAATGAGCAAAGACACTCGAAGCACAGATATAATGCATGTAATCTGTGCTCGTGGCGTCGCATCTAGAGCATGTTTCTAGTCGCCCGGACGCGTGGCGGTAGCGAGTGGATCAATGCCGAGACAGAGACTCCATGTCGGCGGGGCGCGAGCGACTCACTCATTGGCGGGTCAAGGTGTTGGGCCGCCTCCGCCGCTCGCCGCGCGGCTCCTCCGTGTCGGCGCTCGCTGGTGCCACTGCCGTGCTTGCGTCGTCAGCTCGCCCGACATGTGCGTGCCGCTGCGCAGACACCGCGCGAATGGCGGCCGCGAGCGAGCCCCGGCCGGGCGACCCGCGCGACCCCGCGCAGGCGCGCAGCCCCAGTTCCACCGTCGGGGTGGAGCCGTGTTCGCAGAGCGCCCTATCGCTTTCGAATAGAGTACATTTCGGGAACTGCGAATGGGAGGCGCGAAGCGGCGCGACAGTATCGAGCCTCGCGGGAACAGCTTCGTTGAACTCTGCACGCACGAGCCACTTTCGGACAAGCGACGCGATCCCAGCGGGTGGCTAATGTTAATGTCGACCTCGTGTTAGCGAAATTTTATATGCACACGGAATGAGTGGCGAGTTCATTATTGGGTCATTGAGTCTAACACTAATAAATTAATAGGTTCGAACGATATTTTCCCTCACCATGGGAAATTCGAACATAAATAATGTGGTGCACGAACATTACATATCATGTTTAGCAGGCCCTCGCCCGCGACTTCCAACGACGACCATTAACTTTCGAAATATCTCGGGGGCCTCAGGTTGTACTTTGGGGCAAATTCCCAGGTCCCTGCGTATACGGCATTCGAAGTTCCGGTCATGCGTCTGGTCAACACCCGAGAATCCTAATGTGCCTGTGAATACGCAGTTGTACCTGGGAAGATCAGAGCTGCAGTACACGGTGTATGCTTTGTACGAAATGTTTATGGTATCTTCGAGTTCAACGAGGAGCTTCCTACCCTTCTCCACTTCAGCCCGTCTTGAGTTCGGGTGACTGGTGTACTTAGCTAATAATTCATTCTCAGCAGAAGGGTTGAAAACAGCACCGAAAAACCTTCAGAATTCACTGACATGGCTTTGGGGCAACAGCAAAACTTTTATGTTGCACCCATACAGAAAGTCAACGATCCAGTCACTCAGGTCAGGTGGAATCTCGGTCAAATCTGGACGAAAGTTGTATTGGTGATCGATTCATTCCTTACTAGATTCCTAAGATACTGAGAGTTGACGATGCACTCCATCTCTTTGCAGATAAGAGAGGTAATGGCTATGGATCGGTAGTCGGCCGGGCCTGATCGATCGCCGTCTAGGCACGGGTTGAACTTTAGCAGATTTCCAAACAACAAACACATCCTATGGAATGCGATAGGCGGTAAAGACGGTTTAGGACATGTGCTAATTCTGGAACACACGTCTAATTTATATTCGGAATCTCTTTTTAAGACTCACTTTTAGATTCTGGACTTAAACCCTGTGGTGATAATTCATAACTTAAAATTATTGTGCTACAATTCAATAATTGTTCGTCCTTTAAGGCACGTAACGTATAAGGGTTATTTCTATAGTGATATTTTCGATTTTTCCTTGGAATCACCTAGCCGCATGATTACAATGATCTGCATATCCATTTAAACATTGATTAAATGGAATTAAATGGAAAACATTGATTCAGGAAGTTTACAGCGCAATAAAAAGCCGAGATATGTTCTGTTCACAATTCATTCAATCATTTAAAAAAATTGCTAAGTGTCTAATATTAAAAAAGATATAAAAACGCTCGCAATGAACTTAGAGAAATTACATTTGGCGGTGTACCTCTGCTTAACGCCCGGTTTCACCACCTCCAACTTCCTAAAATCCCAAGTTACCTTTCGGCTACACCACACTAATATGAAATGTAACCGAAAGTTAACTATCGGATTTCAGGTAGTTGGAGGTGATGAAAACGGGGGTAAAAGGGGCAATAGTACTGGAGTAATGCTATACTGAAGGGGCGGCAGGGGGACCTCGCCTATCGTCCAATTTGCACGCTGTCGCCTCCCGCCCGCCGCCGGTAACTGCCGCGGTTACCGCTATTTAGCAAATCAACGAAATTCTAATTCGTATATCTCTTAAACCAGCAAAGATCAAATAGCGTTTTTGAAATATTTTGATTTTGGTCTGACTGACCCTTGATCTGATTTAAGAACGCCCCGTAAGCTATGCTCCCCTTACAAACGTAGTTTACATTCATTTGGAAACCGCTACTCCAATTAAATTGATATTTAATATCTAATATCAGGTAACAAATATCTGTGTCTGAACGCTTTTGTTTTTTTTTTTTAAATCAAAACCGAATAAAATGAAAGTAAAAAGAAAATCTTCATACGAATTTTGTTTTTTTTTTGTTTGACCTTGAATACATTTCCCGAAAAAACAAAGACATGCAGACACAGATATTTGTAGCCTAATATTAGATACCAAATATCAAGTAAGTTGGAACAGTGGTTTTCAAATTATTAGTAAACTACGTTTGTATGGGAGGCGAAATTTTCAGATGCTTACGGGCCGACCTTAAGCTGTGCTTACGCATATCAGCATCACACTTTCGTCTACTTGTCTTCCAACATATAAACGCCTCTTGTGAACGAACTTGACGTAATCGCACGAACCTTGCGTTCAGGATCAAGGGCGACCAATCAGCTGGCAGGCGTCGATGATAACGGAGAAGGCCGTCTCTATGTTAATATTTGTTATAGTTAGAAGAGAAAGTTCAAAATTATCAGCTGACTTGAGAATAGACGTTCACCCATAACTCGAAGACACAAGGGAATAATACTGTTTTACAGAGCGAATACGGGTCAGGGTACGCGAACCAAAATACGAGCTGGACTAGAAGCTGAATACTAGATCAAAGGTTTATCCCTACTGATATTACAAATGCGAAAGTGGGCTAGTCCTTCTTTCACGCAGAAACGGATCAACGGATCGAGGGGTTTTTTTGCATAAATCGTTCCTGGGCCGGTGAAGGGCATAGGCTTTTATCCCGAAAAAAAAAAGATGTTTTGATGTTGCACCGAGTGAAGCCCGATGTCTTTTATTAAGAGACTTCGTCACGCAGCATCTCGCCGAAATACACGAAAAGGGTAGGCAGTAAGTTCGTACTGCTTACTTAAATTACAATAAAGCACGCAACTCCATTTTTGGCATTTCTAGCTTTTTCTTTCCTTCGTAACGTTACACGTTGGACGGCAGGAAATCGGAGACCATTATCATGGGTGCATTTATGGTTCCGAGAACAGAATAACTGAATATTCTGTACCCGAAGTCTCAGTTGCCACCTAAATTGGCGTTACGGCAAACCGATCGACTGGCGTTTTCAAATGTATGGAGAAATTGAAGAGCGCGCGCAGTGGGCGTTAAGCGAACTAACATTTGAGAGTCCGAGCTTGATTTGACAGCTTACTCAACGTTGCCGTAAATACGTCGACGTTGCCGTTTACGTTCACTCCGCGTTTTCATACAAATCGGAAGTCCGCGTTTGAATTTGACAGCTTGAAGAAGTAAAACCACAGAATATCTAGTAAAAACTTGTATGGAGTTTGACGTTTTTACGGAACTTCGAAGTTACGTAAACGCCAATTTAGGTGAGAACTGAGACTACCGGGGGGTCCATTCAGGGCAAGAGTGAGTTCGAATTCGTCACTAAATATCAACTCACTTTTTTAAATAGTCAATGTTTCCACACTTCTTGAACATCATTACAGTTGGGTAAAAATCTAGTCTGTCCCGTAAATACGTTGGAAGTATAAATAACGGTTCCGTTATTTTAATAATAATATATTTCCCAGCTATTTTTAGGTTAACTCACTCCCGAACTCGAACTCACTCTTGCTCTGAATGGACCCCCGGCTCTGTTCTTGGGTCGTCGGGAGTCTGTGTCAGTTACCAGTGGTTGATGAATGTCATCATTGTTTTAAGGCACGCAGGTAGTCATTGCTACAGCCTAATACCACCATAGTAGTGACTTTCCTTACGTCACTCCCTTCTCCGTAAGCAGTCGTATCATGAACATAGCCCTGAAGCGGAATAGAGATGTAAAAAAGGTTAAATACATCTAAGGTTACGATATCGAAGCATTTTTCTCGCGTCAGGTGAAAGAATGTGTTCGTTATGGGCTTCGATGAAAACATTTTGTATCTCACCCGAGAGAGGTTGTATGTGCTCCATTGTCGTTCTCTTGTAATCTGACATCTTGACCCCATCGGCTTTTCCAATTAGATCATCTGGATTGTGCTGTAACCGCACGCATTCCATACAAATTATGTGCATGAGAATAAATTTGACGCTCGGCTGGACTGAAGTTAAAATATATTAAATATAATTTAGAAATATTTTCCGTATTGTCCCGGTACCAAGTCAATAATAAAACACGTAGCGTAGTGGTTGATTGCGATGGGTCGATGGAACAACTTGGTCCACTTATTGTCAACTGTTTACTTTTACTTTGGCGAATCAATCTTTGCACGGCGCCACGTTTCCGCGAGTTTCCGGCGGAGCGCGTGCTCCGTGACGTCACGGCCGCTTCCGGTGCCGGCGGCGCCGGTGGGAGGGAGGGGCGCGCGCGGGGGGAGGCGGCGGCCGACCCCCTCACCTCCGCCCGCGCCAACACAACGTCAAAGCAATCGATCGCGGTGCGAAGGCAGCGCGTGTTGCCATTGCGTTTAACGTGGAATATTGCCATGTTTCATATCTAAGAATGTGACAATGCATAAACAAAAATATTCATTATTATTATATTTTTAATACTTGAAATCAATAGCGCGAGACGCGAAACCATAAATATGTCAGAGCATAGTAAATGAAAATGTAAAAGAGTAGTGGAAAGTTCATAAAATTATTTTGGTCGGTCCATAATCTTGGAACAGAGGAACTGTTTATCTTGTGTCGAAGTACCTATGTTTACCTCTCCCTTTGTTATTCTAGAATAAAACGTGAGGGTGACCCTAGTTCGTTAGGAACCAATGTGAAACTGGTTTCTCTACTTACTAGCCCACGCACGTTTGCACCATCGCAATGAACGAAAAATGGACGAGGCGGCAACAAAAAACTGATTCGGTTTCCGTCCAGTTCAGCGTAGGGGCGCACGTATGGACGGAAAGATCCTGGCATGGCAGCTAAGTTGGCAGGATTTGAACAAATAAAAACAAACTGAAAACACTTTAGCGTGCAGCGAGCACTAATCTCAAAGCAAAGATAACAGCGCGTTATCAGCTATGTGAGATTGCTGGTGTGTTTCCAATGCTATTTCATTGTCCGAAAGTTACAACCGGAAAATTCTCATGTATCGTCAGATAAAACGCAAACTTGTTCCAGCATAGAATATCGCATATGTAGGATTGTTGCTCGAGTCGTTGGACTCCACTCAAATTCGCGACATATGGCTTACGCCAGACGCTCACCCAAGAGACGCCCGACGACGCCCAAGGGTTTTCGAACTTCCCGAGGAAGTTCGTAAAAGCCATGCCGGCCAGCCAGATGCTTCTTCACACCATGTTTGATGGATCACAGATGTTGCTTTGGTGGAAATACCTTGGCAGGGTATTCCACAGCTTTTCGACACATAGATCGGTTGATTCTTATTTTTGGACTATCGACAGTGAATGCGTGCATTCCCTGCCTGTTCCGGGTTGATAGAAAGGGTACGGTGGGATGGTGTTATGCAGCTCTTAAAAGCTTGGGAAGAGAATGAGTTAATGATCTAGAGGTCTCGTAAAACCTAAAACGACTGCAACTACGCGGGGGGTTTGCAGAATGTACAGAGGAGTTATTCAAGGTGATTCCGCCATTCCCTATTGGGAATGTGAATTAACGTACGAAACTAATAAGGTCGTACGAATGTACGAGACTAATATTATCGTGCTGTTTAAACCTAGAATTTGGATTACAACATAGACTGCTGCTTAAACCTAAAATTTAGATAACATCATGAACTGCTGTTTAAAACTTAGAATCTAGATAACAACATGGACAGCTGCTTAAACCTAGATTGTCTTGTTTCAGTCTCTGTCAAGCGAATAAGCATTCGTTGCCCACCCCACATATTTTAGAAAGTTCTTGGTCAGCGTCGCTACTGACAGTTTTATTCGTCGCGTGATCTACACACAAAAATAATAAATGAGACAAACATACAAGGAAAGCGGTTCTTGGCACGGCACCCAGTTTGAGGTGCTAGTATCAGAACAGTTGGGGTGGTATTAACATCCATGTCGGTCTATAAAATAAATAAAACAAGAATCGAATTGCAATCGAGAGTCCGGTAGAATGGTGTTTTCTCGACGAATGCATCGCATCGTTCTACACAGTTTATTGCATAGCCACATTGCATAGCCTGCAGCCACCCTAAAGCCCTTACTCCGAATTTTACTTGAATACGAAATACTGTTGACGCAAGTTCTAATATGTGTATGATGAGCAAACTAAAATATGCCAGTCCGAGTTTACTCTCCTAATGATAATCAGTCAACAATGTTGACGTCTTCGGTAGCTTCCTTCCGTTATCTAATCTGTGGCGGGCTGCTTATTTCTGAACAAGTTTGGCGAAAGAAAAACTCGGACTGACACGGACTAGATCCATATCTGACGCTTCGCAAGCAGCAATTTTCAACGCTCGCCCTGTGCACCGTCACCTCGGCGACCAAGGAGTCGTGGTGTTGGAAAAGGATCATACCAGGCCCACCCTTTATGAACAATCCGCAGGGCGTGCACCGAAATATTGCTACTTGCAACACACAGAATACGATCGCAGGTACAATGGGCAACAGACCAAAGTTACCGGAAATGAACGTGACAAAGATGATACGTTGACTTCAGGCAATACTTTTAAGGGGGGAAATATACATACAATCGTTGTTTAAGGTAACTATTATTTAACTGTATATGCAACCCTACGAAAATACCTAGGCAGATTTAACCAAAAAAAACGTTCATTTTGACTTTCGACCGGAAATGGTAAGTTTGGTGTGTGTTCGTCTTACGTCTAAACTGGACGGAAGGCCAAGTCTGATTCAGGTTGAATTTAAATTTCGCTTATTTTTTCAGAAAGAAGCGGTGGCACAGAACATAAAATAATGACACGATTATACCAAAGACATTAACTCTGTAACTGATTTGAGTGTTCTGTGGGTGTTTAAACTATTGTCTAAGATTGGCTTACCACAGTTATTTTCCTCGGTCCTTCTGGCCGACGTTTCGAACTGTCCCGTGCAGCTCATTTTCAAGGCGAGTGCGTGCGTGCGGCTGGGCGCACGTTTGACAGACCACTGTCTGTCACACGCGAGCGGCTGCGAAGATTGTATGAGTGGCTGTGGGTAGGCAGAAAACTTGTTGCGGCTGCGTTCTGTGCTCCCATCAATGTGCAGAATGAGCTGACGACATCTTCCTGCGAATGCTTGTGTGGGGAGTCGGACTTGCTACATCTCAGAGGAGCCAGAACCGGATTCCAAACTGCTGACAATTTGTACGAGTCTCCTCTATTAAAATTGGCGTGCTTCGAAATCTCGATGGACTCACGGATAATCCTTGGGAAGAATCGTTTTTCGGTGGACAAAATCTTCACCTGATCGAATCTTATCCAGTGGTGTATTCCGGAGTCGGCGTGCTCGGCAATCGCAGATTTATTTTTGTCCATTTTCTTAAGGGCACGTACATGTTCAGAAATCCGTTCCATAACGCTGCGCTTGGTTTGGCCTATGTAGGATTTTCCACAGCTACAGGGAATCTGGTAGACACCCGGCGACTGTAACGGGTTTAGGGCGTCCTTCACGGAGCAAAGTAGATGTGACACCTTGGTTTGGGGTTGGAATATAGTTTTTATACTACATCTGCTTAACAACCTCCCAATTTTATCAGTGACTCCCTTTATGTATGGAAGGTACGCCTTCTGCCGCTCAGCACCTTGTCTGCGTGTGAACTTTTTAATTGTGTAGCTGGCAGACTTTCCTTTATATCCATTAGCGGCCAAAACTCTTGTCACCAATGCTCTTTCTTGGGCCTTGCTGCTATTATCACATAAGCGGTCTGCACGCAACCATAGCGACCTAACGACTGAATTTAGTTGGGCCGGATGATGGTGTGACGTGGCGTGCAGATACCTGTTGGTATGTGTTGATGTCCCAATGAGCCATCCGGCCGGCGTGATACCAAAACGTCCAAAAATGCCAGACCATTGTCATTAACCATTAACTCTGAATGGTTTCAACGTGTTTTGTGATTTACTCATGCTTACACATTATTGTTCGCTATCACCGTATTTCGCATTAGCGTGGAGCGCCTAGGGTTCAATCCATTGCAACACGTAGCAAGTTTGAGTGAAAAATACAATACTTAAAATCGATGCGACGTTGTGGATGCTGCCGCGCTCTATGCATCTCTATCACTCTATATAGCTCCATCCATCACTAGACGAGCTGTCTGGAAAACTAGGACGTAAACGGTGCAGGTTTAACATTTTTATTTTGGCGACTTGATATTTGATTGTTGTTCAGCTGAGTCCGCTGTAATGGGCGGGAATTGTTCATTTCTCAATGCAAGGAAAAAATCCCAGAGCAGTTAGATGCCATGTAAGGGCCTTTCCTTTATTCGAGCACGGATATATTTTTACAAATACAATTTTTCATCGCCGCTTTGACCACACTTCATTCAACGCGACGGCCACGACCCGTGCAGACTTCGGGCCTTTTTCACCTACTGCTGGTTAGCTTATTCGGGACTTTCTTAGCAGCTTGCAATCAATACAAGTATAAAGCTTTAGTAATAAATACCTACCCTTTAAGTATCGATTAAATTAAATCGGCATTGGTGAAAACCAGGTTTAGTCCTACAATCTGGGAAGTAGGAATGGGGGGGACCTACTGCTTTATATTTATTTCGAACCATGACGTGATCAGCATTCTCGATGAACGCGATATTCTCGCTTTCGTGCGCGTCTAGACTGTGGCCTTCAAGCTAGCAGGAGTTACACCACACCTAAGCTTTGGGCGGGCCACTCAACACACGTTCCCGCATCTTCACCATGTGCCCCAATTCGAATCACAATAAAGACTTCAATATACGCTAGTATGGACACAGAATAAGAGTAAGTTATGGACACAGAAAAAGAGTAAGTTATGGACACAGAATAAGAGTTAGTTATGGACACGCATAATGACGACGATAGACAAACATCACGCTACGACTCTTAGGATCTGAGCAAAAACGAAATAAAGCGCCGACGGCGGGCACTATTAGGTATTTCGCGGTGGGGGTCCACTCGAGTGATTGTCCAAAACCGACCAGATCGGAGCCAGGAACCTCAGCTAGTTTCATAATAAACGATCACACTTCCTCCCTAGATCATAAGCCAGCTAATGAAGATAACAATCAGTCGGGGTGTTCGTCGCGACAAGACCCTAAAACCGAATGCGGAGCGGCGACCTCGCGTGAACCGGCCCACGGAGTTACCGGGCCAACGTCCCGCCGATGCCGCGCGCCGCGCCGGCAGACGGCGGCGCGTCGACGCTGACATAACACCTCGCAACATTTCGGCGGCGCTCACCGGACCGTTGCGCAAGCAGCGCCTGCCGGCGTGGCTGCGGTCCGCCTTTCTCCAACGTCGCTATCCTACGTCGTCGACTTTATTGCGATTCTGATTGGTGCCTCGTCCTTTTCCACTTCGCGGCAACGTGCGGCCATTCCGCAGCGGTTTCAACCAGTGATATAAAATGGGAAGATAATTATTTTATGTAATCAACTTTTTTTAATTTGAAACATTTTTTTTTCATGGCATTGTCAAACATTGGTTCCGTCAAATCGCGTAACTGCTATAGCGCGTGCGGGCCATTAGCGTCAGATGGTCTTGGAATGACAAAGGTAGTTACAATGCTATTTACAGCGAGAGTGAAAGAGCTAACACCATGTTGCCTTGTTGGCAATTCGATAACACGATCTATCGTGCTTTGCCCAATCTTCCCATTTATATCGCTGGTTTCGACCCTCTGCCAAAGAATATCTAATAAATCCTCTGCGAAGATGTGAGAACGCATGAGGTGAACGGTTCTGGCACGGCACCTAGTTCCCATGAGATCTGTTGGGCCAATATCATAACGGTAGTGGTGGTATTAGCCATGTATGGTCCAGTTACATAAAAATTGCAGCCCTTTATTACCCGAGATTGTAATGTATATTTCAGTTGATAATTTAGGATACTTGCGGAGCCCATGTGAAATACCAATCAAACTCGACTTTGCTCAAATCCGTCCACCTTATTCAATCATTTGGCGCCGACAGATGTACGGTCGTTAATTGTATACACTGGAAAGAGAAGGAATTCCTAAGTCCCTTTTGGTTGACCGGTATTGGTTTGGTATTTCCAGGGTAAAGATTTCAGACAAAACGACCGTACCACCACTAATCGTGTAGGAATTATCGTTACAATCCAGTGCAGTTCGCGAGTAAAAGATAACGATGAACTGGTTAGCTAGATAGACTAGTGATCAGCAACAAGTTCGAACGGAACGGGTCACCGATATCGCATGTTTGTAAATGATTTGTGTTTGTTACCAAGCAGACGAAAATAAATTATGTTTTGACGGCTACACCAGCAACACGGATTATTGATATCTATGTTTTGGTCTAGAGACACATTTAAAATTATTTTAATTTATTGCCTAAACCTGCTTGTAATGTCGCTATCCGTAGGTTAAACCAAACATCATGTTATGTTTCTGCATTATCTATCAACTTGTCCGTCCGTAGTTCGCAACCCATAATAATTCGGATCACATGATTTTGTACCCTAGCCGTTTGAGGTTCCTACGGAAAGAAGCCAATGCCAAAATGGCATCTTTACATCAAACAAACCTTCAACTGAAACGACCCACAACCCAAGACTATGAACTATCGTCCATCCCTGTCCCACAGGATAGGCTAGGAGTGTCCCTATCTGAAGGACTCCGATCAGATGGGGTTCGCAGCCTAAACTACGGATCGGGGTGTTTGGACTTGTGTACTGTGGGAGTTGGAGATGCGCCCACCGTCGGCTTCGGCCCCTAACATTGAGGTCAAACTCGCAGGGGCATGTGGTTAGCTACAGGAGCGGGTAACGTTTGTTGTCCGGCAAGCACACCCCGCGCGCAGCGAGCGTCCTTAGTGTCGGTTCGTCAGTCAGCGTGTTTGCGTCCACTGCTGGACATACGCCTCTCCAATTTTTCTCCCGTCCTCCCGGCCCTCAGCGGTACGGAATCACTACTTTCCGCTGACGCACTTGATGTCGTCGTCCCACCTGGTGGGTAGTCTTCCCACTTTCCATTTTCCTCTCCACTGCCGCTAGTTTAGGACACGGTTACTCCAACGGTCGTCGTCTCTTCGACTGGCGTGACCAGCCCACTGCCATTTGAGCTTAGCCACCCGGTGTCCAATATCGACTACTTTGGTCCGTCGGCGGATTGCCTCGCTACGCACCATATCCTGTAGCGATATTACCAGCATGGCTCGCTCCATTGCTCGCTGGGCAACTTTCAACCTTTGGACAACGGCGACCGTCAGAGTCCAAGTTTCACTCCCGTAAGTCACAACTGGGAGGACGCACTGGTCATAAATTCCGGTGTTGTTGAAGAGTTATATTTCGGTAAAATTCTGCGGCTTGGTAGACAAGGACTAACTAAGGAGGTTAAGCGACGGATTCAACTGGATTGAGCTGCCTTCGGAAAAAACCGGGTCGTAGTGGGCTGATAAGAGAACGGGCCGCGGGGCAGGTGAGCTGCCCTCGTTAAGTCGGAAGCAACCCTGTGGAGAGTCAGGCCCGGAAGACACCCCCGGTGCCAGTCTGGAGAACAGAATGTTCAAAAGCCATTACATGCGCCGGCCGATCTAGCCGCGTAGACATGGAATAGAGGTGCTGTTAGATTTTAAGCTTCTTCCCGTCCAATTTACTACCCATTCCCAAAACAACCTTGGGACCACCGCATATGGTGCATTTGTGTTTAAATGTGTTGCACCTTTAAAGCAACGCTACTGAAGCACGGGAAAGATAACCGCCTACAGTCGCCATTCAGCATCCATACCGCATAGTCTTTTCAAGCAAAATCCGTTATTTTGATACCTAGTGCTAGCGTAGTGGACCCTGCAGTTCCAGACAGCCTTCAGGAGAAGGCGGCGCCGCCGAGAGGCCAGGGGGGACTAGAATCACCGCCGTGCTGATTAGCCCCTTCATCCTTCCTGGTTTCCGGCTTATTTTCTCAGCATTACCTCCCATCGCCTCATCTAGCGATCTATGGTTATTTTTAGGGTTTCGTACCCAAAGGGTGAAAACGGAACCCATTACTAAGCCTCCGCTGTCCGTCCGTCCGTCCGTAGGTCCGTCTGTCTGTCTGTCACATCCATGACCCGTAATAGATAGGTAGCTGAAATTTTCAGAGATTGTGTATTTATTTTGCCGCCATGACAACAAACAGGAAAAATTAAAAAAATATAAAAAAACGTGTTTTTTTTATGTAATGCACGGCATATGGCATGCGCCAGGACCACTTAAGGTGCCCGACGATGCCCATGGGCTTTCGAACTTATAAGGGGGCTGCGAAAACCATGCCGGCCGGCCAGGTGCTTCTTCACACCATGTTTGAAGGATCCCAGAAGGGCGAGCATGCTAATTCGATATCGAAAAATTCGATAGAATATTCGCAAGAAACGTCCAATCGGTAGCATGCAAATTCGAATTCACTTTGCGTTTAACACCACGTGACATCACGCAAACGTATTCGATCGAGCCGGCTTGAAACGATCGTCGTTAGGTCAACTCGATGGAATATTCGCACGAAATCTACAATCGGCAGCATGCTAATTCGAATTCGCTCAAAACTGACAGTTCAAAACGAATTCCAAATTCGATTGGAGCTGTCAGTTGAGATCGTTTGCGTTATCTATCACGCCGGCCATTGTTGAAGCGTTTAAAAGATTATCACCGCAAAATGGCACGTTTGTGGCTACTAGAGGATGTGTTTGCGGCCGCTCGGGCCGAAGACAACCGTGCTCGACGTCGCAGAAGACGTATCATACGTCTTGAGCACCCGCTCATGACGACAGATGAGGAGTTTCGGCAGGTGTACCGCCTGACTCCGGCCCTATACGAGGAGCTCGTTTCCAGCCTCGAGCCACTGTTGTGACGGCCAAGGAGGAGAGACGCGATAACTCCGGCAACCAAGGTGAATTTTATGTATACATTTTAGAATAGAACGACATCCTAGACATAGGTACCTACTTAACTAATTTGGGACAATATTCACAGTTTACTTGGCTACATATTCGTTTTTCTTAGTATTCGGAGCTTCTAGCTACTTGTTATAAAAGAAAAATAGACATTTGCTAGCCGAACGGCAAATCGAAATTCAATAATATTCCGAAAATCATTGGTACATAACCTACAAATTCCAGCACATATTTAGGTGGTTACAGTAGGTACAAGCCGAGTTTGTGAGAAACAGACTGTTTTTGGTTGAATGTACAATGGTGAAAACTAGTTTTTTTCTTTCACTCGCTCTGTTGGCAAAGTTAACTATGTAACTAAGATTATAGCCCACATCATACAAGTATATTTTTTATCTTTACAGGTTTTTAGGTATTGTATAAGCAGCAGCCGCCAACGCTCCGTGGGCCAAAATGTTGATGCTAAGATGACACAAACAACCATTTTGGCATCTGTGCGCAGTTTTATGGAGGACAAACCATCTGAATGACCTAATTTTCCACCCTCGAACCAGCACTGGGACAACCAAGGAGGAAAGACACCATAATACCGGACATTAAGGTGAAATTGAATAACCTAAACCAGTAAAGGCCTAGTAATATTTAATTATCCCAAACTTACATAGTATTAAATTAATTTACTTACATATTGAGATTTTCTCCGTATTTGGGACGGCCCAGTGGTGCGATGCGGCACCTTGCAGTCCGATAAGCTGGAGCCATTTGGTTTTTAGATGGGTGACCGTTAGCAACTGTTGAGGCTGGCTGTGGTGCGGATTCCACATAAAACTGTAGGTCCTCAACCTTACTAACTAGGTGGTAGAGTTAATCCCGCCTGGGTTTGTACCACTACATTGATCTAACGATGGTCGAAGCGGTCATGAAAATTGTATGTGGATTCCACCCAGTTCAATGTAGCCAAGCGATGTAAGGAAGGTCCTGGTATGGCACCTAGTTCCCATGCGGTGTGCTAAGCTTATATTATGACAGTTAGTGTTAGCTATCAATGTCCATTTACATTAAAAAACCTCAAAGTAACATTAATTGTTGGAAATATATTCATAACCTACAAATTCCATCTCAGTCAGCACACGCCGATGTGTACCTTTTTGTAACAAAAGGTTTTTTGTTGCATGGACAGTCGTAACCTAAAATTTTTTTCAAACCCATCCACTTTACTTTCATCTTTTTCCATCGCTTAACGTGCAATATGCACAAAATGCACATAGCCGTCTACACAGATAAAATAATTTTAACCGATCCTATAGACCCTCTATAACTATAGGTTCGGTAATGCATTCCCTGCTGATGTCTTTCCCCCAAACTACAACGTGGGGTCCTTTAAATGTAATGTGAAAAATCGAATTGGTGGTCATGGGTGTAGCCAGGCGCTTCATAGCGGAGTCCGGAGTACTGGTTGTTTATTTATTGATAATTTTAAATTCGAGACAAACCTTTGTTAATAAATAAACTGATATAACCTCTTAACTGTGCATAATTTTCCATCTTTACAGGTTTCGTCTCCCCTTGACATTTATGCAGCGGCAGCCGTCACCAACATTTCTTGAAAATGTTTAGGAGATATTGGTCTAACCGATCTTTTCGTTGTATCCAAATTCTGAGAAAATATGTTTCAAATTTCCACAATACATGCAATCGACAGCATACATCAATGTTGTGGGTACATTTAATAAAATTTCAACATAAATTTGAATAAAATATTTTGTATTAGTATATAACTTCAAATAAAAATGTCCATGCTTCTTACTTACATAGTTTTATTTTTACCATAATTTTTAGTTTTCAGGGTTCCGTGACGCAAATGCAGCATGCTAGAAAGTTTGGGGCAAAATACTAGTATATTGACAGACTTTGCTGTGCTGAAATACTTTACTAATAAAATAAAAGAGTAATCAATAATAGTTAGTTCAGAGTTCGCCTCAACTTAAAAGCTTCAAGCCATCTTGTAAATAAAAGATTCTTAATATTGAATCGACTGATGATATAAAATGAAAGTTACAATTCACTTATCTGCTAGATTATTTATTATCTGCTAGAACTAGTTACACCGTCATTAACCTAAGCTTGATTTGAATTTGAATTTTGTCTGCAAAATTCCAATGGCTGCACCTGCAGCGTCGGATTTCTGTTGTGGCTAACCGGCACATAGGCATGAGGAAATGTTACATTTTAACTATAAATTAAGTAATGTTATTGTAAGTAAAAAAATATCAGTGATATTCATGGGTTTTCATTTTATGTATTCTGAAATGTAAATTACAACGCCATCTTGTAATTTACAGCTCAGAATCGAAATTGCAGCGGCCAAAGCCCTGGCTATCCGGCCGCCCGGACCTTCATGCTCTGTGGTCTCAGAACTGTCCCTATTCGGGATTTAGGACAAATTGCTTGCGAGTCGGCGAATGACAATAATAATGAAAATTTGCTGTTTAGCAGACGCCATACTTATTTCCTTTCGTTTTCAAAGAAAGTGCGACATCATCAAAAGCTGATTGCACTTCTTCGTTTCATTGATCGTTCTTAAAGATTCTTTGAAAAATACCCGTGTGATATATCATTCGTTGGCAAGAATCGGCGGAGCTTTCGTTGTGTTGGAGATAGAATGGTATTCTATTTTGCAGTCGTAGTTTTCAAACGTTGAGGCTGGCCGTGGTTCGAACCCCACGTAAACTTGTAGGTCTACTAAGTGGTAGGGTTAATCCTACCCAGGTTGGTACCATCGCATTGAATGAACGATGGTCGAAGCTTCAATGAAAATTGTCCATGTGTGGTAGGCTAATATCATAACGGTTGGATTGGTATTAGCTGTTTATGTCCAGTTATTAAATAACTGTGAGTGAGTGAGTTTTGAAATATTTTTTTAATAATATTTTAAAACGTACGCGGGACATAACTATATTATTTAGTTTGATGGCTTACCGTGCGTGTGAGGAGCAGGACGTGCTGCTCGACGTTTCGGAGCCTCAGATTGAGCTCATGTGAGGCTCCAAAACGTCGAGCAGCATGTCCTGCTCCTCACACGTGCGGTAAGCCGTCAAAGTAAATATTATATTTTTTTTATTGTTTGAGAAAAATATTTTTCAGATACTGAACCAACCGTGAAATAATGGGCAGAGTGTTTGATTCTAATCTTCCCACACGATGAGTTGGATTATGGCCAGTGGTGTCGCGGCTTCATGGATTTCGGAATGATTTAAAATCCAAACTATTCCGGGACTCAACACAGTGAGATTTAACCCACACGGTAAATTATCTAGCGTTAGGCGTTGGAATAATGTGGAGTCGAGTCTCCGTGGGCGACGGCCTTTAGTCAGAGAGAGCTGATCGTACACTTTATTTTAGGTTGTTTCTCTATACATCAGTTCTGGGAATTAACGATCTAACGGCAACTTGAACATCCATCACATGCTGGATGTAGCTTGAAGCTTGAAACCGGTAGCAATTGCAACCGTAGCAGTTGTCTTCTTTGGTGATCCCGAATGAGTGGTCCTTTAGCACAACTCCATATTCTTAAATTCTGTCGCTCGGTGTACTGTTGTTCACCTGCAATTTCAAAAAATCACAAGATTAGAGTCTGCATCTCATTAAAATGATTGTTTCCTTTATATCAGGGTTTCTTAACCTTTTTAGGGTTCCGTACCCAAAGGGTAAAAACGGAACCCTATTACTAAGCCTCCGCTGTCCGTCCGTCCGTCTGTCACAGGGCTGTATCACATGAAACGTAACAGGTAGGAAGCTGAAATTTTTACAGATTATGTATTTATTTTGCCGCTATAACAACAAATAGGTAACATTACGTACGATGGTACGGAACCCTTCGTGTACGAGTCCAACTCGCACTTGGCCGGTTTTTATAGCCATGAACCCCTTGCGGAATTTCAAAATGATTACGGAACCCATCCGAACTCATTTGAAGGGAAATCATACAAGGCATTTCGAAAAAATTACTATGTTTGTTACCAAAGAAAAAGCAAAGACATCTATACTTTTTTTATCAATTATGCACAGTATTTTATGTCATCATATCAAATATACATGGACCCCCAGCACTGATGGCACGAACCCCAAAGGGGTCCATGGACGTCGGGTTAAGAAACCCTGCTTTATATAAATAAATAAATAAACAAACAAGATTAAGGATAAACGACATTACCGCTTAGAAGAGGCTTCCATTACATTAGCGCAAAAAGTTTTTAAATAATAACTGTACACCATAAAACCATATATTTCCATGCTACAATACCATTTAAAAATGCCTGAAAAATTCAAGTTTAGTCTTGTGATCGGATCAAAAACGATATTTCCACAACGTAAAGGTACAAAAGGTACAACTTACAAATACCCATGCCAAATGTAGAACTGTGATCCACTCCATACCGATTGCATTCTAAATTCGCAGACTCGACGGCAAATTTCAGGTGGACATCTCTTACAGTTTAGGATCTTAGAGCAACAATAATATAGTCTCAATATGAAGTTATGTCGCCAGAAATACTCTTGATATTTAAAGACCTTAATTTAACCTGACATAACCACGCCGATTTGCATTTTTGAGTAACATTTAATAAATAATGGCTTGTATGTCGTAATACTCTCCCTATCCATAAAGCTAACTTTCAAGATTGCTAATGTAATGGAAACCCTATCCTCAAGTTAGAAGTTTATTCAACTGACGTTTTAATGGTTGGATAAGAACTGCGTTTATTTAGTTTTATGTATGCCTCATTTGATTATTGAACATTCAAATATGGTGTAATGTTATCAAAATAAGTGCTACAAAGAGTTAAATTCCAAATGAACTAGGTTTAATGTGTAGTGAGAGCAGCTAGATTGAATTACGGGAATAAAAATTTAAACTGTAGGTACCTATTGTATGGAACCCTCGTGCTCTTGAAGGGTCAAAGAACTGCAAGCAGCTCGCAAGATAGGCCGCCGGGGCCCTGGCAAGTGTCTGCACCTCCTCAGGATGACCGCCGCCAAGGCGAGGAGGCCGGGGCGAGACGCCTCCGCGGCGATGCGCTCGAGATGTTCACGAAGCTGTTTATGATCCACATCGTCTTCGGGAAGAGGCTAGTGTGGGGTACATCAGCTAATCACCTTGGAACTTGGGTTATTCTTCAGCTAAATCTACCACGAGAGTATGAACACATCACAGAACAGCTGGTGACCAAAGAGAATATAATGCTGTTAACAATATATTCTGTGCTATCGTACAATAGACCTATTTCTTCTATGGATTCAGATTTTTAGTCTATGGTTTCTGTAATTTAATTTTATTTCCTTCCTATCGTTATGTTATGACATCTTTTAGGTTTAAATTAACAGAAAATATTTAAATCTATCAAGAACACATCAAAACAATGCAGTTTTCTGCAAAAATACCGATCGACCTAAAAAGGTTAGCTAGCGGGATGAGCCATTGTTTTGTCTATGCTTTTATATCGACGGTCGACCTATCGTCCCTCGTTTTTACTTTTCGATTGGGCTCCCCCCGCCCCTGATCGAATTAGCATGATCGCGGTGAAATCGAAAACCTTCACGATCACGAATTCATATCAGATATCGAATTTTTCGATAGCGAGAGCTTTGCGTGTTTGCATGCTAAGGGCCCAGGTTGTAATTTGAGGGAAATAACTCGGCAGGAAGTGCATTCCATTGTGTTAAATCTTGTACGATGGTACGGAACCCTTCGTGTGCGAGTCCAACTCGCACTTGGCCGGTGTTTTTTTTATAAATGTATTACAGTCGACTATTTATTTCACAAATGCATTAAGGTAGCCCATCCCGCTCAACTCCCCATACAAACGGGAAAAGAAGATCACGCCCATATTTCTTGTCAGAGATCCCATTTTTTTCTCAAAATAGCTTTATTTGATTGAACTAGATGTCTGATGACCATTGGCATTGTAAAATTGTGTGTGGTTTCTAAGTTATAAGGTCCGAAAGTTCGAATTTTTCGCGCGTTTTATACAATAACTTTGGAGGTGGATTACGCAATGATAAAGTAAGATTATCTTAAAAAGATTAGTCATCAGACATAGCCTATTTAATCAAGATGTATAATCTATTTGGTTTTTGTTAGATTTTTGACTACAGCGGTCGTGGTTTACTTTTAGCTACAAGTCGTTTTGAAATTCAAATTTTCGTAAATCTTACCAAATCATACACTTTGTACATTGTCTTTTTTGTGGCCATATTGCATCTTCCTCATCACGGAGCCTGTCTTATTCTTTGAAACAGAGAAGGTCCCAGAGCGCAACAGCACTGTTTTGTACCGTGCCCGCGAATGAGTTAGGCCCGCCGGGGTGGGCCACCCTAAGTGAGCATGCCAGTTGAACAACTCCGGTACCAAGGTGGAGATATGGGAATTATGGTGGATTAAAACGTTAGCAACTACGGCTGCGGGCGGTGAGCGTTCATTACAACCTCCCATACCTATCTGGAAAATGGAAGTGGACATCGTCTACATGTCGCAGAGAAGGCAAAACCTACCGAAATCCTGCTCTGGCTACGGTCCTCTCCGGATATATTCGGGCGTTCATCGGGAATAGCGTCTCCCTTTGCATATAAGCTCACGGTGAATCATTGTGAGCGCTAATAAACAAGCGAATTGAAGTAGTATCTGCACAAAAGATCTCCAGGGCAGGCCGGGAGTGGCAAGGTGCAAGAGACGTGCAGCCCGCGCCGATCGATCCCGCCGGATGGCGCGGCAGACGTCGGGAGGCGCGGGACGGGCGGGATCGCACACATCCCTCGTGACACCCTTCTCCGCTCTTACGCCATACTAACGCAACTATGCATGCAGTCAAACTCAGGCACCCATTACACGCTCATGCAAGCGTCAGTCAATTCCATCAGTCGTGAATTATGTTTGAATGTGGTTTGAGTATTAACATTACACACTCATTCTGATTGATCGTCAGTCATACCCAAGCTTTCACAAAGAATACACGTGCTCACTCAAGTTAATATGGATATTCGTAAAAGGAGCCTGAATTGGAATTTTGTTTTTTTTATGTTAAGGTGGCCCATCCCGCTCATCTCCCCATACAAAAGGGGAAAGAAGATCACGCCCATATTTCTTGTCAGAGATCCAAAATTTTGCTCAAAATAGCTTTATTTCATCGAACTAGATGTCTGATGACCATTGGCATTGTAAAATTGTGTTTGGTTTCTAAGTTATAAGGTCCGAAAGTTCGCATTTTTCGCGCGTTTTATACAATAACTTTGGAGGTGGATTACGCAATGATAAAGTAAGAACATCTTGAATATGGTTCGGTTATATGGTCACCTCAATATTCAACACACAAGGCACGGATCGAAAGAATACAACACAAATTCATTAAATATTTAAATTTTAAAACAAAACATGGTTATAATATATACACGGATAGTTGTAGTCATTATCGCTTACTAACCCTGGAAGAGAGAAGATTACTTTTAGATATGACATTCCTTTTTGACATTGTCAACAGTGGTATTGACTGCCCACAACTAATCGCGCAAATTAAATACAATGTTCCTGCTCGTCGTACGCGCCATACCCATCTCTTCCATAATCCATTACATCGTACCAATTACGCCCAAAACCTTACAATAACTCGACTTACAAATATTTATAATAATAATTTTAGTGCAATTGAAATATTTTGTACCACCAGACTAACATTTAAAAAAGAAATAGAAAAAAAGTTATTAGAACTAAGATTGTTGAATACACCTTAATGACACCCGCCACCTTAAATACAAAACATTGTTGTAATGAACAAGTGCTCCTCACACACATATATATATACATGCGCACTCACACACACACACACACACACACATACACACCCTTTTTTCGCACACCCTCACACACCCTCACACACACCATATCTAGCTCTCGCCCATACTCATTCTAAATCTAGACTAATAAGCCCATTTGCACAGTAGTATCAATCAAACTCTTAAATTTATTAAACGTTATGACTATAACTAGGTGGACTACAGATGATATTTTGTAGACTGTAAACGTAGACTCAATTATGTATAATATAGTGGTAATCTGTTATTGGCTTTTGGACTGTTATATTTTTATGTGAAAATGTATAGTATATAAGCTGTTGATTACCCAAATAAAGTAAATAAAAGTAAATAAATAAATAAATCTTAAAAAGATTAGTCATCAGACATAGCTTATTTAATCAAGATTTATAATCTATTTGGTTTTTGTTCAATTTTTTACTACAGCGGTCGTGGTTTACTTTCAGCTATAAGTCGTTTTGAAATTAAAATTTTCGTAAATCTTACCAAATCATACACTATGCACATTGTCTTTTTTGTGGACATGTTGCATCTTCCTCATCACGGAGCCTGTCTTATTCCTTGAAACAGAGAAGGTCCCAGAGCGCAATAGCACGGTTTTGTACCGTGCCCGCGAATTGGGCCACCTTAAGCGCGGCATATGGCGCACGCCAGGACCTCAGAAAAAAGGCGCCCGACGGCGCCCATGGGCTTTCGGACTTTCACAGGGGCTGCGAAAATCATGCCGGCAGGATATCGGATTGCGATATTGAGTAAAAAACCTGTAAAAAGAACTCAAAAGTCATGATTGACAGTTGCGTGCAGTGATATTTAAAAGGTAAGGATATGCCCTTTCATTCAATTCTGTCGCCTGTTGCGGTATTACGATATTCCGTCTTTCTTTGCGTGACGCAAAAATCAAAACATCCGGATAACTGTCAATCAGCTTCATGCAAACATCAGTCATCACATTAGACGATAGGCCATTGGTCAGTCATAGGAATGACTGTGGCAAAACTGACAGCAAAACCTATCGTCTAATGGGCGCCTTAGGATGGAGTGCACAATTTCCGGATAATCACATTCTGATACCAACTACAACCAAACCGCTGCACTATGGAATGAGGTAGCACAACGGCATATCAAAAATGGTTTTTACCAACATCAGTGCTGACTTTTATTTTTAAGTTTATTTAATAGTATGAAGTTTAAACTTTACAATAACATCAGAATTACGATTTTGTTATGCAATAAAACTTGTTATGCGACAATGTATTTACTATTCTTGTGGATGTCCATTTCAGACCTGTTCGCCATTGAGACTTTTTAACTTGTTTAACCTTACCCCTACTTGGTTAAGGGGACCTACAGTTTTACATGGGTTCCGAACCATGGAACAGCTCGCATTCGGAACGAAATGCTCAGACCATGGATTTAATCTATGCTCAGACGAAATAAAAATCAGAAAGAGAAAGAAAGTCATACATGACCGGGGCGAGGTTATGAACTCAGATCTCTCGCATGAATGGCAAGTCCTCTAGCCCCTAGACCACGAGCTGTCCCGAATTCTAACAATGATGGCTCGGGTATTGATAACGGATATGCATTCTGGTTCTACATGTACAATATTAGATAGCTACTCCAGAAATTCTTAATTAATTGACAAATTATCATAACACATTTTGTAGTTCCTTTTTTTGCTTTAATTTTAATTGTATTTGTAAATGTTTGACGATTCCAAGTGTTCCCTGCGTCCCAAAGGAGGATTAATAAATACAAATACAATTAGGTAAACTTTTAGAAGATGCGCGGAAGAAAAGGATTATAAAAAAAAACGTCTCTATCATGCCAGGAAATGGTCTCGATCAGCTACAAATGATGATGTATTTCATGCTCTTCTTTATACTTCAGATCTGTGCTTTTATACCAGCATTAGAAAACCATATATCATGATGACTTGACCGAAAAATATCTTGATGAATATACTCACATCTTTTGAAATTGAATGAACTCATTTCAGTACCTGAAGTTCACCAAGTATAATATAACCATAATGTACACATTTATCCATGAAAATACGTATTTTTTTCAATACTATAGTATTAAATTTCAAAAAGAATTTAAATTTGCTTATATTATATTTTGTTATAAGTAGTCGGTAAGCATTTCATATATTTTTTGCCTTTTAAATAAAAACAAAATAAATGGCATGTAATCTGGAAAAGTTTGACTTGGTTTTTTTATCCCTATATTTTGTACTAATAAATCCCAATTAAAAAACCCCATTAGAAGCCTCATATATTACTTTATATTTGTACAAAATTTAATTATTCTAGTTTTAGAAATACAAAAGTTTTCAAATTTTTATCCGAAATAGACCTCGTTTGCCCATAGTGCGCTGTCAAATCTCCGATCAGGCGAATATCGGCGTGCACAACCCGCAAATAACGTCATTACCAAATACCAACTATAACCACTCGATTCTAGACAGTTAAACATAAATATGGCGCTAGCGGAACAGCTAATGTGTGCCAATGTAAGAGGAGTCGAGCAGGTTTTTTTTGTATTTATGATTCAAAGCTGGGAAAAAATACCCTATATTTTAGTTCAATTACACGTACTTGACCTGTGTATGGTTGCATTGCAATTAAAATCGGTTTTGTCGACTGGAAATTTAGTATTAACACCAACCGGAGATTGCGCCAAAGTGATGTGATTTAATATGACGTGTGTTATTTAAATGACAAAACACCACCAGCACCAACCACAGCAACAATCTTCGTCAACAGCGGAACACGTCAAGCTGACAGTTCCCCGTTAACCGCCGCCGGCAAGAGTTCTTGCCTGAAGATGGATCAAATGTTTCGTCCAAAACGTCGTGCATCATCGACACATGTTAAGTATCCCATTCTTACAAACCCTAATATAATATTACAAATAACTATAATTGGCACAATGATGGTTTTTCGTACACACCACATGGCGACAGTAACCTCGTGGATCAGGTCTGAATATTTCATTTGCTTGTAATTTTTTACCTTGTCGAGTTATTCGTTATGTAGTATTTAACAACAAGGAAGATCTCCTTGTACACATGCTTGGGATTGACCAACATTATATCTGATCCATCACACGAAATTATTTGTATTCGTCACTCCCAATAGAGCTTAGTGACATAGTTTTTCAACATTTATTCGAGTTTTTATTTATAATACGGCATCACTCAAGTCGGCGAGACAGTGATTACTTGAAAGTGGTTGATGACAATTATTTGTTTTTCATCCAGTTCGATGTAGCTATGCAGTTCAAAGAAAGTCCTGGCATGTTGCTATGTGGTGTATTTAGCTAATATCATGATAGGGTATTAGCCATGCAAGCCTAGTTACACAAAAAAAATCCGCTCATTGAAAAAATCAAATTACTATGACTATAATGTTATAAACACACAAAATAAACAGCCTATGGAAACACAAAAGGCCACTCATACATATATATGCAAAGCAATAAAATTTTGCTTTGACGAAAAAGTCTTTAGGATGCATGAGAACAGCACTAACCTGTTGATCTTGCTAAAGTCATATAAAATGGTAACGCCCAGCGGGACGGCTTCCGGCAGTCGAGAGGGACGGACGAGCGATGAAGCGGCACGCGCCTTCGCACCACCTGCGCCCACATTCACAATCACTTTAGTAAAGCAAGCCTGAGGTGGACCTGTAAAGCAAACCTGAGGTGGACCTGTAAAGCAAACCTGAGGTGGACCTGTAAAGCAATCCTGAGGTGGATCTTGCCCAAGATTCGACTGTCTCGGTCAGGTATTATTACACTTTTTTTGACTAATGTGATGAGTATGAAGATTTGAGCGTGAAGCAAGGACACATGAATTAAAGAAAGCTATGGAAAGAACTACTTTATGAATAAAGTGCAAAGCTGGACCAGCAATCATACCTTTTGCGGGTACTGTCTACCAATTTCGCCAAAGGCTCTATACACATAATTTGTAATTCACTCCTCGCGTAATCAATGCCTCCTACTAACACACACCACTACCCACACAACCATTCTGCAGAATGCTGTTAAAGAAAACCCACTGATAACATCTTGAAATTACCCACAATCTGCTTTTTAACCTTTTAACCAAGTCTATAGCAGTGTCCATAGCCCAGAATGTGGGTAAACATCTTAAATATACTAGTCTTAAATATATTGCAATGTCTGGCCAGTTCTGAAAAATTTACTCTGTGGAAAAATTAGGGGGACAAACATTCTGGAATTTTGGCAGAGAATTATTGTTAAGAAAAGGATAAAAAAAAACTTTGAAAAAACCGGCCAAGTGCGAGTCAGACTCGCACACGAAGGGTTCCGTACCATCGTAGAAAAAAAAACAAAAAAATCACGTTTTTTGTATGGGAGCCCCCTTTAATTTTAATTATTTTTTAATCTTACCTATTTGTTGTTATAGCGGCAAAATAAATACACACTCTGTGAAAATTTCAGCTGTCTACCTGTTACGGTTACTGAGATACAGCCCTGTGACAGACGGACGGACGGACGGACAGCGGAGGCTTAGTAATAGGGTTCCGTTTTCACCCTTTGGGTACGCAACCCTAAAAAGGTTTGCATATCATTTGGTAATTTTAACCTATGGAAACCATGCGGGCTCCCGACATGGATCAGTTAGGTTAAGGTGGAATTAAAAAAAATATTATTAATATTTGTTGCGTAAAATGTAATAATCATGGTAAGTAGATATGTAATGTTTAATCCCTTCCTTTTTATTGTCAGGTCAGAGCTGGTACTTCATTATCAAAGATACTAAATGTTTACCGAACGAGTAGCGTTCCTGCAACATCAAAATAATGCATCCCCCAGGGAGCACTTCGTGACGCGATGACTACACGACACGCAGACATGACATATGGTAACATTTTATCAGCAATTTGGCCGTCCAACGCTAAAAAATAACTACCGATGAATAGCTAGAATTCATGAGCGTCGTGAGGGATAAAAGCGGCAGTGGCCAGTTGTAAGATTCTGTGGGGATATCAAAGGCAATATTGTAAACAGCGCCGAGCTGTAATTCACGAGTTATAACATTTGAGGCACCCATCAGTCAAACGCCAATGAAATCACGGAAGAGAGAAACCCACCTTCAGTACCACGATACTATCACACCACGCGTACGATTATTGAAATCAGGTAATAGCGGCTAAATAGGGCGAAAGAGGCAACAAGAAAATGAAAAGAGCACTGCGAAAACTCCGACGTTTTTCGGCAACCTGACCGGATGTCAGTCATTCATTTGTCTCTCTCGCTCTTGGTCAACTATTTGTGTTGCCAATTTATTGATTTTTTACCCGGTTTTAATAAAATGTATTTACAGGTTTCGGTTATGCATTTACGCAGCAAATTACATCATAAATTACCTTAAAAATATGAAAAATAACATTACTAAACATTCTAGAGTACTTTCAATAAAAATGTTTTATTTTAGGATAATTCCAGTGATTAGATGTTACACGTACTAAACCATAAGGAATAAATTCTTCGTCGGCTGTACACATTACACGTTTGTGTAAAATATTTTAGGTTATGAGCATGCGTATTAATGGATTAAAGGGTTATAATGAACATTAATGTAAGATTGCTTTCACTTACGTAATTATATGTCCTGATTATTTCGAAAATTTTGATTTAAATTAGTTTCTAAACATTTCCGATTAGAATCCGCTTGACAGATATGACCGGAAATATGTCATTTGTTATTGTTTTTTTTTTTTTTGTTTCTTTATCCAATGGACAGGCAAAAGCTTTCGCTATACAGCCTTCTCTTTATTGTATCTTATGGATTGTAGTCAATTCTGGAGTGTCATGTAGTTAAATACTTTCTATTGTCTCATGTATATATAGAAATATGGGTTCAAAGTTGGTCGGTTGACTTAATATCTTTTTCAGGTCGAGCGGGATTTTTTCTCTTTCTTTGTATGTAATTTCTAAGCATTTATATAGTTTTTCTCTTTGCTCATCAAAAGCACAGCAATGAAAGAAGAGGTGGTCCAGGGATTGATCAGCTAAGTTGCAGTGTGGGCATACGGCGGTGTCGATAAGGTTTAATCTGTAAAGATGGGATTGAAAAAGACAATGTCCGAAACGTAGACGACAAATTGTTGTATAATATTTTCTTCTTTTTGGTAAGGTTTTATTGAACCAAGGTGTTTTCCCAACTAAATCGTTTATTTCGGCGTACCAACGACCCGTATTGGACATTTTCCATTGTTCGGTCCATTCGTGGATAATTTCCTGTTTTATTTTCGCTACAAATTCCGATTGCGGTAGGGCAACATTCTTAATATGGCAAATATTCAGGTTGCTGTCAGCTATCGTTCTAGCTAGATAATCTGCTGAGTCGTGTGGCTTCAAATTTATGTGGCCGCGAATCCAGAAAAAACATATTTCGTAGCCTTGCTGTATCAAGGAAAAGTGTTTATCCCGTATTTGGTGTATGACATAGTGAGTATTGGCATCTAGTTTCGTATTCTGTAGGGCTCTATGAACGCTCATGCAGTCGCTTATTATTATCCACGTATAGTGTTGTTGAACTTCGATGAACTCGAGTGCGATTTGAATTGCCAAAGCTTCAGAAGTGTATATTGATGCAGAACTAGGAATCTTAATGCCATAACCTCTCTTGGTTGTCTCGTCATAGATCGCGCAGCCGACCCCACGAACTGTTTTCGAACCATCGGTATATATTCTTCTGTAACCTCTGTAACTTGAAATTTGTTCTAAAAATTCTTCTTTGCACTCCAAGTTTTCGTCTATTTGAATTGGAATTCCGTAGAATTTGCTGTCATATTTTCCCAAATAGCAAGGAAAGTTGAAATTGGCTTGTATTTCATATTCATTTTTGTAATGTAATATATTTGAAAAGTCTCTCAGGATGTAAGGATGATGACTAGGATCGGATGGGATGGAAAGGAGATGTTGAATTTTGGTAAACAGAGGATGATTTGATATGGATAGAAGCTTTAACAAAAATTTTAATTTCAGATATTTGAAGCGGATTCTCAGTGGAGGAATGTTACATTCTACTTGCATGGATACTATGGGAGTTGACATCATCGCTCCAGTTATTAAACGTAAGCTTTTATTTTGTATTTTTTCCAGTTTCTCTATAAGTTTCCAATGATGAGAAAAACATAGAAAACCATATTCAAAATGGCTACGTATCAAAGATTTAAAAAGCATTATTAGGATTTTCGGATCCGCGCCCCAATAGGTGCCCGCTAAGGACCTCAAAATGTTGTATGATCTTAACGCTTTGTCTGCTATGCCATCGACATAAGAGTTCCAAGATAAGTTACTGTTAAATATTATTCCTAAAAACTTAACGGTTTCAACTACCGGAAGAAGAGTGTTATTGTAGAAGACTTCGGCTTTTAATTTGTATTTATTTTTACTAAATATAACAACTTTGCTTTTCTCTGGGCTTATATCTAAATTTAACTCAGTAAAATATTTATACAAATTCTCCATGGCTTTATTTATACAAGTCAATGTAGTCACTCTATCACCAATGGAACAATAAATAACCAAATCATCTGCAAATTGGAGGTTATTTACATCAAATCCTAGTTTTGAGTTTAATTTGTGAATATAAATTATAAATAAGAGGGGACTTAATATCCCACCTTGAGACGTTCCCCTATAGGAAAATCTGGGACCAAAAAGAGAGTTGCTGTATTTCACATATACTTCCCTGCCATTTAAAAAATTATATATCCAATTTATTAATTTTGCTGGAATGCCCAAAGAGTTCAAGATCGATGCAAGTGTAAAGTGATCGATGTTGTTAAATGCGCCGACGACATCTAAAAAAACACACACGGTATCGTGATTTAATGAGAAAGCTTTTGAAATATCCAGATGTAGATGGCTGAAACTTTCTCTAGCGGATCGACCCCTCCTAAAACCAAATTGATTGCTAGGTAAAATGTTGTTTCTTTCTATAAAAAATTCTAAACGTTGTTTAATTAACTGTTCAAAAATTTTTCCAATGCACGAAGTCAATGCCACAGGTCGATAAGAATTTGCATCGTCTTTACTTTTGTTTGGTTTAAGTATTGGGATGAGACAATCTATTTTCCATTCCCATGGAATTATGGAAGTACACCACAGCTTATTAAGCGTGTTTAAAAATATTACCAGACTGTTGTGGTTTAAGTGACGTAGCATTTTATATGGAATCATATCTAATCCACATGCAGTATCTCGTCTAGAATTTAAGGCAGATTTCAGTTCTTGTAAAGTAAAATATTTTGTAAGGTACTCATTTTCATTATTGTTAGGAACAGAACTATTGATTGAATGTAGTTGATTTTCAACATAATCGGGTGTATACTTTTGCAAAAAATCATTAATCCAGTCATGATTTGTGTTGTGACTATTACTTTGGTAGGTATTATTAAATTTTTTAATAGTGTTCCAAATTTTAGAAACGGGTGTATATCTGTTAAATGATTCACATAACCTTTGCCAGCTTTCGCTTCTTTCTCTTTTTAAAATGAGTTTTTTAAGTGCTTGCAACCGTTTGAATTCTATGTAATTTTCGTCATTACAATTTAGTTTAAATGTTGCATATGCTTTCCTGGAATTTTCTACAGCTGAGCTGCATTTTTCATTCCACCAGGGAACAGAAAGTTTGGGTTTTGAATGCCGAAAAGTGGAGTTAGGTGTGGATGAATGCTTCCGTTTGGGTATAGACTTCTCAATAGCTGCATTTAAAATATTACAAAAAGAATCATAAGATTCTATTGGGTTAAGATTATCAAAGTTAAAATGTTCGAGCTCTCTCGAAACTAAATCTGAGTATATTTTCCAATTTACGAGTCTAAAGTTTGGATGCTTTGGAAAATTGTTTGCAGTCTCTTGATTGTTGTATGTGTTGTTGGCTAATAATATTTTTGTTATTGTTGGCAGGTGATAACTTCCGAGAGGGTCATCATGGACCGTCCAGTTACAAGACAATGCTAAAGAAGAAGATACCATTGTGAGATCGAGTGCATTTGGCCGCCATCTACTGGAACCAACTGTTGTCACTTCACCGTTATTCAAAAGAACAAGATTGTTGTCATCAATTATTTCCAAAATGTCCCTTCCACGTGAATCAGTGTTATTGCATCCCCAAAAAGTGTGATGAGCATTAAAATCGCCCGCAATAATCGTTGGCTCAGAGATATTTTTTACTAATCTATCGAACTTACTTTTTGTGAAAGGTGGAGTACAATTCGGGGGACTGTATAAACTAACTATAGTTACAAATTTGTTGTTGTAAGATAATTTGATAGCTATATTTTGTATCGAGTTGTCACTTGTGGTGATAATTTTTGTGTAGCTTAGACTATCATGAATTAATATTGCTACTCCATTGTGGGAATTTCCAGAATCAGATCTTTCCAATTGATATCCTCTAAATTTACAACGTTGTTGTGGTTTTAACCAAGTTTCAGAAATTATTGCAATATGTATATCATTTTCATATAAAAATTGAGTGAGAATATGTCGATGACATAGCAAACTTTGCGCGTTCCATTGTACAACATTCAAAGTAGACATTATATAACAGGTTTATTTTTTCTAATAGAGTCGTGAATAACGCTTTTTATGTTTTGCGCAGAGATAGGAGCCTCGCCAGTTTTGCTCATTGTTATAACTTTTACAATCATTTCGAGAAGTATGTTCATTGCCTTTTCAGAGTTTAACAAATTATTCAGGATAGAGTCGACTGAATTTTCTTTATTCGTGTGTAATATTTGGTTATATTTTAGTTGCGTATTATAATTTTTTTCTGTTTGATCTGTGTTAGTGGTAGGTAAGGAAGGGAATGACTTTTCATTAAATAATTCATTGTATTGAACTTTTCTGGTTTTATTTTTGTTTTCTTCAATTTTCTTCTTTTTTATAGGGCATAACCCTGATATAGCGACATGATTACCTTGACAATTATAACAGGTAGCATTGGCATGCTCCGTAGAGCAATTTCTATAATTGTGCCCTTCGCAACTGCATATTGAGCACCTCTCTCCGTTTTTACAATATTTTGATATGTGCCCAAAGCGCAAGCATCGGAAGCACTGTTTTAAACGGGGTATGTATTGAGCCACTCTAAATCTCCATAAGTTCATGTCAATATAGTCCGGTAGAGTATTTGATGCAAATGTAATGGAAATAGTAGGAGTGGGTTCTAGTTGGAAACCATTTTCATTCTTAACTTTACGCATGAATCTTCTTACTGATATAATTTTTTTTGTGCTTGTTATGTTGGTAAAAATTTTATGATTGGATAAGTTGGTAGGGACCGAGGTGATGACACCAGTGGTTTCAGTTGCAGATGCAGGTATGGAAGCCTTAAGCTTGAATTGATCCAAAAAAGTTTTGTTACCGAGAGCTGCATTGGCTAGCTCTGGTTTTTCAAATATTGCGCCTATTTTGTATCGATTTATCCTCTTGAACTGTTTGATGCCCTTAATGTATCTTTTGAAAGAGTTTGATAAGCTCATAATATCTCTGTCTCCAATCGGCTTGTTAGGTTCTGTGCTTTCTATGAATACGATAAAATCCAGTGCTCCCGAATCCTCAGGGTATGCACGGGTGTAGTCTTTAATGAAGAATGGTTGGTACTTATCGAGTGAATTCAATTTTGATGTAGTAGCTGTGGTGTTGATGTTGAGCTCAGTAGTTCCCGCCTGTTCCACAAGATCATCTTTTCCCGCCAAATTTTCACAGTCCGATAAATCGGACGAAAGTGACTCCTCTGGAGACCTCTTGTCTTCCTTTTTCCGTTTCCTCTTCGCCTTCATCTTCTCGACCGGTTTTCCGCGAAGAAAGACCACAAACAAACGAATTGGCAAATAAAAACTCGATAGCAAAAAAATCTCGACTTGTTCGGATTCCCGCCAAAACCGAACTCCATTTGTTATTGATATTATTTCACTGCGTTCCAAATTGCGTATATCGTACACATAGCAACCGATTATAATATGCGTTCATGATCGTTTTGAAATGTTTATATTAATACCGTGATCTAAAACGTTTATTGATATGATTGACGTCACTGGAAACAGCACACAACGCGTTGAGAGAACTGTCAAGAAACTTTTTTTTCGGTTGGCCTTTGTATTCTACTCACTCTCGAGGCTTGCCTGCTCATGAAACGAACTAGTACTAAAACGAACACAAGTTTATATTAGTAGCTTGAGGCTTTACCTCACGAAAGAATTCACGAGTTTTTAAGTATACGCATTTACGAAAACATATTATAAGACATAAGTGAATAAAAACAAAATAGTAACAAAATAGTAGTCATTTCAGTATGAAATCAGCGGACGCGCTCTGCGCCCTGCTGCCAACGAATTTGGTACGAACAACCCGCGCGCCCCCTTGGCGGCCGAATGGCGCAGCTACCTACTCTGCTACTAATATACCTTCTTTAACGTTTTTAGAAGCACATAACTATAGCAAGCTTAACATCACTACACAGTACGCTACATGTTCGGAAAGAGCTAAAGAATACCTATCTTATCTAACTAGGTATATACAATTAATCCTCTATGGTTGTACCACGAATAAATTCGAGGCAAAGTCTAATACATAAGTCAAATACATGCAATCAATAGTTGGCAGAGACAACATTATTATAATTATTTCACAAGTCTCTACGAAATGCCTTTAAATGTTATTATATATAGATCTCAAATTCACCTATGCGCTCATATGTCTAGAATTTAAGTCCAACATGTACAACCGAAGTTGTTTATGTTACACTTTATATTTTATATAACGTAAGCAAGACTCTATAGGTTGTGTATTTTATTACATATCGACATAGTTAAGAAACGAAATTCTCAATATACTTTACGTTCGCTACAATATTTTACAGTGTCGGTCATTCACTTTGGAATACGACACTCCGGTTTCAGCACCACGACCCCTGACCTACGAGATCTCCCGATCGACATAAAGTCCTGAAGGGAGGCACCCCTAAGGCTGGAACTGGAGGTAGCGGACGTCGCTACGAATCATGCTATCGAAGACATTGAGACTTCCTTCCCGTACGTGCACCGGTATGTTTGCATACCCGCAAGACTTCGCGAGTACGTCTTGCTGCTCGCCTTTTGAAGAGTACCATCCACTCTTCATTTCAGTTTAAAACGTTGTTGAGTGAGCCTGAAATTCTGCTTTTCATCCTGAAGCTATAGTTGAAGTCCTGGTTGTGAAGAAGAAAGTGATTGGCGACAGCGGCGGTGTCCAAATCTGAATGTTGTGGTGGCGACTGCTGGCTGCATGGACGGTGGTAAGTTCTTGGATCGGTGTGTTGCATCGATCATATCAAAAAAATCAATCACAGTCCACATCGTAGGGACCAACCGGTAATAGTGAGCAGTGGCAGTGAAATGAATAAAACAAAATAATATATGAAATGCACTTTCATCGATCTTCATGGTAATTGGCGAAGTACATCACTTTAAACTACAAATGGGGTAATGAGTGGAGTAAACTCTAACAGTCGTAATCAGAGAGCACCTTTAAAAACTTAGTACGATTTCAGCACCGGACTAACCATACAAAAACCGGTTTAGTCCGGCGGATTAAAGTTAGTCCGCCCGCTCTGAATTCAACAGTAATAACTTACGAATCACTCATCCGATTTATATATGGATATTATAACGTATATCTTAGGGAGTGATCGGGTTCCCGATGGGTGACCGTTTTCGATGTTGAGGCTGGCCATGGTTCGAATTCCACGTACAAATGTAGGTCCTCTCCCTTACTTATATTGGTGTTAAGTTTAGTCCCGCCCAGATTGGTTAATACCATCTCATTGAGGGAAAGATAATTAAAGCGGCAATGAAAATTGTACAGGTTTTTCATCCAATGCAATGTATTCTACTCTTAAAAAATTGAACTGAAATAAAAAAACATAAATTGACATATGAACCTTTAAATCATGTCTGAATTTCATTTCAGATATACCACATGCCACTCCCTACCACCATCCAAACCCTACTAATCGCTCCTAATCCTAGTATCTTCAAATTACTAACCAAATTCACACATATTAATTATATTAAATTGTAAATAATTTCTATTAAAATACCTCCCTTTTCCATCCAAACGATAGTAGATTGCTCCTCTCAGCATAAATCCTTATAATAAAACAAAACCCCAAAACCACCTTACAAACAAAAGTCTGCCGATCAATTATGGTTAGCCAAATTATATTTGATTACTATACATATACTCGCCCAGCTCGTAACCTCGACACTGGCATAAGTACGCAAATCGTTTTGTGTGGTTGCCATAAAAAGAAGTGAAGTGAAATATGGAGGAACAAAAAAAACTATCAGCAATCTATAAGCACATCCTTTTAAATAAATATTAAAAAATATGACATTCAAATCATGTCTGAATTTCATATCAGAGAAATATGGAGGAACTAAAAAAATCTATAAGCACATGCTGTTAAAAAAATATTTAAAAAAAACGTCATTCCTTCGACTGTTATCATAAATGAAAATGTTTGGAATGTCTAATTACACTTCCATACTGTTTAGGACCACCTGCTGGGCTGATCAGAATATTGTTCGCACGATTTCGGCTCAACCTATTTCGATTGAATATGATAGATATTAGCAAAAAAAGTTTGTTGGCAAAACACGTTCGGTGTTATTTCTCAAAAAAACATGGTCACAGCGGATCTGGGTTTAATAACAGAAGGTATTCTAGGAAACATCGCTTACATATTCAAATGCACATAATATGTATTAACTATGTGTAGTAAAGAAACTAAAGATGGACTTGGACGTTATCGGACGGCTAATCTTATTTTTATTTTGAATCTTCTATTCATCGAGATGTACTTCACGCTTAGATGCATCTAAGACTTCACGTACATATGTAGTTTTCGGACGTCTTATTTGTTTGCTCAAAGATACAATTCGAAGCGAAAATGAACAATTTCCAGGTGAATGCAGCCGTGTAATTTAGGGAAGGTTCCTGATTGCTGGGAAGAGTGACGCATTTACACGCGCGTACATGGGTGTGGCCAGAATTTCTATGAAGGCGTCCAGCGATTACGATTGGATACAGGTTGCAACTGTAGCAACTGTCAGCGCGACTCGGAGCAACTGTTTTCACACTGTCAGCATTCCCTGCTGTCATGTTTTCGTTATTCCTACGTTCCCTACGTTCCGAAATGAGTATGTTGAACATTTAGAGAAAGCGAATAGAGTGAATACTTGTGTTCCGAATTGATATCACTGCTCACAGCCACAATAGCACTATATTAATATACGATTTCGATATAGAGCGGCCTAGTCTAGCCTAGTGGCGCGAAGACTGGCATAGCGTATCAGAGGCCCGGGTTCAATTCCAACATGCACGACTGTCGTTTCATTCCGAGTTCGATATGTGCATTTCGCCACGAATGCGAGCTGAACTGTAGGTCCCCTTCCCCTAATAGGTGGTAGGGTTTAGCCCGCCCGGGTTGGTACCATCGCATTGGATGAAAACATTGTCGAAGCGGCAATGAAAAATTGTCCGTGTTTTCCATCCAGTTCAATGTAGCCGTGGTCATAAAGGGAAGGTCCTGACATGGCACCTAATTCCTTCGGAAATGTGGTGTATTAGGCTAATATCATATCGGTAGTTGTGTGGTATTGACCATCCATTTCAGGTCTCATAAAAAAAATCGAACGAATCTGAGCAGACATATGATTGGTCTCAAGAGTGGTTATTAGAGGCCGAGAATTGTCTAACTAGACTAACAAACGGCGAAAAACCTTCGTTATTTCAGAATACAAGTGCACACGGCAGAAAACTACAGATGCTCGATGGCAGTCATTTGACAGCGTACGGTTGTTTTGTCTGAAATCTAGACACCGGAAATAGAAACAAATTTGAGATCTTTTTCTGTCATGCTGAAGTTGACCATAGAGTAAAAGGGACCTAGGAATTCCTGCTCTTTCCAGTGCATACAATTGAGAAGAAACGACCATACACGGCGCAAATGCTCTCAACCGTGCGCGCTTAGTACGATCTGTATACGTTGTAAGTCCCAGTTGTCACCTAAATTGGCGTTCACGCTAAACCGATCGACTGGTGTTTTCAAATGTATGGACAAATTAAAGAGCGCGCGCAGTGGGCGTTAAGCGAACTAACATTTGGGAGTCCGAGTTTGATTTGACAGCTTACTCAACGTTGCCGTAAATAGGTCGACTGCCGTTTACGTCGACTCTGCGTTTTCATACAAATCGGAAATTCGAGTTTGACTTTGACAGCTTGAGGAAGTAAATCCACAGAATGTCTAGTAAAAACTTGTATGGAATTTGACGTTTTTACGGAAAACGTCAGTCGATCGGTTTGCCGTAAACGTCAATTTAGGTGAGAACTGAGACTGACCACTCTTTATGCGGTCTAAAGTTACGTCCCTTATATCAAAATGACGTTTACGGGAGTGAATATGAGCAATTCGTAATACTGCAATCTCTGCAATATACGCATTTCGGAACTGAGGGTGTGTGTACAACAGCGTTGCCAATCGCTTCCCGATTCCCCGAACTGCGGGGAATTTGAGGTCTTGTGGGGAAAATGGTGGTGAATGCAAGCGTCGGGGAATTTGCGGGGAATCGGCCAATCCGCAGGGAATTCAATTTTTGTTTGGATCATTCCAAAAATTACCAGAATATTTTAACCTTAACGGGTACCACTCTCGATTTGGTCATTGGCTGCATGACCTTTTTTTATCATTTTAAAAATATTACAAAAATTTAAGTAATCGGGACGACTTTTGATTTCATCTTCTCCCATTTAATTTTTTTGGTTCTTTCTGGATTTTTACGGATTTCGGTGAATCCTATAAACGTTTTTGGTCAATTTGAGGAGTAGTATTCGGCAACGCTGGTCTGCAAATGTCATTTTTCGATGGATTGGGATATACTTGTCAAACTGTTTCGGATTTCTTCCTGAATTTCATATGGATTTTGCAGAATTTTGAAGATGTTTGTGTGAAGTGGTCTTCTAGTCAACTTGCTACCGAATCGCCTTGATACGAGCTGCTAACCAAGCCTGAATAGATATGGTAATCTTTATATTTGTATTAATCCGTCAGCGCCATCGCCACCCATGATGTGAGGTTATGTCACATTACTGCAAGCCCGATCTGACTAGCAGAAGTGAGTTATACACATTCTTAATATTATGGCACAATTTGAATAAAAATTTGGATAACGTGTTTCATAGCTTTGTCCAAACATGTATATTATTTTTAATATATTAAAAGTCTTATGAAATAGTGCAGACAGTTGTGGTACCTACATGTAAGACTCGGCACACACGGGAATTGCCAAACAACTGCGGTTTGGCCTGGGCAGCTATCATGTCGTTTCTGAGTCTTCGCCATAAAATTTACTGCATCAATGTGAGATTACACATTTTGAAATCAGTTCCACACTATGCGTACGCTGGTTGCACGTTACGCGAATCAAATGCATACACATAGCATTTTTCATTTGAATATGTTGGGAGTACCTGCTGCTGTAAATGTAAATAAGATTGTTATGATTAATGTTATACTGAAACTTCTATTTCTACACCTAAATTCTCATTTTAGTTGCTTGGACGAATGTTTCACAGTTAATGTGTGTCTAAAAAAATATTTAATTTAATCTGATCTAATAATATATCTAATATATATATGTGACATTGTATTGATTCCTAGAATCGTTAAAATAAAATCTGATAATAGTTTAATGTTAGAGAAAGGATATTTTTTACCCTTTCCAACTGGTCCGCGAGACCTTGTGACAAATTGAATCGGTATATTAAACTGCTTTGAAGTCTGAGAATTGAGTCTACCAATTTGACCTCGTGAGAAGCAAAATGAGTCCCAAATAATGGTACATACTAAATTATTAACAGGAAATAACACATTGTTTGAGTTGTAGTCACCTGTTGTGTGAATCTCTATTGACTTTGTTTCTATATCTTTTTAACTACAGATTGCTTTGCTTTTGATGTATGGTTACAGCATTGCTACCGTCAGCTCCTATACAGTCCCACTCGATGGAAGGTGTTGCTACCCAGCTCCACGAAGACATCAGCACTACCATCTTTTTCTAAATTTGATCAGGTTGGTACAAGTATTAGCTCGAAGCAAAATCATTTGGAATTGTAATGATTATTTGTTTTTATATCTAAAAAAAAGTTTACATTCGAGTATTTGTCCGGTTGCAAAATGATCACCTTATTGTGTGTCATTATCGTTACCTAACGTATGAATATTTATTTGTTTTCTGTGTACTCATTATGCATTACCTACATTTTCTTTTTCAATTCTCATCCTCATCAACCCAAAGGTTGACTGGAAGAATTCACTTTTAGTGATAAGTCCGCATTTGTGCGTTCCACTTTGTTAGATTAATGTTTATTCCATCTATACATTTTAATGTAATTGCACAATCAATAATTTATTACTTTCTTTCTTCTACCACTCCATCTGCAAATATTTTTATTCCCAATTTAATGTTCACGCAGGCGTCCAAAAATTTCAGGGATGCCGCCATTACTCAGCGAGGAAAGGTTTCTTTTCTTCCATCATTGAGAACATCAGAGAGGACATCGCCAAGAACAAGGAGATGAAGGACAACATTAAAAAGTTCCGAGAGGAGGCTCAGAAGCTGGAGAACTCTGAGGCCCTGCAGGCGGCGAGGAAGAAGTTTCAGACTGTCGAGTCGGAGGCTTCGAAGGGCTCGGAGGTGCTGAAGGAGACCCTCGAAGGGCTTAAGGGGAAGGTGCACGGTGTGCTGGAAGAGGCGAGCAAAACGGATATTGCTAGAAAAGCGGGTGGGTGAGAATATTACGTGCGTCTGAAATTCGTGAGTGCAAAAAAATAATTTCCTTCTGAAAAGTCAGATATGTAAATGCGTTTGGCTTGGGTTCTACATGGTGAACATTGTACCTTTCTTGATTGAGCTTGATTTACTGTCTTAAGAACTGCCTGAGTTTGTTTTGGTTTGGGGGTAATAGTGTCATGTTATCCACAAAGCCCTGGATTACTGCCTTAATAGTGACTCCATGTTTGAACATCTATCCCAATATACTTTCTTTACATATATATTAGATTTTTAATGTCTTTTCCATTTCAATTTTACTTACATTGCAATGGAGAGTTTGTATTGAGTATTCGCCTCTAATAGCATATGTGGTACCAAAAGTGTGTTTTCAAAGTTTAGACAGATAAGTTTAACTTGTCTCTCATTCCTTATTGCATCTTTAAAATACTCTGTAAGTAAATAATTATGTTCGAGAAACTCTTAGACACCTGGGAGAAATACCTTCTGATATTTCTTTGGCACATAGTCTTTCTTTCTTTGGTATGTTATTAATGAGGAGGCTGGCTTGGAGATAAATATTTTTGAAATTGGTATCTTTAGGATCTGTAACTGCCTTTCTTTGAGGTAGAAGACTTGAAGAAGACTTTGTAGAAGATTGCCTAGACAATCTGGCTCATCTTTATCTGTCCATATTCTATGGCTATTCTCGTATATGATTTATGGATTGCCCGCGGGTGCTGGGGCAGAACCATTTGGTTTCCTTTTTATGAATAGAATTGTTGGGATGGATGTTGTCCGGACCCCTCCACTCGCACATGGCTCCACAGAACTAAAAATAAATTTTGATTTGGTATCAGTGCAGCCGCTGGCGCTTGGATGGGTTAGGACCTCATCCGTACCGGGCATTCTACATGCTATGTCACACCCTTTGGTAATCTAATATGCACAATATTTACATGGATATGTAAAGGATATTTACATGTAATTGAAAAAGTTGTATATATCAACATACAATTTTAATTTGTTTCTTTGTATAAATTTTCAGGAAAATTCTCTGAAGAAATATCGAAGACAGCCAAGGAAGCTGCCGACAGCTTTACGGACACTAGCCAAAAGTTAGGCCAGTCAACTGCCTTCAAGACAATATCGCAAGTAATATAATTATCTTAACTTTTCTATTGCAACACCGTCAAGAGAACTTGAATCAGCATCTGATTCATGAGCATCAGTTTTGATGATGATGATGATTCATGCGAGTGCTAAGCTGAGCCTTCAATGAGACCTCATTGGTGCTGCTATTGCACAATTTGTGAACCAAAATATTTCGTCAGTTGGCAATTTCGTCGGGCTCAAACTCTTGGCGCAGGGAGAATATTAAGCAATTTATTTCAATTTTTGCTATGGCGCACCCAATAACAGGCTGTGCCTTTGACAGGTTGACGTGTTAATACCTGTCCTGCAGTTCAGTCGTCGAGCCTTTCACTAATGGTTATAGTACAAATAAAATATCGCATGAGTTTTACAAGTATTATATGAGAGTTGTTTCTGCCTGTCAGGCAACAGACATAGTGAAGAGCGAAATGAAGTCCCGCGGTCTGGAGGGCCGCGTGTACGTGTCACCGGCGGCGCTGCGTCGGCGCGTGGAGTTGAGCGGCGACGAGAAGCAGGTGGCGCCCGACTCGGTCACCACGGGCGTGGAACTGCACCGCGACTCGCGCTTCTACCAGCAGTGGGAGGAGTTCAAGAACAACAATCAATATGTCAATAAGGTGAGATGAGAGTTGCTCTGCACGTCGGGCGACGGACAGCGAAGAGCGAGATGAAGTCCCGCGGGCTCGAGGGCCGCGTGTACGTGTCACCGGCGGCACTGCGTCGGCGCGTGGAGTTGAGCGGCGACGAGAAGCAGGTGGCGCCCGACTCGGTCACCACGGGCGTGGAACTGCACCGCGACTCGCGCTTCTACCAGCAGTGGGAGGAGTTCAAGAACAACAATCAATATGTCAATAAGGTGAGATGAGAGTTGCTCTGCACGTCGGGCGACGGACAGCGAAGAGCGAGATGAAGTCCCGCGGGCTCGAGGGCCGCGTGTACGTGTCACCGGCGGCGCTGCGTCGGCGCGTGGAGTTGAGCGGCGACGAGAAGCAGGTGGCGCCTGACTCGGTCACCACGGGCGTGGAACTGCACTGCGACTCGCGCTTCTACCAGCAGTGGGAGGAGTTCAAGAACAACAATCAATGTGTCAATAAAGTGAGGCGAGAGTTGTTCTGCCCTTCGGGCGAAAGACAGTGAAGAGCGAGATGAAGTCCCGCGGGCTCGAGGGCCGCGTGTACGTGTATATTGGCTATGCTGGCTTACTTGACTGAAGTTGCTATCAACTTTTTTTTTTTTTTTGTGTTGTATCTGCTTCATGGCAATCTGTTTAGGAAACAATAAGCCACTTCTTTATTTGATGTTTCTCTGTTTTGGTTGTCTTCTCCGAGAGTTTCTTTTTATTGGAATGATCCAACAGACTCTCTTTTTGGCTTAGGAGAATCTATTACTCAGACTACAGATGTCGTTTCGTTTCAATCTAGTATGATGAAGGCCACCCTCTCCGCTCAATGCCACTGCGAGTTCGTTTACATGGTGTGATAGCTTCCTTTGGTATTTAACACTGTGTTGGGCTATTTCTTGTTTGACTGTCTTTATGTTAAAGTCAAGATATATATATTTGTTGCTTATGCATTGTGGGATATGGTACATCGTTCTTAATGTCTTGCTCTGAAATCGTTCGAGTATTTCGATGTTGCTATTGCTAGCTGAGCCCCATAGCTGTATGCCATAGGTCCATATTGGTTTCAGAATCGTTTTATATACCATCATTTTGCTGTTGTCATTTAGTTTGGACTTGCGTCCGATTAGCCAGTTTAGGCTGCGAAGTTTTATATCGAGCTGCTTTCTCTTGGTCCAGATATGCTTCTGCCATGTCAGTCTTCTGTCGAGGTGCATTCCTAGGTATTTAGCATGATCTTCTTGGGGAATTTCCTCGTTGTTCAACCTTACTGGAGGGCAAGTTTCTTTTCTGAGAGTAAATGTTACATGTGTAGATTTGCTCTGGTTTGCGTTAATTCTCCACTGTTTTAGCCACTTCTCTACTTGATTTAGGTGTTTTTGTAGTGACAGCGAAGCAGTTCTAGGGTCCACGTGTGCTGAGAGTAAGGCGGTATCGTCAGCATACGTTGCAGTCGTCGTGTTGTCACTCGTCGGGAGATCTGCAGTGTAAATGAGGTACAGTACTGGTCCTAGTATGCTGCCCTGCGGGACCCCAGATCCGATTTCGTGTAGGGCTGAGCGTTCGTTTTTGTACTTAACCTGGTAACTTCTTTTATCAAGGTACGATTGAAGTGTTGGTAGATAGGAGTGTGGGAGCACCTTTTTTAATTTATACAGTAGACCTTCGTGCCAGACCTTATCGAATGCTTGGCTAATATCTAAAAAGACAGCGGAACAGTACGATCTATTTTCTAGGCATCTGCTGATAACATCAACAATGCGGTGTACTTGTTCGACTGTCCCGTGTTTCTCTCGAAATCCAAATTGGTGGTTCGGTAGTATGTTGCTTAGATGATCCTTCATTCTATTGAGCAATATTTTTTCAAACAATTTTCCAGCAACTGGCAATAAGCTAATAGGTCGGTACGAAGATGTCTCATGTGGGGGCTTACCAGGTTTAGGTACCATCACCACTTCGGCTATTTTCCATTGACCAGGGAAATGTCCTAATCTCATGCACGCATTGAATATGTTGACCAGTCTCATACATCCTTTATGGGGGAGATGTTTTAGTAATGTTGCATCAATGAGGTCATATCCAGGTGATTTACCTTCTTGTAGATTTCTTATCTCTCTGGTAACTTCTTTAGGACTTGTGTTTTTCAGAGGAAGTCTCATTTGTGTTGCTGATTCAAGGTATTCCTTTATCTCTGCAGTATGCTCTTTGTTATTCTCGGGGTGCGGTTGGAAGACTCCACTGAGGTGTTCTGAAAAAGTGTCCGCTTTCTCCTGGTCAGATCTGGCCCATCCACCAGTATTCTTTTTGATAGGTGGTATCTGGGTCTTCGGGCCGTTCAGGTTTTTAGTTGCTTTCCACAGTGAGTAGTTTGTATCCAGCGTCGGAGTTAGGCTTGAGAGAACTGTTTGGAAATTATTGTTGTTGAAAGTTTTTATAAGTTTTTTCAGTTCCTCCGAGTAGCGATTAAATATAGTTTTGTCAGTCGGGTATCGAGTAGCGTGCCAAATTCTTCTTAGTCTGCGACGTTCTTGTATTTTCTCCTTGATGTCTTTTGGATATGTATTTTGTTTGGGGGGATGTCCTTTATGTTTAGCTGTGGCGATATTAGCAGCTCTGTGGATGATTTTGTTGAGTTCCTCAACTGCATTTTCCAACTCTTCCACATTACTAAGTCTAGTATTCAGTTTCGTTTCTGTAGCTATCAAATTTTGGTACAGTTCCCAGTTTGTGTTTCTAAGGTTATATATTCTGGAAGGGGGTTCAACCAGTAAAATGTTTGTATTAATGTTCAGGATAACCGGGGTGTGATTTGAGGTTAGGTCTGTACATGATTCCACCTTTATATAATTACTGTCTACATTTCTACTGATGAAGAAATCCAGCAAGTCAGGGATCTTATGTCTATCTGTCGGCCAGTAGGTAGGTTCCTTACTAGTGATGCATTCCAGTTTCATGTCTTCTGTTGCTTTGAGTAGTTGTCTTCCTCTAGGGTTGATAAGTCTGGAGCCCCAATGCAGATGTTTTGAATTCCAATCCCCACCACTGATGAATCTTGCACCTAATGAAGAAAAGTAGTCGGTGTAATCTTTAGCAGTGATTGTGTGTCTAGGAGGACAATAAATGGCTGATAATACTGTTTCGATTTTATTGTCTATGATTTTTATTGATGTAGCTTGGATTTTTTCTGTTCTGTATTCTTCTATGGGATAATGTTTAATGTTGCTTCTAACAATTACTGCTGTTCCCCCGTGGCTGTTTCCAGAAGGATGATTGGTTGTGTACATTGTATAGTTTTGGAAAACGATGTGTGACTTGGCTGTGAACCTTGTTTCTGATATAAGTGCTATGTCAATCATTTCTGTTTGCAGGAAAGTTTTAAATTCTTGACTACGTTCGGTCAAGCCGTTGGCGTTCCAAGTTACTACTCGGAGATTGGGTGTCATTTTTTCACAAGGCTATTGACTAACTGGACCATGCGGTCTAGCATTTTGTCCATCATCTTGTCCATCATGGTTAGCATTGTCTGCTGTAATTTTTCTAGCATTGTTTCCATTATATCTGACATATCATTCAGATCGGTCTTTCTTTCCTTGGACTGAGAAGTCGGTCTTGATGATGTTGCTTCAGCATATGTTTTATTCTGGTTGTAATAGTGGTGAGGTGCGTGAGCAGGACGGTTAGGTTTGGTCTCTAAGTTCTGGACAGCTTGTTTTTCATTAGGTTTTGGTGCAACCTTTTGTATTTTTTCTTTGTACTGCTTGTAGATTTTGCATCCTTTGTAGCTGGCTGGGTGTTTATCTTGGCAATTTGCACAAGTGGCATCAGTGTCTGGTCTTTTTATACATGTCGTGGTAGAATGGTCATCGCCACATTTGACGCATCGGAATGGTCTATAGCATTGGTTCTTTGAGTGGCCAAATCTCTGGCACCTCTTGCATTGCAGGATTTCCTTTTTTTTGTAAGGAGCTTCGAATGTGACCTTCATGTTATTAAGATATTTTACATTAAATATGTCTTTGTTGTTATGTTTTGGTTCTAGGTCCACATAGAAGATAGGTAAAGGATCTTTTGTGACTCGATGTCGTGCATTTACCACTTGTCTGACGTCATGACCGATTTCCGCCAGTTCTGTTGCTATTTGTGAAGCTATCAACTAATTGGGATATTTTTTTTTAACTGAAATGACTTCCAATATGACTTTGGTTCATGCAACCAAAAAGGGCCTCATTTTACGATTGTTATGGAATGCACGACTGACGGCACCGGCAGCACCTGTTATCTGTGAGCGTTCCGAACCATACACATAAAAAAAATTAATATATTATTTGTTAAGGTGAATAATTACCTACACGCATGAAAAAATGTTTTACTATGGAATTTCCAGCATTCTTGTGGACACTTTCACACTCTAGGTTGAATCATTTTATCATCGGTAAAACTTTGTATTAGAGGTTTTAAACTTTGAGATTGCTAACTGCACATTGATGGCTAAGGATTTTATTTTTTTATAAAGTGGTGTTAGCAATTAGTAGTTTATTTTAGAGAGAAAAGTATTTTTACAACATTCGTTATTGATCTTCTTGTTTTTTCTTGTCTTCTCCCGTCGTCAAGGCGACATTGTGGTTTTCAGTTTTCCCAACATTCTGCACCCTCTTGGGACCTTGATTCCCAAGGAGCTCATGGGAATTATATTATTCGTTCTAGGGGACAAAGTTTTGAAACGGCTCTCGGCTGTAATGAGGGACTGAAGGTATTTAGAAAAGACAAATCCACCTCACCTCGCGACACCATGCTCAGCGAGGTACCACATCAGCGGATTTGTGGACTATCACTGAGCTATCAAGCTTGTTTAATACATTTGAAGACTCCCAGGTACTAGGTTTGAGGAAAGATAGCCGCCAGCAGACAGTTCCATATCCTGGCGTTGCGGCAGAGAAATTCAAATCAAATCAAATCAAATCCTTTATTTACTTTTTTGGCCATACAGCATAGTAAATAGTATTTAAGATAAATAAATAATTTAAGTATTTCAACATAGAAATAAAATTTTCAAACAGAAAATTTTAAGAACATGAAATTAACAAAAGTTTGAAAAATACAAATCAAAGATAAAACAAAGTTAGACATAAAATTACAAAATAAATAACATTCGAAATAAAAAAAAAAATTCAACCTAAAAACAAAGATTTAAAAAATAAAAATAAAATTTATACCCTTACAAATTTTTTACATGATTAAAATTTTTAAAATTAGTTTGAAACAAAAATTATACTTGCTCTGAATGCTCTGAGGCAAAACTTCCAGTATTCGGAGGATATCTTTGCATACTTAGTGAATCACTAGGAATTTTTGTGCTTTGTTTTTCTAAAAGGAAAAAATATTTTGCCTTAGTATTTCGTGCCATCGTGCGAAAATCACATCCAAACCGGTTTTCTCTTTGTTAATCGTCAATGTAACTACAATTATAGTTTAAGAGCTCAAATCTCTAGCTTCGACACCATTTATTCACCACAACTTCACTGATCACACTGACTACGTTGCAGGTGTTGGACTGGAAGATCAAGTACGAGGAGTCGGACAACCCGGTGGTGCGCGCGTCTCGCCTCCTCACCGAGAAGGTGGGCGGTCTCTTCGGGAACATGTTCGAGAAGACAGAACTTTCGCGGACGCTCACAGAGATCATCAAGGTGGACCCGGGCTTCACCTCGCAGCGGTTCCTCGAGGACTGCGCCAACGACTACATCCCGAACATACTGGAGGCCATGGTGCGGGGCGACCTGGATATACTGAAGGACTGGTGCTACGAGGGGGTGTTCAACATCCTCGCCGCTCCACTAAAACAGTGCAAGCAGCTCGGCTACCGGCTCGACTCGAAGATCCTCGACATCGAGCAGATCGAGCTGGTGATGGGCAAGGTGATGGACCAGGGACCCGTGCTGGTGATAACGTTCCAGGCGCAGCAAATTATGTGCGTGCGGGACGCGAGCGGGCGGGTGATGGAGGGCGATCCGGATAAGGTGATGCGCGTGAACTACGTGTGGGTGATGTGTCGGGACCCGCAGGAGTTGAACGCGAACGCCGCGTGGCGGCTGCTCGAAATGTCCGCGAACAGTGTGGAACAGTTGATTTAGACGCGCTCCTGGTGACATTTGCGATGGAACGGTCGTAGGTAATTTCATTGATGCTGCGAAACGACGACTTGTACGTGCTCTGCTTGTAAGTTTTATTTACAGGTCCTGAGGCATGTGTCCACTGTTCTACAAAAATATTCGAAGTTGAACTGACTTAAGAGGATAATGAGTTACATTCCCATACAACGGCTCATGCCTGTTTCCTTAGCCAAATTAAGAAATATTTTTTCTGAAATTGTGCACATCAAATCAATTAACTGAGAGCTACGTCTGTATATTTAAATTTTTTGATAATTTGTATCCAAATACGCATTTTTGTGTTTGCATACAAATTTTAGAGGCTTATATTACAGATATGCAGTACTCGGCGGTAAATAATGCATATCGGACGTTGGAAAGGACGATTGGCTAGTTTCAGCTTTTTAGAGTGTTGACACTCTCACACGGTGCCGTTCAGTGTACTATGTGCGAGAGAGGTGGCGCTTTACGAAGTCAAAACTACCCGATCGTCTCTTTCCAACGTCCAACGTGAATTATTTGTTGCTCAATAGATTTATTGTATGTGCAAAATAACAGAAAAATATTTCTTCATTTAACTAAGGAAACTGACACGAGCCATTGTATGAAACGTGATCACCTCATTATCCTCTTAATATAATATTTGGAATATCATCCTTGAATATTATCGATTAGGTAGAAAGAAAATTAGAAAGACTAGTATTGAATGAGCGTTGAATGCATTTGTTAGACTCCGTGTTTATGATGTTTGTTTAAATCACTCGACTGAAAACCAATTGGATCACTTATTGTGGCCCATAAAGAATATTTTATTTCAGTTGGTTTTGTGGTTAAATGCAATGAATGCAGTTGAAGTCAGTCTGATTTTAATAAATCATTAATTGCCTCTAGAAAAATATTACAAAAATAAGGAACTCTTTATTTCTGCAGTTTATTTTTTGGTCTGCAACTCTGACCAAAAAACTTCAATTACAAAGACCATGGAACTGCACACAGGCGGACTTATCACTAAAACTGATATCTTCCGGGTTCTCAGTCTGGGACAGGTTTACCATCAACCTTACCTATTATGCTTTACGCGTTTTCCAAGCCGCTAAGTGACCTGGATTCACAACTAAATGCACATTTCAAAACTCGGATAACATAAGAAGGATGCATACCCTAATCGTATAACATGCATGGTAACCTCTTTGTATCTTGTGTCAAAGACCACGGGACCCAGCGTGTGAACCTCTGTCTTTCTTAGCTACGACTGTTATGTGAATTTTATTTGAGAGTGCAGGTCTCTTAATAGGTGGTACCATCACTATGAAAGATCTTTGAAGCGGCGATTGTCCGCGTTTTCTATCCAGTTTCATGGAACTGTGGTTAAATACAGTAAACGTCCTGGCATGGCACCTAGTTCTTTCGGTAATGCGGTGTGATTACGGTGTATGTAATAGCCAACTGTGTCCTTGGTAAATTAACCTACCAGGTGAACAGGCAATTGAGAGTTGCATTTCGTGCCATTGACAGTCAAATGACATGTTATTCAGCCAACAAATGTATCAGCTTAGAAAAGTCATATTTGACGAATCCCTGCACTTTACCAGTCGTATTCAGTGAGCTAATGTTTTTAAAATGTTTCTCATTTTCACCCGAGGTACCTTAATGTAATGCCCTGCATGTAATGAATATAGGGAACGGAAACTATTAATATAACACCTTTTTGGTATTGCCATTCTACATGTGTCTAATAATGTGGCTATATTCTGTTGTGTTCCTGAACCTAGGCGTCTATTATTATTTTTAAAATGTTTTTGTTGCGACGAACTGTACATATGTACATACATTTTGTTACACGATGCAAAGTTGAAATGCTTTTATATGAAGTTATTTGTTGATAGCAAACCAATAAAAATTACAATCACATGTTGGTATTTGTTCGTTCTCATTGTACTTGCGTGCCATTTTTTAGGAATAAAAATGGATTTATATAATCATGGTGGGTTGGAAATTTTAGCCTTTATTTTTGTTATCAAAACTATATATAATCTATAGTTTATATAGCCCGAGTTCTTTTTGCTTAGCTTACGACTGTGGTCTATTGTGTCAGAGACCGCCAGATCGAATCCAAGAGTCTTCACCTGTTTCTTTCTTCCGAGATTGAAATCCATGGTTTTGAAACCTGATATGGATGGCTAATACCACACCGCTACCGTCATTATATTAACCCAATACACAACATTACCTAAGGAATTAGGTGCCATGCAAGGACCTTACCTTTATGAGCACGGCTGCACTGAACTGGATGGAAAACACAGATACATTTCCATTGCCGCTTCGACCATAGTTTCATACAATGCGGTGATAATAACCCGGGCGGGCTTAACCCTACTCTAGGGGACGAGAATAGTTTTACATTGGTTTTACACGAAATGCACTTATCTGACTCAGAAAGAGAATGAAAGTGGTGCATGACTGCTGTTCTATGGTACTGTTCTATCAAATTCAATGTATCGTTGCTCATAAAAAGAACGTCCCGGCTAGGAACGTAATTCCTTTAGAAATGCGGTATGTTGGACTAATATGACAGCAGGAGTGGTATTAACCATTCATACCCAGTACCATAAAACCGGCCAAGTGGAGTCGGAATCGCGCACGAAGTGCTCTGTGCCATCGTACAAGATTTAACACAAAAAACCTGCCAAGTGCAAGTCGAACTCGCGCACGAAGGGTTCCGTACAATCGTACAAAATTTAAAACCAAAAAATCACGTTTTTTGTATGAGGGCCCCCTTTATTTTTTAATATTTTTTAATTTTCCCTATTTGTTTTTATAGCGGCAAAATAAATACACACTGTGAAATTTTCAGCTGCCTACCTATTACAGTTCATGAGATACAGCCCTGTGACAGACGGACGGACGGACAGACGGACGGACAGACAGCGGAGGCTTAGTAATAGGGTTCCGTTAGCACCCTTTGGGTACGGAACCCTAAAAAAATTATTGAAGTAAGTATTGAATTTGTTCGTAAATTGTTTTACAATATTTCAGCTCTCCATAAAAACCCTGCAGTGGACTTGAGAGTAATGATCACATCTTGGTGGGTAAAGCATATGGTAAAATGTAAAAGTGGAATAAAACATATGTGACGATTGATTTTTTTATTGTTCTCGATGAGTATTATTAAAGAAATGCGTAGCTCGTGCCTTATTGAAGGCAATAGGAGAAAAATTTGTAGCTGAACTAATGAATTTGGAGATTTTCCAACATAATTCAAAAATTTTTCCTGCTGAGCATGAGTTGCCTCGAAGAGGTGTTCAGGACACCTTTATCACAGATTAAAATATGTAATATGCAACATATTGTTTTGTGATTTTCCTCTTAAGGGCGTGATAAGAGCCGATTGCGTTCAGTTTGATAAAGATATAAGGAAATCAACATTTAATTAAATTAAAAAATTACGTATTTCGATAATCAATAAGTAAATATGTAGATTGATGGTATAGCTATAATTTAAAGATAAAAATGTAAGCCTACGGTGCTTTGTGTTTTAAATTTGGACAAATAACCATAAACTTTCATAAAAAAGTTTGAACACATGATTTGAGCGTCATCAATGCATCTTTCATCTTTTTGAAATTTCCAAAGTGAGTAGTAATTATTTTTAAAAATAATAAAACATGGTTCGACATACATCACTCAATGCAATCAGGTCATATCAAGCCCTTAAATTTTTTTTTTACATCTACATACATATAATTTTTGTTAGTAAATTCATAGAAATTAGGCAGTGGGTCTATGTGGCTTTACAGCATCATCACATTATTCAATTAGGTGTATCCACAAAAACAGCACAGCTTAAGTTAGCCTATATAAGCTTAGCTTTATAGATTTTTTGATTTTTTTACTTTTTATGGAAAAAATATAATCCCCTACTAGTATGCTGTTCTGCCAAGCTCTCCATTTTTCTTATCCAAGATAAACTATAACTTAACAATAAGATAAACTTAAATGAGAGTTTAAAAAAACCTTGAATAATCATGTAAACTCATATTCCTGTATAATTCTAAATTATAGTCGTATTAATTGTAAGAAATCGTATCACTGCCTTGTTGCTAAGAGGATGTTAATCACTCTTAAAAATCTTCAACAAAATCATTGACAAAACAATGGCATGGCAAAAAAGGTAAGCCTTACATTTTTTATTAAGCTTTCCTTTAGCAATCATTTTATAATTATTTCATTTAATAGTCTCCGTGAAAATTCCGCCATATGTCAATTAATAAAAGTAGGTTGATGCGCCATCACCATTTTGTTGAAGATATAGCGAGACTTTTCAAATTAAGTACCCAACAGACATTCCTAACATCCATTTCCATAACAGAATTAATCAAATAAAATTAACATTCAAAATAACTTATATAGTTGCTACATTCAGTCTTACAAAGTATTAACTTTGTGAGATTTGTCATATTTGAAAATTATATGAGCATGTACAATGGCTTGATATTCAGCAGTTAAGGCATAGACAATCACTTTAAGGTCCGGTACACTTCACGGCATCGACAACTCCATTTTCCTTAACAAATAAAAAACGCTTTCATTCAATGCCATTGTACCAAACTGGGTAAGATTAAAGTAACAGCCTCGCAAGGAGGGAAGGGGAGCTACAGTTTTACATGGGTTCCGAACGATCCCTTCTAAAATTATTTGACGACGGAAAGGATACCCTTAATATGAGAAATAAGTACACAGTTTTACAAGATTTTTAACGCATTGAAAGCAAATGTACTGAGATTCTTTAATGCTAAACTTAATTTTAATAATTTAATATGTAATGTGTCTTATTTTTCCTCGGAGTTTAATTTTTGGGTCAGCACAAACAAAGTTGTCATGCGCCAAAGAAAAAGATATGGTGAAAAAAGTGCGGAGGGGTCTTTTCTCTTTTTCTGGGTCGAATTTCTGAACAATCTAACATTGCTGCAAAGACTATTCAGAGATAATAATCCTACTCGCCACACATTGAACTTTGAATGCACTCTGTACATACCATGGAGGAATTAAATTAACTACTTGATTAAGCGTAACATTTCTCACCTACCATGCAATGCTGACCAGAGCGTTGAATATGTAAGTTCAATATGACCATTTGCCTTGGAACGAGCACGGGTCACACGTACAAACTATATTACAAACAAATTATATATTTCTATAGGTAGGTACTTACAATGCTCGAAGACACTTCAAGGCACAGGTTAGTAAAATTGTATTGCTGATATTGATATAAAAAAAAAAATTGCGTTTAAAATTTTAAAGTAAAATGAGATGTAAGTAAAAATTTATGCAAATACATATAATTCCATCTCCATTTAGATATCTACCTTTAGTCTAAAAAGTTCAGTAATAGGCACCTTTTATGCCAAATATATTTTTTATCGTAAGTGTAAACATATATAAACGTAAAAGAGAATAACTCATGAATAACTGTAATATGCTATTTCTCATAGTCAGACTTATCTAATTTAGTTTGGGTGCCTTTTGGGTAGTACCAGCGCCGTAATGACTAGTTAAAGATATTAATATTCTTGTTGTCAACAGCACCGACTTGCATAACTGCATACCTTTAACATTAATGCAGACGACTAATAGATAGGTAGGCACTGCAACAGTACAATGGAATCGCCTAGTTGCGTGTAAAGAGCTAAAGGTAATTAACATTGTAAAGTGACTTTCTGTGTCAATGTTACGAACGCACCTAAATACAGCCGAAGAATTAACGAATAACGACATCTTTCCTAATATAAATTGTCGTTCGCTACATCCTGTCAGACTACTAATAAATATGGCGATGAAAGCAGTTCTTTGAATAAGCAACCATCGAAACTGACTCCAAAACTCACACATACCCAAGATATTCACACGTTATTGACGATTATTCCATAACCTTAGGAGCAAACTGCACAATCATTACTTAGCAATATGAGAAAACGACGTTCTTTCAATGTCTAAAACATTCCAAAATCCAAAAACTAAACGAAAACAAAAGACTGTGCGCCTCGAGGCTCAATTCACAATGAACAAATCAAAGATATTGCCTACCGCGTATCTATTTTTCGTCGAGCCAAGTTCATTTACTTTCCATCAGTATGTTTATTGGTAGTCTTCAGGTCTTCAAAAATTACAAGTGAGGCTACATAGGCACCGGCGGATTCTGGGCGACGCTGAATGCTGTGATGAACACATTGACGATGGTAACGAGGAATATTCCTATGACTGTGAGGTTGTTGATCTTGTCCGCCTTGCAGATGTCGTCTTCGTTCTTGACGTTGTAGGCGCTGTTCCAGATGAGACCGATTCCGACTAGAATCTGAAAGAGAATAGGTTTTGTATTTGACAAAAGGGAAATATGATCAACAAAACAGCACATCTACACAGTCGTAAACATGAAGAAAGCAAATTTTCCTACTCAAGCAATCACTCCAATACTGGTATTTACTGTCACAATTGTTTTTGGGTGGTTTCTGGACAAGGATGGCCTAGACATGGTATATGGGCCTGAGTTATTCGATGTCAGGGGGAACTAGGTCGCTTGGAAAAACTTTGATTCAAGTAAATATACTTTTTCGTACTAAGCATGTACGTCGCTTATTCGCTTCGGGTCTAGCTTTGCAGTATATTAGTAAAGTAGCTCTATTTACTATGCTCTTTCTTCTTAGTTCACGGTCACGTACATACCTACCTATCACAATATTGGTTTCAATGTGATGGGACCAACCGGGGCGGGTTAACCCCACCGCCTAGTAAAGTAACGAAGGGAGATATATGTGAAATCTGAACCACAAATCACCAATCTCTCAGTCGTCTCTTACGACATGCACAGGAAGAAAGGCAGTGGGACTATTTGCATTCTCATAAGTGCCGAAACCAACATTGCTTATCGCGCTTTGAAGTTGCCACTCTGGTTGACTTGGCGGGTATGCCCTTGGTCAGATATTTTTTGACCTTTGCGCCAATTGAGATAATTATTCCTCAAAATAGCATTATTGCTTAACAATCAATGCTATAGGTAGGTAACTGGAAGATTGGATTGCTTATGGTACCAACTTGACGGATGATTATCGCAGGCGTCATCCATTACTGACTGACGGACAACGCGCAGCAAACCAGCCTCGGTAGCTCAGTGCTCAACGCCTTTGAGCGCGGTTAGGTTATGGATGACCATTTTCAACCGTTGAGGCTGGCCGTTGTTCGGATTCCAAGCAAAACTGTTGGTCCCCTGCCTTACTTACTAGGTGGTAGGGTTAATCCCGCCCGGGTTGTTACCATCGCACAGATTAAATGAACGATGGTCGAAACATGTGGTGTCCTAGGCTAATATCGGACGGTCAGTTCGAGTGCACCGACGAAAATACAGATGCACAGAAGCCAGGCGTTGGTTTTTTTAAGAGTTCGTGAGAAGCGATTTTTTTGGTTAACGCAAGAAGTTACAACAGCGATGATAGGAAAATCAATTAAGGAACTTGCACACGCAAAATAGGCGTCGTTTTAGCCATTAACTAATGTCCACTTACATTCAAAATAAGAAATTGGGTGTTTCTAAGAACGAATTGATAATCTAATTTTAATCCTTTAGACACATTGGAGATTCATGCCACTCGTCTTAGAGGGAACAAAAGTGTGAAATGTACCTGGAATATGATGCTGATGGAGATGAAGAGGATGCTGGGCCAGAAGTATGGATGGTTGGAGGCGGACTCTATGACGTAGCGCAGCTGGTTGGCATTGGCAGAGAGGAGAGCGAGGTCCATCATGCCCTGCGCTAGGTTCTTCTTCTGCTGGTAGACGTTCACGTCGGGGATCACGCGAGGGTCCTGTGGGGCACCGCACGTTAATATGTGACAACTTACTAGTTACTATGGAAGTAACAAAACACCCGATGTAACCGCTCTATTAGGGTAAAGCCGGTTTCATCTAGATCTAGCTGGCTTGATCTAGATATAGCCGCACTTGGGGGTTTGTGCGTCCATGCAGGTCGCACCGATTGTTTGTCGCTATTTATGGTCTCCCAAAAAGAGTAAGATACAAACTATAACTGTAGTTGGGAGCAGTTATGTAAAATGTTATTCTCATAAACAATTCTCATTTGTTTTTAAATTGTTTCGTTCATGTTATGATACAATAAGTAAAGTACGGAGAGCACGGCTTTGATTGTATGGAATAATTATAAGGACCCAGCGACGACGATCAACAGTTTGGAGCATTCCAGTACATAGTTTGCCTGTACATTTAAATTACGCTTAGGGCTGATTTCAGGTCAGATAAACAGCCAGATAACTATTCGACGGATTTATGTACGCTTCTGCTTATCCATCCTATATATTAAGGCCATTTGTTTAATATTAAAATTAAACTCAGATAATTGTGATAGAAGATATAATTTTCCGGCAATGACTATCTGTCTTTTGACAAACGTGAATTTGTACTATCAGTCTGATAATATCTGAGGATTGAAAAATCGGCCCTTAAAGGGATAAATACAGTTTTGAGTAAAATTTATTTTAAATTAAACTAGAACATCGTTTGCATATAATGTAAGTCTTGAACTGAGAACATAAGATGTGCGGAAGGAAGATTAACTTACTCCGACTGGGCTTATGGGTCTCTCTCCTCCGAAACGCGATTCAAATCCATGAGGCGTCATAAGATCTGCAACATAAAAAAAGCAAGGTGTAATACTTATTACAATTTATATACATAACTATTTTAAAGGCCATGCATACATTTGTGAGAACGGTTAAATTTTTTTGTTTCATATTGACAGTATTTTAAAGAGAACTTTCAGCTGGGCTGAAGTATAACAAAAAGCCAGTCCTATTTTACAGTAAAAAAAGTGACAATTGATTAAGAGGTTCAATGTAAAACCCTGTTTTCAGTCAACTCCACCCGGTTCACTCATCGACATTCTCCACTTAAATACATGTGCTAAACATTGATTAACTTCGACGTCTTTTCCTGCAATAGGGCCTAAGATAGATACAGTGTAACCAGGTTTTGAAAATGAGCTGAAACACGCGCCGGAAACATTAAGAATATTTCGTTTTTCAACCTCGAATTACGAATAACAATTAAAAATACATTTCTTTGGCAATCTGACTTGGATGTCACATTCCCGAAGGACATAGTAGGTGCAATGCCAGGACGTTCCCTTTATGAGCATGGGTACACTGAACTGAATGGAAAACACGGTAAATTTTTAACCGACTTCAACCATAGTTTCATCCAATGCCGTGGCACCCATAACCTCTAGCATTAAAGGCAATTCCTCTAGCCCACCACGAGCTATCTAAAAATAACAGTTGTTTATTTATTATCAACTTCGCTGACAATGTATGTAACTTCGATGCCAGCAGTTAAGAGGCGGGTCGATTTGGCTACATCCCAGAGTCCTGGATTCAAATTCCGAAACCGCCTTGTTCATATGCACCACTTTATTTTTCTTTCTGAGTTAGAAAAGTGCATTTCGTTACAAATTCCAGCTGTTACATGGTTCGCATTCCATGTAAAACGTAAGGCCCCTTCCCCTACTAGGTCCTGGCATGGCACCTAATTTTTCCGGGTGTTGGGCTTATATCATGACGGTAGGTAAGCCATCCATGTCCAGTCATATAAAAAAAATCGTGCACAATCTCGATAAAGTTCGCATGCTATATTCAGTATATTGGTGATGGACGATACATGACGATAATGATGATGATACAACCACCTTACACCTTAATTTTGCACAAATTCATGCATCTCTGACAAGGGACAAATACATATAATAAATAGAGTCAGAAGTGTGGCTTCATACAATGAGCGAAACAGGCGCTCGGAGTCCAGGGAATCTGGTGGTAGTGCGAGTAATCTCTGGAAATATTAGGGAGTCCGGGTAATTTGGTGGAAGTCAGAGGAATATCTGTAAATCTTATGTAATCAGAAGAAATCTTAGGGAATCTGGGAATCTTAAGGAAATCATGGGCAATCGAACACATGCATTGATTTTTTTATGTTATTTTTTATGGGTACACTTAGTGACCTTGTGGTACTCAAGCTCCGCTCCGTTGGGTATGTATTACTTTACTATGTCCTTCTAATTAATATAATATTTAAAAAAATATATATAATTGTATTTTGCCTTCTCAGAGCCTGGCTGGTTCAACATGGTCTGGATGATTCCAGTGTCTAAGGTTATTAAGGTTAACTAAGGGTATATTACATGCATTGATAATTTGAGTAATGTTAGGCGCTGGAGTTAGAGGAATCTGAACTTTAATTTCGAAAGATCCTTAGACTTAGAGACCTTAATTTTGCTCATTCCTAAATGTTTTTCATTATTTGAGTAAAATTTTAAAAGGAACTTTTTGTTTGTGATACCAGAATCGTTGGTAATCCTAGGAATCTTTGGTAGTCCTTTAAGAATCATGTAAATCTCCAGGAATTCTCGGGAATCTTTGGAAATCTTTAGGAATATTTGGAAATTTCCAGGAATCTTTGGAAATCTTTAGTATTCCTTAGAAATCTAGAAATCACAAGGTAATCCTTGTATTTTTGACTACTGGTAATCTTGGTGTAATTTTTTGATCGAGTGAGTTCTCGGTCTGAGGTCGAACGTCAGTCGTGAATATATATGTGTTCAAGCAAAAAGCGCACTGTTTTGCTCTTTGTATGTAAGGTCAAAATAATCCCCTAACTTCAGGGCTGATTAAGTAAACAGGCTGTATTTTTCAAGTGTGCCTTCTTGGCCAAATCCGAAATTATAATAAACAACGAAAAACCCTAAAAGGAGTTCAAGGCCGATTTTGATCGATGATAGTTGAAAAAAAACGCACGCTGTATTATTGCACCAACCTATAGTGGCGCTTATAAATAACAAATGCTTCGAAGTAATGTTATACGGCAAACTAAAGAATGGATCATTCATTCATGAAAATAAACTGATTCAAATTTCTGAAGAAACTGTTCGAAATAAAGCCCAGCACACCGAGATTCTGCATCACACGTCGTTGTTGTTCCAGAGTTGTTTTTGAGATCAAAACATACTTTTTATCTCTATTAGTGTTTGACGATGCTTTTTGCCAAATAAATATTATCCAAACTGTTGAGAAATCTTTCAATCATTCCATTTATTTTTTTTATTTCTGGCGCCCTTTATATGCAAATGCGAACTACCCACATTTTCCGTCGCTTTTAAGTAACTCCACGAATTTTTTTACGCGATTCGACTGCCACGTTTTGTCCTGCACTGAGCTCTCGACATCGATATATTGGTACGTCGATGGCTCTCGACATATTCTTCAAGAAATCCAGCCAAGATGAGTTTTTATTGCCTATCTTCGATCACAGCAGCGAATGCTAAGCTTGCCTAGTAGTGGTTAACCTATAGAGTCAGTGTATCGCCACGGCGGCGCCTTCTCATCATCACCACTGACACCAGCAAATCCTGGGCCCGGGTTCCAGCTCGAGACGTGAACGCTCACTGGCACGGAGAGCAGGTCAGTCGCAATGTATGTTATAGGGTGCCATACAATCTCTTAATAACCAATATAGTCCACAATTTATCATTTTATTTTTTGCCAAAATCCAGCAACCTACGAGGACTGCGCTAATTTCGAGTGCAGCCCTCCCATTTTCAAACGTTTAAATATACTTTTATACTAAATTCTCACGCTCGCATTTCTTCAAGAAATTGCGATAACCTCGAATATAAAAAAGTGACACATTGTAAGAACGCATGGAGGTGAAGAAATTCACCTCCATGAAGAAACGTCATTAAATAAAATGCGGAACAGCTGGTTGGTCATACATAAATCAATAGATTCTGCATTGCACTGAAATTACTATATAAAAAGGTATCTAAATATTCCCCGAGTTCATACATTTTTAAGAGACATATCGCACCACTGACTAACGGCACACAATGTGGATGGAATGATGGCGACAGATGGGTGACGCGCTGATGGCACATAAAACACAACCAACCACCGAAATAGTCCACTTCATCATGCGCTAGTCCCTCCATCAGTTTACCGTCATCGTCGTCGTGGATGTGGTGACCGCCGTTCTCGTGCTCCCCGTGGCCCTTCTCGTCGTGCGACCGTCTGTCCGTCTGACTGTCCACTGAAACATGCAATAGTTACGGAATTAGTCAACAACCTGTGTTGGTTCTGGCATATAACATGTGGTGACATGCCGGAATCGTCGTTCGTTATTCGGCTAACACGTAAAACTACGGCCCGCCTCAGCGGTCGAAAATGGCCTCGCATCCAGATTGATCGTTTCGTCGATCTTTTTTAGCGATTCCTCAAAAGGCGTTCTTTTATTAATATCACACACGTTCGTTGAAAACGAAAGGAAAAGATATCCGTTAGGATATTATTTATTCTGTGGGAAAAGACTTGAGAAAAGATGGCGCCCGAGGCGTCGCGCCACTGGGCTACCGAGGCTTATCTACAATGAGATCTGTGAACATGGATAAACAAACCTTCAAACGGTTACTAATTTATATCAAGGAAATATTTATCATTAAATTGGCATGCATCCGTGCATCTGTGCGGTTTCCTGTGATAGCGTTGTGTATCTACCAGTCATGATTTTCTAGACCTCAAACATAATATGGTTTTGCGGTGCGGCAAAGGTTCACATTCAGTTGACTTTTAATACATGTAAACAATACATTATATTTTTAAACGACCTCAAAAAAAAGGAGGAGGTTCTCAATTCGTCGTTTTCTTATGTTTGTTTACCGGTTACTCGAAGACGCCTGGATCTATTTGTTTTTTTATGTGCAAACTTACATCACAGTTCTTTGTTTCGTTGGTTATTGAATACGCAATACCTTATTAGGTTAATTTAGGAAAAGAGACAGTATCCCGAACTTACACCTAAACTGTATTTTGTGTAGACTGATATTTTAGTTCTACTGTATCTCTTTTCTGGAAAATGGAAAGAGATGACTCGGAAAAGATGGCAAGTCTCCATCTTGAACGAAGGTGGTGGTTGACTTGGGTAAATTGTTTTGGCTCTATCGAGACGTATCCAGTCCGAACAAAGATTCTTCTCACAGAAAAAATGTATTTAATATTTATAATGAACTGAGGTACCTGAAGTCGCTAGGGTCAATCTTATTTAGTACGAACTTTTTCATAATCTCACAGGAACTCAACCTTTTTCCCAGATTAAAAGTATCGTATGTCATAATCCAGGTACGCATTACAACTTACATTACAAGACGTGTAAAAACCACGCTGCCGCGCATGCCACGTCTATGTTAAAAACAAACAAAATAAAAGCAGAATGACAACATTTGAAACTAGAATGACTAGGAGAGTACGGTGCACCAACAGATGACCCACCTTCGTCTTCCGGGGGTATGAGGGGGTGCGTCCCGTCCGCGGGGACGGGGTCGAGCAGGCCGTCGTCCACGCCGGGGTAGGGGTCGCCGCCGCCGGCGGGGTGCGGGGCCGGGGAGTCGTCCAGGTCGTCGATCTCGGGACCTGAGGGATGCCACTGCTCTATCTAACTCTAGCCGAGGCTTGCGTGCGAGGGGCAAAGCTCTAATACCTACTCACAGGCGTGACGATTGTAATGCGTGAAAGAGATATAAAGGTGACCGGTAATGTAAATGTATACCTCTCGTCCATACAACTGTCTCAATATAAGTTGAGGCCCGGAATCGATGTACCCCGGGATTTAGGAGCGAGTCCGGGTCGGACGGAATTCAAGGTACGCCGCACTGGCCGCAGTGAAATCAGTAAATGGGGTCTATTTCCCACCGATGAGTAACGACCAAAGAAATGGCCACGACTCAGGATTACTTATTTAGGCACTTTGTTTCGGCCAATTCTAAAGTTCGATATGCAAATTCCTCAACTTATTTTTAAAATCGTTTTACCAGCTGTACTCACAATTTTAAATTCAGAGAAATTGAAGTGCATCAAAGGTGTAGAAAACAGAATATGTAATAGAATAAAAATGCATGCTTTAAAACATCAATGCTAACGCGCTATGAATTAACACTTTCGTGATCGATACTTTAAACTATCAATACTTAAAGAAACTCCATATGAAAAAATAGCGAGAATATAGTTAACTATTTAAAAAAATATAATGCTAACAATTAGGTGCATATGAAAAGGAGCAAATCTCCAACAGTCGTGTACAGAGTGAGCCCGTCAAAGCTTAGTACGGGATTAGCACCGGAATAACCATACAAATAACCGGTTTAGTCCGACAATAATCCGCGCACTAAAGTTAGTCCGCCCACTGTGAATCGACAGCAAGAGTTCATGCCATGATATTTGCTCAAATATTTTTCATATCGGCAGAATATTTGACACAACGATCTCTGATTCGAGTGGATTCCTCCGCGTTCGAAATTTGAAATTAGAAAAGCGAACATCTTCGTACCGGCGAGTGGCGGCCTCTGCCCCACGGCGTCCGTCTCGAGCAGCGGCGCGAGGTGCGCGCCGGCGCCGGCGCCGCGCGTGCCATCGGCGTGGAGCTGGCTCGGTGACGCCGCCAGCAGCGGTTTGCTCGGAGGCTGCGGACAAACACCAAATGTCTTACTTTGTCTCCAAATTGCATGAGCTTGCTGCTTTGTAACCGGTTCTTAATCCGATTTGTATGAAGGCATTTTACAGCACACCCGAATTTAAGTTACGTATGCCTAGTTCCAGTTGCAAGTCATATTAAGAGCAATCCAGTTGAATCCAGCCGTGCATTATAAGAGTTAACTAGGAAACCTAGTTGCCATGTGGTGCTTTAGGCTAACATCATAACAACTGGTATGGTATTAGCCATACATGTCCAGTTACATAAAAAAAACTGGCCAAGTGTGAGTCGGACTCGCACACGAAGGGTTCCGTACCATCGTACAAGATTTAACACAAATAAAATAGGTTTTTTGTACGGGACCCCCATTTATTTTTATTATTATTTTATTTTACCTATTTGATGTTATAGCGGCAAAATAAATACACAATCTGTGTAAATTTTAGCTGCCTACCTATTACGGTTCATGAGATACAGCCCTGTGACAGGCGGACGGACGAACGGGCGGACGGACGGACAGCGGAGGCTTAGTAATAGGGTTCCGTTTTCACCCTTTGGGTACGGAACCTTAAAAAACATTTTAATATAAACATATTTATGCAGGGTGTTACCGAGCATATGTTCCAAACGTTAAACGCATTCCTTGGCATATTTGGAACAAAAAAGATAAATTGCATTTTCAATTACGGCTTGAAAATACAGTAGGGAGACGATCAACCTCGCGATCGACTCATTTAGCCCCGGTTGCACGAAGAACCGGCTGAGTTAATCAATGTTCAAACACGTAACTTTTAGTGAACCGCATAGAGTTCCTTTCACACTGTCCACACAAAGTGACGTGTTTGATCATACATTGACGTTGATTTAGATTTTTTGTTATTTCGTGCACTCAGCCGTCAGTCGCCTCTTGCGGCATGCACGGAAAGAAATGCAGTGGGCGCACTGGTATTATTTTTACGTACCGGAACCTACAAGGCACTTGGTTATTGAAAACGTGGAAGTTAACAAAATATGTCAAAGTTGTACATTACAGTTACAAGGAACTTATGAAATCGTTGGCTAAACTGAATTAATGAAGTTATGACAAGGAAATCCTGTTTTCCTCGTCTCCGGATGATTCTCAGCATATTTTATGCATCCTTAGTGTGCATCATTAATTAAAATCCAAGAAAATGCGCAAGTAGGCCCTTTATTATCCTACGTCAATTCATCAGGCGTATGACTAACATCGTCATGGTGATTTTACGTCATAGAGGTGACAAGGGGAAAATGATAAGGAAGGTTCTGGAATGGCACTTAATTCCCAAGGGGTGTGTTGGGCTAATGTTAGGTGTGGTTAAGCCATCCATGTAAAGTCACAAAAAATTAAATAGTTAGACAAAGGAAAAGTATGGAAGTTACAGGAAAGTTGCACCCAAGTTTCATGTGGGTTCCGGCTCTTAAAAAGAATACAAGTGGTTCCACTACATTTCTTCCCGTGCTGATGAGTCGGATAACATGTAGTAGGTCCTTCCTAACTGGGTGGTAGGTCCCGTCTGGGTTGGTACCATCGAATTGAATGAAATATTCTTTATGAATTCCGGTAAGCAGTTTAATGTACTTAACCATGCAATAAAAGGAATGTCCTGGCATGGTTAGTTGCATAATATGGTCCTTTTGTTCTAAGGTCGACGTCAGATTAACAAAAAGGGTTAGAATTTGCTCCGTTTTAGGTGTAACGATATGAGAATACGACGCTGTACGACTTAATTTGATATTAAGGAAACCTATACTGGTGAATTTTTCAACTGGCCTTCATTGCCAACTATGAAACTATAAGAAATAGCGAAAACAGTCACAGGAGTCATGCGGCCGATTTTATTGAAATTTAACACTGTATTTTAAAATTAAAAAAAATCTAGCCTCGAAGTCGTTAATTTTGAAAATTTGAGGTGGAGTGCATAATATCTGGTTAGTGATAATTTTAAAATTAAAATATATCCGTCCTTATTTTTCGCTTGAAGAGAAAAAGAAGATGTATAACGATAACCAGTAACCAGAGATTGTGCACTCCGGCCTGCGCTTATCTAAGATAACCTAAGCAAAAGTTAATTAGCGAACATAAGATTTCATAGATCGATGACTTTTACCCCAGATGTCTCAAACAGGGTGTGCAGTAAGCGAGCTCTTGCATTCGTGTTTGCTTTGAACGTCTTCCGTGACACGTGCTCGGCGCGAACGGACGGCGAGTGACCGTTTTCGCAAGAAATCGTCGGCCGTCGGTCCTGCGAGCAAGTTACGGATAGATCCGCCGGAAAAAGTCGCTCGTGAATGAGTCGCTTTTAGTGTTGGCCGAATAGATGTTGGTAGGTTAGCATTAATTTTAATAGGTCCTCTACACTACATCGTTTCTGGGTAACCAATAAGAGCTTACACACACTTACACACTATTTTGCTCATAGTTTTGCTATTCATAAACGCTTAAAATTCCCACTATATACTATGCAGTACCATTCATACATTACCTAACATTGACACGTTGTGTCTAATACAATTTCTGCGGTCTATCTCATTATGAAACATTTTTTAACGGACTTCGAAAAAAAGGAGGAGGTTCTCAATTCGTCGGAATCTTTTTTTTTTTTTTTCTTTTAGTTTAAACATTTAATTTCTAAGGTTTGGCGATAAGGTAAGCGATTTTTAGACTAGGAGGTCGCAACAAAAATGGTAACGATAACGTAAATGGCTGAAACTGGGTTCACGGGATAAAGTACAACCCTCTGAAGCTAAGTGTGTCAGTATGCCTGTTCCAAGTGGTTGCGTTACGTAAATAAGGAGCCTGAAAAAGTAGTTATGGTGACAAAAATACATTTGATAAGGTAAATGGATGCAAATGACGAAGCATGACAGTATCAATACATACTTGCTTAGCAATACAAAAACGGAACTAATCTTTGGTTGCATTTAGTAGTTATAGGCGATTTAGGTTACAGATATAACTTTAGGTATATTTAAGTATTTAATTAAGTAACCGTCTGGTTATTGTTGTATAATTAATAGGAATCGATGTTTCCAGATAATCAGTATATTCATCAGCAGGTACATACCAGCATCTATTTTATACAGCCAATCTAGAAAACGCAACCACTTGGGACGGGCAGACCGACATATTTAGCATCAGAGGGTTGGTCTCTAACATGTCAACCCAGATTCAGCCATTTACCTTATCGTGACCAAAAATGTCGTGACCTCCCGGAATATTTGGGAACACAAGTTCTCCGAGTCAACTTCAAAAGCTGACTTGAACATGTCCGGCGTTTATATGTATGTATGAATGTTTGTCGGACTATAACTCGAATATCTTTGATCGTAACTACATGAAAAAGATTTCTTGAAAGATTTCTGAAAGAATGAATCAAAAATATTTCTTTAAATTCGAACATGAGCCATTGAGCGGAACAGGCAGGGAATGCACCCATTCACTGTAGATACTCCCAAAACCAACTGATCCTTTAGATGTCGGTGTGGGGTAATGAAAACTAATAAATGCACCCCCCGCCGTGGTATAACCCTCCATATATAACCTTCCTTCAAAGATGGTGGGAAAAAGGACTTGCCGGCCGGCATGGTTTTCGCAGCCCCTCTGTAAGTTCAAAGCCCATGGGCGTCATCGGACATCTCTTATGTGAGGCGTACACCATGGCGTTCCCCAAACGCTGGAAAAAGGTCGATGCACACATAACCGGTTATTTTTAAATCGCTCTCTGTTAACAAAATCACTACGGCTATAAATATTCATAAAAAATATCGGAGCTTAGCGTGTTGGCGCGGTGTGCTCAGGATTTTCCCAATAAGAAAGTAAGCGAGTCGTCAGTGCACATTTATCTGACTCACGCATCGCTAAAATCTCGGAAAACCCGAACCACCAGACACGAGAGGTTATTAATAGTTTTGGTAGTGAATTAGTGTATGAATAGGCTTCGAATGCACTTGAGGAAAAACAGATGGAGACCGCAGTACCTACCGACATAATAAATACGTACTTATTGCCACATTAATAACACTTTCTATTTGCGCTACGTTAGGATAGGTTAGTTTATTATGAGTAGTAAGTTACTGAGGTTATAAGTAAACGGAGAGTTTTTTATCTTCCTGTATAGTTCAAAATCTTTTTCACTCTACGTCATGCTCGATTAATTTACCAAAGAAAAAGTAAGTATAAATGTTTAATGTATAAACAAATGTATAAAAGGTGAAAAAATATGAAAGCTCCTGGACAACACCGTTTTCAATTCATGGTATTTATTCGCCTTCTTTTTTTTACGATTGTATGGAAAGCGTGATTTGATTGAACGAATGGACGGTTGTCAAAGCGGCAATACAAATTAAATAAAAAAAATCCATTCAGTTCAATGCAGCCGTATATGCTAGGTATATGGAACCTACACCATGTAGTTCCCATGAGGTGTTTTGGGCTAATATCGTGGCAGTATGTGTGGTCTCGGTTAAAAATGAATAGATTCATATGCTGGGATACAAACCTGCGGTATTCAACACAAGACCTTCGCTAAATCATATATAAAACACCACACTAAATTGTAAAGTCAACAACGGCGTATGGACTGTACATAAGCATGACAATGTCTCTATCGTATGTAGGTGTAGCGGGCAATAACCTGGCAGACAGATCACTCGGTACTTCCACGCGCTGCCTCTGTTCAAGGTTAAAACCCACGAAAATATGAGTTAATAGATCCAGGAATACTTCGTGACTCACTGAGCCCTTCTAGCTTACTTCCGAGTTTTGGTGGTTTTCAAAGATACATATTGAATACATTGATCAATCTACGATTCCCAATTAGGGACCAATGTTTTAAAGCGATTAAGAAATTTGCGATTTAAGGGCCAAATAATTTGGGAACCTTGAGGTATTCCCGTAGTTAACCGATTTTGTGGATATTTATTTAGTGTATCAAACTTGCTAAAGTATCTTGCCCCAGACACTGGGCTTAAATTGATTGAATACAATATTAGTGGCTATAATAGAGCTTGCAGGGATTGCTGACTAACATTCTTTCGGGTCAAAACAATGAAAGCGTTAAAAAAAAACCGGCCAAGTGCGAGTCGGACTCGCACACGAAGGTTTCCGTACCATCATCCAAAAAATCACGTTTTTTGTATGGGCCCCCTTTAATTTTTAATATTTTTTTCATTTTACCTATTTGTTGTTATAGCGGCAAAATAAATACACACTCTGTGAAAATTTCAGCTGTCTACCTATTACGGTTCAAGAGATACAGCCCTGTGACAGACGGACGGACGGACGGACGGACGGACGGACGGACGGACGGACGGACGGACGGACGGACGGACGGACGGACGGACGGACGGACGGGCGGGCGGGCGGGCGGACAGCGGAGGCTTAGTAATAGGGTTCCGTTTTCACCCTTTGGGTACGGAACCCTAATAAATGGTTAATTATTTGATCCAACCACCAGATCTAAATTGATTGGCCGGATCCAATGATAGATCCCTAAATGGTAATTTTATCCTTAAATAAAAAATCGATTCATCATGTGATTGGTACATTTTACGAAACGAACTTGTAGGTGCTGTGTAGCAAAAAATCTTCTATAACAAAAAACTAAGCAAAATCGACTTCCAAGATATATGGTAGATAACACAGGGCTATTATAAAGATTGTTTTACAAAATTTCAATGGAATAATGCAACTGAAATTAAATTACTAGCAACGAGAAGAAGTTACTCTGATAAGACGCAGAGATAAACTCTATGTATCTATCAGCCCTGAACTTATACCAGTCATCCCTGAATAGTGAATAGTATAGATACAGCTATGGATGCTATGAAGTTATGCTGCAGGTGAGACCGAAACTAAGGTTCTTATAGAAATATAACAGAGCAGAGAAGGCACCGGTCTGTTTAAAGCGCACTGCCAGGAAATATTTGTAAGAGCCAGGGCACTTGGAATAGCCTTATATTTTCGTCTCCACCTCGTGGAAATGTTGATGACCCGATGGACAATTTCCAGTTTTCGTCGGAATTGACAAATCCGATTCTTCTCTGGCAAAAATACATTAATGTTCCGTTATTATAGATTTATTTTACAGTCTTTCTTAGGAGTCATTTATACTACTAAAGAGGATAAACCTATTTTGCAAACTTGTTTTATAGTTTATATTACGGACAGGTTGGTTGTATACACGGAGATCGACGAGTTGTATATGTTCTCAAGGAGCTATTCCTATTCCATGTGATCAGACGATTAGGTAAGTACATACGATTCAACTGCATATTTGCATATTAGTGTTGAAGAATCTTTTAAATATATTTGAGAGCTGTAAATCTAGGTATTAAAACTGACTGTTTGAATCAAATATTAAATGAACAGAGACGTCTGATAGACAAACTTGTAAAACTTGTTTGGATATTCGAGAATGGAGAATTTATATAGCGGTTCTTTTGCATCTTTATATGTCGAAATCTGATCGTTATTACAAAAACCCTTGTTTGGACCTATTAGAAGCGAATGGTTTCTAACATTCATACGGTAGCAAAATATTAAATAATAAAATAAGACATAACGATCTTCTTTTTCAAATTACAAAACTTAACAAAAACGTATTTTGCATGCAAAATTGAGTAATTGTTTGAATGCTTAGTTATCTTAGAAAACGAAACAAATCAACACAAAAAAACATTACATTACAAGCGAAGGGCAATTTAGGGGAAAGCACTCACATGATCATGCTGATGGTTGGTTTCTCCAGCAATGTGCATCAAATCCTTCTCATCGTGACTGTTTCGTCTGGATCTTGGTCTGGAGGCACGTTCTATGTCTATGTGAAGACTTGGCCTGGCACCGTTACGGCCTGTCCTGGAGAGAACAGGTGACATCTCTAACGTGGTGTCACTGGACATGGTTAATGATTTGGCGCTGCACTACACAAAATCACTTAATTTGGCGTTTCAACGTCTTGAACAAGCTTGTGAAATTCCCCAATGCGAAAAACTCGCACCGGTCGACTCTATATAATTCCGTGATATTGTTCATTTACATTAATTTGAATTTAATATTATATGTATTTATTATTTATCCGACAAATGACGAAGTTCGTCAACAAACACGTCTCGTCGTTTTGCTAGCCTCGCGAGCACTGAATTCCGCTGCCGGCGCGTCGGTATGCCGAGTATGTATGGACTAAAAATAAAAAAATCTTGCGGACGTAGGTAATACATATGCAACGATTCATTGGCGGACACAAACCGTTTGTACACATGTAGAGCTCGTTTAAAGATCGTTCAATGCACCTGCAAAGGATAGGGGCAAAACGAATTGAAGTTTGACCTCGCTGGATTTATTGATGGGATGGTAATTTCAAAGCGTTGCATAAATGTCCTTCCAGCTAGCGTGACCTTCGATCACAATGGTCCGTGGCTCGATTAAATGGGACGGTAAGAGGTAAACTAAACCTGAATAATAGGCACCAGCTTACACTGATAGAGACGTTACCTATGTCACAAAACGCTTACCTTGAAATAAAAGGTGATGTTCAATGAACTCGTGGACCTAAAGTGAAGGCACTTGTAACGACTTACGTAATAAAAAAATACAAGCCCAACAGCAATCTATACTAATAATGAGTCGTATTCACTACGTATAATATTCACAACGTATAATAGTATTTTTTTCCAAAAAATTAAAACCATGCATATCGTATAATATTCACAACGTATAATATTATACGTTGTGCATGAGTTTAAAAATAAAATAAACTCTTTGCATCATGCCATAGCCTGCTGTATTGTTTTGCGTTTGTGTGTGTGTTACAAGCCGTGAAGTAGAAATTCGGTACGTCGAGTCGTAGGCCTACACGCAGGTAGCTCCGACATTGTACCGGCCCGCCTTTCAGTATGCTTAGTGCCGCCAGCTATGAAGTGCGCTTGATTCGTTCGTTCGTGATTTGACTCAAACGTGTTGATTTGGTTGTTATTATGTAAATAAGTGGTGTTTCTATACAAGCAGTGAACCTCTAAAAATCATACACAAGAAAGTAAGTGAAGTGTGTGCGCCAAAATATGTGTGACAGTGACTGGATTTAAATGTTTCCGAGTATAGTCCCATTCTGTTAAATAAAAGAGCTAGTTTAGTTATATATAATTTAGGTGGTTTTATTTTGTTTAAGAATTATTTTGTTTCACACTATATGCATTATTTGATTAAATAAGATTAGATTTATATAATAAAGAAGAATTTTTAATGTAGAATTCTATATATAATGTCGATATCTATTCTGAAAGTCCAATTTAGCAGCATATTTAAGTGTTAACGTATTTAGACATGGCAACAGATTAAACGATAAAGATATGTATTTTAAAATGACTCCTTCCTGAAGCTTCATATACCTACATACATTTTAAACATATTGAACTAGACATATTACATTATCATTAGTCAATATATTAGCTCAACACAGCAAATAGTATTTAGGAGCTATCCCAGGGCCTGCCTTAATCGCGGAAAATTGTCATTGATAAATATGTAGTAGATATGAATTTCCTTGTGTTTGAGGCAGGTTCTGTTACATAAAGAAATTATGCCATTTTTGTAGATATATCTAGCAAATATGATGTCCTCTATATTTTTCTACTAAATAATGTTTACTAATGAAAACATTAATTCAAGTGATGACATGTACAGTTGTATATGTTTGCAGATTATATTAGTAAATATTATATTTTTTGTGTCTTAGGTAGTTGCGTCAATAATTGAAAATGAATGTTTGAATATCTATCTATGTTTGGAGATATTTGTGCTTAGAAAATAAGAACCAATAAACTAAATATAAATAATACATATATTTTATTTTAGCTCCACTCTCAAAGTAATGCACATTTTTCACAGTAACAAATTAATCATAACGTATTAATAAAATGATTAATTTGTTACATTAATTCCAATCACGAAATAGCAAACAATTTATGATCATTCACTCATAAAAACTATTGCTAAAAGATACTGTTACATTAATTAAGTAAGAAAAGGCTAATTAATACCTAGAACAAGGCTAGAATCAGCGTCTTTCGATAATATTTTGACCTCAGCTCGATAAGATAGAAAGAGCCTTCATACAAAGCTAAGATATCGGTAGGCCTACCACTACCTGAAAATGGGACGCTGCTAATCCTACTTCACGGCTTGTAACACACACACAAACACAAAACAATACAGCAGGCTATGATCATGCAGAACGTATAATAGTCACAACGTATAATATTCCTAACATGAATTCACAAAAAAAGAAAACCATGCAGAACGTATAATATGCCAAGAAGCACTGCATAAAGCGCCCTAACAACGATACATTTAAGGCTGAAATTGCTACGAATCGATATCTGTTGAAGAGTAACAATTTGCTACAACGCTAATTGAGACGGTCGAAAAGTCGCGTGCGAGTATAATCTTTAATCTTATATCGATAAGGGCGCTTATCGTATGAAATATTTTAGGATTATATGATATGCATAGTTTTCTTTTTTTGTTAAATAAAGATCATAACATTATACGTTGTGACTATTATACGTTATGCATGGAGAAATAAGTAATTTAATTTTTTGGACTTCTTCATGCACTACGTATAAGATTATACGATCTGCCGATTATACGTTGTGCATGGTTTTAAAATTTTGTTAAAATATGACATTATACGATCTGCATATTATACGTTATGCCGTTCCCCCCTAATAATAAATCTGTAAGGGGTGTTCATGGAGTAAGTTGCTTTGTTTTCTAAGATACTTCGTTTGTAGACTTTATGCATGATACTAAAACTAAATTGACAATTTTTAGAAATCAGTTCTGTATGTATGTATGCATGTTCTTCCATAACTCTTAAACCGATTATCCGAATTAGATGAAACTTAGTACACGTACATTTAACTACCCTGGAATCAGGATAGGCTAAATAGAATTCAATTCCGTTCACGCTAAGATGTGGCTGTCATAGAAACTGTGCTCTGCACGGCTCGGCGGGAGGGCGGAGGGGGGGGGGGGGGCGGCGGAAGCGCTTACTTTTACTAATTGCACCGAAGTACGGCTTGGTATTTCCCGCAACTTTAGGACTACTTGGCATGACGCTAAATCGCCAGAGTTGCGACCACGGAATATTGAGTAGGCGGCGACCAATGGAATAACATACTTATTACGTGAGAACCAATTTCTCGATTTAGATGCGGATTGTACCTACGTCTAGCCTGATTCTAATCAAAACTTATAGGCTACATAATATAACGCTTCATTACCAGAGGGGTGAGTAGAGAGTGTTAAATTCTTATACCTTGCAAACCACTTACCCGAGAATTTTATCAACGTATAGCATCTCTGGGAGCAGTCAGGTTCCGGATGGGTTACCGTTTTCGATGTTGAGGCTGGCTGTGGGTTGGAGTCCACGCAAAACTTACCTACGTTACACGTTACTTACTAGGTAAGCAATGTAGCAGTGCAAGTGCAGAAAGGTTCTGGCGGCAAATGCTTTTATTTTTAAATAGCCACTAAATATCAACGAAGCTCTAAATGGGAATTATTGGATGTTTCTCATTAAATCATACTATTTCGGCCGACACTAACCCGAGCGGAGCCGGGTACCGCAGCTAGTAATAAATAAAAATAGGTTTCCACATAAAAATGTACCCAACTGTAAATTTCCCAAACTCTATGAAACCTAGGAAAAATTTAATAGTTTTAATCAATCGAAAGATTAGAAAAAGATTTACCAAACCCCTTCACACTCTTATACGATAACAGAGAGACGGACGGTAGTCGTTAGAAAATAAGATGCAATCTCTAACGACTAACGTCTGTCTTATTATTTTCAATATTATTTTTATACTAGCTGAAGTACGCGGCTGCGCTCGAGTCAAACTTTCATCCCCTATTGAATGGGCGGCAACAAGGTCCAGACTATCTCTCTTCAGAAATTCATCAAAATTGGTTCAGGCGAAAAAACGCAACAGAGAGAGAGAGAGAGAGAGAGAGACAGAGTTACTTTGGTATTTATTATATCAGTATGAATTACAAGATTTTTTTCAACTTGCCTTGGTTTGAATCTTGCAAGATAATTTTGAACCACTTTCGAGGTGTCATTAAGTGGGTCGTTGCCATATGAATTCTCTACACTACGGCCGATAATTTACTAGGTTTTTGAAATTTTGGATTTTAAAATAAATTGTCGCAATCTACGTTTGTATGTTTTTATTACTTTAAATTATCTTTAAGATTAAATAATATTGGCTAATAACCATTGGAAAACGTTGTCAAATCATTTTAGAATTATGTTTACTGGAAAATACATAAAAATATAAAATGCGGACATAGAATAAAGCTTTAGACGTATTTTTTTAATTCAAACCTGACTACATTAGGGGATGAAAGACGATTTGGCTAGTTTAATTTGCAGTCTGCGTGCTAAATTGTGCCTTTTCCAATGGACAAAGAAATCAGTTCTCCAAATTTTCAAATCTCAGAGTCCCGCTACCTTCACGACAGTCTTAAGTGGTTGAAAATTATTTTGTTTCAGCTGAAATTCATACAGGTGTATTTAAGATTCCTTTTGATGATTTAAACACCTTGGGTTTTTGGTAGAGTCTCGAGATATGCCTGGTAAGAAATTGACTAAAACCGCATACAATATTAGTCATCGTTATACTTTTTGGGAGGTATCAATCAACCGTCTTGCGGCAAAGTAGCTTTTAACCTTTGTGGTTAAACCCTAAGCAAACAATGCATTACCAATGGTAAAAGTAACTAAGTGGAATTGTAATAAGGGTGCACGAACGAGGCACAACAGTGATTATGTACCCTAAGTGGGTATGCATGTGCATACCTTGGCTCGTTTAACTAACGTACGTTTTAAGTGATCTAGGAACGAGTATCTATAAGACACTAACCCACATATAAGCGGCCATGAAATTGGGAACGACAAAGACATTCAATTAAGTACAAAAGTAGTTGTTACCTTTAAATAAAATTAGTGTTAATTTTTTTCACAACTTAAAAATATCGCTGAAACAGGGTATTTGCACGTTATTATATGTATGTATCTACAGAAAACCTTAGATTATGGTAATCAATAAACACAAGTACATAAGTGAAGTCTTGGAGGATTGGGTACAGGTGTCCTTGTTTGGTGTTTCATCTCCTTTAATAAGAACGTCGTTTTCCTTACATGCAAACATACTTTTAAGCCGCTTTCCCGATTTTTCTTTTTTTAGGCAGAGATCTAATCTAATCTCTAGAGATAAATTATGTTAATAATATGATCATAACAAAAATTTGTATTAAATGAAACATACATTCTTAGCAAAGACTTACGGAGACGGCGACAGCAAAATTGTATAGCTTTTGCCTCTATTTCAATCACTTCCTGGAAACATTCGATTTAAAATCACAATTGATGTCAGTTAGTCAGTCAGCGTGTTTGCGTCCACTGCTGGACATACGCCTCTCCAATCCTTCTCCAGTCCTCCCGGCCCTCAGCGGTACGGAACCACTGCTTTCCGCCGACGCACTTGATGTCGTCTTCCCACCTGGCGGGTGGTCTTCCCACACTCCGTTTGCCTGTCCACGGCCGCCAGTGTAGGACACGGTTACTCCAACGGTCGTCGTCTCTTCGGCTGACGTGACCAGCCCACTGCCATTTTAGCTTAGCCACCCGGTGTCCAATATCGACTACTATGGTACGTCGGCGGATTGCCTCGTTACGCACCATATCCCGTAGCGATATTCCCAGCATGGCTCGCTCCATTGCTCGCTGGGCAACTTTCAGCCTTTGGACAACGGAGACCGTCAGAGTCCACGTTTCACACCCGTACGTCATAACCGGGAGGACGCACTGGTCATATATTCGGGTCTTTAAATTTTGCGGAAGGTCAGACCTCAGAGCGAACTTAAGCTTTCCGAATCCACAATTGATGTGGATTATTTGAATACAGCTTAGTTTAGCCGTGCAACAGAAGGTTCTGGCATGAAATCTAATTATCATTAGGTGTGTCTCAATGACAATAGGTGGGCCTAATTCCTCCATTTCGGCTGATCTGAGGAAAAATTATTGACTAAATTCATGAGAAAATCAGTGATGTTAATGGAAATCCATTTATGTCAGTAAATCCCGTTTATATCCTTAACGATTGACTACACCACCACCACCATGATGCGAAAAGATCAAGCCCAAAAAACGCATTGCCGGGCAACTGGAATGCTCTAATTCCAGCGAATAATTTACACGCTCTTACGTCACACAATTTCACTGAACAAACTTTACATCATATTCATTGAATTACATCAATTACAATTGAAATTAATTAAGGAAATGACACGAAATATGAAACCGTCAATACAAAACTGTGGCGATTTGTTTTCAATAACTATATTGCCGCGACGGGCATGCCTGCAAACATAAAAGTCGAGATGGCTACCGCTTTCCCTGGCCTCCTCTCGGAATACATTTTGAATCTTGAAGTTCATGCCCCTTCTTCATCTCCAACGAGTTGCATATGACAGACGAATTCCTCAAATCAAGTTTCCATCCATGTCAGATTCCATAAAAAAACCTATTTCATCTTGCAATCTTTCGGCCTACACAATTAACTTCTCATCCCTCACAAGTTTTGGATTTAATGGTGATGAGTGAATTACATTTTATTTAATTTATGCGCACACTATATATTTGAAAGGGGTAAGTATATAAGGTAAAAAACCTTATATCTCATGGGTGATAATAATTAGGTTAACGTTGATTGCCGGTAAAAATTGCGTTTATTTATCTCGACTGGCTCTTCCTATCTTGTAAGAAGGCCGGTCAAGAATCAATTTAAGTTAAAAGGATTTGACACTTAGGAACGGTTGCAGAAATATAGATACATTAGCTGAGTTGTCAATGTCGGTTTGGACTAATGTCAAGCTGAATTATTTTCTGGATGCAAAGTAGGCTGGTCCATAAGGCTGATCGTGGAATTAATTAAAATCGGTGGAGCCGATATGGCATGCTTAAATGAGAAACATCCAAAATATTTCCATTTTTAATATCACTGATAGGATTTTTTATGAAATCTTGCAAATAAGAGATTTTTCAAAAGCATGTTTTGCCAGAACCTTCCTGCACTGGCACTGCTACATTGAAATGAATAGAAAACCAACCCAGTAGGCCAATGAATGAAGCTAAAATTTGGGGCTTACCAAAGCACTAAATCGTCCGTCCATGAAATCTTCAGTTATGTGTACAAATATAGGTTTTAAAAATGAATGACTCAGAATCCAACAAATTTTTTTCCCGGAACATAGGTATTTTGGCCAAAAACACTAAATATTCGGTATCATTTGCAGCAAAAATGGCCCGCCAAATATCTTTTCTATGTCTAAGAAAATAGGTTAATAGGTATATATGTTTTCAGGAATCCAACATTTTTTTTACACGAAAGCGAGTATTTTTTTTTAAATACACAGTTTTCGCTCTCATAAACTCGGCAGAATTGGGCAGCCTAATCTGTCGTCACACATTGGTTTTTAATTCTTATCAGATCGATAATTTCAACGAATCCAACAAATTTGTTACTGGCAACACATATATTTTGCTAATGGCCAAATAAAGTAAACGGCATAATTTGCCCGCCCATTTTTTAAATTATAATGATAATAAATGATATAGACGAACATACTTTTAACAGAATCCAACAAAAAATTTACATGCCAGTCAGTTTTGCAGCGTATAACGTAACATTGAATTTCGCGCTAAAATAGCTCGGCGAAAGCGGGTGGTAGGCGGCGCGTAGCGGAGGCAGGGCGGCGCGGTGGCGTGGGAACGGTTGCGGCGGTAATAAAGGGTTTAGCCTGTGTTAGTGATACCAATTACGAAGTAATTATTAGTATTATCTTTGGTGATACTTATGTATAGTTCGTTTTCATGCGTAGTACCTGCATAATGGACAAGAGTTTATAAAGTGTTATGTGAAATTTAAATTAATTAATTCGCCAATTTGATAAAGGTATTATTCTTTTGTAATTGCTAGTGATCGTCGAATATACACATGTAAATGAGTAAAATACTTTGGTAAAGGTTGAATACAATTTGAGTTATTTTATTTTTATGCAAGATAATTCCGCAAAGATAAATCACTGAAATTAGATAAACTGCATATTTATAATTCACAAATTGATTCACGGTGGATTATACATACATTCATGAATGAAGAACGTGATATATCACGTTCTTGGATTCAGTGCCGCACTAGCTTAGTACGAAAAAGTATATTTACTTATTGAATTATGTTGTGCCTGGGCCTCAGGGCAAGTAGGAGCCGAAAGCGCTAGACCCGAGCACGTCTGTAAAATACCCCGCAATTCGCTTGCACCGGTCATATAATACTGACCATACATTTAAAAGTATGGAAAATTTACTGTTTCGAGCGTATTCAAATGCGAATATCTAGTTAATTACTCATCAGATTTTAGTGAAGTTTCATCAATTCAAATAACACGTTAAAGACTCCATAAGCATGAAAAAAGATCTTCGGTGTATAAAGTACCGGTGAAAATGTCTCAAAACATTTTTTTAAATTTTAAATGTATGAAAATATATATACCGTCCATCTTTTTTGTTTATGGCGTGCTATCTTTAATGGTGAAAATCTCATTTAAATCTGACCATTAATTTCCGAGATATTCGCATGTGAATACTGTCGAAACAGTAAATTTTCCATACATTTAAAACTTAAAACAATTTTTGAAAGGCATTTTCACCGATCTAAAAAAAACATGAAAAATGTGGTCTATATCGAATATAGATAACGTTGGATCGGTGAAAATGCCTTTAACAATGTTTTAAATGTAAAGGTATTGAAAAATTACTGTTTTGAGTGCATTCAAATGCGAATATCTCGTAAATTAGTCGTCAGATTTTAATGAAGTTTTCATCATTTTAAATAACACGTCAACGACTCCATGAGCATGAAAAACCGGCCATGTGCGAGTCTGACTCGCACACGAAGGGTTCCGTACCGTCGTACAAGACATAACACAAAAAAGTTTTGTGTGTAATTTTGACTATTTTTTTATTCCATATTTTCTGCTTATGGAGTATTTGACGTGCTATCTCTAATGGTGAAAACCTCATTGAAATCAGTATATAAGGTACATACATTTGTAGCGGTATAAAAGCCTCTTTCTTTAAAATTCCTTCAAAAATTTTTGAAAATTTTAAATGTGTTATTTCTTTGCTCAAGGCGTCTTCAACCTGTTATTTTGAATGGTGAAAACTGTATTTAAATCTGACGATTAATTTCTGAGATATTTGCATGTGAATACTGTCGAAACAGTACATTTTCAATACATTTAAAACTTAAAACAATTTTTAAAAGGCGTTTTCACCGGTCTAAAGAAAACATGAAAAATGTGTTCTATTACGAAAAAAGAAAAACGTTGGATCGGTACAAATGGCTTTAACAATGTTTTAAATGTAAAGGTATTGAAAATTTACTGTTTTGAGTGCATTCGAATGCGAATATCTCGTAAATGAGTCGTCAGATTTTAATACAGTTTTGATCATTTAAAATAACACGTGAACGACTCCATGAGCATGAAAAACCGGCCATGTGCGAGTCTGACTCGCACACGAAGGGTTCCGTACCGTCGAACAAGACATAACACAAACAATTTTTGCATGTAATCTTGACTATTTTTTAATTCCATATGTTTTGCTTCTGGAGTATTTGACGTGCTATCTCTAATGGTGAAAATGTCATTTAAATCTGTAAATACGGTACATACATTTGCATCGGTATAAATGCCTCTTTCTTTAAAATTTGTTTAAAAACCTTTGAAAATTTTAAATGTGTGAAAATATAAATACCGTTGATCTTTGTTTGCTCATGGAGTCTTCAACCTATTACTTTGAATGGTGAAAACTTTATTTAAATCTGACCATTAATTTTCGAGATATTCGCATGTGAATACTGTCGAAACAGTACATTTTCCATACATTTAAAATTTAAAACAATATTTGAAAGGAATTTTCACCGATCTAAATAAAACATGAAAAATGTGTTCTATATCGAATATAGATAACGTTGGAACGGTGAAAATGCCCTTAACAATATTTTTAATTTAAAAGTATCGAAAATATACTGTTTTGAGCGCATTTAAATGCGAATATCTCGTAAATTAGTTGTCAGATTTTAATGAAGTTCTCATCATTTAAAATACCACGTCAACAACTTTATGAGCATGAAAAACCGGCCATGTGCGAATCTGACTCGCACACGAAGGGTTCCGTACCGTCATACAAGACATAACACAAAAGAGTCTTGTATGTAATTTTGACTATTTTTAATTCCATATTTTTTGCTAATGGAGTCTTTGACGTGCTATCTCTAATGGTGAAAACGTAATTTAAATCTGTAAATACGGTACATACATTTGCATCGGTATAAATGCCTCTTTCTTTAAAATTCGTTTAAAAACCATTGAAAATTTTAAATGTGTAAAAATATAAATACCGTTGATCTTTGTTTGCTCATGGAGTCTTCAACATATTACTTTGAATGGTGAAAACTTTATTTAAATCAGACCATTAATTTCCGAGATATTCGCATGTGAATATTGTCGAAACAGTTCATTTTCCATACATTTAAAATTTAAAACAATTTTTGAAAGGCATTTTCACCGATCTAAAAAAACATGAAAAATGTGTTCTATATCGAATATAGATAACGTTGGATCGGTGAAAATGCCCTTAACAATGTTTTAAATTTAAAAGTATTGAAAATTTACTGTTTTGAGCGCATTCCAATGCGAATATCTCGTAAATTAGTTGTCAGATTTTAATGAAGTTTTCATCATTTAAAATAACACGTCAACGACTTCATGAGCATGAAAAACAGGCCATGTGCGAATCTGACTCGCACACGAAGGGTTCCGTACCGTCGTACAAGACATAACACAAAAAAGTTTTGTGTGTAATTTTGACTATTTTTAATTCTATATTTTTTGCTTATGGAGTCTTTGACGTGCTATCTCTAATGGTGAAAACCTCATTGAAATCAGTATATACCTTTGTATCGGTATAAATGCCTCTTTCTTTAAAATTTGTTTAAAAACCTTTGAAAATTTTAAATGTGTGAAAATATAAATACCGTTGATCTTTGTTTGCTCATGGAGTCTTCAACCTATTACTTTGAATGGTGAAAACTTTATTTAAATCTGACCATTAATTTTCGAGATATTCGCATGTGAATACTGTCGAAACAGTACATTTTCCATACATTTAAAATTTAAAACAATTTTTGAAAGGAATTTTCACCGATCTAAATAAAACATGAAAAATGTGTTCTATATCGAATATAGATAACGTTGGAACGGTGAAAATGCCCTTAACAATATTTTTAATTTAAAAGTATCGAAAATATACTGTTTTGAGCGCATTCCAATGCGAATATCTCGTAAATTAGTTGTCAGATTTTAATGAAGTTTTCATCATTTAAAATGACACGTCAACGACTTCATGAGCATGAAAAACCGGCCATGTGCGAATCTGACTCGCACACGAAGGGTTCCGCACCGTCATACAAGACATAACACAAAGGGTGTTGTATGTAATTTTGACTATTTTTAATGCTATATTTTTTGCTTATGGAGTCTTTGACGTGCTATCTCTAATGGTGAAAACGTAATTTAAATCTGTAAATACGGTACATACATTTGCATCGGTATAAATGCCTCTTTCTTTAAAATTCGTTTAAAAACCATTGAAAATTTTAAATGTGTAAAAATATAAATACCGTTGATCTTTGTTTGCTCATGGAGTCTTCAACATATTACTTTGAATGGTGAAAACTTTATTTAAATCAGACCATTAATTTCCGAGATATTCGCATGTGAATATTGTCGAAACAGTTCATTTTCCATACATTTAAAATTTAAAACAATTTTTGAAAGGCATTTTCACCGATCTAAAAAAACATGAAAAATGTGTTCTATATCGAATATAGATAACGTTGGATCGGCGAAAATGCCCTTAACAATGTTTTAAATTTAAAAGTATTGAAAATTTACTGTTTTGAGCGCATTCCAATGTCATTGTCAATTGTCAGATTTTAATGAAGTTTTCATCATTTAAAATAACACGTCAACGACTTCATGAGCATGAAAAACAGGCCATGTGCGAATCTGACTCGCACACGAAGGGTTCCGTACCGTCGTACAAGACATAACACAAAAAAGTTTTGTGTGTAATTTTGACTAACTTAATTCTATATTTTTTGCTTATGGAGTCTTTGTCGTGCTATCTCTAATGGTGAAAACCTCATTGAAATCAGTATATACCTTTGTATCGGTATAAATGCCTCTTTCTTTAAAATTCCTTCAAAAAATTTTGAAAATTTTAAATATGTTATTTGTTTGCTCATGGCGTCTTCAACCTGTTATTTTGAATGGTGAAAACTTTATTTAAATCTGACCATTAATTTCTGAGATATTCGCATGTGAATACTGTCGAAACAGTACATTTTCAATACATTTAAAGCTTAAAACAATTTTTAAAAGGCGTTTTCACCGGTCCAAAAAAAACATGAAAAATGTGTTCTATTACGAAAATAGAAGCCTTTAACTATGTTTTAAATGTTAAGGTATTGAAAATGTACTGTTTTGAGCGCATTCAAATGCGAATATATCGTAAATTAGTCGTCAGATTTTAATGAAGTTTTCATCATTTTAAATAACACGTCAACGACTCCATGAGCATTAAAAACCGGCCATGTGCGAGTCTGACTCGCGCACGAAGAGTTCCGTACCGTCTTACAAGGCAAAACACAAAAAAGTTTTGTACGTAATTTTGACTATTTTTTAATTCCATATTTTTTGCTTATGGAGTATTTGAAGTGCTATCTCTAATGGGGAAAACCTTATTTAAATCTATAAATACGGTACATACATTTGCATCGGTATAAATGCCTCTTTCTTTAAAATTCCTTTAAAAAACTTTGAAAATTTTAAATGTGTGAAAATATAAATACCGTTGATCTTTATTTGCTCATGGAGTCTTCAACCTATTATTTTGAATGGTGAAAACTTTATTAAAATCTGACCATTAATTTCCGAGATATTCGCATGTGAATACTGTCGAAACAGTACATTGTCCATACATTTAAAACTTAAAACAATTTTTAGGAGGCTTGTTCACCGGTCTGAAAAAAACATGAAAAATGTGTTCTATATCAAAAAAAGATAACGTTGGATCGGTGAAAATGCCTTTAACAATGTTTTAAATGTAAAGGTATTGAAAATTTACTGTTTTGAGCGTATTAAAATGCGAATATCTCGTAAATTAGTCGTCAGATTTTAATGAAGTTTGCATCATTTAAAATAACACGTCAACGACTCCATGGGCATGAAAAACCGGCCATGTGCGAGTCTGACTCGCACACGAAGGGTTCCGTACCATCGTACAAGATATAACACAAAAAAGTTTTGTATGTAAATTTCATAATTTTTGGTTCCATATTTTTTGCTAATGGAGTCTTTGCCGAGCTATCTCTAATGGTGAAAACCTAATTTAAATCTGTGTATACGGTATAAACATTTGTATCGGTATAAATGCCTCTTTCTTTAAAATTCCTTTAAAAAAATTTAAAAATTTTAAATGTGTGAAAATGTGAATACCGTTCATCTTTGTTTGCTAATGGAGTCTTCAACCTGTTATTTTAAATGATGAAAAATTAATTAAAATCTGACGACTCATTTACGAGATATTCGCATTTGAATACACTCAAAACAGTAAATGTTCCATACTTTTAAATTTAAAACATTGTTTAAGGCATTTTCACCTATCGAACGTTGTTTCGATATTGAACATATTTTTCATGTTATTTTTAAATCGGTAAAAAATCCTTTTAATTATATTTTTGAAATTTTACTGTACAATTTTTAACAGTATTGACATCCGAATATATCGGAAATTAATAGTCAGATTGAAATGAGGTTTTCACCATTAAAGATAGCAAGTCAAAGACTCCATAAGCGAAAAAAGATGGACGGTATTTTTATTTGCATACATTTAAAATTTAAAACATTGTTAAGACGCATTTTCACCGATACTTTATACACCGACGATCTTTTTTCATGCTAATGGAGTGAATATACTGATAAGTTGAATTTATTATCAATTTTCTGTAGCCACATCAAAGTCAATATGAAGGAAACATAAAATTCACTTATTTTTTTAATTCAAAGAAAAATCCTGTGGGTATAAAATTTTATTTACTTTTTTAATCATATAACAACATATTAAAAAGTAATAAATAAATAAAATACATACATACTCTGTGAAAATTTCACCTTCTTCTTATTACGGTTCATAAGATAGAGCCCTGTGACAGACGGACGGATGGACGGATGGAGAGCAGAGGCTTAGTAATAGGGTTCCGTTGGCATCCTTTGGGTACGGAACCCTAAAAAAGTAGTATTCAGAGTGGGCGGTCTAACTTGACGACCCGGATTATGTCCGTCCTATGTATTATTTTGCATGGTTAGTCCAGTGATAATCCGTATAAAATTATTACAGTTCACTCTGAATACAACTGCTAGAATCTACGAGTCGAGCCGGTTATAAAGATGTGTCACTTGCCATAGAAACATACACGAGTTATGCACGTACATGACCAATTTATTTACCAAAATCATCCGCAATGCTCGCCAGCTCCCAACTAAGCGCTCGCTTTAGGTACATTCGATTATGCACCACCGAAGTAATTATTAGTATTATCTTTGCCACCACACTCCAAAGCCCCGCGCCTCGAGCGTTTCGTTGCCTCGAGCAAAGGTCGGCGCACACGCACACTTACGCAATCACACATATTGAAACACGTGCCTCAGCCGCCGCTGCCGTCCCGCTTCGGCCTGCTTCAGCCTACCACCCGCGCTCATCTTGCCGTTTTAGCGCGAAATTCAAAGTTGCGTTAAACGCTGCAAAACTGACGGGCGTGTAACTTTTTTGTTGGATTCTGTTAAAAGTATCTTCGATTATATCTTTTATTGTCATTATATTTCAAAAAGTGCGCGGGCCAATTATGCTGTTCACTTTATTTGGGCATTTGCAAAATATATGTGTTGCCAGTAACAATTTTGTTGGATTCTTTGAAATTATCGATCTGATTAGAATTAAAAAACAATGTGTGACGACAGATTGGGCTGGCCAATTTTGCCGATTTTATGAGAGCGAAAACTGTGTATTTTTTTAAAAAAACTCGCTTTTGTGTAAAAAAATTGTTGGATTCCTGAACACATATATACCTATTAACCCATTTTATTAGACATTGAAAAGAAATTTGGCGGGCCATTTTTGCAGCAAATGATACCGCATATTTTGTGTTTTTGGCCAAAATAACTAAGTTCCGGGAAAAAAAAATGTTGGATTCTGAGTCATTCATTTTTAAAACCTGTATTTGTACACATTCTGAAGATTTCATGGACGGGCGAATTCATGCATGTCTCAAATGCCCCATTCAACGGAGTACAGGCGGAATAAACCCTACCACCTAGTAAGTTAGGAAATTTTACGTGGAATCCGAACCACAGTCAGCCTCAACATCGAAAACTGTAACCTATCCGGAAACCTACCGCTCCGTAGTCCCTTCGGTAGTTTTTAAGTGTTTGCTACCAGACAGACAGACACCCTGTTTAAAATTACAATTTATAAAATAAAATTTTAATGTAAATTCATGTTAAAACAATTGTTTTGCAAGTCATCGGATTGATTAGCGCAACAGATGAATGAGGGGGGTCCTGCACTTGCGAAACAGTGACTCAGTCGGTGCTCCGTGCATACACTACTTACTACACACTAGACACTCATGCGAACGTCTTTAGACAGGAAAACCTCACTGCTCTAGATTGATTGCACTGCAGGTGCAGTGAGGTCCGGACGTCCTGGGCAGGAGAACTTCTCATGTAAATGTGAGTCAGTGGTGAGTCAGGACTTAGTGCTGGCTCACATGAGCACATTTTTCCCACACAAAATGGTAGCCCATTATCAACCCAGTAGCTCGACGTCTTGCCGTACGATAACCGAGGTTAGGAAAATCTGTTGACTGGTTCGCCCGTCGAGGTCACGACATTTAATTTTGAAAGAGAATCGAGCCATAGGTACCAACTGCGAATTTAAATGTTCTCCTGCTAAGAGATGGGAGCCGACCAACATTTTCCGAGTGCACATCGTTTATGGATTGAGGTAATTTCTTTACCTCCATGCGTTTATGCCACCACCTCATTGCCTGTTAAAAAACCTGCTTCGTGTTTATTTAAATGATCCGTCGAAGATGCAACGAATGAACAGTCATACAAGAGTCAACGACACTACCGTTAAGTAGAACAAAGGATATCTACAATTATGTATTAATGAGCAGGAATGACAAAACTAAACGTTTAATGTGTTGCATAGCTTTTTCTTTTTCCTTTTTTTCTCATCTATCACCTAGTTCCAAAAGATCATGTCATTGATCACTTTCAGCGTCACGCATAAATATTTTTCGAAACAGCAGGCCGGGCAGCGAGTGTGTCAAAATAGTATTAATTTACTTTTATTTTCATCGCGAGATCAACTAAAGAGCAGAAACGAGGAGTACTTCGAGAAAATTTACATGTGTAAATAAGTCAAGAACATGCACATAATGATAATTCTTTGAAAAGAGCAGTGATACCCATCGCAAATTAGGCGCGATATTTTAGCGTTTTGGGCTGGAACGACTATTTCTGAAATCAAAGTTGTCCACAGCTCTCTAGGACCATGGTCTAGGACCTTACTGGTAGACGATCTATCTAACATTTAAGGAGACTGTTAACCGCATTTAAATAAGGTTATCCGACTATGAAAAACATTACTTTTGGAATCATGGAATCCACCGGTCTAGTGGGTAATGTATGTTATTTAACTTGATATGGATGGATTGTACCACACGTCATGATATTAGCCCAACAAAATGGAGCGGTGCAAACAAATAAAGTTCATAGTATTTGTACTAAGTTCCCATAGACTGGGCAAATCATGTAGGTGTGGTATTCCGGGCATAGACAAGAAGAATTCCATATAATGGGTATACAGCAGGTGGCGAAATTGGTAGACGCAATACCCGCGAATGGAATGGTTTTGGTGGTTATATTCATAAAGTAGTTATTTTTAAAGACACTTTCTTTAATAAATATCTCCTTCCATAAATAAAGTAAAGGGTATGCATTGATAACATTAGCCGCAGATCCTAAATCGGCGTGCGTCTGCGGCTACGAGCACTAATTCCCCCTCTTTGAATGAGAGTGCAGTAAAATATTCATTACGACGTTATTGTGCACTGGCAACATTCCAACGAACGAAGAAATCGCCGGTTTCATGACACCGTTCATATTAGATGAAAATTAGCTACGGATTTGTTGCCAAATGAGACGAAGATGCCAAACTTGCATTGGTGACGCCTTAGATAAAAAAAGGAAGGAGATGTGGGTTCGAGTGCGCTTAAAATGCTGTCGCCGATTTTCAAAAACTACCAATCCAACTTAAGGTGGCCCAACCCGGCGGGCCTAACTCATTCGCGGGAACGGTACGAAACCGGGCTGTTGCCCTGGGAATGGACCTTCTCTGTTGCAAAGAATAAGACAGGCTCGGATAAGACAGGAAGATGCAACATGTCCACAAAAAAGACAATGTGCATAGTGTATGATTTGGTAAGATTTACGAAAATTTTAATTTCAAAACGACTTATAGCTAAAAGTAAGCCACGACCGCTGTAGTCAAAAATCTAACAAAAACCAAATAGATTATAAATCTTTATTAAATAAGCTATGTCTGATGACTAATCTTTTTAAGATGTTCTTACTTTATCATTGCGTAATCCACCTCTAAAGTTATTGTATAAAACGCGCGAAAAATTTGAACTTTCGGACCTTATAACTTAGAAACCAAACACAATCTTACAATGTCAATGGTCATCAGACATCTAGGTCGATCAAATAAAGCTATTTTGAGCAAAATTTTGGATCTCTGACAAGAAATATGGGCGTGATCTTCTTTCCCCTTTTGTATGGGGAGATGAGCGGGATGGGCCACCTTAAGAGAATAATAACATGACCAAGTCCCATACAATGCCTCGTGTCTGTCTCCTCAGTTGAATTAAGAAATATTTTTAAATAAATCAACTGAGAGCTACCTCTGTAAGTTTGGATTTATTTGAAACCTTAACTTTTTAACCATGATTTATCCCTTTTGTATTTATATACACAATTTTAGATGCCTTTATTACGGATATGTTAATGTATCGAAAAAGTAAAATGTACAGACATAGCTTTCGGTTGATTTATGGCATTTCTGGGCGCAGTCAGGTTTTTCGATTTTGAAGCTGGCTGAGGTTTAAATTCCAATTAAAACTTTAAACTGTTGTGCAAAATATCTGTAAAATACTTCTTAATTTGCCTGAGGAAACGGGCACGAGCATTCGCATGGAACTTGATCACCTCATGATCTTCTTAAACTTATGTACGTCCACACGCCAACATAGTCGCAGATATTTGGTGACTTTTGTTGGTTGCGCTAATGTTCCCCTTAGCGCTCGACGGTGATGTTTGGACTGTGTGGTACACGACGCGGCGTGTCGGCTTCGTCGCATACGATTATTGGGTCAATTTGTCCATAAGGCGGCGCGACTGGGGTACCGCTGTCATGTCACTTCTCCTTCCTTACTCTTCTGTAGTGACGGCGATGTTTAATATTATACAAAATTGCTTTTTTGGCTTGAGATTGTAGAGCCCACGTACAATTTATAGACGATTTAAAACAAATTGCATACTATATATTAAAGGTGGGCTCGGTTAGTAGATAACAAGTCGCAAGAATTCTGTATGAGTGGCCTGGGGGTCCATTCGGGGCAAGAGTGAGTTCGAGTTCGGGAGTGAGTTAACCTAAAAATAGCTGGGAAATACGTTATTATTTAAATACCGGAACCGTTATTTATACTTCTAACTTATTTACGGGACAGACCAGATTTTTACCTAACTGTAATGATATTCAAGAAGTGTAGAAACATTAACTATTTAAAAAAGTGAGTTGATATTTAGTGACGAATTCGAACTCACTCTTGCCCTGAATGGACCCCCTGACCCTCTGCATGCATCATTTGCATTGAGTAGAAAGTTCACGCAAACATAAACTTCTTAAATGGTTAACAATGCTCTATAAACTTAGCAGCTAACAGTAGCACCAAGAGGTGTCTGCATGAACATGCCATTCGTAATTTGTTTTTATTCCGTATCCACTTTTCACCCGACTTCGAGACGCATAAGAGGGTAGGTCCTCAGCACAATCGTGTGCAAGAAATCGTACTTAAGGTGGCCCAACCCGCTCAACTCCCCATACAAACGGGGAAAGAAGATCACGCCCATATTTCTTATCAGAGATCCCAAATTTTGCTCTAAAGAGCTTTATTTGATCGAACTAGATGTCTGATGACCGTTGGCAGGCATCCGTCACTCCTAAATACCTACTGAGATCTTCACCTACGGCGCTCGGGAACCCGAGGTTCCAAATTCAGTCAGGGCCGCCGCGCGCACACGCTCCCACGTCCTCTACGTCCAGTCGATCAGTAGTTCCGAAAAGCGCACTTTCGCCGTTTTTATTCGTAATAATGTTTAATCATCATAGAATTAAATATAATAACTGTTGCGTGAACGGATGTCATAGTACACGGAAGATTTTGAAGTTAACTTTCTTTACGCTACCGAAATATTCTGAAAGGAGAGTTTGTTTTTTTAGTTTAGGTTTATTGACGTTTTGCCTTTATGTAGGTAGGTATGTGGTATCGTGTTATGAGGGGCCTATTGAATTGACACGTATTTAACTGGTATCAGCACAGCACTTTTTTATACATTAGGTAGTATTTATCCATGTATTACAAGGAAAAACAACATAAATTGGTTTCGCCTGGTGAAACAATGGGCAATCATTCGTGGCAGCTCCAGGTACTTATTGCCTATTCTCCTTAGCTGCATGTAGTTGGTTTTTAGGGTTCCGTACCCAAAGGGTGAAAACTGAATCCTATTACTAAGCCTCCGCTGTCCGTCCGTATCTCAGGAACCGTAATAGGTAGGCAGCTGAAATTTTCACAGAGTATGTAATTATTTTGCCGTTAGAACAACAAATAGGTAAAATAAAAAAAATAAAAAAGTTAAAGGGGGCATACAAAAAAAAAGATTTTTTGTTTGATCTTGTACGATGGTACGGAACCCTTCTTGTGCAAGGCCGACTCGCACTTAGCCGGTTTTTACCATACCAGGACCTTCCTTTCATGAGCACGGCGATATTGAACTGAATGGAAAACACGGACAATGTTTTATTACCGTTTCGACCACCTTTATATCAAATGTGATATTATCAACCCGGCCAATAACAACAATAACCCGGACAATACCAAACAATACTGTTTGGCGGCGGCAGTGTGTGATAACCCTAGCGCAAGCCGCATTCCAGCGATATGGGGCGGGTGAGCGACGACGCGTTTCATCCACGGGGTAGAAGGCTCCATAGAGAGCTACCTTCGATATCCATCCATCCATAGAGAGCTACTTCCGCTAGACGATTTTATTAGTCAATGTTTTGACAGCCCTCTAGGCATGGACAAACTGCTAACTTCTGTCATTTCCGTCGTCTTCACTTCGGTCCGTCGTCCAAGAGCCGCCATCTTGCTTAGTTGCTTGGCTGTGTTGTCGTTTTGGTTGTCGCGGTGAATAAGAAGCAAGAAAGTGAATGTGGAAGCTGAGACTAAGGCGATGGCGCCGGCTGCTATAAGATGTTGCGTGCTTGGCTGCAGTACAGTGAAGGGAAAGTTGCCCCTATATTGCTTTCCGGAATAGGATATGGGTATGGAGGTAAATATTTTCCGGATCAAAACCCGAACCTACCGAACAAGAAAATGTTTTATTGACCAAAAATAATAATACAGTTGGCTATACATCACAAAAAGTAACCGTAATTTAAAAACCATTAGAATGAAAATGCCCGATTTTGGCCCACCTAAAATATACTGTCCAATTTTGTGTGACAATGGACTGACACAATGAATCGAACAATCCCATATACGTTTCTGTTGCCTCTATAGAACAACCAAAACTCTGGTTGGATACCTCCTGTGAAATAACAACAGCTAGGCGGGCATTCAGGTAAAAAATCAGAGTAAGTTAACCTAAAAATGGCTTGAAAAAATTTTTATAATAAAATAACTGAATGGTTTTTTTTACCGTCCAGTATATTCATTGGACAAACCAGATTTTTACGAAACTAAAATGGCGTTAAAGTAGTGCGGAAACATGAGCTATTTCTAAAAGTGAGTTCGTGTTTAGCGCCTTACTCGAACTCACTCATTCGCTGAATGGAGCCCCTGTATTCTTATTTATGAAACATAAGACTTTCATAAAAAAAAATTCCTGGTAAAAGGAATGTATGTAACTTTAATTTTTCTTTAACTTTTAATTATGTCTTTTTTTTCAGATGACACTATATGTTTGAGTGGGAAGACGTTAAGTGTTGTATATGATCCTCCACATTTATTAAAAGGGATCAGAAACAATTTCCTCACAAAAGACATGCTGTTTGAAGGGAAAACAGCTAAGTGGGATGATATAATTGATGTTTATCGAATGGACAATGACGTTGGGCAAATCCGCATGTTGCCTAAACTTACTGATGAGTGTATAATACCATCGAAGATAAAGAAAATGAAAGTCAGCAATTGTGCGAGAGCGTTAAGTGAAAAAGTTGCTGGCATGCTGTCATATACAGCTAAGTTTGGTGAGTACATTGTACCCTGTGCTATCATAATTTTAGCTTGAGCATATTGAACGCCTCATAGCCATGGATCGGAATCCATGTAAAACTACAGGTCCCTTTCTTACTAGTTGATGGAGTTAAGCCCGCCCGGGTTGGTACTGAACGTGGGTGGCGTGTATTTAGAGGTGAAAACCCCAAAGATTGAAATATTCCGTTTATTTGAGTTAAATAAACAATTATTCCACAAGGCTACAGGCATTTAAGGGGCGGGAACCGGCTCTACTAGTAACGTATCTTTTGAGACATTTTCAAAATCTGGAATGTGCCAGCAATTATCTAATCTGGGGGCACGGCAGTGCCCCCGCCAAGTCGAGCAAAAAAGTTCTATATACGCGATACCTGGAGCTGCATTCTGTACATTAAAGCGCGCACGCTACGATACGATATGTTATCATACCATCCTGTTAATTTGTGTAGGCCTATAAAATATTGTACTGGTTTAACAGTCATACATATGCTACAATGATACAAAATGCTACTAAACGAAGGGGTTGAACTCAGCAGTTTCAGTCAAAGTTGTAACGATACCACACGGCTGGAGTATTGTGGCTAATTCAGTATGCATTCATGTTATGTATCGATCTAATATTTTTTATTCAATTATGTTGATTGTTTTGAATTATTAGTAGTGAAACAAAATCTAAAAGGTACTGCATATCATTTGGGTATTTAACTTGACTAGGCGAAAATAAAATATTTTGTCCAATAAAGCTGCTGCGATTGAGTAGCAGCTAAACGAATAAAAAATGTGGAATTTTGTCTTATCTGTGATCTTATCATGATCTACATCAACCAATAATTATTGAATATCTCTGTTCTTTAACAGTAAATGTGGCATTTATTGGAGCATATTGATATGATGCACACAAGCCCTTCCCGATAAACGGGTTGAACAGCAAACATTGGTGCTTTATAATAAGGTTTATGTAGATGATGAACACTTCTCCCTTTTTGTTCTCGGTATTTTATACTAAAAAATTTTTTCAGATCGACATGTCAACGGGCAGCCCATTAGCAAAACAATGCTAAATACGTCTGAAGTGGTGCTGTTTTTTGACCAATTATTTGATAGTGTCAATGGGTCAAAGGATGGAGCAGTTCCAGGGAAGCTACCAGGGGCCTGTAAAGAAAAACTCTAAGCATATGGATTTTTGGGCGAATGCCATAAATAAACTCAAAGACATTAAATTTGTGGATGAATCTAGTGCAAAAGCAAAAAAAGGGGGATCCGCTATGATAAAAACAGTTCCCAGTTTGGTAAACTGGGTCCAAACTCTCAGAAGTTTCCAACGCATATGGACTCTACTGCAAGAAAAAGGCATTCAGAAATTTTACACTCGTCATCTTAATCAAGACCCTCTGGAAAACTTTTTCGGTAGGATCAGAGCAATAAATTATTGCAACATAAATCCCACTCCAGATATGTTCTCCAATTCATTTAAATCTATTTTACTCACAAGTTTGGTAGGGCTTCATTCATCTGGGTCCAATTGTGAGGATGATATTGGGGAAGCTATTTTAAATTTAGACCATCTCTTTTCTGCACCTACACCTGACGAATGCAGAGACATTGAGGACATAGAATCCACTATTGATAGCAGAGCAGACCTTGACCCAAATAAGGAAGCAACAACCTCTAGTCCAGACCCTCATCGCTGCTCTCAAAATTCTACTAATACTCTTCTTGGTGAAGTATTGCGACAAAAAATTGAGGTACATTCATCAGCGTTCACAGCTGGCTATGTTTGCCGAAAAGTTTAAAAAAAAATTAAATGCAATAGCTGCATGAAGACATTGGTGACAAGAGAGGTAGTTAATGTTCATGACTGGATTTCAGAAAGAGAATATCAGTTGCTAAAAGGAAAAAACTTGATGTACCCTACACCACGCACTGTAATGCTTTTTAGGGACATTATAAAAGCAATAAATTCCAAATTAAATAAGAAACCTCAGGAAGTGCATGTTGCTCGGAAAATAAAGGAAGGCTTTCTTTTTAGTAATAGCGCTAATTGACTAGGATGCAAAGAGCATCATAGTATTGTATATAATCTGTTTTTTACTATAGTTTCTAGAGTTCAAATCCACAATTGGTGCAATACCATTAATAAAATTTTCAAAGGAAGTTATAACGAAAAATTGTCAGTGTACATGCCAACGATGCAAAAATTAGCATACAGGAAATATGTATTAACGCGCAAGCGGAAACAAAAAAGAAATGTAAGTCTTCCAGGCGTCGTTTCCACTATTTAGGACATCGAGTCTTTTCTTCATATATCTGAAGCCTCTGTACGTTCAGATTTCGGTCACAACTTCAGTTTTCTCTATCTGAACTGACTTGATCTTGGGAGGCTTGGATTCCTCTTGGTTTCGACTTTAACAACAAATAATTCAGTCTTGAAGTCATTTTACACTCTCTGGTATTTTAAATTCCTGTCTTTGTTTACTTTAAAGTTGTTATTCTTATATAATGTTATTTTCCAATGTAATAGTAAGTTCGAGAAGTATTATATGTTATTTCGCTTGTGAGAATACATGTATTTCTGGGATGGATCTTGGTGAACAAATCTAAAGAGGAATTCTTTTCTGCTAGTGCTTCTCACGTGTGTCCATCAATTGCCAATAGTTTTGTCTTATTTTTGGGCGGCATAGTTTCTCCAAGTTTAACAAAGTTTACCTTCTAGCGTTTCTAAGACACGTTATATAGTGACTGCCTTTGCTATAACCTAACAGTTAATCATTGGGAATGATATATCATAAACTTCGAAGGGGCATTGTTCTGGAAAATATCCCTTGTATGGAAAATAATTTTTTTTTACCAAATAAGTCCTGTAATACAAAAGAGATTATTGTCGCCAAAGTTGTTTCGCCACAAGCAAACATGCACACCGATAGAACAGGATTTTGGCGCACATTCAAGATAGAGGTGTTGTTAATAATTTATGTTTTTTTTATAATAGATTGCCATATTGAACATTCGGAGACGTGCGCAAACGCGCTCGAGTTTAACATAACCGAAAGCTAGGTAATAATATCTATACCATTTATTATATTTCAATATCTCCACACTAAAAAAACAAGATACTAACAAGCAAATAGCTTTCATTAATTTAAAATTCTAACAACGTAGGCACTTTTCCGTAACATGCCGTAACTACTAAATTCGAAGTTCAGGTTCAGTTTTGGTCACTCTCCTTTTCACAGAATGTGTACCTATTTCTATTGCCGCTACAACAACAAATAGTAAAATTGAAATAAATTAAAAAATTTAAGGGACCCCCTTAAATTTTTTACAAACAACAGACCTGTTTTTCGCATCTTTTGCTGTATTTTAATAATAGCAATATATACAAATCTTGTATTATGGTACGGAACCCTTTATGTGCGAATCTGTCTCGCACTTGGCCAGCTGAATTTTGGCCGATTTCCAAGCTGCAGGCACACATCCGGTGGAGTATGATAGGCGGTAAAGGCGGGTAAGGACGGGAGCTAATTCTGGAGCACACTTTTTCAACACCAGCGCAGGAATACCATCAGGGCCGCTCGCCTTTCTGGGATCGAGGGCGAAGAGCTCACGCCCAACAGTTCCCTGGCGGAAATGTATCTTCTGCATTGAGACTACGCACCTAGGAATGGATGGCGGAACAGATCCGTCATCATCCAGACGGGAGTTCGCCGCAAAAAGGCCCACGAGAAGGTCGGCCATTTTTTGGCGAAAAAGGCGAGTGAACCGTTAGGGTGCTGCAATGGTGGAAGGGAAGACTGGCAGAAATTTGCTTTGACTGATTTGGCGAGGGACCAGAATTGACGGCACCCGGTTGGGTGGTTATTTATTTATTTTTTTATTGATTTATTTATTCATTTTAGACAGCCAGCATTATGCTGATGCGTCTAAATCTAGTCACAACTAAGTGGTTGATCAACTTCTAGTCAATTCTGCCGATATGCTCGAACTTCGCTCTTGCAATTACTATCGTACTAGATCACGACAGTATGACAAAACAAATTTACAGAGCGGAAGCGAGTGGAAGTGCCGTGCCGGGGCGGCCTAGGAGAACGTACCATGACCAAATCGATGTAATATTACATAAAGGGCAGGTACGTAGCACCCGGAATCGGAATGCATGCAAGAAAAGATGTGTCTCTAAGCTGTGATCGTACTGTATGGCGCTCTATCATCTCGCCTACCCCTACGGGGAACCGGCGTGATGGTATGTATGTATAAAAACCGGCCAAGTGCGAGTCGGACTCGCACACAAAGGGTTCCGTACAATCGTAGGGTGAAAGCACCAAACCACCGAAAGGTCGACTAGATCGTTAGAATAAAGAACGAACGAAAATAAAATGTTATATCACGCGAAACTACGTTTTCCGTTTATCTATATATAAAAATATTGGTTCTGAGAGATTCGAACACGGTCCTCATAAGTTTTCAGTTTATCCAAAAAAAAATTGTTTCTTCGAGATTCGAACTCGATACTCATTCGTAGGTACCGCCCGTAGCCAAACAGCTTACCAAAAGAGCTATGCGGCTGGTTCGGGCACCGCGCGAAATTAGGGTTCATTAATGTCCGGCCTAAGCACTGCCGAATGTGAAGCAAATATTTGTAAAAATACGGACGTATCCAAGGTCGAACGCTCAAGGCCGTTCGATCTAGCAAAAACGCCATAAAACATGTCTCTTAAATATTGTTTTAAACTATATTTAAATTATAGTGACTATAGCATCCTTGTCAAGGAGATGTGCGATCTCAAAGCAAAAATGTCGAAATATTGTATGTAAGGTTTTTGGGAATAGTACTAGATGAAGACTAGATGGCGCTTTCCTGTCAGCTAATAAAAGCTAGTAAATATGTAATTTGTAACATTAAGCATATTTTTAATCAATTTAACTGTAATTAGCGTAATTCAATTTAGCCCTTTGCATAATCAGCAGATAAAAAGATATTATTAATCTAAAATTCAAAAATGTCAACTCGTAGCGCCACCTCTGGAATCCATTAGGACAACGTTTCAAATTAGGTTTGTTGTATGGAGACCCCCTTCATTTATTATTATTTGTTTATTTTTAGTATTTGTTGTTCTAGCAGCAATAAAAATACATACTCTGTGAATATTTCAACTGTCTACCTATTACGGTTCATGAGATACAGCCCACTGACAGACAGACGGACGGACGAACAGCGGAGGCTTAGTAATAGGGTTCCGTTGGCACCCTTTGGGTACGGAACCCTAAAAATGAATTTGAGCTTTATCAATTTAGTACTCTCGGAGGAGTTCACGAATGACTGAGTTTCACCTAGCGTACGGCAACCTTCAAGATGTCTTGAATAGAGGTAAACTTTTAAGAATTCAAGGTATGCACCACCCTGAAAATAATCCGGTCGGCGCCTATACTTGCAAAGCTTGTAGATGGCCTGCGAGCGACCTCACCTTTTAAACGAGTTAACTGTCATTCCTAGCAAGATTTCTTTCTTAGTTTATAAATAATATTTATGTACTCCATCATGCACTCAAAATAAGGTTTGGAGGAAGAGATAAGGTCCTGTTGACGCCATCTGATGTGATAAAATAAGCAGTATTCTTCCCCATTTAAAAACATTATTAGTAATAATGACTTTACATGTACACATACTTTAATTTAAGATTAATTACTAAACTGCGGAATTTGTTTAAAAAAAATGTATGACATGTCAACGGTGGGAGCACAAACCAATATAACGTGTCATTTCGCGCCTATTAACTAGTTGCATCTGCTTTGAAAGTGTTGTTAGAGTGAGATAGACATTCAATGACAAGATATAATCATGGGTATGACTAAATGACTAAAATTGTTTTGGCATAGCTTTTGACAATTCTAATGGTAGTGACAATTTGTTTGGTTAGTTTGTATGCTGGCGCTGCGCATCTGTTTTGTTACTAACCTTATTAAAAGAGCATTATTTATTACCTTTTATATTTTGTAAAACATGTATATAATTTTGTAATTTAATTTTAAATTGTTAAACCTGGGAAGTTCTAGATATTTATTCCTAAATACACTACAATCCCTGTAAATACTACATTTTTTAATAAATATGCTTCCATCATTGACTTATATATTACTTCGTAAGGACCCGGTCAACGCGCACGACTAATGGCACCAGTACGTTGGCCCTAAAATATTTGTTTTAGGGCCAACGCGACTCAGTCGTCTGCGGACCGCGGCAGAGTGATGTTGAGTCGTGAAAATGCCTAGTTGCATAGTAAAAGGGTGCATAAAATACGATACGAAAGTTACAAAGACACATGGAATAACGTATCATCGATAAGTAAACTCAGATAATATTTTTTCCTGTTTAAAAATTGAATAATTGCATTTTCAATCGATAATTTAATTAACTACCAAAGTTCATAAGCGGGCAAGTGACGCCATGCCGCGCGTCGCACGTGTAGGTGAACTAACCTTGTACGGGCGTCCTTTTTATTTCTGGTTTATTTTGGAGTGGATATGAGTATGAGTGGGTCATCAAAGATTTTTTTTTAATGTGATCTATCATGCGACCACTCGAAATAAACGTCCCGACCTGATCTACCTGCCTGTCATGTCAAAATTTGTTTTCGTTATATCTTGGGATACACTGATCGTAGACCCATCATGCGACCACTCAAAGTAAACGTCCCGACCTGATCTACCTGCCAGTCATGTCAAAATTTGTTTTCATTATATCTTGGGATACGCTGATCGTAGACCCATCATGCGACCACTCAAAGTAAACGTCCCGACCTGATCTACCTGCCTGTCATGTCAACATTTGTTTTCGTTATATCTTGGGATACACTGATCGTAGACCCATCATGCGACCACTCAAAGTAAACGTCCCGACTTGATCTAACTATCTAGAATGTCAAAATTTGTTTTCGTTATATCTTGGGAAACACTGGTCGTAGACCCATCATGCGACCACTCAAAGTAAACGTCCTGACCTGATCTAACTATCTGGAATGTCAAAATTTGTTTTCGTTATATCTTGCGGAACACTGGTCGTAGACCCATCATGCGACCACTCAAAGTAAACGTCCCGACCTTATCTACCTGCTTGTCATGTCAAAATTTGTTTTCGTTATATCTTGGGAAACACTGGTCGTAGACCCATCATGCGACCACTCAAAGTAAACACCCCGATCTGATCTACCTACCCGTCAAGTCGGGACGTTTACTTTGAGTGGTCGCATGATGGGTCTACGACCAGTGTTTCCCAAGATATAACGAAAACAAATTTTGACATTCCAGATAGTTAAATCAGGTCGGGACGTTTACTTTAAGTGGTCGGATGATGGGTCTACGACCAGTGTTTCCCAAGATATAACGAAAACAAATTTTGACATGACAGGCAAGTAGATCAGGTCGGGACGTTTACTTTGAGTGGTCGCATGATGGGTCTACGACCAGTGTTTCCCAAGATATAACGAAAACACATTTTGACATGACAGGCAGGTAGATCAGGTCGGGGCCTTTACTTCGAGTGGTCGCATGATAGGTCTACAACCAGGGTTTCCCAAGATATAATGAAAACAAATTTTGACATGACAGGCAGGTAGATCACAGACCAAGCAGGTACAAGAGAAAATTTAAATTGTATTTAACTTGAATACCTTGAAATTACAAAAAAACATTTTTCATTCATAATTTATTTTTTGTTAGTAGAATTTTTTAACATGAAAGCTTAAACTAAAAAGAAATCATTTAAGTACGCAGGTACAAGGTTACATCGTTAGACCTTATGCAACATGGCGGCGAGTTGTCAACACGGCTTTGACACGGAGCTCACGTAGTTCTTCCGAGTTTGGATAGATGGCGCTACTTTTTGCTTGTATGGAGATTTGTTTCAATTCTATGTAAGGGCGTATCCTTACCTTTGAAATCATTGGCTTCCATGTTATTATGGTCTCTTATTTTTCCTGATTCATCTCAAGCAAGTTGTTTTTCCCTTATTGATGATTGCTAGAATATCGACAGAGAGCAACCCTATGAGTGGAAACAATCGATACTCGATTTTTTCGGTAATGGTACATCCCTAGCCGTCCTACGTCAACATTCTGTTGCTAACTTCAATTTATAAAACCTATTGACTTATAACGTGAGGTTAGCCCTATTCTATGTAGCGGTGCGTGAAGTTGGCTCACTGTATGAAGCTGTCAGTTCCTATACGGCTTCCCATCTGTAGTTTACTACATATATTACTAATCTGTGGTTTCATCTCGCCGCCGCGCCGGCAATGAGCGACGTAATAAATACTTTATAATAAGGACATTTAGGATGAAAATTGAAAAATTACTGTCGGGGAGTGCAACTTCTGTGCGTAGCACTATTAGTTATTCTGTGCCGTTGGCATTGTAAAATTGTGTTTGGTTTCTAAGTTATAAGGTCCGAAAGTTCGAGTTTTTCGCGTGTTTTATACAATAACTTTGGAGGTGGATTACGCAATAATAAAGTAAGAACACCTTAAAAAGATTAGTCATCAGACATAGCTTATTTAATCAAGATTTATAATCTATTTGGTTTTTGTTAGATTTTTGACGACAGCGGTCGTGGTTTACTTTTAGCTATAAGTCGTTTTGTAATTAAAATTTTCGTAAATCTTACCAAATCATACACTATTCACATTGTCTTTTTTGTGGACATGTTGCATCTTCCTCATCACGGAGCATGTCTTTTTCTTTGAAACAGAGAAGGTCCCAGAGCGCAGCAGCACGGTTTTGTACCGTGCCCGCGAATGAGTTAGTCCCGCCGGGTTGGGCCACCTTAACGAGGGACTAACCTACCACCAACCAGGACCGTTCAAATAGTTTCGATAATATCTTATCGCATGCCTGTTGCGGTCGACCAACCACGAGATGCCGAAACACTGGACGGTTTTTAGAATTTTAATAGGATTTTGAACAACATGAGTAGAGATTTTTTTTAATTTAAAAATAATAATGAAGTCGGTTAAAAAACATGAGCAACAGCTTGCGGTTCCATAGGTTTCGTTGATTGTAAGAAAATTATTTTTCAAGAATTTAATTTTACCTTGTTCGTTGAAGTTGACTATCTAATGGTCTTGATACTCTATTATGTTGAATGCCAAGAAAGGAACGCTGCATCTATCAGAAATTATTATAAGAAAATTCGTTGGCCTAAAATTGTACCTACTTAATTAATTCTGGATAGCTGAGTTATTAGATCAGTGGAACTGTAATCTGGCCGCTCAGACCAAAAATGTGTCTGATTATTTTCAAAATCTGAATACCAAGCTTCGCCGTTATTAATAGTTTTAAATACAATTTTATGAAATGGACGATAGATGCCTACTTCCGAATTTATATTATAAAATGTTTCGATAGTACTTTGAAGTTGTCAATATTCACCATTAAATATTAATATTCATGGTGAATGCGAGCTGTTTTATGGTTCGGAATCCATGTAAACAGAATCCCGTTAACCTACGAGTACTATGTGGCAAGTAACGCTCAGTACCACGGAAGTTGGTTATAAGTTATTTGTTAAATTCTCTGAGAGACTTGACTTAACAAGCTCAGCTTTATTATTATATAACAAGGTAGGTGTACAATATGAATGAATTTCGCTTCCAAAAAAAATAAACGTATAACTGACATATTTTTAAAAATTTTTGGCATTTCTTCCAAGTCAAATTTAAATGCTAATACAATACATGTGCAAAGTGCTGCTTAATATTCTTAGCAATTTTCGTTCCATTTGAACATAATTTTTAGGGTTCCGTACCCAAAGGCTGAAAACGGAACCCTATTACTAAGCCTCCGCTGTCCGTCCGTCCGTCCGTCCGTCCGTCCGTCCGTCCGTCCGTCCGTCCGTCTGTCCGTCTGTCACAGGGCTGTATCTCAGTAACCGTAACAGATAGACAGCTGAAATTTTCACAGAGTGTGTATTTATTTTGCCGCTATAACAACAAATAGGTAAGATTTAGAAATAATTAAAATTAAAGGGGGTCCCCATACAAAAAACGTTATTTTTTTTATACATTTTTTTACGATGGTACGGAACCCTTCGTGTGCGAGTCGGACTCGCACTTGGCCGGTTTTTATTCAAAACATCGAACAGCAAAATTGTTACCTACAAAAATCTTCGACTTTTTACTCGAACATCTTTAGGAAATGGAGTTTGAAATTCCAATTGAATATAAATGTTGGTAGATATGGAACAATTTTCTTTTTAATATTAACAAGCACTGTACCCTTATGTTGTTTTATGGTTTTGCTTTGTATCGATGAGTTCTTTAAAGAAATAAAAAAAATGTGCAGGTCATGTGTTCAAGTCCTCGCCTCGGTCATGCACCAATTTATTTCTCTTTCTGAGTTGGATAAGTGCATTTAGTTACGAATGCGAGCTGTTTCATGGTTCGGTCCCCTAAAACTGTAGGTCCCCATCCCCTATTAGGTGGTAGGGTTATACCCACTCGGGTTGGTACCACCTAACTGAGTGAAACTAGGATTGAAGCAGCAGTTAAAAATTGTCTGTGTTTTCCATTCATTTCAGTGTAGCCGTGCTCATCCAATGGCATTGCACCTAATTCCTTTATTTATTATGACCGAAACATCAAAATATCGTTGGTGCATCACTCTGGAACTGATACCAAATTGTATCGCGACAGGAAGTAGCAAAAACGCTGCAAGTTGGGAGGGGAAAACCGGTCCGGGAACTTACCAGCTGCGTTGATTAAAAACCGGTCGGTATTTACTGTGAATCATCGCAAACACGTTACAGAAAATTTCGAGTTTTAAAGAATTTGCATGGTATGATTTAATAATATTTGTCAGTGACCAACGTGACATGTATTGTCATGGCATTGGCCCATAACACCGTATTCCGGACGGAATTACAGAGGCGCGATGTCAGGATATTCCCTGTGATTTGAGCAAATTCTCAATCCCTAAGTTGGATAAAAAAGACGGAAACTTTTCGTGGCCGTGTTACCAAGTAAGCTTTTGGTTACAAGCCGTATTCTTTTTTCTCAAAACATGTTTAGTGTAGCAATGATACAGTCATATCGCGTTTCATTTTGGTTCTATTAAATACTTGTAAACATTTTAAAATTTACCGTGATTGGAAAGCGGAAAATTGGAAGAGGCAGTTAAAATTGTCCGTGTTTTCCATGTAGTTCAATGTAGTTGTGCAACATAAAGAAGGTCCTAAGTTGTTTTATTTATTTAATTGTTATTGTTTAATGTTTGTTCATCATTCCCCCATCCGAAAGACTCCATCAGATGGAGCTCAGTTCGGACCAGATTTATATTCAAATTCAAATAAAAAAAACTTTAAAATAAAATAAAATAAAAAATAAAAATAGCCTTTATTTCTACTACAATTCAATCTTGATATATTAGATTAGACTATTTTATGTTATTACAGGTATTAATGGTTACATGTATAATTATGAATGAATGTATGTATTTATAATTTATTAAAAAAAAATATATATATAACAAAAAAATACAAACAAATGCATGTATTGTCGCAATACAGCCTGTATTGCGACGGCTAGGTTTTTTTAACGCAGGTACTTTAAATTACTTATGATCGATACCACGGGATAGATTACCACGGGAGTTGGCGTTTAGCCCACGGAATGTTTAGCCCATCGTCGGCTTCGGCCTTCGGTCTCCAACATTTGTGGTTGGATTCGCGGGGTTAGCTGCAGGAGCGGGCAATGCTGTCTTCCCAACAAAGCACGTGCGTTCCGGTGTCCGTTCCGCGCGCAGCGAGCGTTCCAAGTACCAAGTCGTAAAGGGCTGCAGAGGGAAAGGGACGCGGGGCAGGAGATGAAAGTCAGGGCTTGATGACACCCTCGGTGCTAGCCTGGACAACTATAAGTGCAAGAGCTAGTAACTGTGCCGGCCTGTCCAGCCGCGTATCAAGGGAACGAAGAGATGCATTATGTGCATCGGGAAGTCAGTGTGCCGACTGATTCACATGTGGTGTGTTGAGCTAATATCATTACATCAGGTATGGTCTTATCTATCCATGTCCAAAACCATACAAAATTCGATGCATTCATCGCGTCGCACCCAAAAAAACACTACAAATAATTACTCCTCTGGAAACCTTTGATTCTTGAGCTTATTTGTAACAAAAAGATAAAATAAAACAATCTAGATCCCGAAAGCCTGCAAACCTAGTCCTCGTTGAAAATGGTCAACCGTTCTGAAGTCGCCCAGGGTTGCTTAATCTGGGCGTCGTATGCGAGGCGTGCGTCGCGCTTCTAGGCTGTAGAGGCTGACAAAATTATCGGCTAAATAAATGAAGATAGAATTTTCACGCTACTTGAATGACTTAGGCATTATGATTGCTGCTCGAAATAGTGCTCTTAAATTACTTACAATTACTTAAAATTACATAAACATGGAAAACTAATATTTCGAGCCCCAAAGTTTGTCCTGCATGCTCATACAATTTCTTAGAATCGTTTTCAAGAAAACACCTTAAATTGGTCATTCCGGTTGTAGATGTGAGATCCTAAATTTCCTCTGTATGGTAATCTTCTCTTGATAGGTTGTTCCTGGTTGCCACAAAAGCCTTCTCTTCCATCACCATCTCTCTGTACGCGCTGCGAATCACCAGCAAAAAGTATGCCTCCACAGCTGTAATCATGAATGTAAATAAGTAAAGCACTCGCATGTTGATTACGGCAATAGCCATGACATTTAAGCAAAATGAAGCTACATTTAATAAGCAAAGGGGGGACCATTAGGAGTAAATAATAGTTTAAGGATGTATAAAAACAATTTAAGAAAGTATCCGCCTAAAATGTCCATAAGCAAAATATGGAAGACGCTTTGTTCCTAAGAGATAAAGACATTTTGTAACATATGTAAAATTGTATGTACGAGTACATCGACGATATAATTATTACCGAGAGTCATAGGATTTCATGAGATACATCCTTATACCAGGCTGATCAGCTTACATTGATATAATTAAATAAATGAACGGTTTCGGCGTTTCGGAATTCCAAATTGATATGAAATCTAGCGAATATGAACAGCTTGACCATACTACACCTATTCCGAAAAATGTTGGGATCGCATTGATCCAATGTACTAAGAATATCGAGCATCCAATGAGGACCATGTTAATTCCGATGACTCCTGGCCCAATCACGAGATACCAACGCAAGTAACCCGAACTCTCCTGCAACACAAACATTTGCCTCAAATGCCTGCTTCATCAGATAAATCAGCGCATTACTTGATGGCGTAGCGTGACGACAATCACATACAAAATATTTATATTATATTATTATATATTATTATTATTATATTGGCTCATACTGTTTGGCTGAGTGCCAAGTTCTTGGATCTTGAGACGATTTTGAAGCCTTCATACTTTAAATTTTGACATAAAATGTATGGAAGTTATGCCAAATTTGGCAGTCGGAAGACTTGAGAATCGCCTCAAGACCCAAGAAGTGTCTTTGAATCTCAGCATGAGAGTAACCGGCTCTTAGCTCAGGGGTGAGAGGCCTTGCTATTAATTACAAATGTTAATTCAAGAGGCTTGGCCTCTTTCATGCAACATTATCTTTCTCTTTCTGGGCTAGATAATCGCATTGCATTACGAATTTCCATGGTTCGAAATCCGTGTAAAGCGTAGGTGGCACTATCGAATTGGATGACAAGACGGTGGAAGCGCATAAAGTTAAGGTCCTAGCATGGCACCTAATGCATTATAAATAATGTTAATGACAACTGTTGTTGTTCACTCTCTTGTTTCAGTTCTCTACGACGCACATTTTAAATGTTCATGGATACTGCCTCTGCCAAAGCTGATACTGTTTTTTGGGCTTCTATATTTCGAAAAATGATATCTTGGAACCCATCTCATACCCCGAATTAATTTAAAACTAGTTTCTCTCGACCAGGGCAAAAGTTAACTACCTAACAGAAATATCATGTCTCAGCTTGTGTAAGAAATTAAAACTTACTTTGATGAGGCCCCTTATGAGGACAATCCCCATTGCGACATGAGCAGCAGTTGCCAATATTCCACACGCCAACGTAATCAGAGAGTATAATTCTGTCTTACTCAAGGGGTAGTCATCGCTGGAGATATCATTTGTCTTGATTATTATGATAGAGATGTTGGCAACGAACCCGATCATTGCAGCTGCCTGCAAGAAGTAAGTTTTTATATTGGCCGCAATACAAAACCAAAACATCATTGTAGTTTAGAACTAATCTTGGTAGTAAAGAGAATAAGTATTTCCCTGTGCATTATGCTGATGCCAAGGCATGCATTAAAAGGTTGCCGTTTACATATTTACCACCAATTTCGAATACAGAACCGTACAGCTTTACAATATTTTTGAATTAAAAAACTTGAGTTTCCAATTACAAGGCGACTCGTGATACAAGTAGGAAAACTCTTAACCATTCAAACCACAGTCAGGGAGTCACATTTCTACTACAAAATCATCAGTGTTGATGAATTTTGGATTTATGACCTATGATCCTGGCTGTAACCAGCAATCGACCACCTCTTCAGAGATGATCCAAAACTGACGGATGAAAAATCTTTGTGGCCAGCGGTTCTTCATACATATAGTATCGTGAAGAAACTGTCGAAGCATTCTAATCGGTGACTATAAGTACTCCTACTTTCGAAGCCTAACCTACAGCAGTATCATTCAATATTGAAAAGGACATTCCCAGTAGTCGCATGTTTGAAAAGTGTTTTACCGATATTAAATTTGTACAACATGAAAATATTACCTGGTTAAATACAGCAATTAGGTAGGTGCCCATTTTTACTGACATCACTCCACAACAGGTAGTTAGATCTGGTAATGCCTTTTTTCCCATGATTAATGTTATATTATTTTTTTTATCAAAATAGGGATCAGTTATCATCAAGCATGTAAGGGAATTTCATGGAAATGTTAGCATCGACTCTGAAAGTACCTGAATATGCCGTGCGATTCCACTACCATTTACCTTCTGTGCATTGTCTATTATATATTGTATATTGTACCAAAAAGTGCATATCTTTACGAAAAGTTGGACGTTTAACATGAATGGTCTAGATAATCTGATATGCTAATGTGTAAACGCTGTCGAAAAACTCTGTCACGTTATAATCTCGTATCTAATATTCGTTACGGGAATGAGATAGGCATTTAATCTGCGCGTAATTTTGGTTAGTATAGAAGCTATTTTAAATTAATGTTTTTATTGTAATTTTTTTGTTATTTGATTCGGTTTTAAATTTTATAAAACGTGCACAAACGTATATTTGTTGCCTGAAGTTAAAGACAAAAACACGAAAATTGTAACATTGATCTAAAAATTATTTGTAACCTACGTTTGCATGGGGAATATGGGCTATCGTGACACCATCAATCGAAATGAACCCTTAATGAAACCACACATGATGGCTAATACCACACAACTACCATCATGATCACCACATTCCCTAAGGAATTAGGTGCCATGCCAGGACCTTCCCTTTATGAGCCCGGCTACACTGAACTGGATAAACAACACGGTCAATTTTTCATTGCCACTTTAACCATAGTTTCATCTAATGCGGTGGTACCAACTCGGGCGGTCTTAACACTATCACCTACAGGGAAAGGGGACCTACAGTTTTACATGGATTCCGAACCATGGAGCAACTCGCATTCGTTACGAAATGCACTTATCGAACTCAGAAACAGAAAGAAAGTGGTGCATGTGGGGCAAGGAATTGAACACAGACCTCTGGTACGCTAGGCTAGTCCCCGCGCCACTAGGCTACGAGCCTCACATACCTCGGCCGTTCCATAGTTTACCGCGCCTGCAGATAAGTATCGACAGGATCAAATGTTTCTTATAGGACGGTGGACAGTGTATGGGTGCGGTGGTGGGGACGCAGGGATAGCGCTGAATAATGAAAATTAACTTTGTTTATTTGTTAATTTGTTAAATTTATATGGTAAACTAGTGGAACTCTTTCGTGTTTCAAAGTGTTTTATTATCTTTACAACCAGTGATCACAAATGAGCAGGTTCGAATCCTAAATTTCCTTTATTATCTCCTCTTGACAGGTTGCTCCTGGCTGCCACGAAAGCCTTCTCTTCAATCACCATCTCCCTGTACGTGCTGCGAATAACCAGCATAAAATATGCCTCCATTACTGTAATTATAAAAGCACAAAAATTACCTAAACATATGCTTAAGACGGTCAATATTATGATTACTATTCATAATCGCACGTTTGGCAGTTGAGGAGCTAGACGAAAAAAAAATGTCCGACACTTTTTCTGTTAAAGAGACTGCGACACTTTTGCTGTCAAAGAGACAGAGCTTGCGTCGCATTGTTCAGCACTTCGCTTTGTGTACTACAAAGTATGGGATGACAACGTATTGCGTTATTTTTATGTCAGTTTTAAAATTTCATAAAAAAACACGTGCGAAGCTGGGGCGGGCCCTCGGGCGGGCCGCTAGGACATAATATAGTATAGCGAAAGGAACCTCGTTCCTACCGGATGTCCCACGACACCGATATATATTATTGAATCGATACACTTATCCTTCTTATCCTAAAACGTTGAACTTACTAAAATACATGAGTAGATTGATAAAGCATTTATAAATCAAAGTCTCTGCGCCTACGAGTATGGGTTGTGGCGAAGTACGATCACGTTTTCTCATGTCGTTTTCACCGAAAATAGAGACAACTCGGTGAGTAAAATAATAAAATTCCCGTAATATAAGAGGCGACAAAGGGGTTCGTCGTGCGCGTTTCACGTGACTCACCTATAGCGCCAAATGCTGGTATTGTAGTGCTCCAATGTACAAAAAATACCAAGCATCCAATGACGACTATGTTAATTGCGACGAGTCCTGACCCAATCACAAGGTACCAGCGCAAATGACCAGACTTCTCCTGCAACACATGGTAACTCTCCTGTAACATGGGTCAAATATTTGTTATCGAAATGAGTGGCCTGCCACTCCTTTGGGGCATGGTTGAGTGGGTGGGCAAGGTAAGGGCGGGTAAGGTTGCATAAGAAAATTATCTCCCCAAATAAAAAGATTTTTCTTATCCTATAAAAACCACTGTTCTCACTTAACTTGATATTTATTAACTAATATCAGGCAACAAATCTCTGGATGTTTTTTATTTCATGTAAATCGTGTGAGTAGTTCTGAAGTTATAAGCATTTAAGTGTGTGTAGTACACTCTTTTGTATTAAGCAAGTGCGTCGTTTTATTTAACCAATATTGTAGAATGTATTTAGAATCGATCGTGAGGAAAGGAAAGCAAGCTCGAAAAAGAACTGAGAAAATGGAAGGTGCTGTAGGCGGATTCTCAGGTTATTTGGATGTGGAGGATTCAGATTGAGGAAATGGAAGACGCACAGGCGGTCAAACGTTTCTTGTTGTTTCAAGTCAAGTACTATATTTGTAAAATAGTTCTCTTTCTCCAAGTCCAAATCTCCAAGTATTATAGTCGATTCTAATCATCACAAATGATTACTGGAATATTTATGAAGTTCTTGGAATTTCCCACAAGTTCACGAGCACGCGTCTTGAACACCGAGGAATATTCGTATTATCCAAATTAGTTGCACCTGGTATCAATCAATGCATTCGTTTCCGAGGTGAGTCAGTTAGTAAATACCGGAGATAAAATAGTTGGGTTAGGTTAGATTAGGTTAGGTTTGGTTAAGTTCGGTTAGGCATGACATTGGTAACATTTAATGTTAGAGAGGAAAACTCACTTTGACAAGACCTCTCATCAAAACGATGCCCATTACGATGTGAGCAGCTGTGCCCAAGATTCCGGACGCCCACGTAATCAGATAGTACAATTGTGCCGTCGACATGGGGCATTCGCTATGGGAGATATTGTTTGTCGCGATGGTTATCACTGAGACGTAGGCAACAAAGCCGATGATGGCGGCACCCTGTAAGGACGAATTCACACTGACTGCAATACAAAATCACGAAATCATCTAGACACTATTTTGCATTAAGGGCCTGGTACTAGCCAAATCGCAAAGTTAGACGAGGCACCCCAAGTTAACTAACTAAGTCTGACGATTATAAGTGTCATCCTTACAATATATGATTCCTTGTCTAGGAATCGAATTATTTTCGTTAATGTATGTTTCCTTTTTCTATACAAAATACATTGCGGAAACGGTGTCCATTTCCGAACTTTTTTGACTAAATGTAGAAATCTAAAAGCAAATGGAATTTTTTGTTTATGCATATATGCTGTTTTTGCTTATATCTAGAAATCGAATTACTTTTAGATTTCTAATGACAAAAATCAACTTTTTTATTTTTATTATTATTTAAATAAATGATGGAATAAAAAAATATTAACAATCCATTATCAGTCTGGAGTTCTATTTGTATTTGCTGAAGCGTTTCACTACATATTATTACATTTGTTAAAAAGTGCATTTGTATGGCGCGAGTAGTTGGCTAGTCCTAGCGCCTTAAGGTGGCCCATCACGCTCATCTCCCCATACAAAAGGGGAAAGAAGTCACGCCCATATTTCTTGTCAGAGATCCAAAGTTTTTTTAAAAATAGCTTTATTTGATCGAACTAGATGTCTGATGACCATTGGCATTGTAAAATTGTGTTTGGTTTCTAAGTTATAAGGTCCGAAAGTTCGATTTTTTCGCGCGTTTTATACAATAACTTTGGAGGTGGATTACGCAATGATAAAGTAAGAACATCCAAAAAAGATTAGTCATCAGACATAGCCTATTTAATCAAGATTTATAATCTATTTGGTTTTTGTTAGATTTTGGACTACAGCGGTCGTGGTTTACTTTTAGCTATAAGTCGTTTTGTAATTAATATTTTCGTAAATCTTACCAAATCATACACTATGCACATTGTCTTTTTGTGGACATTTAGCATCTTCCTCATCACGTAGCCTGTCTTTTTCTTTGAAACATAGAAGGTCCCAGAGCGCGACAGAACGGTTTTGTACCGTGCCCGCAAATGAGTTAGTCCCGCCGGGTTGGGCCACCTTAATGTGATGTTTACACCTTTTCTAAACATAATATTCTGAAAACTTACAGTTTCCCGGCGCACGATGCCATACTTGGCCCACAATGCCGGTAACCAATTAACGAGTCGAACTGTCAAGGATGACGGGAATTGTTCTGACGATGCATCGGAAGTGGTAGGAAGCGAAACATGACGGCCAAATACGGCGTCACGCTCCAAGATAAGCGCGTAAGTTAGATCAATTCGGCTAAGACAATTGGTTATTTGAACCTAGCCTAACCCTTAATATTGCGACTAGTACGACGGGCAATCGAACATTATCGAGACTCGCGTCAAATATATTACTATAGTGATATATTGAAGACACAGGTCATTAAAGGAAGAAAATTGTATATTTTACAACATAATGTAAAGGCAGTCACTGCCGTAACTGCAGCATAAAAATATTCGAATAGTGCTCATAATTTCTTATAAAAGTTATATGTATGTATCATATTTCGGCAATGCATTGCTACCGTTTTTTTTAAGTACAGACGATAAGGAAAACTTGAAACTTAATTGCTGCTTATTTGCGATAATTGCGACCATATTTAATTTAATTTCTACCAACTTCGTCCACCTAGTAGTTAGGATTCGACTGCGAACCTAGAAGTCACACGCGAATCTCAGAGAAAAAAAAAATCATTGGTGTCATCTGTATTTAATTATTCACAAAATTCTAAGCAAGCTATTACCTGGTTAAATACGGCAATAAAATACGTGCCCGTTTTCACTGACATCACCCCACAACACGTAGTTAGGTCGGGTAATATTTGTTTTCCCATCTTGATACTTTATTTCTGATATGACTGTTTGGTTACACAATCTTTTTTTATTTTGGTTAAATACGGAATAAAATCCACTAAGTTTTTTTTTGATATCCTCAGTCATGTAAGGACACTTCAGATTATAAAAATTCTGCTTTCACACAAACTAATCACGAAATTATTCGAATTGGCAATGCGATTATTCCAGCCGTTCCAGTGCGATTCTACTAGCGTTTTCTGCCACCACCGAACCGTAGATTCCACGAAAGTGTCTATCGTTATCGTTACGGAAAGTTTGACTTGGGAAATGAATCCAGGGCTGAATGATCTGATATGGTAATGAGCAAACGTTGTCAAAAAACTCTATCGCGATCTACTTTAGTGACTAATTCTTCGAAAGTGGGGCGTGTTTTTATTTTTAATACGTATGCGAAGTCAGTAGTTTCCGATTTTTATAAACTAGGTTGTTTGAGTGCGGATGAATTTTCTTTGGTTTCCAGGATGTCCTAATATTTTCGCAATGTTTAGGTTTCTGTTCCTAGGGAAAAAAGGAACCCTTTTAGGATCACTCCGTTGCACAGTGCCTCTAAATGTACGCAAGACCCTATTAAAATGGTATTGAAACCTTTCTCAACATCTATAAATATCAATATTGTGCAACATATATAAATTTTAAGTGTAGAATGACTAAGCTCAACAGTTTGACTTAAAGTGTAGCACAAGGCTGGACTCGACCAAGTCAAGGTGGGCCACATTCTTACTCTGGGACGTCTCCCAATTTCTCCCCCTCTCTACAAATACCCTCACTTACACAGTGTTTGTACAGTGTCGCGGAGGTCCTTTTTAAAAAAAATTTTTTTTAACTTAAGCAACCATATTTTTTTAGCTGAGGATCTCGAAAATAATGACATGTGGCAAGCCTTACTGGATATCACGACCACATGCCTCACCACCTTCATATAGTCAGCCGATACGGCCCCCCTCCAAATCATGCGAGACTCCCATTCCTCTCGCGTCCTTGGGGTCAGTCAGGGGACCGCTGCCCGCACACAGTAACAGAAGTTGAGGAGTTCTGGGAACTTTCGCCCAGCCACTCCGAGAGAGGTGGATAAGTTAGGTTAGGTTGTCTACTGTCCAGTTTGATGTTGCCAATTTTACCACCAAAAGTGTACATGCAAAAAATCAGGACAGGTCTGGGTGTTTTGATGTCTAAACATAATTTTAACACATAAAAAAATCAAAGTTCTTGGTTAACCAAATTATTAGCAAGGTTTTGATGAGCGTAGGAAAATATTTTCTTAATCTACGACAACACTTGATTCAACTAAATTAAAGAATTCTTAAGAATATTAAGCCGTATTCAACATATCATATTCATTTGAAATGTTTAATTAAGTCAAGATCAGAACATTTATTTTCTTTCTTCAATCCTGAACTTCCTCCATAAGATTATCTCCTCTTGACAGGTTGCTCCTGGCTGTCACAAAAGCCTTCTCTTCCATCACCATTTCCTTGTAAGCGCTGCGAATCACCAGCAGAAAGTATGCCTGCAGAACTGGAATCATAAAAGTACAAAAATAACGCAAACATATTTTTTGGATGCGACATTTTTTGCGACAATTTAGATAATGAGATCTACCCTAGCGCCAGACTCTATATGTCAATCATTGCAGTTGAATTGCCATAGCATAGGTTCTATATATATTAAAACAAGCGTTATCTAGAAGTAGACAGGGAATGTATTGTGTCGATTCGAATACATTAGAGGAATTCGTTGGCTGGCGTGATGAACGGCAGTGCGATTACGCAAAATTTGAGGATGGTGCCGCGGTACGTGTAGGTGCGCCCCCGTCATTTCTAAAGCGCGATTACGAAGCTGTTTTTCATCCACCTACATCCAGCACGGACCAATCTGTGTCGACAATAGGTCAACTTTTGAGGTACTTGACTAGACGAGCAGACGAAATAGGCGTTTACCTCCCCGCAGTTCTTTGCCGTTTCGTAATACCGATTCGACGCGAAATGTATGGAGTTGAACTAATTGCTGCGGGTAGCGCTGAGTGCCGCACCATTTGTGAATGCATCGATTTCGTAATCGCAAAAGCTGTCATATTGGTGTAAGTACAGAAACCTACACCCAATTTTGTGCTTCGTAATTGCACTGCGGGATAGTTCAACGGTTAAAGCAGTGAACATGAAAAGATCGCAGGTTCGAATCGTGCTTCCGACAAATGTTGCGACCAAAAACTATTTCTAATCATTTTCGAAATCTTAATACAATGTTTCAATGTAGTTGTCGTTTTATAACCTCAAATCGATAAGATAACGTCGTATCCATTTAATACATAAAATCGACCATCCTCACCTATTGCCAAAAATGTTGGGATCATAGTGATCCAGTGTACTAAGAAAACCGAGCATCCAACCACGACCATGTTAAGTGTGATGACTCCTGGCCCAATCACCAGGTACCAGCGCAAGTAACTCAAATTCTCCTGCAACACAAAATCTTTGCGTTAATGTTGTTAAGTTCGATAAGTGCATTTCGTCACGAATGCGAGCTGCTCCATGGTTCGGAATCCATGTAAAACTGTAGGTCCCCTTCCCCTACTAGGTGGTAGGGTTTAAGCCCGCCCGGGTTGGTACCATCGCATTGGATGAAAAGATGGTCGAAGCGGCAATGAAAAATTGTCCGTGTTTTCCATCCAGTTCAATGTAGCCGTGCTCATAAAGGGAAGGTCCTGGCATGGCACCTAATTCCTTCGGGAATGTGGTGTATTTTGCTAATATCATAACGGTAGTTGTGTGGTATTAGCCATCCATGTCAGGTCGCATAAAAAAAAAAATTTGGCCTCGCCTTGAATCTTAAATTTTGGTCGATTTTGGTCAATGCCACTTGGGTTCCATAACCCTAAGACAACGGATTTACAACAAGATAAAACGTTGGTAGACGCTTATTATTATTATTTTATTTTATTTCATTAGGTAACTTCTACAGATATCAACAATTAAGAATTTACTCACACAAGAAGAACTCACTTGTACCTGTATATACATTAACACTGAATATTTTCAATACTAATGGATACCTATCTTGCCTGTCACTTTTACTTTATTGTACCTCAAATAAAGTGCAACATATATCCATCAATTCCTTCCCGATTAGTGCCAAAGTTACCAGCTTATTCATCGTGTGTCTGAGAGGAAGAATTGATCTCAGTTCGACAGGAAAACTCACCCTTATGAGGCCTCTCATGAGAAGACACCCCATAGCTATATGAACCGCTGTAGCCAAGGTCCCGCAAGCGATCGACACTAGTAAGAACACTTGTGTCTTGGACACGGGATCATCATCACGGTAGATGTCATTGGCTATGATAATTATGGTAGAGACGTAGCCCACGAATCCGAGCATTGCAGCAGCCTGAAATAAATAATAACATTATCTATAATTATAAAGCAAACAACAATTTATTTTTATTTTATTGTTTTGCTCAACTCGACGAAGATAATAGCGTCTTAGAGTCTTCTCCAAGACGTGTGTCACCGATTTTACACCAGGTTTTACTTGGAGGGAAATACCTCGGCAAGGATTCGATTCCATAGTTTACTGATCCAATAGATAAAGGATTTAGAGGATCGGTTGGATCCTTTTTTGGGATGTCGATAGTGAATGCGTGAATTTTCTACCTATTCCGCGTTGATTGATGGTGGAAAAGGGGACGGACGGGACAGCGTTATGCAGTTCCGAAGAAGAAGATGATAGAACAGAGACACTACATTCCTTCGAAGTTGGAGGGTCTCTAACTTTTCTTAGTATATCCCCTGAGCCCGGGGGTGGAATCTTAAGCTTACATACATAGAGAGAGGGGGAATGATGAAAACCTTTGTCTTTAAAAAAGCCGTAGAAAAAACGTTATTGAGTTTTGTGTGCACAATCACCCCTTTCACCTTTGTCTAAGTACTGGTTGTTTCGGGGTGCAATGTCAGGACTTTAATTGTATTTCAACTTGGCTACACTGAACTGAACGGAAAACACAGGCAATTTTTATGGCAGCCTCGGCCAAAATCTTAATATAACCCAAGTGGGGTTATTAAGTAACGAATATTATATTAAAATCCTAGAACGTGAAATTATATTGAAATTTCGTTTTTGGCTATGGAAAAAAAACACTGAGGTTATATACATTTGATTTGCACAATACTACAAAATATTATTTGACCTGGTTCGTTACAGCTATAAAGTAGGTCCCCGTTTTCACCGAAAGCACTCCGCAGCAGCTTGTGAGATTAGGTAATAATTCTTTTCCCATCTTTGATTTTTAATCAAATGGTAACACAAATTTACTAAATGTCGTCAAGCACACAAGGAACTTCACATAGCTAAGTTTTTATAGTTGGATTTTATGAAATGTTTAATTTCTTGCGCTTTTACACAAACTTATCACCAATTTATCGGCTGTCAGGACCACAATGGGGAACGTGACGGATAATACAGGCATTATAGATAAGGATCTTAATAGCAGTGATATTCCATTATGATTTACCGTAATATTTATCGTGACCGTCGCGTCGGTGCATCGTTTCTCGTTCATCCTATTTCTAAGAGCATATCGTTACCGAAGTTTGACTTTTAAAAGGAATGCCAGACCTGGATGATCTGATATGCTTATGAGTAAAAGTTGTCAAAACATCTTAACATCAATCAAATGTATAATGTCTGAATCCTTTAAAAAACCTTATATTATTATTATACCTATTTATTCGTTTTGCAGGACAGGGTAATTCTGTACCATCTTTCTGTACCATCATGGTTTTTTTACAGTGACAAAGAGGTTACCAGACTTTTCTCGTATTTTTTCATGTTACTAACTTGTAAGCAAGCGGAGAAAACCGGTTCGGCCATGAAAACAGCCTTGCAACACAGATTACATTAAATCTGTGCTATATAAAAAATATGTTAAGGTCAAAGGTAAGGATACGCCCTTATATAGAATTGAAACAAATCTTCTCCATACAAGCAAAAAGTAGCGCCATCTATCCAAACTCGGAAGAACTACGTGAGCTTCGTGTCAAAGCCGTGTTGACAACTCGCCGCCATGTTGCATTAGGTCTAACGATGTAATCTTGTACCTACGTACTTAAATGTTTACTTTTTAGTTTAAACTTTTAAGTTCATTTAGTACAGTCGAGAAAAAAAAAATCTACTAACAAAAAATAAATTATGAATGAAAAATGTTTTTTTGTAATTTCAAGGTATTCAAGTTAAATACAATTTGAATTTTCTCTTGTACCTGCTTGGTCTGTGATCTACCTGCCTGTCATGTAGACCGATCTAGATCATCATCTAGTAGATCAGGTCGGGACGTTTACTTTGAGTGGTCGCATGATGGGTCTACGACCAGTGTTTCCCAAGATATAACGAAAACAAATTTTGACTTGACAGTCAGGTGGATCAGGTCGGGGCGTTTACTTTGAGTGGTCGCATGATAGGTCTACGACCAGTGTTTCCCAAGATATAACGAAAACACATTTTGACATGACAGGCAGGTAGATCAGGTCGGGACGTTTACTTTGAGTGGTCGCATGATGGGTCTACGACCAGTGTTTACCAAGATATAATGAAAGCAAATTTTGACATGACAGGCAGGTAGATCAGGTCGGGACGTTTACTTTGAGTGGTCGCATGATGGGTCTACGACCAGTGTTCCCCAAGATATAACGAAAACAAATTTTGACCTAACAGGCAACAGGTCGGGACCTTTATTTCGAGTGGTCGCATGATAGATCACATTAAAAAAAAATCTGTGATGACCCACTCATACTCATATCCACTCCGAAATAAACCAGAAATAAAAAGGACGCCCGTACAAGGTTAGTTCACCCACACGTGCGACGCGCGGCATGGCGTCACTTGCCCGCTCATGAACTTTGGTAGTTAATTAAATTATCGATTGAAAATGCAATTATTCAATTGTTAAACAGGAAAAAATATTATCTGAGTTTACTTATCGATGATACGTTATTCAATGTGTCTTTGTAACTTTCGTATCGTATTTTATGCACCCTTTTACTATGCAATAGGCATTTTCACGACTCAACATCACTCTGCAGTGGTCCGCAGACGACTGAGTCGCGTTGGCCCTAAAACGAATATTTTAGGGCCAACGTACTGGTGCCATTAGTCGTGCGCGTTGACCAGGTCCTTACGAACTAAAAGTCAATGGTTAAGGTCAAAGAAGATGGCGGCACGGTCGTTCATACTATAAAGCAGTTGTATATTTAATCTCTTAAAATAATTAGACAAATATAAGCAGACATTTAGGTAGTCAGACGTTTAATCAGGATGTATGCAAAACTTTACCATTAAAAATTCATATCTTTTTGCTCAATGCCTAATAATTATTTAACAACTGCTATGTAACCTTTTTATAAAACTAAATTGTTTTATGACATATTATTGCTTAGTGTGTTCGCCAATACAGGCTATAGTTTGAAACTTTCATTTTTTTTGGAAATCGTAGCAGAAATAGCCACGAACAACTGTGAGGCGCAAATGTTATTTGATTGAGGGCTGGACCAAACTCCAAAAATGTGACCTACTCCTTCGTCGCCAATACCTTAGACGCCTCGCGCGCGGCTCGGTCACCATGCAGCTCGGACGCCGTGCGATTTGTTGTTTACAAACGTACAAATAAATATTGGTGACCGGTGCGTCCATATGTATTTTTGAATCTGTTTTAAATAACGGGTTGTTTGCAAGTATCACAGATTTACATTTAATCCATTATTAGTAGATATGCTGTAGATAAAAAAGGTTTCTTGCATTTAAAATAGATGCCAAAAGGGGTTGACACATCTGTTACCAAAACCAATGAATAATTGTACGTTTTAAAATGGTGATGGAATAGACTTATTATATACTTTCACATATCACTGGGTGATGGTCAAAATATTTCCTCTCTTCCTATTATTAGACTGTGTTGCAGGACTGCTAGCCGGGTTTTTCTCTCGGTTTTTCTGCACCTCCTCACAGCCCCTAGACATTCTACTATCTGAGCCTCGTACAATACACCTTCATAGGATACAAGAGGGGGACAGTGTTTACGGCACACAGTTGCATAGGGCAGATTCTTATATCTTATCCGAGAGGCAGTGGATGCTTTTCTTCTCTCTTTCTCTTCTGAGTTGTTTGATTGAGTGTGATTTCTTTCTGAATTGGATAGTGGCATTTTGCCACGCATCTAAGTCCATGGTGCAGGTACCATCGCTCGTAGGAATAAAAAGATGGTCGAAGTGGCAATTAAAATTTTTCCGTGTTTTCCATTGAATTCAATGTAGCCGTTCTCATAAAGGGAAGGTGCTAGCAATGCATCTCATTCGTTCAGGTTAATATCATGACTGTGGGTGTGGCATTAGTCATCCATGTCCAGTTACATTAAAACAAAGGTTTTCCAAGTTTATAGACATCTTTAAGGTTCTGTAAGTCAATGTTCTTTACTCCAAAACACTCATCTTACTTCCATAATTATTTCGTTATTTTTAGTCGCACTTTTCAAAATGTATCCTTTTCAAAATGTAAGCTCTGATAATAAAACCGTTTGTTTAAATTCTTCCAATACCTGCTATTTCTAAAGTTTCTGTGGCTGCTTATTGAATTAGTTATAGCCATTCTTAAGGCTCCAACTGAGTCCAGCGTAAAATCGGCTATTGGTGTTCTGAAAAAATAGGGCGGGCCACGGCTAGTCAGAAATCATCCAATAGCTTTCATTCTCACGATGTCGCTAGGTCCGGCAAGGTCATTTACGACGCGCTATAGTCGTTCGACGCGCCAGAGTGGTTTAAATATTTCAGAGGTGGCGAATTAATTCAGATCTGATAAATGTTGTATTACACTTAATGCGGTTGGAATTTTATTCAAATCACGATCGGTTCGTGATTATGTACCAATTGTAGAGTTTTATTTATCAATACTGCTTTTTATGTTTTCTCAGTTTTTTTAATGTTAGGTTGAATAAAACAATATAAAACACATATTAAACAATATTATCTGTACTTAATGGAAATAAATATCATCTTGAGGTCATTTTAAAAATTAATACAAAATATTATGTATACTATACGGGTTGCTCTTTTAAATTCACACGCGACAGCAGGGGTGATATTGGAGGCAATATTAAGCACCTCTTAATTTTAAACTTGCATAAAATAAAAATGAACGCAGTTCATACACATTTCATCAAAGTTAATTGACAAAATCATATGTAGGTAGTGTTATTTTTATATTTGAGACAAATAAAACATTTGAAGGTGCATCGAAAGAATGATCTGCATAAGAATAAGAAACTTGTATTATTTTACATAGATCTAAGAAACTCTAGTTATACGCTTGGGCCAACCTACATATTCAAACAAACATTAATTGGCAAATTTTATTTTAGCAAAATGAAGTTAACAAAATACAATAATCATAATTAAAATTAAAAAAAATCTATATATAATAGAATTTTCTTAACGGCTAACTTATAAATATGTATTTTAAATATTTTATGAGGCCTGTGGCCAATACCTTATATAGTTTTAAAAAACATTCTTTCTGTTCCCTACCACCTCTAATTTAGGTAATTGCTTGGCAGTCACTTTTCTTTTTTGTAGTATTAGATAACATATTTATCTAGTGAATAAGCGTGAAACATATATATTAATTTACGTTACAAAGTGGTGTTTACACACCAAAAACATAACTTTTGCTCATCTGAAAAAGATTTTGACTTTAGACTTGATTTTGAAATATTGTATGCATCTGACAGATTGTACTGAAAGTGCTGTCGTTTTTTATGCAGCCTGCCATACCACAAAACTACCGTTATGATACCCGGGCGGGCTTAAACCCTACCACCTAGTAGGGGAAAGGGACCTACAGTTTCACATGGATTCCGAACTATGGACCAGCTCACATTCGTAACCAAAATGCACTTATATAACTCAGAATGAGAAAGAAAGTAGTGCATGAACGGGCGAGGATCTGAACCCAGGCCTCTAGTCTAGTCCCCGCGCCACTAGTATGTATACTTTCATTCCTAAGCCCTAACAGTAGTAATCAGAGTTGGCGGACTACCTATAATACACCGATTATCGCCGAACTAAATAGCATTTTGTATGGTTAGTCCAGTGCTAGTCTGCGTACTAAAATTTGACAGTTCACTCTGAATACGACTATAAAAACGTAACGGACTGGTAGATATATTGCACAGATTCTTTTTGAAAACGAAACAACAACTCAAGGAAATGTTTGATGTAAAAATGTATGCACCTGAAGGTTGTAAACAGTGAACAATACAAGTCGAGCGGTTGATTTCAGGAAATGTGTTGCAGAACTCGATGATACGCGTTTTTACGGCAGTAAAATATATTGTTTGTTAGTTCGAACTTCAGTTCGTGATATTTTATGGCATACAACAGGTATACTAATATAAAAGAAATATGTAGCTACTTTGTAATATGTGTGTACCCACCTTGTTGTTAATGTATTTTACATAAACACAAATTCGTACAATGCTGCTGCAATAACAAAAACATCCTAAGGATCTGAAAATCATAACGATTTCAATGACGATCAAAAATACCTTAACTGAAGTCTCATGTAACACATTGGTCGGCATCTCATTGAATTCAGAGCTTACTAGCAAAGATAATACTAATAATTACTTCGTAATAGATGGCCATCTCCGTACGAAGTGCAAGCCTTTCGCAGTTGTTTGTGCCGGCAGCAATAAAACTCCAGGTACCTCGAGAATGTTTACACCAAATTAAGCTTATCGCGCTGCCCCGAAACATGACATTCACTTAGCAGCGCCAAATTGTGCGGCTGTTCAGGGTTAACACATGTTATGCTATGACGAGCGCGCTGAGACAAGCTATTTAAATAGTTGAGTGCCACATTAAATTAATATTAAAAGATGTGTTTTCATAAAAGAATATTTAGTCTATATTTCCATACATATTTACATCTTTATTTATTCTTGAAGTTACTTGTATTTTTTGGTTATTAGTTACGAACCCATCCGTCTGTAAAATATAATAAGTACAATTTTCAATTCAATTCATAATATACTTTACGTATTATTTTATTCAACATATTTTTTATTTACAAATATTATATTTATTTCGTATAAACTTGCTTGGTGAAAAGCTCTAAGTCATTATAAAATTGTTATGGTCTAAATGCAGGTGTTCCTACTAATTATGAGCACCTGCATTTCGGCAGTAATTTATATGGTAGTGTGACCAACAGCACCGAATAAATAACTAACGTAACAGAAGCGAAACTTATGAGTGTATTTCTATGCATGTGCTATCGGCTATGTGTGCGTGGTGCGGGGGTGCGCGGAGTGCGCGGGGCGAGTCCGCATCTTCCCAGGAATACTGCGTTCAAAGGTTGTCACTGACTGTGCAACCTCGCGTTAGTTTGGTACTCACCGAGTAATTTATTATTACAACGTGCATAGTCGACCAACGTGGTGATTTTTTGGAGTGGTTGTGTGTGTGTGTGTTTTTTCTTCTTTATTTTAAGTAATGGGGGAAACTTATAAGCTTTAAAGATAAAGCTTTTAAGATGAAAAATCGGAATTATAAACCCCTGAATGTTCTTAATATTTGATCCATCATTTATATGACTAACTAGCTGCGGTACCCGGCTCCGCTCGGGTTAGCGTCGGCTAAATTATTTCATGGATAAAAAGTATCCGACATGGCTGATCCAAAATAGGGTTAAACTGGTCCAGGACAATGTATCCATCTACCAAATTTAATCAAGATCGTTCGAGATGAAATAGCATGATTTAATGAGAAACATCCAATAATTCCCATTTAGAGCTTCGTTGACATTTGGTGGCTATTTAAAAAAAAAGCATTTGCCGCCAGAACCTTTCTGCATTTGCACTGCAACATTGTTTACCTAGTAAGTAAGTAACGTGTAATGTAGGTAAGTTTTGCGTGGACTCCAACCCACAGCCAGCCTCAACATCGAAAACAGTAACCCATCTCGAACCTGACAGCTCCCAGAGATCCTATACATTGATAAAATACGCACATAAATCGGGTTAGTGGTTCGCAAGTTATAAGAATTTAACACTCACTACTCACCCTTCAGGTAATGAAGCGTTATATTATGTAGCCTATAAGTTTTGAGTAGAATCAGGCTAGACGTAGATACAATCCGCATCTAAATCGAGTAATTGGTTCTCAAGGATTTTGCCAAGTAGTCCTAAAGTTGCGGGAAATACCAAGCCGTACCCGCCCCCACTCCCTCCCCGCACCCGCCCCCGTCGGACCGCCCGCCTAATCACGAACTAAACAAACACTAACTAACTAAACACTCTGCACAAAACACGATATACGAATTTGTTTCGTGTATCAGTTGACAAAAGCAAACTCAGTAGATTAGGTAACAGGCAACTTTTTTTTTTTAATTTGATATGACTTGAAGTCAAATCCTTTTAAGCCGTACGAATTGTTTTATTTATTTAAAATTTGGATATTAAAAATAATAAAACACTGTTGGTAACGCGATTTTTGTTTGACTGATGTAATGACGTGGAAACTGATGCAGTTTATACAAAAGAAACGCGAGTTTCGGAACGCGACATTAAACTCCTCCAACTATGTATTCTGTGCTCCAACGCACACACGCACATTGTTTTGATAGATATGATCTTTGACGTTAGGAACACACCTACATTACTTAGACAACTGTGAGTGCTTGTAATTTAATATGAACTTTATACCATAGCAATAAAGCTCAAATTGACTACGTTTTAGTTACAAATCATTTGTATGGGAAAAAGAAAAGGGCTATTTTTAGGGTTTTTCCAGCAATAATTCTAATTTTTCTCGCCGTAAAAGCTATCCTTGAACTTCAACAAATATTTAAAAAAAAGATTTGGCCAAATTGGTCCAGGCGTTGTTGAGTTACCAACACATTTTGCGATTCATTTTTATATTATAGATGTACTTTAACATAGCTTAAAAATTATGTTTATGTTCTTATAATGTGAGCCATGTAAACATGTGTTGAAAAAAGAACATACAATAAATAATAATCATTTCGTACAGTCTGGTTTATTTTAATATCCCCATTGTGTCGAGTGATAACCCTCGCGATGTTTCGTAGCGCGCCGCGCTCCGCCGCTGCGCCGACGGTGAATCTCACACAGACGAGGAGTGTCGACGGCGTGCCAGCCTATTGTTTGATATATTATTTCAAAGAAGCGGCTTTGGCAATTGATTTTAGGAATTTCAGCGAGCCAGTTTACGACTTTTTTCTTGTGAGCTTTCAAAAGGGCCACGGCGGCATAGGTTTATATAATAGGTCGGGTCATAAAGGAAGTCCCAGAAGTAAAGAGACTTTAATCAAAATCAAAGTGGCCACAGAAAAAGTTTTCACAGATAAAATAAATAATTGTCATGGTAACCATACTTAACTAATCTGTCAAAATAGGCCGGTTTAAAAACAGTCTTGCATTTTTTTTTAATTAATGGAGCCGAACAAAAATTGTTTTCAAAGATAGTTATTCAATACTATTTGATTCATGAGAAATATGAGATAGAGCGTCATATTATTGAAGAGGGCGCAAGAAGAATTAGTATGTACCGAATAATAAAACGTCACAAAGAAACGGAAGAGGCCGATTTTAAAAAGATTCCGTGAAGTCTTAGTCTAGTATCTACATGAAGAAATATAAGCCGAGTAAAAAAGGTTTTTGAACAGGCATCTACAAAATCGGTGAGAGTTGCAACAGATGAACTAAAAATTTCCAAGTCCAGTGTATACCTTGTTTGGTAACCTATGAACGAAAACAGCAATGTTTCCGAACCCTATTATTATACAGGGTATATGAACTCCCAAATTTACCTTAGAGAGTGCATTATCATATTGCAATACCTTTCATAGACAAGCATCATTGGTGAGTAGGTGTTTTGTTTTGAACCGATTAGGCTTCACGCCATTACGAGTTTAAGTTATTCAGTATTTACAGACTGCGGGTGTAGAGTTCTCAACTAGACAAAAAATGCCCCAATTTTTCTTCAAGCTCGACTTATTGAATTTTTTTAGGACCTGTGTAAAAGAGTGCTTAAAGTACACAGATATACCTCAAACATTCTTATCTTTCAAAAAGGGATGGACTAGGTTGGCCAAAAAAAATTTCATCTTTCCGCGCAGAGTGCTAAGCTTAATTTGGCGTAAATATTCTTGAGGTATCATTAGTTTTATTGCTGCCGGCAAACAACTGCGAAAGGAGAAGACTTTGTGTGAAGGTGGCCATCTATTATGAAGTAATTATTAGTATTATCTTTGGTGGGAACGATAAAACCACCCGTCTCATGCAGGTGTTTACCACAATCCGTACCCAGCGCAAGTAACTCGGCCGTGATGCTAGTGCCAAAACAGGTTGCGGGTGGCGGCGGCTAGTCATATCCGCTATAGCCTCTTATATCATTTAATATACCTGACTTCAATATTTTTAAATTGGTTTAAGTATAACATAAAAGTCATTACTTTAACATATTATGTCAAGTAAAGAAACATATTTATGCTATTCTAATAATAGTATTCATAACTATAGCATGAAACTATGTTTGAAGCGGCAATGATTTTTTTTCCGTGTTTCCAATCCAGTTCAGTGTAGGCGTGAGGGAAGGTTCTGGGTTGGCACCTAATTCTTTCGAAAATGTGGTGTATTGGGCTAATATCATAACGGCAGTTGTGTGTTATTAGCCATCCTAGTCAGGTTGCATAAAAAAACTGGGAGGAGCGAATGGGTAACGAAAGAATGACGAAACAAATTTACATAGCAGAAGAATCCATGATAAAATCCAAAACTGTAGATTTTTATAAATATTCTAAACATTTTATACTAAATTTAAAACACATTGTAAAAATAAATGATTAAGAACAAAAACAATTTTTAGGATTCCGTACCTAAAGGGTGAAAACGGAACCCTATTACTAAGCCTCCGCTGTCCGTCCGTCTGTCACAGGGCTGTTTCTCATGAACCGTAACAGATAGGAAGCTGATATTTTCACAGATTATGTATTTATTTTGCCGCTATAACAACAAATAGGTAAATTTATAAAATAATAAAAATTAAAGGAGCCATACAAAAAACTGTTTTGGTTTTGCGGTAAATCTTGTACGATGGTACGGAACCCTTCGTGTTCGAGTCCGACTCGCACTTGGCCGGTTTGTTTAGTTTGTTGGCGTTAAAATAAAAAAAACATTAAAACCTTTAACAAATAGGATAATAATTAAATTACTATTACTGCATACATTATTTCCAAACATCCAAATGTTTCCTTTTGACGACTTTATTGACTTAAAATATGACTTTTATAAAATCCCCTTTTCCTATTAGGTGGTAGGGTTAAGCCCATCCCGGTCGATACCATAGCATTGGATGAAAAGATGGAAATCATTTCTACCCATAGATACCTCCGGGGAATTGGCAGAATAAATCATTGGGTAAAATTATAAACAAAATCTACTTAAATTTTATTTCGGTCATTAAAAATGAATCCGAGTCTTTTTATCTTGAGGCGGACCGGACTAGCATTTCCTAAATATTTTCGTTTGTTGCTCATTGTTTATGTTGAACGCTGAAAAAAAATGTCAGTCGTGACTGCCGCCTCTATCACAGAATGCCTCTACTGTGCTCTATATTTGTTTCATACAAAAAATATGCAACAAAGATAACTTGATTCTTACTTACTAAATAAGAAGAATACAGGTAAATCAAGGTATTCCCAAAAGGATAAGTTCGTAAGATGTGTATTTTTAGAGTTATTTGAACAAATATCACCGCAAAAACTGAGAGAATAACTAGCACAGAAACCACGTGCGAAGAGCCCAACGTCAGGGGCGGTACTAGTCGGCAGAGATCAGAAAACAAACGATAAAGGCGACCTCTGTACACACTGTATTTGCGTTAGGGTCCATTATTGAATGCGCGTCAGAATCGATTTTGCTGCTTGATGGCGAGCGCGAGGAAGCAAAATATTGTTTTCGATTTATAAAATCTATTTTTCGCCATTTCAAAATTTTTTGACGGTTATTCACTAGATAAGTATGCAATCTTGTACTTTAAAAAAGAAAATTGTATAAATCATGAATAATTTCCAAGCGCTGGAACAAAAACCTAGTAAATGGGCGTCTGCAAACTTATTTTTTTTTGAAGAGTATAAGCATCGCATTAAGCCCGTTTTACGGTCATACACTAGATAATAGTCCAAACTTTGATATTGAATTTTTTTACTGATATTTATTCTTAACCGGCTCTGAAATGACCATTGAAATAACACCAAAATATCGTAACGTTAGCGTCAACGGGCCTCTTAACAACTAGCTGTAGAGGGCACCTTTAGTAACATGTTGGTGTAAATATTGGGACACGGAACACAAGTTTTGGGCTCAAAATATTTTTTTAAAATTAAACTACAATATTTCTACAATACAGCAAGAAAATCTTTCATTTCGCCCTTTATAAAAATTACGTTTCTACTCAATCCCTCAAAATACTTCACGTGTTGTAAATTATATTTGAGCTTAGGAAATAAAAATAATAGAAAAAATATTACTTACCTTTGGATTTATAGAAGATGCTTTCGCAAAAAAAAAATTGAACTCAAAACTTGTCTTCTGTATACTGACCTTTATACCAAAATGTTACTATAGGTTCACCCTACCATCCCTGATACCAAGCTAGTTGCTAATAATGGCTAACTAATTCAATGAGCAGCCACAGAAACTTCGGAAATGAATAATGAAAATAATGAATGAATTTCCGTTTCTGTAGCCTATCCCGTAAAAAAAATGTATTTCAATTCAAATGTTCACCACACTTTTAAACACGGAACTCGATTTGCAAGCATAAATTACAAAGACTTGGTTAATTTTATGAAAGCCGTTCACATCAGGTAAATATTTGATATTATTGTTTTATTATGATCGTTTTCCAGATATTTCAATATTTATTGGTGGCAGCAGCGAGCATCTTCTCTTCCAGCAGAATCTCTCTGTACGCGCTACGAATCACCAGCAGGAAGTATGTCTCCAGAACTGCAATCATGACATACAAACAACTGTGAAAACTATAATGTTCGGTAGCCCAGTGACGGTGCCTCGGAGTTCGGTGTCCGAGGTTAAGCAACCCTGGGCCCGGTCGCTGGATGGGTGGTTATTGAGGCTGTGGTTCGGATTAAACGTAAAACTGTTGTAAACAAGGGTAAACATAGTAATGAAATTCGCCGGGTGAACAGCCAAATGAGTATTAAATCTAACGTTTAGTTACATTTCGTATCATGTTAACTGTCAAACGACATGTTAATCGGCCAAGTATACTGACATTTACCAGTCGCGTTTAATATTAATCACCACTTGCCTGTTCACCCGGCGAGTTACATTACCATGGTAAGACCCAGGAAGTAAAATTTTGATTGGCGCTTCGATCATCTTTAATTCAACGCGATATTAACAGGTCCTTTTCTTACTTATTAATTTTTAAGGTAAATTAATTAGTTAAGCTGCTGTCTGGGTTGATAACGTCACATCGGATGATAGATCGCAGTGGCAGTAAAAAAAAGCCGTATTTTCCATCTAGGTCAATGTAGCCGTACTCACGAGGGAAGATCCTAGCATGGCACTTAATTCCTCGTGGAATGTGGTGTATTGTGCTAATATTAAAGCAGCAGAAGTCGTATTATCAACCATCCATGCCAGGTTCCATAAAATAATTCGATAAATAGAAGAAATGACCCACCTATTCCGCAAATAGTAGGCACCGCCGTCAACCAATGTAGAAAAACTGCTGTGCATCCGACGAGAAATATATTGAGTGCTATGACTACTGACCCAATGACGAGGTACCACTTCAGAAGACGTGGCTTTTCCTGCAACATCACTCAAGGTCACCTCCTGTATGTAATTTTTAACCGACTTCCGGTTCTCAATTCGTCTGTATGTTTTTTTTATGTTGTTTTTTATGTGTACCTCATAACTTTTGCCTGGGTAAACCGATTTTGATGATTATTTTTTTAAATGAAAGCTAGTGCTTCCCAAGTGGTCCCATTCTAATTTGGTTAAGTTCTGACAATGATATCCTCGAGAAAATCATATACGTCTTAAATTTGTATTAAGATGTGCACGACAAATGGACGAATAACTCAATATAACGCTAACCGATTTCGGTGATTCTTTTTTTATTGGAAAGGACGTGCAAAAGCCGGGCACGCGCTGCGCCAATCAAGAGAACCTTGGCTACCTTGGCTGACGCCGACTCAAAAAATAACAAAAAAATGGCAACTACAAAGATGGCAATTATTTTTTACTTTTTAGTGCTTTTTCTTTGAAGTCGGTTATTTTTTTGTTAATTTTTTTTTTATTCTGAGTAGGCAGGTTTATAGTCCTCGCCAACGTCTACTACATATAATTAATAGGCCAATTCAAGCTAGGGTAGGATAATGATCTTTCTTTCCCCTTACCCAATGATACGTTAAATAAATAATGAACATGAAAGGTTTTTCATAGTAGCCTGTCGCTTCATTTTTAAACTTTAGGATTTATTCTTGATGATTTTCTTGAATGCCTCCCCCTTATTTTCGTATGAGCGATTGCCATGACAAGATCGAACACTTTTTGAAATATTTTTTTGGTATTTGAAATTTATTTTTATGGAAACACGGAGATCGACCGAGGAGTTGTGTTACTGCGACATACGGCGTACACCAGACTCTCAACTTAGAGGCGCCCGATTACGCCCATGGGCTTTCAAACTTTTCAGGAGTTGCATAAATTATACCGTTCGGCCAGGTGCTTCTTTACATTACGTTGAAATAACCCCAGGTTGTACTTTGAAGCAAATACCTCGGCAGGGAATGCATTTCATAGTTTACAGACCCCAAAGATAAGGGATCATAATGGGTGTACCGCTACCGCTGAAGGCCGGAAGGACTGGAGGAAAATTGGAGAGGCGTATGTCCAGCAGTGGACGCAAACACGCTGACTGACTGACAAAATGGGTGTACAGCAGATGGCAAAATTGGAAGACGAAATACCCGCTATGGTGTGTTTTGCTGGTTCGGGTCCGGCCTTGCAGAATATTCGTAAAGTAGTTTTTACAGGGCTCTTTCTTTAAATAATGTGTCCTTACTTCGCGGTCGATTATACAAACATGCATGTTACATTCCTTGATAATTTACTTCTTAGAGGATAAATATGAAATATATATGGGTCCACGATGTGATAACGGGGACGGAGATATAATGCTTTTGCTACTTCGAAAAATACTATCCCAGATAGTACACATAAAGATATCTACTTCATTTGTTGTTTTATGTTAAGCGCGGGATATGGCATACGCCATGCCCTCACCAAAGAGATGCCCGACAACGAGTATGGACTTTCAAACTTTCACTGCGCTGTTAAAACTACGAAAGAAAAGTAACATGTTTCATGTTCACAGGTGCAGCGTTAAAAAGTGTTCTCCAAACAGCACTTAAAGATAAGTTTAAAGTTTGTATTAATATAAATTTACTTTGAGTAGGCCTCTCATGAGATTGCGATGTGAGCAGCTGTGATGAGAATACCAGTCGTGCCGATCATCAGGTGGTACACATGCTCTCTAGGCGTTGAGTTGACGTTCTTCTGAATGCTCCTTACCCTGATGATGACTGAGGAGAGGTAGGACACGAAGCCGAGAATTGCAATGGCCTGTAATAAAGAGGTGACCGATCTACTTACCTTTTGGAAAACATTAATCGAAAAATTGTTGAAATGGTTCGAAACCCATTGTGAAACAGTAGGTGGTATAGGGTTAAGCCCTCCTGGGTTAATACAATGGTCTAATTGGCTGAATTACCATATACCCTGGCTAAGATACGGTCGGGCAATTAAAATTGACAGTGCCACCCAGTTCAATATAACCGAGTATTTTATAATGAAGGTCCTGGCGTGGCACCTACATAGCTTCCATGAATTGTGTTAAGTTAATATAGTGACAGTTTCATCCATCCGACGAGCGCCGCCGCCGTGAACAGCGTATCTTCTCCACACATCGTGTTCTTTAAAAAATAAAATGTTTAATTAAAAACCAACTGAGTGGTTCGTACTCAGGGGCGTTTAGACACGACTAGTTTTCCATACCAGAGGTCATGGGTTCAATCCCCGACCAACAGGCCACTTTCTTTCTTTTTTTGAGTTGGATAATGCGAGGTAGTCGATGGTTCGGAATCCATGTAAACTGTAGGTGGTAGGGCCTGCCCGTGTCAGTACCATCGCGTTGGAAGAAATGTCCGTGTTTTCCATTCAGCTCAAGTAGCCGTGCTGTGCATGTGTATGTGCATGTGCAAGTGCCGTTATGGTATAGCACCTAATTCCTTCGGAAATTCAGTGCGTTGGGCTAATATCATAACGGTGGAATTGGTTTATCCATCACGTCCAGTCACATAAAAAAACTGACCAATCGAAAGAATTACCTTGCTGTTGCTTGTAATAGTAACCATTGAGCGTAATATTACAGAATGAGCTATCTAATAAATAATATAAAGGGGAAAGTTTGTAATAATGGATGGATGGATGTTTGTTACTCTTTCACGTAAAAACTACTGAATGGATTCTAATGAAACTTTACAATAATATAGCTTATACATCAGAATAACACATAGGCTACAATTTATGTGCCCATGGGCTTTAGTCTAATAAATAATATAAAGGGGAAAGTTTGTAATAATGGATGGATGGATGGATGGATGGATGTTTGTTACTCTTTCACGTAAAAACTACTGAATGGATTCTAATGAAACTTTACAATAATATAGCTTATACATCAGAATAACACATAGGCTACAATTTATGTGCCCATGGGCTTTAGAACTTTCACGGGGCTGCGAAAACGATGCCGGTAGCGATACTTCACACTAGGGGGAGAGGAGCCGGGGGCGGTGGCGGGGAGCGGCGGCGGGGGGAGGGCAGACGTCGTGACTGTTTGGTGTCCGTTTGGCGAATTTTCAAGGCACTAGCGATTTGTAAAACTTAGTACATGTACATTTAACTACCCGGGAATTAGGATTGGCTAAATAGAATTCAGTTCCGCTTACGCTAAGATGGGGCTGTCATACAAACTGCAATGCTATGCACGGCTCGGCTTTGCGGCGGCAGCGCTTACATTTACTGAAGTACGGCTTGGTATTTCCTGCAACTTTAGGACTACTTGGCATCACGCTTAATCGCCGGAGGAGCGACCAACAGAATAAAATCCTTGAGAACCAATTACTCGATTTAGATGTGCATTGTATCTACGTCTAGCCTGATTCTACTAAAAACTTATAGATTACATAATATAACGCTTCATTACCAGAAGGGTAAGTAGTGAGTCTTAAAGTCTTATAACATGCGAACCACTTACCTGATTTATATGCGTATTTTATCAATGTATAGCATCTCTGGGAGCAGTCAGGTTCGAGATGGGTTACTGTTTTCGATGTTGAGGCTGGCTGTGGGTTGGAGTCCACGCAAAACTTACCTACGTTACACGTTACTTACTAGGTAAGCAATGTAGCAGTGAAAGTGCAGAAAGGTTCTCGCGGCAAATGTTTTTTTTTTTAAATAGCCACCAAACGTCAACGAAGCTCTAAATGGGAATTATTGGATGTTTCTCATTAAATCATGCTATTTCGGCTCGAACGATCTTGATTAAATTTGGTACATGGATACATTGTCCTGGACCAGTTTGACCCTATTTTGGACCAGTCATGTGGGCTACTTTTTATCCATGAGATAATTTAGCCGACACTAACCCGAGCGGAGCCGGGTACCGCAGCTAGTAATACATATGTGTTACATATAATTACCTGATTAGTTATAGCAATAAAGTATGTCCCTGTCTTCACCGACATCAGCCCACAACAGCTTGTAAGATCCGGCAATGAACATTTTCCCATCTTGACGTCATGCGCTTCGAAATTGTATTATAATGATTTTTTTACAATACTTTGAGATATTTTTAAAAATATATTATATCAGATGAAACAGTTGTTATGGTTGATTATATGTGTGGAACTGTAGTTATTATTTGTCAATTAAATAGACCAGTTTTTATACACTTTGCTTCCAACACTAATGTTGCATGTGCTAATGTAAAGGGTACTGCAAAAGTTCAAAAGTGCTTGTGGAATTGTACTAGAATGAACAGTCGCAATTTTCGTGGTCGCCTGTCCGAACGGTTCATCAACAGATTTAATCATTATAATCTGATACGCTAAGTAATAAGCGTTGTCGAAAGTCCTTAGTCAATAGTTTAGTTACGTATTCATTAATGTGGAGAAGTGTGGAGAATACGTGGAAATACGCATAAAACTAAATTCGTCATCTTTCTTATATTATTATATCCATTGGGTCGAAAGCGTTTTCTTGATTTAAATTCCTTATGCTCAAAAAATATTGTAAAAGCTGTGGATATAGCAAATTGTCGATGATAATGTTGATCAGTCAAAAATAATGGACGGAAGGTTGTTCCGAACATTTTTCTGCTAGAAATAAATATAACGCAACCAAGGTTCTTATGACTTTTAAAATAAAACTTATGAAACAAAAATTCGGAAAATGATATGGCCACAACATATCTGGCAATATTTAATATTTGCCTATATATTAAATTATTCCTCAAACACTCTTTGTTTATTGACCACGAGGAACTTTGAATGGGCCGGTTACGTTCGCAACCACGTTAATCGGTTTGAAGTGTGCTTTTCATAGCTATTACTGGTAGAACTTCTTAAAAATATGACGTTACAAACTGAAACGCGGTTTTACTGGGATGAAATATTCCTGATTGCTGGGCACGGGATTCCAAGAATCCACGGAAGTAATATTCTCGGTAGACCAGTGTCGCGACGCCTAGGCGTTCGGTAATCGGTGTTACCTAACCTGGACGCTTACCTAACCTGGACGCGTTTGGGACCTTTTGCGACCGTTAGGGCTGATCGTGTTTTTTTATTCAACCAAAACCTGTAGGCTTTCTAAATAGGTGGTAGGTTCATGCTGTCCGCGTATTAAATGAACGATGGTCGAAGCTGCAATTAAAATTGGTATTTTTTTCCTCCCTTTCAATCTGAAGGGTAGGTCCCGGAATGGTATCTAAATTCTCCAGGAAGCCGGCTTCTTCGGCCAATGCCGAAGCAGCATGCATGGTGTATCCGTGCATATGTGATTTCATAAAAATTACTTTGTTAATAATTATAGTTTTCAAAAATATGCATAAAAAGAGATGGAAATAATTATATGTTTTTTATTATTAATTATTATTATTAATTATAAATTATTATTTTATTATTAAAATATGGACTTTGTCTGCAATAAATATTTTATTATTATTATAATGTAACCTTTTTTAAATAAATTGAGATAGTAAAATGCCATTTATGTTGTCCTATTTTAGAAAGATGGTAATAAAAATGGCAAGAAAACCTCACCAAAAAACAATAATGCAGAAATGCGTTCTTCTTTTAATCTTTTTTCTTTCATCTTTCATCAATCATCATTTCTCCAAAAGTTCATTGTTAATCGATACAAGATTCTTTTGTTCTCTTTTTATTTTATTTTTTTAATCGGCTCTTTATTTATCTTTTCTCCTCCTTGTTGCTCCTGACAGCTGCAAACATCTTCTCTCAGATTACTTCCTCTCTATTAGAATCATCTCTTTGTAAGCGGTGCGGATCACTAGCATGAAGTATATCTGTGCGGCTGCAAGGAAACCAAAATTATTTAAATACGTCAAGTTCACAATTTGAGCTTAAAAAATATCCAAATAGAAAACTGGGAAGGGTAGAAATATGACACCCGGGGAACTAACTAAATCATACGCACAGTTTGAGGCTAGAATATCCAGCAATGCATAATACCACGAACACTCTTGAATAATTACTTTGTTTACTTATACATAAGACACACCTTTGTGCTGTGTGGGTTCTGACACTTAAAATTAAAAATTAAAGCAAGTCCCACTGAATTTCTTTCCAAGCTGAAGCATGCGTCGTTCACGGTTCAGATTTCACTCAAACCTGTAGGCAGGGGCCTACTCACAAAGGTGGTAGGGTTTTTACTCATCCTCCGGATTTTGGGAGTTCATATGTCCTTTCATGGTATTATCTCCATCAAATAATATCTTTTTAAAAACAAGGATACATTGTACAACCCAATAATTTCGCTAGAAAAGGTAGCCTATGTCCTTTTCCAAGATCCAGACTCTCCTTATACCAAATCTCATCAAAATTGGTTCAGCGGTTCAGACGTGAAAACGTGACAGAAATATAGAGTAACTTTAGCATTTATAATATGATTATAGATGAACGATGAATGTAAATCTTAATCGCTGTATATATCCCCACCCATTCCAAGAACCGATGGGATTGCCAGCGACCAGTGCAGGAGGAAAGATGAACCTCCGAGGAGAAGCAGGCTGAGCGTGACGACTACCGGCCCGATGATGAGGTACCGGCGCAAGTGAACCGGATTCTCCTGCAACGTATACAACTAGGATTAGGTTATGCCATCTAAGCTGCCTGCTATGAGACCCACTGTCCCCAATTTTTAACCGACTTCAAAAAAGGAGGAGGTTATCAATTCGTCGGAATCTTTTTTTTTTTTTTTTTTTTTTTATGTATGTTCACCGATTACTCGAAGACCCCTGGACCGATTTGAAAAATTCTTTTTTTGTTCGAAAGGGTATACTTTCTAGTTGGTCCCATTTTTTTTTTATCAAAATCGGTTCAGTAGTTTGGTACTTAACTATACCAACATCGAATTTCTTAACCCCGCGAACCCAGAAATGTGATTTTTTAGTTACAGTAGCTTTCTTTTCGGGTGAGATTGCTCAGTATGAGAGGTTTTTTTTTACTTCAACTGTTGGGGGTATTCAAGGTGGTAAAAGAGGGCAAATTGTACACATTTCTATCTCTAGAGCCGCTGAACCCAGAAATTGCAGAGTATGTTTGTTTTAGATGGGAATGCTTTAGAAGAAAATATTTTTGGAAATTATACTATTAGGGGGGTAAAACAGGTCAAAATGAACACATTTAGGCGAAAACCACTCATGTTGAGATCTCTGAAACCAATTATCCTCGAAACTTAAAATTTTCAGTGACTTCTTGTTAAGACGAAAAGGCTCGCTCACAACGGATTTTACAAAATTCAACTGTTAAGGGGGGATAAACGAGGCCGATATATACACATTTTCATACAACTTAAACTTACGCAAGAAACAGACTATCCGGAACGATGTAAGGATGAGAAATTCAGAAGCTCAGCGGTTCCGGTCATTCGTTGTTTTGTCTTTTTAGGGTTCCGTTCCCAAAGGACACCAACGGAACCTTATTACTAAGCTTCCGCTATCCGTCCGTCCGTCCGTCTGTCACAGCACTCTATCTCACGTGATCTCATCGTATCAATTATCGTACGTATGAACCGTAAACTCATGAATCCAGATAGTTACCGGTCTACCTTTCGTCAGAAATGAGATTTCTTAATGGTTTCATTTCTGCTAATGCTCGTTCATTGTATTGCATTGTATTGTATATGTATGTATATCTTCTTTCCACTTTGTATGTGAAGTTGAGCAGGAGGGCTCGCCCACCTTGAGTCAAAAGTTACGCCACCACTAAAAAGCAAAAAATAAAATATTTTTAAATAAAAAAAGGACCGCCTTCAAAAAAACCGGAACTAAAAAGCAAAAAATAATTGGTTACTTTTAATTAATGTACGAAAAGCTATTTTAATTCTAAATAATTATGTACAATTTCTTAATTTTTAATCATCTTTTGAAGTCGGTGCCTTGGGTAGACGTTCTTTAAGGGCTGCAAGTAGTTTGATTAATATCACCTATGGCTAAGAAAGAAATATAAGTAGGTAGTTACTTACATTTACCTACTTGAACAAAACACAAAAACAAAAATTAAATAAACAAACAGGTCGGAAAAACGTATGTAAGTAGGTATTTAGGCAAGTACTTTGTAATTTAAATATGCCTTATACTTAAACTAAATACCTAACACAGTAAAAACAAAATATTTACAAGAAAACCCTACGAACAAACCAATATAAAAACAACGACCACTTATATGATAAATATTTAGGTAGGTGTAGCTTGTACTTTTTATTCTACCTAAATACCTACATAACACAAAACAAAAAAAAACAAATATAGAAAAGAACAGAAAACAATAGGTAGCGACTTTGAGGTGTCTGCTCTCAACTACGTGACAAAACGAGTGTGCGGTTAGTACATATCTCACCAATTTCGTCAGAATTCGTCTCGTTCAGACAACGATGTTGCAGGGAAGTACCAATCAACACAGAGGTGCGAATTAACGTACTCCTTCACCAGTGCGCGCCTTTATAAAGCCGAAAGTACTAATAATCGTTGAAACCCAATTTCAGTACGCTGCGCTGTATCGATATCAGCTTGCACGTAAACCAACGCTAAGGGCATCTCCAGTTAGACGAACGGTTGCTTAAAATGCTCTGTGGAATGACGATGTCTGTGGACCAATCATTGCTGACTCAGGTTGTTTACGCTCTCGTAGACTTCGGGTGTGTTTGGCTGAAATAGTATCTGTTCGGTCAGCAGCGTGCGAAGCGAACTCTACCCAAGGCACCGACTTCAAAAGATGATTAAAAATTAAGAAATTGTACATAATTATTTAGAATTAAAATAGCTTTTCGTACATTAATTAAAAGTAACCAATTATTTTTTGCTTTTTAGTTCCGGTTTTTTTGAAGGCGGTCCTTTTTTTATTTAAAAATATTTTTCTAAAGCTACCGAACCAACTGAAATGTACATCTGAATACGCAAATATAGTCGCAGACATATCATTTTATGGGTAGGAATTGACTCGGCAAACGCATTTCCGGAGAACATCCACTCGATCAAAATGTTAACGGACGTTCTCACCGCTCGATGCGCTGGGCAGATGGAACGCCTTCGAAAGTAAACCCTAACATAACCTTGATCCAGATCTAAGAGTTGGGTTTCTCACGAATAGACGTTCCATGTTCGGCGGCTAGGAGTGCTATTGGTGGCGTTCCCTGGCAATCGCTGGCACTTCGCGCGTTGCCTGCGCATGGCCGGCATTGCAGTTGTAAGAAGCTTAACATATACACAAAACAGGAGACCTCTCCTGGGGGGCAAACTTAGAGGTATTTGGACTGTGTGGCACAAGACGCGCGGGCAATTTCCCATTGCATTATTTATACATATAAACAAAATTTGACCACACGGCGGCGACCACCAGTGTCACTAACACAAGACACTTCTCCTTCTTTTTATCTTCTGTGGCCTTAAAGAAACGAACTTTTTGCAAGCCGTTGAAGAGAATGCCTCCCATAACCATGTGGACTGCTGATACCAGGGTACCGAACGCGACCACCATCAGGACGTATAGGCGGAGATAGCTGAATTCCCTCAGCACGATCACGGCTGCGGAGACGTGTCCGATAAAACTGAACACTGCGAAGACCTGCAAAATAAAGAACCCCAAAAACAAATGTCGATAATTCTGTGTAAGCCATTAGACGGTTAAGGCTGAATCCCGTCCGGTTGTTACCATAAAATTAAATGGAACATGGTACAATGAAGGTACCAGCACGGCACCTACATACACGGAGATCGTTGATATCCGTGCCTACATAGTTCCCATGTGGTATTTTGGGCTAATGTACTGACAGTTTACTGCCATCCATATAAAAAAACGATATTACACTAAAACATGTAATAAGTAATTATTAAAGAAATAATGCAGAACAAAAGAGAGTAAATAGTCATTTGAATTTCGTTATTCGGTTGAATATATTGCTATATAATTTTAGCGTGCAGTACAAAAACGTCAGATTTAACAACTCACTTGCCTTTTCACGCCGCGAGTTAATTTATCTTATTTGATGGTCAACACATGGATGGACAACATGTCTACAGGACATGACCACAGATTACTATGCAATGTATGTAATCTGTGAAATGACCATCTAAAACCCTCTTCGAACCAAAACATAGTTCCTAGACAAATCAACGTATTTGACTAAGTGGTTCCCAAGTTATAAAGTTGTCGGACGGACGCTAAACGATAATAAAACATAGTAATACTAAGACTTAGGTAGGACTTTACCTGGTTGAATATCGCTATGAAGAAGGAGCCTGTCTTCACGGACATTACTCCACAACAACTCTTGAGGTCTAGAAACATTGTTACTGAATCACTTGTCCAAATATCTGAGCGAAAACTCACGATAAGTACAGCTAAATTATTCCGTGATTGAAGTATGCAAGGTAACAACATTTAACACAATGTTTAGTTATCACATTCCTATAAGATTTGACTGACTGATCCATGTGTATAATTGTGATTGAGGCGATAAAGTACCATACGAATGCTATCATTAGTATGCGTTGGAGGGAGCTGATAGACTAATTCGTTAACGATGTCAAAAAGTCTATATCAATGTTAGCGCCTGTTTAGGCGCTAGAGGATCTATATATTATCTTTGCATAAATGAAATAGTTTATCTGTAGCATGTGTACGTTGTACATTGCATCGTGTTTTTTTTTAAGTGACTGGACATGGATGGCTAATACCACACCTTCTGTCATGGTATTAGCCCAACACACCACATGGGCACTAGGTGCCATGCCAGGACCTTCCTTATATTGCACGGCTACATTGAACTGGATGGAAAACACGGACAATTTTCATTTTTTTTTTTTTTTATGCGACCTGACATGGATGGCTAATACCACACAACTACCATTATGATATTAGCCCAATACACCACATTCCCGAAGGAATCAGGTGCCATGCCAGGACCTTCCCTTTATGAGGCACGGCTACATTGAACTGGATGGAAAACACGGACAATTTTTCATTGCCGCTTCGACCATCTTTTCATCCAATGCGATGGTACCAACCCGGGCGGGCTTAAACCCTACCACCTAGTAGGGGAAGGGGACCTACAGTTTTACATAGATTCCGAACCATGGAGCAGCTCGCATTCGTGACGAAATGCACTTATCGAACTCTGAAAGAGAAAGACAGTGGTGCAAGTTGGTATCGAACCCGGGCCTCTGGTACGCTAGGCCAGTCCCCGCGCCACTAGGCTACTTGCCGCTTCGACCATCGTTCATCCAATGCGATGGTACCAACCCGGCGGGATTAACCCTACCACCTAGTAAGTAAGGAAGGGGACCTACAGTTTAACGTGGAAACTGGACCAGACCGGACCCAGCGTTGCTTAACTTCGGAGAGCGATCGCCGAAGTGTCGCGCCACTGGGCCACTGAGGCTGACAGTGAGGTGTTTCTTGTTTGTTTTATTTATGTGCCATATGATATGAAAAATATGTGATTTTAATATAAAAAAACCTGATCTGAGTCACTGAGAAGTGACATCTTAAAAACAGAAAAATCTTGTAAACTTTTCCTGAATTCATAATAATATAAGCTATTTGAGCACCAGCACTTGAGCACGGCAAGCGGAATCAAAGCTTTTAGTTGTTGGGCAGTAACCATGAATAAATACACTCGTGGGCTGATGGATACGTGACTGGATACGCCTTACGCATAGCAATTTATCAATCCAATAACTCCGAATTAATCCGAAACCCTTATTTGTCAACCCCTTGTAGTGCGCCCATGTAGGGCCATCAGGAGCCCTACTCCTGGAATTCCGTAATGAGGAATCATGAATCTTTAGTCTAGAAAACCGCTTATATATGTAGCGGTTTTCAAACAATATTTTTTTCGACGAAAAACCTGTTTTCTGCGCTCAGGATTCCTGGTTTACGGAATTCAAGCAATAGGCCTGCTGATGTGGCTCGCAGCACAAACTACGGGGTGGGCTGTTCGGACCGGGATACTGCGGGCGTCGGGGGTTCACCCCCCGCAGGAGTTGGCCCTGGGAGCAACGTCTGGGATCCACTGCCATCCCGTGGCGAGTGCCACGTGGACGATGTACGAGACAATGTACTTTAGTCGGGGCGACGACGCCTATTCTCTGAAACGTCGGTCGTTCTTAGGATCAGAGTGGTCAACCCGAGTTCTCACCTAAATTGGCGTTTACGAAACTTCGAAGATACGTAAACACGGCAAACTCCATAAAATTTAGAACTACATATTCTGTGGTTTTACTTCTTCAAGCTGTCAAAGTCAAACTCGGTCTTCCAATTTGTATGAAAACGCGAAATCGGCGTGAACGGCAACGTCAACGTATTGACGGCGACGACGTGACGGTGAGTAAGCTGTCAAATCAAACTTTTGTCCAAATATTGCCTACTGTGCGCGCTCTTCAATATCAACTAGCTGACAGTCGATCGGTTTGGCGTTAACGCCAATTTAGGTGAAAACTGGGACTAGGGGCTCAGATGTCTGTTGGCTACCGCGATACTGTTATGCGTTTCACAACCAATTTCGCCCCGGTCGATGAAATCAGAGGACATATCTTATTGCTCTCCAACTCTTTTTCTACTGTGAATTGATATTCCATTCTATAAGGCCGACATTGAAATAGATTTGACTGCAAAATTAAATTGATCCGACCGTCGCCGGGTACCTGAGCTAGTTCTCAATAAAATCCTACATTGCTCTCTAATGTTGTGTGTGTCCTACATTTAAATTCTTACGAAAATATCTTCCTTAATTGCGGATTAATTCTGTGTCTACGAAATTGTTGGTGAAATTGGTGATTATTACGCTTCTGTTTATATTTGAATGCTCTAAATTCGAACAAGAGAGAAAACTTACTAAAAGGAAGGAGAAAATGCCAGATATAAAAATAAAAACATTACAAAATACATTTATTTACCTTATTTTATACCATGGGAGAAAATCGTAATAGTGAGACTTCCAACCTTTTTCCAATGCTTCATTCATCGTTTACAAAGCACTCGTTTGTATTCAATTTCCTTCCAGAACACGAAACGTCAAAATGTTAACATTATCATGGTTTGTATTCATCACATCTACGAATCTATTTATCACATGCCCCGCGTGACATTAAAAACTCTAAAAACACGTCAAGATATTCGAATTGAAAACATACATCATGCCGATCCATCATCGATTAGCGAAACAGCCGCAATTTAAAAACAACCGGCTCAGTGCGAGTTGGATACGCTCACGAAGGTGTTCGTACCATAATACAAGACAAAAAAAACCGTTTCTTATTTCACGTTACTATTTGTTCTTATATCTTACTCTGTGAACGTTCCAGCTTTTTATCTATTGCGGTTCATGAGATAGAGCCCGCTGAGAGACTGACGGATGTGCGGACAGCGGTGGCTTAGTAATAGGGTTCCGTTGGCCCCGTTTTGGTACGAAACCCTATAAAAAACTGTAACGCTGCCTAGATTTGCTCTTTAATTGCAGTGTTCTACACGTTGCTTCTGGCTGCGGCGCCCGTCCTCTCTTCAGCCAGCATCACTTTGTACGCGCTGCGGATCACTAGCAGGAAATAAACCTGGGTTACTGAAATCAATAGTAAACGATATATTAATAGTTTCAGTTTCATTTATTTAGTCTTTTGGAACACGATCATACACTGAGGGTCTCTTTTACCACGTACAGTCGAAGTTCTAAGCCGTGCACAATAATTAAAAAATGCCTTCCGCCAACAATCATCAGACGACTACCAGTTTTGTGAAGTAGTAGGTATCAATATTATACTCATGGACATTATGGAGCTTATTGAACTATATTTGGATGAGACTGGTCATGAAAACTAGCAGTTAGTATAGATGAAATCCTGTGGTGAAAGCGATTAGGACTTAAATGTGGAACACTTTTATATTCTTGTCAATTAACCGTAACTTTAATCGGGGATAGCGAAATAGACCCTAAGACACTCGAGACTGTTACAATTAAAATGAGTACCTACCAATGATGATAGTCGATGAGATCGCCGTGTGCCAGTGCACGAGAAATGCCATCCCTCCGACGAACAGCACGTGAAAAGTGATGATTCCTGGAGCCACCATCAGGTACCAGCGCAAGTAAGTCGATCTCTCCTACAACAACACGCAACCTATACAAAGATATATTACATATTTATTACAGTTAATATATTACTTCTTACGAGAAGAAGCCCGGGCAAAAGGAGCAACCCTCCAGGGCCGCACCTGCACCGACTTTGAGTTGCAGAAGACCCCACTACTACTATCTCAGGGCATGGAAGGCAAGCTAGCCTAGTGGCGCGGGGACTGGCCTAGCGTACCAGAGGCCTGGTTTCAATACCGACATGCACCACTGTCTTTCTTCCGAATTCGATAAGTGCATTTCGTCACGAATGCGAGCTGCTCCATGGTTCGGAATCCATGTAAAACTGTAGGTCCCCTTCCCCTACTAGGTGGTAGGGTTTAAGCCCGCCCGGGTTGGTACCATCGCATTGGATGAAAAGATGGTCGAAGCGGCAATGAAAAATTGTCCGTGTTTTCCATCCAGTTCAATGTAGCCGTGCTCATAAAGGGAAGGTCCTGGCATGGCATCAAATTCCTTCGGGAATGTGGTGTATTGAGCTAATATCATAACGGTAGTTGTGTGGTGTTAGCCATCCATGTCAGTCACAAAAAAAAACACGGCTTTGCGCTTTATTGCTATTATAATATTATTGCTTTGTAACGTTTTATTCCTACATTTTAGAATCGGCTCTACTGCTTCCTGTCTGTCCCATCTTCCCGCAATTCCTTGTCCGCTCCTGACATCGGCCGCTTTGCGAATTCTTGATTGAACGAAATATGGACCGATAGTCACATGATTGCAATGTTTCTGTCATGTTCACGTGGTAATTTAAAAGCAAGTTCCTGGAAATGCACCCAGTATTGGGCTAATAACATGAACCCTAAGAGTGTACAGTACTATAAAAATATCAATTAACTTACTTTCCGCAGGCCCTTAAGTAGAACTACCGCCATGACTATGTGCGCTGATGTGACCAGGATACCAAACATAGTCGTGATAATAATAAAAACTCGTACATCCGAAGGAGCCCACCTCAACACGATTATAGCGCCAGATAAATACCCAACGAAGCCGAAAACTGCTAAGAACTGTGAAAAGGAAGATTTGAAATGAGCCTGACGCTGCTGTGGCCGGCGTGTCGTAATCCAAACATTTAATATGGCTGGAAACAAAATGATTAAATTGAAACACATGCATATGTGCAGCAGAATAGCACCAGTTCATGGAGGTGAATTTACACCAGTTAGGATCGACTGGAACAAGTCAATAAGATTTGTGGGGACAAACGATTACCGAAATCATCAGATGGATTATCTTATTTCATTTCATTTATTTAAACTTTTTGGTAGTCAATCTACTACACTAAAGAAGAACCCGCTAAGAAACTTCACGGGCTTACATAACATATTTTTCAATCCACAATTATGAAATACATTCTTAGATATAAATGCTACTGCCAAACAATTCCTTGGTAGAACAGATGGGGGAACGGCAGAACGTCTAATATGCAGATTGTATAATGTCATATTTTAACAAAATTTTAAAACCATGCACAACGTATAATCGGCAGATCGTATAATTGTATACGTAGTGCATGAAGAAGTTTAAAAAATAAAATTTCTTATTTCTCCATGCATAACGTATAATAGTCACAACGTATAATATTATGATCTTTATTTAACAAAAAAAGAAAACCATGCATATCATATAATCCAAAAACTTTTCATACGATAAGCGCCCTTATGTATATACTTTTAAAGCGTATACTCGCACGAGACTTTTCGACCGTCTCAATTAGCGTTGTAGCAAATTGTTACTCTTCAACAAATATCGATTCGTAGCAATTTCAGCCTTAAATGTATCGTCATTAGGGCGCTTTATGCAGTGCTTCTTGGCATATTATACGTTCTGCATGGTTTTCTTTTTTTGTGAATTCATGTTAGGAATATTATACGTTGTGACTATTAGACGTTCTGCATGATGCAAAGAGTTGATTTTATTCTTAAACTCATCCACAACGTATCACATTATACATTGTGAATATTATACGATATGCATGGTTTTCATTTTTTGGAAAAAAATACTATTATACGTTGTGAATATTATACGTAGTGAATACGACTCGAACAGATTAAGGTAAACAACAAAGAACAATAGAAACAGCAACCCCCAGTTTAAATTACTTACAACTAACAAAGTTACTAGTGCAATAATATAAATTAATGTAATTTATAGCAATACAAGTATTCTCTGGTGTCCCAGTCTATCTGTCCCAGTAGGTCCTACCAGCAGCATTTTTTAAAAAGCTAGACTTTTGCAACTAGGCGTGGCCAAATGCAAAAGAAGCCATCTAGCCCAACCGATAATGGCTATAAAAAAGAATTTAGTATGAAGAGTATCAGGGGTCCCAAACAAAACACCTAATAAATGTGGTTGTAATATTTTGCGCAAAATATTGTCAGCTTAACATCACCTGGTTGAATAAGGCAATGAAAAAGGTGCCTGTCTTCACTGACATCAAGCCACAAAAACTCGTAAGATATGGCAAACACATGTTTACCAACTCTATTACCGTAAAACTTCACTAGTAAATATTTCAAAACGAAATTTTAATAGAATGACGAGCTTTCGCCGGACCAGAATTTGCGTGCAACTGACCATTTGTATACATTAATGATAATATTATCAGTCTAACAAACCGATACTGATAAGTAAAGGCCGTTATCAATGTTAAATCTCGTGGCAGGTGCTTCGTTGAAAAACGAGGGGGAACGACCGCGGAGATCACGGCGGAGATCGACGAACTCCGTGGTAACGACTGTAACTAAGATGTCCACAAACTACAATTATACTTTATGTTTTATTTAACTTACCGTTTATCAAATGGTATTAGTCAACTTTTAACCAGTTAACGACGCTTCACTGCGTTAATATTCTGATGAAGTTCTTGTGAAATTTCCATACTATTCTGATTATGGAGCTTATGGGTAGCCATAAAAACAAAAAAAAATCACGGTTCTCTTCATAAAAACATGATGTTAATATGTAAGAATCGAACGAACGAGCGGCTCGCGCCTCAAGAGTGGGTATGGACTTGTCGTCTTCCATCCCAAAGGATGGGTTCGAATCCCCGCCCCGTTCATGCATAATTTAGTTTCTCCTAGAAGGTCCTGGCAAGACACCAAGTTCCTTCCAGAATGCGGTGTGCTAATATCATGACATGAGTAGTAGCCATGCATGACCTGTTATATAAAAATTTATATGGATCAGATGGAAGTACTTTAGAACTACTCGCGGTTCCCCAAGCGTACGCAAAGAACTGCTGCCCTCTTTAGCAACATATTTTTGAAATTCAGCAGCGTTTTAGAGTTCCGTACCCAAAGAGTGCAAACGGAACCCTATTACTAAGCCTCCGCTGTCCATGGTTCCATCTGTCCGCGGGCTTTTTTTCATGAACCATAATTTGTAAAGAGTTGAAATTTTCACAGAGTGTGTATTTCTATTGACGCTGTAACAACAAAATGGTAAAAATAAAAAAGTGTGTAAGGCCGATTTTCACTTGGCCGGTTTTTTTCATATAATATTTCACACACATACATACTTAACTCTTCACACAATAATGATTTTTTTTATTTGATCAACACAACCTTCAAAACATTATAATTTTCAAAACATTAGTTTTGTATTTAATCATTATTTCTGCGTCATCTAAAGAGGAAAACGAATTCCGCTTTAGTGATAACATTTTTATAGCGAAATAGTTTGCTTTTTATTGATAACTTAATAGTACTATATTCAATTAATAGTAAATAATTTAAGATTTATGAAACACTCAAGTTCAGACACCTGTTCATTGGTTGCAGTACTTGATCGAAGTTTGTTCTTCGGTTAGAGATGGTTCAAGCGCTATCTACACGTCTAGCAGCGGCCAACATCCTTTCCTCAGTCTTCATCTCTTTGTACGCACTGCGGATAACCAACAGGAAGTAAACGTTGGCAGCTGCAAGCAAGAGTACACAGGATATAAATGAAACGAACCCAAACTCATCACAGCTGCTATTTCTAGTTTCCGAGCAACGAAATTCGGTCTCAGGTACTCAATGCTTTTGACTGCAAAGCTTGAGATCGCTGTTGAAAATAGCGGCATCTAGTGTAGATAGGGAAAGCATTGTGTCGATTAGAATATAATCGAGATAGCTCAACGGTTAGAGCAGTGGATATGTAATCCAAAGGTTGCAGGTTCGAATCCTGCTTTCCACTTTGCTCACCCTCAGGAAATTTAGCCGGATTGTATGCAATCTATACTATCTATACTAATATAATAAAGCTGAAGAGTTTGTTTTTTTGTTTGAACGCCCTAATCTCTGGAACTACCAGTCAGGTTTGAAAACATATTTTTACATTCGATAGCCTAATTCTTAAGGAAGGCTTTAAGCTATTGAACATCACGTAACGACTCTTAGGAGCCGAACAAAAAGAAAAATAGTCAGAGGGCGCGGAGCGAAAACGAAATAATAGCGCGGCGAGGGCCGTGACGGCGGTGGCCACCCGACGAGGACCGAGTATTGCCGAATCGAGCAAAAAAAGGTAAATAAAAAGGCCAAAAAACTAAATTCCCCACGGATTGGCCAATTCCCCGCAAATTTCCCAACGCTTGCATTCCCCACCATTTTCCCCGAATTACCTCAAATTTTCCGTGATTCGGGGAGCGATCGGCAATGCTGGCGACGAACGTCTCGCCGCGATGCCCGCGCGCCGCCTCAGTCAAGACGCGCAGTGGCGCTCCGTGGTCGTGTGGTACACGGATTAGTATGAGATTTTTTACGTAAATTCTTTGTATTCTTTCTACCAACCCGCGCGGTATGCTAACTTAGCGACAGCCGTTCCTAGCTACACGCATTTGTTTGGACTTTTTAGGTTGATTGTTTAAACGCGTGTTGTTAAGATATTACGGTTTCAGTTGAATGGTTTCTTATTTTTTGTTTGGTAGATTAGTAGGTACTAAGCCAAGCGCGGCATTTCGAACTTTCACGGGGGATACGAAACCCATGCCGGCCGGCCAGGTGCTGTTTCAGCCCATGTTTCAACGACCCCGGGGGCCTTTGGGGGAAATATATCGGTATGGAGTCGATTCCATAGTTTACCGACCCTATAAATAAAGGATCAAAAGGATCAGATGGTTTTTATTTTTAAGTGTCGGCTGGGAATGGGTGCATTGCCTGCCTGTTCTGCGTTGAGCAATTGTAGAAAGGGGACGGAGGGACAGCGTTATGATGATCCGTCGAGCACCTTTTTGGCCGGCAAGGTGCTTCTTCACACAATGTTGAACAAATTTGATTACAACGATGCAATTTATATGTCTCTATGAAGGGGGTGATATAGGGGATGACAATTTGTATGGTTCATCCATTATTGATGCTTCATAATTGTACCTACGTATAGCTCGATTTATTTCCGCAATTTTAGGTCTACTAACCATCACGCTTAATTACCAGAGAGGTGACCAGTAGTATGAAATTCTTATAACATGAGAACCCGATTTAGATGAGGATGTATCTCAGCCTAGCCGTATGGGTTACTTAACATCACGCTAACTTACCAGAGGAGTGAGAAGAGAGGGTTACATATTTATAACAAAACAATAAGTGGACTGCTCCTGCATGTGGAAATTGGCAGAGTACATCACTCTAAATCACGAGAGGGGTGACTGGTGCGATTAAAGGCTCATAACTTACGAACTACTCACTCGATTAATATGTGGATTGCATCTACGTCCAGGACCTATGGGCGCGGTCGGGGTTTGGATGGGTGGCCGTTTTCGATGTTAAGGCTGGTTGTGGTACGGATTCCACGTAAAAAAATTGCTCCCCTTTCTTACTAACTAGGTTGTAAGGTTAATCCCACCCGAGTTGTTACGTACCATCGCACTGAATGATAGATGGTCGAAGCGGCAGTAAAAAATGTCCGTGTTTTCCGTCCATGGCAAAGTGTAGTAGTGCCAGTGCAGGATCGTCCCAGCGCGGCGACAAATGCTTTTAAAAAACAATTAATCAATTGGCCCCAATGTTTTGCAATATATTCAAGTACATTCCTTCCACTGAATTTATAAATGGCAGTATTTGGATGTTATCTTATTCAATCATGCCACATCGGCTCAACGGATTTCGATCCAGTTTTTTTTGGTAGATACATTGTTTAATCTTCTGTTAGTATAGTAGTTCGACTAGCTTTTTGGGCCAGCCCTTTGGGTTACAGCCTGACATCAGTCCAAAACGACATTGCGGACAAACGCATGAGCGGAGCCGGGTACCTCAGCTAGTCGTTAATAGTTGGAAAGATTTTGAGTTGCATACCTACATATACCATCAGTTTATTTTATTTTATTTTATTTGGCAATCTTACAGGACACAGACAATACAACAACAGGTAAATGAATAAAATTATACAAAAGAAAGTGACTGTGCCCCAATTAAAAGTTTGCACAGCATGCAAAAACATAATTAAGTCTAATAGGACGCTAAACGATTGATGTAGATATACTTGTACTGTTTGGAGAACACTATTTGAAAACCTTTATTAATTTACTTCTGAAACATGAACAACTGTCGTGAAATACATCGAGATTATCCTGGCAAATATTTAAAAAGTCAGGTAACTTAATGTGATGCAAGGTGGCATATAAGTTGTGGGAAGAACTAAGCTACGCGAAGTTATAAACCGCATTGAAATCGCGTAAGTGGTTCCCGGGTCATAAGCAGACGGCAGAAATGGATTTTTAAATAAATAGAGACAGATAAGTGAATAAATAAATAAGGAAAGAGATAAAGATTATTAGAAAAACTATTATGGCAGTAGGTACCAACCAATAACAGCAGTCGATGTGACCGAAGTGAGCCAGTGCACTAGAAATGCCATCCCTCCGACAAAGAGAATGCTGGACGTGATTATTCCTGGTGTTAGGATCAGGTACCAACGCAGATATGTTGATTTCTCCTGCAACAGCGTCACCCAACGCTATTTTAGTGCCATGGGTATTTGTGTTCTTCTTTCTGCTAAGCAGCCTATTTTCTCAGCATGATCCAGTGATGTGTACCGCAAGAAACCTTTTCAGGCCAAATATTGTATTTGGACTGAAAAAGTTTCTTGCGGTTCATCAGACTAAAGACTGATATCATAAACAGATCCAGTTTCTGCTAGAGTGGGAGTAGCTAAATTGAAAGGAGATGTGACTTAAGCTGCATCTCTTGAACTATAGTCCAAAGCACTTTTGGACGAAATGAGCCCTGAACTACCAACATGCTGCAGTAGAACGGTTTTTAATAAAACAGGCTTTTGATGTTCTCTTCATGCACCTTGATTGTTATGCTAGTTTCGTAAAAGAAAAAAATGTAATGAATTAAGAAAGTCACCTATGCAAGACAAATGCTTTAAGGTGAAGGAAAACCCCACCACTTCGCTGGTGTTAGATTATCTAGCCTTAGATTTATGAACCCCGCCACTCATTTTGTGGGCCTAAAAACATCATGGTCAATCGAGGTTGATATGCACACGTATCGGTGCTCGGGAGCCAGAAACGGCACCAGTTTGGGGTGCACCAAGTCTAGATGTTTCCTCATACCAGCGAGCGTGGCAGGACGGTGGCAGCGATATAAACTCATTCGTAAGGCGGCAGCGTAGCCACGAGGTAGTCCAAAACATCGAATTACAGTAGTTTCGCTTACGGATTCGGGACGCGCACGGGGGTCGCGCAACATCGAATGTTCGTAGCGTCCCGTGAAGTTCTCGCGTATTCTTATGTGAAATTGGAACTGACTCGCTGGCGCCGCCCGTGGCTACTCTGCGCCGCCCCCGTACAAATGAGTATGAGTTGCTACTCCGGTCCTGCATCTCACTCTCTGGCTCAATTGCTGTCTCTCTCGCAATCGCTTGGCAATCGTATAATTAGATATAGAAGTCTAGGAACTTACTTTTTGGAGACCCCTGAGGAGAATGGACGCCATAAATACGTGGGATGCTGTGACCAAGGTACCAAATGCCAGCGTTATCAAAATAAGAACGCGCATCTCCGACGAAACCCGATTCCTCAAAACGATGGCAGCACTGGATATGTAACTGACGAAGCCGAGTACGGCTAAGAACTGCAAAACAGGATATCTGATGTTAGGGATTCGTGCAGACATTGTATATTGTAGAAACACATTGATGTAGGTATTCACAGCTGTGGCAGTACGTATCATACAGCACGCAGGCAGATATTTTGGATGCGATTCCATTTGGATCTTTTTTTTGAAGGGAAGGTCCTGGCATGGCACCTAGTTCCCATGTGGTGTGTTTAGGCTAATATCATGACGGTCGATTTAGTATTAGCCATCCATGTCCAGTTAAAACAAATTTTACCTTACCTGGTTGAATAAAGCAATGAAGAAGGTGCCTGTCTTCACTGACATCAAACCACAACAACTTGTAAGATACGGCAAACACATTTCTGTGAATAACAGGGACTGTGATCAGACAACTAACAGTTAATACATTTGTAAATAATTTAAAAAAAAAAGGTTTCATTTGTCACATATAATGGTGCAAATGTGTAAGCTTATCCACTCGCAGAATTGCCGTCCAACTGATGTTGCCATTTGTATATATCGATGATACGGTAATAATATTATCGGACCAAAAACGTGATAATGATAGGCGAAAGCTCTTATCGTTGTCAAATTTCGTGGTGGCTGCGGTCACCACCACACCACAGCTTTGCTTTGTTACACCACTAAGAATGACTTACGAATCTAAAAAAACGTCCAAATGCGAGTCGGACTCGCACACGAAGGGTTTCGTACCATCGTACAAGATTTACCCCAAAAATAAAAGGTTTTTTTTATATGGGGCCCCCCTTTAATTTTTATTATTTTATAATCTTACCTGTTTGTTGTTATAGCGGCCAAATAAATACATAATCTGTGAAAAGTTCAACTTGCTATCTGCTACGGTTCATGAGATACAGCCCTGGGACGGACGGACGGACGGACAGCGGAGACTTAGTAATAGGGTTCCGTTTTCAAACTTTGGGTACGGAACCCTAAAAATTAGGGATAAGGTACCAACCTGATATTTTGTTATGTTATGTTAGTTGCAGTTGTCGAACGATATTAAAGGCGGTCAATAAATTGCTTTTTATTGTTCGCTTTTGTTGCGGATAGTTGCAGTCGTGTTGAGAAAATTCTCCATTTCGTATATTTTTTTCAATTACTTAGCTATCTATAATTTAAACGTGTATAAGGGCTTCCATCGTAACGAAGAAGACTAGAACAACGCCATGAGATACCCGCAGATGTTGCCAACGTGACTTGTGAGGTATTGGTAAAATGGGCTGCTCGCTTTGCCAAAGGAGACAGCTAACTTCAAAGCTCTACCAACTTCTGATGATATTAATCTTTCAATATAGGTTTTCACCCAACGTCTAACTATTCTAAGTGGTACGGACATATGCCCCTTTACGAGGATAATGAGGCAATCGAGCTCCATACAATGACTTGTGCATAGAGGTGAAGAATTAACGTCCATAGGTTAGACTCTTAGTAATGTAGAGAGATTTTTCGGGTTTTTCCTTTCCTGAAAATGTTTTGTAAACTTTTTCTTTACAAAAAATATATTTAAATATTTTTCCATCATTAATCAATAAATTAAAAATAAATCCAACTGAGAAAATATCGTAAATAATTTATAATAAATTCTAAAGCATGATTTTGAAAAACAATAAGTGTCGCTTTTGTTCGCGATATTTGGAACCAAATTATTATTTTTTTGTATGGCGGGGTCATTGGTTTTTGACACAATGTCATAGCAGGTATCATAAACTACGAAATAAAAAACAAATGTGTTTCATAACTTATTTTTTTTTACCCTAAACCTCGAGTAACATCACAAAATATTTAAAAAAAATCTAAAGTCTATGTTATATGATTTTTATTATTTTATATTTGAACCAAACTACTACAAAAGTAACGTAAATAAATGAAGACACTATCTAGTTACATGGAACAGTTATTATTTTGAAGATACCTTGACAAGTGTCTTAGATATAGATTTTTATTCGATTCGGGAGCGCGGTAGAGGACGCCGATGCTGCGTCGTTCGCGCTCTACGGGTTAAACATTTTGATACAAATCTTTAGAGGCTTACATCATGGGAATAATATAAGTTATCAGAAAACGTACAAAAATAATGTCTTACTTTGACTGATGATTTGAGAGAGATGACCAAGAACGACGAATACCTTATTCGTACATGCACGTAAAGAAATGCAGTGGCCCAATTGTATTTTATTTACGTGCCGTAACCCACACGGCATATTGTTTATTCTGATATTACAATCTCAAACCAACCCTACAATAACTGTTCGTAATTAGTCAATTACAACAGAGATCTTTGCATTCTTTGTAGTTATTTTTGTAGGGAAATGCCAATGGGAAATGCATTATTACCTATGCTGTTTTACTTTGGTTGCATACATACATAATTATAAGATTCAGAAAGTATCAATAAAAAAGGGATAGGGTCCATTTTATATGTTTTATTTTACAGTTTAACTAACATCCATGCCTACTTTCTTGATTGCTATTTGAAACCTAATAAGGGAATGGTAAATAAAACATCTAGACCATTTTCTTGGAATCAGGACTTTTTAAAATGTACAGAATGCGGAATTAAATATCACCACGCGCTTTTACTTTTCTACTAACAACTTTTTTTTTAAACTTCGTACAAGCTTTTCGACACATACATTATTATTATTATTAATTCATTCTAAAGTTGCTTAAAATGTACCAAATTTATCTTATCTCCTCCATGTTGTTCCTGGCAGCTGCAAACATCCTCTCTTCTATCACCATTTCTTTGTAAGCACTTCGGATCACTAGCAGGAAGTATGCCTGGGCAGCTGAAAATGAAGCAATATTACTCTGATTAATCGTACTCACAATTTATATGAATGTTAATTGTTATATTTTCGGACTAAAAAATTTAGAGTTTGAGTTAGTCTGACATAGATGGTCAACGTAGCCTTGGACAAAACATGCCTATTAGCACATTTTAAACCAGTATGGTCAGTCCGAGTTCTCTCCTAAATCGGCGTTTACGGAACTTTGAAGTTACGTAAAAACATCAAACCCCAAACAAGTTTTCTACTACCTAATTCTGTGGTTTTATTTCTTCAACCTGTCAAAATCAAACTCGGTCCACCAAACACGGATTCGGCGTAAACGGCAACGTCAACGTTTTTACGGCGACGATACGTAAACTGTCAAATAAAACTCAGCCCCGATTGCACGAAGAGACGGCTGAGTTAATCAATATTCAAGTGAGCCGCATGGAGTTCCTTCCAAACTGCATACAAAGTAACGCGTTTAATCATACGTAGAGGTTAATTTTGATTTCTGTCATTTTAGACTAGGAGGTCGCGACATAAATGGTAACGATAACGTAAATGGCTGAAACGGGTATCACGGGATGAAGACCAACCCTCTGAAGCTAAATGTGTCAGTCTGCCTATTCCAAGTGGTTGCGTTACGTAGATAATGCGCCTGAAAAACTAGTTATGGTGACAAACAATATTTACATTATGATAAGGTAAATGGATGCAAATACCGAAGCATGAAAGTATCAGTACATATGTACTTGCTTTGATTGAACAAACATTTGGTTGCATTTCGTAGTTATAGGCGATTAAGGATACAGATATAACTTAAGGTATATTTAAGTATTTAATTAAAAAATAATATTATATGTTACATAATTATTATTATGCAACAATAATTATTTAAATAATTATTGTTGCATAATTACTAGGCATCAATCCAGACAATCAGTATATTCATCAGCAGGTACGTACATACCAGCATCCATTTTATATAGCCAATCTAGATAACGCAACCACTTGGCACGGGCAGACCGACATATTTAGCATCAGAGGGTTGGTCTCTAACATGTAAACCCAGATTCAGCCATTTACCTTATCGTGACCAAAAATGTCGTGACCTCCCGGAACATTTTGTGCATTCGGCCCTCAGGGGTGCGCTCTTCAATTTCTCCATACATGTGAAAACGCTAGTCGATCGGTTTGGCGTAAACGCCAAATTAGGTGAGTATTCATACAATATATCTATGTATGTTTGTAAATTAAAGTATGTTTGCAGACTTACACTAACTGTATATTTTCTACTATTAACCAATTTGGAAAGAACCCGCCCCTTTATTCATCCAAATTAAAAGCTTTTTACCTATATCTGTCTCTCTACCATATTTCAAGCTCGTCTTACCGTTTCGAAAACAATTCCGGATATCTATACAAAATTGTAACCTGCATATTTTCCAGATAATTGCTTCAAAATATTTAATAATGAGAGTTACAATCCTTGAGGAAAGTTTGCGGAGTAATTTTACGGAACCTGATTCCACAAATGTGAACCATAGATAAAACGAGCACGTCGCGTCTACTATGGGACCCGCTGTCTCCAATTTAAAAAAAACTACTAATCCAACTTAAACGTACATGCCACTTGCAAACTCAGTCGCAGACGTATTGGAGGGTTTGTGTGAGTTGTAACGGACTTGAAGAACGATATTATAAAGCACATTCGCGCGCGGTGGCGATGCCGGATTCCGATAAAATTATATGGACATTTTGACCATATGGCGGTGACGCATTATCGGCCGCATGCCACTTCTCCTTCATTTCTCTTCAGTGAGGGGAACAGACGAACGCCTAGCGGAGGTAACGCGGCGCCATTGAACGACAACGAAAGCATGGGGGAATGCATGCAGTTTATTCAACTTGTAGATCCCCACCCATTCCAAGAACGGATGGAATCGCTACCGCCCAGTGCAAGAGGAACGATGAACTTCCGAGCAGGAGCATGCTCAGCATGATGATCCCAGGTCCGATGATGAGGTACCGACGCAAGTGAACCGGTTTCTCCTGTAACACACACCGCCAGCGTTACAGGTAACGAGGCCAGCGTTCTTAGGGCAATCATGTAACCGTGATAATATATGAATAAAACCTAACAGCAGTATTCAGAGTGGGCGGACTAACTTTAGTACGCGTATTAAAGTCGGACTAAACCGGTTGTTGTATGGTTAGTCCAGTGCTAATCCCATACTAAGTTTGGAAGTTCTTTAGATTAATTAATCGCGATTAATATATATACATATATAATAATACCTACTAAAGGCCTCATAACACGTTATTCTAAATCAAAATTGGGGTCCGGAAATCGAACAAAAGAAATAAAAAAAAATCTCACTATTGAATTTGTGACGAAATTTCTGTCATTTCGATAAAACTATCAACACGTTCGCGGAGTCCACTCGAGAAAAAAAAAGCTAAGGGCCTCGACGTGTAGCTGAGTCACAGTGCATACAAATGCGCGGAACAACAGCGAGATATGCACTAGTGCTAGGTAGGTAGTGTAAGTGCAACTATAGAACAGCGGCGACCAGCGACAACATGCAGTTGCACCAAAATGTTTCTAAAAGGTATTTCCATGCGCTGATTTATTTTCCGTACTCTATAAAATAAATAACCAAAGTTTAATTTAAAGAAGACACGTCGCTTCCGCTCCGTGTCTTCTATGGGTTAACCTTTAATCTAACTGGTCCATGTCGGGATGGCGCATGTCGGTTGCAAACGCTCAGGACGTACTATACGAGCTTTCGTCTTCGCGCTTCTAAAAACACTCTAAACACGCACACCATCATTTTACCCTTAGTTATGGGTAACGGCGTGTTGGCAACATATTAGCAATTATGATGATGTGTCTCAATACAGAACTAAATATACCGATGGAGCACAAAGAAAATAATTTCAGAGTCAGAGTTTGCCAGTGAGAATTGACGAACGATTACAAATTCGTAATTTACTTTAGGGGTTTACTTCTTTACTACTAAAATAATCATAAAAAACCAGGGTTTTCCATTCAGTTCAACGTAGCTGTGCTGGCATGGCGCCTAATTCCTTCGAGAGTGCGGTGAGTTGGGTGCGCTAATATCATGACTGTTTATAGTTGTGAAGCGGTTCATATAAAATATTTTCCATTTAAATTTTATATCTATATAGATAAATCTCTGGGACAGACGACAGGGATGGGCGGACGGACCGACTGGACGAAATTAAAATTTTACGGAACCATAAATAGCTGTGAGAGGAACTAACCTGTCTCAGGCCCTTTAGGAGGATGAACCCGGCGACTATATGGGCTGCCGCGACCAGGCTACCGACTACGAACAGCGCCAGAGTCAAGATGCGCAGATTGGTCCCGTTCCTCAGCACGATCACGGCCCCGGAGACGTACGCCACGAAACTGATCACTGCGAAACTCTGCAAAACCTCTCAGTTGCTTGGAAGAGGTAAAATGTGATCATTAACTCTACATTTGGTAATTATGCAGTTTGAGGGCTTTTGCGAAAAACGATGGGATTTTTTTTTCTTCGGAAACTTGTTGCTCTGATTGCAACAAGTGAGATTCCAAGGAAAAAATAAAAAAATACATGTATTATAATACTGCTATATTATAATGTAAAAAATACATGTATTATAATAGAAGATAATAGAAGGATTATCGTGCTCCATAAAAAAAGTAACCAAGGTGAATTTATAGAAGACACGTCGCTTCCTTCTATATGTTAACCTTAACCTAACTGGTCCATGTCGGGATGGCGCATGTCAGTAGCAAACGCTTATGGGAATTTATGGGAAATGTTTTCCTCCCCCCATGGAATGTCACTTGTTGCAATCAGAGCAACAATATTCCGAAGAAAAAAAAATCTCCATAGTTTTTCGCAAAAGCCCTCAAACGGCATAATTACCCTTCATTTTTTCCACACCAGAACTTTAAAGTTCCATTGAAAAAAGTATATCATTAAAAGCTCTGCATCATTATTTCTTTCTGCATACATGGATAGCAGATTGTGTGTAATGTGTAAAATGCGTGGGTCATAGTTCAATGTGTCTCGTCCATCTTTTTATCGAAAGTGATAGTAGCCCGAGCGAGCTAAACCACCCAGTAGGGAATAGGGACCTATAATCTTACATATATTTCGAACCATGTAACCAATGGCTTAGCTATACCAATGCAACCAATGCGGCTGCTGGGGCCCAAGAAATAAACCATTTTATTGTAAGGAACTTAAGCCACATTAAATAATAAAAGTGTAAGAATAAAAATATAAAGGTTTATTTTATTATTTTACTTCCATTTTTATGCATTGGGACCCAAAAAGGCCAGTTACTCTGCTGCATTTAACAGCTCTCATATAAATCCCGTGCATCAAAATTCACTTATCCATCTCAGAAATAGAAAGTACACACGACCTCTGATATGAAAAGCCTGTCGCAGCGCCCCTGAGCGGAAATACGTGTTTCCAATGCTTTTATGATGCGCAACTGTAACGACACTAAAATAATTTCATGTTTCATCTAAGATTTTGGTTTAATTCGTGTAGAAATGAAACCGATTAAATTGTTGTTTCCACATTTTGGGTCGAACTATTTATGTAATAAATCGTGTACTAGCATATTCCTAATAGGATTGGATCCACAAAGTTCGTGATTTACCTGGTTGAATATAGCAATGAAGAAGGCGCCTGTCTTCACCGACATTACTCGGCAACAGCTTGTGAGATCCAGAAACATGTTTACTAAATTGCTTTCGAAATAGTTAATGAATAACTTAGATGCCACTACCTATACACAGAAAATGTTCAGTAAAAGGGAACTATAGTCAGTTACTGCAATGTGCCGTTTTCACCTTTCTATAAATGGTGTATCTGGGCAATGACTGAAGTTATGATAAAAATCCTTGTACACATTTTATCATGAGCTGATAGGCTAATTAGTAAACGTTGTCCTAAATCCTATATCAATGTTAACTCACCTCATTTCTATTTTTTGTTTACATCTTTTCGTTTATGTTAGGCCGAGTTATGCTTACAAAGTATAAGGATTTAACAAACTTAAGCAAACACTACACAAATATATCAAGTCAGCTGTCAGTAAATATAATTCACTTTTCCTAAGCAACGTACGAGCATACAGAGTGAAAGGCAGATATGAGTGATTCCGAGTCGACCCCATTCCGAGAACTTGCCTCCTCTGCTTTTATAAATCCTTCATCATCACCATTATCCATCCACTCCTCATCCCTTTTCCACTCCTCATAAAAACATATCCAATCTGCTTATATATTTTTATTTATGAAAAACCGGTATGGGTGCCTGTTTTGACCGAAGGTGCACAAAACAGCCAAATACACCTCACCTAGCGGCACCATACCAGCGGATTTGCGGACTATTGCTAAACTATCGAGCCTGTTAAAATTATGCTTGAAGGCTCCAAAGTTTAAGGACAAGGCACGCGCCGCCGTCGGCAGATGATTCCATATCCTAGCGTTGCGGCAGAGAAATTAGTTTGAAACGTTCGTTCTCAAAAAAATAATTACAACCACAAGGAGGTGCTCTAATTCTCTGCGGCGGGTACTCCGGATACAGGCTGGATGGCGAGGAATAATGCATGCAAGTTCCAAAGAGCAACGTCCTTGGTAATATAATGTGATAAATTTACAATAATAATTTAAAGAAGCCCTATTCTGCTAATTGATAACTGCACGCGGTATTATGTTTTGTGAAAACAGCGTGATACAGCGAAATCGTATTCTACGATTCGTTTGGAAAACGCGTGCTTCAATTAGTACCAACTCCCGACCCATCTTTTCTGCAAAGTGATGAAGCGCATCATAAACACTACTTTCGTCCGAATCGATCTGCTGGGGATCTCTTAGTTTACAACTCACATGATGGGCGATGGCAAATCATGGAATGTATATTTGAGCGGGTCACAAGGCATTGCTTTACAATCTGCCCTCCTTTGGCCTTTCACCCGAGCTATGTGACTGCATGGCCGACGCCCTGCAGGGCCGAAGCATGAAAGTCTTGGTTAACGGTTTTTTTTATGCAACCTGACATGGATGGCTAATACCATACAACTACCGTTATGATATTAGCCCAATACACCACACTCCCGAAGGAATTAGGTGCCATGCTAGGACCTTCCCTTTATGATCACGGCTACATTGAACTGGATGGAAAACACGGACAATTTTTCATTGCCGCTTCTACCATCTTTTCATCCAATGCGATGGTACCAACCCGGGCGGGCTTAAACCCTACCACCTAGTAGGGGAAGGGGACCTACAGTTTTACATAGATTCCGAACCATGGAATAGCTCGCATTCGTGACGAAATGCACTTATCGAACTCGAAAGAGGAAGACAGTGGTGCATGTCGGAATTGAACCCAGGCCTCTGGTACGCTAGGCCAGTCTCCGCGCCACTAGGCTACGAGCTAGTAACTATAGAGCTATAGAGCTAGAGCTCGATAGCCATGTCATTGAATGACGGCATACCGCAACCCTTCTTCTGCTGCAAATGACTGATCTGCTTTTTTTGAATTTGATTTGAATTTGGGCGACATTAATTGCTAATGACAGCATGGACTAGCCAGGAACGCCAGTCAATGAACCGCAAGCCGGGCAGAAATGGAGGAGGATAGGCGGTGCCTCGCTGTTAGGCTCGAAGATACCCTGGAAAAAGTTTCCAGATGGGGTCGCCAGAACCTCTTTCAGTTTAATGCGAGCAGGACACACGCATGCGTATTCAGTACGAAATGCAGCTCCGACCTTGCCGGGAACAACTCTGCTTGTCAAAAAGCTGGGAGTCATCAATAGTCTGCGTGGAGTATTGATCGTATTTGTGGGACGGCTCACCTAAGTACCCGCTTGGCCCTTGGACTTGATGCAGCGCCGTGCTGATTTTATAGACCCTGCAACTCCGTCTCCCTCTGTGTTCGCTTGTCTTTACGTATTTAGAATAACGATGCTGTATAACGCTGATCCTCTGTCCACTTGCTCAACGCGGAACAGGCAGGGAATGCAATCATTCATGGCGGACAATACAAAATAAGAATAGCAAGAAGCAAGTGGACGTTGAAAAACATTCCTTCCAAATTACTTTCCAGCTATTCTTCGCTGTGGTCATAGAGCGGTTGTCTAGTCTGTCAGTAGAAAAAAGTTACATTAGACATAAAAACATTGGAAACTGTCTTTTAGAAAATCAGTCGGAGGCTTTTTCATTTTCATCTTCGATAAAGTAAAATAATTTATTTTTTATGTTCGGGTTAATTTAGCACACATTTAACTAAGAAACTCTAGTATATTTGCAGTTAAAAGTTTTCTCTATGTGTTGCTTGTATCAGTGGCAAATCTTCTCTTCACTGTTAGCATCTCTCTGTATGCGCTGCGGACCACCAGTAGGAAGTACATCTGGGCACCTGCAAGCAAAAGTGCATAGGACATTCAAGGTGTTTTTTTTTTTATAAAACTGTTATTACAAGGTCACAGCCGCAGACAACCGCGTCCACGTTCGAATTTATTTGAAAGTATTACTAAGTTGGGTTATCGAAAGAAGTGCCTAACCCTAAAAAATGGAGGCCAACATTTTATTTCACCAGTGCTGTGTAAACAATTTAAGAAGTGCGTTATCCGTCATCTTGATTTTAAGGGTTTTATCTCAATATCACGGCCATTTTCCAGAAAAATCATGAGGGCTAAAGTTGTTTATTATTCAATTTCCTACATTTTATTTCTTGCTCATGTTTTCGTGCGTTCGATATTATGTTAAGAGGGAAAATGCGGGAAAGGTGAATTATCCCATTTAATATTTACTAGCTGATGCGTGCCTTGTCCCCGGCCAACCGGCCTTCAGGCGGGGCGTCCTACCGCAAGCCGCGCGGGCGGTGCGGTCCCCTCCTCCCGCGTCACCTCCGTGCGGTGCGAGCGCTTCATAGCAATCGCGTTGGAATGTCCTACTGGACTTTTGAATGCGACCGACCGTAAGTTAGAATAGAAAAAAAAAAATTACAAAATAAATAACCGACTTCAATGAAAAAGCACTAAAAAAAAATATTTTCATTTTTGTAGTTACGATTTCTGTTATTTTTTGAGTCGGCGTCAGCCGGGCACGCGCTGCGCCAACCAAGAGAACCTAACCTAACCTAACCTAACCTTGGCTGACACCGACTCAAAAAATAACATAAATCGTAACTACAAAAATTAAAATTATTTTTTACTTTTTAGCGCTTTTTCTTTGAAGTCCGTTATTTTTTTGTATTTTTTTTTTATTTGTTTATTTTTAGTGAATCTGAAGTACACTTACTAATTTGTACACGTCCTTTCCAATAAAAAAGAATCACCGAAATCGGTTGGCGTTATATTGAGTTATTCGTGCATTTGTCGCGCACATCTTAATACAAATTTAAGACTTTTATGATTTTCTCATCAACTTAACCAAATTAAAATGGGACCACTTGGGAAGCACTAGCTATCATTTAAAAAAATTATCATCAAAATCGGTTCACCCAGGCAAAAGTTATGAGGTAACAAACATAAAAAAAAAACAAAAAAAAACATACAGACGAATTGATAACCTCCTCCTTTTTTGAAGTCGGTTAAAAATACATTTTATGTCAGTACCCACCAATAATGACAGTCGATGTGACCGAAGTGAGCCAGTGCACGAGAAACGCCATCCCCCCGACAAACAGAATTCCTGAAGTGATGATTACTGGTGCTACGATCAGGTACCAGCGTAGATAGGCTGGCTTCTCCTGCAACAGCATCACATCACCCATCGCTATTTATTGTTGCATGGTAGAGCAACAAAGCCCAGAAGCACAAAAGCTACGCGCGAAACTTATACGATCGTATTTAAATTGCGGCTGTGCATAGTTATGACAAAGACCAAAGGAAATTTTGATCATGAAATACGTATGTATGTAATACTCTGCCTAACATTCTACAGGACTAATGACTTTATTAAAGTGCCACTTAAAGTAAGGTTTTTTATTAAAGTCATTAAGAGTATTTAGTATTACTATGTTAATGGGAACTTTGCTGGTTTAAGCTTTATTCAAATTTTTGTTATTAGTTAGTTTTAAGACTGTTTGTTTTCCTGAATAAAATAAAATAAACAATAAAAATCACAGGGAGCCCATTCAGGCAAAAGTGAGTTCGAGTTCGGGAGTAAGTTAACCTAAAAATAGGTGGAAATTATATTATTATTTAAATAATGGAACTGTAATATATACTTCCAACGTATTTATGAGACAAAGCATATTTTTACAAAACTAAATGACGTTGAAGAATGGTGGAAACATTAACTGTTTAAAAAAGTGAGGTTATATTTAGCGACGAATTTGAACTCACTCTTATCTGAATGGGCCTAGACTATTATTAAATGTGTATTGTTTTTATTTATCTAATACGACTCTAGACTATATTTCAAGTTACATAATATTTTGTGCGTTGGTATTTTTTTATACCTAATTACTCAAAAAATAAGGTTTCAGATTTTATTTAATTTCAGTGGTAATTGCTTTTCCCCCTAGCTTCTATCTTATTGCAAAGGACGAAGGCAGGTCGATATACAGCGAAGGTATCATTCAGAGGACCCGCGTTCTCTGCTTTAATTACTCATTCGGCCTTTACCTACTCCTACTACCATTCCCACTCCTCAGTGAAATATATTCACTCCGCATATAGTAATTCCAGACCATATAATAGCCATTCCAAGTGGTACCTATAGAAGTCATACAGAATATATAAAATAATAAGAATTTGTATTTCAGAAGTTCCAATGATGCTCGACTATAACGTGTAACTAAAAACCGGCCAAGTGCGAGTCGGACTCGCACATGAAAGGTTCCGTACCATCCTACAAGATTACACACAAAAATCAGGTTTTTTTTTATGGGACCCCCCTTTAATTTAATTTTTTTTTTGATTGTGCCTATTTGTTGTTATAGCGGCAAAATAAATACACACTCCGTGAAAATTTCAGCTGCCTACCTATTACGGTTCATGAGATACAGCCCTGTGACAGACGGACGGACGGACGGACAGTGGAGGCTTAGTAATAGGGTTCCGTTTTCACCATTTGGGTACGGAACCCTAAAAAGTAGCTCGTTGGCTCAAACTCACGTCACTGATAGGCTTAGGACTTACTTTCTGAAGACCCCTCAGTAGAACGTACGCCATGATTAGGCTGACTGCTGTCATCAGGATATCAAATGACAACGTTATCAGAATTAAAAAGCGCATCTCTGACGAAACCAGACTCCTCAACACGATGGTAGAACTGGACATGTATGAGACGAAGCTGAATACTGCTAATACCTGTAAATAAGGATTATATTAGCGTTTCGTATCGGAGCCAAGCAGGCGTACTTTAATCCATGCTACAAGAATTCCTAGAAACACACCATAATCAAAACTGTAATAATACTTACCACCTAGGACAAGAGCACTCCTCAGGACTAGTCCAATGAGTTCAAACTCGAATGGTTTTTATCATATTTTTTTTAGATCTCTCAATATGATCAGCTGGACCTTGAAATCCTTTAACTGATCATCATCACGCCCTGGAGACAAGGATCAGAGTACTCATCGAGAGAGCAAGTTGAATAAAAGCTTGAGAATCCATGTGACCAAGGCTCACAATCCGATGGTTCGTAAACCCAGGTCCTCATCCCTGCGTATTTTCTCCAAAGTTATAATACCGAGAAGAACCTGAGGTTCTTCAAACGTGGTGAGCACGAGCTCCTATTTTCACAGCCCCTGAGAATGTTTTCCCTTTTACGGTTCATGAGATACAGCCCTGTGACAGACGGGCGGACGGACGGACAGCGGACGCTTAGTCATAGGGTTTCGTTGGCAGCCTCTGCATAAAAACTAGTTATAATTTACATTTTAGGGTTCAAACTCATTCAAAAAATTATAAATACATGTCATCTTGTGATGTCGCAGTAGTTATGGAGGGTATGTGTTGGTGGGACACACGAGTCACCTGACGGATGGGACCAAAATTGTTCCATATAAAACGTACCGAAATTTCTTATTTTACTCAAAAACATCGCTTAAGGTGGCCCAACCCGGCGGCCTCAACTCATTTGCGGGCACGGTACAAAACCGTGCTGTTGCGCTCTGGGACCTTCTCTGTTTCTAAGAACAAGACAGGATCCGTGATGAGGAATATGCAACCTGTCCACAAAAAAGACAATGTGCATAGTGTATGATTTGGTAAGATTTACGAAAATTTTAATTTCAAAACGACTTATAGCTAAAAGTAAACCACGACCGCTGTAGTCAAAAATCTAACAAAAACCAAATAGATTATAAATCTTGATTAAATAAGCCATGTCTGATGACTAATCTTTTTAAGATGTTCTTACTTTATCATTGCGTAATCCACCTCCAAAGTTATTGTATAAAACGCGCGAAAAATCCGAACTTTCGGACGTTATAACTTGGAAACCAAACTAAATTTTACAATGCCAATGGTCATCAGACATCTACTTCAATCAAGTAAAGCTATTTTAAACAAAATTTTGATTCTCTGACAAGAAATATAGACGTGATCTTCTTTCCCCTTTTGGGAGATGGGGAGATGAGCGGGTTGGGCCACCTTAATCGCCCTGTAGCTGAAAATTATGATCTGAGTTTTGTTCAAAGTGCACAAAAGTTTTGTGCAAAATATTGTAAACACTGCATTACCTGGTTGATTATGGCGATTAAGAAAGTCCCTGTCTTCACTGACATAAAACAACAACATCTCGTAAGATACGGCAAACACATTTCAGTAAACTCTGAATAATCAAAAATATTTCGAATTAAACCTTTGAATTTACTCAGGTAATATGATTTTTACCTCCCATAATTTGCGTCATACTAACATTCCTATTGGCATACAATATTTTAATATTATCGGGCCATCGAGGTGATACTGATAAGGAAAAAGCTCTTATCTATTTCAAATCACTTGGTGACGTAGCGGGGGCTTCGAAACATAACGTCCTTTTTTTTGGTAACCGGACATCGATCGATGATTATAATAGACCAACCCTAGTCGCCTTTTACGATATGAGTGGTAAGAAATGCAGTGGGTCTACTTGCATTATTTTTAAGTACCGGATCCATAAGAGTCTGTTGAAGCGATAAGGAAAGTTGACTGGAATAAAAATATGTCAATTTTTTTGACTTGTCCTTTATACACGGTGATCACAAAAAGTTTCGATCACCCGAAGGCAGGAGATATTGCAATATTTGCTGCTCCACTCACTGAATATTTTAAGAAAAAAAGTTTTTTCACGAATAACCAATATGTTTAAGGAAAGTCAAAATCAACAATGAGCGCAGTTAATGATTTAATCTCGCGAGTCATAAATGAAAGAAAACATTGTACTAGAGTTTTTTGTGACCTCAGTAAAGCGTTTGACTGCTTGGATCATGATATCTTTACTAGACAAGCTAGAATTTTACGGCGTTCGTTAAACTTAACTTTATTCAATCATATCACACAGAAAGGAAGCAATAAGTAGAATTACAGGTAACGAATAAAATGATATAATCGAAAACATAAATTCAAACTGGGAGATCCTTAAGTGTGGAACTTCATATTTCACGCAAGGACAGATCCTTAACGCTCACTATATTTTTTTATTTTTGTAAATGATCTCGGACAAGGCTTTCATAAAATTATGATCGAACTTCACTTCAGGTAAGTTCGTTTGATCATTTACAATATATTGGTTGGGGAAAAAGTTTCTTCGCATTTTTTAAGAAAATTCAAAACATTTTTTAATATGGTTTATTTACATTTAACTAAAGTATGTAGGTACCATTTTGTTCGATAACTTTTTGCCATCTTGTAGGTAGGGACATGATCCCATTGCTATAGAAATATTGGGACTTCTGATCAATATACCGCGACAAGTGGTTTTGGCAGTCCTCTCGTGATGTTAACCTGACACTGCCTAAAGAATTCTGAAGAGACCTAAACAGGTGGAAATCTGAAGGTGCAAGGTCAGGACTATACGGCGGATGCATTAACACCTCCCAGCCCAACTCTCTTAGTTTTTGCTGAGTGGCTAAAGATGTGTGAGGTCTAGCGTTATCATGATGAAAAACCACACCCCTTCTGTTTATTTATTTATTTATTTAAGAAAGAAAACAAACAGCCAATTACAAAGATATAGACAATATTTCTTATGAACTAATACGGTTAGGCCAATTATATGTTTCCCTGATTAGTATGTAAATTTATTCAAATAGGGATGTGTCTGTTAAAGAGTGTATGTATGTAAACGAGTGTGAAGTATGTAGAGTATGTTGTAGTGTGTAGTAAAGAGTGTAGGTGTGATTGTATATAATTACTTATATATATTATTAAAAACAAAAATTAAGGCGTAAATAGTATATCTCGAACATTGATGTTAATTGTAGGTATAGTAGTAATAATAACATTAAATTTAATTAAAATATACACATATAGGTAGTTGTATAGGGTTAGATTAGTACGAAGATAGATGTATGTCAATTTTCAGATCACGTGCCGTGTGACTGTATGAGAGTATTTTTTACTTGTTTTTTACTTGTTTTTTAAAGATGAATTTACTGAGATTAATTCCGGCCGCTTTCTCTCAACTTCTTGCTTTAATCTCATCAGTTGTTCGCAGTAGAGTTCAGAATCGATGGTCCTGCCTGGTGGTAACAGCTCATAATGAATAATGCCCTTCCAATCCCACCACACACACAGCATCACCTTGTTGCGAGTTAACCCGGGTTTCGCCACAGTCTGTGAAGCTTGACCGGCCTTTGACCACGACCTTTTTCGCACGTTCTTGTCGTACGTGATCCACTTTTCATCACCAGTTATCAGCTTCTTCAAAAATGGTTCGGTTTCATTACGTCGTAATAAAGAATCACAAATGAGTACACGGTTCATTAGGTTTCTTTCAGTGAGCTCGTGATGTACCCAAATATCGAGCTTTTTTGTGTACCCAGTTTTATTCAAATGCGCCAAAACTGTTTTGTGGTCAATTCCTAGTTCTTCAGCTACGTCGTAACTACTGATATGCCGATCTTGCTCCACTTTTTCAAAAATGGCATCCATTTTATCCGTAATAGGGCGACCAGAGCGACGTGCATCTTTGACATCAAAATTTCCGGATTGAAAACGCTTAAACCAAATTTGTGCTACTCTCACAGACACTGCTCTAGGTCCATAAACATCGCAAATTTTTTTCGCGGCTTGCGTTGCATTTTTACCTTTTTTGTAGTAAAATTTTAAAATGTATCGAATTTCTTCATTAGATTCACTCATTTTGACAGTACGAAAAACAAATGAGAATCACACATTTTCCTAATTTGAATTTGGAATTATGTTCTTTAAAATTTAAACTTTCAATGATGCCAAAACCAGCCAGATACAAATAGTATAGCCAAAGAGATTTTATTACAAGTTCATACATACTATAATGCGAAAAGACTTTTTCCCCGACCTATTATTTCTCTTTGCAGACGACACAAGCTCAATAACTGACGCAAAATAAAAGTAAGAATTTGCAATTAAAATAAAAAAAACGAAGAAGGAATAATAAATCATCGTTAAATAAGACAAAAATATGTTGCATTATATTCAATAAAACTATATATATTATGACAAATGAAAATGTTGTAGTTAAGGAAAATAGCAATTTGAAAATAGTAAATAATATAGATTTTTTTGGGATTTTTGGGTGTGGTATTATGCATATATTAGGTAGTCATATAAAAAATAGCTTTATGATATTGGTTTCTGTATCGACTCCCAATAATTCATGCGTATTTCTTGCCTCCTGTGGATATTCCTTTCGGCGAACTTTTGACATTTCGGTTTATTTAATTTTGCAAGCTTTTGCTTAGCTTGTCCCTTTATTGCAAGTTATTTTTGAACCCCCTAACGACTTCCAATTGTACTGAAAATGTACGGATGTTTGCTCTGAAACCGGTACACCGTAAATAGAAACAAATTTGAGATCTCATTCTGTCATATTGACGTCAACCATATATGTAACAGGGACTTAGGAATTATTTCTCTTTCCAGTGTTAATATTTGATCGTTAACGTCCGTATGAATCATATTATATTTTGTATGTGTGCTCTATTGCTATATTTTTTACAATAAATTGTATTTTCATCTTATCTCCGCCATGTTGCTCCTGGCGGCTTCAATCATCCTCTCTTCTAGCACCATCTCTTTGTAAGCACTGCGAATCACTAGCAGGAAATATGCCTGTGCAGCTGCAAAAAAACAATAATATAAATTTATGTAAGAAATGAAAAAATGATAATAACTGCATTTGTTTAGAAACATCATTTACATTGCTTGAATGCATCAAAGGTTTAGCGGAGGTGCGTGAAAGAGGGTGTGTGTGTGAGGGTGATGGTATGTGTGTGTATGATGTGTATTACATAGAGGGAATAGCAGATTCTATATGAATGGCAGCAACATCACATTTGCATTCAGCAAGGATGGAAGGACGGGAGAAGCTGTTGAAATCCATTCGTATTGCGGCAGCGTCGCCACGTTAGTCTAATACGTCTAACTGTAGTTATTTCGATTACGAATTTGGGACGCGCCAAATCGGATGTTCCTTGCACTAAATAACATCCTGTGAAGTTTGTTACGTGTTGTAAAAACGAGTCGTATTCACTACGTATAATATTCACAACGTATAATAGTATTTTTTTCCAAAAAAATTAAACCATGCATATCGTATAATATTCACAACGTATAATGTTATACGTTGTGCATGAATAAAGTTTAAAAATAAAATCAACTCTTTGCATCATGCAGAACGTATAATAGTCACAACGTATAATATTCCTAATATGAATTCACAAAAAAAGAAAACCATGCAGAACGTATAATATGCCAAGAAGCACTGCATAAAGCGCCCTAATGACGATACATTTAAGGCTGAAATTGCTACGAATCGATATTTGTTGAAGAGTAACAATTTGCTACAACGCTAATTGAGACGGTCGAAAAGTCACGTGCGAGTATACGCTTTAAAAGTATATAAATAAGGGCGCTTATCGTATGAAAAGTTTTTGGATTATATGATATGCATGGTTTTCTTTTTTTGTTAAATAATGATCATAATATTATACGTTGTGACTATTATACGTTATGCATGGAGAAATAAGAAATTTTATTTTTTAAACTTCTTCATGCATTACGTATAAAATTATACGGATCTGCCGATTATACGTTCTGCTTGGTTTTGAAATTTTGTTAAAATATGATATTACTAGCTGCGGTACCCGGCTCCGCTCGGGTTAGTGTCGGCTAAATTATCTCATGGATAAAAAGTAGCCCACATGACTGGTCCAAAATAGGGTCAAACTGGTCCAAGACAATGTATCCATGTACCAAATTTAATCAAGATCGTTCGAGCCGAAATAGCATGATGTAATGAGAAACATCCAATAATTCCCATTCAGAGCTTCGTTGACGTTTGGTAGCTATTTAAAAAAAAACATTTGCCGCCAGAACCTTTCTGCACTTTCACTGCTACATTGCTTACCTAGTAAGTAACGTGTAACGTAGGTAAGTTTTGCGTGGACTCCAACCCACAGCCAGCCTCAACATCGATAACAGTAACCCATCTCGAACCTGACTGCTCCCAGAGATGCTAATATATTGACAAAATACGCACATAAATCAGGGAAGTGGTTCGCAAGTTATAAGACTTTAACACAGTGAGTGTTAAAGTCTAATAACTTGCCCTTCTGGTAATGAAGCGTTATATTATGCAGCCTATCAGTTTTGAGTAGAATCAGGCTAGACGTAGATACAATCCGCATCTAAATCGAGTAATTGGTTCTCAAGGATTTTGCCAAGTAGTCCTAAAGTTGCGGGAAATACCAAGCCGTACTTCGGTACAATTATTAAAAGTAAGCGAGCCCCCCCCCCCCTCCAGCCGCCGCCCTCCCGCCGAGCCGTGCATAGCATTGCAGTTTGTATGACAACCACATCTTAGCGTAAGCGGAACTGAATTCTATTTAGCCTATCCTAATTCCCGGTAGTCAAATGTACGTGTACTAAGTTTCATCTCAGTTTCACATACAGAAATGATTTCTAAAAAAGTTTTAATATCATAAATAAAGTCTAAAAACCTAATATCTTATAAAACAAAGCAACTAACTCCATTAATAACCCTTACAGATTTATTATGAGTATAGATTTTACATTATTATATCTGTAATGTTATTCACATTATTATAAATGACTCAAAACAACCAAAAAAGGACCAATTACTTACCTAGCTACAACCTATAATAATTTTAATAAAAACGAAGTAATTCTTTGTAATTAACAGGTAAGAAACCTATCTATATAATGAAAATAAAAATGAAGTATATTTTTGTACGTGTAACTCCTAACAAAAAAAAACCTGGCAATAACTATCCTTGAGCCTATATTACTTTAAGTACAATGCGTTTTTAACAAATCGCTAGTGCCTTGAAAATTCGCCAAACGGACACAACCGGCATGACGTCTGCCCTCACGAGTCTGCCCGTGCTCGGGTAGCGCAATCAGCCATGAGCGACTTCTCCCCCCGCCCTCAGCCGCCGTGCGTCGGACCGCCAGCCCCGCCCCCGCCGCCGCTCCGGCCACCGCCCCCGGCCCCGCTCCCCTTGGTGTGAAGTAGCGCTACCGGCATCGTTTTCGCAGCCCCGTGAAAGTTCGAATGCCCATGGGCACAATATCTTTATAAATTGTAGCCTATGTGTTATTCTGATGTATAAGCTATAATATTGTAAAGAATCATTAAAATCCATTCAGTCGTTTTTACGTGAAAGAGTAACAAACATCCATCCATCCATCCATCCATTATTACAAACTTTCCCCTTTATACAATACTAGCTGCGGTACCCGGCTCCGCTCGGGTTAGTGTCGGCTAAATTATCTCATGGATAAAAAGTAGCCCACATGACTGGTCCAAAATAGGGTCAAACTGGTCCAGGACAATGTATCCATGTACCAAATTTAATCAAGATCGTTCGAGCCGAAATAGCATGATTTAATGAGAAACATCCAATAATTCCCATTTAGAGCTTCGTTGACGTTTGGTGGCTATTTAAAAAAAAAACATTTGCCGCGAGAACCTTTCTGCACTTTCACTGCTACATTGCTTACCTAGTAAGTAACGTGTAACGTAGGTAAGTTTTGTGTGGACTCCAACCCACAGCCAGCCTCAACATCGAAAACAGTAACCCATCTCGAACCTGACTGCTCCCAGAGATGCTATACATTGATAAAATACGCACATAAATCAGGTAAGTGGTTCGCATGTTATAAGACTTTAAGACTCACTACTTACCCTTCTGGTAATGAAGCGTTATATTATGTAATCTATAAGTTTTTAGTAGAATCAGGCTAGACGTAGATACAATGCACATCTAAATCGAGTAATTGGTTCTCAAGGATTTTATTCTGTTGGTCGCTCCTCCGGCGATTTAGCGTGATGCCAAGTAGTCCTAAAGTTGCAGGAAATACCAAGCCGTACTTCAGTAAAAGTAAGCGCTGCCGCCGCAAAGCCGAGCCGTGCATAGCATTGCAGTTTGTATGACAGCCCCATCTTAGCGTAAGCGGAACTGAATTCTATTTAGCCAATCCTAATTCCCGGGTAGTTAAATGTACATGTACTAAGTTTTACAAATCGCTAGTGCCTTGAATATTCGCCAAACGGACACCAAACAGTCACGACGTCTGCCCTCCCCCCGCCGCCGCTCCCCGCCACCGCCCCCCCCCCCCGCCGCTCCCTGCCACCGCCCCCGGCTCCTCTCCCCCTGGTGTGAAGTATCGCTACCGGCATCGTTTTCGCAGCCCCGTGAAAGTTCTAAAGCCCATGGGCACATAAATTGTAGCCTATGTGTTATTCTGATGTATAAGCTATATTATTGTAAAGTTTCATTAGAATCCATTCAGTAGTTTTTAACTGAAAGAGTAACAAACATCCATCCATCCATCCATCCATCCATCCATCCATTATTACAAACTTTCCCCTTTATATTATTTACTAGCTGCGGTACCCGGCTCCGCTCGGGTTAGTGTCGGCTAAATTATCTCATGGATAAAAAGTAGCCCACATGACTGGTCCAAAATGTATCCATGTACCAAATTTAATCAAGATCGTTCGAGCCGAAATAGCATGATTTAATGAGAAACATCCAATAATTCCCATTTAGAGCTTCGTTGACGTTTGGTGGCTATTTAAAAAAAAAACATTTGCCGCGAGAACCTTTCTGCACTTTCACTGCTACATTGCTTACCTAGTAAGTAACGTGTAACGTAGGTAAGTTTTGCGTGGACTCCAACCCACAGCCAGCCTCAACATCGAAAACAGTAACCCATCTCGAACCTGACTGCTCCCAGAGATGCTATACATTGATAAAATACGCATATAAATCAGGTAAGTGGTTCGCATGTTATAAGACTTTAAGACTTACTACTTACCCTTCTGGTAATGAAGCGTTATATTATGTAATCTATAAGTTTTTAGTAGAATCAGGCTAGACGTAGATACAATGCACATCTAAATCGAGTAATTGGTTCTCAAGGATTTTATTCTGTTGGTCGCTCCTCCGGCGATTTAGCGTGATGCCAAGTAGTCCTAAAGTTGCAGGAAATACCAAGCCGTACTTCAGTAAAAGTAAGCGCTGCCGCCGCAAAGCCGAGCCGTGCATAGCATTGCAGTTTGTATGACAGCCCCATCTTAGCGTAAGCGGAACTGAATTCTATTTAGCCAATCCTAATTCCCGGGTAGTTAAATGTACATGTACTAAGTTTTACAAATCGCTAGTGCCTTGAAAATTCGCCAAACGGACACCAAACAGTCACGACGTCTGCCCTCACGTCCCCCCCCTCCCCCCCGTCCCCCCTCCGCCGCTCCCCGCCATCGCCCCCGGCTCCTCTCCCCCTAGTGTGAAGTATCGCTACCGGCATCGTTTTCGCAGCCCCGTGAAAGTTCTAAAGCCCATGGGCACATAAATTGTAGCCTATGTGTTATTCTGATGTATAAGCTATATTATTGTAAAGTTTCATTAGAATCCATTCAGTAGTTTTTACGTGAAAGAGTAACAAACATCCATCCATCCATCCATCCATCCATCCATCCATCCATCCATCCATCCATCCATTATTACAAACTTTCCCCTTTATATTATTTATTAGATATTAGACTAGCGGCCCGCTCCGGCTTCACACGGGTATGAAATATATCTGAATGGCTCCCGCCGCCCCGTCCTGCCGGTACCGCCGCAAACGCTACGTCCCGCAATTTTTAAATCTGTAATATCTTCGAAAATATTTATTTAAATCATATGCTGTAATGGGCCATATAGATCTATATTAAATCAACAATGTATTAAGATATTTAATTGGATAAGGATTAATGCTGTATTGGTTAAAATCGCTTCGAAAATTAGCCATAATTTGTCGTAAAAAGTAAATGACAATAAAATTTTATTGTGGGATATCCATGATAGAAATATACCATCGCGAAGTTTACAATACGTAGTACATTATTTTGATAAATCTCGTAGGGTTCAGCCTGCGTTTGCATTGTAAGCGGAAAAAAATATTTTTTTACGACATCACATTGGAAACCTCAAAAATAACAGTACTTCTCCACTATTTAAAACATGTTATTATACATATAAGCCTTCCTCTTCAATCACTCTATCTATTAAAAAAAACCGCATCAAAATCCGTTGCTTAGTTTTAAAGATTTAAGCATACATGGGGATATAGGGACAGAGAAAGCGACTTTGTTTTATACTATGTAGTGATTTGACAAATCTCGTAGGGTTCAGCCTGCGTTTGCAATGTAAGCGGAAAAATGATTTTTTAAGCTATTGCATAGCTTCTATCGAGGGCCTTGAGCGCGGGGACCGAATCCAGAAATTCCGTAACGAAAAAAAAACCTCACGCTCCCCACTCCGACGGGCACGGAGGTGTGTGCCGCAGGGCAATTACGAAGCACAAAATTGGGTGTAGGTTGCTGTACTTACAGAAATATGACAGCTTTTGCGATTACGAAATCGATGCATTCACAAATGGTGCGGCACTCAGCGCTACCCGCAGCAATTAGGTCAACTCCATACATTTCGCGTCGAATCGGTATTACGAAACGGCAAAGAACTGTCAAATGCGGGAAGGTAAACGCCTATTTCGTCTGCTCGTCTAGTCAAGTACCTCAAAAGTTGACCTATTGTCGACACAGATTGGTCCGTGCTGGATGTAGGTGGATGAAAAACGGCTTCGTAATCGCGCTTTAGAAATGACGGGGGCGCACCTACACGTACCGCGGCACCATCCTCAAATTTTGCGTAATCGCACTGCCGGTAGCGCTACTTCACACCAGGGGGAGCGGGGCCGGGGGCGGCGGCGGGAGCGGCGGCGGGGGCGGGCCGGCATAACTTGATACAAAATGCTATGCAATAGCTTTACCGCGGCAGTCCCCGAGTGCCACACGTCTTTTTTTATGACATCACATTGGAAACCTCAAAAATAACAGTATTTCTCCACTATTTAATGGATGTTATTATACATATAAACCTTCCTCTTTAATCACTCTATCTATTAAAAAAAACCGCGTCAAAATCCGTTGCGTAGTTTTAAAGATTTAAGCGAACATGGGGATATAGGGACAGAGAAAGCGACTTTGTTTTATACTATGTAGTGATTAGACTAGCTGCGGTACCCGGCTCCGCTCGGGTTAGTGTCGGCTAAATTATCTCATGGATAAAAAGTAGCCCACATGAGTGGTCCAAAATAGGGTCAAACTGGTCCAGGACAATGTATCCATGTACCAAATTTAATCAAGATCGTTCGAGCCGAAATAGCATGATTTAATGAGAAACATCCAATAATTCCCATTTAGAGCTTCGTTGACGTTTGGTGGCTATTTAAAAAAAAACATTTGCCGCGAGAACCTTTCTGCACTTTCACTGCTACATTGCTTACCTAGTAAGTAACGTGTAACGTAGGTTAGTTTTGCGTGGACTCCAACCCACAGCCAGCCTCAACATCGAAAACAGTAACCCATCTCGAACCTGACTGCTCCCAGAGATGCTATACATTGATAAAATACGCATATAAATCAGGTAAGTGGTTCGCATGTTATAAGACTTTAAGACTCACTACTTACCCTTCTGGTAATTAAGCGTTATATTATGTAATCTATAAGTTTTTAGTAGAATCAGGCTAGACGTAGATACAATGCACATCTAAATCGAGTAATTGGTTCTCAAGGATTTTATTCTGTTGGTCGCTCCTCCGGCGATTTAGCGTGATGCCAAGTAGTCCTAAAGTTGCAGGAAATACCAAGCCGTACTTCAGTAAAAGTAAGCGCTACCGCCGCAAAGCCGAGCCGTGCATAGCATTGCAGTTTGTATGACAGCCCCATCTTAGCGTAAGCGGAACTGAATTCTATTTCGCCAATCCTAATTCCTGGGTAGTGAAATGTACATGTACTAAGTTTTACAAATCGCTAGTGCCTTGAAAATTCGCCAAACGGACACCAAACAGTCACGACGTCTGCCCTCACGTCCCCCCCCTCCCCCCCCGTCCCCCCTCCGCCGCTCCCCGCCATCGCCCCCGGCTCCTCTCCCCCTAGTGTAAAGTATCGCTACCGGCATCGTTTTCGCAGCCCCGTGAAAGTTCTAAAGCCCATGGGCACATAAATTGTAGCCTATGTGTTATTCTGATGTATAAGCTATATTATTGTAAAGTTTCATTAGAATCCATTCAGTAGTTTTTACGTGAAAGAGTAACAAACATCCATCCATCCATCCATCCATTATTACAAACTTTCCCCTTTATATTATTTATTAGATTTATTAGATACGATCTGCATATTAGACGTTCTATGTAAAAGTGGCTACGCCGCCCCCAAAGATTCGATTTCTTCTCCCGTTCTTCCATCTTCGCAGTTTTCGGTATCATTGAAAATATTTTTAGAGACAAAAGGATGTCGATGGAAAATGGCGTTGTTGAATTCACGATGAATATGTGGTTAATCTATTTGATTATTCCCACCTATTCCAAGGACAGATGGAATTGCCAGCGACCAGTGCAAAAGCAACGATGCAGCTCCAAGGAGAACCAAACTAAACGTGATGAGCCCTGGCATGATGATGACGTATTGGCGCAATTGAGCAGGATTCTCCTGAAACAAAAGTACGGATGGAATTGTGGGAGAGCCGTTCAATAGGAACGATAAAACACCAAGAAGAAAATGTTAAACGTGATTACTCCTGGCCCGACGATGAGGTATTGGCGCGGATTCTCCTAAACATAAGTATGAATAGCATTGTCGGCAAGCAATGCAACGGGAACGATAAATCTCGGAGAATAATCATGCTAAATATGATGACTGGCTCCCGGGAAGCTAATATTGTGTCTCAGTTTTCCCAGCGGTTGACTTTGTTGACTGTTGTCGCCAAGGAACGAGTGGCGTGATGAGCTCATTGAAGTGTTATCGATCTATTGCTGTAGTCTTGAAATGCCTTTATTAATGAAGTGGTGCGTTTCCTCTAGATGTTTTGCTTCATCTTAACATTACTGTTGAATTGATGCACTTAATGAAAGAATAGAATAAATCGCAAATTATTTATTTGATCCCTTTAGTTATGAGAGGCGTTGAAAAGCTACTGCCAAAATGGTATGACCTTTGCTGCCGGTCTTGCTTACCAAATGCTTTTGGATTCGATGTGTGATACCATCCATGGTAATACCATATCCATTATAATAAATAATAATAATAATAATAATAATAAATTCTTTTAATTCAGATGCAAGATCCATATAAATTACAGTAAATTAAACAAACATTCAGGAGGTGCGTCAACTGTTACCTGAAGACACTTTACGGCTCCAGAAAGTATAAAAAGGACAAGTCATATCCGTGGCTACACCGGCGACTAGAGAGTTTCGTGATTAGAGAAACTTACTTTTTGCAGGCCGATGAAGAGAATTCCTCCCATTATGATGTCGACCGCTGTGAGCAGGATACCAAGCACAATCAGCGTCAGGATATAGATGCGATCCTCGGCGGCTTCCCTCAGCACGATCACAGAAGCGGACATGAATGCCACGAAACCAAGCACAGCGAAGCTCTGAAAAATGAAAACAGCTAATGAGTGCATATAATGGTATTGACTTTTACTTCTGTGTTAAGATTCGACAGTGGAACAAGATCATTCCAGATTGAATTTTTAAAGGTAGTTAGGTTCAATAAAGTTATTTGGCCATTATATGTAAACATAATGATTAATGATGACCTTGATTTTCACCAATTAGTAAACGATTTTGTTCATTTAGTTAATTATTTAGTTTTCCAATTTAATTTAACTCATGAACTTTTATCTCATTTCATTATCTTTTATCAGTCGATAAAAAAACCGACGTACCAGCTCCGACGTGTAACTAAGGGGTTACCATGGAAAATAATTCGCCAGGTGAACACTACATTCAGTGATTGATTAAACTGATGTTTAGTTGCATTTCGTACCATGTTTACAGGTGTTTCAGTTCACATGACCGAGTAACATGTCGTTTGACAGTTAGAAAGTTACGAGCAGATTTCATTACTCACTTGTCTGTTCACCAGGCGAGTTAATTTTCCATGGTAACGCCCCTGGAGTTTACTCCTACAAAGCATCCACGAACGCATGTGTTGGGGTCGAAGCTCGTCTCGTAATCAAAACCAACCCGAAATCTTCAACGTCGAGCATAATCAATATTTGCGGTTCACAATTGGCTATACTTATACAAAGCATCTGTCCTCTCTCTCGTATATGATAATCAATTTAAAGGAAGTAAACTACCTAGTAAACTACCAAAAAAAAAAACAGTTTTCCACATTTTTCGTAAAACTCTCACAGTATACTAATATACTAAGAATAATTTTCATAAAATTTTAATTTGAACTTACTTTCTTTTAAACCTTTTTTTAGAATCCCGTAAACCCCCATCAATGCTTTTCAGCATTTTTTAACCGACTTCGAAAAAAAGGAGGAGGTTCTCAATTCGTCGGAATCTTTTTTTTTCTCTTTACTGCTAAGATTTTTTTTTATTTATTTTGTGACTATCCTCGATATGGCTTCCAAAGTTCAGGTTATGCTTTATATCGACACTTCCTATAAATGGTCATGGAAATATTTGGAGGTCCACAACATGGACCCTCTTGGCAACGTAATATATTATTATCACTCGGAAAGAGAGCCCCTTCTGCACCTATACGCAATACACATACAAAGTCATTATCATCAGATCATTGCCGATATGTGTGCAAGAAATAAGCTGCAGATCCTTGCCAGTTACGACCAATATTGCTATGGTTGCTGCAGCGTGTCAAGTTAGGTCATGTGTGGATGCAAACAGAAATTGTTCTGTAGCATGTAGTTGCGAAGTATTCTTGTAAACAATTATTTTAAACTGAGCACGTAATTCAAAACATGTATCTTCTTAATTATTTTCCGAATAACATCTGAAATATGGTTGAAAGAGGTAATGGCTGTGCCCGGCGTGATGCTCGTGAACGGGTGCTGTTTGTGGGGACTGGCCTGCTCCAATTAACAACATGTTAGTTAGCGGGGTTTCTTGCCAGTTCTTCTTCGCTGTGTTTTGTTTTGATGAACTGGCCAATGCTAAAATATGACAAATCCGAGTGCAGTGTACTGTCTATGGATGATGAATGAACAATACAATACAAAAAAATACTTACGATTTACTATTAAGTTCCTACGGCCTTCATTCTTGCGGAACTTTGACTATGTCATGAACAGAAGAAGATATTGATGTTCGACATAATATTCCTAAAACCGTACACGGTGTAGCACTTACGATTTTTAAGTTATGATGAAAATTATAAATTCCTAGAAAGAATGTTTTTTCATTGGTCGCCAATTTGTATTATTTTGTAAGGAAATTATGGCGGTTCTTCCAAAATATTTTAGAACAGCCAATCAATGGTACATTTAACGTTATCATGACTGGTAACTTACACTGGAGGATTCACATCCTTTAGTATAAATTTAACAACGGATATCTGATAAAAAACGCATAACAAATTTAAGAGAAATTCAATTGCCTAAAGGGCAAAATCGTCATTGTGATACCTGGTTAAAAACAGCTATGAAGAAGGCACCTGTTTTCACCGACATTATTCCGCAACAGCTCTTAACATCCATTTTCACTCAATCACTTTTAAAATATTTCATTATAAACACGAAATCATTATTTTTATTGGTCAAAGGTAACTAATTTGGAACAATGTAGCAGTTTTCACGTTTCTATAATAATTGGGACCTAACGGCCTGATTCGTGGCTACAGTTTGATAATGATCCTTGTGTTAACATTATCGAGCTGATACACTAATTAGTAAACGTGTTGTCGAAAATCCGTTATCGATGTTAACTCGCCTTATTTGCATTCGTATTTATATTTTGCCGTTTTAATGTTTGGTTTCACGCTTTCACCACATCCAATCAAAGCTCTAATCTGTGCTGAAACTTGACTAGCCTTGATTTCCACTGAAAATGGGTTGCATTTCGTACCATTCTAACCAGTAAATCCCAGTTCACTTCACAACAACATAATAACAAACTTCATAAGATATCCCGTTGGGTCAGTTTAAAGATTGCAAATATAATCAAAATCGGTCACGACGCCGTTATTTTATTTTTTAATTTTACCCAAGCGGAGCTTCTAAAATTCCAAACTGCAAAGGATAACCCGCTGGGCTAATCTGAAGATTGCCTGAAAATAGCATGAAAATCGGTCACGACGCCGATATTTTATTTATGGAAATTCACCCGAGCGGAGCTTCTAAATTTCCAAACTGCACATGATGGCTTGGACATAGCTGGGCTAATCTGAATTTGCCCAAAAAAATTTAAGTTAAACACCAGACTGACGGGGGGACTGAAGCTCTGTCGCTTTGACAGCAAAAGTGTCGCGTCAGTGTCGCTGTCTCTTTGACAGGAAAAGTCTCCGACACATTTTTCCGTCTAGCTCGCGTATGAGATAAACGCGTGATAAAGAACATAGTTCCAACAACGGCGAAAACGTCAATGAAAATAGTCTGCGATTTTCATCTAGTTCAATGAAGCCGTGTAATATAAGGAGGAGAAGCCGTGTAATGTATGATAATATGAGGAGTGTTGGGCTCATAACATGACAGTAGATGTGGCATAAGCCATCAGCATTCTAAAACTTCTAATTTTGTAATCGTTTCCTATGTAACTTGACATTGATGACTTAATACTACACTAACTGTCATGCCATTAGCCCAACGCAATGCATTTTCAAGTAATTAGGTGCCATGCCAGGAGATTCCCTCTATGTCTATTGCAGCTTCGATCAGCTTTTCATCCATGGTAACAACACTGACGGGCTTAAACCCAATCATCAAGCAGGGGAAGGGGACTACAGTTCTACGTGGAATCCGAACCATGGTCAGCCTCAACGGTTAAAAACGGTCACCCATCTAGAACCCAACCTCGCTCAGAGTTGCTTCACCAAGCTTATCCAATCGCAAGGTGTCACGCCACTGGTCTACCGCGGATTTACAGTAGGTGGAAATACGAGGAGTGAAATAATCACATTTTTTTAAGTTTTAATGATCTGAGCATGCTTAACATTTATTTGTCATATTTATTTACATAAGCATTCTATTTTTATTATGCTAATATTTCCTAGCATAGCATAGATTTTGATAAATATGTATATGCTTCATCATCATTGATAAAGTCATCATTACTATTTCGCTGAATATACTCCTACAAGATTTTTTTCCATACCTACTGATAATTATAACTCATGGCTCTATTTGCAAGATAAATATAATATTTTACTTCTGTTGCATTTCTCTAAAATACGAGACCATCAAAATAAGCAAACAGACAATATTTGCAGCGTGTGTGCCCCCGAGTTCGAATAAAGCTTACTGGCGTAGCAAGAATATTTTCTTACTATGAACATTTTGGATTTTTCTAGGAAAGATCGAATATAATCTCTCTTTAAAATAACAGACCAAGTGCGAGTCGGACTCGCACACGAAAGGTTCCGTATCATTATGCAAGATTTGACCCACTGAAATCACGTTTCTTCTATGGTGGCCCCTTTAATTTTTCCATTATGTGTGCAGACAACATTACAAGTCATCAACTCCTCCGATCAAGTTGTGCACAATTTAAATTGTATTTATCACGAATAAAGAAAGCCTAGAAATATTTCCTAAGCAAACGTGTAAATAAAATACACGGGCCACAAAAGTTTTATTTAACCCAACGAATTTCGAAAATAGACACAATTGATTGAATTTTTAAAAACGTATCTATGCTCTGTTGATATTTCTTGTTTAAATAGGTTCTCCATTCATCCGATCTCCTCCATGTTGTTTCTGGCAGCTTCAAACATCCTCTCTTCTAGCACCATCTCTTTGTAAGCACTACGGATCACCAGCAAGAAGTATACCTGGGCAGCTGAAAACAAAGCAATCATAATTTGCTCATACATTTTTATCGATAAAAGTGTTTTTCGGGTGGCTGCGAGTTTACGTGTAAATGTTATATGTGGTGATATGAAGAGGGAGGGAGGATAAGTCTTGCTGGCTAACTATAAATATTTGTTTTCTGTCTTTTCATAATTTCGGTTAGGTGATTATCCAAAATTGATAAGAAGAAAAGTAATGAAAGCAAATCGTGTTTAGTTCTTGGGAATTCAATGTACTCTATGTACGAATATTTGATGTAGAACGAGTAGGTTCGCTTGGCAGCCTTAGTGCATTGACCACTGAAATTGAGAAAATGTACGGTGCCTTACTGTTAACAACAATTCACACCGTGAAGGCTGTGCGATGAGTATCTTTATATACTAGCTTTCTTTGAACCACCCACGGCACAGTAGGACACTAGGCATTCTCTTTTTCTCATTTCCTACTAACAATATGCGTATGGAAAAAGTAAAGTCGTATGAAGCCGTGCTTTGATGACAACGTTGGTTAACATCACATCTAATAACCAATAGTTCATTCTTGATAGCCAAACGAATAACTAAGTAAGTGGTACGTAAGACCCTTATTTTATTTGAACAAACCGCGGTGCTAAGTTTGATGCTTAATTCGCGATGAACACATGGTTAATCTACTCGGTTATGCCCACCCATTCCAAGGACGCATGGAATTGCGAGCGACCAGTGCAAGAGGTAAGATGAGCTCCCGAGGAGGAGCATGTTGAATGTGATGACCCCTGGCCCGATGATGAGGTACTTGCGCAAGTGAGCAGGCTTTTCCTGAAACAAACCATGGTGAACTGTAGGAATATTGGAAAATCTATCGTGCACTACATACAACTTGAAATTTTATTTTCCAAACACCTTAAAATAACTAATATTAATTTATTCCAATTGATGTAACTAAATTCAAATTATCCAACCTTGAATATTGCAAGATTGAAGAAGTGTTTACTTGCAAAGATGGGATAAGGCCACGGAGGAGGTCCCTAGTGGGCGCTAGATGCCTGCAGGGGGGCGGTAAAGGGCCCAGAGGAAATTGGGGGGCGCTGAAGCGGTTCAGGGGGCGATAATACCTTATGTTCATGGTGAAGGTAAATATCGAAAGGATTGATTGGATCGAATGAAGAAGGCAATAGCAACTGATCGGTGATACATCAAAGAGCTTAATACCGCCATTCCGCCTCATTGACGATTTACGCGAGAGCCATACTTGGCAACTATAATTTATTTAGAAAAAAATATCATGACAGCTTTTCAACCAGGCAATGGTGTCCAACTCTATCATAGATCCATGATGCGAAACTGATTTTATTATACTTAACATTTTATGATTGCGTTCTAATCATAATTATATTGAACTTTAATTCCATAAGTCGGCAGTTATCTTAGCTTATTGTAATGGAGTTTCTCGAACAGAAATAATACATGATGGCTCTGTATTTTCAGAGAAGAATTGCTCCATTTACTTATGAGAGGAGGAGGAGAACCTCCTGGCTTGACGGCGTGGCGGCGTGATTTTTTATGTATCTTATGCTTGCGAAACGTACGTTTCTAGATGCGACGGCATCACATGTTGTATCAAATTCGTTAGAGAAACTTACTTTTTGCAGGCCCGTAACTAGAATGCCTCCCATGATGATGTAGGCGGCTGTGGCCAGGACACCAACCATAATCAGTATCATCAAATGGGTGCGGTGATCAGTGGCCTCCCTCATCACGATGACGAAAGCAGAGATAAATGCCACGAAACCGAGTACTGCGAAGCTCTGTAAAATTGAGACCACGAATAAGGGGATAGAATGTTTTTGGGAAACATTTGCTATGTGTTAATATTCGACAGTGGAGCAATAATATTCACGTTTGAATTATTATAGGAAGGTAAAATACAGTTAGGTTTTCTAGAGCTCGTTTTAACCATAATTTTTTTTTTGTCATTGCTGACCGACATAAATATGAGCGTGAAGTGATACCAGCCTAGAACAACTCATCATGATAGAATGCCACGCAAATGTAAACATTTTAAAGCACTATCAGCACTTAGTATTACCATTTGTAAATTCATTGTAACATCTTTTTAGTATGGTATAATTAAATCTAAAGAAGGATTTAACATTTTATTCAACTAAATGTATCACTATTATTTCTCTATTTTCCGAATATTTGTATTAACATGCAAACAGTAAGCAATACTACTTCGGAGAAAGAGATCACTCATATTTTCTACTGTTAACTTTCCCTCCTTTCTTTCTTTTTTCTGACTTTAGACTTTGTATTTCTTTCCTGTGTTAACTTTCGCCCACATGAACTTTCAACGTTCACGAGGACTGCAAAATCCATGCGTGTTTCTTTACACCTGAGAAAAAGGACACCTGGCTATAATTTGGGGGAAATACCTTCAGTTTATCGGACAGTTTAGATAAAAGGTGTACAAGTCCGATGGTGTGTAAACGTTCCAAGGAAACCAATCCTTTAGTATTCGAAATAGAACGACAGAAAATGTTTTGTTAATTCGATTACGTAAAACTATTAAACTATTTATTTAATAAAAAAGTGTGAGAACTTTACAAATTGCGCCCAAGGCCCGACGTTACCTGGTTGAACATTGCTATAAAGAAGGTGCCTGTCTTCACAGACATTACTCCGCAACAGCTTTTAAGATCTGGAAACATTTTACTAAACTACAAAAAACTACACTGGAACGATACCACTAACTACATTTAAATGTTTCGTGAAAGGTAATTAGTTCCTACAATGTGCAGTTTTCACCTTTCTTTAGTTGGGGACTGACTGCCTGATGCGTAGCTACAGTTTGATAAAGATCTTCATTAGCGAACTGATACACTAATTAGTAAACGTTGTCGAAAATCCTCTATCATCGCACGCTCTTTACAGTTGGTGTTAGTGTTGTATGTTACAGTTTTATGATCACAGTGTTGTGGAACAAGTAATTGTGTTTTCAAAATTGTTTCAATTTTGTTGGTTTAAATTGTTGTGTTCAAAATTTTCATAATTATGTCTTAAATGAACTGAAAATCAATAGATTTTTTTTATGAGGAATATCTCTTCCTTATAGATATAATATTTCTTCAAACGCGACTCCTTGCACCTATATGTCGTTGACCAAGTATGTGAGGCCATAATGTAATTGGTTATATGGATTTTCATATGTGAAATAATAGGCTCACTTTATCGATTCCCAAAAAGTATTCTTAGAGAAAGAACAGCAATAAGTGCATTATTTTCTGCCAGGCGACTTTTAGATGCCGATGAGTTCCAAATGTTCCTGACCAATACAAAGTTTCTCGCATAACCAGCACAACAAACGGGTCAAGTGCGAGTCGGACTCGTCTACGCTCCGTACTATCGTACAAAATTTAACACAAAAAAAAATTTGCTTTGTATGGGGCCTCTCTTTAATTTTTATATTTTGTTTTCATTTGAAGTATTTGTACTTAGTATAGCGGCAAAATAAGTAGACACTCTGTGAAAATTTCAGCTGCCTACCTAATACGGTTCATGAGATACAGCCCTGTGACAGACGGACGGACGAACGAACGGACGGACGAACGGACGGATAGATGGTTCTCCATAGTGACTGTTAGAACTTTAAGGTTGGGTGTGGTTCTGATTGTACGTAAAACTGATCTTTTGTTGGGTAGAAAGGTAAATCGTAGCTGGGGTTATTTTTTTTATTGAATAATAGATTATTTAAATGGCAATAACATTGTCCGTGTTGTACATCCAGTTCAAGGTAGCGATTCATATTATTAACTCAGTTTAACCTATAACTTTGAAATGAAACTGTGGCACAGTGGCGCCATCTGTGGTAAAGTTTGGCAGCCGTCCTCCCCATTGACTGGAAACGCTTCAGCATGCATGGACTTCAATATTTTTAATATACCGCATGCATGTGGCAGTTACGAAAAACGTTAAGCAGCGCACGAATACAGCTCGCTGCTAGTGCTTCCTGGTCCGTTTGAACCGCGAGACGCGCCACGAGTAAACGTATTCTTTAAACATTATTATTTTGGACGTTTTTGACTCCGAGGAGTGTTAAATGACCTCTCAATAACGAACTATTAGAACGATCCAGTGAACCTGTGCCATACCCCTGTTTTCACCACCTCCTGAAAGTCAGCCGTTAGTTACCTGTTACCTGTACAAGTTACCTGAAATGTGATAGTTAACTTTCGGTTACATTGCATATTTGTATGGTGTAACTGAAAGATAACTTTGGGATTTTTGTAACTAAGGGTGGTGGAACCGGGCGATAGACATTGGATTGCAGTGGGCGAACCACCACGCTGATGTATTCGTCCATATTCATCGAAAACCCAGGGTCGTGGAGAACTGATGCCATAAACCTGTAAGTGTTTTCCATAGATTTATTTTGATTTGTTATACACGGTGTCGTAATGGCCCGTACATTACATTTGGGAAATGATTATTGGGATTGAAATAAACAAAAAAGTTTAATAACTTTTTGCAGAATGTCCTCTAAAAAAAGTTAGACTTTCCATACAAAGTAATTCAATAATTTAGTGTAAAAAGAATCTAATGTTACGTAATAACGTAGGAACGTTGCATGTACTTGAACTTGGACATGGATGGCTAATATCACACCTACTGTCATGATACGCCACGTGGGATCTAGGTTCCATGCCATGCCGTTATGCATGGTTACAACGTCGCGTCAAATTACACTAAACAAAAACATCTAGACACGAGAGATTTTACTTTACTTTTTTGTCTCAGAAAAACATGAGCATTACACTGGCAAAATTAATGTACTGGCCGTTACGACACATTGATTACGGGAGGAGGTACTATAGGAGAATGGGTATAGAAATTGTTAGACGCAATGCTCCCGAAAGGTATGTTTGTTGGTTCAAGTCCAGCCTGGAAACTATAGTCATGAAGCAATAGATTTTTTACAGCTTTGTTTCTTTAATTAATGTGTCCTGGCTTTACAGTCGGGTCTACATACATATCACATTCGTTGAATAAACACCATGTTATGAAAAGTGTTGTCTACCCTGCAATAACGCCCACTGAATGTCATACTGCAAATGGCAAATTACTTTGAATCATATTGCCTGCTATGTGTATTAGGGGGTTTAAATAATACAAAATGGGGGATAAACACTACAGTGTGTCCAAACATGTATTTTACTGTTGACAGCTCGAGTTGATGTCCTAATGCGTTCGATTTCTTATAACCATGAAGTTAAGCATAATTCTTCATGCATGAAGAAGCTTTAATCAATTTAACACAGAGATATTTTATTTTTGATATAAAAATCATCCAAAACAGCGACTCCAAAGTATTTTTTTGTCTTTGGTTTCCTGTCAATAATTATGAAACTTCAAGATTCAACTTTTCGAAAAGCAAAAATTAATGGTTGGAGCGAAATAAAATGTTTGGTAATAATGTACTAGTAATGGTACAGAGGCGAACCTTTGCACTAAATTGAATGAATCCTACTAATTTTATAAAGGGGAAAGTTTGTAATAATGGATGGATGGATTGATGGATGATTGTTACTCTTTCACGTAAAAACTACTGAATGGATTTTAATGAAACTTTACAATAATTTAGCTTATACATCAGAATAACACATAGGCTCCAATTTATAAAGATATTGTGCCCATGGGCTTTCGAACTTTCACGGGGCTGCAAAAACGATGCCGGTAGCGCTACTTCACACCAGGGGGAGCGGGGCCGGGGGCGGCGGCGGGAGCGGTGGCGGGGGCGGGGCGGCAGCGAGACGCGCGGCGGGTGCGGAGGGAGGGGGGGGAGTACAGCTTGGTATTTCCCGCAACTTTAGGACTACTTGGCATCACGCTAAATCGCAGGAGGTGCGACTAATAGAATAAATTCGTTGAGACCCAATTACTCGATTTAGATGCGGATTGTATCTACGTCTAGCCTGATTCTACTCAAAACTTATAGGCTACATAATATAACGCTTCATTGCCAGAAGGGTGAGTAGTGAGTGTTAAATTCTTATTTTCTATTTATATATTCTATAATTTTAGTTTTAATTTAAAATTTAATGTTAGATGTTAGATTATTAGTTTAAATTGTTATTGTTACATTGTTAGAATATTCATTTAAATTTTATTTCGTGTTTATACAATAAATTATTTCGTTAGAACTTAAAAAAAAAACTTGCGAACCACTTACCCGACTTATGTGCGTATTTTATCAATGTATAGCATCTCTGGGAGCAGTCAGATTCGAGATGGGTTACTGTTTTCGATGTTGAGACTGGCTGTGGATTGGAGTCCACGCAAAACTTACCTACGTTACACGTTACTTACTTACTAGGTGTAGAAAAGTTCGGGCGGCAAATGCTTTTTTTTTTAAATAGCCACCAAATGTCAACGAAGTTCTAAATGGGAATTATTGGATGTTTCTCATTAAATCATGCTATTTCGGCTCGAACGATCTTGATGAAATTTGGTAGATGGATACATTGTCCTGGACCAGTTTGACCCTATTTTTTATCAGTCATGTGGGTTACTTTTCATCCATGAAATAATTTAGCCGACACTAACCCGAGCGGAGCCGGGTACCGCAGCTAGTATAACAATATGTGTATCTTATAACATTAGCCGCTTGCTACTTTTTATTATAATTTACCGAAAACTTTATTTTTTATTTCGATTTCAAATCGTATATAATTCCCGTGTTTGAAACAAACAAAAATAACAAACGTCGAAAATAATGTTTTAAAAATATGTTTTTTTTCAATTCAAATATAAAAAATAATAAAAAAGATCCTTAAAACATAAGAAGAATGTTATATTTTAGATGATACATATTTTTAACCGACTTCGAAAAAAAGGAGGAGGTTCTCAATTCGTCGGAATCTTTTTTTTTCTCTTTTTTTTTATGTATGTTCACCGATTACTCGAAGACCGATTGAAAAATTCTTTTTTTGTTCGAAAGGGTATACTTTCTAGTTGGTCCCATTTGATTTTTATCAAAATCGGTTCAGTAGTTTGGTACTTAAATACAACAAACATCGAATTTCTTAAGCCCGCGAACCCAGAAATATGATTTTTTAGTTACAGAAGCATTCTTTAAGGGTGAGATTGCTCAGTATGAGAGGTTTTTTTTTATTTATATTTATATTTATATTTATATTTATTGAGCATAAATAACCCTTGCGGGCCGTGCACATGGTATAATACATTAAAATAAAATCATTACATTAAATTCACAAATTATTGAAAATTACAATTATAATTATACAAAAAATTACATTTAAATTAAATTAAATATTCCTTGAAAATCATTATTATTAAAAAACTATAATATGGCAAAATCAAATGTTATATATATTATTATCATTATTATATGTAAGTCTTAATTGCTATCAGAGTCATTGAAAAATTCTTCTAAATTATAAAATGGGTGGCACAATAAATATTCCTTCAACTTAATCTTAAAATCGGTCAACGTATTACTATTTCTAATCGATATATTTAAATGATTGTAAATTTTAACTCCTAAATAATCAAATGAATTCTTAAATAATAAACATTTAGGTCCTTTTTGTCTAAAACTTTCATTATTTCTTAAGTTATACCTTTGTACTTCTTTTACTTTTTCCAAATCTTCCTTTATCTTATGGATTTCTATGCATAATATGAATATATATAACGAAATTACTGTCATTATTTTTAATTTCACAAAAAGGGGCCGGCAAGTATCATCATATTTCGCACCACAAATTATTCGAATAACCTTTTTCTGAAGTTTGAGAATATTATTTTTTACATTGCAATTATTACCCCATACATCCAGTCCATACCTTAAAATCGATTCTATATAACTAAAATATATTATTCTTAACGTACTTGTGTCGACAGATTTTCTAATTGTTCTAATAGCATAACATGCACAGGCAATTTTATTTCCTATGTTATCTACATGTGGTTGAAATGACATTATATTATCAAAAGTGACCCCTAAAAATTCTGTTGCTTTACATTTCTCTAGTTCGAAGTCACTAGTGTCTGGCTCTTTATAATTAATAGATTTCTGAAAAATAATGTATTTCGATTTTGCTTTATTAAGTGTTAGTTTGTTGTTAAAAAACCAGTATTCTAAATTTTGTATACATATTCTTAGGTTTTCTACTAATTTTTCTTTGCTGTCAGCAACTGCTATTCCGCTTGTGTCATCCGCAAACAAGTAAACAGCACTAGACACGTTAATGGGCAAATCGTTAATAAATATTAAAAAGAGTAACGGACCTAAGACCGATCCTTGTGGTACACCTTTAGTGATATTCGTTACTTCTGATTTAGCTGTTGACACCTCGTTCCTTTCATTTACGTAAGTCACTTCTACATATTGTTTACGGTTACTTAAATAACTTTTTAACAACTCCAATTGTAACCCTCGTATGCCATAGTACTCTAATTTATTTAATAGGATGTTGTGATCTACACAGTCAAAAGCCTTACTTAAGTCACAAAAAACACCGGCACAATGTTTTCCGTTGTTTAAATGGTTTAGAATGTCATTAGTTAATTTTCTGATGGCCATATTAGTGGATTTATTTTTTCTGTATCCATATTGAGCATGAGATAAGTAGTTATTAGATTCAAAAAATGTTATTAAACGACTAAATATTATTTTTTCGAAAATTTTTGATAATGGCGACAATAAAGAAATTGGACGATAATTATTAACATCACATTTATCGGCTTTCTTAAACAACGGTATTACCTTAGCTATCTTTAATTGTTCAGGAAATTTCCCTGCACTTAAATTTCCATTAATTATATCAGTAATTGCTGTAGATATTTGGTCAACATTTTCTTTTAGAATTTTTATGTGGATATCATCTTCACCTGTAGAATTACTTTGCTTTAATTGCTCAATTATACTTTTTACTTCATTATTATTCGTAGGAGTTAGGAAAAATGATCTGCTATTATTTATTTTATATTTATTTAAAAGATTCAGATATTCATTATCATTAGTAGTGTTATTATTATTAATTGAACTATGTCCTATTTTAGAAAAAAAATTATTAAAATAATTTGCGACTTCTACTGGGTCATCTATAATTGTATCATTTTTGTTTAATGTAATCTTTTCAATTTTTTTGGTGGATTTATTTTTATTTGTACTTCTTTTTACTATGCTCCATGTTGCTTTAATTTTGTTTTTGGAATTTGAAATTTCTTCTATATTAGCATTCCTTTTGGCTTTTAATTCAACTGTTGGGGGTATTGAAGGGGGTAAAAGAGGGCAAATTGTACACATTTCTATCTCTAGAGCCGCTGAACCAAGAAATATCAGAGTAGGTTTTGTTTGACATGGGAATGTTTATGAAGAGAATATTTTTGAAAATTCTACTATTAGGGGGGTAAAACAGGTCAAAATGAACACATTTAAGCGAAAACCACTCATGTTGAGATCTCCGAAACTAATTATCCTAGAAACTTAAAATTTTCAGTGACTTCTTTTTACGACGAAAAGGCTCGCTTGTGATTTTACAAAATTTAACTGTTAAGGGGATACACGAGACCGATATGTACATATTTTCATACAACACTTACGCAAGAAACAGACTCTCCGGAACAATGGAAGGATGAGAAATTCAGAAGCTCAGCGGTTCTGGACATTCGTTGTTTTGCCTTGTTAGGGTTCCGTACCCAAAGGGTACCAACGGATACTATATTACTAAGCTTCCGCTGTCCGTCCGTCCGTCCGTATGACACAGCGCTCTATCTCATGAACCGTGAACTCATGAATTCAGATAGGTACCGGTCTACCTTTCGTCAGAAATGAGATTTCTCAATGGTTTCAAATCTCATAATGCTCGGGCATTGTAGGGTTTAGTAACAGTTCAGAGGGTTCGCATGAGATAGTGAAGTGCGCATGATCTTCTTTCCACTTTGTATGTGAAGTTGAGCAGGGTGTCTCGCCCAACTTGAGTCAAAAAGTTACGCCACCACTAAAAAGCAAAAAATAAAATATTTTTAAATAAAAAAAGGACCGCCTTCAAAAAAACCGGAACTAAAAAGCAAAAAATAATTGGTTACTTTTAATTAATGTACGACAAGCTATTTTAATACTAACTAATTATGTACAATTTCTTAATTTTTAATCATCTTTTGAAGTCGGTGCCTTGGGTAGACGTTCTATAAGGGCTGTAAGTAGTTAGATTAATATTACCTATGGCTAAAAAAGAAATATAAGTAGGTAGCTACTTACATTAACCTACTTAAAGAAAAAAACACAAAATCAAAAATTAAATAAACAAACAGGTCGGAAAAACGTATGTAAGTAGGTATATAGGCAAGTACTTTGTAATTTAAATATTCCTTATAACTTAAACTATATACCTAACACAGTAAAAACTAAATATTTACAAGAAAACCCTACAAACTAAACAAACAAACCAATATAAAAACAACGACCACTAATATGGTAAAATTTAGGTAGGTGTAGCTTGTACTTTTATTTCTACCTAAATACCTACATAACATAAAACAAAAAAATTACAAATATAAAAAAGAACAGAAAACTATTGGTAGCGACTTTGAGGTGTCTGCTCTCAACTACGTGTGAAAACGAGTGTGCGGTTAGTAGGTACATATCTCACCAATTTCGGCAGAAATGGTTTCGTTCAGACAACGATGTCGTACAGAGCAGCGAATTAACGTACCTAATCCTTCACCAGTGCGCGCCTTTATAAAGCCGAAAGTACTAATAATCGTTAAAACCCAATTTCAGTACGCTGCGCTGCTGTATCGATATCAGCTTGCACGTAAACCAACGCTAAGGGCGGCATCTCCAGGTAGAATGCTCTGTGGACCAATCATTGCTGACTCAGGTTGTTTACGCTCTCGTAGACTTCGGGTGTGTTCGGCTGAAATTGTGTCTGTTCGGTCAACAGCGTGCGGAGTGAACTCTACCCAAGGCACCGACTTCAAAAGATGATAAAAAATTAAGAAATTGTACATAATTAGTTAGTATTAAAATAGCTTGTCGTACATTAATTAAAAGTAACCAATTATTTTTTGCTTTTTAGTTCCGGTTTTTTTGAAGGCGGTCCTTTTTTTATTTAAAAATATTTTAATACTAACTAATTATGTACAATTTCTTAATTTTTAATCAACTTTTGAAGTCGGTGCTTTGGGTAGACATTCTATAAGGGCTGTAAGTAGTTAGATTAATGGCCTATATATAATAATGGCTATATATATAAATCCTATGGCTAAGAAAGAAATATAAGTAGGTAGCTACTTACATTAACCTACTTAAAGAAAAAAACACAAAATCAAAAATTAAATAAACAAACAGGTCGGAAAAACGTATGTAAGTAGGTATTTAGGCAAGTACTTTGTAATTTAAATATTCCTTATAACTTAAACTAAATACCTAACACAGTAAAAACTAAATATTTACAAGAAAACCCTACAAACTAAACAAACAAACCAATATAAAAACAACGACCACTTATGTATATGGTAAATATTTAGGTAGGTGTAGCTTGTACTTTTTATTCTGCCTAAATACCTACATAACACAAAACAAAAAAATACAAATATAAAAAAGAACAGAAAACGATTGGTAGCGACTTTGAGGTGTCTGCTCTCAACTACGTGTCAAAACGAGTGTGCGGTTAGTAGGTACATATCTCACCGATTTCGGCAGAAATCGTTTCGTTCAGACAACGATGTCGTAGGAAGCACCAATCCACAGAGCAGCGAATTAACGTACCTACTCCTTCACCAGTGCGCGCCTTTATAAAGCTGAAAGTACTAATAATCGTTTAAACCCAATTTCATTACGCTGCACTGCTGTATCGATATCAGCTTGCACGTAAACCAACGCTAAGGGCATCTCCAGGTAGAATGCTCTGTGGACCAATCATTGCTGACTCAGGTTGTTTACGCTCTCGTAGATTTCGGGTGTGTTCGGCTGAAATTGTGTCTGTTCGGTTAACAGCGTGCGGAGTGAACTCTACCCAAGGCACCGACTTCAAAAGATGATTAAAAATGAAGAAATTGTACATCATTAGTTAGTATTAAAATAGCTTGTCGTACATTAATTAAAAGTAACCAATTATTTTTTGCTTTTTAGTTCCGGTTTTTTTGGAGGCGGTCCTTTTTTTATTTCAAAATATTTTTAAATAACTTCTAGTGGAACGGCAAGATCTTTCGTCTAGGCTATTGAAATTAGTCGACAAATTGTTTATAAGCCTTCGCCTCTGTACATTTTTTAAAAAAATTTAAACTAACTCTTAGCTTGCGAGAGAGTCCTCTGATATCTCAAAATTTATTATATAATGAACGAAGTCACGGGGAGGCCTACGAACAAGTGTGGAGAGCATAAGGCTGAATACAGGGACCCAAAGACAGGGTCTTGATGCTTTCTATCCAGTTCAATGTAGTCGTTGCTAAAGGGAAGGTCCTGGCATGTCACCTTCTTTCTTCTGGAGTGCAGTGGATATGCCAGCTTTATTTAACAAATAATAAAAATACCACAAAACCAATACAACCGCAATTCTGTAAAAATATATTTTTGTATTGGTCGGTTTACTCTTGATGCTATCATGCATCGACATTTGCTCTACACGTCCAAAGCATTTCAAGTACCCTTCTAAACTCACGTCACTATTTTTTATTTTCTTATATTCTTCAGAAATAGTATAAAAGCAATGTTTTATTATTTACATATTGCTATGCGCTCAATGTAGATTTAGGGATATTTTCATGATTTCAATGTATTTTTGAATTAATGGATGTTAGTTTAATAAACTAATACAATATGTTACTTTTGGTGGTTACTCCGATGTATGGGTAAACATTTTTTTTGCTTTGGATTTCGGGAAAATGTTTAGGGTTTATTTTTATTTGGTGTGGACTTACAAAAAACGTTCCCGTTGTTTACCATTAAATACAAATAACAACAGCCAAATACACTTTTATTAGGTACGAACATTATACATTGTCAGCCTCAATGACCCAGTGGCGCGACACTTCGGCGATCGCTCTCCGAAGTTAAGCAACGCTGGGTCCGGTCTGGTCTTGGATGGGTGACCGTTCGACCGTTGAGAGAGGCTGGCCGTGGTTCGGATTCCACGTTAAACTGTAGGTCCCCTTCCTTACTTACTAGGTGGTAGGGTAAATCCCGCCCGGGTTGGTACCATCGCATTGGATGAACGATGGTCGAAGCGGCAATGAAAATTGTCCGTGTTTTCCGTCCAGTTCAATGTAGCCGTGCAATATAAGGAAGGTCCTGGCATGGCGCCTAGTTCCCATGTGGTGTGTTGGGCTAATACCATGACAGAAAGTGTGGTATTAGCCATACATGTCCAGTCACATAAAAAAAAACATATAAATGTCACAGTTTGTTTTAACTTCGAATTAAGATAAAAACATTGCGAGCAAATTTTGCTACGATGACCTCTTGCCATGCTTGAGGAAGCAGGTAATAACAAGATTCAATGGCATGATAGCTCGGTCAATCGTTGTCGCTTTTTAACCTTGAGAGTTGAGCCATGCAATGAGTGCAACGGGATCGATCGATAGGTTGAATTTCAATTAATCGACCAGTATCGTAGTGAAATAAGAAGAAATATCTATTAATAACAGCAAAATAAATATAGAAGTATTGTAGTTCTATTTTTAAAATAGTCTAGAAATGTAACTGGAGGAATTGAGCGTGATTGATTAGAGCAGGTGAAGAACCGGCAACTGATATTCCCATCGATTGGATATACCCCATTACGTTGCCTACATTATTTTTCTAATCGGCATAAGTAATGTCTGCTAGATGACACCAATTTCGCATATTGTTCTTGCGTAACAGCATTTCAACTGTAATGCTGTCTCACTAAATCAGCTCGGAGGAACTTTGGCTGATGTTTGAATACTTTTGACATTACTGTTTCCCCTTACTATAAATAACAATATTTCAATGTAAAAGTTAGTTTAGTGGTGAAACAGACGAAATATCAAATCCAATATCTCCTAAACCACTACTTATTGAAAAGTTTTCCAATCTAGGCTTGATTCTCATTTACATACACACGTACATCTGATTCGCACGAATTCGATGCAGTTTGCCTTAGCGGGATAAAAACATTAAACAATAATATAAAGTATATTATGGTATCCGCTCTCCAGTGCCATAATCTCTTCTTCTCTCATCTGACGTCTTGCTCAGGATTGCGGGCGAATAGTCTTCTGAATATTTTTAGAGTTATTTCTACAACTAAGGCCCGAACAACCAAAAAAGAAAATAATATTATATATGTATCTGTAATTTCGATCTTTAATCAACCCGCGAGCATCCGGTCTCGGCGCATTAGCCATGATTCAATCCAATTTCTGCGGTGACTCACTGATACATAATTCTACTTGGCCATACTCTATCTACACGGATCCCCACGGTTTGGATAGAATCATTTACTATGCCGAGGACTCGTCATTGTTTGCTGTCTCTATCAGTACTCCGGTGTTTTTATCAATAGATAACGCCAGGTCTGTTATCTTCTGCTGGGCTGTAATTGGCCAATCCTTTGCAAAGTTTCTACGCGTTGTGGACTCGTAAGAAGCACGGGCGTTGCTGCGTTTAGTCACCATTAGTCGCCGTGCAACAGCGAAAGAGCTTGGTTGTTCCAGTGTTGGTCTCAGCAACTAAGGCAATATGGGGTGTGGTGCGACGTTCGTCAAATATGTGCTGTTCTTCTTCAATCTTTTCTTTGCGGTGAGTTTATTTTATTTTATATAACTCCTCTTCAGTACTTACAGAGATGACTTAAACTTGATCGGGCACGCTATCTCCATTACAGATGTGCATTCTGATAACGATAGCAACGACTCGGTTATTCAGCCTTTCGAATAGCTTCATACATATATTTAAACTAATTTAAATTGTCAAAAAAAAAATTGTAATCAACGAAAGAAAGACTTACATTGATTCAGCAATGTTAGTGAGTCTTAACTTTTAACATAGGATAAAAATAAAAAAATCAGACAAGACATTTGTGAATTATCATACAAATAATAGTACCAAGAAGCTATTGCGGTCAAGTGAGATCAGAGGTTATTCCTTATCAATATGTAGCTCGATAAAAACAACTTTACTGTTAGGTGAGGAGATTTTTTAAACATATATGTTCGAGGTTGTCTTTGTCTGCGAGTCTGTATACGGAAAATTACATCTTGACAAACATTTGCACTCATTCTTCATTGTCCGGATGACACATCGCGTTAATACAAGCTGTAAACTATCTTGACATTGTATGGCAGCATATATCACTAACAACAACATGTAAATAGGTCAAACATAAAAAATTTCAGGTTTTTAAAATACTTAAATATTATGTTGACGTATGCAGGTTCTACCGTACGTAACAAATTTTACGCTAAATCTGATATGATGCTCCACACGACCCCCAAATCTTCACAAATACACACATGTCATCGCGCTTATAATCCTAAAAAAAATAGGTGTGCTTGGATTTCACTATTGTACTACAAAGTTTCAATACCATTTTAATATAGGTAGCGTTTCGAATAAGAAACGATTTTCATGCAAACATAAATTAAATACTCTTCACTTATTTGTTTCTCAAGTTATATCTTTAGTAAAGGTATATTTAACTTATAGTTTATAGCTTTTACTGATAACTTAGAAAATAGAAAATATCTAAAGTTTATCAACTTGGTGTGACAAGAAGCCGCAGTCAGTACACTGGCACCTTCTCTGAAACCACGAAGATGTCTATCTACACGTCTGCTAAATTTTCTACAAACGTTTTCGGTTTATATCTAATCTAAGAAGATTTAAAAGAAAGAGGTTTAAATACAAATAAGGTGCACTGTCTGCTTATCAGTGTTTGCATTATTTTAGTGTCTTCCTGAAAATGTCGAATAAAAGGCTTGCGCGTGGCATACTCTTAAGGCGCTAGGACTAGCCAACTACTCGCGCCATACAAATGCACTTTTTAACAAATGTAATAATATGTAGTGAAACGCTTTAGCAAATCCAAATAGAACTCCAGACTGATAATGGATTGTTAATATTTTTTTATTCCATCATTTATTTAAATAATAATAAAAATAAAAAAAGTTGATTTTTCTCATTAGAAATCTGAAAGTCATTCGATTTCTAGATATAAGCAAAAACAGCATATATGCATAAACAAAAAATTCCATTTGCTTTTAGATTTCTACATTTAGTCAAAAAAGTTCGGAAATGGACACCGTTTCCGCAATGTATTTTGTATAGAAAAAGGAAACATACATTAACGAAAATCATTCGATTCCTAGACAAGGAATCATATATTGTAAGAATGACACTAATAATCGTCAGACTTAGTTAGTTTACTTGGGGTGCCTCGTCTAACTTTGCGATTTGGCTAGTACCAGGCCCTTAACATAACATACATCGACCACTATTCGACGTTATCGTGGCCATGATTCGTTTCACAAATGATAGGTCCCCTCTACCGCTGATAGTAGACATTGTGGGTTCAGATAATGGTTACTAACTTAACACACACACACGGCTCAATGTAGATTTAGGGATATTTTCATGATTTCAATGTATTTTTGAATTAATGGATGTTGGTTTAATAAACTAATACAATATGTTACTTTTGGTGGTTACTCCGATGTATGGGTAAACATTTTTTTTTGCTTTGGATTTCGGGAAAATGTTTAGGGTTTATTTTTATTTGGTGTGGCCTTACAAAAAACGTACCCGTTGTTTACCATTAAATACAAATAACAACAGCCAAATACACTTTTATTAGGTACGAACATTATACATTGTCAGCCTCAATGGCCCAGTGGCGCGACACTTCGGCGATCGCTCTCCGAAGTTAAGCAACGCTGGGTCCGGTCTGGTCTTGGATGGGTGACCGTTCGACCGTTGAGAGAGGCTGGCCGTGGTTCGGATTCCACGTTAAACTGTAGGTCCCCTTCCTTACTTACTAGGTGGTAGGGTAAATCCCGCCCGGGTTGGTACCATCGCATTGGATGAACGATGGTCGAAGCGGCAATGAAAATTGTCCGTGTTTTCCGTCCAGTTCAATGTAGCCGTGCAATATAAGGAAGGTCCTGGCATGGCGCCTAGTTCCCATGTGGTGTGTTGGGCTAATACCATGACAGAAAGTGTGGTATTAGCCATACATGTCCAGTCACATAAAAAAAAAACATATAAATGTCATGTCAATGATTTCACTATTGTACTACAAAGTTTCAATACCATTTTAATATAGGTAGCGTTTCGAATAAGAAACGATTTTCATGCAAACATAAATTAAATACTCTTCACTTATTTGTTTCTCAAGTTATATCTTTAGTAAAGGTATATTTAACTTATAGTTTATAGCTTTTACTGATAACTTAGAAAATAGAAAATATCTAAAGTTTATCAACTTGGTGTGACAAGAAGCCGCAGTCAGTACACTGGCACCTTCTCTGAAACCACGAAGATGTCTATCTACACGTCTGCTAAATTTTCTACAAACGTTTTCGGTTTATATCTAATCTAAGAAGATTTAAAAGCAAGAGGTTTAAATACAAATAAGGTGCACTGTCTGCTTATCAGTGTTTGCATTATTTTAGTGTCTTCCTGAAAATGTCGAATAAAAGGCTTGCGCGTGGCATACTCGACCACTATTCGACGTTATCGTGGCCATGATTCGTTTCACAAATGATAGGTCCCCTCTACCGCTGATAGTAGACATTGTGGGTTCAGATAATGGTTACTAACTTAACACACACACACGGAAAAATAGTAAAACTCAAGAACTGGGGGCTACCATGGTAAAGTAATTCACCGGGCGAACAGGCAAGTAAGTGATGAAAACCGACTTATAGTTGCATTTCGTACCACGGTAACTAGTAAATTTAAGTTCACTTGACCTACTAACACGACATTTGACAATCAGCATGGTACGAAATGCAATTGAGCGTTAATCTCTCACTTGGCTGTTCACCCGTAGAGGGTTACTATGGTAATAACCTTAGCAAATTATTCCAAGCGGTCTGAGTACATTATCAAACTGACTCACAGGTGGGGTTGGCAGACAATCCATCGAGCCTTAGTCTTGCCAATTGTGTCATACATTAATTAGTAATTATCACAAATTGCGTCACCTTTACCTTGAATTCACAATGAGTCTAACCGTGACAATCCCCGAAGTAAGATTTTCTTATTTGCCTACGTTGGTGAAATCATCGTACAATTGTATGGCAACAAATGAATATATTTTGATTTAAATTTACTTACAAGTGCTAGATCAAACGGATATCATCCAAACTCCCTAGAGACATCTTTGTCACAACCAGCTCATTTTGAGCGGAGCTAAGGACGCGAAGCCTTGCTTTACATTCGCATGTTCAATTCCCGCCCCGTTAATTTCAGTCTACATTTTCAGTGTATTTCGACACATACTCGTATGTGTAGTTTGCCAGGAAAGCGAGCGAGTTGTATCCATGTATATTTGTGTAGGTCTCCTTCCCCTACTAGGTGGGAGCGTTAGCCCCGTTTGTATGATCATATTGTCGAAAAGCGGCAATAAAAAAATGTAGTAGGTAGTGCTGATTAAGGGAAAAACCTGGAATGACACCTACTCCCTTTAGGTATGCGATGTTGCGGGCTAAATATAGGTGTGGTATTAGCCATCTATATCCAGTTACATAAACAATATCTCAGGTGTGGTTAACGTTACATATTTGCGCTTTTCTGAGACCAAACTTAATAGACTAGGAGGTCGCGAAAAAATGGTAACGATAACGTAAATGGCTGAAACTGACTTCACAGGATAAAGACCAACCCTCTGAAGCTAAATGTGTCAGTCTGCCTGCGCTAAGTGGTTGCGTTACGTAGATAAGGCGGCTGAAAATGTAGCTTTTGGTTACAAAAATATATATTATAAGGTTGCTTATTAATACCAAAACTGAATAAATATTTGTTTGCATTTCGTAGTTATAGGCGATTTAGGTTACTGATATAACTTTAGGCATCTTTAGGTATTTAATAAAAAAAAACAGAATGGTTATTTTTGCATTATTAATGGCTATCAATACGTCCAGACAATCAGTATATTCATCAGCAAGTACATACCAACATCGATTTAATATAGTCAATCTAGTTAATGCAACCACTTGGCGCAGGCAGACCGACATATTTAACATGAGAGGGTTGGGTTGGTCTCTAACATGTGAAGCCAGATTCAGCATTATCGTGACCAAAATGACGTGACCTCCCGGAATATAAGTGATCTAGCGATAATGTTTGCCGAGACACAAATTATTTATGAAATTTTCCCAATTCATAGGAAACAATATGAACGACAACGTGAAGGCAACCTAAGGGCAGCGTAGATATATATGTAGCTGTTCGACCGGGGCCACAGGATGAAATCCTATACTATATATTCTGTGATAAGGGCAAATTATTACTGACATTGAGTAGGCACGTATGAGCCATAGACCGTAACAATTACAAGTTTGACTTGATAAAAAAATAGTTCCTGATAATTGAAAAATATTAAAACCGGTTTATGGAAAATGTGTATTGATTGTGGACCTGGGTATAGACTAGGAGGTCGCGACAAAAATGGTAACGATAACGTAAATGGCTGAAATTGGGTTCACGGGATAAAGACCGACCCACTGAAGCGAAATGTGTCAGTCTGCCTGTTCCAAGTGGTTGCGTTATGTAGATTAGGCGCCTAAAAAGTTGTTATGGTGACAAAATATATATATATGATAAGGTAAATGGTTGCAAATGACGAAGCATGAAAGTATCAGTACATACTTGCTTAGCAATACAAATACGGGACAAATATTGAAATGCATTTCGTAGTTATAGACGATTTAGGTTACAGATATAACTTTAGGTATATTTACGTATTCAATTAAAAAACCGACTGGTTGTTGTTGTATAAATAATAGGTATTAATGTTTCCAGACAATCAGTATATTCATCAGCAGGTACATACCAGCATCTTTTTTATATAGCCATTCTAGATAACGCAACCACTTGTCATGGGCAGACCGACATATTTAGCATCAGAGGGTTGTTCTCTAACATGTGAACCCAGATTCAGCCATTTACCTTATCGTGACCAAAAATGTCGTGACCTCCCGGAATAGTAGGGCTTACGCACCTACACATCAGCGTTCGTCACGTACACACACAGGCGTTGTTGACCTGGATTGTTTTATCGTGATAACGTTACCACCGCCATTGTAGCGTTGACGTGAAAACAATATGAAAAATATGAGAAAGACATTTCTAAACTTTTGGCTGCTTTAAAAAAAATATGTTTCTAGTAAAAACGTCCGGAGAGAAGTTTAGAACCATATGAAGCACATAATAACAAAGCAACGTTTAATTCCAGTTGGCGGGTCTGACGCTGGTTGGCCTCGGTGTGGCTGCACAGCTTCAGATCACCCAGGTCACAGACCTCATCCACAGCCGCTATGAGATCGCTCCGGTTATATCCATCGTGGTCGGCTGCATCATCTTCGTGATCGCCTTCTACGGCTGCTGCGGCGCCATCAGGGAGAGCAACTGTATGCTGGTCCTTGTAAGTAGACATTTTACTTTTTTCATAAAAAGTTAAATAAATGGCACTGTCCGTCTGTCGGTTAGTGAGAGTGCCAATTAGCATTCCGAGGTGGGCAACGAATACACTGACGGGTAGACAAGACTTTTTTCACGCTCCTCTCGAAGGACCTAATGTTGAAACCTTCGCAAAACATAGAACAGCTTATTCTAGATTTTAGAAGTACGATTTAAAAGTCACGACCGGTTTGTAAATTAACAAAGTAAAATTATGTAACTCTTAGAATAAAATGTTTAAAGATGGGATCGATCTTAAGGGGGATTGCGGAATCGCCTTCTCGTAATGTAATTTAAATTGTTTAATTGTTTTATCTCATATTATTTTTCCTTTTATCAATTTGTACACATGCAAACTTTATTACCATATGGGTTCAAAATTGCCTGAAATAAACCATTTTATTATTATTATTTTTAAAGAAATGCTTAAATTATGTATGGAGGGCAAAATGTATTTCTCAAAAATAAAGTACTTGAGATGTTCATAGATTCAAAATATTCAGAGCAAAATCCAAATCAAGTTAGGCCACATACTATCTCTTCTAAATACATGTAGCCAATTATTTGCGTTCCTCTGTTGTCCTCCTCAAGAAATACAAACAATAATGAGACATCAATTTAGACTTAGTTGAAGTTCCATTGGGGAGAGTCCCTAATCATGGCTTGTGGATAAGTGATAAACAAGCAATACAATGTCTATTACATCATGTACTAAAAAGTTAAGTATATTTGTGACTCTCGCAAAATTAACAGGTATTATTAATTCATCCACTCTCTGGTATGGAGACCCGCTGTAACATTTCGTTACAATACCACAACTAATACAATACATTTGTTTCCAGTACGCGGTATTCCTGATCATCCTCATCATAGTCCAGGTCGTTCTGTCCGTGCTGATCTTCACGAACCTCTCCGAAGCGAACGCTGTCGTCACCCAGTGGCTCAACGAAGCCTTCGCAAACACCAGCGCAGAGTCCACCGCGGCCTTCAACAATATGCAGGCGGCTGTGAGTAATCCTCTATACATACCTACTAGATAAGTCACTTATGAATCTAAGCCGATAACATATAATTTCTTCACTGATATTACCTAATTACTACTCATAGATGAATCGCAATCAATACCCAGAGCGCAAGATAAGTAGTAATATAGATCCGAAACAATTGGAGCAGAGGGGGAAAAAATTGAGAACAAATGACAATATTACTATCTAATCTATATAATATTATAACCTATAATATTATAATTATAACTAGCTGAGGTACCTGGCTCCGCTTGGATCAAGGTCGTTTTTGGCCGAGGTCGGGCTGAATGATTTCCTGGCTATTATATGAATTCCCCATACAAACTTCCACACCCTTGCAATAGGTCCTTACCTTGCCTTCGAGTTTTATTTTCATCACAAAATTTCCTTCTCCAAGGTCCAGACTACCTCTTTGCTAAAAATTTTCTAAATTAGTTAAGCTGTTTATTCGTTAAAACGCCATTGACAGACATACAGAGTTACTTTCTCGTGCACGTAGTTCTTTATTTTATAAAAAAAATCTGATTTTAATAATATTATTTAATTAAACTGTAAACTATTTTTTAAATGTCATACACTTTTATCAAGATCTTCCAAATTTTAAATTTGCTGGTTAATAATAGAAAATCATTAGATACCAATATTCTAACAAAACGTTATCGTTTTAGTTGAGGTGCTGCGGTACGACCGGTCCGACTTCGTACCCGCTGGCCGCACAACTCAACCTGCCGCAATCTTGCTGTGAAACCACAATCCTCGGTACCTGCACCACCGCCACCGCCTTCCAAACCGGCTGCATCACCATCGTCAGTGACTTTATCAGCACCTTCGGCGGTGCACTTGGTGGTGTCGCCATCGCCATTGCCGCTATCGAGGTAACTAAGTGCTTCCTAATGTACCTTCTTAGCCTGCCGCAGTCTTGCTGCGAAACCATTGTCCTCAACGCCTGCATCAATGCCACCGCATTGCAGACCGGCAGCAGGTCGGATGTGCACGTGTCGCCATCGCAATCGCCGCTGTTGAGGTAACGTAAAGTCTCCTCTTGTAACCGCTGTCGTAATATTTTAGCCTTCGGCTTTTTGTTTTGGAACCAACATCCTCGGCTCCTGCACCATCGCCACTGCCTTAGAAACCGGCTGCAACACCATCGTGAGCGACTTTGGCAATGCACTCGGTAGTGTCGCCATCGCCATTGCCATTTTCGAGGGAACTCATTAACTCCTCTTGTTCTCAATGACGTGATAGCTTAGCCTGCCACAGTCCTGCTGCGAAACTATTCTCGGAGCCTGCGCCTCTGCAACCGCATTCCAGACTGGCTACATCACTATATTCGGTGACTTCATCAGCAGTTGAAGCAGCTATATAACTTTTATCGTTATCTAATCTTAGTATTTATTTAAATATCAATATCAACTATAATACGTGCTAATTGAAGGTCCTTTTACATAATCTTGGTTTCTCCATAGGATACCATACAATGATCCTTTTTATGTCGATCTCGTCCATTAACTCTTACCTCTTCACATACTTGCCAGTTATTTTAGTTTTGTGTCGACCAGAAAGCAGTAATAGTGATTTACCTTCTCTGTTTACACAATGTATGAAATAAATTTATAATATGCTCTGTCTTTTCGTAGGTTGTCGGAGTGATCTTCGCGCTGTGTTTGGCCAACCACGCCCGGAACAAAGACAGAAGGTCTCAATATTAATTATTTATGCTATAAATTACAGCGTACACTATGTAATACAAAGACTACTTAAGCTAATACTTAATTCGCCTGTCCGTCCAGAAACTATGATTACATGAGTTGTATTGTTTTGTATTGCGACGGTTCTGGCAACTCTGTGTTGTCATATGACCATATGAGCATGTGATTAAGTGCATTTTTCACCTACTGCTGATTAGCTTAATCGCCACATATAAAGGGCCTTTCTTAGCAGCTTGCAATCAATACCAGTACAAGATAATCAGCACTAGTAATAAAGGCCCTTTAGGTATCGATTAAAATAATTCAGCACTAGGTGAAAACCAGGCTAACATTGCCTTAATAATATGTTAAGTGTATGTTTGTAGGTAACATGCACTAATAAATGTCATGTATTCATATTTTTTGGACGAACGCTACTTCACGTTTTCTTTTCATGCATAGATATATTAGCATTAAATATCTAACAATAAAACATTACGGTTTAATTACGTATTTCATTGAATGTTGCCCTTTATTAAGTATCTAATCACGAATTCCTTTCATTTATACTTAATTGCAGATATGCTTCACAAGTTTTCTTTCAATTTCGGTTTTATTACAATATCACACTAGTATTAACAATTCTTGGAAAGCAATAAACGATAATGATATCATTACCAAACAAGTGAACTTACATGAGTTGACTCATACATTCTCTGAAACTTAAAAGATACCTTAATACAACGGCTAAATTCCTATTGGTACCTCCTTACTTATCAGGACGGTGATAAAGCGAGTCATTATTATCTATATGAAACTCGAATCGACCAATCCCCAATTCAGTATCGGATGTTATCATTGAAAGGCTCTATTTTCTTTCAGTTTTCACAAAAGCCATCTAGCGGTCTCGGTCAGAACTCGATCAAAATGTTCTCTTTAACCTGGCGAAAGATTAATTTCTTTGCGGTTGCGTGTAACCGACTCGTTACTTACAAGATTACATTTTGTTAGAATACTTAAAAGCAATCACTTCATCCTGGTATACGGTTACTTCATTCACGTCTTTCACACTTATCGGCTCCGGCAAGTCGTTTCTTCATGTAACATCTCTCAAATGAGATTGTAAGTCACTTATCTCTTGCTTAAAATTTTCATAAAAAAAGCGTTTAAAATTACAAGTTTTCGTAATCGTTTGATTTGAAAACCGTTTTGTCTGTACACGAACATGAAAATACTAAATATTTTTTCTATTTAGGGTTTTTATGACTAAAAATGCGTGTGTCATTAGCTGAATGTTTACTTTTTCCTACTGGGATCCATACTCATATTTGCTTCAGATCGATATGTACGCTTGTGGTTTTCCATACTTTTGTGTGTATGCCTGTGCTTGGCTTAAAGAGACTGAAAAATGATGTAAATTCTTACGTATGCTCAGTTTCTGGAAATGTGGTACGAATTCTAATTGACAAAATTTCATTTCTGGCAACAGCAAGTTTCTTCTCTTATAGCCTAGGCGAAATAAATGTCCTTGCTTTCATTATCAATGTTTGATTATTTTCAGGTGGTAATGTGGTCATCCCTAGCAGAACTCTGCAAGTCGTGAAACGTTCAGAAAATAATTCTCAGCTACACCAATACACATTTCACCCATTTAAATTAATTCCATTATTGATTATAAGATTTTTGATATTAAAAGTTTTAACGTTTGTATTTCAGTTGGAGTGTATAGGATAGCTACAAGGAGAAGAAAGGGGTGACAAAATATTTCGTTACGCACATGTAATTCCGATCCGATTCAAGACCTGCCTTTGTAAATATAAAAGGAAACAACAAAATGTTAAATATCACACTTTTGAGATAAAGTTTTGCACTTTGTATTTAACGTTACTTGTTGTCTTTTTAAAACCAATGAAAGTATACATATTTGCAACCAGTAAAATTTTCGAGTTACTTTGAGAGTTAACACTTTTATACTTATTATATTATTTATTTATTTGAAGCCGAATGTTTCTGATTTTAACTTTATGAAGATGTAAATTTAAATGTTTAAAGAAATATGTATTAAATTCTAGCTATAACAAATCTATAAATTTAGGTATGTTCATTCTTTTGACAACATTTAAATCTCATTTTTAAATTAATTGTTAAGGGTATTGTACACATTGTGATTGTTTAATTTATGACATGTTAGCTTTTTTATAACAGATGTTTTGTTCCCAGACACATAACAATAAGAACTTTGTACATATTATAATTAAACCTGGAAAGCACAAACATTGTTTTTCTCATTACTGTGAATATACTATTTTGTTAGATTAATGTTAAACGCGGCACATGGCAAGTGGCACCAGGCCGTCACATAAGAGTTACTAGACGACATCCATGGGCTTTATTACCGAGGCTATGAAAACCATGTCGTCCGGCCAGGTGCCGGTCGCACAAAGTTGGAACTTAGGTTGTACTTTGGGGACATACCACATTCCACAGTTTACCAATCTTATAGATACATCTAGAGGATCGGTTGGTTATAATTTTTTTACTGTCGAAAGTGATTGGGGGTGGTCATTGGGTCCCCGTTCTGCGTTAAGCGTTGGTAGAATTATAATCAGATATGAATGACCAGGGAACTGTGCGACGTGAGCTCTTCACCGTAGATTTCAGAAAGTAGAGAGGCCCTGATGGTGCTTCCGCGGTTAAAGATGTGTGCTCCAGAATTAGTTCCTGTCCTAACCCGCCTTTATTGCCTATCGTATTCCGCCGGTATCCTCAGCCAAACACCGAACCATGGCCAAAATTACCATTAAAAGTGACGAAGCGCAACATTAACTCTCTGCTAATGAGCTATCTAGAGAGCAACTAACCCTTCAGCGTTCACTTATAAGAGAGAATAACCTATGGAATCAATTAGGAAACGACCTGCTGGTGATCACATAGTTTACGCCCCACATGAGAAGGTCTGAATCTAGGGCGAAAAGCTCACGTCGCACAGTTCCCTCCTTTTCTCACCTGCGAATTGAGCCAAGAAGAATTCGAAACGATCACTGGTCAAAGAAAGGAAACGATAGTGAAAGCGAATCGATCTCAAACTACTTCAAAGTACGGCATAATCTACAAAGCAATATATAATCATATTAGGAAGCAAAATAATTGAAAAGTGGTTATCGTATGAATTGAGTCACACGTATTGAATCACATCAGCACACGAGTTAAGTGGTACGCTACGTTACCTAACCGGCACAAAAAATATCGGATTCTAAATAGTATAGTCATTTGTGATGACAAATGTATCCCATACAATAATTGGAAACGTTCATCACAATTACTTAATTCTGGAGAATTAGCCAAAACTTGCCCCAAGCGAAAATTGGATAAAAAAAACTGGTAATTAGCGGACCAGTGTTCGTATAAACAAAACCTTCTTAATAATTTGGCGAGACAATTATTGCAGTTATGTTTTACCAACAATTAAAAACGATGATGGAAAAGCTCGCCGTTTAACAAACGAGACTGGTAAATTGTTCTAGCCCACTGGCTACTTCAGGACAATACTCGACAAAACACTGCATGACAGATGGTCGCAAAATCAGAGGAGCTAAGACTGGAAACTCTCCGTCGCCCACCATCTGCTTTGTTGCAGTTGCTTCAACTGATTGCATTATTAATTTCAAGGAAAAATTATCCATTCTACGAGGCCTTCAAAACAGCTTTCAAAGAATTGCTTGATTCTTGAGATCAGATTTTTTAAGTAAAGGAATTAATAAACTTACCCTTAAATGGCGGATGAGCATTGATAACAGTGGTACATACTTCGATTGGTTCATTAATGTTATTTCATTAATTACCATAAAACGCATATATTCTTGTAAACCAAACTAATACCAGCTACTTACTTGTAACAAAGATGACAGTCGATGCCGACAATCAGAGCTTAAGATGAAAAAAATGAGGCTACTGAATCATTAGCAAGTGACCTACACAGGGGAGCTCGGGCAGAGCGGAACCCGAGTGGAGCCAAACCTTTGCGGAAGGGGAACCCGGGTAGAGCATGGAGGTAATTTCTTCACCTCCATGGGGTAGAACGGAACCTATGTAGAGCGGAACCTAGTTGGGGCCAATCTTGAGAGGCAGCACAGCCCGAACGAGCGCGGAAGGCCCTGGAAGCCAACTTCTTCGCCACTTTGACGGATAGTCCAGCGGGTCCTCCATCGGTTGGATTAGAGCGCCGGCTGAGGACCGGAATGGAACGATCTCTTCAGGTTGTACCGTACCGCAATCAAAATTGGAAGAAGAAAAAGAAACCCTGTTATCCGGTAAAACGTTGGTTTCCTTGTAGTCAGAACCATCAAACTAAGTTCGGAAATACACAAAATTCATTCGTGACAACAAATAAAAGTCCCCGTAGAAAACCAAAGTATGTCAACCGACCTTAGTGGAAGCCCATGGGAAGAAATGAATTTTGAATTTTTGAATGTTAAATTAACAGCGATCGGAGCGATCATTTAATGTGCAGAAGAGAAGAGAAAGAAGGATTTGATGACATTTTCTACGACGAGGAATATCAAGCCACTGAAGGCGAGACCGGTATTCAATATTTATCGGCGTGAGGTATGTTCCGGTACGGCCCGTAAGCTATATGCACATGTTCTTTGATTTAAATTTATCTTTGAATTTGAAAACTACTGCTAAATTTACTTTATATTTGGTATCTAATATCAGGTAAAGAATCTTCGCTTCTGTCGATGTCAACAACATCCAACATCATTTGATATTTCTGATCATCTTTTTAGTCCAGGTGGTCCCGACTGTGCTGATCTTCACCAATCCCTGCAAAGTGAATGAGGTCGTCACCCGTTGCTCAACGAAGTCTTCAATTATACTCAGGCGGGTGAGAGTAATCACACTCAAATCACTTATTTAAAGCTGATTAAATAATCTCTTCGACGATCTTATTATTCACAGATGAATTCCAACCAATTTCACAGAGTGCGGGTAAGCATTAGGATAAGAGATTCTAATCAATTAATTTGACTTTGACGGATTAATTACTGTTGATATTTTGTTATCTTCAAGAACATGCTGATTGAGTGAATAAGCAGTTTACCCTTTCATTATTTCGTTATTCACCTCAATTTACCAAAAAAGTATAATAATAAAACTTTATGGTCTCGTTATGTATCTCACTGTATCTAATCACATATTATTCCTTTTTACAAATATATAGTTGCCGATATGCTTTACTTTATCTGTAGATTTTGTTTTTTTCCATCGATGACGTTAACGGAAAATCCACAAATATTAAAGAGACGATCATAATAGCAACATTTTTTCTTGTTAACTTAGAAAATATATGGATGATAAGATACGAAAAAATTATTTTCATATCTTATTTAGTATAATTTAGTAGTAGTGAAGTAATTTTTTTAAGTGGACATCGTTTTCATGTCTTACTTGTTAATATTAATAACATAGATATCTCTAAAACGAATAAAATAAATTTTAATGAATTAATCGTGTACAATCTTATATTGTGTGAATAAAATTGCAACTAAACACGTGATTTAAAAAAGTTATAAAAAAATGATTTTTAACTAGTTATGAACTTATGAACTATATTAACTAACTTATGAATTTCTGATTCACCATTATTGCAGACAAGGGCGTCGCCAGCCGATGGCGCAGGGGGGGGGGGGGGGGGCAAGTTGACTTTACCTACTACAATTCATACTTTTCTCATTCTCATTGGTGAATTCATTCGAGTTTCGACGCACGGGAATGATTGTTCAAGGCTTGAACTTCAAGCAAATCAACTCAAGGACTTAGGACCTTTGGTTGCATTATATTTGGCAACTTTTTTAGAATCTCTAGGGGGGGGGGGGCAGCTGCCCCTCCCTGCCCCCCCTTGGCGACGCCCTTGATTGCAGAACTTTTTCTTGTAAGCCTTGAGTTATCTGTGTCTGAAAAGGCGACTTACGCTTGCCCTGCAACGAAATGTTGCAGGGCCAATCGCCAGTATAGGCCTATTTTTCACATTTTTTTATTTCTTCCGAATGGTAAACATTATAAAGCTAATTCAGTTCCAAGGTATCCTTTGCCATCAAATGTTTATCATTAGGTACTACTAATATGATTGTAGGTACCTATTAAATGAGACAAAATCAACGAGCTCGACCCAAAAGTTTATTAAAAAAATATTTTAAAAAGGTCTAAACTTTTGGGTTGAACTAGATTTCATATTTTATTTTATAATTTTTGTTAACATTACCGCCATCATGAAACCATGGTATGGGTACAACTTAGGACCACATAACTCTTGAGAGCTAAGCAAGACAAGTCCAGCTAGCCAAAACTCGAAGGGACTCAATCATATATATGTTTGTAATATTCCTACATCAATTGTTGATGACTGACTAGCCAGTTGGATGGAGGATAATTAATAAAGGAATAAAAGGATAAAAAATAATTGTATCTGGCCACGTGTATTCTATTACCATTCAGAAGCTCACAAAAAGGAGCAAGAAAAGATGAATAATATGTTTAGTATTATTTGACCTAGTTCAGTAGTTCAGTCACAGACTATATACATAGGATTACGTCCAGGAGCTCAACTCCATACAAAGTCCCGATTTCGTGCACCTGTACAGGCACATTTCGCTTGCATGGGCTCTAAGCTAGTTTCGCGATGCTGAACTGTCGCAAATCGTCCCTCGAAGCCAAGATGAAAAGTAATCAATAAAAACTCAGGTAAGAGTGAGTTTGAATTCGTCGCTAAATATCAACTCACTTTTTTAAATAGTCCATGTTTCCACACTTCTTGAACACAAGTTTAGTGAGTTAAAAATTTAGTTTGTCCCATAAATACGTTGGAAGTATAAATAACAGTCCCGTTGTTTAAATAATAATATATTTCCCAGCTGTTTTTAGGTTAACTCACTCCAGAACTCGATCTCACTCCACCAGAACCAGCTTTGCTCCGCCATATCTCACACTCCCGACACTCGATGGAGGGAGGGTATTTATCTCAAACATCGCAGCAACTACATATGGGCCTCATTTGTAGTTACCGCCTTTTTAATAAGGAGGGCAGTAAAAAGTAAAAAAGTAAAAAAGATTTATTTGTTCATAATATTACATACATCGGTATAATTACAACCATGGGTTACAGTACATAGTTTTGATGAACAGGTAATATTTTAAGCCCTGGCTCCCACACTAGGATTCCCTGTGCTGCTGTGGGCGTCAGTGTCTTTCGTCGCACTAATTGTGCACTGTGTTGGCGTTAGTAATGTATAAGAAATAATATATAAAGACAATAATGTAATGTATTAATGTATGTACATGTAAACACGTGTAAACAAGGGTGTTTTTGTATATATTAATATTAATATTAGCTGGAATTGTAGTATCTTAGAGGTGATGTTTTTTCATTTAAAAATATAAGTCGTGAATCATATTTATTTGTTTTGATGTAGCTAGAATAATTTGTTATAGTTTAGTGAGTTTTTAGTCTCTAGTCTGTATTTGTGGTGTATTTATTTGATTATAACAAAAAGATTTTCTGTGTTAATATAATTTAGGTTCAGGAGCCAATTGGTGAGTGACTTGGCGCAACTTCTTTGTGTGAGGGTTTTGAGTTGCAGAATGTGTTTTATTTTAGAATAAGTATACATAAGAAGCAGTATATATCTACTCTGGTTATGTGGTTCAGTTGCTCCGATAATGAGGTCGCTATTCACGTTATTTATTCAGTTGTTTTTGCCGATGTTGGAATGACGGTGGTTATAAATTTAAATGTCTATCTTCAATCTTACTCACGTCAAGTTACAATCGACGGTATATCGACAGATTTTAGGGGCGGCAAATTTGGGGCAACAATTTTTTTGCTCCTTAAGGTGGCCCAACCCGCTCATCTCCCCATAAAAAAGGGGAAAGAAGATCACGCCCATATTTCTTGTCAAAGATCCAAAATGTTGCTCAAAATAGCTTTATTTGATCGAACTAGATGTCTGATGACCGTTGGCATTGTAAAATTGTGTTTGGTTTCTAAGTTATAAGGTCCGAAAGTTCCAATATTCGCGCGTTTTATACAATAACTTTGGAGGTGGATTACGCAATGATAAAGTAAGAACATCTTAAAATGATTAGTCAAATTTAATCAAGATTTATGATCTATTTGATTTTTGTTAGATTTTTTACTACAGCGGTCGTGGTTTACTTTTAGCTATAAGTCGTTTTAAAATTAAAATTTTCGTAAATCTTACCAAATCATGCACTATGCACATTGTCTTTTTTGTGGACATGTTGCATCTTCCTCATCGCGAAGCCTGTCTTATTCTTTGAAACAGAGAAGGTCCCAGAGCGCAACAGCACGGTTTTGTACCGTGCCCGCGAATGAGTTAGGCCCGCCGGGTTGGGCCACCTTAAGCCAAAAGTTCCTACCAACTTCCCGGACTCATTTGAGGCCGAAAAGAGTGACTTTTGAGGCGGCTGGCTAGAGCCACAGTGCGCTCTGATGGTTTTCGAAATGTTTGTGGCCTGACGGTATATTATTTTGACGTTTTGAAATGTGCCTAAACTCTAAACTAAAAATGAACAAAAATGTAACTTTAATTTTTTTTTATTCCTCAAAGTTCTAAATACCATTTTATGAGTCTACACATTGTTGACCCTACTCTCAAATTAGTACAGATTTTATCATTATATAGATTTTTTTAAATATGTTATTGATGTCCACCCCGACCAGCAAAAGCCATGTTTTATGAACCCCTTAAGGTGCCCGACGTTGCCCATGGGCTTTCGAACTTTCAGGGTGGCTGCGAAAACCAACCTGGCCGGTCAGGATTTAATTTAATTCAAATCTTTGTTGCCCTAAAATTTTGTAAATAAGCCTAAAATCGGTATGGGTACATTTGTTGAGAAAGGAACTTGATTTACGATAAAAAAAAGATTATTTTTTTTTAATCTGAGATGGCTAAATGTTATTTTAAACCTTACGGGGGTGAATGGGGGTTTAAAAGAATGTATGGAGAAACAAACATTTTTTTTAAATCATCGACGGTTTCTAATAAAAAAGTGTTTGATAAGTACTTTCGAGACAATTAAAGAGACCCAATTATTAAAATAAAATATTTTTAATTAAAAAAGGACCGCCTTCAAAAAAACACACCGGAACTAAAAAGCAAAAAAATATTGGTTACTTTTAATTATTGTACGATAAGCTATTTTGTTACCTAACTAATTTTATACAATTTCTTCATTTTAATCACCAATCCACAGAGCAGCAAATTAACGTGCCCCTTCACCAGCGCGCGCCTTTATAAAGCCGAAAGTACTGCCTTGTCTAATCATGTGGGTCGGTAAACTCCTGCGTAACTAAACGTACGGCTCGTATCCCAGGGGCAGGTGGACCTGCCTTCCGTATTAGTGGCCTGGGTTCAAATTACAGATTAAGTAAGTAAGAGCTCCTTTCTTTGATCTATGGTTCAAACCGAAACGCCGTTCATGCAGAGCTTTTATTCTCTTTTTGAGTTTGATAAGTGCATTTCGTTACGAATGAGAGCCGTTCTATGGTTCGGAACCATTGAAATATGTAGGTCCGCTTCCGCTACCTGGAGGGATAAGCCTGCCCAGGTTGGTACCATCGCATTGGTAAAAGCTGCAATTAAAACTGGTTCGGCAGGCAATGCCACATCCACTGTCACTATAGTAGCCCAACACCGCATTCCCGAAGGAATTAGGTGCCATGCCAGGACCTTCCATTTCTCGGCTGCATTGAACTGGATGGAAAACACGGACAATTTTGCATTGCCGCTTCCACCATAGTTTCATCCAATGCTGTAGTACCGACCCGGGCGGGCTTAACCCGACAACCTAGTAGAGGAAGGGAACCTACAGTTTTACATGGGTTCCGAACTATGGTACAGCTTGTATTCGTAACGAAGTGCGCTTATCCAACTCAGAAAGTGAAAGAAAGTGGTGTATGACCGGTGATTTAAATCCAGACCTCTGGAATAGTAGGGCAAGTCCTCTAGACCCTATAACACGAGTTGTACTAAACGCATAACTAAACGTATATAAGTAATTCCGTCCTATGGCAATGCTTTGCTACGTACTAAGTACTAAGAAAGGATATTGTTCGGGGGTGAAAAAGGGTGGCAAAGTTTGTGTGGAATATGTTCAGTTTTTCTCTTGATCTTAATCCTCTTTGATATAACCAACATACAACTACAACACTTCAAGACTTCACGACTTTACTACTTCATTTCACTTCCCCATACCTCGGGCTACATATCAATAGCAAACTCCAATCCATCCATACTAATATTATGAATGCGAACTGTCTGTTGCGTTTTCATTCCAAAACCACTGAACCAATTTTGATGAATTTCGGTATAGGAACGGTCGTAACCTTGGATCTATAGACTACCTTTTGTGGCGAAAATTTAAATCGAAGGGGCTAAAATAGGGGTTGAAAACTAGTGAGTTTGATACGTTTATGTAACATGCATGCGATTATAAGAAAATAACAACGTAAGAAAACCCATCGGAATTCATCGGACCCATTCGGAACTAATATTTATATGTATATAAGTAGTTTGTACTCGTATATTGTGAAAAATATTTGATGTAATAAATTCATTTGCCTCTATAACTGCTACTCGCACTACTGCTCATGATACCCAAAGGTAGAGTGGTAGAGAATGCCGCTGGCATTAAGTTGTACCTTTTGTCTGAATTTTGAGTGCAATAAACATATATAAATAAATAACTTCGGACGGATATCTAGCAATGCTGCTCATTATTTGAGCCAAAACATTATTTAGAGAAATGAGTTTGACAAGTCAACCCTCGGGAAACCGAATGATTGTTTGTTTGCTTTAGGAGGAAATAACCTGTCGCGCTTTACATGCAAATAAAAATGTATTTAGAATAATTGATTAATTAAAACTATACTAAAACTATGAGCATATTTAACATAGTTGTATTTGTAGTATTTACCATAATGCTCTCATTCCTTCTGCGGTGCGACGTTCTTTAATACTTTTTTTTCGAACACCCTAAAAGTTGTGCCCAATTCTTAATTTGAAATGTTAAAAAATATCACTCACTCGTGGTTTGCTTGGATTTTATATCGTTTTTTTTTTATTATCGCTTTGAAAACAATATAAAATTACTACTATTGCAAAATAAGGAGTATTTTCTTTGCCACCAAACGAATAATAATAAAAAATATATTTATTTTCACACACAACAGTACAATAATTGGTATACAGTGTCAGATACAATTAAAAACAGTAGTGGGAACCAAGTAAAGAAATATCAAAATAAGAAAGATGTGCGATGTGTGAAAAATGGCTGTGGCTCAGCCGGATGTCAGCAGGGGCGAACCCGCTGGCCGCTGGTCTTCCGCCACCGCCACCTACAGAAGCGTCAGTGGAAGTGTGTACACATTTTTAAATTGCCTATTTTAATAATAATAATAATAATAATAATAAAATGGTTTATTTCAGGCAATTTTGCACCCATATAGTGATAAAGTTAAAGTTAAAGATTTTATTTAAAATCCAACCATTTGTTAGTTATGTTGGGTGTTTAAGTGAAGCGTGAACTTCACGCTTCACTCAAAGCAACTGGTTTCCATCCCCTATCCTGGCGCATTGAGAGATCAGCCAAGTTTTAAATGCTAACAGCAGGCCTATTCCTGGAATTACGTAATCAGGAATCCTGAGTCTACAAAACCGATTTTATAGCGATTTTCAAAACGTTTTTTTCGACGGCAAACCTTAAATAATTTGAAAATAATAGTTCCGGAATAATTACTTACTTTAACCGAATTAGAAAACCGATAGGAAAGTAGTTTTACAGAGTCAGGATTCCTGATTCCTGAATACGGATTTCCAGGAATCGATCTGCAGAAGCAAGTTCCGGTCATGCCTGAGGCACTGACATACGCGTGAGCAGTGAGCCTTGCGGTGCCGGAGGGGACCTCACGACGTCTGATATTTTGGCTGGGTTGCAAGAAGCATAGCAACGGAACCCTACACTAAGGCCATATATTAATGGCGTCTAACTCGAGAACGGTGAGACTTGCGGTGCCGAGGGGACCGCACGACATCTGATATTTTGGTTGGGTTGTAAGAAGCGTGGCAACGGAACGCTAGACTAAGACCATAGATTAATGGCGTCCAACTCGAAAACGGTGAGCCTTGCGGTGCTGGAGGAGACCGCACGACGTCTGGTATTTTGGACTGGTTGTAAGAAGCGTAGCAACGGAACCCGAGACTAAGGCTATATATTAATGGCGTCTAACTCGAGAACGGTGGACTTGCGGTGCCGAGGGGACCGCACGACATCTGATATTTTGGTTGGGTTGTAAGAAGCGTGGCAACGGAACGCTAGACTAAAACCATAGATGAATGGCGTCAAACTCGAGAACGGTGAGCCTTACTGTGCTGGAGGAGACCGCACGACGTCTGATATTTTGCACAGGTTGTAAGAAGCGTAGCAAGGGAACCCTAGACTAAGGCCATATATCAATGGCGTCTAACTCGAGAACGGTGAGACTTGCGGTGCCGAGGGGACCGCACGACATCTGATATTTTGGTTGGGTTGTAAGAAGCGTGGCAACGAAACCCTAGACTAAGGCCATAGATCTAAGGCGGTGGCGCCGCGCAGCCGCACTGCGTCTGTCGAGGCGCCCGTTAATTCGGTGTTAAAACAAGACCTTTAATCCAACCGGACTCATGTAACGGGAGAGTGACCCACAGTTCCGACCGGTTGTCGCGGCGCCCCGCCAGCGATGCACACGACTCGGCTTCCGAATAAAGCGCTTTTAAATGTTGAAGTTGAACCAACTGTCGTTGTTTTAACTCAACACAACACTTGGTATCAAAGTTTCCTGCCAGGAACTTCCTCGCGTTGCACGGCTCTACTGAACTGGATGGAAAACGCATTTCAATAATTCCATGTGGTTACCAGAGCGGGCGAAATTAGCCCTAAACCCTAGTAGAGAGTTTCACGTAGAAACCGATAGCCGTTCCATGTTCAAGGTTACGGAACGGCTAGAGTCGCATAGGTGCAGTCGGGTTCTTGATGGGTGATCGTTGAGGCTGGCCATTTTCACCAACCCCATACTTTTCAATGAGTATTTAATTATAGGCGCTAACCTTAAAATAAATTAAGGCCTTTCGCCGTAGAGACGATCGGGTACTACTTAATTCGAGCCGCTAGCCTTAAAATAATTTCGGCCTTTTGCCGTAGAGACGACTAGGTAATAGTTATTTCTAGCCGCTAGCCTTAAAATTAATTTTGGTCTTCTGCCGTAGAGACGATTGGGTACTACTTAATTCTAGAGGCTGGCCTTAAAATAATTTCGGCCTTTTGCCGTAGAGACGAATGATTAAGTATTAGTTATTTCTAGTTTCAGTTTCAGTTTCAGTTTCTTTATTTCCTCCATTAGATGTATATTACACACTCGGATTCGTCATTTTTTTTTTCCTGTCGGTTCGATTACTTCTGGCGAAGAAGAGCCGACAAGAAACTTCGTCAGGTTGGTCATTGTATTATTATTTTTTTCTTTTTTTTTCCAGTGATACTTACAAACTAGTTTACAGTGATTGATTGATTACTACTGCTCACAAAGAACATTATTATAAGAACATTATATACATTGGTGAGGAGCAAACTCTTGACTACTATAATGACATCTTATTCTAAATTAATAGGAATTATGATCTAAATTATTCAGGTGTAAAAAGCCATCGTCATTTTTGATACAAGGTAATATCAAATTAAATATAAGTTAGTAAATAAACAAATTCATACTACAATGTAGTACCCATGTCAGAAAAAATAATAATAATAGAAAATAATAATAATAATAATAAAAAATTTAATTGGTAGTACCATGTTAGGTACCCGGTCAAGTATGTAGTCATGAGCTTTAATTTAAACAAGTTTTCTATCTAATAAGGCTTCCTGGATAGTGTAGTAGCTTTTTTTTATTAATACTGATTTCAATTTGCTCTTAAAACATTTATCTCCTAATTTCCTGATCTCCTCTGGAATTTTGTTGTATAACCTAATACTATTGCATATAAAACTTTTTGAAAATTTTGATGACCTATGCTTAACATTTTGTAAATCAGTTTTATGTCTAGTATCGTAGTCATGTACATCAGCATTTAAGGTATTATGGTGCTTATATTTCCTAGCATGGCAGATATTTTGATACACATATGCGCTAGGTAGGGTCATAATTCCTATTTCGCTGAATACATTCCTACAAGAATCTATAGCTTTCATGCTAAGAATACAACGCAAGGCTCTTTTTTGCAAGACAAATATTCTATTTGCTTCTGCTGCATTTCCCCAAAACATTAGTCCATACAACATGAGACTATCGAAGTAAGCAAAGTAGACAGTTTTTGCAGCTTGCGTGCCACAGAGTTCCTTGATTTTTTTAATGGCATAACAGGCTGAGCTCAGTTTACCAGCAAGACTGTCTATGTGGGGTTTCCAGCAGAATCTATTGTCAATTATTAATCCCAGAAAAGTTAATTCATTAGCCATGTTTAACGATAATTCCTCTACAGTATTGGTTACGTCTTCATTATTTTTACGCCTATGTGCCCCAAGAACAAAATGCATTACATTCGTTTTATTAGTATTTAACAATAGATTATTGTGTTCAAACCATGATGTGAGCGACTTAATTACTGACAAGAAAACCTCCCGTAGTTCAATTATATTTTTGTTTTTCAAAACTACTGAGATGTCATCTGCAAACATAACTAGTTCTATGTCTTGCCCGATTGAACCGGAAATATCATTCACATAAATCAGAAAGAATAATGGACCAAGGATAGAGCCTTGCGGTACTCCTATTGTAACAGGGTCAACATCCGATTTTATACCACTGACCTCACATATTTGTTTTCTGTTTTCTAGGTATGTTTCACATAAACGTAGCTCTTTTTCTCTTACTCCATAATACTCTAATTTTAATAACAATATATCATGTCTTACACAGTCAAATGCCTTTGATAAGTCACAGAAAATGCCATATGTGTGCTGAGAATCATCCAAAGATGTTAATAAAGTTTTTATCATAGCTGCAATGGCATCTCCTGTTGACTTACCTTTGCGAAATCCAAATTGTCTGAAATTTAGTAGATCGTGTTTAGTGAAGAAGTGAGTCAAACGTTTTTCCATAACTTTTTCAAAAACCTTGCTGAAAACTGGTAGTAAGGAGACCGGACGGTAATTCTCAACATTATTGTGACATCCTTTTTTATATAATGGTATGACCTTTGCTATTTTGAGGGAATCGGGAAATGTGCCATTTTCTAGACATTGATTTATAACTTGTTTTAGAGGATTTATGACACCTGTTAATGACTTTAGTAATTTGGGGGAAATATTCCAAAGATCTTGAGAACGTTTAGACTTAAGGTCTCTAAGAATGTTTTTAACTTCTAAGTATGTGACAGGACCGAAAGTAACTGATGCAGTGCTACGTGCTGTATAATCCTGCAGGTGATTTAATGCTAACTGTGTGTTGGAGTCAATTTTATTTGTTGAGGTTTTAGCCACTGAAGTGAAGTATTTATTAAAGTAATTTGCAATCTTACAACCATCAGATACAATGTCTGCCCCAATTTTTAATTTGAGTTGAGTATTTTCAATAATAGGTGCTTTGCCCGTTTCTTCTTTGATTATACTCCAGGCCATTTTAATCTTGTTTTCGGAATTTAGTATTCTGTCCCTTAAAAACAACTGTTTTGCCCTAATCGTGACCTTTTTAAAAACTTTGCTGTAGAGAGATACATATGACTTAAGGTCTGTACTTTTGTTTAACTTCAATAAATCATACAATAGAAATAATTTTTCCTTTGAAACCATGATACCACGTGTAGCCCACTCTGCAAACTTTTTTTTGTTCGATATTTTTATGCGTTTTAGTGGCATATGCATATTTACATAATTCATGAAGGTATTAAAAAACTGTTTAAAAGAGATTTTTTCAGAAACCTTACCAAATTCAGTATTCAAGTCCATATTTAAGGATTCAATTCTATGCTTATTTACAGTTCTTGTCACTTTGAATGAATGTGTGACATTCATTTTGCATTCATTTTTTACAGTTATCAACTGGGCATAATGGTCTGACTGTATACCTGTAAATACCTTTGATCCATGGACTTGACTATCAGTAAAAATATTATCTATACACGATGCACAAGTGTTAGTCACCCTCGTGAACTCAAATATTGTTTGTTGAAGCAAAAAACTATCGAATAAATCCGAAAATTCATGTTTTCCCCCTGCATCTAATGAGAAATTTACGTTAAAGTCCCCACATACTATTATTGATTTGCTATTGTTTTTATTAATTTTGTATAAACATTCTTCTAGTTTTTCTATAAAAAAGGATATGTTTCCTGAAGGAGACCTATAAACACATAAAACAAAGAAGGAATTCATTTCTATGCAGCTTATTTCAAATTCTTTGTCAACTGACATGTTTACAATATCTAGCCTATTTTTTGCTCTCACCCCATTTTTGACGAGCACGAGCGTGCCCCCTCGTATAAAGTTCTTTCTGTGACTACTGCTTGCAATTGTGTAGTTATGGAGGTGGTGAGTGTTGATTTCATTTACATCTATCCAGGACTCGCTAACACAGTAGATATCTATGTTATATTTTTTTAATACTAATTCTAGCATTTGATTTTTGCCACGTAGGCCTTGAACATTTTGATGGCATACAATTAAATTATTCATTGGTATATTTTTCGAAGTAACATTTTTATTATTTATATTTTTTTCTGTCGGTATAAAACGATCTATATCCTCTGTGGCATTTATTCTAAAAAAGAATTTATATCTTCACTAATAATGTAGCTACTTTCTTGTGGATGCTCTGTGCATGTAGCTATAAAACGCAAGAACGATGTTTTTATTGTGTAGTTACACTTTTGCACATTTTGCGCTATAAACATGAGCCCCAAGTTACTAATATGACCATTTCTTAAATAACACTGTTTCTCCATAACATTAAGATCTAAATACACAGTATTTGGAACACTATTTGCTAAATAATACACAAGCAAGTTACTTTTGTGAGCAGTAGCATTAATCAAGTGTGAATTATGCAGTGTTGCAGAAGTGTACAGCAATGAGCAAACAAATAGTTTAATTTTTCTTTGGCTGCACACCTGAACTACATACTTCACACTTCTGTAGTAAGCATCAGAGTCCAAATTTGCCTGTGCCGAGCCCGCCAATAAGATGACCACATCGTCCTCTGTCAGATGAGCGATTTGTTGCGGGAAGTCTTTTATAATTTCGCCGATCCGCGCTGCCGGCTTGCAGACAGCGGTGACGGTGTCCTTTGGTCCACACGAGGTGTGGTAAGACTGCGCCAGGTTGCGTCCGTGCTCATCGCTGAGTATGAGGACTTTCCTAGTGGATCTATCGGGTGAGCTGGGGGGGTCTACTGCACGCGTAGATCTCGCTGCCGACTGGGTGGAAGAGTTGATTCTCCGAGTCAAGGTCGAGTCGTGCTTCGTGACTTTTGGCTCCTCCTCTTGAAATAATTTATTTACCTTTTTTTTCTTGCCATTATTGTCATTGTTTTGCTTTTGTTGGGAGCGCGGAGGTGTTGCTCTGGTGGAAACCTTCAGCGTGTGGGTGTTCGCCTGTTTCTCTCCCTCCGATGTCTTGTTTTTCCTCTTTGCTGCCTTCTTTTTCTTCTTTGGAGCCATTTTTGCCGCAGACGCAGATAAAGAAGAATTGGACGGAGCTGTGAGGGGGGTCGCGAGTTGTGCTGTTGACTCCGGGCGGAGCTGTCGCTCTGGGTGAGGGGAGCAGAGGTCTAGCCGCTAGCCTTAAAATTACTTTCGGCCTTTTGCCGTTGAGACGATTAGGTACTACTGTAACGCCATGTTATGGGAGGCAGTGTGTATAGGCTGCCCTTCTGCCCTCTTCCCCGCACAAAAAAAAATCCAGTATGGCGCCGATTGCGAAGTAGGGTGGGTGCGCGCGCATTTCTTCGAGCTACCTACCTAACCTAATTGTATTTTAAGAGAAAGTAAAGCAAGAACGAACTATTTTAGTGGTCTTCTTTCGTTAGGAGTGATAAAAACTAGCGAACCCGCTAAACTACTTAATTTTAGCCGCTTGCCTTAAAATAAATATAGGCCTTTCGCCATAGAGACGATTGGGTACTAGCCTTAAAATTAATTTCGGCCTTGTGCCGAAGTGACGATTGAGTACATTTGTGTAATTCGAGCCGAAAGCCTGAAAATAAATTTCGTCCTTTCGCCGTAGAGACGTTTGGGTCTTGGTCACCGGGCGCTTCTAAAAACTTGTAAGGGAAAAGTCCGACGACCATATCGTTCAGAGCTTTTTTCCTTCGACTCGTACTCGAGGTCTAGAGTGGTAACGCAACGAGAATAACTTGAACTCAGGCTAACATGAATTAAACATATTCCTCTGAAGTTAATTTGCTTTGGATCACAATTTGATGCACATTTTTTCTTTGTTTGATGTTGCATTAATTATTAGTCACGTAAAATATACTTTTTACTAAGCAAGTATGAGTCTGATATGTATGCAGAATCGACCGTTAAGCACGGACACATTTATTCAAGAAAGCAAGCTGTAAAAATAAATTATTTAGGAACATACTGCAAGCATTGCGTCTATGAATCCCGTGCATGTTTAACTTGGGTCAACCTAGTAGGACTGGCTCTAGTGTTTGATGCCAAATACGTTTTTGACGTCGACCGCAATATTTTTGAATTTACAATATTTGCGGTAAATTTCCACAACATAGTCAAAAAATAAATGTATCATCTTAAACACTTTGTTAGTTGAAGGCATTGATTGCGGGAGGAGAGACTGGAGGGATTCCTTGTTCTTTCTACAACTTTCTTTCTTTGATTTTCTTTATGGTGACGTCTCCTTACTTCATATTTGTGTTGTTTTAATTATTAAAAAAATATTTCGAAATAAATCAGAATTACTTCTGAGTTTATAAATTGGAAATATTTTGAGATTTAACGAATTCTACGTATTATTACAAATTTGGTACGATATTTGGTTGCGGTGCTAGCTAAAGCGATTATTCCGCTGGATTGATAAACAAATATGTTCGATATTTGTTCGAAGTGGATGTTGACCCGATGCCCGAATAAAACAAACAAAACTGGAAATGTGGTTTGTAACGGTGAGTGCAGCTATTTTGAGGATATATCTGTATTTAAAACACTCGCTATTTGATTAATATAACAGTCTTGTCGTTGAGTTTTAATTGGGCAGCATAATCTCCTAAATACATTTTGTTAATACAAAATACTCAATAAACCACATTTTCAGACTTGCAAATTTCTCACCTAAGTAATCCTACGTATTTGTTACGGTTAAAGCCCGATGTTGGTTAAAGTCCGAAATCTTTTTTTCCTTGAAGGGAACTAAAATTTTCAAGATGTAGCTTTGTCGAGTGTACTAATTTCGAGTTTATTGTCATAGCTAGCTAAATAGCTAGATGGAATATCCGGTTAATTTTCATCATCATTTCTTCGAGTATTATTGATTCAACGCGATGGTAAGTACCAACCCGGGTAGGATAAATCCTAGGTACCACCTAACGAGAAACTAATATTTTTTAACGTCCACCGTCTAGGCCACGGCCTAGGGGCTATGGTTTTTTCACTGTGCTTTAACAAAGTGAAATTTTATTTTTATGTGACTGTACATGGATATAATCCAAAGGTCGCCGGTTCGAAGGTCCTATCATAGAACCCTCAGAAAAAAAGGAAGGAGATGTGCCAACTACCGCGCCTACCAGCAGTCGCCAATTTCAATGCGACACAAAAGCCGTATGGAGGGAATCTGTGTGTGGGAACTGATGTAGCGAACGCATTCCGGGAACTCTTTCGTGCGGGGTCGCAATGTTCGCCTGTCACTCTGCGCGTGCACTGCGCGGCATGCGACGCTCGGCCGGCTTCATACGATTATATGTACTATTTGTCCATGCGGCGGCGACTGTCTTGCAACGACCACATCACTATACTATGACAAGACACTTACTTTTCTCTCGTGCTCAAATCAACTAGTAGAAACGTTCAATTTTAGCATTGCAACTTTACTGTATGAGTGCAAGTGAGTACCAAGATGGGGTTAAAAGTGTTGTCAAATGATGATGGATCATGACAATGTGTGCCGTCGTGAATACTGTAGAGAAACGGTCATTATCGAGTATGCGCGAATGAATAATTCAACAAACTTTCTTCGCTTAGCCGCTTGCTACAAGTGTAGGAAGAAATTCATTCTAGAAACTTCGCTACATTAAAAAAGCTGTGTAATCTGTTGTACTTTGTTTACTGTTCATGTGTTTACCTATGCCTAGTAAAATTTTAAATACTCATTGTCCTGTTTTAGAATCTACCGATAAAGATATGTTACATTAAAGTTTGGAAACCCATTTATTATTAAGCCTAAATGGCTAGCCCAAATATGATATAATAATTTCCCAACCTAAAACGTGTCTTCTAATATAAAATTAAGATCACATACAAAATCAGACACTGAAATAGCAACAGTGCCAGCTCACGATTCAGAGCCCCTAGTCGAACCTTTTACGCTAAACAGATTGATTAGCTTTTTCAAAATGGAGAATTGCGCGCAGTGGGCGTTAAGCGAACTAACATTAGCGAGTGTGAATTTGATTTGATAGCTAAAGTGTCGTCTTGTATGAGGTTTGACGTTTTTACGTTACCTCAAAGTTCCGTAAACGCCGAAGTCCGACTAGGGGCTCTGGCCGGATGGAGGAGATACACTGAGGCGCACGCGCGCGATGTTTTCGGCAACCCGCTGCGCTCCGCCGTGACACCGTTACACCGCTCTCGCTTCGATCGTATAAATTGGAAACCTCTGCGGCAGGGCCACTTAGTACATCTCCGACATGAGGCCGGCACTCCTCATCATATGCGCAGCCGTCGCGTGCGCGCGCGCCGCCACGGTCGCCCGCGACCTCGCCGTTCTTCCAGCTCTCGAAACCGCCGACAGTGGACAGAACTTGCCACAGAAACCGGTGGAGAACAACTCCAGCGAGGAGGAACTCGTTCAGCAGACGATCACCGCGGACCAGGTCAGCAACGACCTAAGGTCGCAGGTCCTCGAGGAAGTGCACATCCCCGTAGAGATCGTACAAGAAGTGTATCCAGCACTTAAGTCGACGGCGGATGTCAACGAGCAGAAGGATTCCGAAAACGAAGTTAAGCCTCCGAAGGCCGAAGATATCCCGGACGAGGAAGATGAAGTGGAGACTCCGAAACCGGGCTACATTCAACAGGGCATCCAGACGCTTCAAGCGCTGCAGCAAGCGGCGACTCTTACGATTCAAAACGCTTTGAAGCCGCAAAATGACGAGCAACCTGCACCTGGAGGCGGAAATAATTTGCTACAGCAATCCTTCAATAATTTACAACACGCCGTCCAATATGGAATCCAATCGATTAATCAAACAGTTGGTAACATCTTAAACGGCAATCCTGATACTCAGTCTGAAGAAGGAGCCAACAGTCAGAATTTAATAACTACCATCCAACACAACTTCCAGAACAGTCTGGCACAGTTCAACCAAACCTTCCAGAATTTCATTCATCCTTCGGAGTCATCAAAACCGGAGTCGTCAGCCAATGATCAGAAAATATCCCAAGTAGCGAGTGAGCTCAAGCTGTTGAACCAGCAATTCAACATTGGTCTCAAGAGTGCCTCTGATGGCCTCCAAGCTATCACGTCTCCTAAAGAGGAAACCGCGACCGCTAAACCGACCGGGCCGTCAAATCCTTTCAATAATTTTCAACAGTTAGTACAGAACTGGTATAATACCGCAGTGGGAAACATCCAGAATATAAACTCGACTATATTTGGGCAGGGCCAGACGCAAACAGACGAATCGGGAAGCAAGCCAAATATTTTTCAACAAATTGGCCAGAACATTCAGAACATACTACCGGGCCAGCGCCCTTCGCAGGGACAGTCAGGCGAAAGCGGTAACGTTACCAAACCGACAAACGGACCGTTTCAAAACTGGTTTCCTGGCCTGCAGCAGAATCAAGGTGGAAACTCATCCGGAGCACCGTCCAATTTTTTCCAGCAGGCCTTACAAGGCTTTCAGCAGAATATCTTGAATGTTGTCAATGGATCCCCAAACCCCAGGCCCCCGGCGACGGGTGGTGCGTCGGCGCCGCCGGCTATCGCAGTCGCTGCCGTCGGCGAAACCAGTTCCAAGAGGACGCTGATAGAATCTAATTATTCTGATAAAAACTCCGTAGAGACGGCTGACAAGCCCAGGAAGAAGGGAGGCGGAGACGGGTCCTCAGGTAAAAACGTTTTTTCGGATATTTTAAATTTTCCTCAAAATATTATTTAGTTAGTTTTAGCATAACTCCGTATATACAAACCTTTTTATAGAAGAAATGATCGGCTAACATTCTAAGATTTTTTTTCCTCTTCTCATTCAAAGGAGTAAAGCAATACACATGTTCTCTAAAATTATAATCTATTGTCCTAAGGAGCTGGTAGCTTAGTGGCGCAGGGAGTTGCCTTGCGTGCCAGAGGTCTAGGTTCAAATACCCGTCCGGTTTATGCACCCCTTCTCTTTGTGATTCGCATAAGTGCATTTCGTCACGACAGCACGGTTATAATAAATACCATTGGTTTCATGGTTACTTTCCTATGGTTAGGTTCCCTTTCCTTACTATGTGGTAGTGTTAAGCTCGCTCGGATTGGTACCATCGTATTGGATGAAAATATGGTCGCAACGGAAATCCAAAATTGTACGTGTTTTCCAACCAGTTCAATATAGCCATGCTCATAAAGGTCCTGGCATTGCACATAATTTCTTTGGGAATGTATTGTGTTTTTTATGTGATTGTACATGGATGACTGACACCACACCCACCGTCATGATATTAGCGCAATACACCACAATCCTGAAACTATTAGGTGTCATGCCAGGAACTTCCCTTTATCATCACGTCTACATTGAACTACTAGGCTTACATCATGACGGTGGGTGTGGTATTATCCAGCTGTGTCCAGTAACATCCTTAAATCCCAAAAAACCCCTGTGTTTGCAAATTGTATTATCAAACACGAATTCTAATAAAAATGTGTTTTTTGAATAATTGAGTAATTTCGGGCAATAAATAAAAAAAATATTCAATATCATTTCGACTCTTAAATTGAGTGGATTTATATATATATTTTTATACTTACGAGTATGACTGGAGGATTTCAGGTTTGCCTTGTTGTTAGATTTTTTCATGGCCTATACTATAATTGAGTCAAAGTGAAGTTGTAATCGACGGATGTAATCGACAGTAACATTCGTGATCATATTTCTCATCGCAGTAAGTAATGTTTTGAAAACATACGGTTTATTTTTTTCTTGTTTGAAGCATCAGCTTAGTCCTGCCTTCGTAAGTAACTTACACATTTTGACGCCCTTGCATATGAGTGAAGAATGTTGCCCATGTTTTCTAGTCGCCGCTTGGAACACCCTTATAACCGGGATCCTAGGTACAGTCGGTGCAATTATAAACGGCACCTTCGCTTCTGTCAACACAGTCATCAACACTTTGGGCACGAATATCGAGGTACACACGGCTGAAGTGTTTTGTTTGCTGGAGTGCTAACAGTGTCGACGGGGCGACCGTTGCTGTGTGATAAATTGTGAATAATAATTGTCATAAATGTTTGTCTTTAACAGCGTTTAAAAGAGTCATTGAACCTAATCCTATAATCGCTCTAGAAATTGTGATTTTTGTGTTTTATCAGTTAACTGTGAAACTCATTCGAGATGTCATGAGTTCAATTCCCACTCCACTCATGCACCACTTTCTTTCTCTTTCTGAGTTGGATTATTTCATTATTTTCTGAACTTTCTGCGTTGGACATTTCGTCTCGAAGTGTTTGTTCGAAATCCATGTAAAACTCAAGGTGCTAGTCTCCTACCTAAGCCCGGGCTTGTTTAACCTGGTGCTATCGCATTGAGTGAAGAGTTGATCGAAGCGGAAATAATCAAGTTGATTATTTTCTGTATTTTCCATCGCATATCATGTTAGCCATGCTATAAAGAGCTGGTCCTAGTATCGCACCAATGCCCTTCTGGATTTATTTTTATGTGACTGGACATGGATGGCGAAAACAGAACTGACCCACCCAACATACCGCATACCCGAAGGAATTTGATGGCATGCTCTTCCCTTCATGGGCACAGCTACATAGAACTGGATGGAATACAGCCGGTAGTCTAAGTTGTCACCTAAATTGGCGTTACGGCAAACCGATCGACTGGCGTTTTCAAATGTATGGAGAAATTGAAGAGCGCGCGCAGCGGGCGTTAAGCGAACTAACATTTGCGAGTCCAAGCTTGATTTGACAGCTTACTCAACGTTGCCGTAAATACATCGACGTTGCCTTTTACGTCCACTCCACGTTTTCATACAAATCGGAAGTCCGCGTTTGACTTTGACAGCTTGAAGAAGTAAAACCACAGAATATCTAGTAAAAACTTGTATGGAGTTTGGAGAAAACGCCAGTCGATCGGTTTGCCGTAAACGCCAATTTAGGTGAGAACTCAGACTGACCACTCAGTTATTAATTGCCGCTCAATACGGTGTGTTGGACAGAGTTGGTGTGGATGTCCAGTTGCCTAATAACAAATGATTGAACTAGAGAGTTAGGTTAGGTTTTTCTTGGTGCACATACTGTATCCTAACTGTTTGTGATTTTATGGTCTCTCATCATGTCGAAAATAGTTAAAACGTAATCATTACAATTAGATAAACAATATTTAATGTACCGAACGAGGCAATGTTGTTAAGAATACAAATACGGAAATTCAGCGCTGCCCTCAAATCCCTTTTCGGTTCTCTTTCCGCAGACTCTTTTGTCATAGCAGCGGCTATGATATTTAAATCATGGTCAAGATTCAGTGTTCGTCTTTGTAAACTTCCTTTGTTCCAGCATAGGTTCCAGTCAGAAATTCGCTAAGTCACATTTTTAATGCTATAACAATGTTGGTTTTGCTAATATCAAGTTTGCAATGTGCTTCGGTGGGTGTCCATCTCTCACACTTCAGACTTTAACAATGAGAGATACAAAAAGTTGTATGAGGATTTCGTTGGTCTAGAATTGTATGGTAATAGCTTAGGTTCTCAGTTCGATAAGGTTCTCATTAGCTATCGACTACATACAAAGTATGAACATGTGCACAGCATGTTAAACTGTTCAATATTAGTCCGGGTTTCTACAATTATACACAATTTTCGTTTTTATAAGCACTATATTGGCATATTTGGAATGTAAACGAAATTTGTTATTTGATGACACTCGTGTAAGCGATAGCCATTGAGAAATTTATCGAATGATGTAAAAGGCCACATATTCGATCACTATTACTTATATTGTGGTTAACGAGAAAATTACGAGGTTTCTTCTCGTTGATTGTGGTATAAGTAGAGAAGAAGAGCTTAAACATTTAAAAAAAATAAGTAAATAGAACTGTAAAAACACATCATGTTGCTTTTAGATAATGTAAGTGAGTGTACATGTAAATATTACGTATAATACACATCGATCTATATAGGAATCCTTCCATGTGGTGAGTGGCACTCACGACTGTAATCTCGTAAAGCGGGTCCTTGCCTGTATTTCTGTGATTTTGTAATGATAACATCTCGTGCTTCGTCTTCACATGCGCATTGTCCCGTTTTGCCCATAGGTATTGCCTCTATTTGGTTTTTGCTGTATGTCTCAAATTGTGTTCTAACTATTTGTGTTCAATTTCTTAGTTACGAAAATATATAGGTAATTAAGTGTATCCGTTATAGTTACTTGCATACTTGAATGTGTATTATGATTCTAATCACACAGCTAATACACTAATTATCGCAGCGTATACAGAATAGAGCATTGAATTCCGTTTTTATAACTTATAAAATATATTTAATCTTGAATGCCTTATATATTAACTGCCACTGGGTTTTTTCTATTAGCTTTGCATCAACATCCCATTCTCGAAGAAATTACTTGCCATACTTCCCATTACCTTCCCTTTATGAGCACGGCTGCATTGAACTGGACTGAAAACGGACAACTTTTCATTGTCGCTTCGACCATCTTTTCATACAATGCGATGATGGTACCCGGGCGAGCTCAACCCTGGGGAAGGAGACCTAAAGTTTTGCAAGGATTCTGAACCATGGAACATTACAGAACAGAGAATAAAAGTATGAACAGGGCCGGGATCAAACCCCTTTAATGGTACGGATGGTAAGTCCCCACGCCCCTAAATTCAAACTTATAATCGTTACAGGGGATAATAACGACTTCAGCAGCAGCGGCGGCCGGCTAGAAAAGAACGCTGAAGTCAAGCCCAAGCCTGAAGAAGCGCCTGAAATCGACGAGAACGTCAAACCCGCCGATAGAGTCATCACCGAGTAGAACTGATCTGAAAGTCGAGGCCTTTTGGAACTTGTAGGTGCCTTAAATGCCAAGAGCGTTGAGAAATATTTTTTAACGCTCTTGTTGTGTGCATTTATTTAGTTGATTTACTTAATTTATTTTAATGTGTGTTATGTTTATGTTGCTTATTTATGAAATAAAAGTGTGATTTTAGTATAAACTTCCCTGATTTGTTTATTTCATTGAAATTGTTTTTATTTTTTAGGGCCCAGTAATTAATTGGGAACCCTATAAATTTGTTGCACCATCTATCAACCCTTCCGAATGTGTCTGCAAACTAATTAATTTTCAACTAGAATTCAAACGTAATCATAATACTTACTTGATAGAAAAACTTCCATATAAAAAAGTCAAATCTCTTTAATATCAAGCAATTTTCAATTTAACTGCCCCTCAATTATCTGAAGTTTATATTCGAAGCTATTTACAGAAAAGAGTTAGCTTTCCGTAAGTGTTTATAAATATCTACGAATCTACAAGCAGTATTCGTCTACCAAAGTTCACCAAAACTTGCAACCTAATCTACCGTGTGTAAAATAGGCTGGCCTCCTATTGTGTCCACGAGGAAACCACAAAGACTGTCTGTGGAACGGGCTCGGAGGTAGAATTCTGTGTTCAGGAATCAGGAATATTTCAGTCGGGAAAACGCTTTTACAGCGGTTGTCAAAGTAACTTTATCGAAGGCAAGATTCCGGAGCTCAGTATTTCATCCTTCGAGTCCGCTTTGACAACAGCTCTAAAAGCTGTTTCGGCTTTCCTAAACACGGATTTCTAGAATAGGCCTATAGTTCAACGTAGCCGCGCTAATAAAGGGAATGTTCTGCCATGGCACCTACTTCGGGAAGGCGATGTGTTAGGCTAATGACTGTGGATGTGGTATTAGCCATTCATGCTCAGCTACATTAAAACCTGCTAAATGCGAGTCAGACTCGCACACGAAGGGTTCCGTACCATTCCAAAAAAATGGGGATTTATTTTTTTTATGTTTACTTTGTGTATAGCTTAACGGGCTTTGGTATGTCGATGGCTAACGGCAATAGAAATACATACTCTGTGAACATTACAACGGTCTCCTTACTACGGTTCATGAGATACCGTCCTCTGACAGACTGTCGAAAGGGTGGACGGATGGACAGTGGAGACTTAGTAATAGGGTCCCGCTGGCTCCCTTTGGGCACGGATAGTACGGAACCCTAAAAACGGACTGGGCTCAAGAACTCAAGGGAGGCAGGTTCAGTAAGTAAGAAAGTCTTGAAATGGGTACGTAAATCTAGAAAGCGGTAATACTTCAGGCTTCGTCGCTTGTCTAATGTGTATTTACACATTTTAAAAAGGCTTCAAAACAGCTTTGATTTGTGTGACCTCCATACACCTCACCCTCCCTTTTAGCAATTTCGTACCGTGCGTTCTGCAAAGTTCGCCCTCATTTTTCTGTTTGCGAGTTATTATGCATTAAAGCATATCAAGATGCGTGTTCGTGTAGATAATTCAATGTCGATTTCTATTAGCATTGCATAATAAATGAGAATTGTCGGCGGGAAGTGGTTTATTCTATCAACATACCTATAACATTGTCTCGTGTTAGATAACCAACCCCAAAGTAAACCCTTGAGAGAAATAGGGCGAAGTAAGGAAACTGACCAAACATTGTATCCAACTCGAGAGTAGGTTTAATATCTGATTCTGTGGTTTAATACTTTCAAGTTTGAATGTCTTCTGAATTGATGTTTTTTTATTGTTTAAGCTGTTTCACTGCATAGATAAAAGATACAACAACAGCACTCGTAAACTTATTAAACTTAGAATCAAGTTAATTCTAATGTATCTACACCTTTTTTTATAGTTAAATAGATACATATTTGTGTACTACCAAATCTTGGACTTTCATTTCGACACCTCATTTGATAATAGCATGTAGATATTTGTCTATAGAAGAGTCCAATAATGTACCTACCTACATACATATGTAAATTTGAGAACAAATAACTAAAAACGGAGCAGGTATAGAGCCAAAGAGATAATTCTCTTATGGCTCTAACTTTTTACACCCTCGAGGCAATCAATATCGGTGTCATATACATATTAATATCATATTAATCGGATACACAGTGTTATAAAACTTTGCGTACCTACCTATCAGAAACTTAGATGAAAAAGAAACAGAAATCTTACAGAAATTATACACACGCATAGCTTTAAGCCGCAATAAAGTATAAGAAATAAGCGCGTATTTTAATTTATTGTGTATTGAGAAAAAGCCAATGGAAAAAGCCCTAGCCCACGCTGCGCTGCCCTAGCAGCACTGTTAGTTATTCTGTGCCCTAGCCTTTTCCCGGCTTGTAGATATATTATGATATATTTGACGATAATGACGAATAATATATATTGCATATCAGGATCATATAAATAAAACAAATGATTAATTATAGGAAACTTTATCAACAAAATCCATTATATTCTTCATCTCCATGACAAAATCAAATATTAGTCAAAAGTAATGAGTCGCATTGAAGCAATTTTGGCACATTATGACTTCACACACCGAACATTTTGGTGTAAACTTGTGGTATCACCAATTTACGTCGATATATTTTCCTTTCCTTCCATATTTTTTCCAGACGTAGCTAGACTCTATTCTGTGGCCAGACAATCAAATCGATCGTGAACCGTCAAATCGACTATATGATTGTCCCTTTGTGAGTATTCCCCGATTTCAGGAATTTCGGAAGTGAGATGGAAATTTATTGAGAATGGGCGTAATTTCGTACATTTTAACGAAGGGCGATGGTATTATTCTATTAATTTAATACGAAATGTTTTTTTAAAGTCAAAGCAAAAAAAGCCAGTCTCATGATTTTTTTAAAAATGCAAGTTCAAGGCCAAGAAATTATACATATAGGTAACGGCAGTCCATTCCTAACAGAAGCAATGGCACGTGTCCAAAGATAAACGCTAATGGCTGGGTTACTAAAGCACAAATCTGGTCGACATGATTTAAGTAATATTATAACTAGATCGAAATCTACAAGTTGAACTAAGCTATATTCACGATATGTAATTTGTGTCAAACGTTCAATATCATGAATGTTATTGGTGCTAACAAATAGTCCGTTTCCTGTTGTAGTGTTTGCACTCTAGTCCAAGGGGTAACATTGTCAGCCATTAATTTGTGTCTATGGGGTCCAAGTAGATGGCGCCACGGTCGTTCGTAGCTATTACTCAACTGTAGTTGCAAGCACATTTTAGCCCCGGTTGCACGTAGAGACGGCCGAGTTAATCAGTGTGCAAACACGTCACTTTTAGTGATCCGTATAGATGACCTTTCATACTGTCCACACAAAGTGACGTGTTTGATCGAACGTTGACGTTGATTTTGATTTTTTGTCCTTTCGTGCACTCGGCCCTTAGAGGTTCTGCATTTAGCCCCGGTTGCATGAAGAGACAGCCGAGTTAATCAATGTTCAAACACGTCACTTTTAGTGATCCGCATAGGGTTCCTTCCATACTGTCCACACAAAGAGACGTGTTTGATCATACTTTGACGTTGATTTTGATTTTTTGTACGTTCGTGCACTCGGCCCATAATCTCATAAAATTATATGTAAAGTAAGCTGGAATTTATATGATTATTCTGAGAATGTATGCAAAAAGTTGCCAATTACAATTGGCAACTTTTTGATCTAAGACTCACAAATGCCAGCCTTTTTTATACATTATGTTTGTTTGGGAAAAGATGATTCCATCCCGCCCCGTACTGTCCGTTACAGAACTCAATCGGGCAGAACCGCTCAGAACAACGCTCCAGCCCGAAAGCCAAAACTTTGACATTACACAAACTAAAAATCTTTTAATCTCTATCTAATTTCTATCTAAATTCATTAAATACTCAATTAATTTCCAACCGATATTAAATTCAACTCGAAAACAACTTAAACGTGGGTCATCAACTAGACTACATTGAATTGATAACCCACGTCAAATATGACAGTTGACAGATCCAGCTCCGGTTCCGAAGAGGTGGAGTAAATAGGAGTCATTCTGAGCAATTCCGAACCGTTCTATGGTCAGCGAAAACGGCCGAGGTATGTACACATGGAACTGTCATTGGAAATGGCTAAGAGCACGTTGCCTGAATACAGCTATTGTTTCATGACATTTAATACAAAACTGCTTAGTGTTATAGCTTACATATAGTTATAGGAGTTATAGCAGAAAAAGCGACGAACGTCTATGGCGACATCTACAAGAACGCACACACCCCCTCAATTAATTCAAAAGAGTAATCCGTGTTTTGGTTGCTAACAAAGGCTGCTTGTACAAAATAAAAAAACACTGTCTTCAATTAAATTGTTTAAAAAAGTGTTTATTTTTTTCTAATATTGAATAATTAATAATGGACTAAAATGCATGGAGTAATTTCCTCACCTCCATGCTAAAATGCAGCAAATATAAAAATAAAAATTTTTTAAAACAAAATGTATTCTGTCTTTAGCTATGTTCTTATATCTCAGGTCGCGGTCCGATTTGAACCATCGTTACGAAAAGCACGCTCAAAAGTGGTCCGATTCGCGCTTATAGCCCTCAAAATGGCGTCCCGTGAACGGTATGAAGTTAGCGCTGCGTCACGCAATGCCGTGTGTGGAACAGTCAATGTCACTTTTTGACGTTTCTAAAGAGTAATCATCGTCTTTCCACCGTGTTTTTTCACAAACCGTTAAATGTCCCTTTGTTAAAAATTCAAGTTCAGCTTAGAGGAATTAATTAGATTCAAATTTGAGGTGAACTACGTGCACTAATGTCATTTGTTTCATGTTCGTTGTTTTGTTTCCGTAAATGCGTACACAAACGGTCCGAATCGTTTGTAATGCTTACTGCTTTGAGCGTGCAATCTGATTTGGGACGCTTGTGTACGCTTTTAGCAGTGTAATCGATAGTATAATATTTAGTTTGACGGCTTACCGCGCGTATGAGGAGCAGGACGTGCTGCTCGGCGTTTCGGAGCCTCACATTGGCTCCATCTTCAGGAGAACGTGCCTGTCGCGACGGAGGTACCAACTACCCGTTGCTCTGCTTGACTTCTCAGCGTCCATGGCAACACTCGTACATTCGCTGGAGGATTAGCTACGGTCCGAATTTCCTGTGAATTGCACAACACACTGACTGTGTTTTCCTCGACGTCTGTTGTCGGTGCACCTCTCCGAAATTCAGTTTTCAGCTTATTCAGCACAGGTTTCCATATGGGCGAAAGACGGTAGGAATTTTCACGATTGAAGTTCTTGTGCTTGCTGATTTCGATGGACTCCCGAATTATTCGTGGAAGGTTTCGTTGTTCAGGTGTTGTTCACCTGATCAAACCTCAACCAGTGCCCGGGTCCCGATTTTGCGTGTTTACACAGTGCTGACTTCGTGATGTCTCTGTTTTTAAATATTATAGTTATGTCCCGCGTAAGTTTCAAAATAGTGGTAATATATATATAATCGATTATAGTTCAAATCAGAATGCACAGTTAGAAAGCTCAAGTGACGTATTAACGTACCTACATTTTCTTTTTCAATTGTTATCCCCATCACTCACAAAGGTTGACTGGAAGAAATCACTTTTAGTGATAAGTCCGCCTTTGTGCAGTTTCGCTCTGTTAGATTTAATTGTTCTGTAAATAGTTTTTAATGTAACTTGCACAATAAAGAATTTCTTTCTTTCTTTCTTTCTTTCTAAGGGAGCACCTATCACTCTCACGCGCACTCGCAAATTGCTACCCGAATGAGAAGAGTGATCGCACAGTAATCGAATATAATAAGTAATACATTATTAAGTTAAGTAATTCATTTATTATTTAAGACTTTTCACATTGTGGGTTGTTGTTTCCTCGTAGTTCTTAGTTATTTGCCTTAGACCGTTCTACCAATGTAAGTTTGGCAGTAGCATATAGGTATGAAATCATAATTGTGTTTTATCATTTATGTGGACGAAAAAAAAGACAAAAAAAACAGAATTTATAGACCAGTGAAGTTTCTTTGCGGGTTCTTCTTCACTGTTTGATCGAATCCGCAGATCAATCAAATTGTGACATGACTTAGCCCCGGCTGCACGAAGAAACGGCTGAGTTAATCAATGTTCAACCACGTCACTTTTAGTGAAACGCATAGAGTTCCTTCCATACTGTCCACAAAAAGTGACGTGTTTGATCATACTTTGACGTTGATTTTGATTTTTTGTTCTTTCGTGCACTCGGCCCATAGTTTGACTAACAGAAGTTGAAAAAGTAAATGAAATTAAATGAAATCTTTTTGATTGCATTTGACGTATCTGGAGGTTTTTTCTTATTTGTTTTGATTCCCGTTGCTACCGCGTGTTCGGCGTGTACATGAAAACGTTATTGCTAATTGTCGTTATTTTGGTTTTTTATATTCGCGAAATTCACCTCAACTTTAAAATTTCGGCCTTAACCTATATGCTCGATTTGGAAAGGTGTACCCATTCTTGTATGGTCGGTGTCAACTTGAATGTTCCTCCATGAAACAAGCTTCAACAAAGCAAAGCAAACAAACAGCTTGATGCGAGCGACATCTTCTGGAGACTAGCGTAATCACGGTTCATGTGGCGCAATCGGAAAACACAATTTATTCAGCAAACATTTCAATGCAATCTTCCTGCAATTAAACAATCACACCATACAATGCGATTCAAATAAGAATAGGACGGGGTTCGTGACTAACTTCACTCAAATTCACTAAGGAAAGTACGCGGCAACACCGCGGCAATTTACTGAAATTTGTGAAGTGAGCGTTTTATCAGTTTGAAATTCAAAATGGTGGTGATCCTATTCTTTTCTTATTTGAATCGCATTGTACATCTCCTAAACAATAAAGGCATTTTTCGGGAAGTCCTTCCTTCAATTCTTTCTGTGATTTTGGTAATGACTTTCGGGTATTTTCGACTTTAATAGTCGGCAACACTGTTTTGACAGCAAAAGTAGTTTTCTTTTTTTCGCCCGTGCATGCAGGTGTTTGCTGCAGAGGCTGGCTCCAAAGATGCTTTCGTAGCTTTCGCATGCGACATTCCTTCGAATAAAAAAACGTAGCCTTCGAAACTGAATCAAACCAAGTTGGTGAGTCGATCTGAGTTTTTGCAAACACTAAATTTTTTGCTATTCTATAAAAAATATTTTCTGTAGGTTAACTTTTGAAATTAACTTTTTCAGTTTTCAAGTTAAAATGAATGATTTAAAAAAAATCACTATGTTGATGAATGTGAATATTCCATTATCTAAAAATTAATATTAGAAAACAAGGTTAATACCAAATTCAAAAAAACGATTATGAAAGTTTATAAACATTTACAGTGCCGGTGACCATGAACGGACTGACACTGAGAGTAAGTAGCAAGAGCAAGAAACGTGCTCCAGCTGCCGTTCTGCCTCCGGTCTTCTTGCCATATTACCATCTTCCTTATTTTCGTAAGTTCTTTGGCTGCTTTAAGTCTACTTTATTTAACCCCGAGGCCAGCCAGACCTCCGGAGTTTGAAGGTAGTTTCCCAGTAATTCGCTCAGAAGCCAAATGTATGGATACTGAATGTATGTATATTATGAATTATTAACCTAGGAGCTTGGCTTTAAAAAATATTCATTATTATAAATTATTTGCACGATTGTTAATACATCTCCACTACTCGCCGAGTCGGACTTATTGGCATTTTTTTGGAGATGAAATAATATGTTAAGTTTGTTAAAACCAGTTAAAGTTTTACATAATCATGCCTCTTTTTAACCGACTTCAAAAAAGGAGGAGGTTCTCAATTCGTCTGCATGTTTTTTTTATTTCTTTTTTTGTTTTTTTTTTTTAATGTTTGTTAACCTCATAACTTTTGCCTGGGTGAACCGATTTTGATGATGATTTTTTTACATGAAAGCTAGTGCTTCCCAAGTGGTTCCATTTTAATTTGGTTAAGTTCTGACAATTATATCCATGAGAAAATCATATAAGTGTTAAATTTGTATTAAGATGTGCACGACAAATGGACGAATAACTCAACATAACGCCAACCGATTTCGGTTTTTTTTTTTTATTGGAAAGGATGTGCACAAATTAGTAAGTGCACTTCAGATTCACTAAAAATAAAGAAATAAAAAAAAATTACAAAAAAAAATAACCGACTTCAAAGAAAAAGCACTAAAAAGTAAAAAATAATTGCCATTTTTGTAGTTAAGATTTTTGTTATTTTTTGAGTCGGTGTCAGCCAAGGTAGCAAAGGTTCTCTTGATTGGCGCAGCGCGTGCCCGGCTGACGCCGACTCAAAAAAACGTAAAAAAAAGTAAAAAATAATTTTCATTTTTGTAGTTACGATTTCTGTAATTTTTTGAGTCGGCGTCAGCCGGGCACCCGCTGCGCCAATCAAGAGAACCTAACCTAACCTAACCTAACCTAACCTAATCTAACCTAACCTAACCTAACCTAACCTAACCTTGGCTGACACCGACTCAAAAAATTACAGAAATCGTAACTACAAAAATGAAAATTATTTTTTACTTTTTAGTGATTTTCCTTTGAAGTCGGTTATTTTTTTTGTTAAATTTGTTTTTTTATTTGTTTATTTTTAGTGAATCTGAAGTAAACTTACTAATTTGTACACGTCCTTTCCAATAAAAAAAGAATCACCGAAATCGGTTGGCGTTATATTGAGTTATTCGTCCATTTGTTGCGCACATCTTAATACAAATTTAAGACTTTTATGATTTTCTCATGGATATCATTGTCAGAACTTAACCAAATTAAAATGGGACCACTTGGGAAGCACTAGCTATCATTTAAAAAAATAATCATCAAAATCGGTTCACCCAGGCAAAAGTTATGAGGTAACAAACATAAAAAAAAAAAAAACAAAAAAAAAAACATACAGACGAATTGATAACCTCCTCCTTTTTTTGAAGTCGGTTAATAACAAAAATCGTAACTGCAAAAATGGCAATTATTGTTTACTTTTTAGTGCTGTTTCTTTGAAGTCGGTAATTTTTTTTTGTATTTTTATTTTTATTTTTTAGATGTTTATAATGAATAAACTTAAGATATAATGAATAAAAAAAGAGGCAAGATTATTACTTTCATGAGAATTACTTTAAATAAGTCACAAAATATTACTTCTGTGTAAATAAACTAAATTGTGAGTGTGCCATTATGTTCAGATTATTGGAGCAGATATTGGAGCTATATGTTTGCTTATTTTTTATTGTGTTTTCAGGGGAAAATGAAAAGTACCGTCCATTCATCGAAGCTAAATCCGCTGATCTTCAGTTGGCCGCTCTAAAAGGCTTCCTCAATTCAGATGACATTCTTGACGACACTATGAGACTTGTAGCCGCAGTCTACATGTCTGCAGATCTTAAACATCCTCTCAAAAGTTACTTGGCGAGGTATTACTATTTACCTTACATTACCTATGGCAAAAATGCAAAGGTGCCATGATTTATAATAAATTGCCTGTTAATATTCAAAATATAGAGAGTGACCAACTATTTAAAGGCAAGCTACAGTCATGGCTCCTATGCCAAATCTTCAACAATTTAAAATATTTCTTGGACCAATACAAATTGAATTTGATAAATTTAAAGTCATAATTTACTAATTATTGAATGCATAACGGGCATTTTGAAATGTTAAGATTATGAATAGATTTTTATGTCGATTACTTTGAAGATGTGTACACAAGATCTGACATATAACAATTGTAATGTCCTTGGAATCACAGAATGAGACAACCGACATAATGAACGGAGCCCCTTGTAGTAGTAGTTGACAATTAGGCTTTTGAGAACGAACTGCTTTTTCGAACTAATTTCTCTGTCACACAGCCAGGATATGGAACTTTCTGCAGGCGGGTGCCTTTCTTGTTGTAACTCTCAGGTTACCTGTAACCTGAGAGTCTTCAAGCGTAATTTGAGACTTCAATGCTGTATTGGGTTTTTTTATTTCTTGTTTCTACAGCACAACAGTATTAAAAATACTTAATTTCCATGCATGCGTAGTCTTTAAAGGGATAATGTTATATTAATTTTACACTGACATTTATTAACTATGGCTACTTGTTTCTGCCTTAAAGGGAACATACAGTTTTATACGGGCTTTGGTTAATGGAACATCATATGTTCTCTAAATTTAAAACTTTGTTAAGAAACCATTATGGTGCACATTATGGCATAAAATGAAAGTGAGTTGATGTTAACCATTTAAAAAAAAATTCTTGACCTCCAACTTCAAATCCACATTTGTAAGCTTGAACGAATTACTTTAAATAATTGAATAAGTAATTTCAGTGAATTGCTGGATCATTCATCCAGATCATATTGTCTCCTCCGAAGTACCGAATAACGCATGCACCTCTATCTATCTCTTCTGTTGTAAAACTATCATATTTATTGAGCACGTAGAGGTATGTGCAATTACATCTGAAATATTATTTAATTAATTTTTTTTAGATATATCACAAAATCAAATGAGAATGTACAAACATTATTTGAAAAATGGCTTCTTCATGAGCTTAATAGGATATTTCTGCCAATGGATACCATTCCGCCATTGGTCAGCCAAGCGGAAATGTCACAAGCTATCACCGCTATAGTAGCCTGCAGTGAAAACTTCCCCGTGGGGGTTAGAGTTCTGCAGATGTGCAGGGAACCTCTAGTAGAGTACCTCGAAAAGGCATTACAGTTTCAGGTGAAAACATTGTCGTAAGTACTTCTTTAATTGTATTGATAAAATATAAATAATTACTTCAAATAACTCTAATAATCACTACTTATAGTTTCACATGCAAGATTGAGGAACAAGGGAATGATCTGAGCTACCAATGGTTTCACTGAATCCATCCAGGCCCCACAATTCAAGGGGGAAATTTGCAGTGGTATTGTGCTCGCTTTTAAAAATGGATTGCATACTTGCTGGGCAAGAAAAAGTAAATAAATGCTATTATTATAGACATTAAATACTTTTAAAATTCGTGCGCACACCAAACTATATTCAAATAAATGTTCCGTATTCTATGTAGCTAAAGTATAATTTTTGTTCTTTAACTAGCTGTTCCTCTATTATTCTATGTGCTAATCCATGAAACTGTCTATGATGCTCTGTGTGAGCCATAGTTTGCAGGTACGAATCCTTGCTTAGACTAATGTGCAGACCCAAAATTTTTTGAGCACAACGGCCTCGTGTCAAGTAGGTTCAAGCGTCGGCAGCCACTCGCCGAAAACAACAACAGCAACAACTAGGATGTTCTTTGTACTGAAATGAATTCGAAAAACGGTTATATTATAATTTTGCAAAGGGTGTCATCAATCCGTGTTTGAAGCTCGATGTCACTGCGACCTGGGAATGCTCTGAAGAACTCTACTCTCTACGCATTTTATGAAGTGTAGCAGTTTAAGAACGGCCCGTAAGCTATGCTCCCCATACAAACGTAGTTTATTAATAATTTGGAAACCGCTATTCCAATTAAATTGATATTTAATATCTAATATCAGGTAACAAATATCTGTGTCTGCATGCTTTTGTTTTTTTTGAAAAATCCAAACCGAATGAAATGAAAGCAAAAAGAAAATCTTCATACGAATTTTGTTTTCTCTATGGTTTGACCCAGAATACATTTACCGAAAAAACAAAGGCATGCAGACACAGATATTTGTAGCCTAATATTAGATACCAAATATCAAGTAAGTTGGAACATTGGTTTTCAAATGATTAGTAAACTACGTTTGTATGAGAGGCGAAATTTTCAGGTGCTTACGGGCCGACCTTAAGGGGGATGATCAATATGTCATATAGGTGCATCATATGCCCGTGTAGGTGGACCCACAGTTGCATAAAATGTGAAGAGGACATTTTTTCTCCTCGCGATAAAACTTGATAATTTTCATTGTTCCTCAATTATTTCAGTCACAAAGCTATCTCACCAACGGATAAGAATGAAGTCTTCACACTGATTCACATTATCCTAAGAGCGCTGCTCAATGTCTTCCAAAAACCTGAAAGCTGTGATATCACCAATACTGAATCATTTCGACTAATTTACGACTGGATGGAGAAACTTATTGCTGAAAATACAAAGGATGTGCCTTTGGATACGAAATCCCTTTGTGGCATTCTAAGAGTCACTATGGGACATTTAAGCCAAGGCCAAGATAACTGGATAAAGGTAACCTTCAAAATCATCTTTTGAGTAGAAGTACTAACTTGACCAACATAAATGTGTGACCAAAATATGTTGTGGTATGGTGCTGTGTGGGTTCCGGTACATAAGTAGAATATAATTGTACGTGCTTGCGTTCATGGTCCAGATTTCACGTAAAACTGTAGGTCCTCTTATTTACTTACTAGATGAGATTGAGATGATACAGTTGAAGCGGCATTGACAATTTTCAATGTAGCCTTCAGTAATATAAGGAAGTTCCTAGCATGGGACCTAGTTCCCACGAGGTTTGTTGGACTAATATCATGACAGTAGGTGTAGTATCAGCCATCTATGTCAAGTTCCATAAAAGAAAAAAAAAAATGCCTTTGCAGTTTGGCCACCTATGTTGCACATTCTGTAGATGAAAACAGCCTGAAAAAAGATTTTTCCTAAAAATTATGACCACTGCAAAATATATTTTCCATTAAAACAAATTATAAACAGTTATTTTATTAAATTAAACTGTCTTTTAAAACAACAGGTTATTTGATATGTGTATAATTTGTACTATTTTGAGAACTTAATTTTTTTTAAACAGTAACTAAAGTATTAGATATAAACTTCTTTCTGCGGCTCCTAAAATTAAACCTATTCCAGCTCGTAGAAAAGCTGCAAGCTGCCCCTTGCGAAGACACCCACCAGGCCGTCGACTTAGTGTGCCAGTATGGCGCCGTGGTGACGGTAGTCCCAGTGGCCAACCTGGAGGAAGCTCAGATCGGCTGCGTGCCCGGTATCGAACTGCTGGTGAACCGAGTACTTGAAATCAGTGAGAGGTGAGAACTTTATCAAGGGTCTTGAGGAGAACGACGAATCCAAAACGTTAGGATTATATAGGGGTTCTATAACCCTGTTAGTTTTGCTGTGTGGTCTGTAGTTTCACAGAGTTTTAATTCTGAAATCAATGTATAATAGCAGTTCCACCCCTGTTATTGTCCCACAATACAAAGCAAAGGAGAAAGAAAAAAATAGGGAATCAAAACTGACCAGCTCTGTTGGTAAACTGTTTGGAAACATTCTGATAGAGTGAAAATGGTTGATTAAATACTTTACTAAGAATGCTGCGGCATGATTTACATTCGAGTGGCATGTTATTACAAATCCTGATCTTTATATCCGCACAGGTCAAGTTTTCATGTTCAGTTAGAATATTCTGGTATAGGCCCAAGCGCATAAAAGCTCGTAAAATGTTATCCGTTAAGATTACATTTAACGATCATGTGACGGAAAATTGTTCCATTATCTGAAAGAAATTTTCTTTAAAGTTAGATTGCCAGGTGGCAATCAGGTGGCAAGATGCCCCAGTTTCTCAAGACCTCACTGTTTGACCAATGCGTACTGCCAGTTTGGACCCACACAAGACATGGCTCACCGTTGATACTGCACACAAGCTGAGGCCCAAAGGGCAATGGAAAGATCCATGCTTGGTATCTCAATGCGCGACTGAATGCCAAATTTGCTGATACGCCAAAGCACCAAGGTCACTGACACTATGCATAGGGCCGCTAAACTCAAGCGGCAGTGGGCAGGTCGCGTATGTCGCAGAGATGACAACAGATGGAGCTCTGAAGTTTTGATGTGGAGACCCTACACATGGAAAATAAGCGTCGCGAAACCGCAAGCATCGTCATGGTATCGACAGACGATATACGTATGACATCCCTCGAAACAATCATCAAACCCTTTTGGTGGGTCGGGAGTCCTAGTCGGGAGTGATTACGACGCGCGTAAAGTCTCGCGCTGCTGCGCGGGGCCGCGGGGCGCTGCTCCCCCGCCGCATCCGCCGCGCTGCGCTTCGCGTGGTCGCACATGGAGCACCACGCGGACATCTTGCGCCACCTCGACGAGCAGCTGCTCGCGCTTAAGTACCTCGCGACATGTTGCGATTGCTATGCTATTATGCTTGAAACGTCGACAGGTACTCGATCGAGCCTCTGGTGGCGCTGTCGTCGGCGCGCGCGCTGCTCGGCGCGTCGCGCGCGCTCCTGCGCGGCGGAGCGGGGCGCTGCACGCCCGCCGCGTTCGCCGCTCTGCGCTTCGTGTGGGCGCACATGGAGCACCACGCGGACAGCGTGCGTCACCTCGCCGAGCAGCTGCTCGCGAACGTGCTCAAGTACCTCGCGACGCGTCACGACAGCTGTAAGTGCAGTCTTAAGCTTGTTAGTGCTGATCATGGAGGTGAAAAATGTATGGAGAAATAACTTCCATACAACGACCGCGCAAAAAATGACACCACGCGACTTACAACATTATATCGCCATACACATTTGTAGCGCAGTGATGAAAACGGAGAAAAATAGAATTTGAAGTCTCCTAAATTGGTAGGTAAACTGATTAAAATAAGAATTATTTTTCAATAAACCAGATGGTCGTTACGTCATTCTTCATTCGTAATGATGTACGCAGCGAGAGCCGAAACCAAAAAATATATACCGAAACAAAGGCCAAATTCCTCCGGCGGCACAATTGAGGTGTCGACACTTATTTAGTTCCATCCGTTCTCCTGTTATTTCTTCACCTCCATGGTGCTGATATTGTTGTCAAGATGTTAGCACATCTTCCGCTTCGTGTTTCTGGGTAGTTTGGGGTCGTTCATGAACTATATAGTACTAAGAGACATGTCCCATTGTCTGTACACATCATGTCATTCACCAATGCTTTTCTCAGTAGTTTATTCAATAGTTTGCAGTTCACAAACTAAATGATGCGGCCAGCGAAGCCGACTGAGTGAGAGAGATTGAATGAAACATGTTGGGGAAATGTTGTTCGCAAGACAGAGTTTCGTTCGATTGGAGCAATGATGCGTCACTCAGCCAGTTGCGCTCTGTATACTATAACTGCTACTTCCTAGTACATTTTAAAAGCTGGGATAGCGTCATTGATGCTAACGTTATGGGATAAAAGATTCCAACTAGGAAAAATACAATTTCTGTTATGATTTGTCCATCTCCATCTTATTTATCAATCAATCAGCGCTAATTTGATTATGAATGTATCTCTTCTTCTTCAGCCTATTGTTGTCCACTGCTGGACGTAGGCCTCCCCCAGACTTCGCCAAGTTGTGCAGTCTCTTGTTTTTCTTCGCCAGTTGTCACCTGCTGTCTGACGTTTATCGTCTGACCAACGCGCTGGCGGTTAGCCGATGCTTATCTTCCCTGTGTAGCGTCTCCACACAAGACTTTCTGTGCTTCATCTGTGGGCATCTCTGCGACATACGTGACCTGCCCATTGCCACTTGAGTTTAGCAACCCTATGAATAACATCAGTGACCTTTGTGCTTTGGCGTATCAGCGAATTTGACATTTGGCATCTAAATATCTGTAAAACCGGTCTTTGTGAGTATAGTAAAGAGAAATCGATCGATCTTTCGATTTTGAACTTTTTCAAATCACATTTTTATCCGACCTGCAGAATGGCAGACTCCATTTGCGATTCAGTGAACTACTGAACTAGATGAACTACATCCGAACTTATTATATGACATTTATTTTACACGGACAGCCTTGGCTGATGCGTCAAGTCTTACCGTAGTAAATATGTAAGTATATGTGTTGTTTTATCTTGGGCACTCATTTTTTTTTCAAAAGACATTTGACATGTCCACTCAATCTAAAGATATGTTTGACCCAAGACTACTTCTCAGTGAGCAACCGGTGCCTTTGATGATGGAAAATTATGCTGATAATCGTTTTTTTATACATATCGATGGCTAATATTATAAAAGTAACTGCCATGCTATGGCCTTTCCTTTATGAGCACCTGGATCTGAAGAACTGGATCCGTAACAGGGAAAAATTTTCATTGAGACTATAACCGTCTTTTCATCAAATATGGTGTCAACCCGGGCGGGCAGGCAATTCTAGTAGAGTTGACAGATCTTCTACATTTTTTATTGATTCCGAACCATGAAACAGCTCGCTTTCGTAAATAACATCACTTATCCAACTCAGAAAGAGGAAGAAAGTGGTACATAAATGGGGTGGGCATTGACATCTCAATCAAAAAATCTTTAGCCGACTGTAACGACATATGGAAGGAATGCATTGAGACCACTTTAATTTTTTTATGGTATGCTTTTGGGCATACCATAAAAAAAAGCAGAAATGCATTGGAAAATTACTCTCCTCACAAATTGATTTACTGATCATTTGAAAACCGCTGTTTTTTTTTTATATTTGGTGAACAAATAACTGCGTTTGCAAGCTTTTGTTTTTGCGTTGAAACCCACTGACAAACAAAGTTTATATGAATATTATCTTTTCACTGGCAATGGACTCGGTTTGGATAAAAATTAAAAACATCAGACACAGATGTTGCCCGATGTTAGTTAACAAATATCAAATAAATTGTAACAGAGCTTTACAAATGATCAGTAAACAAGGTTATGTGGAGCATAGCGTACTATTACTACTAGAGCCATTCTTAAGAGGATGATAAAGTGATCACGTTCCATACAATGGTTCGTGCCTGATTCCTCAGTCATATTAATAATAAATATTTTTCTGATATTCTACGCATTAAATAAATCAACTAAGAGCTACATCTGTACGTTTTTGTTTTCGTCATTTACTTTTAACCGTGATATACGCCTGTAAAAATGTGCTTATAAATACAAAAAGGCATAAGTTAAGTTATCAAAAAAACAAAAACGTGCAGACGTAGCTCTCAGTTGATTTTATTTAATGTGAAAAAGATTAGACAAATACTTCTTACTTCTTACTTCTACTGATTGGAGAAGTTGGCCCGAGCCATTGTATGCAACTTGAACACCTCATTATCCTCTTAAGAACGGCCCGTAAGCTATGCTCCCCATACAAACGTAGTTTACTAATCATTTGGGAACCGCTATTCCAATTAAATTGATATTTAATATCTAATATCAGGTAACAAATATCTGTGTCTGCATGCTTTTGTTTTTTTGAAAAATCCAAACCGAATGTAATGAATGCAAAAAGAAAATCTTCATACGAATTTTGTTTTCTCTGTGGTTTGACCCAGAATACATTTACCGAAAAAACAAAGGCATGCAGACACAGATATTTGTAGTCAGTTAGATAGCAAATATCAAGTAAGTTGGAACAGTGGTTTTCAAATTAATAGTAAACTACGTTTGTATGGGAGGCGAAATTTTCAGGTGCTTACGGGCCGACCTTAAGTGCCGAAACCATCAATCGTAATGTGTAAAATGAATTTATTTATTTTATTTATTTTAGATATGCTGATCTGTCTTTTTATCATTTAATTTATTTAAACATTTTGGTAGTCAAACTACACTAAATCATAGTCTAAATTATATTCGAGTACGGTTATCACTGTAATGTATAGTAAATCGGTGTTGATTTTCCCAGCATCCCCGAATGCCTTCGACGTATTCTTCGCGGAGCTGACGTCGCTGCCAAAAGACAAGAAGGCGTACTACGTGGGACTCGCGGCGTCCGCCGGCGTGCTCGGCGCCGCGGCCGTGCTGCGCCGGCTGCCGGGCCTCATACCCGCGCTCACGCAGTCTCTCTCGCATCAGCCGCTCCAGGCAAACGTACTAACGCTAACATAATTAAATTCTAAGGCGACTTCATAGATGTCCCAGTGTCATCGTTTTTTTGTTCTTATATTAAGCGCGGCATATGGCGTACGCCAGGACCTCTTAAGGTGTCCGACGACGACCATTAGATTTCGAACTTACAGGGGGGCTGCGAAAACCTTGGCGGCCGGCCAGGTGCTTCTTCACGCCATGTTTCAAGGAACCCAGGATGTACTTTAGGGGAAATACCTCAGAAGGGAGTTCATTCCATTGTTTTCCGACCCTATAGATGAAGGATCTAGCTAGAGGATCAGTGCATTCTTATTTTTGGTTTTTTTAACGAGGATTTGTACATTTTTCCCAGTTCTGCGTTGAGCAAAGGTTGAAAGGGGACGGAACTACATATCCCTTCGGAGGTGGAAGGTCTCCAAATTTAGGGATATTTCGGGATTGTCGACGAGATGCACGGCCTGACACTGTATCGATTCCAGGGAGCCAAGCAGGTGCTTAGCTGAGTTGTCCCAAAAATGTGAACATTACTTCACGCAGACCTTATCTGCTCTTTGTACCATCCCGGCGGGTGATCCAATATTTTTACATGGATTCCGAACAATGGAACAGCTTGCATTCGTAACGAAATACACTTATCCAACTCAGAAAGAGAAAGAAAGTGGTGCATGAACGAGAATGAAGTAGATGGCTCACCACCATAATGATGGAAGTTCATACAATAGGTGCTAAGCAAGTCGGCCGTCTATAGCAATAAACGTTCAACTGAGATGGCAACTAGCATCAGAATATTTTTTTTCCATTCAATCTATCACAACAAAAATAGTGTTTTTACCAAGAGATGGTGCAGCTATCAGGCACACTGCTTTAAATCTATTTGATCTTATGGGTCGGAAAATAGGTGTACTCGTATCAATTTAAATCACTGTTTTCTAACTTTGAAACAAAACTCAATGAAAATTGTATTGACATAATAATGTTATTAATCTATAAAATTACTTAATTAACCAAACTTTATTACACAGTTATATGTTATTACAAGTATTGCAAAAGCCATGTAAACCTATGACATGAATGTGTACGAAGAAACAATAATAAACAAACTTGTGAAGTTTCTTTGTTGGTTCGTTTTCACTGAGTTAATAGATATCGCTATTTCAGATGTAACTTGTGTAGTAAGTAAAAATAATTTTTATTTTTTTTTATATTTTAAAGTAAACTAAAAAAAATTTTGTTTAAATAATAACAGATAGCCACGACGATGAACACACTCCTCAAGAAGCACATCGAGGAGGCGAGCACGGAGCAAGTGTACGAGAGTTGGGTGCGGCCGATCCTCCAGCGGGTGTACGAGAGCGCTCACACTGGCTCGCTCGACAGCGACACGCTCAACATACTGGAGAACATCATCACCTACGCGATCAAGTGCGACCGCAACATCATGGACTTCATGTGAGTGCTCCGACTCTTGAAACCGTATATAAAAAGGGAGGTGATGCCAACTAGCCGCCTACTATGAGACCCGCTGTCTCCTATTTTCAAAAAACCGGTCAAGTGCAAGTTGGACTCGCACACGAAGGCCAAAAAACCATAAACACCAAAAAATCACGTTTTTTGTATTTTTGCATTGCCCCCCTTTGATTTTTTTATTTTTTTATTTTACCTATTTGTTGTTATAGCGGCAAAATAAATACACACTCTGTGAAAATTTCTACCCCTTTAAAAAGCCTACCTATTACGGTTCATGAGATACAGCCCTGTGACAGACGGACGGACGGACAGCGGAGGCTTAGTAATATGGTTCCGTTTTCACCCTTTGGGTACGGAACCCTAAAAACTACCAACCTAACTTAAGAACGGCCCGTAAGCTATGCTCCGTAGTTTACTAATAATTTGGAAACCGCTATTCCAATTAAATTGATATTTAATATCTAATATCAGGTAACAAATATCTGTGTCTGCATGCTTTTGTTTTTTTGAAAAATCCAAACCGAATGAAATGAAAGCAAAAAGAAAATCTTCATACGAATTTTGTTTTCTCTATGGTTTGACCCAGAATACATTTACCGAAAAAACAAAGGCATGCAGACACAGATATTTGTAGCCTAATATTAGATACCAAACATTGGTTTTCAAATGATTAGTAACTAGGTTTGTATGGGAGGCGAAATTTTCAGGTGCTTACGGGCCGACCTTAAGGTGGCCCAACCCGACGGGCCTAACTCATTCGCGGGCACGGTACAAAACCGTGCTGTTGCTCTCTGGGACCTTCTCTGTTTCAAAGAATAAGACAGGCTTCGTGATGAGGAAGCTGCAACATGTCCACAAAAAAGACAATGTGCATAGTGTATGAATTGGTAAGATTCACGAAAATGTTAATTTCGAAACAACTTATAGCTAAAAGTAAACCACGACCGTTGTAGTAAAAAATCTAACAAAAACCAAATAGATCATAAATCTTGATTAAACAAGCTATGTCTGATGACTAATCTTTTTACGATGTTCTTACTTTATCATTGCGTAATCCACCTCCAAAGTTGTTGTATAAAACGCGCGAAAAATTCGAACTTTTGGACCTTATAACTTAGAAACCAAATACAATTTTACAATGTCAATTGTCATCAGACATCTAGTTCGATCAAATAAAGCAATTTTGAGCAAAATTTTGGATCTCTGACAAGAAATATGGGCGTGATCTTCTTTCCCCTTTTGTATGGGGCGATGAGCGGGATGGGCCACCTTAAGGGGGTGATAGAGCCGATTGCATTCACTTCTATACGGACGTAAATAAAACAACATTTAATTATATTTAAAAATAACAACAACGAATTTCGATAATCCAAAAAGTAAATGTGTACATTGATGGTCTAGCTATATTTTAAAGATAAAACTGTAACACGCTGGTGCTTTGTGTTCTCATATTAGACGAATATGCATAATCTTTCATAAAAAAGTTTGAACCCAGAATATGAGTGTCCATCCGATTTTTACTGTTATAAGTTTCAAATATAGCTCGACCATCAATGCATATTTCATCTTTTTGAAATTCCAAAATAAGTAGTAGTTATTTTTAAAATAATAAAATATGTTTTCACTTACGCCTTATGGAACTGAATGCAATTAGATGTTATCACGCCTTTAAATGAAAATGAATAATATATTTTTTTATTACACCAAAACAATCAAAAATATATTGCAAATTTCAAAACATTGTAATGTTACTACAGTTGTTCTAAAATAAATATGAGACATTTTGAGTAGAAGGTAAACAGAAAAAAATGTGAAAAGTGTTGCAGAAAAGTGTGCCAACTGAAGGGTTTAGATTACTTGTTTTGGTTCAAATAGCACTTGAAACATAACTACATTAAACCTGTATGTATAGGTCAGAAGAAAACAACACTTCCTATAAATAGAAAATGTTGTAAATGGCAGCGTTAGGCTTTCGGTTGGAGGTTCGCTAATCATATGTGGCTAAAAACATCATTGGGCAAGACGAGGTTGACAATATTCAACCACTGGTCACCCTGGGCCGTATATCGGTGCTCGGGATACATAAATCTCATGCGTAATGATGTTTGTTTGTTTGCAACCACCTGATCGCAGTTTACCGGAAGCCCAGAGGATCTGCTCCGCGCCGACGATGGGCCCGGGGGACCTCAAGTGCGTCCTGGTGTGCCTGAACCTGGCGCGGCGCGTGGGCTCGCTGCCTTCCCCGCGCTCCGAGCAGTCGGCCTTGTGGAGGGGCATCCTCTGCCTTGCAACGCTGCAGGCGGCTCTGGTGCACTCCTCCGAGGAGGTGCGCTGACTACCGGCTTTATACTAATATTTTTGTGAGCGGCTCTTAGCTCAGGGATGAAGGACCTTCTTTGCCATATTTCTCTCCCGCACACCCACAATATGGAACCGTCTGCCGGTGGTTACCTAAAACCTGGGAGTCTTCAAGCGTAAATTGAACAAGCTCGATAGCTCAGAATTTGAAAATCCGCTGGTATGGTGCCTCACGGAGCGCGATTCACGTGGCGGGGTGTATTTGGCTTTTCCGAGCGCCTTTAGTCGTCAGTACAGCCACCCATACTGGTTTTTTATTAAAACAAAAATATGTCATGGGTTCGATCCCTGCCCGTTGTTCATGCACCCCTTTCTGAGTTGGATATGTGTGTTTCGTTACGAATGTGAGCCGTTCCATAGTTCGAAATTCATATAAAACAGCCCTACTAGGTGTTATAGTTAAGCCCGCCCTGGATTGTACCATCGCATTGGATGAAGAGATGGTCTAAGCGGCAATGAAAATTGTCAGTGTTTTCCCATCCAGGACAATGTAGCTGTGCAATAAACATAAGGAAGATCTTGGCATGGCCCCTAGTTCCTATGTTGTGTGTTGTGCTAATATCATGACAATAGTTGTTATTTATTAGTATCAGCCATTTATGTGCATACATGCATGTTCAGGTCATGCATTAGGTAAGCACCAAGATTCCCAATGTCGATCGATACTCAGGGTTGTACCTTGTCAACACTCATGCCTATGTCTTGCTCACTTTAAACTCGAGGATGTTCTGGACACCCCATTTTGGAAAAGTTTCCTAGGGTATCTTCTAGCCTGACAACAAGGCGTCGCCTATCCACCTCGTGGCAATTGTTATGTCGATGAACCGCTTCGTTCGAAACAAATTTGGCTAAACATCTTATAAAATTGCATATCTATATTGGGCTCCAATCCCACATGCAGAAAATGTTCTACTCTTCAATACGAGAATCATGCGGAGGTTTCTCTGTAGCTCGGAGCCGCCTTATAGGATTTGTCCGATATGTGCATCACTAAGTTTCTATCCAGTTTTAGGTTATTTTTTATTTTGACCTAAAATTGTGAATTAATTGTACCATAAATAATAATAATGTAGCTGCTTCCTTTCAGATCCGCATCCTCGCTTTGTCGCTGCTCGTGGAGACTTCAAAGAGCACGGAACACTTCAGCGCGATGGAGCTGGAACTATTCCTATACTTTCTCAAGTATAACATAAATACGCAGTCGCCTAGCATGCGTCATCTGACACTGTCACTGCTTAAAAAGGTAGGTAATGTCCAGGTCGATTTTAAGGCTTAACCCTTCAGAATATATTGTATATTCACCCTTTGTTCTTTTTCTTCATAGAGTTCTTGAGTGCATTAAAGTCCACGAGTCAAAATGATTAAATGTCCCTATGCGAACTTCAATTCGTTTTGAAGCATGTCGTAAAAAGGGCAAAATTATTTTACCAGAAGGATTTTGTATACGAAAGTACTTGTAAGGTACGGTAAGTATACCATTTTTTGCACAGAAACCCTGTTTTGCACAGAAGATATAACGTTTTTGAGATGTGAGATGTCGCGTGAGTGTGAATCCCAAAATAAAAATTTTGAAGGCAATGATCTGCCTTATCAATGGTTAAACCAATAATTCCAAACCCTATTGGGTTTGAAAATTGACTGATGGCCATCCCATTGTGTTCGCTATAGCTTGGAGCTTGGCGACAAAATTCCTCAGCTCATCTAGAACCCTTGTTTCTTAATCTACTCATTCCCCTTCAGGCAGCGTTTCAAATCACCTTAAATCATGATGTTCACGAAAAACTAATTTGTCTTACAAACTCTTGTAGCTCATGAAACGCCTAGAGTGCAGTTACCGGGTGCTGAAGAGAGAGGGCGCACCCGAATCTGTCGGCGGAGCGACTACGACAATGTACTTGAACTTCGTCGGCAAGCTTCGCGATCAGTGCTTTGCCAGCCTGCTGCCCGGCTCCAACTACAGCAGGCGAGCCATCGCTCTTGACATTCTGGAACGCTGCGAAATGCTGGAAATGGAAGATTATCAAAGGTAAATAATGTAAGGTCGGTACAAGTACCAGCAGATCAAGAGCCAAGGTAACCTGTACGAGCCAAAAATAGTCTTTCTAGTTACCTTAATAGGTATTTTGATCCAACTGGACATGAATTACTCATACCAACACCATCTTCATGATGTTAGTCCAACAAGAATTTAGACTACTACAGGTTTTAAAGACCCAAATTAAACTATAGGCCCCCTCCTAATTATCACATAGTAGTGACGAGGTATTTCCCCCAAAGTGCAACCCGAGGTCACTCAAACACGGTGTGAAGAATCACCTGCTCGGCCGACATGGTTTTCGGAGCCCCCATGCATGTTCGAGAGACCATGGGCATTGTCTATTCCATACATATGCTGTGCTTAACATAAAAAACGGCCAAGTGCGAGTCAAACTCGCGCACGAAGGGTTCCGTACCATCGTACATAATTTAACACAAAAAATCACGTTTTTTGCATTGCACCCCCCTTTAATTTTTATGTTTTCTTAATTTTACCTATTTTTTGTTATAACGGCAAAATAAATACACAAACACACACACGTTGTGAAAATTTCACCTGCCTACCTATTACGGTTCATGAGATACAGCCCTGTGACAGACGGATGGACGGACGGACGGACAGCAGTGGCTTAGTAATAGGGTTCCGTTTTCACCCTTTGGGTACGGAACCCTAAAAATAGAATCATTCGTTGAAACATTAATACCAGATTGTTTGTAATTTTTTTATCGAGATCAATGTAGCCGTCGTCACATCAAGGGACGGTCTGGCACGGCTGCTTAATCCTTCAGGAATCTTTTGTAATGACCTAATATCAACACAATATAATATACTATACAAATATAAATATATAAATATAAATATAATACTAATGTCTAGCTAACTAGTCTAGTTATTTACAAAACTTTGGGACGTTATCCTAGACACAAAACATGTAACTTTTTGTCCTCAACGTTCTTTTCCAAATATTAAAAAGAGCTATGCTTATAAATTTTACTTCTATTATTACGAAAATAGAATTAGTGCTAATTATTAAGTTTATCTCATAGTTTTCGATACCATATATTTATGTTTGATGCAGCTTCTGGTGTGAGGAATATGTGGAGAAGTTGCTGCAACTTTTGGAAGACAGCTACGAAAACAACAAGATGGCATCTTTCAATATCCTCACGCACTGTCCCATCGAATACCTCAAGGTGAATCATTCAACTGAATGAATTCGATCGAGCTAAATATTGGATTTTTGGATTATTTGGTACTCGTATATGATTAGATGCAAAGTTACAAAGATTGCAAAGTAATACAGCTATGATTGATTAGTGGACATGCTCATGGGGGGTACGGCGAGCTAACCAATTTATAATGTCTAGTGGTCTGGGAAGCGCTTATTTTCCCTGGAAGTATTTGTCTCTGTTGCTCTCTATTTGCATTTGATAAGGACATTTCTACAATAAAAATGCTCACAGTAAAGGAAACCCCTATGCCAATGTGCCTAACATCATTGGTGAGATTACGTCTGGAAAACCTAAGACTTATTGGTTGGCCCCAATTACGGTTTAGGAAATAATGCAATTTGGGGAAAACTGTATTACATAGTTTCAATAGTGGCACTTACATTCTGCAAAATAAATTATTAGTTACATTACCTAATCAACAAATTCTGAACTCTGGGCTCACCTCTATAACTACCTATGTAAACATATTGTAAATACTCTTATCTATCATGTTCCCATATTTCAAACTTTTCTTAAAAAACACCCAAATTTAAACTCGACAGCGATTAGTTAAGTTTGAATGATTTTTACGAAAATTTAAATCTTCAGAAGTTCGATTTGTGTAAAGGATTTTATTGTGACTCCCTAAACCTAAAGTTTTCGCAGCCAAGTAATGACAAATATATGATTAAATATTAAGATACAGATAAATAAAGACCTATCGTTTTATTCCAACTCCTTTTGCAGAAGTTCTACAGATCAAGCCTGTTCATGCCAGACATCCTCAAGCAAGCGTCGTCCGTGAAGCCCCCAGACTGCATTTCAGCCGCATACAAACTGCAACTCCTCCAACATTTCAACAAAATGCAAAAAAGATCCCTGCAGCAATTTGAAAACGGGTTAGTTGGAAACCTAAATTTATACAATCTTGTAACATAACTTAAAATCTACAAGAAAGACTCGTATGATTATACAAATGTTTGAGAAGTTGAGGACATAATCAATGTAAATAATGTTTATCAATTTAAAAACTGTTTGGACACTCATTTAAACAACTTGTCTAAGAATACTTAAAGACCATGTTAATAACCAAAACTGACATTTATAGATTACAAGGAAGTGACTAAGTGAACTACTACTAGGACAAAAAAAAACTTATAACCATGAAAAGTGATAACCATACCTGAACATGATTTATTCACATCGGCCTAGGCTGCCTCTCGAAAATCAAATAAATAAATAAAGTACTTGTAACACTATGTAACACTATAAACCTGCCTTAAAAAATACCTTTATGTATTTCATTTTTGTTTGTGTAGATAATAAATGTGTTTACTAAAAACGAAATAGTTGCCCCGGCTTTGTTCGGGGCAATTCCATTTTGGACAAATGCTCACTGAATTTTATTTGGTATAAAAAATTGTGCATCTTCTATTTTGTACTTAAATTGGCCATTTATATCATTTCAGTGTACCAGAAGAGGAATACTTGTCGATAATCCAGGCCCTGCTGGAGCAGGTGAGAGAAGAGCTGACGGTGGCGCAGGGCAGTATTCTCGTGGCAGCTTCGTGCGGCCCCATGTATGGGCTGCTCTTGTGTATCCATCACCTGTTGGCGCGAGTCAACCCGGCGTGAGTGGCTATTTTGATGAATAAGAGTATATTAAAAAGGGGAGAGGAGGTGGGGTCCTTTGCACAGAAGGATTGCAACTGAAATGACGTCCACTGCCCATAAAGATAATTTACAACACATTTGGTAATATTACCCTGAATCTGATTTATGAAAGCATTTACGCTTGCAATATTCATTTCCATAAGATTATGAATATTCAAAAAGGTAAGATAAGGAGGGCCCGTAACAGCGAACATGGCAACCGAAGCTTATTGGTATGGGGGCGGTGTAGCCACTTTCACATACAATTTCGGTAGCACCGGCTAGTGGATTTTTTATTGCTTTAACCCTGTCTTAACTGGGTCCGCATCTATGTCTCGCTAAGCTCGCCACAGGCACCTATAATTCTTAAAAAAATCCGACAGCGAAATCGCCGCCGAAGCCGCGTGGTCCGGGCTGGTGTCGCAGCTCATCGCTGTGTGCGCGGGGGTGACGCGCGCGGCCGCGCCGGTGGTCAACAACTCCTCGCCAGAGGGGCACCTGCCCATGGACGCGGGCGCCGTACACGTCGCGGACGCCACCGTCACCGCTCAGATGGTGCTCCTGTGCGCGTGGCGCTCCGTCAAGGAGGTTGGCCAATTTTTTTAATATAACTACATTCTTGGCATCTGCAGTGTTCAGTCTGCCGCCGCTTATCTGTAAAATTGATAGCAGCGGCAATATAAATAAAAATTCTCCACTCGCTTTTGAGCAGTCAGTCGGTCAGTCAGTCAGTCAGTCATTCAGTCTGTCAGTCAGCGTGTTTGCATCCACTGCCGGACATACACTTCCTCAAACCACTGCTTTCCGCTGAAGCATTTGATGTCATCGTACCACCTGGCGGGTGGTCTTCCCACACTCCGTTTACGGTCCACGGCCGCCAGTGTAGGACACGGTTACTCCAACGGTCGCCGTCTCTTCGGCTGACGTGACCAGCCCACTGCCACTTGAGCTTAGCCACCCGGCGTCCAATATCGACTACTTTGGTACATCCGCGGATTGCCTCGTTACGCACCATATCCTATAGCGATATTTGAGCACAGACTAGGAATATAATGCTAGTTATAGATATTTGTAAGGTAAAAATAGTTTAGTTGGCATATATGGAATAATGGAACCAAATGAAGGCAAAAAAAATGTTTTTCTCAATCTATTTAAATTATCATTAATCAACTATATGGATGATATTGGCTGATTTAGAGAAAAGGGGTTAATATAAATTAATTTCATGCAAATTTGAAATGACTTCAAAAGACTAAGATATGGACTGAGGAACACGCAGGTGCGTAGCTGCTGATATTGCGACCCATCGTTAGGTGTTAATATTATGTGTCCGATTAATTTAACATCATGCAACAATATTGTTTTAACATAATGTTACCGTCCTTTTTGTTGCACTTTTTGTAATCTACCGGCAGTGTACATGTGAATGCCAAAATTTATTATTCAATATGTTGGTGTAAAGTATAGAATTTCCCACAGTTTTTTAATTAGTTTAATGATACAGGAGTAGACAAAGTTATAGAGCTACAGCTGCATAATCGACCTTGCCTCCAGGTCTCCTTGATTTTGGGAGTTATATCGAGCAACCTGCACATCAGGGGCGAGGACGGATTATCCGGCAACTGGTCGCAGCGGGATGCGATCGCTATGGGTGAACACTTTACTTCTCTTCTATCCGAGACGAAGCACCGGGGCGCGTTCGAGCAGGCGTACGTCGGTTTCACTAAACTCTGCGCTAGGTGAGTCCACTGTGATGTTGATTTTGGAAGCTATATGGAACAACTTCGTATCAGCGGCGAGGGTAGATCGTCTAGTAATTGGTCGCAGTAGGACACGGTCGCTAAGGGCAAACTGTCTCATCTGTCCAAGACAAAAAACCGCGAGGCATTCAAATAGGCATACATATGTCAATTTAACTAAACTCTGCGCGAGGTTAGTACACGGTGTTGTTAATTTTGGGAGTTCATCTAGAAAGTGCCGGGACATGATCGCAATGGGCAGACACTGCAGCAAGTTCGAGCAGACGTACGCCGGCTTCACTAAACTCTGCGCGATGTGTGTTGAATGCTACTTAAGTATATCGTATAATACCCAGAATGATGTGCAGACATAATATGCGACAATATATCATCACACCTTCTCTAACTCCTTTGACAGACTCACCTCTTCAATCATGCTCTTCAACAACGCTTTCTACAAACCTGACTTACGAAGCACTTACCCTTTCTTGTCACAGTACACTCTCATCGCCTGGACAAACCAGGCATGCCATTGCAAACACTTCTTTCGAGGTTAATAATGGAAAATGACTTAGTGACTAATGACACAGGGTTAGATAAATAGTTGTAACTGAAACTAAAACTAACGAAAAGTAGTACTTCCTTATGTCACATTGACACTTTGGTATGGACTTTTTGACGACTGCACCGCTAAAATTCCCCCCCTCTTTACAATCTCTTTACAAGGCTGTGGCAATGCAAGAGCCCCGCCCTGCATGGCCTGCCCGGCGCTTGGCTGGAAAATCTGATGCGTGAGATCGCGACGAGCGACGGTGGCGGCAAGTTGTGCGCCACTCGCCGCAGCGCCGGCGTGCCCTTCATGATACAGGTGACGCCCCACATGAGCAGGTTGAAATTAATTGTGATGTTAAGAGACTTGTGCTCAGGGCATGGGGCCTTGCTTTCATGTGAGAGTCTTGAGTTCAATCACCGTATCATTCATGCATCACTATCTTTCTCTTTCCAAGTTGGGTAAGTGTATTTCGTCATGAATGCAAGCGGTCCCATTCCCCTACTAGATGGTGGGGTAAATGGCTACAAGAAATGTATCTAAGAAGTATGTAAAAGAGTTTGGTATATGCTTTTTAACACCACCATGTAAAACAACTGTTCTGCTCAACATTTTCGATGAAAACGACAATTATATTTTAGTCAACTGTGTAAATGGGGTGGCTGTGTAGCTTGTGAGGCGGTTTGGGAAGCGATCAGCTGCACAACAAAATCGTCTCAATGTACCTTCCCATTTTGGTATGCAGGCGCTGGTGACAACGGAACTCCAGGTAGTGGGTGCCCCGAAACAATTCCACCGCTGCATGGAGAGTCTACTGCGGTTGGCGGGCGGCGGCGCGGTGGAGACGCGCACGCACTGCCTCAACGTGCTGCGCGCGCTGTACCGGCACGCGGGCCTCGGCGCCGTCGTCCACGGCTACGTGGAGCGGGGGCTGATCACGGCGATACGCGGCTTCGAGGGAACCACCTGGGCGGTGAGTCGTGGTCAATAGGAACAATTTCATTGCTGCTTGGAGAGTCGGCTATGGTTGGCGATCGGTGACGCAGTGGAGATTGATTAAAATGTATCTAAATTAATCTCCATCATAAAGTTACTCCTACTGCTCCTTCACTTTAGTGTTGGGTTTGACAGCTTTCATGAGTTCTTGTTGCTGCTCCTCACAGCTTGTTCCTCTAGATGGCTGGTTTGTTCCTGCAACTGCTCCTCTTGACAACGGGCCAGCTCTTGTATGAAGTTCATTGAAGCAGCCAAGTCCTAAGCAGGAATTTCCATTGTTGTTTGACGGCTCACATTTTTACATTCCGGAAGCCACTGCATCATTACCTGGTGTTGTACAGTTACTGTCAGTTTATTTAACTCTTGATTTGTTTTGTACGGTCCATTCTACCAGGCTCTAACGTTTCCCTACCCCTAAAAGTTGTCCGATTTTTTTTATCACTCGAGAAAGCTTTATTCTATGTCCTTTTTTGGGAATATCTGTAGTTTTCGTTAAATATTGTTCTAAAATTAAAGTAAGGAAAGAAAACTTTTTTCCAATGTTTTCAGACAACATTTTACAATCTAAAAGGTATATTAAAAAAATTTAAACATACAGATATAGATTTTGACAAAATATTTTAGAATCCAAATTAAATTTTATTTTGGCTTTATAAATGTCAATGTTTTCGTTCGATCAAGAATTACTGCTGGCTTCATCTATTGATTGTATAGATCTGCGGACATGAGCCACTACAAGCGGTTGTACCATTTTAATATAGATGGCGCTCTTAGTGACAAAAATGTTAAATATTAATATTCATAATATATTAAGCTGCTAGTGTGCTTAAATGTATAAACAGTTCGGAAATATGTAGAAAAAACTGTTTTAAATTTTTGCCTTCAATTGGCCCTACAACTTATAAAGAGTGACCTTATGAACACCGAATTACCTTATGAATACTGGCAAAAATTAGTATTCAATTCCCTTGTTTTTTTTCTCAGTCCCCGTACAAATCAGTCACAGACTTTAACAAAATGTATGTAGAGCGGGAAAAAAAACATCGGAATTTAATATAGATTTTTCATGAAAATTGTTCAGTGTCCAATACAAATCCACCCCCTCAAGTGGTGCCAGTATTCATAAGAGCACCCTGTATATCTACTGCGCCTGTACCTTCCATTCTCTGCAACAGGAGAGGAATTCCTCAACGCTGCTTTTCAGCGCGCTGATGGTGCGCGTGTTCGGGGTGCAGCGTGACCGCGACGCTGACCGCCTCTGCATCCGCAACCGCATGACCGGACGCACTTTCTTCCTCCGGTACCCGAGCCTCTACGACTTCATGCTGGTAGGTGGCATCGGGTCTTCAGTGATATATGTGTATGGCTCGCTCACATTAGAGCTGGGTTTAGGTGCATAATTTTGGGGACTGGTGGGGTTCGTAGCTAGGAAGGTACGGAATCAAACCATGATTAACTGATTAAAAAGTCAGTGGATATGTGACTCCAAATTCATATCAAATATATCGTTCGATGTCTAGAAAAAATACAGATCGCAAAGAACAGTTTTTAGAACAGACTGCCAGATGTAAGATGTAAAAAAAACAACTGTTATTTTTCACTTTCTGGTTAGCATGGAAGTGATCCAAACACTTTCATATGGTGGCAGCTTAACCACAAGTTAGTGCAAGATGTCTAACCGTAATTAGTTCGCTTAAACATTTTGAGATGCGCAAACATCAAATGTATATTACAATAAATAGTGTCATGTGAAGTTCTTAAGCTTTATTACGTGTCGTTGGAACTCAATAAAATCAGTAGGAAGCGAATTTGTAAACAAACTGACTCGCCGGGGCTTCCTTATTTGTATGCAAAAGTGGCTACGCCGCCGCCCACACGGACGGTCCATTCATGCTCAGTGGAAGTAACAGTAATTGGTCCCGACTGTTGTTCTTCTCGATAAGCAAATGAATAAAGATGCCGTGGAACCCAGGAGAAGCTGACTAGTGCGGCGGGCTCGAGAGACGAGGCGCAGCCCGCGCTGTACCCGGTACTTCTGCTGCTGGCACGTCTCTACCCCTACACGCTCGAGGAGACCACCGCCAACCTTAAGGTCTTGGCTTTTTTTTTTTCCCCCCACACTGAAAGGCAAGGGCTTTTGCCATATAGCCATTCCTCCTGTTGTTTTTCTTTATGTAACTGGACATGGATATCTAATACCACACCCACAGGCATGATATTAGTGCAACACACGGCATTCCCAAAAGAATTAGGCTTCATGCCAGGACCTTCCCTTTAAAAGCACGGCTACATTGAACTGAATTGAAAACCCTTCATGGCCCTTTCGATCATCTTTTCATCCAATGTGATGGTACCAACCCGGGCGGCGTTAGCCCTACATCCTTGTAGGGGAAAGGGACCGACAGTTTCACATGGATTCCAAACCATGGAACATCTCGTATTCGTGATGAAGTGCACTTATCCAACTCAGAAAGAGAAAGAAAGTGGGGCATGAATGGGGCGGGGATTTGACCCCAGATCTCTGATATGCAAGGCAAGTCGCTGCGCCACTAAGCTACGAGCCGCTATTGTGCTTCATCCTTGTTCGGGCAGTGGCTCTGTTCTATTCTATTCAGGTGGAGATGGATGGAGCAAGTTAACCATTCCGGCAAGATAGAGATAACAGAAGGACACTTCACATGCAACAATCCTTCTGATCTTCTCTAATGAATGTGCAAAACCAAACAATATCTATCTAAATTTGTTAAGAACCTAGATTAGTGTTAATGTATTGGAAATCAATGTTTTTAATTCAAATAACAAATAGGCACATCATACTCTAAGGCTGCTTTATGTGAGGACCGCTTTGATATATCATTGTAATATACTGAAATGATGGCCTGTATGTTGTTCTACGTATAAGTTCATACATTTGGTTAATACCAAGTAACCGAACTGTTGATTTGGCACATGAAACGGTGGCTATACGTATTTAAAACAACTGATCGAACCAGCCGTATTTTCGTCACATCATATTTAACCAATGTACCTTTGCAATAAAATAGCCCTATTTCAATAAAAAGCTTACACTCTTTTTGATGTGGCCAGATTAATAATGCATTGGTAATATTTACCATGATTTTTCTAATACGTTAATTTTATTTTGAGTCAGCTAATGGATGGAGATATGCAGGTAAAAATAATATGTTACAGTTCACTTTTAAGTTTCTACATGGATAACTGATATCAAACCCACTGTCAGGATATTCCTTATATTACACTTGCTGAGGTGTTCCTGGCTCTGCTCGGGTCAATTTCGTTAATGACAATCTCCCGTGTGGAGCCTGGTAAAATGCGCCCTCGGCCCCCGAACCACCGCGTCGTATCGCCCACTTTTATTTAAAAAAATATATTAGTCAATTTATTCGTTTTCGCTAATTCTGACTACGAGATGATACTTAATATGAGAATAATTAGAAAAAAAAACCAATAGAAATAAAAATTAACTCACTAACTTTAATATGTGTGAGTGGGGAAATTGAAGACATAATTTAGAAAGAAAATAAGTGTTTAGATTTTTTGTTAAATAGTTGTGTACTTTATGTAGAACATGCTTTGAGCCGTGCATCAATTTGTGAAAATGTTTTCAGTAGCAAGAGATTTTTTTTTATCCTGTATGCTACCACTAAGCCCACCAAATAAATTCTGTTTATTATCAATTTACAAAGATCGATAGGAAATGAAGAAGTATGCGTTTTCGTGAGCCCCCATTCGACGTTGCATCATTTCACGAGTGCAGTACGTGTGTTGGGTCCCGCAGCTGGTGGCATTCATCCCGCGCGTGGTGGCGTGCGGCGGCGGCGGTGTGCTGAAGACGCGGCAGCTCGCGGCCAAGGCGCTGGTACCGCTCGTCTCGTGCGATAAGTGAGCCTACTATTTTTTGATGAATTAACATGAATGTTTATTCATCATCCATAGACAGTACACTGCACTCAGGTTTGTCATATTTTATCAATAACCAATTCAGAAATTCTGGCGAAGAACTGCCAAGAAGCTCCGCTGGATTTTCATCGTCCATTTAGTCGTAAGTTTACAAAAGTATTTGCCACTGCTTACAACTCATAGGTAAAACACAAAATTAATATGAATTGACGAGAATCAACAAATTATATCATATGCAACAGTTCATGACAAGACAAATATCACTTTATTATTATTTTACGTTTACAGATAAACAGTGTTCAGGTTACTTACTTAGCTCGACGTTTCGTCCACCATGCTGTGGACATCATCAGGTCGTGAAATTCGTCGGAAGCAGGATCCTGCTTCCGACGAATGTAACGACCAATACTTTTTCAGATTATTTCAAAAATCTTCAAATGTAGATGTCGCTGAAACTCAAATTAATGAAATAATGGTAATGTTGTATCCATTAAAAGACATAAACTTATCAAATATCAGTTTATTTGTAAAGACCATGCCCACCATCTAACATGTTGCCAATCGGAACCTTTGTACGTTGGTAATGGCTGATAGTTAGCCCAATACACCACACTGCCGAAGGAATCGGGTATCTTGCCTTCCTTATATTGCACAGCTAACCTCACCTAACTTCCACCTTACAAGCGTCAGCTTAGGTTAAGCTGGCGCTTGGAAGGTGGAAGAATCATCTCGCGTCGGGGGCTGTAACATTCATTATTTATATATTAAAGAATTTATATTCTTAAGGTGGCCCAACCCGGCGGGACTAACTCATTCGCGGGCACGGTACAAAACCGTGCTGTTGCGCTCTGGGATCTTCTCTGTTTCAAAGAAAAGGACAGGCTCCGTGATGAGGAAGATGCAGCATGTCCACAAAAAAGACAATGTGCATAGTGTATGATTTTAAAAGATTTACGAAAATTTTAATTACAAAAACGACTTACAGCTAAAAGTAAACCACGACCGCTGTAGTCAAAAATCTAACAAAAACCAAATTGATTATAAATCTTGATTAAATAAGCTATGTCTGATGACTAATATTTTTCAGATGTTCTTACTCCATCATTGCGTAATCCACCTCCAAAGTTATTCTATAAAAAGCGCGAAAAATTCGAACTTTCGGACCTTATAACTTAAAAACCAAACATAATTTTACAATACCAACGGTCATCAGACATCTAGTTCGATCAAATAAAGCTATTTTGAGCAAAATTTGGGACAAGAAATATGGGCGTGATCTTCTTTCCCCGTTTGTATGGGGAGTTGAGCGGGATGGCCCACCTTAATGTATTTTTAATGACTTAATTTTATCATTTTATTGCTTTTTATATTTTTTCTGTGAACTTTTTGAAAATGTAATATTGCAATTGACTATTTCTATAGCATGATGGATTTTTCCACCAATAATGCTTGCCGAAATAAAAACATTTTGATTTGATTCGATTTATCTGTTTTTTTTTATTATTTTCTTCTCAGGTACATATTCCACCTGAATAAGCTTCTGGGAATGTTGAGCAACCAACAAATAAAGAGAAACTTCTGCCATGGAATACTACTGCAGGTGCGTACTAGATGATCAACATTAGACTAGCATCCATTTTACAGTCGAGTAATTTGAGTGTAAGCCGAGTCTAAGTCTAGCCAAGATTCGGTCCTGTTAGAAAAATCAATCGAAATAAATATAAAAACAAAAAATAAATAAATAGAAAAATAAACAATATAGTATAAATAGAATAAAGACAAGAAAACATACAATATAGATAGGTACTTACGTAACAAAACGAAAGTTATGTTGACTGACATGACATCCTATTTATTTATTTATTTGATGAACGAGCAGCCTAAGCTGATGTGTTCATGTCTGGGTTCACTGGTGCTTTGTTATTACGGTTACTTTAGTTTAATGTTTTAAGGTGTTCATCAAACAAATGTTTTTGAAGGAATTTTGAACGACATGTTCAGGAAGTTTGTTCTGCATTTCAACTGCATTTCGACAGAAAGTGTTGTCTTGGGTTTTTGAGCTGACAGTGGCATTGAGCTTTGGGCTATGACCTCGGAGATGGCGATATGTTTCTAGTTAAGAGGTTCGGCAGTTCTGGACGTTCGTTATGCTCTTTGAGAATCTTGTATGTTTCTATGAGGTCGCCACCTTCTCTATGTTGTTCACCTTCTCTACCTTGTTCCAAGGTTGTCAGCTTGAGCACTTTTAGTCTTTCCTTGTATGGTTTCTTCTTTCGGTATCTTGGTCTCTCTTCTATGAACTCGTTCCAGAAGAGTATTATCTTTGACGAAGTAGGGAATCCATATTCGAAATCCATAATCGATATCCAGGGATTTTCCAGGTCTATGGTGAGATTTGTATATTTTGATTAATATCTCTATGGTCTCTTGCTCGTTTAACTATAGTCGTTATATTATTTGCCCATTTTAGGTCTTCTGAGATAGTCATTCCAAGATCTTTCTGAATTTGTGAAGATTTATGATTGGGTAAATTCGCCAACAGTATTGATTGAGCGATTAATACGCTGTTAGTCATTTAATCCCGTCTTTACCCTCTCCCGGTTACTATTACATTTTTACTATTACTTCTTTAACATAATTTTTATTGTATCGTAAACACCTTGGTCTAATAGTCTTTTTACATTGCAGTTGGTCCGACTACTGGAATGGAAGCCCGAGACGCTGAAAGTGGACGCCGCTTCATATCTGGAGTTGTCAGAGAGTCTTCAGGGCACATTTTGGATTTTAGAAGAGGTCCTTTCATCGAAACCCTGCTACATAACAGCTGATGAATATCTCAAGCTTATAAATCTACTAGTGTGGAGGTATACATATGTAACGTCACACCATTTCCCCGTAGGTATAGACTAAAGAGGAAGGTATAGACTGCCAACGTCAACATAAGTCAATTCACATTTGAACTTTCACCAATGAATATGAATATTTTTTACATTATTTACATTTTACAGTACTTAATGTATAGTTGAAATGTCAAGTTTTTATCATGCCTACCTAGGCAACATTTGGAATTAAGCTTAGTTAGTGTAACTAGTTCTGGCAGTGACAGATGGCGCTGGCTAATAATGTCATGGTACCAGCTAAAATAAGCTGTTTTCAGGGAGTTTTGTATGTTGTGTTACGTTAGCTATCTATACTTTCCTAATTAATATATGCCGTAGGGTAGAAAGAGATGTAATAGTGACATGCAGTAAGATTAAATCATACTTATCTCGCTTGTTCAACAGACAGACATGTCCTTTGATTATAGATTTGACTCATCCAAAGCAAATGACATCTTTACCTTAATCCTTTTTTATCTTTGTCCGTATATTTTCTTTAGGCTTCCATCAAAATTCCGTATGTTGTTGGGCATTCCCATTTCACTGTCTACTTGTATCGACAATAAGAAATATTTTTCATTTGATTTCTTATTGACAACTGAACACCTCTCCTTAGAGTGATGAAATCATATTTGAAATAGATTCAGCGTGGATTTTTATGAATAATGTTAATTTCAGGTTTCCTTCCATTGTAGAGACGAGAGATTACATTTTGAAAGTAAAAACAATCTTGATGCAACTGTTTGAAACAAAGACGGTGCATGGTTTCTATGGAAAAGATGTTTTTCTCGCCGATGCATTCAAGCTGTATCTGATATTATTAATAAAATTCGATCAAATCTCCATACCGGACTTGATCATAAAGAATTTGCAACACGAGAGCTACGACGTTGTATTGTCAGATTTAGATTTCATGCTACTCGTCCATAAAGAAATCGAAACAGAGATCAACTGCAAATTCCGGAAAATTATGATTGAAATAACTGATGAAAATGTTAGTAAAGACATTCTGATACACCTTAACGACTCCTACGAATTCAGGAAAAACCTTTATAAGATAGTCGCAAGTAAGAGTTACTTAGAATGTGTACAGAAGGCACTGACCGTTCTTTCGCTTTATGGTGATACCCAAGAAGGGCTTCTGCGTTTGGACAATTGGGATCAGAACTGTACAAGTGAGCTTATAATATCCGAACTTCTCGCAAGGATACAGACAGAACATGAAAATGTATCTCATATCAACATAAAAAGTCTACATACATACATTTCTAAAGTTACAAGTAATGGTTCGGTTCTTCGAGAGGGTATTTGGACTGAGATCATCCGGGTACTTTATGGGAGTTGTTCGTCCGATAATAATGATAACAAGAGGAGAAACATTGTCAGTTTCCTGGAAGATAATGCTGTGAATTTATGCAATATGCAGTTCAAGGACCTAAGCGAGAGCACTATATGTAAGTATAATCGCCAATGTTCACTATATGAAATCAAATCAAATGTATTTATTTTTTTACCAAAAAACTGGTATATACATGTGTATAGGTATTGTCAAAAAAAAGGCCTATAATTGTATTATTGATTCATTATCTAAAATAAAACAGCTTTTGTTAAGAAAGTAAGTTTAAAGGGATTTTTTTTCCGAGTATTTTCAACAACTTTGGAAATCATTCATTGCATGCCAAACCCATGAAACTGTGAAAAATATTTTTCTTTGAAAAAGGTTGCAATAACAGCGCTCCTCTGATCTTGTTAGAAAGGTAATGTAACAATCATATAAAGTCGAATAGATGATGGGGTGTTCTAAGGGTCAAATGAAATAACAAGAACTCATGACATTTTTTTTTAATGGGTTTGCCTATTAATACAGTTAAAGAATGTTTTTGGATTCAATGTGGTTATCCTGAAATGTTTATTTTGTGGAAGATTAACATAACTAAGTGACAGCTATTGTCATAAGACTGAATAGACATCAACATACTGAAAAATGTGTTTTTTTTATTGCCCTGTTTATTATAAACTTTTGTTATCCTCACTTTTATCGCAGTGTACTATTTATTTATTTTGCTGGATCATATTGCTGCATTAAACTGGTCGGAAAACACTGTCCATTTTAATTGCGCTTTGACCGTACAACGTTCAATGTGATAGATCCAACTTGGGCGGGATTAACTCCAGCGCTTAGTAACTTTTACGTGTAATCTGAAATATTTCCATTGAATCCCGCATGAAACCCGAAAGTGTATGATATTTTATGCATATTAAATGTTATTTCTTATTTATATTTCAGTCGAATACCACTCTACAATCTGGGCAACACTGGTCACTCTCTTAGAGGACGATGAAGATGTGTTGAGGCAAAAAGTTTCAAATTTAGTTCTCAAACTGTCCGACCAGGATGGTGCTAAAGAGATACACCAAGTGATACCGGCAAAAGCATCAGAGATATTGCTCAACTTTATAGAGAAATATCATTCGAACACCAACGATGCAGTGGCAGTCTTCCTGCTCTTAGCCCTTCTCGACTTCAATTCGGAAGTTTGCATAGCAGATTACATTACAGACGAGGTGAGATGATAATGCAATGCTGCAATTTTTCTTTCTTTAATAAACTTGTCCTTTGTCATGTTTGATTTCACATCCATATCACATTTTTAGTTAAAAATGGAGGCGAAGGACATTATCAGTACGAAAAGTATATTCTACTTATCTCAAAAACTATTTATTCAACTCCATACTCATTTACAAATTCCTAACCTCTAAATAATGGATACTTACATTTTTTTTAGTTCTTGCTAAAGCAATAGGACAAGATCTCCCGTTTCAAATGTAGCATAATTTCTGTAAATCTGATTTATTTATTTATATTATTATACTTATACATAATACTTTACAGCTATACATCAATTTTTCGCTAGGATGTAAAGCTAGATTGCTAGGATGCTACATTTGCTAGGATGCTACATTTGCTAGGAAAGCTAGATCAGCTTCACAAAGCTGATCTAGCTTTCCAGGGCTGTAGACTTTCTGCAGTGTTTTAATTTACAGAACTTCACTAATAAATCTATGCGTAGGGCATTGAACCAGGAACCTGGAGTCCCTGGCCCTGAAACTACCCCACACACCGCTGAGCTAATCAGTTCGTCTAGTTAAACGTTAAGTAATAGTATTAAATATTAATTCATGCATTGGTAACCAATTATTTTTTTCTTTGGCAGCATCGGGTCTTCGATTCAAATGAGAAGTACAACATCTTTCTAGAGGAATCTAACTGGACCAAGGAGTGTGTCAGCAAAATAAGACAGTTACTCAACACAACCGAAACTCAACTGATTATCGATTGTGTAAGCGAAGTGCTCCGTGACAAAAGATACAGGACTGCATTTCAGCAACTGTTTCCAGTGAATCGCAAAGCATTCGATGGACTGTTTCCAGATCAGATTGACAATGATGAAACGGTTAATCCTAAGGTCAAATTGTGTGTAAAAATGTTGTGTAAATAAAATGGTAAGTTTAACTATAATTTGCTTTAGTCCAATAACTATTAACACAGGAATCAAAACTATGCTACGCCCTTCTATAAGCAGGTAAAAAAATTACAACAGTTATTAGAGTGGGCGGGACTAACTTTGAATTATGTCCGAACTAAATTGCATTTTGTATGGTTAGTCCGGTGCTAATCCGCGTACTAAGTTTTGACAGTTCATTCTGAATATGACTGTTAAGATTTTATCTATAATTTGCATCAGTCCAATCACTACAGGAATTAAAACTTGCTCTGCCCTCCTATAACACAGCTTTGTAAAGTGCAGATTTGCATTGGCATAGATATCAAATTTATTTAAATTAATTATTTGATGAATTAATGAGTAGCACAAGCAAAATATTGCCTGTTATGTCACTTAGATGTTGATTACTTTAACTGCACAGTCATACCGTTAGCATTTGAAGCCGCAGCCTTAAAATTAGAATATTCATGTACTATCCTAATCAAATTCTATGCTTTTAAAATATTTTTTTAGTAAAGATGTACAAGGCATGCCTTCTAAGTCTTGTCGTTTACATATTACTGCCAATTTCCATTATGACACCTATAGCGCTCAAATCTTCTTTTTAATTTAGAATCTGAAACAAAGGATATGGGATGAGTGGAATTGTTTAGTCACAGCATTATTTCAAAGTTGCCAAGTTGCATACGAAAAAGAGTTTATCTAAGGAAAATATAGGTGCAACCATTTTCTAAAATGATTGCAGAAGAATAACACATGAGGTTCCTAGGATCTAATAGCAGTATTCAATGATTAATCTCCAGGTCTTAGAACCGTCGGGTTTTAGTGAAGAACGGCTCAAAACCACCCTAACCAAAGGCAACATCGTTGCTGTGAGACATCTAATCATCGAAGACAGTATGTGAAATATTATGAGATTGAGACATTACAGGGACAACATTTTAAAGATCCTGTATAAAGCGCTTGGTGGGAGAAAGCTGGACTCCTATTGGACCTGCACTCGTTTTCCGAAGCTCACAAGGCAGCTTATGTCAGATGATGAGATGGGAAACCTCTTCAATTATTGAACTTTAATCAAGTCTAAGAATTCATCTGTGGTGACGAATCTTGCATTTGTGCCTATTATCCTGATTAATCCTGATTAAGCACCAATCGAACGTTTGGGTCTTCAGACATGACCCAAAACTCACTCAAGCCGTTTTCTCCTGACGGTGGCCACATTAGTAGCGAAAACAGTTCATGTTACAAGGAGTGAACCAAAAGACCGTGATGGTTAATGCAGATTGGTATACCAAAGTTTGTATTCTGAAATATAGCCCAAAACAACTCATCATCCTACACCATGATAACGCAAGGTCACACACCATTCTCTAATTAATTCAGTATTTGGAGCAGCAAAATGTAAATATTCTGGACCATCTGTTTAATCCTGACTAAGTCTTTAACAATTTCTTATTTTCCTAAAATTAAGAGAAATCTTCTTAGTCAACGGTTCCAGTCTATTGAAAAATCAGTTGAAATTTTCAAATCACCGATTTTTTGTTTTTGTATATTGCAAAAACTGGTTCAAACTTATGGAAAAGTGCATTAAATATCGAGGGGGGATTTAAAAAAACAATAAAATGTATAAGGGTCTAGTTGTTTTATTTTATCTCAAACAACAAAACTTGAAAGGCGAGCTAGATATATTCATACTAAATTGCACCAAAATGTTCAGTCTAACTTTTGCATAGAAGTCATTGTACAAAAGGCTATGTCATCAAAGCATAGATTTTAATAAGGAAAATGGATTGAAAGTTAGATGTGGAGTCCGCGACAAAAAATTATGGAGTTATAATGGAACTAAAATTCTATGCAGAATTGAAGGGAACGACTTCATTTCTTCTATGAAGATTACCTTATTGAGCATCGTGAATCGTCGATCAATCGTATTTCCAATACTTACTGCTTTCCTATTTCTCTTGTTATAGGAGGGCACAGTGTATACCCAAAGGTATGCATCACACACACATCACACACTAAACGACACCGCTATCTCTTTCTCGCTGTCCGCAGTTTACTTTTCACATCAATGTTGACATCGGAGACTTTTTTCCTCCCCTGTTCCAGAACGAATTTCTTCTCGTTTTGCAATCGCTTCACCTGGTTTTCGACCTGTCGGTTCTTGAAGTCCGTTCCTACATTCTGTAACTTATGTTTTGCGTCTTCTTCCTTGAAGAGGTCCGACACAGTCACCAATCTGTGGGAATTCCCGACCCTAACCAGATCCTTTATTGATCGCACAGATCTCTTCTCAATTAATTCTATCAGTCCCCAATTAGTCTTTCTCTCTGCTTCTAAATTACTCTCTAGTTGCCACGCTGCATTTCTGACCTCGGTTCTTAATCTCTCGCACTCTTCGACGCTCACGTTTCTGCTAACATTCAAACTGGGCTCTAGGGGGTTCACGATGTACAGGGCAGTGTGAGTCTGCTTCCTTATCGCTTTGCCTTCGTTTATGGAGATGGCTTTCTGCTCGAAGTCAAATTGAGAGTAAAATTCGAAGAACTGGAGTAGTAATGTTTCAAGGTCAGAATCATTTGAGCTGAAGGCTTCGCTCGGAATTTTGTTCAGGTCCCTTAGGAAAGTGCAGTTAATTTGGTCCTCGGTGATACGGATATCTTCCTTGCCTGGAATGGAAATGTGTATCAAGTTTTACTATAGTTGAATAGGCTTAAGTGTCAAAAAATGAAGGAGAAGACTTGCAAACTCTACTATCCTTTGTCTATGACCGTGTCCACTTTATAAATTTCTATATTCAAGAAAATGTCTTGGATTGAAATGGACAAATGGATAAAAAAATTACGAAAACATAGACGCACATAAGCTAGTTACATATATTTTTGAAATATTTTGCCAGCCAGGCCTACCCTACACAATACGAACATACGTCCATGTGTTCATAAGCTAACTGGATATATTGGCAAAACATTTTGCCACATTCTCACCGGCCCTCTCCACCAAGTAACGGAACGGCGGCAGGATGGCACCCTCGCGGCTCGGCTGCTGCAGGTAGAACAGCACCATCAGCGTGAGTGGGAAGTTGGTGATCCAGCGGCCGGGCGACGCGCAAGTGAGCCCCGCCGCCGCCGCCCAGCGGCGCACCGCCGCCACCAGCGGCCGCACGCGCGCGTCCCAGCACCCGTACAGGTAGAGCAGCTCCGACATGTACACACCCGACCTGCAGGCCAATTCCTCAGTACAGTTGGCTGTCAACATTTAAAACATTTCACCAGGGCTGTGGTGAATTTAAGATAATTTCTATTCAGAGAGTGGGATAAGTAGTAGTCTCTAGAGCGGGACTAGTTTTCGAACATCATCTAGGCTTACAGGCGGACTAAGCCCATACTATTGTCCTTTAAGTCTTAACAACTGTCAGTCATATTCAGAGTCGGCTGTCAACATTTAAAATGTGGTCGAAATCTGGTCTATGTCAGTTTTTACGAATATACTATGGGCATATCAAGGCAAGATTCAAGTGATGGCAAACAAACAGGTTCTTATTTATCTAACTGGACATGGGTTGCTTATACCAAACTCACCTTCATAATGTTCGTTCAACACACCTCTATCCTGAAGGAATTAGGTGCCGTGCCTGGACCATCTCTTTATGAGCACGGCTACATTGAAGTGGATGAAAAACATTAACAATTTTCATTGCCATATCGACAATCTTTTTATGCGATGCGATGGTATCAACTTTTACACTTTTGCATGGATTCAAAGGAATCACTCAAAAAGTAGTGGTGATGTCTCGATCAGTAATGAGAAGAGTAAGGGCCGAGTGCACGAAAGGACTCAAAATCAAAATCAACATCAAAGTATGATTACACACGTCACTTTGTGTGGACAGTATGGAAGGTACTCTATGCGGTTTACTAAACGTGACGTGTTTGAACATTGATTAACTCAGCCGTTTCTTCGTGCAATTGGGGCTAAGGCGAGATTAGTAAAGTGCACTTGATCAGATTGCAGGAAAGCAATTATTAAATATCACCATAAAAATGCTGAACTTCAGAACTTGATTTAACAACATGCATGGCTAAAACTATCCTACTCTCAGGATATAAGCCCAACACATCTCATGGGAACTAGGTCCTTCCTTATAATGCGCGGCTACATTAAACTGGATGGAAAACATGGAAAACTTTCATTGCAACTTTGGCGACAGGTTTACCAAGGGGAACTTAGGTGAATGTCTGCAGTATATTTTGAAACCTGTGCAGTATTAAAAAATTCTAACCTACATGTAATAACCATGGAAGAATTAATTCGGTACTCACACGCCAGAGGCGGCCAGGTCGCACTCGGTGCCCGTGAAGTCGTGCGCGTACTTTATGATGGGCACGCGGGCCTGCAGTATGCGGCGCACGCGCGCGCAGCCCGGCACGCACAGCTGCAGCACGTCGCCCGCCAGCTCGAGGTGGCGCCGCCACTGCGCCGCGCCACTCACCGACGACTTCTTCGTGTGGAACACGAGCCGGCTCTCACATGATTTCTGGCACACATTCAAACCCGATAATGACATCATTTTAACAAACATCACATCTTTTTCCCTCTTTATATCACAATCTGTCACATATTTGTACATCAGTAGTTTGACATTTCAGACGTGGTGTTATGGAACGTTGTAATATAATGCATATTGTAATACAGTTGCTATGCCAGGCCATTCTCTTTATTCTTGACCTTTTTAATAGGAGAAGAATTATAGGACAATAGACAGTTAAGTATTTCAATGCATGAAAAACCTAGAATAGACACTGTTTTGAGGTGAGAGCTTGTCCAAATTTCTTGATCGTGCCAACTTTAGCACGAAGGGTGATAAACCGCCTGGTTGGCCATAAACTACCTAGATGGCAGGGTTAATCCCAACCGGGTTGGTACCATCGCATTGTATGAACGATGGTCGAAGTGGCAATGAAATTTCATTCCATCCAGTTCAATGTAGCCGAGTAATATAAGGCAAATCCTGGCATGGCAACCAGTTCCCATGCGGTGTGTTAGGCTAATATCATGACGGTCGATTTGGTATTAATCTTTCATGTCCAGTTACATAAAAAAACTTCAAGATTAAAAAATAGAGAAAAAAATAGCTGGGGCAAAAGCACATTCACCTTATTTCATGTTGCACCCTATGATTAATTCACTGCATTTAATACAGCACTGCGCTAAAGACTAGCCAGTTTTACATTGAACACAATGTATACTCCGTTAATCAGGGCGCAAAACCCTGGACTTCTGCCAAGAGAAATAGTAAAGAGTTACTGCTACTTTAACGGTGATTGATTTGTGTTTTCAATCTTACTTCTTTATCTTCGACGATATTAGTCATCACAAGATCAAGATCGCAGCCCATCTTCCCGAAGCCGTTGACGGAGGATCCGAACGGCAGAACCGCAATGTTGGCGTACATATTCTCAAAAACCACCTCCACCTGTAAATGTTTTCCGAAATTTCAGGACATGGTCGAGCATGGACGGTACGAAATAATAGTGATGAATATAGTATAGTGTTTTTATTTTGATCACATAAAATTACATCTTAATCTTAACTCTGTTTAGTCTTTTTTTATAAAAAACCAAAACAAAACATTTGTGTTTTCACTCAAAAAAGGAAAAACTCACCTGCCTGGCCACCATGTATCTTAGCCTAACTCCTAGGTCGTTCAGGGCCGTTCTCTCATACATCCTCTGAATCTGCTGGGAAATATTCGCACAACTGTGCAGGTCTTCAAACAGGGCTTCATCGCTGATCGCTGTGCACCCGTTCTTTGTGTTGAGCAGAAAGTCGCTCTGCTCCGCTCGCTGCTTGCCGTTGGTTGCTTTGAACCAGAGGAACGGGGTCCGGATAGGCATTACGTCCACATCCTTTCTGTGCGTGCTGCCCGAGTCGAGGATATTGTTCACGTGTGATTCTTCTTGAAACTCGACTAACATGAAGTGCTAAAAATTTAAATATACAAGCATAGATTAATAATTACTTACTGGCATAAGTAGATGGCTCACCGCCATAGTGTCGGCAGTTTCATACAATACGTGTTAAGCAAGCCTGCCCTTTATTGCAATAAACATATAACTAAGATGGTAGCTTAAATTCACAACTTAAGATCACAACAAAAAGAGTGTTTGTACCAAGAAATGGCGCAGCTATCAGGCTCACTGATTTAAATCTATTAAAAAGTCATTTGATTTTATGGCTTGTCAAAAAATGTGTGTATCGATTAAAAATTGTATATTTTCCAACTTTGAAACAAAGACGTTATTTAATCTATGAATAAATCCTATGTTTGTACAGCTATCTATTGGCTATTATGCAAGTCCTAGGTACGAAAGTGGCGCCATTCTGTTTCCATATCCATCTGCGCCATACTGTTTCCATGTATACGCGCTGTAGCGCCGTCTTCAAAAAAGTGCTGTCTTCAAGACAGTAAAAAAAGTGGCGCCATTCTGTTTCCATATCCATCTGCGCCATACTGTTTCCATGTATTCATGCAGTAGCGCCGTCTTCAAAAAATACTTCAACGTCACAGTAAAACAATAAATATAGTATTAACTATTTACCAAAATTTTCAAGTCAAGTCAAGTGGTAATGGTTCAAAATTTACTTAAAATCCCTTACGTGTCAAGTTACCTGCTCGCCCCCGGCCAGTGTGTAATGATGCACGCCAGCTACTCCACCGAACCGGGAACAATACGCAACGAGTTCACCACAGGACCCCTCCGAGCCCACTTGTACCAGCAAACTGCGCCGTGCCTGCGCCCGCCGGCTCTCACCTACGCGCTCTAGCGAGATATAGCCGTTCCTGCAATCTGAACTCCAGCAGTGAATCGCCACCAGTCAGGCAATCTTTATACAGTAGTTCAATGTAGCCGTGCTCATACAGGGAAGCTCTGCACCTAATTCCTTTGCAAATGTGGTGTATTCGGCTAATAACATAACGATAGTTGTGGTATTAGCCACCCATGTTCGGGTCCATAAAAAGTCTCACTTATTCGGCACTGTATATCGTCACCCTGCGTCACCACTCCCTCCGCCCCGCCTTCCCTCCCACCTCCTTTCTCCGTCCAAATCGGAATTGACCAGAGCAGAGCTGGAAACTTTTGCTACTTTTGGATAAAATCACCCAACAAGAAATGACCGAATAACAAGGTCATGCACTGATTTTCAATTAATGTCATTTAAAGATTTGGAGGGCCCAAAAAAAGGTCACGCAACAACTTTTGATTAAATGCGTGAAATTGTTTTCTAGTGTGAAAAAAAAAATTTGAGGTTTTCCAGCTCAATTTTGCTAAGCTTGAAGAAGGGGATGAATTTTGGGGTAATAAGGTAGTGGTGAGATTTTTTTATTATCACAGTAAAAACAAGCACAAACAATCTGATTAACAACAGAGTATGAGTGTCGTGTGTGTAGAGGTGTAAGTGTCGCCCATAGTATTCGAAATTTTTCTTCTCCCTAATTATAAGGAAATTAATCTTAATGCTTCCCTACTTTGACCCGAAACCAATTGGCCAATTGGGGATACAAATAACAATCATGATTTCGTTAATAGGTACCCCGAATAACTCAAGCTGTTAAGCATAATTATAAAGATTGTGCCCTCCTAGTTACGCGCACTGCATTGCTTACACTCGCATTGGTCGTCAGGAGTCACGTGCGATTGGCAGCCTTCAAAGCCTATGGAGTAGTTCCGAACGCCGCATTTTTGACGTCTCACGTGCATGAGCGTGTATGCGCGGGTCATGCGAGTGGCACTAGGTAGTCGAGACACATTTTTCGAGTGGCAGTGTCGCGATTAAAAAGATGGAGAAAAAAAATTTTGAAGCTTTTTGAAGCGAATTTTTTTTTATGATATAAAACACGCTGATTACATGAAAATTAAATTAAAAGAGTTATAGAAATTAAATAAAAATACTAATACTCTCATGATCACCAAATCCTTGATCTTCTAAAGCAGTCAACGCACAAGCTTCTGTACACTGATCCTTGGATATTCTAAAATTAATTTCGAAATTTTTGTCTGAGAATTCTTCATGGGTTTCTTTTTATATATATAAGAGCTCTTGCAGATTTTCTTGCACATGCTACTTATATTAAAGATAATCTGAATAAAAAATCACTGTAGTTGTCGGATTTAGAACTTAAATCTATTACATAAATCAGGTTTGGGTCGCATTGAAGAATGCCACTGATGTACGACTCGTGTATGCAAATGTGGATGCACACGTGTCGGCCAATGTCAGTGCCACATCGGCGCAGTGTCGTGAACGCGTGCGAGTGTGAGCAAATGCGCCAGACGCTATGCCTGCACTATGCAAACAAGAGCGAGGTAAGTGACATATCAATCTTAAATTTGATTGCCAGTTCATTCTTTGACTTAGCAACTAATATATTTGGGCTTCAATATAGGAAGATGATTTCAGTGCATTTATTGAATAATTATGTTGTGGCGTTGCTTTGTCACAATTCATCGCCTTGACATTGTTAACCTATCGGCTCATCGCTAATGTTTTCCCTTGACCGTCTGCTACTGTTGTATATTTATATTTGTTTATTTTTATTTATTATTATTTATATTTTCAATAACACTGATTTGTGTTATATCTTTAAAATACTATAAATTATTTTTGTCTGCCGCCATGTATCTCTCTCTACATCCCAAAGGTTGGTAGGTAGAGAATGCCCTTCGGCATTAAGCCCGCCTATTGTAAACATTGTTAAAAGGTGTACAATAATGAATTTTATTATTATTGTAACTACTAATTATTTATATTTTAGTAATTATTCCAATGTCTAAACTACAAATTTATCATTCGAGATAAGCAAGTATTGGTAAACTGACAACTCGAGACGATCTCAACAACAACCTCTGGAATAGGGCCAATCGCTAGATACCACGGTCAATTTAAACAAACTGCTGACATAACCTTAAAGTTACGAAAATACCAACCAGTGTATTTGGTGGCGAAAGGTCGGCGCCACCGGTATAATGGCGTACTGGGCGTGCGGCCGATGGCACCTAACCGCAGGATCTGCGATACCACCAGGAAAGACATGGTAATTCAACACATTTCTCAGTGCAATTTTCGAAATTTGGTCAAGGTGATTGTTTTGTGGACTAAACTATAAACACAGAATATACTACTAGGTGACTATAAAAACTGCAAATTTTTGACATTAGTAAATGGTGTTGCCAAACGTAAGCTGCATAAAGTCGCAAAAAAATCAAAAGAGGGAGTAATGTGCTAGGAAAGTTATTTATTTTGGCCACTAGAAACGATCCCCGAAATTAATGTTCCATCGTTGGTGGCTAAGTAGTTTTGGTCGGAAGACTTGTTACAATGTTCGTTCTCTTTCAGATTTTTTATTACAGCACGCCTGCTTACGTAGAAGGATCGCGAGGAAACTTAAACCACTTAATTAATTTGGAGGGGGCAAGGGGTTCGGCTCTCGCTCAATTTTGGTCTCGAGGAGGATACCGGGGTGCCGACCCGAGTCACGTGACGGACCGCACGGAAGCCAACTCGTGCAGTGCTATTAAACCCCTAAATGAAACCAATGACTGTTTAATATAAACATAATTGTGACTTTTTTGACAATGTTAGATACCTGTCTTAATATGATGGTTTTAGTTAAGTATATTGTTTATTTGTTTATTGTTTATTCATCATGCATAGACAGTAAGTACACTGCACTCGTATATGTCATATTTTATCATTAGCCATATCTGGCTTATATCTGTATAAATTGTACCTCAATATTGGCCTATTCGTGATCTTTCTTCCTAAATAGCAAGCTTTATGAATAGTTTCGTAGAATGCGTATTTGTGAATGTCACGTAGCTTAGGTAAGCACGCACCGCGGTGCCGTGAATGCAAGAGAGTTTCATGGATAGTATTGTGTTGCAAACACTTGCTACCCAGTCGCGCTGCCCCCAACTACTGCACATCCCTGGACCTTAGAGGCTGAAGACCTGATGGAGAGGGCCGGCGCGGTCTTCTGTCGAGATTGCGGTGGACCACATGCCAGAGGGGCACTGCTGACGACAGTCCTGGGTCCACCCGTCGCCACGAGAAGACGGCGCTGGCCTCTCCGCCCATGCCGCCACGCCGGAATCAAGGTGGTCCTTAACCAGATTTCCTGTCAATATCCATTTTACAAATTCTTCTTATTAAATGCCGTTAAACCTATTGCAACCATTGAGTTTTATTGAAGATCTTTAAAAAAGCTTCAGATCTGTAGATCTGAAGTTAGAGGACAGATGACATACTTTAAGCGTTGGTCCCGAATTGACGATTACTATATCGCAGTGCGACAGGCAGTGCTGAGCGCAACGATAAAAACATCAAGAGGCAAGATGGCCCGTTTGCGGTATGAAAACCGCTTACGCCAAAAATCTAGGGTGTGCGGAAACATATGGAGAGACACGTCGGGAGCGGTAGGAATCATACTACCGAAAAACTTATAACATTTCGTTCATTTCGTTACATTCTGTATTTCGTATGGCACGTAAAAGAGACAGCTGACATTACGGTTCAAATAAGACGGATTACATAGCGGAGTAAGACAAATCCGCACACACCAACAACGTGAGTGCACAAGTTGGAATGACAAACACCCAAAAAAAGGTGGGATCACCACATTAGTTTTACAGATGTTTTCTGATCAGTAGTAAAATGTTAATAACACAATTGACTGATAACAGAAATGTGATATGTATGTAAAATCGACCGTCAAGTAAGGACACATTAACTAAAGAAAGAAAACTGTAAAAGGTTTCTATTAAAGAAGGAAAGCTGTAAAAGTTTTCTTTCTTTAATTAATTTTTCCTTGCTTCAGGGTCGATTTAAAATACATATCACATTCGTTGAAGAAAGCGACGGAGTTGCTCAGTACGAAAACGTATATTTTATATAAATCAGTGAGGGATTCTTTTATTAATTAATTTTAAACATAAATTTCTCTTGCTCCAGGGAAGCTATTATGGTATAAAGTCAAGCGAGCTTGGTGCTCTATAACAATTTACAATAATGGTTTTTTTAAGGGTGCAAGGCGTTAATAATAATATTAATAATTTTGTGCAAAGTCAGGTTTACATCAGTTTTGAAACAGGTCACGTATTATAGAATTTTTTAGTCATTTAAAATATGCGTAACATACATCAGAAAATGTTGACCGTGCTTTTTGAGAATCGCACTGTAGTGTATTGGGATCAGAAGATTGATAAATTGTTCCATTATTCTACAGACAAAAGTGAGTTACGCAATGGATCAATAGCTACAAGGATTCCCTGTGTTGCCCTTTTTCATGAACGGTTGGATATTTATGCGTCGTTGACCAACTTATTGACAAAGGTTGTGAATGATTCAACACTATCAACATTTATCCCGTCCTATATGGTATATGTAGATTGAGTTGAAACTATGCATAAAAAACCGGCCAAGTACGAGTCTAACTCTTACACAAAGGGTCTATCTGATGGCAAGGTCGACAGATGGTTACTTACAGATAAAAGCTACACGGTACCTGCTAAAATTACATTTTCGGGGGCACTTTTGCACAATAGAATCGCACATGGCGTCATTTTTGTGTCAGCCGTGCTCGCCCAAGTGACATAACTCGATTTATGCGCATGTCAAAGGGTCCTGATCGTACGATTATACTTTGACAAATATCCGCGTTTGTTTCCTCTTGAGGTTATTTTCTTGTTGGCTGAGCGTCATTACGCTGTAAGTCTCGTGCTGGGATTCATAGAGATTACTTGTACTTTGCTAAACCAAAGAATCTCTTCCGCCTGTCAGTTTTGACATAAAATGTATGGAAGGAATGTCAAATTTGACCGTTGGGAGCAATACTTCCTCCATGGTGCAGCCCTGTCGCGACGCGCAGTGGCTGCAATTTATGTAGTACAACATATTTTTTTTGACGTGACGCGTCGCGCTGTGCGGTGAAGCGACGCGATGATTAAGGGCGGTCGGTCTGACCCTAAAAAACTACGCTTTTAGTGCTCGAATCCGCACAGATAGCAAGTTATTTGGCTAAGTTAGTAACGTAATGGCAACATCAGTGATTGTACCAACTTTGGTCGCACGCAATTTGCTGTGAGGTAATTATTTTCCTCAAATATAGCTCTTATAATTCAATCAATATCCCCGTGTATTATATTTATACATCAGTGTAATAATCTTAATCTAATAAATAACTCTCTTCAATCGTAACCTAGACAAAATGTTTTTAATGGAACTTGAAAAAAAATACTTCCATCCAAGTACACAGACAGCACTTTAAATGCAAAATTTCAGACGGTTTTCTTACTTTTCCGTGGCGAATTTAATAGATAGGGCCTCCCCTATCAGAGCAACCGTTGTGACCAAGCAGACGACACGTTGGCGGCGCCCAAGGGACTCGGTCAACAGAGCTTCGTGGTCTGCTCTCACCTGGCTATCATGTAATTATATATGACTGCTAGCCTGACGCTTAGGTCCACCTCGTGCCCATAATCGTCGAGTTTGTATTCAACAAAAATCGTCGAAAGTTTCCAAAGTTCCATCAGTCGTATTCAGAGTGAACATGTCAAAACTTAGGACGGGATTAGCACCGAACTAACCATACAAAACCGGTTTTGTCCGACCTTAATACGCGTACTAAAGTAAGTCCGCTCACTCTGAATACGGCTGTATTAATACAAGGGCAGTTCCAAAATTGGTTCAGAACAAGTTATAGTTGACGTGGAATTGTACAGTCGTTACTTATCAAATGTATACACTGGAAAGAGAAGGAATTTCTAAGTCCCTTTTACTCTATGGTTGACGTCAGCATGTCAGAAAGAGATCTCAAATTTGTCTCTATTTCCGGTGTATAGATTTCAGACAAAACGACTGTACATACGTGAAATGGAGAGGCGACTGAACCGCGCGGTATTTATTCCGCGCGAACACGAAAAGCACGGAGTCAAAGTAGCGCGGCGTCTAAAAAAATTGGCGCTGGGTGCTGTCGCAAACATAAAAGAATCCTAAGTACTATTCTGTGCTTTGAAACTTTCGGTTGTGTTTAGTATCTCTCTATAGTCTGTGGTTGTGTTGTTTGTGTTTACAAGGAAAGAGGTTATAACTGAAATCAAAGGTGATCAAATCAGTATTCGTAAGTAATCGGGCTGGGTGTAAAATTGCGATGGGGACGAGGATACTCCACAGACTGCTAATTCCAGCGCTACCACTGACTCGCTTGGTTGTACTAAATTTATCTTCGCAGCGACATACATTTTACAATGCTCGCGCCTTGGTCCCCGTGAGAAGCTTTACAATTAATTCATTCGCTCTTGCAAAAAGCAAAGATAGAGGAAAGGAAAAGAAGTCGAGCAAGACCTCCAAGGTTGAGATCAATACACAAATTATGTCCGAAGTGATACCAGTTGATAAGTTGAAGGAAAATTGCAATGCTGCTATTGATAACATGAAAGACGAATTTTCAAAAAACCTGTCTATCCGTTCGACAACTGGCTCGATAGAAACCCTTCAAGTGAAGTTTGGCGGCAAGGACTACGAGCTTCAAGAGCTCGCTCAGATTGTTCGTAAGAACCCAAAGACGATGGTTATAAACTTCTCATCATTTCCTCAATCTATTCCGGATGCTCTAAAAGCGATTCACTCATCTGGTCTAAACTTAAATCCTCAGCAAGATGGCACAACACTATTTGTGCCTGTACCAAAAGTCACGAAAGAGCATCGTGAGGCGCTCGCTCGAAACGCCAAGATTGTCTTCATCAAGTGCCGAGATGCTATAAAGGATGTCCAAAACGATTATTTGAAGAAGCTGAAGAAACAAAAAGATGAAGATTTAGTTCATTCTATCCAAAAGCAAATAATAGCTCTGTGTGAACAATTCCATCTGGAAGCAAGAAAATTGTATAATGCAAAAAATGAAGAATTATTAGGAAAATAATGTTACTGCTGTTAAAATATACAGTTCGCTCCAAATTTAAATGTGCTTCTAAAGCTCATGCGTGTACTCTATGCCCTTGTCTGCTGAGTATTTTTTTGTATGTGCGAGGCGCATATAGGTTTGGCACTGTAACTATATCCAAACAAGCTATGTAAAAATTTATGATCACTGATTCATGCATGAACAAATAAAAATATTTACTAGTCTTATCTTTTCGATTATTTATAATCCTTCCTTAACCATTACCTTATTATAAATATTATTACCTACAAGTTCGAGGGTGCTATGAACTAAGGACATTCTGGAAAGATGGTGTCTTTCATTAACTGAATTCCAGAGCTATACTACATGCACCCTCGAAAGTTGGTCAAGAAAAAGCTCTGGTGGAACTATTCAATATTTTAAAGAAATTATTTTAAACATGAATCTACAGTTTATTGTTTTCTATATAAATTATACAAGACATTTTGTACATGAATTCCAATTGGGTACAGACATTATATGGATGGAAATAATATAGGTGTTTTTTTTTGTAACTTTTATCCATATTGAAAGGCCTCTCGCTATACAGCCTTTTCTTTAATATGGAAGTTTTAAACGTGGTACTCCATGTGTCATGTATCACTGGATTTTTTTTAAAATAATAATACAATGACCAACCTTATTATTAAAATGTTTTCGGATAGACAGTGTTATAAATCGCTTACTTGTTTATGTCGACGTTTCGTCCACCCATTGTGGACTTCTTCAGAGTGGTCAGTCTGAGTTCTCACCTAAATTGGCGTTCACGGCAAACCGATCGACTGGCGTTATCTCTAAACTCCATACAAGTTTTTACTAGATATTCTGTGGTTTTACTTCTTCAAGCTGTCAAAGTCAAACGCGGACTTCCGATTTGTATGAAAACGCGGAGTGGACGTAAACGGCAACGTCGACGTATTTACGGCAACGTTGAGTAAGCTGTCAAATCAAGCTCGGACTCGCAAATGTTAGTTCGCTTAACGCCCGCTGCGCGCGCTCTTCAATTTCTCCATACATTTGAAAACGCCAGTCGATCGGTTTGCCGTAACGCCAATTTAGGTGACAACTTAGACTACCGGCTCAGGACTCGCGGCGCGACGTGGAGGACTTCCGACACGTCGTCCAGTCGGAAGTCAACTGCAGGACGCCGGCTGCGAAGATTGTAGCTGTGGGTAGCTCCAGCCGCCGATGAGGGTAGTTCCACAGCACGTTGCTCAGCGATGAATTTGTCCGTGCAAACGATGCTAACGGTGTCCCTACTCGATGGTATCGGCAACTGAAGCCTCGTAGTGCTATGTTGCGCCAATAACGGAGACCACGACGGTGAAAGTTTCATGCTGTCATCTCTGTTGAAGTTGTGATGCCTTGAAATCTCAATGGATTCTCGGACCAAGCGTGGGATGTAGTACCGTTCTACTGCAATTGTTTCAACTTGGTCAAAACGAATCCAATGATTTCCTCCACTGTTTAAGGCATGTTCACAGATTGCTGACTTGTGATACTCATTATTTTTCACCGCCTCGATATGCTCTGCTACTCTTGTTTGCACGCTCCGTTTGACCAAACCTGATGACCAACCTGACGAAGTTTCTTGTCGGCTCTGATTCGCCAGAAGTAATCGAACCGACAGGAAAAAAAATGACGAATCCGAGTGTGTAATATACATCTAATGTAGGAAATAAAGAAACTGAAACTGTACATCGCCAATATCTGCATGCCTCGCCTGCGATTGGCGATGAAGCTTGGCGACGGAGATATTGGCGATGTAGATGCAGGGCACCGATAAACGTCACGTCAATGTCAAACATCTGTTTTGTTTGCAAACAAACACTCGTTTTCAAACAGCTTTTTGGTTTGAATAATTTTCGATTTTTTTCGCGATTTTATTAGGATGAAGCCCCATGTGCATCGCAGTGATCCCTACCGTCGCGTATCCGGCCGCATAATGCGTGAATGCCGGCCCACTGCGGCAGAAACGCAATCTTTTGTCACGAAACATGCCGATAGCTCTATTACCTCCAGAACTTTGATCCGCGAGCTTCCGTCGGTTCTAGGGCCGCCCGAGAGCCCTCCACGCTCTCCGCCTAAGCCTAGAAAAACGTTGCGTTCGCGCTCGAACGTTGGTGTGGCGCAGGAGGCGGTTGTAACCCGAAATCGTGACAATGTGTCGTCGGTTGGACGGGTCGGAAGATCTATGGACCGCCGTGTTGGAGGGCGACTGGAATCCGAACGGGCCCCCGTTTCAGTAGTTGGCCGCGGCCGCTCAGCTCCATGTGTTGTGACGGAAGACTCTAAGTGGGCGGACTTGCACATGACTCAGTGTTACTCGAGCCGATCGCACGCCAAGCTCAATGATATAAAGGTGAGCGGGGATGAGGTTTCCATTAGAACGTAATCTTAGCAATTCGCTGGGTAGATAAGGTGAAACTTTACCTCTTCAGGAACGTGTGAAAAAAAAACATGTTTTTTTTTACCAGGGATTCTTAATCTTTTTATTCTTGTTAACCATAAGCTATAAAAAATGCCCCCTAGGCATACATCGAAATTGCATCCCTTTACAATTAAATGCTTAAGTAAATCACTTTACTAAAGTCAAACCGTTTAAATAAAAATCTCTCTATATTTTTCAGTTATTAATTAAGATGGTTTGATCCGAAGCATGCAAGGGTAACTACCCTTGCATTCTGCCAGCACCTTTTACAGTAATTAATTTAATGAAGTTGCACCTTTATAAAACCACCAGTGAAAGGTGAATAAGCAATACTTCAGGTAACTGTACCTGCTTGAGACTAGAATTTTGACCCATATTTACGTTAGGCGTCTGCTGCATCTAAATCCTTTACTTTTATCTGATTAATTTAAGTTTCAGTGACATCTACATCTGAATATTTTTTCTGAATAATCAGATTTTTAAAATAGGTAATCTGAAAAGTTTTTGGTCGTGACATTCGTCGGAAGCTTTATTTTCTTTTCAGATTATTTTCAAAATCTGATTACAATGCTTCAAATTGAGATGTCGCTGAAACTCAAATTAACAAAATAACTGTAATGTTGTATCAATTAAATACATAAAATTTTATCTGACTGCTTTTCATTTATATATGTAGACTCTCATTACAGTTTTTAACATTTATTAATATAAAGAATTCAATTTGTTGTAGTGTTGACGAATAATTATTTTATTCATTTCCGGAAACGTATTTCAAAATACTCCACATTGCACATAATATATATTTAAGCCCACCATAGTGTCACAAAATAAGGCAAGCTCTAAAAAAATATTTAAATAGTCTACTACTTACCTAAATGTATATGTAATATATGTGAGAGTGGGAGGGAAAGAAATTGTGTGTGTTTGAGAAAGTGAGGATGAACTCATACTGGATAAGGACTTCTCTTGGCGGGAACATATCAAACACGTTATCTCAAAAATAACACCGCTAACTGGAGCACTACGACGTATTTCCGGCATTATCCCCGAGCAGACAAGACAAAATATATATTACTCACTACTATACCCCTACTTACAGTACCTTGTCCCTGTGTGGGGAACCGCTGCTCATTCAATAATTCATGATTTACAAATGGCTCAAAATAAAATAATTAAAGTCCTCTTTCAATACGATCGCCTCACACACACTAACACCCTATACAAAGAAACAAAATTATTAAACATAACACAAATGTATAAATCCGACACATGCATATTGATAAGAAAAATTATACGGGGAGATATACACATCAAGACGAGTTTCTTAACAAATAGTGACATACACACACACTTCACAAGAAACGCCCGGAACCTACGCGCCCCCACTCTTCGCACACTTTACGATAAAAGAAATTTGCTATATGATGGTGTACAAATATTTAATAAGCTTTCAACTGAAATTAAAAACCTAGAGTCCGATGACATATTCAAGACAGCTGTTAAAAAATGTTTTTGGTATTAACTTAGACTAACTTTCTTGTACTTTATATTTATATTAAGGTTCTAACTATTAATTAATTGTATTGTAACCGCAACGCAACAACGCAACATACTTATACTAAATTTAATGTTTCTCATATAAGTGAATGTAATGTTCTTTTGGGAAATAAAATATTCTTTAACCTGAACTTCAGTAGGTTTATGTAGGGTTATTAGAAATAAAGATAAAAATATAAATGTAATAATAAATTATCCGTGGCACAGGTCAGCTAAAATATCAAAAAGTTTCATTTGCAATAGTGTTACATTCTAAAAAAACCGGCCAAGTACGAGTCGGGCTCGCACACGAAGGGTTCCGTACCATCGAACAAGATTTAACACAAAAAAAACACGTTTTTTGTATGGGGACCCCCTTTAATTCTTATTATTCTTAAATCTTACCTATTTGTTGTTATAGCGGCAAAAATAATACACACTCTGTGAAAATTTCAGCTGCCTACCTATTACGGTTCATGAGATACAGCCCTGTGACAGACGGACAGACGGACGGACGGACGGACGGACGGACAGCGGAGGCTTAGTAATAGGGTTCCGTTTTCACCCTTTGGGTACGGAACCCTAAAAATACCAGAAGAAATAAATAATCTGAATGCCACTTGTTTCAAGAAAAATATAAAATCTATTCTTTTAATAAGAAAGGCATATTACAGTGTAAAAGAAGCGTTAACTGATAAATTTTTTTAAGAACCCGATGCTATTAATAGTGGCATGGGTACAATCTGCATGATTTTATTCTATTTCTAAGTTTATTATTGTTGATTTTTTTTTATTATTAGTATTTATATTATGACAATGTACTTAGTAAATATTTTGACAAGGGCTCTTTACACCTGGAATATTTAATTCTATATTATTTGACAATTATTCTTGACAATTGGATGCAGTATTGTATCACACCTGACATGGATGGCTAATTCCACACAACTACCATTACATTAGCCCAATACACCACATTCCCGACGGAATTAGGTGCCATGCCAGGACCTTCCCTTTATGAGCACAAACAATATTTAAAAGGAATTATGATGAATGAACTCTTTGGCTGTAGAATAGTTTGTTTCATCAAACTTTCACTTGTTTTTTACATTGCTAATTAAAAAAATTAGTGTTAACATCACTCTGGATTTAAAACTCATGTAATTTTTCGTAATGTTTTTCTACCATTTTAAGTGTAATTTGATGGTTCAGCAGAGCCTCGCCCGGCTTCAAACTACATTTGATGATGAAGAATGCAAGACGACTATTTATAGCTAGTTTGCAGAATTCAAGTGCGGTCGTGTCAATCTCAGTGACCAATTTGGGCAATGGTCGCCCGTCTATGCGAACTCCCGAACCCGCCCGGCTCTGAACAACAAAAACCTTGTTTCTCTGCGCCGGCGTTTGATCGAAACAAACAGGCATGTGACCTACCATGAAGTTCGGGCTTCCTTGCGCATACGCATGAGTCAGATGCAATCAATCCTACACACACTTTTGGGTGTGAAAAAGCTGTGTACAATTTCATTAAAGCTGGTTTTCACCAATTACTGGATGTAGTATTGTCTTGGAATGACCAAATCAGCGATGTATGCCGAAAAGCCTATGGTATAACCTAAAACAATTAAACCGGTTCATTCCTTCTGAGACTAAAATTACACTAGTACAGACCTTGGTACTTTCCATCCTTGACTACGGTGATGTTTGCAATTTAGATCTGAACGAGGACTTACTTAATAAGTTTGATCACCTTCTCAACTACTGCATTCGTTTCTTTACGGACTTCGTAAGTATCACCACATCTCAGCATACCGTGATCGGTTTCAGTGGCTCAACATTCGAAGGCAATCGCATGTCCTCTCTCTTATTACTTTTACTTTACTTATTACTTACTTTACTTATTACATTTACTTCAGGGATAGTTTCAATTTCTTGTCCTCTCACGGCTTACCTCTCAGGTGAATTGATAATCTTCTTTTGATACCGTCACACAATACTATGTCCTTGTTTTAAATAGCGAACTCTTTTACATTCAATTCAACAAAAATAAATTTTCTTTTTATAGAAGGAGCTCTGCTTCTCTCGAAATCATCAAAAAACAAAAATCATACCTTTTCTCTAAATGAGTTATGATCCGTTGAACTTAAAATAGTTTTTACTTTTGAATAAAATATAAAAAATTGAATTATGTGTGTATTTGCATTGCATAAATTTATAAGCATAGTGCGAATGGTCAGATTTTAATGAGGTTTTCACCTTTTTAAATAACAAGTTGAAAGCTCCAAAAGCTAAATCCAAATTAACGACTTGTCGAATACACCTTGTTCAACCAGATGTTATACTTGTGATACATTTATTCTTATTCAAAGTATATGCCCTCACAATACTTTCCTTTTTTTTCATTCTTTGGAACCATTGTAAAAAGCAGTTGGATTAATCAATAGCTTCGTGGAACGCATTCAGCAACGCTTTCGAACTCGTAAATCGTAAACCTCTTCAGTCAGTAGATATACACCTCTCCATTTTTCCTCCAGTCCTCCCGGCACTCAGTGCTTTGGAACCACTGCTTTTCGCCGACGCACTTGATGTCATCGTCCCATCTGGCGGGTGGTCTTCCCACACTCCGTTTTCCTGTCCACACCCGCCAGTGTGACACGGTTACTCCAATGGTCGTCGTCTCTTTGGCGGACGTGACCAGCCCACTGCCACTTGAGCTTAGCCACCCGTTGTCCAATATCGACTACTTTGGTACGTCGGCGGATTGCCTCGTTACACACCATATCCCGTAGCGATATTCCCAGCATGGCTCGCTCCATTGCTCGGTGGGCAACTTTCAACCTTTGGACAACGGTGACCGTCAGAGTCCACGTTTCACACCCGTACCTCATAACTGGGAGGGAATACTGATCATATAATCGGGTCTTTAAATTTTGCGTAAGGCTAGATCAGACCTCTCTGCTTATCTTTAATTCTTAGACCTACGAGATGGGGCTTCATCACCAAAAGCCAATTGAAGTCTCTGGCAACTCTCTAATTAACTTAGGCCACAGCAAAAATCGTAAAAAATAACAGAACGAAAATGTTCTCGAGTTAAATCTATTTAAATGCCAACACACAATTTCCATAATGACACCACTATGAAAAGACGAATGAAAATCTGGCCAATTTAATAGTAACATATACCCTCCTTGGTTCTATTCGAGTCTATTCTCACGTTCTATTTTCAAATTTAGTTTTTGGTTCTTTATGACTTTCGTTATCAAGTAGCCGGCTCCAGACATTTTTAGAATGCCAGCATACACAACCAATTGTTTGCCAGAAGTTATTGACTCCGTAAATGTGTACCATAAATGCCATATCATCCTGCACCACGCATGACCACGCCGATGCCATTTCACAGCCATTCTGCATGCAGTCCTGGTGCTAGACCTTGTGATTTTTCTGTTTCCAAAAGTTGAGGAACCAATTTCAAGGAAACAAAGACGATTTTTATGACCAGAAAAAATATCAATGAGTATGAAAACATGTTTCTGAGGTTTGGTTTATTCGTTTAAAAAAGTCCGTTTATGGAAAGGAGAATATTTTGAGAAACAATAAATTCATTTTTGACTATTCGTAGTAATTATTTCATATTAATTCTGTAATGTTTTTGTTCGCCCCACTTAGTAGCCATTTACATATACTCATCACATTAAATTAAAAAACACCAGCCAAGTGCGAGTCGGACTTGCAGATGAAGGGTTCCGTACCATCGTACAAGATTTAACACAAAAAAATCACTTTTTTTGTATGGGGCCCCCGCCTTTTTTTTACACACTCTGTGAAAATTTCAGCTACCTACCTATTATGGTTCATGAGATACAGCCCTGTGACAGACGGGCGGACGGACGGATGGGCAGCGGAGGCTTAGTAATAGGGTTCCGTTTGGCACCCTTTGGGTACGGAACCCTAAAAATCAACTCCGATGTTCACTTCGCTCACTGGCCTTCGGTTTGTTTGCCGCAGGAGGAGATCAAGTCGTACCGGGAGAGCACGCGCCTCGAGGAGTTCCGCTCGCGGCTCCTGCAGCGCTGCGGCGTCCTGCTGAACGAAGAAGGCAAAGTCGAGGATCAACCCGCCTCTGGTGAGTCATAATAATAGGAATATAAAGTCTTAAGGTGGTCCATGCCATGCGCCACATGCTGCGCTTAACATAATAAAACTTATTACTGTGTTTTTATAGACAGAACATTTTAGGGCAATACTAAATAATTCATGGGCTAGGCGGCATAAATGAAAGGTTGGCGAAAAACAAAGTACTAGAGCCCGCACTTTAATAGTTTTTCACATCTCCTTCATTTAATAGGGAAGAAAACTGCTTATTTATTACGACAGGTAGCGTCTAAGCGAGCTCACCTAAAAGGTCTGTCAAAGCTGTCAGATACCATACTAAATAAATAGAATACATTTGAGATTATTACTTGCTCAATCTATGTAGGTAAATAATGCTGGTAATTAAATTACTCCATTTTCTCCATGTCATTCCGAAAATAAATTGTTCTTAATTATACTAATAAAAATAATTGTTGAGAAAGAAAATATCACAAAAACATATCCACACATATCACAAAAACTTTGTGCAGGTCAATGACATTTAAATTAATTTGAAGTCAAACAAAAGCTCATCTATTTCTAAACCTTCTTCGAACTGCATCACAGAGCACGTATTAATTTATCTAAAAGCTCGTAAATCAAACTTGAGAGGAATGACAGTAAGGTCATGCGACATCCATGCGTATTCTAGACATGGAGGTGAGGGGAATGATTTCTTCACCTCCATGATTCTAGATGTACATATGAGGGCCCAGTTTTTCTAGGACCCTTATGAAAAATATTTGACGTTGTCTAAAGTGTAACAAAGTGTACCTAAGGACGAATAATGAATTGAATTGAATTACAATAAGGTTTGCGTTGTCTTCCCCATTGTGGAAGTCGATATTTTATTAAGGTGGCCCAACCCGCTCAACTCTCCATACAAACGGGGAAAGAAGATCACTCCCATATTTCTTATCAGAGATTTTGCTCAAAAGAGCTTTATTTGATCGAACTAGATGTCTGATGATCATTGGCATTGTAAAATTGAGTTTGGTTTCTAAGTTATAAGGTCCGAAAGTTCGAATTTTTCGCGCGTTTTATGCAACAACTTTGGTGGTTTATTACGCGATGATAAAGTAAGAAAATCTTAAAAAGATTAGTCATCAGACATAGCTTATTTGATCAAGATTTATAATCTATTTGTTTTTGTTAGATTTTTGACTACAGCGGTCGTGGTTTTAGCTATAAGTCGTTTTGAAATCAAAATTTTCGTAAATCTTACCAAATCATACACTATCTTTTTTGGGGACATGTTGCATCTTCCTCATCACGGAGCCTGTCTTATTCTTTGAAACAGAGAAGGTCCCAGAGCGCAACAGCACGGTTTTGTAAAGTGCCTGCGAATGAGTTAGTCCCGCCGGGTTGGGCGATATTATTATTATATAATATAATATATATAATATATATATAATATAAATATTATTTTATCGAGGATTGAAAAATCGCCCCTAAAATGACCGATTTTTCAATAGTCAGATAAACAATCGAATAGTACTTAGTCTAGTTTTTGCGACAAGTTAAAGAAATGAATGGGAGCGCCATCTACGAAAGATTGCTTGCGATTTAAAAGCGAAAACGGTTTCCTCGTTCACCAATAGATAGCAGTGTTATGTGTCGTAATGCAGCGAACTTGTATAGTATTTTCGCTGTTATTCACATAGCCGAAATAGCTCAGTTGGGAGAGCGTTAGACTGAAGATCTAAAGGTCCCTGGTTCGATCCCTGGTTTCGGCAGATTCTTTTTGTTGCTTTTCTTGGTTTTTTTACCTTCCATAATAATATTTACTGTATGATTTCAGATATTATGATCTTCAATCAAAGGTAAGATTTTACATTTACAGCCGGAGTTAAACACAATAAGGTTCAATTTTCAACACGAATTTACATAAACTTTATACCTATGTACCTACCTACGGTCAAATTTTTTTTATGTGATTGGATATGCATGGCTAACATTCATTGTTTCAACGTGATGGTAATAACCTGGACACCTGGTAAGTAAGGAAGGGGCACTACAGTCATAGAATCCCAAACATGATCGGCGAATTCCTTTATCAGCTCTTGCGGCATGAACAGGAAGAAATGCAGGTGGCCCAATTGTATTAATTTTACGTGCCGGTTGAATTGGTAACAATTCATGTAGGTACTTAGATTTGAAAACTCATATTTTTTGTGGCATACTATCTCTAGCTATATTATTGTCTGGTGAAGTTGCAATAAATACGTGTAAGGCACATAATAATTTAACACCAATAAGTGCGCCCCTCCCCCTTCGTCCCTCTCACTCCAGCGTTGGTATAACCCGCGCGCAGCTACGAAAATCCGTGCATGAAATCCATCTACATAACATTTATCTGTATCTCTAGCAAATGAGATCTCTACAACTACGCATGTTTATGTAGTACGCTGTTAGGCCAAAGCGATCGCACCACCTATGAGGTAATTTCGCAGATTGCTTCATCCGCCTCTTTAGCTCAGTGGTAGAGCACTGGTCTCGTAAACCAGGGGTCGTGAGTTCAATCCTCACAGGAGGCATCGTTGTTTTTTTTTAATTTAACTTCTTATTTTTTCCATGTTTTATCAACCTAAAAAGTCCTAGGTACAGTGCGGAGCCTACCCGACAATTTAGTTGCGCGTATTCGGTTTTCAGTTATAAATATTTTTATATTTATCAGCGCCATCTTTCTGTGCTCGACGTAGGTCAGTTTTTATAAGTAAAAAAAAAATCCGAGAGGTGGCGTTTTCCAGTTTAAGAAAGTTTTTATATACCTATGCTTCTTGGCATTATTGATTTCAAATGTATTGTCTTGGAGATGAATTATGAAAGACAAATTACAAGTAATATTTTTTAATTTTAACAATAAAATAGGGGTTGTTTTCGATGGCTAGTTCAAGTATAGTAAGACAGTATTAGATTAGCAGAATCATTTATTAGCAGCAAACTATTTTTCATTGTAACGTCATGGTCATGTCAAAGTCATGGTGTTACGGAGCTTGAGAAAATGGGTTTTCCTCTTGGTAATTTCTAGTTTTCTCTGGAAATTCATTTCAACATTTTGATGGCCCAATCTATTTTTGGTTAGCGTGGTATCAGGTGCCAATAAATGTATATCACAAAGCTCTAGTTTTTCCCAAAGATAGGTTTTACAGAAAATGGTGTTACCTCGCCTAGGTGGGGATAGCGCTATCGGACAAGCAACTGGAACTGCCTTTTTGTTTTTTCGCAGAGATGAAAATAAGAAAAAAATGCATGTTACATTCCCATACATACAGAATCTCATTTATCATCGTATTTTTTATCACCGCCACCTAGTTGAACTCGTTGAAACACGGTGCTGTCTGTGGTGCTATCTGTAATTCTATCTTCGAAAAACGCCATCTATTATGTATATCAAGCACCAATGCATACGTATCTCGGCATTGCGGGGGGCGGCGCGGAGAGACAGTGGATCCGGGATCTCTGGTTGGTATTATGATTCCATTCCTTCGTTCTCCCCAGGTTCTACATATCATACAATTAGTACTTTGTTACGTCGCTTTGCATTACTTTAACATTTCGTCCATACACAACGTGTCAAAGTGAGGTCACAAAGTACTATTTTTCGTAAGGCTTTAATTTCTGATACGACTATTTGCTACTCATAAACGTACATCAAAGATAATATTTGTAAGAACTAGATGAGGTGACACTCTAGCGATTTCTTTTTAGACATTCACCCTAGCCGAGCCCGGTAAAATACGGTTTCACCTTCACAGGCGTGTCATCGAAGAATCGTCCTTGGACTTCAAGCCGTTATTTAGTTTTGCGCTTAGCAACACATTCGTTTTTATGCAATATGGTATAGGTAGCAAACTTGATAAAGCTTGCAAGAATTCTATTTTACGTTTTAGGTGAAGAGCTTGCATTATATGCAATATGGCTTCATAATGTAGCCGACAGCAGCAAAAAGCCAACATCACGCGGTGTTCCCAGGCGGTCACCCATCCAAGTACTGACCGCGCCCGACGTTGCTTAACTTCGGTGATCGGACGAGAACCGGTGTTTTCAACGTGGTATGGACGTTGGCATTCATTATGATTTAATTTTCGTTCGGTATCTGCTCGGCTACCTATGTTATGACGGCATAATGTAGGTGAGAAGGAACGAAGTCTCAACTCGGTATCGAAGATAGTATTTCTGTAAACTCAAGTAGAATAACCACACATGGTCACATAATGTGTTTTGACGTAACGTAACAGTTATCTTGCAGAGTATCTGACCGTGTCATTATTACCGATGAAGCCACTGCCACTGTGCTGCGAAGTATGGTGCTTTATACACAAAAATAAACTTACACCACAGATTACAAAAATATTACTTGGTCTGTGCTTGCCAAAAAATATTTTATTAACTTTGTATCGGCGTTTTAGCGAAAGAGCATCATCGGTCGACTGAGATCTGTCGATATGACGCCATCACAGGATAGCTGACAGGTGCATAGTCGACATCATGATACTAGGCTGGGAGCACCTTTTGAAGTGTCAAACATTCACCTTTCCCACAGTCCATCACGGGAGAACAAACTTCCATCAACTCAGCGGATTGCCACCCAGTCACTGCTTTATTAGGGTTTCGTATCCAAAGGGTAAAAACGGAACCCTATTACTAAGTCTCCGCTGTCCGTCCGTCGGTCCGTCGGTCCGTCCGTTCGTCCGTCCGTATGTCCGTCCGTCCGTCTGTCACAGGGCTGTATCTCAGTAACCGTAACAGATAGACAGCTGAAATGTTCACAGAGTGTGTATTTATTTTGCCGCTATAACAACAAATAGGTAAAATAAAAAATAATTAAAATTAAAGGGGGTCCCCATACAAAAAACGCGATTTATTTGTATAATTTTTTTGTACGATGGTACGGAACCCTTCGTGTGCGAGTCCGACTCGCACTTGGCCGGTTTTCTTGCGATTATCTTTTCAGTTGCATTTACTTTCATAATTATATCGTTCACTGCACCATTGCTAGATACCATCAGCTAAAGCTCATCCACCAAAGAAGCCACCAGGGTGACATCTCAAAAGTATCTCACAAGAAGATTTGGCAGAAAATATAAGATTTTTTTTTATTTTCCTCATGATCTGTGCAGACACTGAAATATTGCTATTGCGACGCACAGACTACGATACATACTGTGACGAAATATATGCTGAAGTACTTGCATGCTTAGATCTAGCTATGACTATGTGCGTGCGCGGGGATTGGTGGACGCACCGCGCCACCGATAAGTTATGTTTCAGTATTTGATATACATATAAGATGGGTGAATTTTATTTGTATGTGCTTGGAATATGTTAATACTACGTCAAAACTGGACTTACGACGTAGGTATACACGGGCCATGTTTTATTCAGTTCTAATACTAAACTTATTTAGAAAGAAGAGGCGGGGCATCGGAGATTAAATAATATAACTATTATACTATTTTTGTTCCGTGGACCGGTCCATCGCATTGTTGCAGAACTCAGACTAGGCGCTTCGATCCAATCGCAACCCGTGGCAGGTTTGAGTGAAGATACACCTGTCGAAATCGTTGCGACGTTTCGGGTGCTCTGGCCTCGGAATTCATTCCTTCCGAGCCTGCGAACAAAAGCTGGAAGAGAATGTTCACGTTATTTCGCCACAGCTGGCGGCGGCCGGCGCGCCAGTGGTTTTAGTCGTCACCACGAGCGCATGGTATTTTTACGCGAGTTCGTGCACTAGAAATAGCCCGGGGCTGGCGGCCGTCCAAAACGTAACAGGAAACGGAAATGACGCGCTCCTGTGCCGACGAGCCACAATCTGAACGAACCTAATAATAGTTCTAGCTGCAACACGTTTTCCTTTGACGAGCGCAGATTTTGGATGCACCTTGGAGGAGCGAAAACACTACCAACAAGATAACTTCTACTCACGGAACAAACACGAATCCGGAATCCGCTGGACGGTACCTCGCTGAGCGTGGTTTCGTTTGAGGTGGATATGACTTTTCCGAGTACCTTTGGTTTTTCAGCACAGACTCAGATTTTCACTCGAGTGTGTGTCAAAAATGACGATGGCTTTTTACACTCGAATAGTTCAGATTAGATCACCCGTTTTTAGGGTTCCGTACCCAACGGATGAAAACGGAACCCTATTACTAAGCCTCCGCTGTCCGTCCGTCCGTCCGTCTGTCACAGGGCTGTATCTCATGAACCGTAGCAGGTGGGAAGCTGAAATTTTCACAGATTATGTATTTATTTTGCCGCTATAACAACAAATAGGTAACATTATAAAATAATAATAATTAAAGGGGGGGCCCATACAAAAAACGTGTTTTTTTTTTGGTAAATCTTGTGCGATGGTACGGAACCCTTCGTGTGCGAGTCCGACACGCACTTGGCCGGTTTTTTTAGAAAAAGATGTAATTTTGGCAGTCGAGGGTTTTCTTTCCTTCAATTTACATGCAGTGGAGGGCCGATTATCCGAACTAATTGTTGGGACATGGGTGTTCGGAAAATGTTTCTATGAAATGAAAAACTGTACAAACATATTTTAAAATTTATTTTTGTTGGTGACACACTCCGGCGAATGCGACACAGTGCGTTGAATTGCTTGCATGAACGGAGGACAGAACGGACCTAAATTTTCGTAACGCTTGATAATTAAAGTCCCGTCAACAACGAAGTTTCACTTCGTCCTCGGAAACACTGCGAGGACTGCTTTAATTCGACTGAAGGTCCCTTATGTCATTGGTTATCGCTTCTTGGTCACTGTTGCCCCATGGTTGCCCCAAATTGACTGCTGGCTTCTTCAGGTGCGCTCCGCATGGATATCGAAATCAAAGCGGCAAAATTGTCGAGCGGCTTTCATGCGGCTTCGTTGGCAGTTGTTAGTGTTGCCCGTCATAACGGTCTTTACGAGCGGCTCTTAGCTTAGTCACGCAAGGACTTTTTTGATCTAACTGGACACGGATGCCACACCCAAAACCATGACACTAGCCCAAAGACTACTCACAGCAGGGGGAAAGACGGACACCAGTGAAGTTGGCGGTACATGCGAGGAATTTAAAGACAATTTCTGTACGCTATCAAGCCGAGATTATTTCGCTTCGGAGTTTTGTCGCCGTTGCGTCGCAAGTACAGCGAGTCACCGCTGTTTGCGAATACGTTTTATTAGCTCATTGCGCGGGAACCGGTGGTTGTGCGGCCTCCGAAAACCGGTCCCTCGGCCGCTCGCTGACGAGTCTCCGCGCTGTGGTGTGCGTGAGGTATGACTGCGCCCCAGTCGGGACCGGTTTCGTGCAAGTACTTACTCGGCCGACGCCACGTAGCCTTTTCTGATCGGAGGTCCAGTCCAGTCGCACAGGCGATGAGGGTACGTATCCGTGCATACATTGTTGTGGAACGCACGACTAATGGCTCGGTCGCTTGGTTGCGGTCATGTTTTACAACGGCGAGTTAGGAAGGACGGGAGTAGAAACCGACACTCGTTTGTATGGGAGCGTAGCCACTTATACACACAAAAGCGGTAGCGCCGGCGAATGAGTTCTTTTACGTAGCTTACTACGGTTTTTTATTGAGTTCCAACGATTAAGGGATATAAGGTTCTGGCATGCCACCTAATTTCCTCTGGAATCCTGTGTGTTATTATTATATCATGTCGTCTTATAGCAGGTGTGGTGTGGAATCCAAGGGCGTGAACCAATCGCTGTTTAACGAGACGTTTTATGCTGAGATTCAAAGACAGTTCTTGGGGTTTGAGATGATCTTCAAGTCTTCCGACTGAAAAATATGACATATAATGTATTTTATGTCCGAATTTACAGTCGGAAGACTTGACAACATAGAGGTGAGGAAATTACTTCATAATCGTTTCAAAACCCAAGTATTGTCTTTGAATCTCAGCATTAGGTGGTGATTGGCGGTTCTAGGAAATAATGCCTTGGCCGTTGTGGCAAGTCAAATTTCGTCGACACGTATCGCCCGACACGGATTGGGTGTCATCAGAGACGAAACATTACAGCGAAATTCGAATTTGGGTACATCGGTCAACAATGTAATGTGCAGCACTGCACGTTTGATTTATTCCAAGTAACGTACACGACACACATCATACATATAAACACACCGCATAGGCCTAGTAAGCGGCGCAGAACAAGTTTTAATGCAAGTAGCTATTGGGCAGCATGCTGGAAGCGCAGGTGCCGCCACACCACGGTCTGTTTGATCTCATTACATTTTATCGAAGAATATTTAATAACGTTATGTGTAACTAGCTGCGGTACCAGGGAATATATCGCATATCTCCTATAAATCCGTCCTATAAATATCTCCGGCAGCCTATAAACCATCTCTGAGAAAAAATCGATCGACACGATTTTTGCAACGATGCGCCGTGAAAGGTCAAATCAGATTGTCGATGAAAAACCAACAATCTTTGGTATTTGGTAAATAAGACGTGCGGGCGGTTTTACTTCGAAGAAAAACCGGCCAATCGTCTCTTTTCCTCTGAAGCGGGTTCCATTTGAACTTGATTATTCAATTTGCACGAAGCGGCGGCCGCTGCGCGGCGCGGTGGTGGCGATATTCTTACTAAATATGTGCTCTTTATCAGCACAGTGTACTCTGCTCTGGATTCATACAAATTTTTTGGTCCTTGACACAACCACAGAATAAATAAGAGCCACAACAACAGATTACACACGTTACAGCTACGGACAGCTGTGTATATAAATTGCATGTTTTTACGATAATGTACTGTTGGCATTGTGTATTTAACGCATTATCAATGAGATAGCTTTTCTATCTTATTCGTGCTGCGCAATTGTCTTGCTCGGTTGCATAAACTACGTAGTAGTTATTCACATAATAATAGTTATTCTTTTGCATTATGTAGATATTACGTAACTAAACAGACTTGAATATTGACTGTACTTGTACAGCACCACAGTGTCAGGGTTTTTAGAACAATAAGGCCACGTACGCCAGGCACGTGTCAGTCAGAGCCCATACAATTAAAATGTATAGTTGCTTAGGTAGGTCCACGCCATGCGATGCAACGCTACGTACAATACGCTGAACTGACTGGTCGGCGCTACCGTCAGTGTATTAATACTAAAACGTGGCTACGCCTGCCGCTATACGCATGAGTTTCGGTCGCCACTATCGTCTAGGTGGCTTCATCATCGGCGGAGGCAACGGAGAGCAGAGCCGGAGTAGCTAAGGCGGCATCGACATAGTAAAACCAGAATAGTACGACATTATCTTCAGTGAACAAGTGTGGTCACCCATTTTGTTTACTACTTATACATTGTATGTAATAGGTCATGGAATACCACACATACTGTCATGATATGAGCCCGACACACCACATTGGAACTAGGTGCCGCGACAGAACCTTCCTTATATTGCACGGCTACACTGAACAGAAACCCGATTCTGCTATTTGTCCAATTTCAAACCATTCCGTATTAGTTATGTTTCGGTCAAACATCACACGCTAAGTTTCGAGTGCGGTTTCCAAAAATCGGTATTAGAAGCCTTATTCTGCTAATTGATAACTGCGCGCGTTATGTTTGTGTTTTCTCAAAACCGCGTGTTTCGGCGAAATGTTATTCTACTAGCGCAGTTTGCAAAACGCATGCGTTGTGTTTGTGGTTTGTTCGCAAACTCGTAACGCGCGCTCCATGTTCTCGTGGGCCGTGTGTTTTGCCGAAAACTTGCGGTTTTGAGAATTGTATTTGTCAAATTAAATGGTATCGGCACCTAAAAGTCGATGTTTTCTTGAAACATTTAATGCATTTTTGTTATTAGGTTAAAATTATATTTTTATGTACATGTTTTTACAAAGTAGGTAATTCGTTTTATTACTCTTAATGCAAATTAAACATATACTACGTAAATCCATACGAAGGAAAACTGTTTTGTCACTATTTTAATCACAATACTGGCATTATCTAAAAACCTACGGGCAAATAAATCACATCGACATATTCTGTACTACATATGTATGCATGCATGTATAGGCAAATGAAAGGAGTTGAGCGCCTCTCTCGCAGGTTTGTACCTACTTGCTTCGGAGCATCGCTTCGCCGAGCTGCGAATATAACTTTTCTACATTACGTTGGTATATCGCTGTCTTTTTCTTTTCGTATATCATATTTGAGTGAGAAAATAACTGTCAAAATCGTGACAGGTTATTTAAACCTTTATGCGGCGCGCAAGACAAACCGCTCCATAGACAATAACAAAACGCGTGCTTGAATTAGCTGAATACTGATTTTTGGAAACCGCACTCAAAACTTAGCGTGTTATGTTTGACTCATACGGAATGCATTAACGTTTTCAAGGAAACATCGATTTATGGGTACCGATATTATTGAATTTGACAAATACAATCCTCAAAACGGCAAGTTTGCGGCAAAATACACGGCCCACGAGAACACGGAGCGCGAGTAACAAGTTTGCGAACAAAAAACAAACACAACTCGTGTGTTTTGCAAACTGCGCTAGTAGAATACGATTTCGCCGAAACATGCGGTTTTGACAAAACACAAGCATAACGCGCGCAGTAATCAATTAGCAGAATAAGGATTCTGGATGGACAACACGGACAGTTTTTCATTGCCACTTCAACCAATATACCAACCCGGGCAAGCTTAACCCTACCACCTAGGGGAAGGGAACCTACAGTTTTACATGGGTTCCGAACCATGGAACAGCTCACATTTGTAAAGAAATGCACTTGAGGTGCATGACTGGGCCGAGGTTTGAATCCATAACCTCTCGCTTAAAATGCAAGTCCCCCCTACACCACAACGAGATCAAACACTAGAGTAGGCGCTGCCTAAGAAAATCTGTTAAAATTGTGTTTCAAGCGCTAGGGTTGCGGGGAAGGAAGACGCAATGGACTTCCGGTTTGTTACTGTCAATATCAGCAGCCAACTTAAAAAAGAATACGTTTGAGACTGTCTTCAGAATTTCTGTCCATGCAAGAAATATCATTTTATAAAATATTGTTTTAACTATTTTGGTAGAACGTTGGCTGAAATTATAAAAAAAAATCATGTTTTAATTCCTTGAGGTTCATGACCTTAACGCAAATAAACCAGACGCATTGGCTAGTATAAAAATCTTAAGAGATACGTACCCGTTGAAGAAGCGACAGAAGTATGCTGTGGTCGTACGGAGCTCCTGATGATCCCTGAGCTGAATTATCGGGTGGCTTCAGTCCATTCCGGCAATCATAGCCATAGTGTTTTATCCACAATATCAATAACATCGTTACCTGTCTCTTTCTTAACTTGCCTATTTCTTCATGAAAAAGAAGAGCTGCATTCATGTCGTTATTCCGGCCGTCGCGTCGCGTCGTCGTCGATCGGGCTTTACTAATGAAATTGTCTTCTATCTCGCTTTCGCGACCACTTTACGAGCTGCGTGATTCGGAAAAAAAATTATTTTAGTCTGCAGTTCGGCCAATTTTGTCTACAAAATATGGAAATAATGTGGTTAGGCTAGCTCTTACATACAAAATGTAATTCCGTCTATCTTTGAAGTGTTCTTCGTGTGGTTCTTGCAATATCGGAACAAGCAATTCGGCATCTTCGATGTGAACTTTCTTTCCGGTCATACGACCGACATCGGCGGCTGACTGGACCCGAATGAATTACGTTGGCAGTATGGATCCAACCCGAGTGGTACATCAGCTCGCTCCTTAGTGCCTGGTCTAGTACCTACATAATTACTCTATGCTGCACCATGAGCTGTACTATTTTGGTTTTACTATGCCGGCGATGACGAAGTTGGAGCTTGCATATTTTTTAAATCATGCGTGAGCTGCGTGAGTCATGGTGTGGTGTGGCTCCTGCGCTGCGCCGACTCACTCGCTGCCAAGGTTTCGGTTCGGTCGTAATTTTTTTCTTGTTTTGCCGCCGTCGAGTCACCCACGCGCCACGTACCTGCATACGTCAAAAATGCTTGAACCGTAGCACCGGTTGGTTACCGAACGAAGCGTGGCCGTGATTTACATTCAGTTCTATTGTAACCGTGCTCATGTAAACGCTAAAAGGGAACTCGTTTAAACTGCTCGTTCATTCTGCTGCTCAGGGGCGCGTCGACTTGCCTTATTTGCCAGAGGTTATGGGTTTGATCCCCGCCCTGTTCATGCACCACTTAATTTTTTTGTCTGAGTTGGATAAGTACATTTCGTCACGAAAGCGAACTGTTCCATGGTTAGAAATCCATGTAAACCTGTAGGACCCCTTTCCCGTTGCCGGGTTGGCCGGGGTTGGCGCTAACCGGAATTGGACCGGGGCAACCGCGGCGCCGGCGGCGGGTTCCGCAGTTCCGAACTTGTGGAATTGGGAATAGGACTGCATCCCTTCTTGGAGCCGGAATGACCCATCGGTCACAGATGAATGTATAGTCCCGCGACAGCCTCGTGACCAGTGCCGTAACTAGCCTTCGCCCGTTGCGAGCTTCTTAACTGCGCCATTGAAAACGAAGTAACCCCAATCTTGGTCATTGTCTAATATTTTCAGCGTCCCTCCAGAGTCAACGCCCCGTGCCTGGGCCCCGCTAGAGACCGGCCTAGTCACGGCGCTGCATGTTCCTTCGCCACAGAATACACAACGGCGCGCAGGATGGTGTGTCTGTCGCGCACACTGAACCACTTCAACATTCACACTCTGGTAGTGTTTGTGAACACAGATACGGTTAACATTCTCTCGGCGCGTCACGCCGCTTGGGAGGCGGGAGGCGGGAGGTGGAGGCTGCGGTACCGTTATGTGATCTCTGCGTACCGTTGCACGTCACCGGCGGCCCAGCTTTCTCCGAGAGGAGCGCCGCCGCCCGACACTATCCGTCGACATTCTCCGGAACGCATTCCGAAAGCGTCTCGTTGCAACGACTCCCCGGCTAGGCGATTGTGGCCTACACGACCTATCGAACCGATCTCGGCCATCACATTCAGTATTCTCTGGTAGCGTAATCTGTGCCACACGCTATTTCACTTTGTGACACCTTTTAGTGACTCGCTTTGGTTAGAACGGAGCTATAGAGAGGACATTTTTGTCACCGCGAATCGCGATTACAGGATTTACAGGGTTGTCACGTGAGGTGAGCAGGCAAGTGAGTAAATAAACCTGACCTTTAGTTGCGTAGGTATGTAGTATATTTTGAACTATGCTAACTAGTAAATTTCAGTTCATTTGGTCGAATGAGACGTCGTTTGACAGTTAGCATGGTACGAAATGCGTGTAACTAATCGTTAGATTTTATCACTCACTTGCCTGTTCGCCCTGCGAGTTAATTTACCCTGGTTATCATGCTATAGCGTCTTTTAATAGTGATTTGAAAAGTATTCCCCACCCATCTGAATGAATTCGGTTTCCAGTGTCCGGTGATCCTTTTGGTTGTTCACAGTAGGTACTCAAATCGGCTGCGGCCTGTCGTAGGGTGACAGCAATCACGACCGCGGAAGTGGTGCGCCGGGGCGACTGAATGCCCCCCTCCCCCCTAAAATCAAACAGGGGACTTCTTAGGGTTCCGTACCCAAAGGGTGAAATCGGAACCCTATTACTAAGCCTCCGCTGTCCGTCCGTCCGTCCGCCTGTCACAGGGCTGTATCTCATGAACCGTACACGGTAAAAAAAGATTGCTTGAATTAAGAAAATAAATATTGTCAGCATTTAATTCTTGGATTAAGACAACATTTTCTTGAGTTTACTCTATGAACTTGAACTAAAGTAATGAAAATTCGTAATGTAAGAATTTAATAGTGTCAAAAATATCTCTTGGATGAAGACAATTTATGTTAATCCAAGACTTGAGAATACTTCAAATTGAAAAAAGATAGTATGCTTAATCCAAGACATGTTAAATTCTTATTGCAACAATTCTCGATGTTAAAATGAGTACACGTAAGTCTTAAAATCAAACAGTCATTAATATTCTTATTTTAAGAATATATTGTTGATGTAAATCATTAAATGTTATGTCAAAATTCAACATTGTTATGGTAAAACAACGAAATTCATGTTTTAAGAAATTAGATCTTAAATTAAACCAACATGTTTCTTCCATTAAGCATACATTAGCGTTATTCTAAATGACAAGAATCTCAAAATGACTTCTGCAAATGTTAATGTAAAACTAAATTTCTTAGATTTAGTCAACGGAAATTGTTGTTACAAAACATTCTTCAAGTTTTAATTCAAGCAAGAATTTCTTCATTCAAAATGTTCAAATTCTTAAAATAAACTATAATAGTGTTCATGTAAAACTGAAAGTCTTAAATTAAGATAAGGGAAATTCTCAAAAACAGAATCATAAATTATCCATTAAAGAAATGCAGTCTTAATTTGAAATAATTAGATTCTTCAGATAAATCATGCTAGTGTTAATGCAAAACCTAAAGTCTTAGATTAAGACAATGGATTATGTGGAAAAAAGAATTATCATGTCTCAATTTAACAGACAGTTTCTTCATTTGAAATATTTTGATTCTTCAAATAAATTATGATAGTCTTTATGTAAAACTGAAAGTCTTAGATTAAGATAAAGGACATTCTTAAAAAAAGCATTATCAAGTTTTCATCGATGAGAGATTTTCTTCATTTGAAATATTTCGTTTCTTGAAATAAACTATGATAGTGTTTCTGCAAAACTGAAAGTCTTAGATTAAGAAAAGGGATCTTCTCAAAAAAAATATCATTCATTTTCCATTTAAGAAATGCCGTTTTAATTTGAACGATTTAGATTCTTCAAATAAATTATAAGAGTGTTTATGTAAAATTTAAAGTCTATTCGGATTAAGAAATGAGGTCTTCTCGAAGTTTTAACCGAAACGAACGAACCTACGTTTCAAGTATTTACATTTTTCTACTAAACTAAGCTCGTGTTTTAAAAGAATGAATTATCTCAAAAAGTATATCATATTTTCATTTAAGCGACCCTTTCTTCGTTTGATTTATTTAGATTCTTTAAACCTAACCTAAGCTAGCCTAATATACCCAACGTAATCTAACATAACCACACGTTACCTAACATAACCTAACGTAACCTAACTTAACCAAACGGAACCTAACGTAATCTAACGTAACCTTACGTAACCTATCGTAACCTAACGTAACTTAACGTAAACTAACGTAGTCTAACGTAACCTAACCTAACCTAACCTACCTAACCTTAATATTGTTTTACATCTATTCGTATAACCTAACGTAATCTAACGTAACCTAACCTAAGTTTACCTAACCTAACCTAACCCAACTTAACCTAACCCAACTTAACCTAACCTAACCTAACCAAACCCAACACACCTAACCTAACCTAACTTATCGTAACCGACCAATCGATAGCTAGGATGGGTGTACTTAAAATACTGGTGTAGTCAAGCAAAACGATTTGATTCCAATATACATATAATTTTTTGGACGATCATCCATTACTTAATATTTTGGCTAATATCTATTTGTCCTCACGCCAATGTGATGAATCCAATTGGGTGATTATCTATACCTATATTTAGTAAGATAAAAACATTGGAAAGAAAAGTATATTTGTATCCAAAATTTAAATGACTAACATATTTGTACGAGTATAAATCCATAGTTATTAGAATATCTATTGCTAGATGACGACTAAGGATGTCATCGAAATATATATCATCATTCAAGAAAGTTTTTCGTTTTACAAAGTTGGATTTTAAAAATCAATGTTGGTAGCGTTTATGTCAGTAAAACTGAATGTGTTGCATGCGATAAATAATTATAAAAAAAACAATTTCAAGTGTTCATTCAAGCAATTGTTCGGTAGGACAAATTTAGATTACCTATTAACATAAACTATGCTAGTGTTTACGTAAGCCTGAATATTTTAGATCGAATCAGAGAGATTTGCTTCCTTCTAAATATTTAGTTTCTTTAAATAAACTCCTTTATTGTTTCTCTAAGACTAAATCTCTTGAAATAAAACAATTTGAATAAAAAAATCTTCAAGTTTTCATTGAAGACTGACTTTCTTAATATTAAATATTGAGATTCTTATTTCAAGACTTCCAACTTTGATTTAAGAAAATGAATTCTTCAAGTCCCGCCACCCTAACCGACCAATCAACGGCTAGGACTGGAACGGTAGAAAAACTGTTGTAAAAAGCAAAACGACCTAAATGCAAAATAAATAATTTTAAACGATCGGAACAGGATACGATTGGAACAGGATATTTCGTGTCCAGTGCCAATATTAATTTTTCACTGGTCATGGATGGCTAATACCACGCCAACTATCACGATATTAGCCCAACACAACTCTTGGGAACTAGGTGCCATTGCAGGATTTTCTTTTTATAGCACAACTATATTGAACTGAATGGAAAACACGGACAACATTCATTGACGCGTCTATCATCGTTCAATAAATGCAATGGTACCAACCTGAGTGGGATTAGCTCTACCATCTTAATGTGTTAGTATTAAAGGAGACCTACAATAAAACGTAGAATCAGAACCACGAACGACGAATCCCTTAATTGGCTTCATGCAAGGAAAAACATGCAGTCGGCCCAATGGTATTATTATTGACGGATGATTACGGGAGGAGGGACTGTGGGATAATTCAAAATTTTGGGTATACAGCAGGTGGCGAAAATGGTATACACAATACCCACGAATACTATGTTTTGCTGGTTTGATTCCAGCCTTTCAGTATGGTCGTAAAGTAGTTATTCTTAAGAAAGAAAGAAATAAATTCTTTATTGTGCAAATAACATTAAAAAGAATACAAGAATACGATACAATACAAATACAGAACAATAAAATCTAACAGAGCGAAACTGCACAAAGGCGGACAGATACATATCACATTTCTTGGTATAAGCGACGTACCTGCTTAGTACGTAAAAGTATTACGTACGTAATACGTACGTTATTTAACCTAGGACCGGCTCTAGCGTCTGATACCAAATACGATTTTGGTGACTACGGCAATATGTTTGAAAGCTCAATCTTTGCAGTCAATATCCGTATTGCAGATGAAACGTTAACTAAATATATATATCTAATATATATTTATAATTATATATAGGTATAATCTTAAACACTATGTTAGTAGGAGGCATTGATTACGGAAGGAGGGACTGTAGGAGAATTTTAAATGATGGGTATACAGAAGGTGGCAAATTTGGGGGAGTTTTGCTGGTTCGAGTCCAGCCTTGCAGTATATTCATGATGTAGTTCTTTTTATAGGACTAATTTTTTAATGAATGTGTATTTGTTATACATACATATCACTTTCCTTTACAAAAAACTAAAAATTTATCTAGTACTTGAGATACCTAGTATTTTTAAATTTCTTATTTCTTCAAGCATACAATTATCCTAACGGTAGCGGCAAAGCCCTCAGACCTCTCTCTCTCATATTAGTTAGTCCCTTGTTTCACGATAAATATGATAATGCAAAACAAAAATTAAGCCAATTCTTCGGTGCAAAACTAGGTGAACTAATTGGTATTTACTTAAAGGCGGCATGCGTAGTGGTTTGGCTCTGACAAGACCGACTATACTGTTAGTGCTGTGTGCAGCTTCCAACCAGTTTTTTTATGGAACGTGACATCAATGGCGTGGCAATAATTACCTGAATAAAATTGATAACACGGAAAATACCCAAATTTTTAGGCAAATAAAATTTAATGGTAAGTGCCAATGTAAGCCATCTTGACACTTCTATCTAGTAAGTAAGGCCGATACTTTTTTGAGTTCCGAAGTATACAATTTCGGAAAGGAAAAAAAGAGTTATACCTACAGTCTCTGGCACAAATAAACAACAGCCGTTAAACATTAAGCTATTATTTACAAAAAGTGTTTTTTTCTTAAAAAAAAAAGTGGGAAGGATGTATATTCAAATTTCAAATTCAGAAAAGTGGTATATTCAAATTTGGCAAATTATTATGTAAAAACACAACGTTTCTATGCATAAAACCAAAAATCTTCATGTAATGTAATCCGATGTACATTTTAGGTACCAGGCCAGTGTTATGCGGTAAACATAAGTAATCAAAAATAGACCAATACAATTTCATTATTTAAAATGGAGACTTGTATCTTTTTACCAATTACGAAAATTTATCCACGCGTACGCAAGCGTCGTCGCGCGCCCAATCCGCTCGCTCGCTCATTCACTCTTGATTCGTACCGCTCGAGGTACGTGATAGTTGTTGTTCGTTTATTTATTTGGTGACGTGCTGAAAACTTACTTTATTCATCTATGGTGCAGCAGAAATAATGTCTGACGATATTCCTACAATCATAACTACCATCGAAAGCTTACTGCCGCGCTGGGACGTTCCATCCGACAACATCCAAATGTTTATTGGTGAGTAATGTAGTATTATTGTACTTTCATGTCGAACATCACTTCAAGCCCAGCGTTCTTTAATAACTTACGATAGTTGACAGTATTTTGTTATCATTGGTATTGAAATGAAGATATGTCCACCTGGCCTCCTCTGCATGACCCTTCGTACATATTTTTCCACACTCTGTCCCAGCACCAAACAATGTAGCAGAGATGTATTTTTTCTCAGTAAATACACAACACATTATATTATTCTTTTTCTAGAAGCGACTGAAGAAGACATAACCTGGCTTAACAAAAACAAGGAACCGTGGGACACGATAATCTTCAAATGGAATCATGCTTGACATTGAGATCAACAGAAATGGACTGACGGTGCACGTAGTTCATGCAACAATTTCCCGCTCTTATTGATTTGATAAGCGACATCTTGGTAAGATTTTTTTTATGTTTCCACTTAAGCAAGACTTTTTATTTAAGATATTTAGATCCTTACCTAAAACTCAGCGAGATTTTATGTAAAACTGTCAATGTGTGTGTGTAAAACTGTCAATACAACGAATATTCTCAGTTTTTGTGAAAATTCATGTTTTCATTCAACAATGACTTTCTTAGTTTGACATATTTCGATTCTTCAAATAAAAATATCTAGCGTTTATGTAAAACTTTATATGTTGCATCAAAAAACGGATATTCTTTAAATAATATTGTCTTTAAGCTTTCCTTTAAGTGAGGTTTTCTTCGCATGTATATTTAGATTCTAAAAATAAACTTAGGTTTACCTAGGTATGTGTGTGATTACCACGACAAGAAATTATATGCTAGAAACAATAATATGAAAAAATATGGTATTTAACATACGGTTCATAACAATTAATAACGATATTTGACATTTACGTGTGTTATGATTTTCAGATTCGCTAGGATTTTGACGAATCTTCCCTGAAAAATCAGCACCTTTTTATTAATTTTATTTGATTAATTAATCGAGTAAACCAGGTGTATTTAAAAGGTGCGCTGCGAGCAACTAATGGTACAGCAGACATAAAGGTATTTAGATTATAATCATTATTATTGTTATGGAAAACGGTGAAATTGTTTGCTTGAGCTATCCTCCCCATACATTTTAGTAATAATTTCAGAACCACTGCAGATTCACTTGTTATTTTGGTATTTAACACCAGTCAGTCGATATTTATTGGCATACTTTGGTTTTTTAACCATAACTGAATTAAATTACGACAAAAACTACAAATATGCTACCACATTTCTTTTCGCTATAATTTGACGCCGGATACATTTTGTCAGCTTTGATAGCCCAGTGGTGCGACGCCTTGCAATTCGATAAGCTGGGGAAGCACCTCTAAGCGCGGTTTGGTTCTGGATGGGTGACGATTTTCAACCGTTGAGGCTGGTCGTGTTTCGGATTCCACGTAAAATTATAGGGGACCTAACTCCTTGATTTACCATCGCATTGATTTAACGAAAACGCAATAAAAATTGTCCGTGTTTTCCATTCAGTTAAATAAAGCCGAGCAATATAAGGAAAGTCTGGCATCGCACCTAGATCCCTTGTGGTGTGTTAAAGTATTAGCCATCCATGTCCAGTTACATAAGAAAATCATTTTCAAGAAAATAAAACCTACTAACCTATATAACAGAAGGAAAACACAGATTTCACATACCAAAAGAATAAAATTGGCTTATAACAGTGGTTTTTAAATTATTTCCAAACTAGGGTTCTAAGGCGAGCGCAGTTTCCGGGTGTTTACAGGCTCTCTTATTGGGTTTCCTTCCCAGCAACGACAAGTCGCTAACTTTAGCTAATGTAAAAACATTATCACTCCTAAAAGGTTTAGTGTAAATTCATTATGTAAAAGATTGTCATTACGAAAAGACAACATATTTTTATGATCAATGTATTAATTACATTCTGTGTAATATTTTTGGGATTTTCAATATTTAAAATTGTCTACAAATCACTATACAATTAATGATTAATCATAGTTCTCACTCTTTTTCAGAATAGTGGAGATGTCGAAACCAAAAGGAAAAACACATAAACGCATAAAAAAGGCCCAGCAACTATCCTATGATCCTTAGAACATATGAAGCTACTTATTGTTGTTACATCAGATAAAAACATACCGATTCGTAATTGTTTGTTTTTTAAATAAATTAGATAATAAATATTGAAAACAATAAAATCCTTATTTTATTATTTTACTTTAATAATTGTGAAATTTACAAGATGTTAAATGTTCACAGGAAGCTGAATGTATCTTGAAAGAAAACAAAGTATGTAAGGGATGATGTTGATTAGACGTCAGGAAAAAATATTTTTCTTTCTTCTAATTAACATCGTTTCCGAAAGTATAAGCTTTGTTTTCTTTCAATATTACATTCGGCTTGGTATGAACATCTTACATCTTGGTCTAAGAATTTCAAAATTTGTATCCAAGAAAAGATTTGGTACACCAAGAGAGCATTTACTTCAATCGAAGAAATATATATCTTGATTTAATAACTTCATAATCTCGCTCTAAGAAACAATATTTGTTTATCAAGAAAAGTATTAGCATTGACTAAGAAATAATTTCCTTCATTTAAGAAACAAATATTTTGGTCTAAAAATTTAATCGCTTTGTTCCAAGAAATGATATTATTACAACAAGAAAATCATTAGCATTAACCAAGAAATAATTTTGTTAATTCAAGAAACAACTGTCTTGGTATAATAATTGTATAGTTTAAATTCAAGAAACGATGTTGATAAACCGAAAAAAGTACTACGTCAAGACAAGACATCACTAGCTTCATTGAAGAAACAAATGTCTTGGTCCAAGAATTGTACAATTTTACTCCAAGAAACGGTATTGTTATACCAAGAAAAACATGAGTATTGGCTAAGAAATTATTTACTTCATTGAAAAGAAATAATATATTGGATTAATAATATTATAGTTTTAATTCAAGAAACGATATTCGTTCACCAAGAAAAGTATAGACATTGACCAAGAAACCATATTCTTAACTCAAGTAACCACAGTTTTGGTCTTAAAATGTTATAGTTTTCTTACAAGAAACGATATTGGTAAACCAAGAAAATGGTTAGAATTTGCCAAGAAAATATTTACTTCATTGAAGAAAAAAAAATCTTAGTCTAATAATTTATAGTTTCGTTCGAAGAAAAGTAGTGGTTAGGCCAAGAAAATATTTACTTGAGGCAACACAATGCTGTTTTAATTTAAGTAATTAATTTGTTGCATATACTATTGATTTTCTTATAACAAGAATAATACATTTTCAACTAAGAAAAGTGGCAACTTAAATTAACGTTACGATAATCTTGATTTAAATACTTTAACAACTTAAAGCAAGAAACTAGCAAAATCTTATTTCAAGTATATAATTTCTTGGAACAAAGTAACTATTTTAAGAATATATTTATTCTATTTTAAGAAAATATTTTGTTCCCGAATATGTGAATCACGCATTGCTTTGAATCAAAGCAATTTGCTTTATTTCAAGAAATTATTTTTTACCGTGTAATAGGTAGGCAGTTGAAATGTTCACAGAGTGTGTATTTATTTTGCCTCTATAACAACAAATAGGTAAAATTAAAAAAAGATTAAAAATTAAAGGGGGGCCTCATTGAATACAAAAAGCGTGTTTTTTTTTTGTTAAATCTTGTACGATGGTACGAAATCCTTCGTGTGCGAGTCCGACTCGCACTTGGCCGGTTTTTTGCTTGGTCGAATAATTCCATGCTTCCTACAAACGTTCATTCATTTCATTTAGTTTGCTGATATAACTCTTGTCTAGAAAGTTTGTCAAAAAAGTTCAGAGATGAACACCTTTTCTAAAATTTGTATTTGAAGAAAAAAAAAATGTAAAGTAAACGAAAACAAGTTCATTCTTGGAAGAGTCAGAAATTGTAATAATGCGATTTCTAACAGTGAGACTAAGCTGGGGTGTCTCGTCAAACTTGCCGTTTTGGCTGGTAGCAGAGCCACAGTTCGGAGTTCTCACCTAATTTGGCGTAAAGCCAAACCGATCGACGAGCGTTTTCAAATGTATGCAGAATTTAAGAACTCGCGCAGTGGGCGTGTCTGAATTTGATTCGACATCTTTCGTATCGTTGACATTGCCATTCCGCGCCGACTCCGTGTTTCCATACAAATTTATAGTCTTAGTTTGATTTTGACAGGTCGGAGAAGTAAAACCACCGAATAACTAATAAAAACTTGTATGGGTTTAACGTTTTTACGTAACTTCGAAGTTCCGTAAACGCCAAATTAGGTGAGAACTCGGACTGACCATACAGAACATCGTTGTTGAATGACGAAAAGGATTAGTTGGATTGCACCCCAGGCGCACAGTGGCGCCTCCGCCCCGCGCCGCTGAGGCGGGGCGACACGTTGATTAACGGGATAGTGCCATAGTATAGTGCCTATCGCTGCTATCGCGCCGGTCGGCTCGTCGGATGCTGCATCACAAAGCGCGGGTCGCCGAACCCGGGTGAACCCGTCACGCCCCTCCCCCCCGCCGCCACCACCACATCCCCCCAGCCGGCGGGGGGGGGGGGGGCGGTGCAAGGCCAATGCACCGCCTGCATCCATCCACGCACGCCAGCAACACGACGCGTATGCTGCTGGGCATTGTGTGGATATTACAAATCACAAACAAATTACAACTAACCTAACCTAACACGCCATGTGTCACCTTATGACGGACTAGAATACAGGCTCCAGACTACTGTTTTATTTTTGGACGTTGTGATCACACATAGCGCAGGATTAATATAGCGCAGCTGTTGCCATCGTCCATACCACGTTGAAAACACCGGTTCTCGTCCGATCACCGAAGTTAAGCAACGTCGGGCGCGGTCAGTACTTGGATGGGTGACCGCCTGGGAACACCGCGTGATGTTGGCTTTTGTTGTTTTCGATGAAATTTTGTGTTTGTCTGTTTATATTTTTTTTTATCATTTCACAGAATAAACATTCATAGTAAATATTAAAGATAAAAAAAAATCCGACGAATTGATAACCTTCTCCTTTTTTGAAGTCGGTTAAAAATCCACACTAAACACTAATAATAATAAAATTACATGAAAGCCATTTTCAGTAATTTATTGTTGAGAACTTAACGTATGCTACTCATATATTACATATTAATACTTTATAACATTGACTTATACATATGAAACAGCAGGGGGACCATGGTCCTTGTCTGGAAGGCTGTCTTGTGCCAGTGGTGGATCAGGTGCCCCGTCACCATCGAGATCCTCCATTTTCAATCTTATCGGGTGAAATAATAGGTCAATACGAGTGCACACAACCGTCCGTTTATTCGCTCAAAACCCGAATGCCACCACGCGGCCGGGTGTAACTGTGATCAAAACAATGTGTTCACAATAGTAGTATTTACAGTTTAACCAAGTTTCGATAACAGTATTACAAATAATTAAAGGTAATTGGAATCATCAATTCCTATCACAATAGTTTTTGTGATCTATTAATAGAAAGCAATCTATTTTTTAAAAGTAATTGAAGATTCTGAACACGTGATGTGAGAGAAGGAATGATTACTTAATTTTTTATTTAGAGCAAAAATAGAAGCGAATCAAGATGCTTAAATAAGTGTTATTCATTTAACACTTTATCATGGTCCAATTTCAATATCATTGCAGCTCATTAATAACATTTTAACTTAATAGTACGGTTATCTAAGCGGAAGGCAGATTTCCCAATGCAGGTGCTGCCATCTCTTGTGGGGGCGAAGCGATCGTTTGTATGAAACCACAGTAGCGTTTCTTTGAAGTTGTAATTTATAACACTAGGGGGCGCATTAGCGTTCAATATTTGGCGGCAAGGTCCAGGGCAGATGTTTTGCGGCGACACATATATTACTTCTTTATAAATTGTTTTCGCATACTTATTATACGAAATTATGGTGAACGACGAAAAAAAAACACCTAGCACAGGTACAGCAGGCGCAAAACTTTAATGCCGCTGTATGTACCTGCGCAGTAGCCGAATTTTAGGTCAGCGCGGTGTGTGTGCGGGGCGCGGGGAGGGAAAAACCTCCACGCCACCTCGTTACCTTAGCAACCGCTCGTTTGCGCCCGCGCCTTCCCCGCAGTCATCCCCGCTATTCCCGCTCTGTATATGTAGTTGTTACTCAACAAAATAATTATGTGGTGGATATTCTGCTTTAATTATAATTTTTTCGGTATCTACAGTTATGAAGTGTTTAGTTTGTAAAGTAACATAGTCTTTAACATTTTATATAACATATAAAAAAAATAGCTCGTCTAAGTAAGAACTACAGGAAAAGTCGGATTTATTTTGATGGACAAAACATATCAGTGCCAAACGTCCATACAAAGTGGATTTTCTCCTTTATAAAAAAAAATGGTTTTCTTGCATTCATCGCAAGTATTCGTTTAAGTGAATAATACTTCATGACTCTGAATAACTGTAAATCAATATTTAAAATCGTTATTTAAAAAATCCTTGAAATTAATCAAATATACTTTTTAGTACCAAGCCTGTCCTCCACTTATTTTAACGAATATAATATGTGATATAATCAACCGTGTAGCAAGCACAAATGTATTAAAGAAAGAAAGCTGTAAAAAAAGAACTACTTTATAAGCATACTGCAAGGCTGGAAATGAACCAGCATGAAAATCTTTCACGGAGAGTGTGTTTTCCTCTTTTCTTAAACGAGTTATTCGTTTTTTCTTAGATTAAGTGTTGATTTTATTTTGCTTTATGGTTGATTCTACATGTGTACTCTTGATTATGTGCGTGAATACCATATTCGTTAAAAATTTAAATTCTACACTTAGCTTGACTGTACATGCGCAAGCCTAGCGATCAAGCGGCTACTGTAACGCCGGTAGTATACGAAATATTTAGGGCAACCGTCGCCAACGTCCATACCACGTTGAAAACACCGGTTCTCGTCCGATCACCGAAGTTAAGCAACGTCGGGCGCGGTCAGTACTTGGATGGGTGACCGCCTGGGAACACCGCGTGATGTTGGCTTTTTGCTGCTGTCGACTACATTCTCAAGTAATCAGTCTATACTTATAAAACAGTACCGTGCGCACAGCTTGAAACACTGAAGCTAGACCGTAGCCTGAACTTTGGAGGAAACCAATCCTTGAAACAAGGTTCTCCACAGAAGATAATTTTTATATTCCATCCGTGTTCCATCGCTAAAGGTTAAACGGGAGTGACATGTTTTTAGGGTCGGCGGAGATGCTGATCACATTTTTCCGGGCTCTACTTGTGTGCATATAATATATAGGTCGGGGAAAAAGTCTTTTCGTATTATAGTATGTATGAACTTGTAATAAAATCTCTTTGGCTATACTATTTGTATCTGGCTGGTTTTGGTATCATTGAAAGTTTAAATTTTAAAGAACATAATTCCAAATTCAAATTAGGAAAATGTGTGATTCTCATTTGTTTTTCGTACTGTCAAAATGAGTGAATCTAATGAAGAAATTCGATACATTTTAAAATTTTACTACAAAAAAGGCAAAAATGCAACGCAAGCCGCGAAAAAAATTTGCGATGTTTATGGACCTAGTGCAGTGTCTGTGAGAGTAGCACAAATTTGGTTTAAGCGTTTTCAATCCGGAAATTTTGATGTCAAAGATGCACGTCGCTCTGGTCGCCCTATTACGGATAAAATGGATGCCATTTTTGAAAAAGTGGAGCAAGATCGGCATATCAGTAGTTACGACGTAGCTGAAGAACTAGGAATTGATCACAAAACAGTTTTGGCGCATTTGAAAAAAACTGGGTACACAAAAAAGCTCGATATTTGGGTACCTCACGAGCTCACTGAAAGAAACCTAATGAACCGTGTACTCATTTGTGATTCTTTATTACGACGTAATGAAACCGAACCATTTTTGAAGAAGCTGATAACTGGTGATGAAAAGTGGATCACGTACGACAAGAACGTGCGAAAAAGGTCGTGGTCAAAGGCCGGTCAAGCTTCACAGACTGTGGCGAAACCCGGGTTAACTCGCAACAAGGTGATGCTGTGTGTGTGGTGGGATTGGAAGGGCATTATTCATTATGAGCTGTTACCACCAGGCAGGACCATCGATTCTGAACTCTACTGCGAACAACTGATGAGATTAAAGCAAGAAGTTGAGAGAAAGCCGCCGGAATTAATCAACAGAAGGGGTGTGGTTTTTCATCATGATAACGCTAGACCTCACACATCTTTAGCCACTCAGCAAAAACTAAGAGAGTTTGGCTGGGAGGTGTTAATGCATCCGCCGTATAGTCCTGACCTTGCACCTTCAGATTTCCACCTGTTTAGGTCTCTTCAGAATTCTTTAGGCAGTGTCAGGTTAACATCACGAGAGGACTGCCAAAACCACTTGTCGCGGTATATTGATCAGAAGTCCCAATATTTCTATAGCAATGGGATCATGTCCCTACCTACAAGATGGCAAAAAGTTATCGAACAAAATGGGACCTACATACTTTAGTTAAATGTAAATAAACCATATTAAAAAATGTTTTGAATTTTCTTAAAAAATGCGAAGAAACTTTTTCCCCAACCTATAGAATATCTCTCCTTGCATCAGCCCTTGATTTCCGGGCAAACAGACGTACCTACCTTTTTAGGGTTCCGTACCCAAAGGGTAAAAACGGAACCCTAGTACTAAGCATCCGCTGTCCGTCCGTCCGTCCGTCCGTCCGTCCGTCCGTCTGTCACAGGGCTGTATCTCATGAACCGTAATAGGTAGGCAGCTGAAATTTTCACAGAATGTGTATTTATTTTGCCGCTATAACAACAAATAGGTAAAATATAAAAATAATAAAAATTAAAGGGGGGTCCCATACAAGAAACGTGATTTTTTAGTGTAAAATCTTGTACGATGGTACGGAACTCTTCGTTTGCGAGTCCGACTCGCACTTGGCCGGTTTTTTGTGATATCTTGACAACCAGCATAGATATGTCGCAACAGTACGGGGTTTTCTAGATAAAAAGGTGTTCAAAACAACGTATCTCAAACTGTGTCGTTTTCTTTCCATAAAGCACACCTAGACACTTTGTAAGGTAAAAAATATTATTCGCTTATTTCTTTTCAGTAAAATAAGTTTTGAAATCAGCTGTGGCTTGGACAAGCACATTATGTGCGTGTACTCATTAAAGAGCGTGAACCGTGCAGCGGGGCGACGACGACGAGACGCTGGTAGTCTGTGGCAAAGAGTATGCAGTCACTGGTCTGTGGCGCGTTAACCTCGCTCGGCCGTCGGCATCAGCTATGTCGGTCGCCGAGCCCGCTCCACCTCCCCCGCCGCGCCGCCCGCCGCCCGGTGCACTGCGCAGGTTCAGACCAGCCGGTGAAAGGTGGTGTGGCGTGGCATTAAAAAATCAAAATCAACGTCAAAGCATGATCAAACACGTGAATGAACATCATGAGAAGAAGCTGCAAGGAGTTTCGTGAACCGTTAACAAAGATTCGACTATTCAATGTCCTTGTGAGAAGTACCCTTGAGTACGCCAGCCCAGTTTGGAACCCTTTCTACAGGGTACACATTGATAGAATAGAACGACTGCAGCGTGGGTTCACGAGACATCTTGCATTTCTGGCATCCGGAATAAGTCACAGATGTAGTTATAATACTCGATTGAAGCATTTTAATATGGTCTCGCTTCGCAATAGAAGGCAATTGCTTGACCTAACTTTCCTCCACAAACCGATAAACGGTGACTTGGATTGCCCTGAACTCCTAAGTAAAGTCGGTATCTTGGTGCCACGATTAAATTCTAGGTTACGTAACAACAAAACTTTTGAAGTTCCACTTACTACTTCAAATTTAGCATCAGAGTCAAGCTTGCCGAGAATGTTACGTTGTTATAATGATCTCCCCAGTTAAATAGAATTCGATATTTTTAACCTTAGTAGTAACACTTTTAAACAATATATTGGTTCCTACTTGTCAGAAATTGTTTAGACTTATACACATTATTTTATAATTTAACTTTCGTTATAATAATTTAGTTATAGAGCCTAATTTGAGTGCTGTGTATACCTATTATTGGTACTCACACCCTGAATGTGGCACTTACTCTTGTAGTATTGTACTGTTAGCATAGTTATATTAGTTGTTCGTGTGTTTACTGTTGGTGTACCTGTACATAAATAAATAAATAAATAAATAAATAAATTATGGTCCACGAATTCAATAATCTGCCTCTGAACCGTCTGTCGTGGAAGTGCGTCAACGTTATCGACAACACCACCACCACCCTGCTCCCGTGCACGAAAAACCACACACTGTTTTTGGAACATTTTCCCCACAATGGAAAGTTACAACTTTTAATCTACGGCGCCCGCGTGCGCGACGATCTGGACGGGTTCGAGTACGCGTGCAGGTGAAAAAAGTTGCGCTTTTGTTGTACTTTACGGCCGCCTCGGCCGCCGACACCGCCACCCGCACCCCCACGAAGTGACCTCGGCCGCTGCGGTGCCGCGGCTTGCTCTCGCTTCAGAGGGATCTGCGCGGGCCGCCGCGTCATCGTGTGCCATTTTCAACATTTCTCGCAGGCGCTCGGTGCCCGTTTGGTCGGCGGCCCGAGGATACACGCAAAAGTGGCGGTGGCCATTAATCACAAACCCCGCCCCGAGCGCCCCGTCGTGCAGAGCGTTGCCGAAAAGTTTCACCCGATCGTCGGGCACGTCCAGCACCGAGAGCAGCGTGTCGCCGTAGTCGGGCACGGTCCACGGCAGCATTTGGAGATTTTGCAACCAACAGGCGCGAAATGAGTTATTTCCAAATTTTTGTATCACGAGAAACATGATTGGTGGTCGGTGGTCGTGCGGCCTTAATTATTTTGGACCTTCTTTTGCGCCGCGTTGGCCTTGCGCATTGCCCTCTGCAACGCGGCAGGGGGTGGACGTGCAACGATGCGTTCCCGAGTGGACGAGGTGAAGCGGTCGTGCTTGGAGGCCGAGGGTAAAGTGTTATTGTCCACGGAGAGCATGCTGCGTATAGTCAAGCTGTGGTGGAACGACCGGATGCAGGTGCAGAGTCTCTACGAAAAATATCCCTTTCTCAACGGCGTCCTTTACGTGGCCACCAACAAGTCCTACGTCTGGCGAGACGCACGAGGCCGCAAAAACTACGAAGGCGCCGCCAACATGTCGGCTGAAACTTTCTACGACGGCCGGTGTCTTGTGATTCCGCCGCTGCATCTGATGGCCACCGGAAAAAAAACCCTCGCCCTTTTGATGAGGATCCTCGCAAGCGACACGTATGCGGTGCCCGCGTGCGCAACGTCTTCGTGCCGAAAAAAGTGTCTGTGTTCAAAGGGCCACTACGGGCGATCGATCGGCCCCTACGGTTGCGGCGACATGGCTCCCTTTCTCAAGATTGAATTCAAATCGGGCGACATTAAACGATATCTGCAAGGGGGCAAATCGTACATCCGCAAAACCGTACTCTCCCCAAAGTGAACGCCTTTCGCGCTCAAATATTGTGTGATTTTTTTCTCGATGCCGACGAAATGATTATGCCGGTGAGATTTGCGCGCTGCCTGGGCATGGCCGGCCGGTGCATCCGTCTCGACTGCGACGACGAAGCGACCAAACGGAGCAAGATGCAGCGCGTGCCGCGCCACGTGACGCTCATCGTCAAACGCGACCCGTGCATCCACCAGGCGTCCGTGTCGACCGTGAGTCGGATAGGATTCGCGGACATTGATAATTTCATCGTTTCGCCGCTGACGATGGGCCACAAGAATGCCGACATCGACGGCGACACGTACGGCGTGTACCCGATATTTTCAAGAGTCGCCGCCGCGGAAACCGAGCTGCTCCTTCACCCCAAACGGTGCATGTCTATCCGAGCGGGCGAAACGCGACTGACAATTTCGCAGGTCCACATACTCTACATGCAAAATAGACTCCACTTGCTACCGGAACCGTTTCGGCAGCTCGCCGAGGCCGAGAGGGCGCACCTTTTGTGCTCGCCCGCCTGGCACCAACACTCGTCTCAAACGGCCTCGTACCTACACGAAACGTTCTTTTCCCACATTCCCCTCGGCGAGGTGTCAAAGAGGCGACTGCTGGAGCCGACGGCGAAAATTCTTCGCGAGACCGCGCTCAGCGTCAACGCCCTCTACGGCTCGCAAATGTGCGAGCGCTTCTTCTCCACCGTCAACCGTTTGACGCGCGAGGCGGCGCGGTCGACTCAGTACACGCTGGGGGGGACGCTCGCGAGCGAAAACCTACTGCGCGTGGCGGCCAGCGGGGCCAAGGGCTCGCTCGAAACCATGAATATTTTATTGAAAAAAATGAAACTGTTGAACGGTGCGTTTGGTCCCGGAAAAAAACACTACAGTCGACCGCTACGACTATGGACAAATGCTCGGCGTAATCCGCGACATGTCCGTGTCGGCAAAAACGGTGCCCCTAAACGGCTACGAATGGTATAAATCATATTTGGAGTGGAATCAGGTTCAGGTGCTCGACAACACAGTCTACTATAACTCGGTGCCAATAGGCGATTTCTCCGCAATGTTTCACCCGGCCCTTTACGTCTCGAGGTCGCTGCACAAACACGTTCTGAACCCCCCCCCCCCGACGTGCCCCTCCGCGACCGCCGCCGCCTCCTCCGCCGACCGGTTTGTCGGGGCGGTAAAAGAGCCGCCCAAAGAAGGACTCATTAAAACGTGCATTGACTCGCTGCGGCAAGGTGCAAGTCCCCCGCCCCCAGCCGGCGGCGGCTGCGGAGGAGGAGGCGGCGGAGAAGCATTTAATATGCAACGCGACGCGAATGCGGCCAGTATAGTTCGCAACTCTTTGCCGTCCGCAACCCTCGACTTGCAAAAAATTGGGCAATCGCAAATTCGTGCCCTGCGCAAATGGGCTTTTGACGTTCAAGATGCGATTCGTAAGTACACGAAAAATACACGGGAAAGTGAACACTTTGCTCCCAAATTCGAACAGTGCGTCGAGCAATGCACTAAAAATATTGAAAAATGCGTCGAGCAGTGCGTTCGAAATATGGAACGGTGCGTCGAACAATGCACCCCCGCAGGGGTGAAGTGTCCGTGGCCAATTTCGAAAAACAAATTTGCAAGTATCAGACGTATTTGGCCGCGGAGGAGGGTGAGGAGGGTGCTGTGGACAGTGACGCCTCTTCGACCGACGCCGCCCTTTCCGCCGTGGCGGCCGTAGCCGACGCCTCCATTTCTCCCGACACACTGGCCAGCGCAGAAAACATGAGGGCGAAACTGTTGGTGCTGTTGAAGCACCGCACACAAGACCGCGAAAACCGGACAACGCACTGGCAGATAATGCACCGTGAGAAGGCGAGTGTGTTGAAAAAGTGCATCGAAAGCGAGACCGTCTCGGTGCTTGCCCTCTGGCCCGGCTTGAAAAGTATCGTAAACGTGGGTCGCAATTTGCAAGTGCTGTCTAAGAAAAACTTTATTTGGGACAGCAAGGCGAGAAGAATCACCACCGGCGACCCCGACGACCGTGGCCGAGATGAAGAGTTGATTGGGCTTTTATCGATATTGGTGAGACGCACCACCGCCGGCCAGTATGTCATGATTGACAATTATACCGATTTTCGAGCGGAGGAAATGAAGCTGCTTCCGGCGCACCGCCAAGTCACGGGTGCGCTGCGAAAGCGAAGCCGGCCGCAACGTGTTTGCAACTCGCCGCCACGATCACCACCGCCGCAACCACCACCACCGGCGTCCCTGCACGAGGGCTCGCCTACGGAAGACTCCGAAACGCTCGCCTACGGAAGACTCAGTGATGGAAAGAACTCCATGCGGTTCAGTAAAAGTGACGCGTTTGAACATTGTTTAACTCAGCCGTCTCGTCGTGCAATCGGGGCTTACTCTTTAGCGCAACACTCGGCGCGCGGATAGGCACGGGGCGCTGGCTGTCGAATGCTCTACTTTTCACGACCCTCGTCATGTTACCATTTGTCCCTGCTTGTCACGGTACCCATGTACGCTTTCATGCGAATGGCTCATATTCTGATCCGCGGACATACAGGGCGAAATCACTCGGAACTGTACACAGATTCGCACGGTACATGGCGTCGTGTACACTGTCATACTGGCTCTCATCGAACTTGGGTTTTCTATGGGTTTCTGGTTGCGTGTATTCGTATTCGTAGAAAGCTAGCACGGCTCGAAGCATGGGTGCCTTGAGACTGACCACTGTGAGAACCGAGTGCACGGCTTTGGTTAATCCATGGTTATAATACTATGGTTGTTAAGCGGCTCGTGGTTCAGGGGCTGGTGGACTTGCCTTCCACCCCAGATGTCTGGGTTCAAATCCCCGCCCCGTTCATGCAAAGCTTTTTCTTCGGATATGTGTATTTCTAAGAAATGCGAGCTGTTCCATGTTCAAAATACATGTCAAACTGTACGATCACTTCCCCTACTAGATGGTAGGGTTAAGAATATCCGGGTTCGTACCATGGCATTGAATCAAAAGATGGTCGGAGCGGCAATGAAAAATTGTCCGTGTTTTCCATCCAGTTCAATGTAGCCGTGTTCATAAAGGAAAGGTTCATTACTCGGGAACTCCTTGTACGGGTCGATGACTCTGAAACCCGAAACATAATAAAACTCACTTTGCTACTTTCTACTCTAAATGATATTTGGCCAGCAGCGTGATATTATTTCGCTAATCACAATGTGTTACCAATCGCGTCCTCGTCATAATAGAAAAAATATGATATCTAATAGTCGCTACCCGGACCTAACTATCGCCGGTCGATACGGAATACTTGTGCTATAAATATCCAACCTCCGTTCAATTAAATGAATTGACTGGCCGATAAAAGACGTGTCAGCTGACGTGGCCGTCGTCGTCACGCGATAGTGTGAGACAGTTAGAAATAGTTGCAAGGCAATCGGCTAATACCTAATCACTGCACGAGTGAAAAACCGGCCAGTGCGAGTCGGACTAGCACACACAAAGGGTTCCGTTCCTATAAAAACACATCTCTTGTAGGCCTTTTGATATTATTCTACACTTACGTGAAAATTCTACGTAATTATTTCATTAATTGTTTTTATAGCGAACATAATAGGTCGGGGAAAAAGTCTTTTCGCATTATAGTATGTATGAACTTGTAATAAAATCTCTTTGGCTATACTATTTGTATCTGGCTGGTTTTGGTATCATTGAAAGTTTACATTTTAAAGAACATAATTCCAAATTCAAATTAGGAAAATGTGTGATTCTCATTTATTTTTCGTACTGTCAAAATGAGTGAATCTAATGAAGAAATTCGATACATTTTAAAATTTTACTACAAAAAAGGTAAAAATGCAACGAAAGCCGCGATGTTTATGGACCTAGTGCAGTGTCTGTGAGAGTAGCACAAATTTGGTTTAAGCGTTTTCAATCCGGAAATTTTGATGTCAAAGATGCACGTCGCTCTGGTCGCCCTATTACGGATAAAATGGATGCCATTTTTGAAAAAGTGGAGCAAGATCGGCATATCAGTAGTTACGACGTAGCTGAAGAACTAGGAATTGACCACAAAACAGTTTTGGCGCATTTGAAAAAAACTGGGTACACAAAAAAGCTCGATATTTGGGTACCTCACGAGCTCACTGAAAGAAACCTAATGAACCGTGTACTCATTTGTGATTCTTTATTACGACGTAATGAAACCGAACCATTTTTGAAGAAGCTGATAACAGAGCCGGTAGTCTAAGTTGTCACCTAAATTGGCGTTACGGCAAACCGATCGACTGGCGTTTTCAAATGTATGGAGAAATTGGAGAGCGCGCGCAGCGGGCGTTAAGCGAACTAACATTTGCGAGTCCGAGCTTCATTTGACAGCTTACTCAACGTTGCCGTAAATACGTCGACGTTGCCGTTTACGTCCACTCCGCGTTTTCATACAAATCGGAAGTCCGCGTTTGACTTTGACAGATTGAAGAAGTAAAACCACAGAATATCTAGTAAAAACTTGTATGGAGTTTGGAGAAAACGCCAGTCGATCGGTTTGCCGTAAACGCCAATTTCGGTGAGAACTCAGACTGCCCACTCTGGTGATGAAAAGTGGATCACGTACGACAAGAACGTGCGAAAAAGGTCGTGGTCAAAGGCCGGTCAAGCTTCACAGACTGTGGCGAAACCCGGGTTAACTCGCAACAAGGTGATGCTGTGTGTGTGGTGGGATTGGAAGGGCATTATTCATTATGAGCTGTTACCACCAGGCAGGACCATCGATTCTGAACTCTACTGCGAACAACTGATGAGATTAAAGCAAGAAGTTGAGAGAAAGCGGCCGGAATTAATCAACAGAAGGGGTGTGGTTTTTCATCATGATAACGCTAGACCTCACACATCTTTAGCCACTCAGCAAAAACTAAGAGAGTTTGGCTGGGAGGTGTTAATGCATCCGCCGTATAGTCCTGACCTTGCACCTTCAGATTTCCACCTGTTTAGGTCTCTTCAGAATTCTTTAGGCAGTGTCAGGTTAACATCACGAGAGGACTGCCAAAACCACTTGTCGCGGTATATTGATCAGAAGTCCCAATATTTCTATAGCAATGGGATCATGTTCCTACCTACAAGATGGCAAAAAGTTATCGAACAAAATGGTACCTACATACTTTAGTTAAATGTAAATAAACCATATTAAAAAATGTTTTGAATTTTCTTAAAAAATGCGAAGAAACTTTCATGCGTCTACATATTGCCATTATTAAGATCGAGCAAAAACGCCACTTTATAATTTTATATTTTTACAATTTTTGTTATAGCTGCAGTGGAAATACACATTGTGAAAATTTCTACTAGGTATTTACTTTCCTATTGCGGTAACTGCTGCTGCTGACAGACGGACAACGGAGGCTTAGTAAGTGGGTCCCGGTGGCAACCTTTGGGTACGGATCCCTAAAAAACTTCATAGTAACTATAATAGGTATTATTTATATCACAACCACAACAAGAAATACTTTAAAGAAATGAGATCAGATCAATGAAATGGCAAAGGCGTCCTTTCTACGTCTCGTGGCGGAATTGGTAGACGCACTGCCACGGAATAAGAACAGCAGGTATATTCCTGGCATTCCGTAATCAGGAATCCTGAGTCTACAAAAACCGCTTTTCTAGCGGTTTTCAAAGCAATTTTCTTAACGAAAACATTCCGGAGCATATTTTTTTTTATTAATCAATGTTTTCCTTAGAAAAACTCGCTTTGAAAATCGCTATAAAAGCGGTTTTGTAGACTCAGGATTCCTGATTGCTGATTACTGAATGCCAGGAATAGACGTGCTGGTCATAGATAGATATAAATCTTTGGAACTAGGGCTGAGATAAATAGTCGTAATAGTAATAAGACTAACGAAAAGTGACGTCACTTTGCATTACTTTAAGATTTCCTCCATACAAAATGTGTAAAAATCACGTCACAAAGTACTACTTTTCGGTTAGTCTTAGTTTCGGTTACGACTATTTATTTCAGCCTAGGACTAACAAAAAGTAGTACTTTGAAATTTCGTCGATACAAAAATGTGTCAAAGTGACGTCACCTACGTTTCAGTGCTACGTTTGGTTAGTCTGAGGCTGAGATAAATAGTCGTAACAGAAACTAAGACTAACCGAAAGTGTTAGGACTATTTATCTCAGCCTAGTAGGTACTCTACGCTCTTCTGCTCGGTTCCAGGGGCGTTACCGTGATAAATGAACAGGGCGTGTATTCTTGGCATTCAGTCATTGCGGATTCAGTAGAGTTAACAGTAATGTTAAAGTAAATTCTTCTTCTGTTAACTCTACTGAATCCGCAATGACTGAATGCCAAGAATACACGTCCTGACCGGCTGAACAAGCAAGTGATCGATTAAATCTGACTTTTTGTTGCATTTCGTACCATGGCAACTGGTCAATTTCTGTTCACTTGTCGGAGTAACACGTCATTTGACAGTTGCATGGTTATGGTATAAAACAAAACGTTCAATATAATTCACTCTGTTCAAGCGACTAGTTTAATCACACGACGACGTATTCTGATGGTGAAATCTCTTTCTGCAACCGGCCTTCAGTTGAGACTGGTTCTAGCACTATTACTTATTCTGTGCTGGTGCTGCAAAATAAGTAAATACGTCACTCGTCCTGTGTCGATGAAGTCGCTGCCGCTTGGCCGCTCCTAGGCGTGCATTGTTGTTTAGCAGTCGAGTTGCACGCTCAGCGTCACCTTGGAGTGGCGACTGGACGGCGCGACGCAGGCGGCGCGCGGAGGCGGGCACCGGCGCGGACGTGACAGCCAAGATTGCGCCTCCGGAATATTAAAACATGCGGACTCAACGCCTGCCAACGATGCATTGCTGCGCTGCGCCAAAGCTACCTTGCTTTGACGCTTCTATGACCATTACCCACCCACCCTGCCCACCTTCTGGCGTCTTGGTAATACTTTTTACTATTCTGTACCCAAAGGGTGCCAACGGAATCCTATTAATAAGCTTCCGCTGTCCGTCCGTCCCTCCGTCCCTCCGTCAACGGGCTGATCTCATGAACCGTAGAATATTTCACAGAGTGATAACAACAAATAAAAAAAAATATGTCCGTAAAGATGTAAAAAATATATCTTACAAGTTAAAGAGGCTCGTTCAAAGTCATCTTCTTAGGCACTATTACTGATGCTGAGATTTCAAGACAGTTCTTGAGACGGTTATCAAGTCTTCCGACTGTAAATTTTGACATAAAGTCTATGGAATAATTGTCAAATTTGACAGTCGGAAGACTTGAGAATCGACTCAAGACCTGTCTTGGAATCTCAGCATTATATTATTCTGTGCCCGAGGCACGGTGCCTAGACTTGTGCGAAGCGACACGCCGCGCCGCCGCGCCGCCAGCACCGTAGGTAATGTGAATGGAATGCGTTACTAAAACAGCGATAAGGGAATCAGGTGGCTCCATTCGCCACGACTTCGAATTCTTACACGAATCTGTGGCTTTCTGGCAAGTTTGCGTGAAGATCCCTAGGTTTGATTCGATTGATAGGATTGATTGGGACTGATTTGTGATCCGAGGTAAACGATTGAACTCGACTCGTCCTACGGTACATCTTTCAAATTCGGGCCGTTATGCTAAGTCTGCATATGCCTTTTTAAACGTATAGTTAAATCTCTATTAACATGCATCGACCATTTGGTGGCTTCTTATCAACATCAAGGAAAATGTTACGTAATGTCAGAACATGTTGTATTGTATTGTTAATTCATCATGCATAGACCGTACATAGTGTGTGGTTATGTGCTGGACCCCCCAGAGGTACCATCGTTGAAGCCCTGTTCCATTTCAGCTACGTTATGACGTCGTAACGCAGGTAGTTATGAGTAGATCGTAAACGAAACATAGGTATAGCGCAACTGCCGTCAACGTCCATACCACGTTGAAAACACCGGTTCTCGTCCGATCACCAAAGTTAGCAACGTCGAGCGCGGTCAGTACTTGGATGGGTGACCGCCTGGGAACACCGCGTGATGTTGGCTTTTTGCTGCTGTCGGCGAAATTATAGCGTCATATTGCATATATCACTGTCGACCAATGAAGCCCTTTCACCTCAAATGCTGTATAAATTATCAAAATCATTTATTTCAACCACCACTAACTAACTACCGAGTAATAGTACTACATATTTGCAATCTGTGGTGTCCGTTTCTGTTGTCGGAAAGCACAATATTTTACTTTGAGTCGGAATGACTTGGCCTTCTCATGGATATCAAATGGTATCAAGAACACAACCAGGTAGGTACTCTCCAAGAAAGCCGTTACGTTACGTCAATACACGTTAGTTATGTCATCATGTGTGGACACATCGTCGACACCGAGTCGAAGCCCGTTCCTTCTCACCTACCCTACGTCACAATTCAGGTAGCTAAGAGCAGAGCCGGTAATCTAAGTTCTCACCTAAATTGGCGTTTACGGCAAACCGATCGACTGGCGTTTTCTCCAAACTCTATACAAGTTTTTACTAGATATTCTGTGGTTTTACTTCTTCAAGCTGTCAAAGTCAAACGCGGACTTCCGATTTGTATGAAAACGCGGAGTGGACGTAAACGGCAACGTCGACGTATTTACGGCAACGTTGAGTAAGCTGTCAAATCAAGCTCGGACTCGCAAATGTTAGTTCGCTTAACGCCCGCTGCGCGCGCTCTTCAATTTCTCCATACATTTGAAAACGCCAGTCGATCGGTTTGCCGTAACGCCAATTTAGGTGACAACTTAGACTACCGGCTCAGATATCAAACCAAAATTATACTGCAGTACACGACAACGTCCATACCACGTTGAAAACACCGGTTCTCGTCCGATCACCGAAGTTAAGCAACGTCGGGCGCGGTCAGTACTTGGATGGGTGACCGCTTGGGAACACCGCGTGATGTTGGTTTTTTGCCGCTCTCGGCATAAATTATTCATGTTGCCTATTTCTCAGTAAAGCTCTTTTATTTAAAACGTCATTGCAAAGTTAAAAAACTTAAAACATTTCTAGTAACTAGGCGGGCACATGATGCTTACCGTCTGAGGTTTTTAGGGTTCCGTACCCAAAGGGTGTCAACCGAACCCTATTACTAAGTCTCCGCTGTCCGCCCGTCCATTCGTCCGTCCGTTCGTCCGTCCGTCACAGGGCTGTATCTCATAAACCGTAATAGGTAGGCAGCTGAAATGTTTACAGAGTGTGTATTTATTTTGCCGCTATAACAAAAAATAGAATAAAAAAATATAATAAATACAACAAACGTGATTTTTTTTGTGTTAATTTTTTTACGATTGCACGGAACCCTTCGTATGCGAGTCCGACTCGCACTTGGCCGCTTTTTAAGGGTTCCGTACCCAAAGGGTGCCAACGGAACCCTATTACTAAGCCTCCGCTGTCCTTCCGTCCGTCCGTCTTTCACAGGGCTGGATCTCTAGGCTGCTGAAATTTTCACAGAGTGTGTATTTATTTTGCAGCTATAACAGCAAATAGGTCGCACTTGTTTTAGGTTTTTGTACGCAAAGTTCCCTCCCAAGCTCTTCTAAAATCTTCGCACGAGTTTTTTGTGTTTTGAAATATTAGCTTTGCGGGTATTGCTAGTGGTCTCCATTGTTTCATCGCCGATACAATGGCCGATAACGAGTGGAACCATCGTTCTTTCGAACCTTTCCATATGACTTCACAATGCAGGTTGCTGCGAGCGAAGAACGAACGAAAAATACTGCATAGCCGTCGCCAACGTCCATACCACGTTGAAAACACCGGTTCTCGTCCGATCACCGAAGTTAAGCAACGTCGGGCGCGGTCAGTACTTGGATGGGTGACCGCCTGGGAACACCGCGTGATGTTGGCTTTTTGCTGCTGTCGGCTACATTATGAAGTCAGAATTTCACAAAGCAAAACTTCCAAACCAAGTTATTTGTTATTTCCGAACTCTCTTAGCGATTTAAATATTTTGAGTCATACTGCACTTTTCTTGTGTTTACCTCTACGTTTTGTGCTATAGTGAGCGATTGTTACCGAAAATATCCTTGCGATGCATGGCAAGGTATACAGGGTGTTTGGTAATTCGATACATTCGCCGACTCAAAAAATAACAGAAATCGTAACTACAAAAATTGATTTTTTTTTTACTTTTTAGTGCTTTTTCTTTGAAGTCGGTTATTTTTTTTTTGTTAATTTTTTTTCTATTAGGCATATTGTGCTACCATTATATTTATTTTCATAAATACATTGATACACAATATATTTTAGCTAAAATAATAATCCGATGCGCAGCGCCATCTATTGCATAATAGTGATAATATATTGTGCTCTTTTTCTCGAATTGCACGTTGCTCTCCAATAACCGTCAATAAAACCAAATGAGTATTTTGTGCCGAGACAACAAGTTGTTCCCGTAAGTTTTTCTCAACTCTTGAATACATAAAACACTATGGATTCTGGAGTCAAAATAATCGCATTACCATTTATTTTCTCTAATCTCAAATAAATATCTCGGTACTATTTCATGTAACTTCGAAGTGCTTGAACTAGCAATTTGCTTATTTTATCCTTCAGAATAACTCTCTACGGTGGTGTGCCCACTAAAATGAGCTAAAAAAAATCTAAGAATAACCTGCAGCCGATTATAACAAAAAAACTGAATTATTGACGATTTTCTACCCCATACAAACTTTGCGATGTCCTTTGGCCCAGTAAAATGGGGGTCTAAAATCAATCGTTTTTGAGTTATTTAAGTTTTAAGTTTTTTTTTATTATTTTCCGTGTTATTATGAAAAAGTGATGATTGTAAAATAACTAGTAACATTCTGGGCATTTTATCAGCAATGTTCTAATAGCTGATGAATGAGAGACTACTCCAAAAAAATAAATGTATGAAACATATCCATAATCTCAGAAATAAAGGGTCATAAATAACAGTTTATTTAAAAAAAATTACAACATACCATAATTCAGCATACCAGCGTATCAGCCTACCATAATTGTTAAGTTTAAAAAAAACTATCTATAAGAACAAATATATTTATATTATGACTTCTGGCGACGTTTTTTTGTCGATTCTTATTCTATTTATTCGTCCGCAGTGATCGAATAAATCCAAAAATGTGTGCACACCTAATGAAGTAAATTATGGCTGTACCCGGCATGAAGCTCGTGACTGCTGGGTATGTATTATAAATATATTCTTTGCTGCTGGTGCTGTTTGTGGGGACTGGCCTGCTCTAATTTGCAACATGTTGTTAGATGACGGGTATAATCTTTGTAAAATTACTGAAATATTGTTGATACAAACAAGTACCAGTCACGCAACCGGATAAGCGGTGGCAAACACTGACTAAGCCCCGGTTGCACGAAGAGACGGCCGTGTTAATCAATGTTCAAACACGTCACTTTAAGGTGGCCCATCCCGCTCATCTCCCCATACAAAAGGTGAAAGAAGATCACGCCCATATTACTTGTCAGAGATCCAAAATTTTGCTGAAAATAGCTTTATTTGATCGAACTTGATGTCTGATGACCATTGGCATTGTAAAATTGTGTTTGGTTTCTAAGTTATAAGGTCCGAAAGTTCGAATTTTTCGCGCGTTTTATACAATAACTTTGGAGGTGGATTACGCAATGATAATTAAAAACATCTTAAAAAGATTAGTCATCAGACATAGCTTATTTAATCAAAATTTATAATCTATTTGGTTTTTGTTAGATTTTTGACTACAGTGGTCGTGGTTTACTTTTAGCTATAAGTCGTTTTGTAATTAAAATTTTCGTAAATCTTACCAAATCATACACTATGCACATTGTCTTTTCTGTGGACATGTTGCATCTTTTTCATCACGGAGCCTGTCTTATTCTTTGAAACAGAGAAGGTCTCAGAGCGCAACAGCACGGTTTTGTACCGTGCCCGCGAATGAGTTAGGCCCGCCGGGTTGGGCCACCTTAAGAACGGCCCGTAAGCTATGCTCCCCATACAAACGTAGTTTACTAATCATTTGGAAACCGCTATTCCAATTAAATTGATATTTAATATCTAATATCAGGTAAGAAATATCTGTGTCTGCATGCTTTTGTTTTTTTGAAAAATCCAATCCGAATGAAATGAAAGCAAAAAGAAAATCTTCATACGAATTTAGTTTTCTCTGTGGTTTGACCCAGAATACATTTACCGAAAAAACAAAGATATGCAGACACAGATATTTATACCCTAATAATAGATACCAAATATGAAGTAAGTTGGAACAGTGGTTTTCAAATTATTAGTAAACTACGTTTGTATGGGAGGCGAAATTTTCTGATGCTTACGGGCCCACCTTAAGGTGGCCCAACCCGCTCATCTCCCCATACAAAAGGGGAAAGAAGATCACGCCCATATTTCCTGTCATAGATCCAAAATTTTGCTCAAAATAGCTTTATTTGATCGAGCTAGATGTCTGATGACCATTAGCATTGTAAAATTGTGTTTGGTTTCTAAGTTATAAGGTCCGAAAGTTCGAATTTTTCGCGCGTTTTATACAATAACTTTGGAGATGGATTACGCAATGATAAAGTAAGAACATCGTAAAAAGATTAGTCATCAGACATAGCTTATTTAATCAAGATTTATGATCTATTTGGTTTTTGTTAGATTTTTGACTACAGCGGTCGTGGTTTACTTTTAGCTAAAAGTCGTTTTGAAATTACAATTTTCGTAAATCTTACCAAATCATACACTATGCACATTGTCTTTTTTGTGTACATGTTGCATCTTCTTCATCACGGAGCCTGTCTTATTCTTTGAAACAGAGAAGGTCCCAGAGCGCAACAGCACGGTTTTGTATCGTGCCCGCGAATGAGTTAGGCCCGCCGGGTTGGGCCACCTTAAGTGAACAGAATACAGTTCCTTCCATACTGTCCATACGAAGTGGCGTGTTTCATCGTACGTTGACGTTGATTTTGATTTTTTGTCCTTTCGTGCACTCGGCCCTAAGTGGTTGTTAAGGCGCTAGGACTAGCCAACTACTCGCGCCATACAAATGCACTTTTTAACAAATGTAATAATATGTAGTGAAACGCTTCAGCAAATCCAAATAGAACTCCAGACTGATAATGGATTGTTAATATTTTTTTATTCCATCATTTATTTAAATAATAATAAAAATAAAAAAGTTAATTTTTCTCATTAGAAATCTGAAAGTAATTCGATTTCTAGATATAAGCAAAAACAGCATATATGCATAAACAAAAAAATCCATTTGCTTTTAGATTTCTACATTTAGTCAAAAAAGATCGGAAATGGACACCGTTTCCGCAATGTATTTTGTATAGAAAAAGGAAACATACATTAACGAAAATAATTCGATTCCTAGACAAGGAATCATATATTGTAAGAATGACACTTATAATCGTCAGACTTAGTTAGTTAACTTGGGGTGCCTCGTCTAACTTTGCGATTTGGCTAGTACCAGGCCCTTAAAAAGATAAATCCTGCCAAGTTTCTTGCCAGTTCTTCTTCGCTGTGATGGTTGAAATGGCTAATGATAAAATATTGCAATAAACGAATGTTCCCTGGGTCGCTGACTAGGGCGATAAGTTATAACTATGTTTTTTTTTTATGTGACTGGACATGGATGGCTAATACCACAAGTTCTGTCATGGTATTAGCCCAACACACCACATAGGAACTAGGTGCCATGCCAGGACCTTCCTTATATTGCACGGCTACATTGAACTGGATGGAAAACACGGACAATTTTCATTGCCGCTTCGACCATCGTTCATCCAATGCGATGGTACCAACCCGGGCGGGATTAACCCTACCACCTATTAAGTAAGGGGACCTACAGTTTAACGTGGAATCCGAACCACGGCCAGCCTCTCTCAACGGTCGAATGGTCACCCATCCAAGACCAGACCGGACCCAGCGTTGCTTAACTTCGGAGAGCGATCGCCGAAGTGTCGCGCCACTGGGCCACTGAGGCTGACAATGAATGTCGAAACTCGTCTACGGGGGAGCACAACAACTATGCTTTGGACTCCCCCAGGTTTTCCGATGACCTTTTGACGTCCCCCGTCTTTTTACGGCCCTGCCTCGCAGCGATAGCAGTGGAATGCAATTAACCAGCTGCAACAGCCGTGGCGAATCTAACCTTGACTCCACTTATCGGCGTCCGAGGTGTTTGGATCGTGACCTTGGCATTGACCTTCAGGTGCCGGCAGATTAGCCGACACGCGCTCAACTACATACATATGCACGTCCTCGCTGCTATACTCAAGGAAAACTTCTAGTATAGGTGTCAGTCAGTCAGCGTGTTTGCGTCTACTGCTCGACATACGCATCTCCAATTTTCTTTCAGAGTCCTCTCGGCCCTCAGCGGTACGGAACCACTGCTTTCCGCCGACGCACTTGATTTCGTCGTCCCACCTGGCGGGTGGTCTTCCCAAACTCCGTTGTCCTGTCCACGGCCGCCAGTGTAGGACACGGTTACTCCAACGGTCCTCGTCTCTTCGGCTGACGTGACCACCCACTGCCACTTGAACTTAGCTCGGTGTCTGTATAGGTGTAGTTTCCTTAAAGTTCGTGTAGGTAGGTACTTCGTAATAATTCTTGCATAAACTCGATTGCAGAAGGTCGATGCTGCAAACAACTTTGATTCCTTTCAAACATTATTTCAGGAAATCATGTAAAATGTAAAGCGCAGGAGAACATTTTTAAAAATATTTGTTGTTTCATAATATTTAATGTGCTACATAATTTAATGTTTGTAATGTAATACTGTCTGAGCCCCTATTATTTTACGTTTACGGATAAAAAGTGATCAGCTTACTTATTTAGCTCTATGTTTCGTCCACAACGCTGTGGACATACGATTTTACGTACGGATAAACAGTGTTCAGAGCCGGTAGTCTCAGTTCTCCCTAAATTGGCGTTTACGTATCTTCGAAGTTCCGTAAAAACGTCAAACTCTATACAAGTGTTTACTAGATATTCTGTGGTTTTACTTCTTCAAGCTGTCAAAGTCAAACTCGGACTACCGATTTGTATGAAACAATTCAGAACCCGAAGTCTCAGTTGTCACCTAAATTAGCGTTTACGGCAAACCGATCGACTGGCGTTTTAAAATGTATAGAGAAAGAAGAATACGGTGGGCGTTAAGCGAACTACCATTTGCGAGTCCGGGACAGAATATCTAGTAAAAACTAGTATGGAGTTTGGCGCTTTTACGGAACTTCGAAGTTACGTAAACGCCAATTTAGGTGAGAACTGAGACTACCGGCTCAGAGCCTGTAGTTCCAGTTGTCACCTAAATTGGCGTTTAAGGTGGGCCTTCCAGCTCAACTCCCCATACAAACGTGGAAAGAAGATCATGCTCATATTTATTTTCAGAGATCCTAAATTATGCTAAAAAAAATAGCTTTATTTGATCGAACTAGATGTCTGATGACCATTGGCATGATAAAATATGGTTTGGTTTCTAATTTATAAGGTCCGAAAGTTCGATTTTTTCGCGTGTTATATTGGTTGGGGAAAAAGTTTCTTCGCATTTTTTAAGAAAATTCAAAACATTTTTTAATATGGTTTATTTACATTTAACTAAAGTATGTAGGTACCATTTTGTTCGATAACTTTTTGCCATCTTGTAGGTAGGGACATGATCCCATTGCTATAGAAATATTGGGACTTCTGATCAATATACCGCGACAAGTGGTTTTGGCAGTCCTCTCGTGATGTTAACCTGACACTGCCTAAAGAATTCTGAAGAGACCTAAACAGGTGGAAATCTGAAGGTGCAAGGTCAGGACTATACGGCGGATGCATTAACACCTCCCAGCCAAACTCTCTTAGTTTTTGCTGAGTGGCTAAAGATGTGTGAGGTCTAGCGTTATCATGATGAAAAACCACACCCCTTCTGTTGATTAATTCCGGCCGCTTTCTCTCAACTTCTTGCTTTAATCTCATCAGTTGTTCGCAGTAGAGTTCAGAATCGATGGTCCTGCCTGGTGGTAACAGCTCATAATGAATAATGCCCTTCCAATCCCACCACACACACAGCATCACCTTGTTGCGAGTTAACCCGGGTTTCGCCACAGTCTGTGAAGCTTGACCGGCCTTTGACCACGACCTTTTTCGCACGTTCTTGTCGTACGTGATCCACTTTTCATCACCAGTTATCAGCTTCTTCAAAAATGGTTCGGTTTCATTACGTCGTAATAAAGAATCACAAATGAGAACACGGTTCATTAGGTTTCTTTCAGTGAGCTCGTGAGGTACCCAAATATCGAGCTTTTTTGTGTACCCAGTTTTTTTCAAATGCGCCAAAACTGTTTTGTGATCAATTCCTAGTTCTTCAGCTACGTCGTAACTACTGATATGCCGATCTTGCTCCACTTTTTCAAAAATGGCATCCATTTTATCCGTAATAGGGCGACCAGAGCGACGTGCATCTTTGACATCAAAATTTCCGGATTGAAAATGCTTAAACCAAATTTGTGCTACTCTCACAGACACTGCACTAGGTCCATAAACATCGCAAATTTTTTTCGCGGCTTGCGTTGCATTTTTGCCTTTTTTGTAGTAAAATTTTAAAATGTATCGAATTTCTTCATTAGATTCACTCATTTTGACAGTACGAAAAACAAATGAGAATCACACATTTTCCTAATTTGAATTTGGAATTATGTTCTTTAAAATTTAAACTTTCAATGATACCAAAACCAGCCAGATACAAATAGTATAGCCAAAGAGATTTTATTACATGTTCATACATACTATAATGCGAAAAGACTTTTTCCCCGACCTATTATAAAATAACTTAGAGGTGGATAACTCAACGATAAAAAACATCTTAAAAAGTTAAGTTTTCAGACCTAGCCTGTTTTATGAAGATTTGTAATCAATTAGGTTTTATTTTTATTTTTTACTAGAGCGGTCGTGATTTACTTTTAGCTATAAGTCGTTTTGTAAATACAATTTTTGGACGAACGAACGGACGGACGGACAGCGGAGGCTTAGTAATAGGGTTCCGTTGGCACCCTTTGTGTACGGAACCCTAAAAAGGAATACGTTTTTACAGAAAAACGCTGAAATGCATGCCCTCTTTGTGGGACTTTCGTCATGCGTACGCTACCCTAGACGCGTACAAGACGGAGCATCTGAGCTCGGCGTGTCGTCACCGCGTGACGCCGCGCGGCTCCTCCAAAGTTGGCTAAGGACGGCCGTTGAACCAGCAGTCGCTGCCTACCTACGGCGACGGCGACGGCGGCGCTCGGCGGCATGTCGCAACTGCACCAGCGCGTCACGCCACCTCTATCGTTCCGTATTGCACGCCACAGCCTCAAATAGACGCGTGTGTAAACCCTAGTTCTCCAGCCATAGCCGACTGAGGTATTCGTCGTTCGTGGTTCGGATTCCACGTTAAACTGTAAACGCCCTTACTTGCTTACTAGGTGGTAGTAAGTATCACCAAGGAGTATCACATTCTATGAACGATGTTCGAAGCGGCAATGCAATTGTCCGCGTTTTCCACCCAGTACAACAATGTACAATGTATCCGGGCGATATAAGGAAGGTCCTAACATGGCACCTAGTTCGTATTAGCCATCCATATCCTGTTAAAAAAAATTACAAATGCAGCACTGCCTCACAAACACTCAAGTACCAATGTAAGTACACAGAACGTGAAAACATTTTAGTGGGCTTTCTATATCGTGTTCTTTGTAAGTATTCTCAACGAACCTTTTTGTAGGAATAATTTTTTTTTTATTTAGTAGGGCTTGTAGTTTAGTGTGCGGAACTTGCTTCTCGTGCAAGGTCAATTCCCGCGTTATTCGTGAACCACTTTCTTTCTCTTTCTTAGTTGTATAAATGCATCTCATCACGAATGCGAGCTGTTCCATGGTTCGGAATCCGCGAAAAACTGCAGGTCCCCGTCCCTTGCTAGACTTCCCCTATTGGATGAAAATATAGTCGAAGCGGCAATGAAAAATTGTACGTGTTTTCCATCCAGATCCATCGAGCCGTATTCTCAAAGGGAAGGTTTATTGGGCTAATATAATGACAGTAGATATGGTATTAGTCTCCATGGACAAGTTGTTACATAAAAACAACGGCCAAGTGCGAGACGGACTCGCACACGAAGGGTTCCGTACCATCGTACAAGATTTCACAAAAAAAATCACGTTTTTAATTTTACCTATTTGCCAGGTGGGACGACGACATCAAGTGCGTCGGCGGAAAGCAGTGGTTCCGTACCGCTGAGGGCCGGGAGGACTGGAGAAAGGTTGGAGAGGCGTATGCCCAGCAGTGGACGCAAACACGCTGACTGACTGACTGACTGACTGACTGTTATTATAGCGGCAAAATAAATACACACTGTGAAAATTCCAGCTGCCTACCTATTACGGTTCATGAGATACAGAGTGGTCAGTCTGAGTTCTCACCTAAATTGGCGTTTACGGCAAACCGATCGACTGGCGTTTTCTCAAAGCTCCATACAAGTTTTTACTAGATATTCTGTGGTTTTACTTCTTCAAGCTGTCAAAGTCAAACGCAGACTTCCGATTTGTATGAAAACGCTGAGTGGACGTAAACGGCAACGTCGACGTATTTACGGCAACGTTGAGTAAGCTGTCAAATCAAGCTCGGACTCGCAAATGTTAGTTCACTTAACGCCCGTTGAGCGCGCTCTTCAATTTCTCCATACATTTGAAAACGCCAGTCGATCGGTTTGCCGTAACGCCAATTTAGGTGACAACTGAGACTACCGGCTCAGACCTGTGACAGACGGACGGACGGACGGACGGACAGCGGAGGCTTCGTAATAGGGTTCCGTTTTCACCCTTTGGGTACGGAACCCTAAAAACAATCTCATACCTCTACCTCACTGTATTACTTACCTTCCATGGTTGGTTTTAAAAGTCTCACTGGGTATAATGATGCCTACTGTACAGTTTTTAGAAATCCAAACGGAATGGATTATTCCAATGAATTTGTAATAGCTATCTGACATTCAAACCGCAATCCATACATAATAGAGAGACAGTGTTACAATTGAAGCGTGCGTCGCATCGCACCTTGAATTTGTAGAACAAGGATTCTTGATATCTTAAATAAAAAATATTTCCTATCTAAGTGGGTGACTTTATCAGTATTTCTTTGCTCAGGATTTCGCTTTTGCTTGCTTTTCGGCTATGATAAGAATGAAAGTGAGTATCTTTTCATTATCTTTTTATCATTGTAAAGATTTCAATTACTTGCTCAGTCGTTGAAAAATAACGCCCAAGTCTGCTAAGAGATTAATTTCCGTGCGTTGGAATGTATTGTGTCGGCATTTTTTATACCTTTATCAGAACTTAATCAAGTAAAAAATGTTGAAACATTTTGTAACTGTATTGCACTAAAAGTGTTATTTCTAAAAGATTTAAGCGTGCGCATGGTCAGTATCGAGTTAAAGAAATAAACGTCACAATGGGTGCCATTTCTGGTTCCCGTGCACCGATATTCTGTTTTAGGGGACCCAGCGGTAGACTCATCTCAACATCTTTGTTCACGTTAACTGAACACGTATGGCTAATACACACCACACCCACTGTCATGATATTAACCCAACACCACGATTTTTTTTTTAAGAATTAGGTGTCATGCTCTTTAAGAGCACGGCTACATTTAACTAAATGGAAAACTCGGAAATGTTTTTATTGTCGTTCGGCCATCTGTCATCCGTAACATTAGCACTTAGTAGGGGGAGGGGAACTACAGCTTTAAATGGATTCCGAACCATGGAACAGTTCGTATTTGTGAATGCACTTTTCCATCCCAGAAAGATAAAGAAAGTAGTGCATGAACGGGGCAAAGAGTTTAACCCATAACCTCTGGCGTCCGAGGCGAGTCCCGCTCCCCTGAGCTATAGAGCGCACAATACGCTTTTGCCACGATTGCAATTAACGTTTCGTCCAATCATTATATTTTTGCGACTCGACTACAGGGGTAACCGGCGTAAAATGTGAGAATATATGTGAGGAAATCCATCACTAATACACCAATCAGAAGCAAGCCATCTGTGCTCTTACTTTTTTTGGCATCCACTTCTGATAGGTGGAGAATTGATCGAATTCCCTTACATATTTTTTCACATTTTATGCTGGTTCAGTCCCAATTCATTCAGGCCTGCGAAAAAACGCATGTCACATCTCCACATCTCCAGATGCTTACATAACAAGCAACTCTCATATTCTTTCGGTTTAGCACGCGCTAAGCACTTCGTGCCAGACGCAGCACGTAACGCTGGGTCGACGCACTCCGATGACGAAAATCGGCCCCTAGAGTTACGAACGGCCGCGACTTTCTAGCGTGACGTCGGTGCGTGAACGGCTCGCTCCGAAACCGGTTAAGGCCGGTCGCTCAACCGTATTTCGAAACGCGCCGTTGAATCATTCGTTTTGTGGGCGTCAGACAATGTAGGTGGATCGTATAATAGGAGCCAATTTTTGGAGTGTGCATAACCTGTAATGAGGTATCCAATTCTGACATCATATGGTTAAAAACATTGTAGGTGGGAGAGTCGGGGCAGTTAAAATGGCCTCTAAAAGCTGGTTACCATGGTAAGTTAACTCGCCGGGTGAACAGAAGGTGAACAAGCAAGTGAGTGATTAAATCTGACGTACCATGCTAACTATCAAACGACGTGTTATTCGGCCAAGTTAACTGAAGTTTACCAGTTGGCACGGTACGAAATGCAACTCAACGTCATATTGTTTTTTTTTTCTGTTCACTAGCTATTCGCCTGGCGAGTTGTTTACAATGGATAACCCCAGAAAAGATAACGATCTGAGAATCAAAGGAGAGGAAGAAGTAATGACAACGTTTTTTAATAGATTGTACCTCGGAGGGAACACTGCAGGCGTATATTGGAAAATAACAATGTAATATAACAGCTATCACACGAAGATAATCCCCTAGTTTGGTATTATTTGGTATTTGATCTCAATGGTGGAGTCGGAGTAATCTTCAAGGTCCTAATAAGGGAAAAGCTTGGCCTTCACCATGAATCATATGTACTAAAATGAAAACCGTGTTTGCATTCCTCCGATCGCTCAACTGCATTCATTTTCTAGACTATACTGATTGTAGATGTGCATGTTGAAATATGTATAGTCGTTCTAAAAACACACATTTAGCTTTCTTCTCCGAGCACTAAAGGTCACCAACAACTGCGGAATCTTCGGCGGGCCGAGTCACCGTTACGTTTTCACTGCCGCAGAGCCGCAACCGGCTTCCCGTGTCACATATACACTTTCATATAATCAGCTAAGCCGGGTCAGCAGACCGTAACGTTACATAAACCCGTAGCCGTCGGCCCTGGCGCTCGCTCTCTCTCGTTCTCCGCGTGCACCCGTCCCTCTCCGTCTAGGCGTGACGCGTTACGACCGCTCACGACGCTCATGGCTGCGGCCGACCTATCTGGGTCGGAGTACGGTAAAATACTTTCTTTTTTACCAGAATCCGCTTCCACTCTGCGGCCGTTGAATCGACATGCTTTTAGTGCACCCGCTCTTGTCCTGTCACTTAATTCTCCTTCTGTCTTCGCCTCGATTCTGATAATTTGAAGCAGAACTGAAAACGTCCTTCTCTACATTGCTGTCACACGATTGGGTCGATGGGTTTTAGGGGAGGGTTCTTGAACTAATTTGTTCATTTCTTCTCATAATTTTTTTTATATCTTCAGTTCAGTAGCTAAATTTTCTTTATGATTTCGTCACTTTCTTGGATTTCAAATATTAAATCTGGGCTGTCTTATCTTCATCGTCAAATTGTATCTTTCAAAACCTCTGAAATTTCATTCAATCATTGGACAAGCCAATTACTTAAACATTGATCAGCTTGCTGGTGCAGAGCTGTCATCACAGACTCAAGTCTGCAACAGTGTATGAGGCAGTGTATTGTGTGGTATTGTGGCATGAGAATGAGTTTCGGTGTTAATAAACTAATGGGTGTTAGCGTGCTGACACGCGATGCAAGCATTACTTGGCATGCTCTTTGGAGCCGACCGTTACGTGCACGGAATGATGAATACTTAGTCGCCATCACTCAAATAGCAGTCAGATTAGGAGGACAATCCTTCTTCTATCGCTAAACACAGAAGTTTAAGGATTATACAGTGGGACAGAACATTTCCTTATGAAAACGTTACCTAAAGAATTAACTGTGTTAATGTGTCCAGCCAATCTAGAGAAGTGATATGCAGCAATGGTATAACTTAGAACTTTTGTTATTATTATTCGCATTAACTACCACGGAATTTTCCTAGAATTAACCATTGAAGACTGGTACATCACCAAATGTCTTAATAACTTTATTACGGGACTGCAATAGAAGATGGCAGCTCCAATTAATATCACATCTATATATTTAAAGTTCTCGAAGGGTTTCCTTCACGAGGATACCAGAACAAAGAGACACCTCAGCTGATAGGAAAAGGAAACGGTTTGTTATCGTATATGTATGATTTGCCTGGAGTTGTTCAAACATTGTGCTGTCGTCTCCGAGCAACACCGCCAATACAGTTATCTGTAGAATCAACATGCGGTCGTCGTAAATAATATCCTTACTACGAGTTACAATGCAATAATACATTATTATCAATGCTGGCTTTGTACATGCTTTAATATACCTACTGCCGCGTTATCGCGGGGTGGAGCTATTTCCTAGGGTACCTAATCCTTTCGTTTCTAGGGTTCCGTACCCAAAGGGTGCCAACGGAACCCTATTACTAAGCCTCCGCTATCCGTCCGTCCATTCGTCATGTAGGTTCGTTAGGTAGGCAGCTGAAATTTTCATAAGAGTATATATTTATTTTGCCGCTATAACAACAAATAGGTAAAATTAAAACAAAAACCTGATTGTTTTTAATCTTTTACGATGGTACGGAACCCTTCGTGTGCGAGTCCGACTCGCACTTCGGCGAACTGTCATTTCTTACTCTTTTTGTGCTACATAACATCACGAAGTTTCTCTAGAGCTGTCCGACATAATAGAGAACGACGCGCTATGATCATCTTTTGTTTCTGCAACAGGACTGAATTTATGCATGTGTCCTTTATGATTGCTGCGAATTTGACCGAATTCTTGGATGTATAATGATTAAAATGTATATGATATAGATGGAATTCAGACATATTTTTTGAGCTGCCTTTTGGATGCTGTCGAATTTGTGTAATAGGAAGTTGGCAGATATGTATTCAGCATTTGGATAAGGCAAAACTCCGGCAGTTCTGACTTCCAAAACCAATATGGCTTCTGGAATCCGACTTGCAAACAAAAGTATAGTTGCTGTTGTACAAAAGACTGAAGCAATGTGGCTGATAAGATAGTGTGATGTGCTCGCGTTATCAGAAGGCTTGCGTCATTCTCCGGCTCGGCTGCATTACAATAACCCCCGCGATTAAAATATCTAGTCGTTGATAGTGATACGCTGATATCGCTACACGCAATGTACGCGTGGCTTAGTTCCATGCAGTTCATGCGTGGTACTAAGTATGTCCTGTAATTTATATTTACGTATAAACAGTCTTCAACTTACTTATTTAGCTCGACGTTTAGTCCACAACGCTGTGGACATCTTCAGGATTCGCGACGCGACATGTAGGACCTTTGACATTTCGTCCAGTCAGATATCAACACATCCACTACGCTGTAAACATCTTCAGGATTCGCGACGCGACATGGAGGACCTTTGACGTTTCGTCCAGTCAGATATCAGACATAAACGCATCCACTACGCTGTGGATATCTTCAGCATTCGCGACGCGACCTTCGCTTCGCCAGTCGGATGTCAACTCTTTTGATTTTGCAAGCTGAATATTTTGTCCGTAAACATAAATAATAATATGTCAAGCAACAGTGAAAATCTAAACAAACAAATATCTCCTGTTTATAAATATGATCATTCCTTTACCTCTTTCTGTTGACCCTAGATACATCTGATTTGCATACTTTCTGTTGCTACAGAAAAATATTTTTTTATCTATAAAATTTGCTGCGATGGTGTGTGATTAAAGCCAAATTTTAACATTCCGATCACCAATGAATAGCGATACTTAGCCCTTACGAAGAAACGGCTGAGTTAATCAATGTTCAAACACGTTACTTTTAGTGAACCGCATAGAGTTCCTTCCGTACTTTTTTCCACCATTCACATTTAGATTTTTTGTCCTTTCGTGCACTAAGTCTATATTTTCATTTGAGCTACACCATCGATATAATGAAAAACTTGCTTCGGTGCGTCGATGGGCTGCACCTTTATATTTTAAGTTACATGTGCGTAGGAGTGACGTCTCAAGTCTCTTTTATCGAAGATGGCGGGTTTTTAACCCAGGGTACCTATACACATCTTTTTTGAAATGTGCATTTTCATTTATTGCGGGTTTCTTCATGGTTCGGAATCCATATAAAACTGTAGGACTCTTATTTACTTGGTGGTGGCGTTATATTCACCTCGGTCAGTATCATTCACATTTATCTGTGATCCGTGTTACCATTCGACTAAACGAAAGATGGTCGAAGCGGCAGTGCAAAATAGTTGATAAAAAGCAAAAATCGAAAAAGGGAAGGCCCTGGCACAACACCTCAGGTATATGGTCTGATTGGTTAATAATGACTGTACCTAGGGGTGATACATATTAGACATAACTGGATATTGAAGGATTATTAAAAAATAATTGGCTCCGTCTGATTATTGAAAGACTGCCGTTGAATCGATCGGTAAGAAGTCAACGTGTACATGGGGTTTACCATGGTAAATAAACACGACGGGTGAAAAGGCAAGTAAGTGATTAAATCTGATGTTTATTTGCATTTCGTACTTCTGCACCATGCTCACTGCCAAAAGACATTCGGCCAAGTTAACTAAATTGATCATTTAATATAGTATTGTTAACCCCCCCAGGATCTTTGTCACATGTAATATGTAATTTTTAACGGTTTTGTTTTCGTTTTTTTTTGTATTCTGTGTTTGTAATAACTGTATATTTCCCGAATAAAATAAAATAACTTTATTTTGGTGCTAACAGCCGCGCCGATCCGTGACGGAGTTTTATTATCCAGAATTCGTACAATCTCCATTCCTAACCTAAGGCTGAACGAGTGTGAAATGTGAGAAAAGGTGAAGGAATTCGATCAATTCTGCACCCATCAGAAGCCAATTATTCTACCCAGTAAGACCGCAGAAGGGATTTTTTAATGCAACCTGATATTAACCCAATAAACCACATTTCCAAAGGAATTAGGTGCAATGCCACCTTTAATTTACGAGCACGGCTGCACCGAACTGGATGGAAAACGGGGCGAATTGTTCATTGCCAAGGTATGAGATAAACGCTTCTGATTGGTGCAGAATTCATCGAATTCCCTCACATATTTTCTCACATCTTACGCCGGTTACCCTCCTTTTCCGTATATTTGGTCCGTATCCAGAATCCGTACATTCTCTATCCCGAACCTGGTACGTTATCACCTTGGAACCTGAATGATTGTCGATGCATAAATAACTTTTCATTGGACACGTTCGCCACCCGGATGCCGAAAGCCGTAGGCTTCGTACAACGCCGCTTCGCTGGATCTGGTGCTCGCCAAGCGGATCGGTCAATAGCCGCTTTTGTTGCTTGCAATAAGTTCAGTTACAATTTTCCGTCGAAGCTGCCAGCCGTTTTTGTGTGAGTGGTGATCTGGGGGTCTACTCTTGGAATTTTAGGAGTGTTTCCGTTGAAGAAACGGGAAACGGAAAGATTCCTAATTTCTTGATCCTGATTGATGGACCGTCGGTAAAACGTATGGACAACAGCTGTCAAACTTGTTTGCTTGACGGACATACTCCTGATTCCTGAACACTGAATACCAAGAATAGACCTCCTGGGAGTTGCATCTTGGGTGCACGGTGAATTTCGAAGTTATTTATTATTTTTTGCTTAGATAAGTAAATATGTAGCATCTACGTGAGAGATATGAGGGGCTCTAGCAGATATAGCCACAATACAAATCTACAAATGCATATAGCAAGACAGAAGCATTAATATCGGTCACCAATGTCTTGTTAATACTCTGGATAGTTGTACACAATATGATGAGTAGTTGTAGTTGCTTACATACCCTGCAAGACTGACGGACGATGGATCAAGCGAACGGAGGAGGTTGGAACTGCATCGAATGATGGTATGCCTCGAAGTATGGGAACAAGTATCACCAGTGTCCTAGAACAGAAGTGGGAAGACGCGAGGAGTTGTAACGTAACGAGCATCAAGATAAGGCGCCGTTTACACGTGGCTGCGCGGCGGGCGCGGTGGCGCGCGGCGAGGTGAGACGGGACAGCGCGGCTCGCATGGCCCGCCATGTGGAACTCCGCCGCCACCACCGCCGCCGCCCGCGGCACGCCACTGACCGAGTCCGTCGAGCGCGACGGAGCGCGACCGCGCGGTCTCGCTTCGCGGCGCTCGCACGCTCCGCCGCTCTGGGGAACCGCTCCTTCGAGACGTTCCGGGCGCCCCGAACTGGTGCTCCGTCCGCCATGTGGTCCGCCGTAGGCACACACAGACTTCGGGAATAGGAATTACTCAATATTAGTTGAAAACAAATTCTTGAACTGAATAGCCAATTCGTTTTTTATACATTTAAGTTACGGGGCTAATTTGAATGGGGATAGCGAAAAAAAATCAAAATATGTCTTTTCGATTTTATGTTATGCAGCGACACCCACATTGAAGCATTGTAATTAGGTTTTGAAAATAATTTTAAAATGTTTTGATCAATTCGCAATCCAGAAACATGTGATTTCTCAACCATTCTTTAACTACAGGATTGAGGTGAATACGACAGAGATCACAGAGCCGAATTGTGTGGTACACACACTAAGGAATACAACATGTGAGGGCAAAGTTTCGACACAGATTAAATAATGTTCGATATTAGTTTTGTTGAAATTGCAAGCGGTTTAAAAACTGGTTTCTTTATGGGAAGACGCGGTACGAATACGGATACCGCTAACGCCGTCATAGAATATATTGACTCCCGCCGCCGCCACAAAAGACACGTCATTCCTCTTTACTCATCCATCATCCTAATCTAGATTATACCCGTCGCGGATGTTGGGGTATTGGCTGGCAGCGTCAGCTTGACGGTGAACCGTCTTCGAATGTGAGCTCTGGGTCTCGCTCTGGGTGTTGACCTCATAAGGCGATTGATGTAGTGGCTTATCTTGTCTCATTCGTTTGATGTTTACAACAGAAAGGGCTCTACGCAATGAAAAATAATCATACTTAATTTTTTGTTGTGCCTCCATGTAGATGACACCACACTCGTTCGTAGCTGCTAGCGTAGGTACTATAATTCGCCATAGACAGGAAGTTAAAAACAAACAGGAAACCGTGCGCAAAATCTTTCAGACAAAGAGCAGCGCGGGAGAGACCGTAGGAAAACCGCTACTCTCGTCACCAGCTACGACCTTCTTAGGGAAAAATTAAATGATTAATTCACGTTCGCGCACGCTGTGACGATTACTAACGAAATATTCTTAGACCTTGCATCAGCCAGTTTGCCGGAAAAAAGTGTCAAAGAACGTCACATCTATGTCGTCTCGAAAGAACAGGGGCCGTAACGCAGGCCGTCCCCAGGAGAATTCCTTTATTTGAGCACCGGTATAAAACTGGATGGAAAGTATGGATAATTGGTATCTTTGGACATTGTGAGTGTACCATTGATGGAGCAAAGTTTTAGTTTATATCGATAACTAATTTAGGATGGTACCCTCCACTTGGATCTATGCAGTAAATAGGAAGGAAAGATGTTTCAAACTTTGAATCAAATCCATATTTATATTGAGAATGCATTCGAAGATAGAAAGAACTGCGTCTATCCTAGAGGTATCGAACCCATGTTCTCAGAAGGGTAATCAGTAGGGCAAAGGACCGCTTATGTTTAGTTGGTTTAGATACTTCCGTTGAAATGTTTTTTTTTATATCGATGGATACTTTATATTACGATTTGGTCTCGTTGGTCGTGTCGGATACTTGAGCAAGCAAAGCTTTTTCGTCGTAGTTTCGTGTTAGGACGTATTAGGTCATTTTGTGATTATTGAATGGCCCAAATTTTTCGCTAGGGTGACTGGGCTGCAACTAAGAGATTGGTTTTTGATAATATGATGACCATGGAGGTGAAGAATTTAATTTAATTAATTTCTTCACCTCCCCGATGGTGACCCGTTGGGTAATCAAACACAAACTGACGGCCAAGCGTAGCGACGCGACGCAAACGATGATCTTGTATGTACATAATGTGTAGTTTATCGACTGCTATCCACGTATATTTTTCGCTTTTATGACTTGCAGAAAGATAGTGGCCTGGTTAGCGCGTAGAGTGAGCGCAGACGGTAAACAAGATACTTCACCGTGTACGAGGTACACATACGTTGTATGTGGAGTAGAGAATACTTTGATCGAATCGTGTATTCAGCGTGCCATAGTAACTATGGTCGAACTTCCGAAGTGCTATCTCGCAGGGTAGAGTAAGCAGAGAATTATATTCTCCCTTGTTAGTTATTTCGCGTGTACGATAACGAATTGTAATGTCGTTACACTCGAAAGAGAAACAATTCCTTAATCCTAATCCTAAAATGTCCACAAATTATGCGGTGTGATTTTTTGAGGTACTAAATTAAATTACTAAATCCAGACAATCGTCTGGATGTTTACATAGTAGACCGCTGAACGTTGGGCCGCAAAAAGTTGACCGCACAATGGATGTAAATGTGTTTTCCTGTCGCCTTCTCAGAACTTGGATGGCTGTGTGTGTCTATCGTACATGTATCTTGACTGACCGCGGTCAATGTGTGTTGGACAAACGCCAAAATATCTAAAGTTTACTCTAGTCTCATCAGTCGTCGCGTCGTTGTAAGTGGGTTCTTAAAACCTAGTTTTGAATATACAACTTTCACTTTAGTTTGCTGCAGCGTAATTTTTATCTCTGAGCAGTCCCATTTCCATTGCCATAGCAGAGCCTAGTACATGTAACATGTAGGTACTTATCGATCTGTCAACAGCACAGAAGGAAAAAGGAAGAATGATTTCTGGGATATGTAGTAAATAATTATTACTTCATTAAGGTGGCCCATCCCGCTCATCTCCCCATACAAAAGGGGAAAGAAGATCACGCCCATATTTCTTGTCAGAGATCCAAAGTTTTGCTCAAAATAGCTTTATTTGATCGACCTAGATGTCTGATGACCATTGCCATTGTAAAATTGTGTTTGGTTTCTAAGTTATAAGGTCTGAAAGTTCGAATTTTCCGCGCGTTTTATACAATAACTTTGGAGGTGGATTACGCAATGATAAAGTAAGAACATCTTAAAAAGATTAGTCATCAGACATAGCTTATTTAATCAAAATTTATAATCTATTTGGTTTTTGTTAGATTTTTGACTACAGCGGTCGTGGTTTACTTTTAGCTATAAGTCATTTTGAAATTAAAATTTTCGAAAATCTTACCAAATCATACACTATGCACATTGTCTTTTTTGTGGACATGTTGCATCTTCCTCGTCACGGAGCCTGTCTTATTCTTTGAAACAGAGAAGGTCCCAGAGCGCAACAGCACGGTTTTGTACCGTGCCCGCGAATGAGTTAGGCCCGCCGGGTTGGGCCACCTTAAATAACAATTATCAGTAAATGTTCAATATGTATGTAAGACTACAGTGATCTTCGGGGTGGCCATGGTAAATTCACTCGCCGGGTGAACAATCAAGTGAGTTATTAAATCTAACATTTTCTTGTATTTTATACTATGCTAACCGGTAAATTTCAGTTCATTTGGTACGAAATGCAACCACTCACTTGCCTGTTCACCCGGCGACATCAGTTGCAATGGTGGTAACCACTCTGATTCGTGTACTTTATATAGGAATTGTGAAATTGCCTATTCACCCGGCGACATAATTTCCAATGGTAGTAACCCCCCTGATTCGTGGACTTTATATGGGCATGGTATAATTATTTAAGTGACATTAGAATCAGACAGTTGACTTTGCACCCAATAAAATATCCCCCATTCCACACAGAGGGTCCATTCAGGGTAAGAGTGAGTTCGAATTAGTCACTAAATATCAACTCACTTTTTTAAATAGTTAATTTTTCCACACTTCTTGGACATCATTACAGTTAGGTAAAAATCTGGTCTGTCCCGTAAATACGTTGGAAGTATAAATTACGGTTCCGTTATTTAAATAATGATATATTTCCCAGCTATTTTTAGGTTAACTCACTCCCGAACTCGAACTCACTCTTACCTGAACGGCCCCCCTGGTGACAGCTCGCTAGGATCATAGGACGATAGGTCGTAATTGTATTGTCTAAGTGTAAGGGTACACTTAAATCGATACTTGACGGTAAAGAGTCCTGCAAACATAGATAGGAGCGATGTGCGTCAGCAGCGTGTTTGTGCGTTAGTGAAATTATCATTTCACCCGATAACGCAGGTACGGGTACAGTCACGTGAATTCTTGTGACAAGACATAGATACCCATACGGGATCTTTTTTGTTATAGTAACGTAGTTTCTTATTCTGTAGCCACCGAATGGAGAGTTTCCACCATAATATAGGGGTGGTTTCGATCATATTACTAGACCAAAGTATGTACTTTACAAAATTAACTGTGTTGCACAAAACTGGGCCTGTATTACGAGTTACAAACCAATTACCGTAAAGCTGCTAAGGTCATCGATGCCGCAGGTTTACATCATTGAATAAAGCAGGCATTTGATCGAACGTGTAGAAATATGAAATTATAAAAATCCGAGGTCAGCCGATTTAGTGTAGACTACAAATGCCTGCTCTATTAAAGTAAACCTGCGGCAATCTTAAACATTTTTCGATAAGTGATTATAACTCCTAATAGAGGCTCTGTTCCCTCTTTGCGATAATTTCAAATCAAGCACTGAGCAGCGGCGTACAACACTTCAAATGTTTCTGACGCCCGAAGGCTATAAACATCACATTTTGATCTGAAATATAGACTCAGACACGGCTAAGACATCCTGTCCACTACTGGAATAACCTGAAAGCATTAATCGTTTTCCCCTGTTAGGTACAGAACAGAGACTAGCTCAATTGATACTAGCTTCTCAAAATTCGCAAACCTCGTTTGGGAAAATTATCGGATGAGTGGGCAAAACCCACTGAAGGCAAAGTCCTTGAAAAGTGCACAACACTTCTACTCGGAATGAGGCGATGCTTATGGAGGACTCATGGCTGACAGATGTTTAAAATATCTTCCTATTCTTATCACCAGATGGCGTAGCCAGCGGATTAGGTCATCTGTTGTTCTGCGTCACCTTTATTTGAATCTGTTTGTTTACATTTAAGAGCATCCTCATACCTAAACATTTTGGCCAATTTTTTGCGATTAAAACGAGATAGTCGCTTAGTTAGAGCAGCTCGGAATGATTATTTCTAAATGTGGCCTGTTCGCGTTAGGAGGCGATGATTGAAACACGGTGTTCGACAATAGATAGACTGATTTTATTTGCATATATTTATAACTACCCTCACCTGACAACCCGCATAACTCGTGAAACCGGTTTTTTTATTGTTTCGTTAAAGAAATTGGGAAAAGTTAAACATGTTCTTCACTGAATGTGTAGATAATGTTAGGATCTTTGAAATGGTGTTATAATAAATATTAGTTAATATCAATATAAGCCGAAAACTTGAAAAATAATATATTTGAGACCTGACTTCAACATTTTTTTTCATGCATAAAATATCAATTTCTGTAAATTTTTTCTTTCTGTTTTGATAAATGTTTTTTTTTTCATGTTCTCATTCCATAAATATCAGGATCGCATTGGCTAGTACATATAATCATCTTAAACACTACAAACACAACAGCAGCGGCGTGACGCGTCGTTGATAACCAAACCCGTTCATGCTGTTATCGCATGTAGGAAGATGCGTCAAATTTTAAGATACACCTAACTCTAAAACTCGCAATACATATTGGCGGAGTATCAGCCATCGCGAGCGAAGATAAAATACATTACGAGAATTCGTGAGGTGACGAACTCGGTGACGAAGGACGCGTCTCGTCGAGATCTACAATCTGGCCGGCAAAAGTAACTTTTTTAAAAAAATAATCAGGTTAAAAGAGGCCAAAGTGTGTTCGTTTAGTAGATACAGATCGCCGGGAAAATGAGCTAGTTGCCAGTGGATTTTTGTCCATGGGCCAAGGCACAATTTTGCACGGCGACTGTCACCCAGGCCCTAACGGGATAGGGAGGGATCCCTACCCCTCAAAGTTGTCAGATTTTAATCAGCATTTTTCAACTGCTTGAGGAAGCTTCTTTCTCTCTTCGCGTGCATTGTAAAAATTTAGTTTTAGTAAAAAAAATATTTTTTTTTTAATGAAAAACCGGTATAGGTGGCTGAGCTGAGGATCAAAGGTACTCAGAAAAGCCAAATACACCTCGCCTCGCGAAACCACGCTCAGCTAGGCACCATCCCAGCGGATCTGCGGACTATTGCTGAGCTATCGAGCTTGTTCAAATAACGCTTGAAGACTCTTAGGTTATAGGTATGATGTAAAGGCACCCGCCGGCAGGCAGTTCCAGAGAAATGAGTTTGAGAAACGGTTCGTTCTCGAAAGCCTTATTTAAAACACAAGGGGTGTTCTGATTCTCTGCGTCGGCGGCTTCATTCTAAAATGAAGGCAACAAAGGACCACTTATTTCCAATGTTTTCCTATGTAAAAGCAATATTGAAAAATTAAAACATGCAGACGTAGATTTCGACAATATATTTTATAATCCAAAATTTCAAAAACCTAGATAAAATAAGGTTAAAAACAGTTATCATCCGTAGCATTGAGAATTGATAGGGTAACAACTCTCTTAAGTCACTCGGAATTTTTCCGTCAATGTGTGCGTCAATTCGTTTCGCGAAAAAATCAACGCAATTAATTTTTTTGTGGAAAAAACACACCGTTTTCTTTCAGAAACAAAAATGCTCATACTCCGGTGTTTGGCCAAGATACCTAATTTATTAGGTATATAGAGAAGATAATGAGGTGATCAATTTCCATACAATGGCTCATGCCTGATTCCTCAGTCAAATTAATAAAACATTTTCTGAAATTACACCAACTTAGAGCTACGTCTATACGTTTTGTATATTTTATAGATCTTTTTTAACTACTTTAACTTTTCTAACTTGTTTAAGTTAATGTTTAAAAAAATCTACAACATACAGACGTAGCTCTCAGTTGATTCATTTGATGTGCAAAATAAACAAATATTTCTTAATTTGATTGAGGAATCAGGCACGAGCCATGGAACATGATTACCTCATTATCCTCTTAATGATTTTAATTTTTTTTTATGACATCTGTATCCACCGCTAATCAATGCGAAATGAAATGTCAATGGTATTTATACCTGCCTACATGCGATTCAATTAAAAAATTTAAAAGGAAACTAGGTTCGGTGTACTTCTTAGAAATGATTTTGGAACTACATATTTAAGCGTAATGGTATTCCTATTTGTAAAAAAATTTTTACAATAAATTCAGTAAAAAAAAAGTACTTTCGAATAATATCGCCGAGGTTGAACAGCGACATTAGCATTGAAAATGTTTAATCACATTTTTTTAAATATAAAGAAAGCCTTCAAGTCTTTCGTCAGAAGCAGCCATTGGAAGCAGCCCAAAAAATGTCATTATTTCAACATTAAAAAATACATTATTTTAAAGGCAATCTGAAATCGGTCGCCACGGGGCGGCTCTGCTCAGGCGACAGAATTGGTGGCCTTGAATACAAAACATGTGTGGCTCGCCGAGTCAACAAAGGCGTTACTCATTGCCAGGCGTATAATAGTGATATACTTACACATAATATGCGAGCATATACAGGTGAAGTTTTTTCATTCCCCGTCCCCATAGACTTTGTGGAAGTAACGTGATTAATTTGCATGAGGACCTTCGAAAAAAAATCGTAATATTGTGATAAGTTATTTCAGGGGGTCCATTCAGGGCAAGAGTGAGTTCGAGTTCGGGAGTGAGTTAACCTAAAAATAGCTGGGAAATATATTATTATTTAAATACCGGAACCGTTATTTATACTTCTAACGTATTTACGGGACAGACCAGATTTTTACCTAACTGTAATGATGTTCAAGAAGTGTAGAAACATTAACTATTTAAAAAAGTGAGTTGATATTTAGTGACGAATTCGAACTCACTCTTGCTCTGAATGGACCCCCTGTTGCCTATTATTCTGTAGTTTATGCCGGAAAATCTTGGTTATGTGTAGGCAAATAAGTGCGTGGGCGCTTAGCATGTAAAGGGTGGTTAAATTTCAAGGGCCGATGTTGATTTTGAATAAAACACAAACTATTTAGGAAATTATTGTAATTTTATTTTATTATGATATATTGGTATTACTCAATTATGTATGGAACAAAATATCGGCCAAATGGGCGCCGCGACCACGGCGGCACACCTCCATCCGATGGTCCAAATTTTCGATGACCCTGAGGCATAAGGGAGGTTCTATGCCGTTAATGTGCCGAATTATCTCATCCTTTAGCTCTTGAATTGTTGCTGGCTTATCGACGTACACCTTTTCTTTCAAATAACCCCAAAGAAAAAAGTCCAACGGTGTCAAATCACATGATCTTGGCGGCCAATTGACATCGCCATTACGTGAGATAACACGGCCATTGAATTTGTTGCGCAAAAGAGCCATTGTTTCGTTAGCTGTGTGGCAAGTGGCACCGTCCTGCTGAAACCACATATCGTCCACATCCATATCTTCCAATTCGGGCCATAAAAAGTTCGTTATCATCTCACGATAGCGAACACCATTCACAGTAACTGCCTGACCGGCCTCATTTTGGAAAAAATACGGCGCGATGATGTCGCCAGCCCATAAACCGCACCAAACAGTCACTCTTTGTGGGTGCATTGGTTTTTCGACAATCACTCTTGGATTCTCATTCGCCCAAATGCGGCAATTCTGTTTATTGACGAATCCACTGAGGTGAAAATGTGCCTCATCACTGAAGATGATTTTCTTCGAAAATTGATCATCCACTGTTGCCATTTCTTGCCACCATTCTGCCCATTCACGACGTTTGGAATGGTCAAGAGGCTTTAGTTCTTGAGCCAATTGCACCTTGTAAGCGTGTAAATGCAAGTCTTTATGCATAATGTTCATCAACGACGAGCGTGAGAGGTGCAATTGTTGGGCACGACGACGAGTTGAGGTGGACGGCTCTTCAGCCACACTATCGCGAACAGCAGCAATATTTTCTGCAGTACGAGCTGTACGAGCATGCACTGGTGTTCTCACATCTTCTACAGACCCGGTTTGCTCGAATTTTTCCACGATTTTTGCGATTGTACGCACATTTGGACGATCAAATTGACCAAAAAATCACGAAGTGCACGATATGCATTTTGATTTGAACGCCCATTTTCATAATAAGTCTGGATAACTTTAACACGTTGTTGGATTGTGTATCTCTCCATGGTTCAAATTGAGTAAGTCTGAAATAGAGAAATGTCAAATAAAATTCGGAAAAAAACTTGGCGTTTAGGTGTGGTTCATATTCAACATCGGCCCTTACAATTTAACCACCCGTTATATGCCTGGAGAAATATGTATAAGCAAATAATTTTATTTAGATTTAGAAATATAAATATTATTTTTTTCACTTATCAGCGGCTGTAGCCATTAACGTAATAAAAAATGGATACATGGTCACTGACGGCGAGCCTTTGCTATTGCTTTGGGTCAAAACCAAGGTCATGGCGACCGAGGGTATGGCGGGAGGACAAATAGTTATCGATGGAGAATTGATCGAACAGGTTAAAGAGTACGTATATCTCGGTCAAATTCTGCGGCTTGTTTTTTTTTTATGTGACTGGACATGGATGGCTAATACCACAAGTTCTGTCATGGTATTAGCCCAACACACCACATGGGAACTAGGTGCCATGCCAGGACCTTCCTTATATTGCGCGGCTACATTGAACTGGATGGAAAACACGGACAATTTTCATTGCCGCTTCGACCATCGTTTATCCAATGCGATGGTACCAACCCGGGCGGGATAAACCCTACCACCTAGTAAGTAAGGAAGGGGACCTACAGCTTAACGTGGAATCCGAACCACGGCCAGCCTCTCTCAACGGTCGAATGGTCACCCATCCAAGACCAGACCGGACCCAGCGTTGCTTAACTTCGGAGAGCGATCGCCGAAGTGTCGCGCCGCTGGGCCACTGAGGCTGATAACAAGGACTGACTAAGGGGGTTGAGAAACGGATTCAACTGGGTTGGGCTGCCTTCTGAAAGTTTAAATTCGCTCTGAGGTCTGACCTCAAATGAAATTTAAGGACCCAAATAAAAACCAGTGCGTCCTCTCGGTTATGACGTACGGGTGTGAAACGTGGACTCTGACGTTCGCCGTTGTCCAATGGTTGAAAGTTGCCCAGCGAGCAATGAAGCGAGCCATGCTGGGAATATCGCTCGTGCTCGTGCTCATATCGTGCGTGTAACGAGGAAATCCGCCGACGTACCAAAATAGTCGATATTGGACACCGGGTGGCTAAGCTCAAATGGCAGTGGGCTGGTCACGTCAGCCGAAGAGACGACGACCGTTGGAGTAACCATGTCCTACACTGGCGGTCGTGGATAGGAAAACGGAGTTTTCCCACCCGCCAGGTGGGACGGCGCGTCCCTCAGCTGTTCCATACCGCTGAGGGCCGGGAGGACTGGAGAAAAATTGGAGAGTCGTATGTCCAGTAGTGGACGCAAACACGCTGACTGACTAACTAATAAACAATTCTAATTCCACCGCTTTATCTCGGAATAGTTACGCCAGGCTTAACAATGGTATAAGCCAAAAAGTATTTTATTACTAACACACCCAGAATAGTGAAGAAAAGTTAAACCTGCGGTGGAAGTATTCGGCGCCTAAAATTTGGTTCCCGCATTTGATTGTCAAGACAAATGTCACTGTGGCCGTCAAATGGAGTTAGGACTTTTTAACACAAATCTGAGCACTTCGAGTTATTTGGCAGCGTTATTTTGGTAACGCGGGGTGTGTCAAAATATTAATAAATATGATGTAATTGGTTTGTTATTTCTTGAATATTAGTGGTCAGTTCAAGAAACTTTCAGTATGCCCTACGTACATACCCAACACACCACATGCTAACTAGGTGCCACGTCAGGGTCTTCCTTATATTGGACAGCTACATTAAACTGGGTGGAAAATAAAGACAATGTTTACTGCCGCTTTGATAATAATATAACTGTATCTTTGTACGTACTCTACTCGACATTACAGTTACTCCGTACGTACGTACTCGTCGGTCTGTTTCATGCTCACCCATAGATGCCCACACGATCGTAGATCACGTCTGACAGGCGGACAGATCTACGTTACAGACGTGAACGAGTTTTGAAGCGCCTTCGCTACTCGCGGCTACTCCAATCGACCTCGAGTGAGCGAGGAAAGTGAAATTCCTCGAATAACGGTCTCGTAAACAACAAATAACAAGCAGGCGGGGGAGGCGCGTCCTTGCGAGTAATGGCCGAACTTTCATCCCCTTTCTCGAGGTTTTTACGAAAGGATGCCCAAAGAAAGTGCCGACGCAACAATGGGTGGTACAACAATATAATATTACTAGGGTAAGTGTGCACTCTGTTTGCTGTGGCCACTCTTTGGTAGACTGTTACCTGGTGCCCTATTAACTTTTACGTTATATTTTGTATTTACAAACGGCATCACCGTAGACGCCACACATTGGACTTTGACCCACATACGTTTGCTTGCAAATGCCAATGCCTACTGGTACGTTGGAGGCTCGGTTGGAGGGTGATGCGCTCCGTACATATTGATTGACTCAAGGCGGAAACAGGACTAAAAACGTGAACAAAGTTCGATAAAAAAAGGTATTGGTAGAGACAAACAATCTGTAAAAACATTTGCCATACAGTAATCTTACAAGTCTAGCTTTATATGTGTTTCTTTTGTATCTATTCCAAAAAGGTGTAAAACAATCCAAAGATGAGAACCGTTCATCGTATTGATATGAAACGAATACAGGAATCTTATTCGTAATCTATTTTTGAGGTTAATCTCAAACCATTATACTCCTATTTTTTTCTGTAGGCAGCAGCATTTTAAGGGATCATGTTTTATTTATTTTTATAGCTATAAGAATAAAAAAAACATTTGCAATTTGACTTCCTGCCAAGTTTGTGGTCGGTTCTGTATCCGTGATAATCGAACCGTCCTTAAAAAATACGAAACCAACAGTGTGTATGTATGCCCAGTTGAAGGAAAATAAACGAGTTAAGAGGATATATAGAGGTGATCGAGTACCATGCAAGGGCTCGTGCCTGTTTCCTCACTCAATTGAAAAAAATATGTTTTTCCGAAATGTTGCACATTAAATAAATCAGCGAGAGTTACGTCTGCCTTTAAAAAAATTGTATCAAAATGTTTAAGGGCGTGTATCATGGATATAGGTTTAGTTATCAAAAAAAAAAGAACACGTATAGACGTAGTTCTCAGTCTGTTTATCTAATGTGCAAAATTTCAGAAAAACATTTCTTGATTTTACTGAAGAAACTGGCACGAGCCATTGAATGGAAGTCGGAAGGAAGTATAAAAGTATAGATTAATGTTATTTACAATCGTGCACGTTTCTAGAGCGCGAAAGTAATAAAATCAGGCATTTCCGAACATTTAACGGCTTCTGCCACGCGACTCTTTATTATTTCTTATTTACAAGGGCAACTTCTTGAATTTTTGTTTCCTTCATAAGCTAACTAAAAGTAAAAAACCGGCCAAGTGCGAGTCGGACTCGCGCACAAAGGGTTCCGTACCATCGTACAAGATTTAACACAAAGAAATCACTTTTTTATGGTTAGGTTAGGTTAGGTTTAATTTTTAATTTTTATCGTTAATTTTTTTATTTTTTTTATTTTACCTATTTGTTGTTATAGCGGCAAAATAAATACACTCTCTGTGAAAATTTCAGCTGCCTACCTATTACGGTTCATGAGATACAGCCCTGTGACAGACGGACGGACGGACGGACTGACAGCGGAGGCTTAGTAAAAGGATTCCGTTTTCACCCTTTGGGTTCGGAACCCTAAAAATGATTAGTCCACTTTTCAATGGAGATTTCGTGTGCGTCTTTCGAACTCTTGATGACTACAGTACAAACAGACTCTCAGCCGACGTTACTAACGCACTGTCTTCTTGGTATATCTTTTATATTAGCGATATTTTAAATGATATAGTAGTGTTAAAGAAAAATTTAATCTAATATTGAATGCAAAAGGTAAGTGAGAAATGTATCTGAATAATGAGGTAAAAGCTTCGCAAATAACCAATTTTTTTTCAAATAATCTGTAATCGATTCAAAATATCTTAGCGTAAGCGGAACTAAATTCCTATCCTTTATACACTATGATCAATAAGTTCCGGGAATTTGTAGTTTGAATTTAAAACGCTTTACCGATTCGATTTTTTTTTCTCACCTTTCCCTGACACTCCTGCCAAATGTCAAATATTAAATGTCATTAGTAATTGTTTGGCGTCTGTTTATATCAATCAAGTTTTTGAAGTTCGTCGCATTTCAAAATGGAAAAAATATTGAACAAAGAATTTGTTTGAAGTTTTGTGTTTCCAACGAAATCTCTTGTGCTGATGCATTCAAAATGCTACAAAAAGCCTACAGGGACTCTGCTCTCTCAAAAACAAGAGTATACGAGTGGTATTCGTCGTTCAAAAATGGTCTCAAAGAAGTTGACGATGCACCTCGTCGTGGACGCCCTTCAACATCAACTACCGATGATAACGTCGAAAAAGTTCAAGAAATCGTACTCGAATATCGTCAAACAGTCAATAAGGAGTACTACCTGGCAGTAATTAAGCGTTTGAGAGATGCTGTGCGTAGAAAACGACCGGAATTGTGGCAAAACAACTCATGGACCTTGCACCATGACAATGCTCGGCTGCTCTTTAGATTAGTACATCCTTTCTACCAACTATCTGGGTATCAGGGATGGTACAGTAGTTTTTTATAAACATTTTGATGTAAAAATTTGGGTCCGGAGATATCTATTTTCCTTGAAAATTTTTTTTTAAAATTATTTTCTTTGTGCTCCATCGATACATTTAGTTCTGTATTGAGACGCGAACATACCTTGTCTTTCCATTTTTAAGTTATATCAGTTGGCATTAGAATTGCTCGTATGTTACCCATAATTAAGGGTAAAATTATGGTGTGCGTGTTTAGAATGTTTTTAAGAAGCACGGAGACGAAAGCTCGCACAGGACGTCCTGAGCGTTTGCAACCGACAAGAGCCATCCCGACATGGACCAGTTAGGTTAGGTTAGGTTAGGTTAGGTTAGGTTCCGCTTCCGCTCCGTGTCTTCTATAAATTAACCTTTGGTAATTTTTTTTGTAGACCACGGAAAAAAAAATTGGAATACCATTTTGGAAAAATGTTGGCGCAACTGCATGTTGTCGCTGGTCGTCGCTGTTCCATGTGTATGTATACACTTTGACTGTGATGCTAATGGCCGACATTGCATTTGTTGGGATTTGGATGCTGTCGTCACATTTATACCATTTAGAGAGTGGTGAAAGTGGACACGTCTAGTTTTAAATGATTTCATTTGTGCGAAAAGGACGCAGTATTCGTGTTTGTTCAGTGTTTGTAATGCAAAATTTCGTCAAAAATTCAAATTTGTGAGATTTTTTTTATGCTTTTTTTTCGATTTCCGGACCCCAATTTTGATTAAGAATAACGTATTTTGAGGCCTTTAGTAGGTATTTTTTTTTTTATATTTTTAATTGCGATGTACTAATCTAAAGAATTTCCCAATGCTCTGTCTCACAAAGTGCGCATCGTGACCGATTATTTGACCAAACATACTGTAAATACAATCCAACAGGCACCGTATTCTCCGGATATGGCACCATGTGACTTTTTCCTGTTCTCAAAACTTAAATTACCCCTTCGTGGAAAGAGATTTTCGAGCATCGATGAAATAAAAGAAAATGCGACGAAGGCATTGAAAGCCATTCCTTCATCGGACTATCAAAAGTGTATGGAAGAATGGGTTAAGCGTTGGCGTATGTGCATCGCTTCAGACGGTTGTTATTTTGAAGGTGATAAAATAAATGTATCCGAAAATTAACACATTTTTTTTAAATTTATTAATTCCCGGAACCTTTTGATCATAGTATATATATATAGCCTATCCTGATTCCCAGGTAGTTAAATGTACGTGTAATAAGTTTCAACTAATTTGGATGATTGGTTTAAGAGTTATGGAGGAATATAAATACGTACATACACATACATACATACATACAGAAAAGATTTCTAAAAATCGTCAATTTAGGTTTAGTATCATACATAAAGTCTACAAACGCAGTATCTTAGAAAACAAAGCAACTTACTCTATGAACACCCCTTACAAATTGATTATTATTAGTATTAATAAATAAAATGAATCGAAATAGAACCACCTTCGGTGCTAACGTAAAATGCAGGATAACAAACGATCATGGCGTGAATAAACTAGATATATAATAGAAAAATTACAACCCTTTTCATTCAATCTTATATTTTTAATTTACGTGGCTAGAATACACCCATACCTACCTATGTCCATACTCACAAGGTAGCTTCAGTAAACATTGCGGCCAAAAAATAAGCGGCCAGTGAAACTTCTTTTGCCTGTATCGACCGTTAGGACATATCAAAGAACTATGGACTATATTCTATTCTATCTATACAATCGCAATAGGAGGCGAGTTTTAAGAAGCAACGGTCCACTGAGATCCTTCCATTGTTATAATAATAAGTTTTACAGGACTCATAAAACCACAAAGGAATGCTGTTATAACTGTTAAAACTGTCGGCTGCTTGAACTAATTAAAATTACATTAGAGATATTTCTATACAGATATATCTGCGATAGCTGTTCCATATGTTTTTTGTATGTAATATATATGTAATTACCGTTACCTCTTGAATTTGTGTGTGTGCAACGACAATGAAGCATTGGACATAATCAAATCTTAGAAATAACCAAGATCTCATTATTTGGGAGCAGGATACAAACCTGCGACCACAGATTAAGTAAGTAAGAGCACTGCCTGCGACCTTTGGATTACATGTCCACTGCTCTACCGCTAAGCTATCCAGACAATTACAATTTCTCGAATGTATTCGATCGGCACAAATCTTCCCCTATCTACTACTAGCTACTAGATGGCGCTGATTTAGCGTAACAATCTTTCGCTAAAACATTTTGACCACAGATTACTGTAGAGTACAATTATTGAATAAGATATTCAATCAAAGTTCTGTGGTCACCAAAGTTTTGGTATCGGACACAGTTAGCCCGGATGATATTTTCTCGCAGGTTGGTATCCTGCTTCGGACAAATGTACCTACCAAAAGGAGATTGCAAAGTTTGTATGGGCTACAAAATCGAAAAATTGAAGTGCTATTGAATCAAACTTCAATTTTTTGAGAAATTAACGAAAAACTGAGTGTGTGCTAGCAGCATAAGCATGGTTAAACGTGCACATGCAGTGTTGGCTTATTGGCATAAGCTTATTTCTCTAATGTACTCATAAAATGACATTTACAAGAAACCATAATGGCAAAAGAAAGGTATTAGTATAAATAAATTAATCGCAATAAACACATTAGAAAACCACAATAGATACAGACGGATAAAGAATGTTTAATTTGATCCCTTATAACCATTCCTTATAAGTCAGTTTTTTTGTGTTGGTATCATTTAGAAAAGGACAGAGTCCTCTCGCGGCGCTATCTCTCTCGGACAGTTTTTCTGTCTTAACACGGAGTAGTAATTTAGCGACCTTTTTAATAAAGAAATAAAGTTTAATTTTATATAACATAGACTACTGAATGCACATACCAGTTACGTAAAGTATATAAGTTCCTTGGGCATCCGTCACTCCCATATACCATAGACAAAAATACCTACTGAGATCTTCCACTGCGGCGGCGCTTGGGAACTCGTCGTTCCAAATTCAGTCGGGGCCACTGCGCGCACACGCTCGCACGTCCAGTCGTTCAGTCGTTTCGGAGAGCGCACTTCGGCGTTTTTTTATTCGTAATGTCTAGTCGTCATAGAATTAAATATAATAACTGTTGCGTGAACGGATGTCAAAGTACACAGAAGAATTTGAAGTTATCTTTCTTTGCGCTACCGAAAGATTCTGAAAGGTAAGTTTGTATTTTTCAGTTTAGGTTCATTGACATTTTATTTTGACGTTTTGCCTTATATGTAGGTAGGTGGTATAGTATTATGAGGGACACGTTAACACGCATTATCGTAACCTATTGTTTTATTAAGGTGGCCCAACCCGCTCAACTCCCCATACAAACGGGGAAAAAAGATCACGCCCATATTTCTTATCAGAGATCCCAAATTTTGCTCAAAAGAGCTTTATTTGATCGAACTATATGTCTGATGACCGTTGGCATTGTAAAATTGTGTTTGGTTTCTAAGTTCCGAAAGTTCGAATTTTTCGAACGTTTTATACAATAACTTTGGTCGTTTATAACGCAATGATAAAGTAAGAAAATCTTAAAAAGATTAGTCATTATACATAGCTTATTTAATCAAGATTTATAATCTATTTGTTTTTTGTTGGATTTTTGACTACAGCGGTCGTGGTATACTTTTAGCTATAAGTCGTTTTGAAATCAACATTTTCGTAAATCTTACCAAATCATACACTATGCACATTGTCTTTTTTGTGGACATGTTGCATCTTCCTAATCACGGAGCCGTCTTTTTCATAGAAACAGAGAAGGTCCCAGAGTGCAACAGCACGGTTTTGTACAGTGTCCGCGAATGAGTTAGTCCCGCCGGGTTGAGCCACCTTAAGTGTGTGTTGCAGTTAATAATGTAAATACTTTTGAAAATTGATTGATATTGATATTGGTTTTGTTTAGTGAAAGAATAATGACACTGACAAGTACCTACATATGTATAGTCGAATTCAAAAGTCCAGTAGCACATTCCAACGCGATTACTATGAAGCGCTCGCATCGCGCGGCGGTGAAGCGGGAGGAGGGGGACGCACCGCTCGCGCGGGTTGCCATAGGGCGCCCCGCCTGAAGACCGGTTGGCGGGGGACAGGGCACGCCACATGTGCAAAATCACAGTGCAAAACAAACCCGATCATAGGGTGCTGCTGGACTTATGTCGTCGGTGGTACGTCGCATGGGATTGTGCGGTCGCTCGATTCTACATGCATAGCATATTCGGATATCCGTATTTCACCAGCTCCAGTTACCAGAATACCGATAGTTAACCAAAATATAACTTTAGGATTGAGTAAATATACTTTTTCGTACTATCGGTACGGTACGTCGCTTATTCCAAGGAATGTGACATGTATGTATGTATAATCGACCGTGAAGCAAGGACACATTAATTAAAGAAAGAGCCCAGTAAAAAGAACTACTTTAGGAATGTATTGAAAGGCTGGATCGTTGAATATGTTTAAATGTTCAATCTTCCTAAAAGTTCGCAACGCAGATGAAGCGTTGTATAATCTTAATCACTGTGTTAGTAGGAGGCATTGATTACGGGAGGAGGGACTGTAGGAGTATTCCTAATATTGGGTATACAGCAGGTAGCGAAATTGGTAGACGAAATACCCGCGAATGGTATGCTTTGCTGGTTCGGGCAAGTCTGGTTGGGGCAGCCTTGCAGTATATTCGTAAAGTAGTTCTTTTTACTGGACTCTCTTTAATAAATGAGTCCTTGCTTCACGGTCGATTATACATACATACATATCACAAACTTTAGGATTTTTGTAGCTGGAGGTGGTGAAAACGGGCATTAGAGGGTCTTAATGAATACATAAAACTTTCTTGTTTTCTGCCATGTGGAACTTTAGATCCCCCTGCTAGGTGATAGTGTCAAGCCTGCCCGGGTTGGTACAAACGCATTGGATGAAACTATGGTTGAAGCGACAGTGAAAAATTGTCCGTGTTTTCCATCCAGTTCAGTGTAACCACAGAAGAGAGTTTAACCGTGCTCATAAAGGGAAACTCCTGGCTTGGCACCTATTATTCCCATTGGCAATGTTGTATATTGGGCTAATATCATAACGGTATAACTATAAAAGTGGTATTAGACATCTGTCAGGTTTCATAAAAAAAACATGAACAGCTCGCATTCGTGACAAAGCGCACTTTTTCAATTCAGAAAGAGATAGAAAACGGTACCTTTTTTGGGAAAGGGATTGACCCCATGGTCTCTCGCATGAAAAGCAAGGCCCCGCACCCTGAGCAGTAGTTTGAGGTTGTTTGGTGCTCAGTGTACTATTGTTTAGTTTGTTGATTTTCGTTGTTGAACTCTGCAGCGATCTACGCGGAATGTGATGCCCTACATACAGATTTTACGAAATATAAATAAGGTCGGGGAAAAAGTTTATTCGCATTTTATATATATATATATTATATTTTTATAAATCGATATATATATTATTATATGTATATCGTTTTTTTTTAGTTTTATTACTATTAATTATAGTATATATATGCCATTTTGTTCGGTGACTTTTTGCCATCTTGTAGGCTTTGATGAAAAAGGAATGGATACGGTACCTCCATACTGACGACAGTTCAAAGGCGATCCACATTTTTTAAAAACTTCACAGCCTATAATATTACATACTCACCAAACTGTAATACGTAAAGGGTAACAGGGCGGTACCAAGCTTTACGGAAGTTTATCATCCGAAAAAGTGACAAATAGATATAACTAATCGCGGAAAATTAGAATGAAACAAATTTTCTGTGAAAGTGAATTAGTTATAGCTTGAAAAAGAGGGATGGAAACATTAATTGCGACGGCTGGTCATAGAAATAGTGCAAAAGTCAGCCTAATCTATCATTACACATCAACGATGCTGTACCCTTGCTTCGCCCAGAATGGCGCGTCAAGTCTGAACGATCAATTAAAGTAAAAGCGGTAGGGTTGCCAAAGCCGCACACAAAAATAAAAAAATATTGTATTGTGCAATAAAATATGAAGGTTCCCATTCGGTTAAAGTCGTTAGAGCCGGTAGTATCGTTATTGTTTAGTTAAAAAGGCAGTAAATAATATTTTTAATAAAGATAACATTCTGCAAATATTTTTTTGTAGACACACATTGCTTTTCTATGAAGGTTCTATGAAGTGATCCGAGCTTTCAATGATTTCACCGGATATATTCGGGCAGGTATGATGCAAAAACGCATCGAATAATCTTTTCCGGAATTTGCAAGCGAGAAAATGGAGATTTTTTTAAGAAATAATTCTTCAAATCAAGTTCATTCCAAATCAATCATATTCCAATCCAATTTTTTTTCGCGGCTTGGGTTGCATTTTTTTCTTTTTTTATAAAAACATTTTAAAATATATCCAATTCCTTCATTACATTCACTCATTTTGACAGAAAGAAAAACAAATGAAAAATAACGGAAAATAAAATTTTAATAATTTATTTATTTTTTAAAATGTTACCTTTTCAATGTCATTAAAATTGCTACACAAATAGTACATCCAAAGAAATTGTATTACAAGTTTATATATACTATATGCGAAAAGACTTTTTCCCCGACTGTCGCGTGCACAGCGCTAGCGCTTCTGTTACCTTCCTGCCGCAGGATGATGCTGTTGGAAATAGTTTAGGGGATTTTTTTACTTAAGTAACCTGACATAAATGGCTAATACCACAAAACTACCGTTATGATATTACCCTAATACACCATATTCCCAAAGAGATTGGGTTCCTTGCTAGGACCTTCCTTTTATGAGCGCTCTACATTGAACTGGATGGAAAACACGGACAAATTTTCATTGCCGCTTCAACCATAGTTTCATCTCTACCACCTAGTAGGGGAAGAGGATCTACAGGTTTACATGGATTCCGAACCATGGAACAGCTCGAATTCGTAACGAAATGCACTCATCCAACTCAAAAAGAGAAAGAAAGTGGCGCTTGACCGGAGCGAAGATTCGAACCCAGGCCTCTCGCATAAAAGGCAAGTCCTCTAGCTGCTAGACCATGAGCTGTACAGAAGGATAATGAGGTGATCAAATTTTATACAATGGCTCGTACCTGTTTCCTCAGTCAAATTGAGAAATATTTGCCTGAGATCCAATATCTATCCGTGATATATATGCTTCTAAAAATATATATACAAATCCAAAAAAGGCGTATGTCATGGATAGAAGTTAAGTTATAAAAAAACAAAAACCTGTCTCAATTGATTTATTGAATGTGTAAAATAAAAAAAAATCTTAGTTTGACTAAGTAAACAGGCATGAGCCTGAAACTTGATCACATCTCTTCCTATTTTGATTTCACTGATCTCACAATATGTTTACCTTAGAATTGGTGTTAAGTAAACGCAAATTACTTATTTAACTACTTTTCCCTTTCAGAAGGAATGAATGGTTGAAGGCGATGGGAAGAACTGATTTGTTAAAAAAAAAAGACTTGAAGCCATTAAGTTACAAAGTGTGTTCTATGCATTTTGAAGGTTCATTAATGGCTGAAGTACTTAAGAGAAAATTGCTGCCAGAAGCAGTACCAACTAAATATCTGCCAACCCAGCCCGAGTCGAACACTTCAAATTATGAAAACCATTCAATTCATTCTGACGGGTCGACACAAAACAGGGATTCCTGCGTAAATAAAGTGTCTGCTGTTAAAATAAAAAATGTTCCTGTGACGGACGTAAGCACACAAACTTCCAGATCGGAAAAACACCAGGAAGCACAAACCACAGCAGCTCTATCTTCAGGAACGCCAAGAAAAATCAAACTCAGTGCCAAACTACGCGAGTCCGAAAGGAAAAACAGAAGACTAGAAAAAGAGTTAGATAAAATAAAAACCGAATCGGAAGCCAAAAACTCACTTTGCACTTGCTCCGCCCGGCTGCGATGATGAAGAATGGAAACTACTAGGAAAGTATGGTCTTCAAACGTAAATTATATTATTATATGAGAAACGATGAGGTAATTGGACTTCAAAACATCAATGAAAACATAACAAATGCAATAGCTCCTTATGTGAGTATGCTTCGAGGACACGTCAACAAATCGGTTACGTCTTGGACGAATGGATGAATGAAATAATTAATATCCATGCTATTTAGCTTGGGAATAAAAGTTTAAGCTATTGTATCGGACCACGGCTCGAATTTCGATAAATATGCAAAACAACTAAGCAAGTAACTGCCGAAAAACCTTACTTTAAACTTTTACACAAACAAACAAAGTTTACTATAATGTTGACGTCCCACACATGCTGAAATGCGTTAGAAATAATCTCCTAAAAAAATACTTTTATTTCAACGAAAACAAAATTTCTTGGTATTATTTAGAAACATTATATTGTCATCAAAAATAATAAAATGTACGACTAATACTAAAAGTTACAGCATTTACATCGATCTAAATTGATTTCAGAAGATGCGTGTAAAATACTCCGCACACATTTTTAGTAATATTGTTTACGGTGCATTTAATATATTTAGTCATGTCAATTTTTCGCCAGAGGATGCAAAAGTCCACTGAAGCGTTTATAAAAGGCATGAATGATTTATTAGATGGTTTTAACTCGAGCAGAATTAAAGGTAGTGATAATTTTCAAAGTGCATTTACATTAAACTAGTATCAAATTGAAGTTTTGGACAATGCACAAAATACGTTTTAAAGGATAATTGCTAGAAATCGAAAAACTGGAGTGTTGATCTTGTTTATATGGTACAAACAAGATCAACACTTCTAAAGGATTTCCTATAACGATACAGGCTATACAAATACTGAGCAAGGATTTAAAAAAAGGAGGATTTAATTACATGTTTACCAAAAGACTTAACCAAGACCACATCGAAGATATCTTTGGGACGATTCGTCAACCAGGGGGGAATTGCAGAGAACCATTCAGTTTATGAGAGCCTTTTCGAAATATTTTTTATGTTACATGTTGCGAAACTTCCTCTCTCCCCACATCCAACTCCTCTAGTAACTGCCAAGATGATTTATGTGATTTGTTGTTGAAAGAAAACAAGGTAAATTGTAAATTGTAATACATTTTATGTGTATTACCCTGTTGTCGAACCTTAATAAACAAATTACAGAATGAAAAACATTATTTATTTTAAATAAAAAAATACCCGAATCAATTGAAAAGGCATAAAATTAACCATACTACGCTTTGGATCTCATTAGACGGTGAGGCAGACTACCGATTTGATTTACCCACAAAAAACGGCTTCACCTACTTATATATACTTTTTATATAATTGAATTATGGCCTCTGTCCTTTTTTTAAAGACAATTTTGCCATTATCTATTAGGTATGATTTATATAAAGGTTTTCAAAGGCACCAATGTCCCGTTTTAACAACATCTTCACAAAATACCCCGCATTTGAATGACGGCAGTATTTTCACCCATTTCTTTCTACGGATGCCTTACCGTACTTCCTGAAACGTTTACAAATTATATTGAGGAGCTGAAAATCACACTTATCCTCATCACCTCCGAATAATTGATGACGCAAAAACAAGCTTAATACATTGCCATCACTTCTAAAAAACATTCATGTTGTTACACCATGTGCATGCTTTCCAGTACAACGCCTTTTAATAAAATTATTTGCTAGAATTAGAATTTTCGCGGCACTTTGGGGTAATAATAGATTATTCAGAGAAGAAAACAAAAATATTAGACATTACATTAAACATGGGCAATTTTAGAATATTTACAAATAAATATTGCTATAACTTAAAGCAAACATCATCAACAACAAAAATCAAATAGCGCCAAACACGACAAAAAAACACCCAGAAAATTGCATCGATAACACGTTACCACACACAATTACACAAAAAAATGCTTGAGAACCCCAAACTACATCGATCATTAAATACAAGCAAGTCTTAAAAATACCAAAGTACATCGAAAACACCAAAATACACAGAGGCCTCAGTGGCCCAGTGGCGCGACACTTCGGCGATCGCTCTCCGAAGTTAAGCAACGCTGGGTCCGGTCTGGTCTTTAATGGGTGACCATTCGACCGTTGAGAGAGGCTGGCCGTGGGTCGGATTCCACGTTAAACTGTAGGTCCCCTTCCTTACTTACTAGGTGGTAGGGTTTATTCCGCCCGGGTTGGTACCATCGCATTGGATGAACGATGGTCGAAGCGGCAATGAAAATTGTCCGTGTTTTCCATCCAGTTTAATGTAGCCGTGCAATATAAGGAAGGTCCTGGCATGGCACCTAGTTCCCATGTGGTGTGTTGGGCTAATACACCATGACAGAAGGTGTGGTATTAGCCAACCATGTCCAGTCACATAAAACAAAAACACCAAATTACACCGAATAATGCCAATTAACACTAATAAATATCAAATAACACTGAAAAACAATAAACAAACACAAAACAGCACCAGGCATGATTTCTGGCGTAAAATATAATATTAAAAATTATTTTAGACACATTATATTTTTGAAAGTAGTGATTGTATTTTATTTGACTTTAAAAACGATAGGCGGCGGCAGCACGTGACAACCCTAGCTGAAGCCGGATTCTGGGCAGTTGTTGCCCTGGAAGGGGAAGGACTCGGCTCGCCCCGGGGTCCCAGGCGGGAACAGTTTGGTGGTGTCGTTGTACATTGAATAAAAAAAGTGAATCCAACTGTAGTTCCGATAACCGTCTTGCCGCGTTAAAATAGAGCCAACATAGGGTTACTAAACAGTTAGCCTTAAACATGAAATTTCTTTTAATTCTCCTACTGTTTCCCTAACTGTGTGAAAACTGTTTATAACTTAAGTGTTTTTTCCATTCTCACAATATTTTTTTTATCTGTTTATTGTTTTAGGATTTTGTCGACATTGCGACTATGTCAGCCCCATAGTACATTTTACAATACATAGTTCTAGCTTCTGTATGCAAGAGATGCTTTTACGAAACTGACCAAGTATGTACAAATTGCTGACAGTTGCTCAGTTAGCGCATTATGAATTGCAAAGAATATGTTTAGCCTATCTGTTTTGAGTTTTGCAATTGAGGCATGACGCAAGCTCTGGTTCCGTTCACACTTCATCAAAAGGTGGTATTGATCCTCGACTTTTGGGCATAAATCACAGTGGTTAGTTTCGTTTGCGCATGAGGTGTGCAACTCTGTTAAATGGAATATGTCCGGATCGGAGTGTCAGAAATAAAACAATTTCATCACGTGAGAGCTTCGATGCCATGAACCATGGCTGTCGGAGAGGTTCTGTTTGTAAAGTTCTAAACCAAATGCCTTTCTCCAACGATCTTCTATTAACATGTTTTCTCCAGAAGTTGTAGCAAGAGATTTTCACTTTTGATAGAAAATCGTCAGGGTTTTGCTTACTAATCAAGATATTATGACAATTAAATTTTATCCCAAATTTACTCTGCGGGTCCCAAATTGTAGCACCGAGAGATCCGTCCGAGAATAGTTTCGTAATGCTCATGGTATTGGTTTTTTAACATTATTCTGAAGCTAGACATAGATGTCTACTGTTACACAATATTTTTGCTATATCTAACTTACGTCTTATATTCAGTGATAAGGTACTTTTTAATCTGTTAAAATAACTGTACCTTTTGAAACTGGACAGTGCAAGCTTGATTTGCCTGATTGTAGCTGACTACAAATCAGGCTTGCAACTGTGATTAATCCGTTAAGTTAACCGTTTTATAATTATCTGATCTGTCACACGTGTTATTTTCACCAAGCGGTACTAGTCAATGAGTTGAAATAACTCTTTTGGCTCAAATTACTAATTTTAATTGTGCTAAAACAGAGAACAGTTGGACATTTTTTTTAAGTATACACTCTTCTAGACCACCATATAAAACTTTTTCGTCACGCATTTGCTCTGCAGCTTAAAACCATCTCAACATAACCTCTATTCTGGCCACTGTGACTTATTTCATCTTTACTCGAATACAACTTTTCATTTCATTTGATTTCATTTTATTAAGTCTTTTTGGTACACCATCATACACTTAGACCATTCAGAAAAGGTACATATTAAAATCAAGATAAAAATAAAATAAAATCGATAGAATTCCAAAGTATTAAATAAAATATCAAAATCTCTTGCTCTATTGCTGAAATTATCCAATAACTCACTCCGCAAACTTTCCTCAAGAAACGAATTTCTACTGCATTGTCTTTTACACACACTATTATATGAAGATGTAATGGTTGTTTGTTTTTTGTTTGTTTGGTGGTAATGTTTAAAACTACCGAACCGATTAAAAAATATTTCACCAATTGAAAGCTACATTGCTGCTCCGGAGGCTACGAAAACCATTCGTAGCCTCCGGTGCTTCTTCACACTATTTTTAAACGACCCCTTGAGGTGCCCGACGACGCCCATGGGCTTTCGAACTTTCACAAGGGCTGCGAAAACCATGCTGGTCGGACAGGTGCTTCTTCACACCATATTTATATGACCAATTGAAGTGACCGACGACGCCCATGGGCATTCGAACTTTCAGGGGGCCGGCGAAAACCACGCCGGCCGTCCAGGTGCTTCTTCACACCGTGTTTGATGGACACCTTAAGGTGTCCCACGATGCCCATGGACTTACGAACTTTCAGGGTGGCTGCGAAAACAAAGCCGGCCGGTCAGGCTTAAATTCAATTGAAATCTTCGTTGCACTGACATTTTGAAAGTCAGTCAGCGTGTTTGCGGCCACTACTGAACATACAACTCTCCAATTTTCCTCCGGTCATCCTGGCCCTCAGCGGTACGGAACCACTGCTTCCCGCCGACGCACTTGATGTCGTAGTACCACCTGGCGGGTGGTCTTTCCACACTCCGCTTTCCTGCCCACGGCCGCCCGTGAAAGACACGGTTACTCCAAAAAAGGTCGTCGTTTTTTCGGCTGACGTGACCACCCAACTGCGATTTGAGCTTGGCCAGCCGCGGCGGTGTCCAATATCGACTACTTTGGTACATCAGCGGATTGCCTCATTACGCACCATATCCCGTTGCGATATTCCCAGCATGACTCGCTCGATTGCTCGGTGGGCAACTTTCAACCTTTGGACAACGGCGACCGTCAGAGTCCACGTTTCACATCCGTGTGTCATAACCGGGAGGACGCACTGGTCATATATTCGGGTCTTTAAATTTCGAAGTGCCGCCTGCTCTCAACTACGTGTCAAAAAATCCAAGTAATCACAAATGTTGCCACTCAGTGCCACTAATGTAAAACGTTCATTATCCATTTTAATTTTATGAATTCCGAGTTTGCTTATTTCTGACATCTGCTATTCCACGACCGACGCTAAGGCTGTCTTGAAATTATAAAACGTAATTATAACAAATCCGATAACTTAGCGATAGTCCACCAATCCGTTGGTATGGTGCCTAGCTAAGCGTGGTTTCGCGAAGTGAGGTGGAATTGGCTTTTCTAAGCACCTTTGATCTCTCAGCACAGCCACCCATGCCGGTTATTAATAAAAAATGCCCATATCATTTAGCATACATCTTCAAACATTCCTGCAACCACAGAAGAAAAAGCAAGGTTGCACTGAAGACCTGAACGACTTGAGTCGATGGCAACGATGGCAACAACCAACCATCGACTGCCATGTCGTTTACTGTCTTCGATGCCTTAACCGTTTACAGCATAAATCTGGTTGGCGTTTGTTGAATTACGTTTTTGCTGACTTAAAATAAGTTATGTTTAAAGCTATCCTTGACAGTGATCTCTGCTCAGTACGCGGACGCACGTCCGCTCCGGTCGCTGACGTCAATGCGACTGAACTGACCGACACCCGCCCGCCCGCACCCACCGCGGTGCGTGTGTCGGCTATTGCTCGTGCGTGCAGAGTTTATTTTGGGACTACCCTCCGTGCAGGTTGAGGCATTCATGACAGATTAAATATCGGCTTATAATTTATTCATTCCTGTGATGGCAAAGATAGTATTAGGAGTGCTCTAACAGATTGTGTGTCAATATTTAATTGTTCAATCATATTCTACTTATTGGAACTACCGGTCCCGTACGACGTAGTTTGCTTCTTTATTCCCCATTTTTTTTTGGTTTTATCATGTTTGTAGCTTATGAATTCACTTAATCTGTCAAGATATTAAAGACTAATCAGGGACGAAATGACTAACAGCTTTTATTATTTTACTCAATAGCACCGACTCCTTGTCCCCTATGGGTTTAGTGGTCAGCAGAAGATACAGTAAGGAAGTCGCGTCGCCTGCTCAATCTGGGATATGCGTACATATGTTTTGTCACCAATTCAGTAAGGTTTTGCGTCAGAGTGAAGTTGCACACGGCCCTACCGGTAAAGTCAGTCTTGTGGGAGTTGGAGAAATACCAAATCCGCGGGAACCTTGCCTGGCATCGTCTCCCGCTTTGCTTGGGTACTCCAGAAGTTGAGTAGTCTCCCTATCCCCGTTATGCGATTCTTACAGGCACGCATAAACCGCGGGTCCGTCCCCATGTCCATATGAGCCCAAACCAGAGAACGTTCGGGATGTAAACGGGAACACAAAATATCAGACTTGTCAAACACGCACATCCCGTCTTTCGGACGGAAATACTCTTGATTGACTTGACTAATGAAGCCGGGAGTGCAGATACGACGTGTCGGCAGGTCTCCGTAAGGCAAAACATGACCGGCTTGCTCTGCTCCAGTTGCAGTGCGCGGCTTTCAGGTGTGCAGGCTCCGTATATTCGCTAGGTCAGCGCGAAAGGTGTCGGGGTTGTGCACCGCTAAATGAACTTTCATTGACTATTGTTTAAATTTGGTTACAGTGGTTGCATATAAGATAAGCCGTGAAGATTTGCGGTCACAGGTTGCCTGTTACCGACACGATGGGTGGAAAGACCCCCGCCAATCCGCTCACAATGGATCACTTCGAAATTATGCGCCGAGTGATGAGGAAGCTATCTTCTGTGATGGACTTTCGTCCTCATGTTTTCGTCACATGAGGATCCAAAATATGGCGTCACAGTTCCTTTATTGATTTATCAAAATGGGGATGAAATACGATTCGGACCAGGGGCTACGCAACCACAGCAATATCAGTGCATCGGGTTGTTTTATTATCTTTTTTCACTAACAAAGTTCTTGCATGGTTTTTTGTGAATTTTGCAGAGTTTATGATTGGGTAGTGTGGAACTTGCTTGAATGTCTCCTAGACAAATACTCTTACGTCACGAGGGTCAGTTGCCGTCCTGGTCATAACGAGAGTTTCTAATGAAATTGATAATGTTTTCAAACATTCGTTCGATTCTAACTTTCATAACCTAATTATTTGCATTCGTTTATAAAATATGAATATTTTTTGCACTTGCCAACATTTTCATCAAATATGTTGGGAACTTACTTTTGTTGGCTCAAAGAGCGTCAATGGGCACACTATCTCAATTATACCCTGATTTCACCCTGTAAACCAATTCAACCACCGCCAGACTTAGATGAATCTAAGCCGCCAGACACTACCCTACACTTGGATAAGTCAAGATCGAAACCGTTACTTTTACTGGTACCAAGCGAAGAAAAAGCCACAAATAGGTTCCGCAGGATTTTTCGTTTCCTTCAGTAAACCTTTATCTAACACATTTTTGCGGTTTTACAATAATAACAATTTGATCTTCACCAAAATTGGATGACTTGAGGTTTAAGAGCAAAGAACAATGTGCACGTCCATGAGATATGATTGTCCAACGTGTTAATGGACGGAAAAAAGACAACAATTCGTCACTGCTTCAATCTATTGAATGCCGATTCTGGCACTTTCATAGCCCCGAGCGCCACTAAAAGGAACGGTTTGTTTACGTTGGCTCGCTCGACCAATCAATTTCGCGTTCTATTTTTAAACGTCTGCCAGATACGGGGGGCGCCGCTGCTGGTCTAATCAAGCGAAACGAGTTTCTTGTTTTCATTTCGTTCGTCTCATTCGTGCATGCGTTTATTTCGTGTACCTATTGATCGCTGGCATATATTGACGCTTTTTGCTAGTGGTTCTACGAAGCAACTCGAGTGTTCCGGTGCCAGTCAAAGAGAACGAGTTAAATGACTACAAAGGTTCGTTATAAATAAATGATGGCAGTGCGGTGGAGCGAGGCAACGGCCCTTCTATAACGGTCTCTAGCGATAAGGGCCCCCGGGTGGGGCCTCAAGGTCTTTGACTGGCACTGAAATAACCGGACACAACACGTGTCAGTTTTATTTAGATGGAGACGATAAACTTAGTTAGGTATTTGGAGGAATGTTATTTATATATTCCATTATATCTCCTGTGCCAAAGTGGACAATTTGTTCAACATCTCCTATCACTTTCCTTGGTTTTAAAAGCTTTTATTTTTGCGATGTATATTCCCGGTTGTGCTTGTTGCACCTTTCATCGCCTTATAGAACTCTGAAGGTAATTTCTTTGCTGTAATTTCGGTTCAGATCAGTACCTCAATTACCTGTAAAATAGCAAATATTCGTCCATAATTTTAATTTGTGAATTTTGGGCTGTGTATCAGAATAACTAATTATGTGCTAAGTAAATAAACTAGACAGTTAGGTTGGAGTTACGTAAGTAAGTAAGTAGTAAGGTAAGTTGGAGTACGTTGAAATAGGTGAAAAATCCAAAGGTCCTTACCCCGTACACGAGCGTAGAATGAAGTTTTAATGATTCAAAAATATTTATAATGTGCTTTTTTGCGGGTTTTTTTTTAATCCTACTAATATTATAAACGCGAAAGTTTGTGAGTATGGATGAATGTTTGTTACTCTTTCACGAAAAAACTACTGAACAGAGTTGCATGAAACTTTACAATATTATAGATTATAGAACATTTTGCATCTCTGGGAGCAGCCAGGTTTTCGGGATGGGTTACCGTTTTCGATGTTGAGGCTGGCTGTGGTTGGGAGTCGGAGAAAGGTTCTGGCGACAAATGCTTTAAATATTTTTTTTATTGCCACCAAATGTTTCCGAAGCTCTAAATGGAAATGATTTGATGTTTCTCATTCATTCTTACGATCTTGATAAAATTTGGTAGATGGATACATTGACCTGGACCAGCCTTTTGAACCAGCCCTTTGGGCAACTTTTTATCCATGGTACGGAACCCTTCGTGTGCGAGTCCGACTCGCACTTGGCCGGTTTTTTATTTAACTGGGCATGGATGCTAATACCACACCTACTATCGGAATATTACCCCAACATATCTACCACATGGGAATCAGGTGCCTTGCCAGGACCTTCCTTGTTTTGCACGCAATGAAATATACTGTTTCACGGCTAAATTAAATTTGCCCATGTCACAGAATAACATATATGAAATGAAATGAAATGAAATGAAATGAAATGAAAAAATACTTTATTTGCAGCCATACGGTACAAAAAGGCGGAAATTAATGCCATAAGGCATTCTCTACCATTCAACCTTAGAGATGTAGGAGAGGTGCAGTGAGGCGGGCAAAAAAATGAACGTAAAACAAAATGAATTAACGAAAATATTAACTAACCTAAAAATAAGGATTTATATATTAAAATAAATTACATACAAATATGTACATGCACTTAAAAATATTAATAGATATAAGATACAAATACACAAATATTATTTTAGAACATATGAACAGATTTACACATTAAAAAAATAAACTTATATATATATATATATATATATATATATATATACATAAATATATATATTTGATAAATAGTGTGAAAAAAAATACTCTTAATTTTTTAGAACAATGTGACAAGAAACAATCAGGAAGTAAGGAAATGACATTTAAGACGCTCTTTAAATATATTAATTGACTGAGATGTGCGTACATCAAGTGGAAGCTGGTTCCACATACGCGCAGCGCTGACAGCGAAAGAATCCGTGTAGAATGAAGAACTATGTCCCGGAATAGCAAGAAGCAAATTATTTGAGGATCTGAGAGGTAGGCCATGAGAACAGAGGAGTTCTATCCTATCAGTAAGATATTTAGGAGCAGCTGGATTATTCAATAAACCAAAGAGAAGGGAAAGAACATGGGTATTTCTGCGTTTACGAATGTCAAGCCAATTAAGTGAGGCGCGAAAATTAGAAATATGATCAAACTTACGCAACCCATATATATATCTTATGCAAATGTTTAGAAGTCGGTCAAGTTTGTTAAGTAGGTATTCATCTAAATCTGGATAGCAGATATCAGCATAATCAAGTATGGGAAGCAACAAAGAGTTTACGAGCGTAATTTTAGTGTTGATAGGAATAAAGTTTTGCAAACGCTTGAGAGAGTGCATGCTACCGAAAACCTTGCGACTAACTTCACTGACTTGTTTACTCCATGATAGAGTTTCATCAATCCAGAGTCCCAGGTTTTTGACATGTTTGCTGTAAGGGACAGCAATCCCGTCAAAAACAATGGGAGGCAGACTTTGATGATCCAACTTAGCCAACATCATGTGAGAGCCTATTATGATAGCCTGTGTTTTTGATGGATTGACTAATAGTCCAAACCGACTAGCCCAATCGAGAGCAGTATCTAAGTCAATGTTCATGAGAGAGATAGCAGATATTACATCATCAAGTCGAAAGTGCCTATACAACTGCAAGTCATCGGCGTACAAATGGAAGCGAGAAAGAAAGAGTCCAACAATGGAGTTAATAAAGACTGAGAATAAAAGAGGAGAAAGCACACCGCCTTGAGGCACACCAGCAGTGATGTCACACCAAAGTGAAGTGACATTGTCCACCCGGACGCACTGCCGACGACCCCGAAGGTAAGAAGAAAACCAATCAAGTCCTGACTGTGAAATATTCAGAGAATGCAAGGTAGCAATGAGGATATCAGCATCAACTGAATTAAAGGCACTACTGAAATCTAGCAGAACCAGAAGAGTCAGCTGACGATCATCCATGGCAAAGCGAATATCATCTGTGATTTTGACAAGGGCTGTGGTTGTACTATGACATGGACGAAAGCCAGATTGGTATGGGCTTAAAAGATCATTAAGTGTTAAAAATTGTGTGAGTTGAGTGTGAGCAGCACGCTCCAGGACCTTGGAGAGAAATGGGAGAATAGATATGGGGCGGTAGTCTTTGAACTCAACAGGTGAGTAAATTTTGGGGAGGGGAATGACATATGCTTGTTTCCAGGAAGCAGGAAAATTACCTGACGATAGAGAAAAATTAACTATGTGTGAGATTATAGGTAGAATATTATCCAATAGTGGGACAAGTAGTTGACGACTCATACCATCAGGACCTACAGCTTTGCTTTTTAAAGAAAGTATGATCTTTTTAATTTCACAGTCAGAAACTTGGGTGAAAACGAAAGGATCTGTATCAACAAGCCGAGAAGAATGTAGTTGCCGTAATGTATTGGCTTTTAATACGGGGTCTATTGAAACAGGAGATGATGAGAAGTGTTGGTTCAGCCCATCAAGGTCAATCGAGTGATTTGCCGCAGATGAAGACTTACCAACACCTAATGTGCGTAAAAATTTCCACATGTCTTTAGGAGAGCAGTCACTAATGGAGTTGTTAATGTGGCGGCGTTTAGCATTTCTACACATCTGTGTACACCGATTCCTTGCAGATTTATACAAAGCCCAATTATGTTCGGTAGGATCACGTTTATGTTTGCGCTTCAGGGCATCACGCTTTGCCATCATGCGGCGAATGTCGGTATTCAGCCAAGGAGCGGGCATATGCTTAACACGCACAGGATGAACAGGAGCATGTTTGTCATAGAGCTGTGTGAGCACAGTAGACAGAATAGTGACCTTTTCATCAATGCTATCAGAACTTAATAGATACGACCAATCAATGTTACTTGCATCCTCTCTCAAGGCGTCTGCATCCATCTTGTTAAAATTACGCTGTAGAAGAATACGGGCTTTTTGTTTAGGAGGTTTTATATTGTAAGAAAGAAAAATTAGATCATGGTTAGAGAAACCGGGTGCAATTTTTTGGCCAAAAGCACTTACCAAATCTGGCTGAGAAACTATGATCAAATCGAGAAGTGAGTGGGAGTCATGAATGTGATAAGTAGGTTGAAGTGGGAGAATCTCTAGATTTACAGATCTAGTTAGGGCTTGAAGCTTACGGGACCGATAATCATCTTTAATTAAACATGTATTAAAATCACCTAATATAACTAGATGTTGATATTCCGAGACATATTTTTCAAGGATAATTTCAAACTGAGAGAAATAATTAATTTGAGGAGGACAATAAAAAACACAGAGAAGAAGTTTGGACGGATTGAGTGAAAGTTCCAGCAATATATATTCTGCAGAGCCAGAATATTCGGAAGGAGATTTATCAATAATTTTAAAAGAGATGTTAGCTCTAAGGTAGATGGCAACACCACCCCAGCCTTTATTAGTTCTATCATTACGTATCAATTGGAAACCTGGTAGTGAGTAACAGGTTGAAGGCAGCGTTGGTTTCAGCACAGTCTCAGAGACAAGACATGCATGTATATGCTGGCTGGTAAAGGTCGCAAGGAGATCTGGATGATGAGCTGGAATGCTTTCAGCATTTATGTGACATACATTAAAATTGTTGGCATGTTGGGAGAAAATATTATTAAGTGTGTCACCGAGATGAGGATGGGAATCCAGAGCATCATCACTGTCAGAAATAGATGAGTTAGCAGAGTAGTAACATTCAGAATCAGAGTCATCATTGGACATAAGTACTATAAGATTAAGACTAAAATATAAGATAAATACAAAATAATAAATATAAATCTAATTAATAATAATAAATAATGTTAAAAAATATCTGCAGAAAGCGCTTAAATCCAATTAATTATTGCGCCTTTCCGCACCTGTCACTGCATCCCGCTGGTTGATTGACAAGTAAGAAACTCATAAGTAATGAGAGAATACAGTCGATTTCACAATAAATTTGAGCAGAGTAAACATGGTGAAACTTAAACATAGACAACGACATAACTGCAGTCACAAAACATAACGTGTAACAGCATTAAACAAAATAAACTAAGTAGCCAAAAGAAATAAATAAGAGCCATAAAACATATGTAAAATATAACATTATTACGTTCGCACATATTGAACATGTTCGCCAAGCACCAAAATAGAAAAATAAAAAATAGTACAGATCACACTGAAAACAGTCAGTAAAAAAATTAGAAACAAATAAGTAGCTAAGTCGCTTTCCATTCAGGGATAATCCGACAGAAATATGTACAGCAGGCAACAGTGAAGATGAGCAATTCATATCAAAAGGTGTCTAACAATTCGGTAATTTATGTGACAAACACACTTATTTCAGTATATTTAGTAGAGACACATCTTTCATACACGGATTATTTTGTAAGTGAATATAGTGTAAATCGAACAGCCCAAGAAACACAAAAGCGGAAACATACATAAAGAATATGAATACGTACGAGAAGGCTGTATAGCGAAGGCCTTTGCCTTTCCATGCGGAAACAATATATTGAAACAAAGCAGCATAAGTAAACATGTCAAAGTAACTAAAGCACAGAGTACAGAAAATTATATGTTCGTTCATTGGCTATCAGTAATATTAGTGAATTGAAATCACAAAATAAGTACACGAATGTTTGCACTTCGAAGACGGCGCAGTTACTTCGGTTTAAGGCCCTTCGCCGGGGCCCTATTGCGAAGCTCGCGCGAGGCGCCACCAAAGTCGCTGCTGGGAGGTCTGGCTGCGGATGTGCCGGCTGAAGACGTAGACTTCGCATCTTGAGCAGCATCAGTCTGCATACGCACCGAAAGCGCTCGAAGCTGCTCCTCGCCTCCAACCATGTGCCTAGTGCCGTCCGGTAGCAAGACGTATATTCTGGCATCCTGCGTCCAGCATTTAGAGACGCCAAAGATCCTGCGAGACTCGGCAAATATTTTCTGCCGCACTGGCGTCAGGAACTCCGACACTGAAACACCAGTGCCTTTCAACAGGGTCTTCTTCGACCAGATGAGCGACCGTGTCTCTAATCGGGCGAACCGCACCAATACGGGACGACTCCGACCTTCGGTTGCTGGCACACGACCCAGCCGATGACACAGACGTACATCTTCCGCCGAGACTCCAGGTAATTCCAGTTTATTTATTGTGCCCAATATAGCTTCTTTCACATCAGAAACTTCCTCCTTCACACCATGAAATAACAGCACCTTTTTCCTGCTTTTTGTTTCCAGGACGTCCATCTGCTCGCTGAGAGAGGTTAGCTGTCGCCGCACTAGGCCGAGAGCGCCCCACATCAGCGTCCGAAACTGCTCGAAGTCCTGACGGATCTGGGCGACGTCACTCTGCACTGATGACGAAGGGGTATCAGCAGGCTTAGCTGCCGACACCGAGGAGTCGAGGCGAGCACCGAGGGTGCTCAAGCCCTCCTTAAAGACTTCCTCCAGCTTCCGGAGCTCCTCCATTGGATTCGGAGACATCATGGTGAACCACTGGCTAAGTTAGGAGTGAAGTGAAGTGTAAAAAGTGAAGTTAAATGGTAGACAAACAACCAACGGGGATGCAGCCGAATTAAGTGCTACATCAAGCAACCCACATATCCACAAGGAGCTGACACTTTGGACAGTAGTATTATCAAGCTCAAAATATAAAAAAAGCTGATATGTTAATTTTTAATTAAATTATTGTTGAGATGATCACTTTAGTAAACTTTTCTTGCCGCCTACCCACAGAAAAAAAAAAAAAAAAATAATGTAGTTCCAAGTCATAATAGAGCTCTGCGGCCAAAATGATGCAGCAAAAAGTCGCTATTTACAACTCGTCTATCCGGATGTAGCGATATCATTGCATAACCTTCAACGCTCACGAACAGCGCCGGAGGGGCTTGTGACGTCACGCGGCCACGCAGGGTCGGCTGTCAGTCGGCGCGACACGGCCAAGTCACGCCAAGGCATCTGTCGCGATGACGTCAGCGCTGCTTTATCTGTAACAGAGCAGATTTCACGCGGGACATCTGCCGGGTGGTTGTGGGCTGTTCAATGGCTATATTATGCTTATACCTACCTTATACTCCATCTGTGGGGCAGGATGAGTACCGAAATATTCCAGCATGCACCGTGGCATACGAACAAAATACGATCACAGGTACGTAAACTGGACTGAAGGCTCAAGTCTCATGCTGAGATTCGTAGAGATTACATGAAGGACGGGAGGTAACGATCGAAACACGAAACACATTCGTGTGGCGGCAGCAGCCACGACTTAGTGGAAAACGTCTAACTGTTAAAGTACGCTTATCGTTGACGCTTACGAATTCGCGATGCATGGGTACTGGGAATGGATTTGTGAATTGTTCACAAATCGACAATGTCAGCTTTTTTTTCTTCTGTCCGTGGAACAGATTATAGCGTTTTTTTCCTTTTTGGGCGATCGCGCTTCAGCAATTACTTGATTCCATCCCGCATCGCATGGTACAGAACACAGTAGGACCGCTCTGCCCGTACAAATGGCTTCAGTACGACTTAAACAACCTTTCGAGGTTGTTGATGAGGGCGTGAGCGTTCGCCACGTGCAAGTTGGGTCTAGCAAGGACGTCCTGCGAAGTGGTTTTAGAATGGCAAATCATGTCACGTTTCGTGTTCGCATATACAGGGTGTTCCAAAAGTCATGGATCAAACGAAAAGTGGTGATAGAGGAGGTAATTTGCAATCAATTTCACCCCATATGTAGTTACCCCATTTTCAATGGTTTAGGAGTTAGAGCAAATTTAAATTGTTCGGAAGAAATAAATAAAAATCATAAAACATATGATTTACTATTGTAATATGAAAGTGATGATCATGAAGTCATGTTTACTAGAAAGAAGCATAACTAGTAAGCTCAAAACTTTGAAAATTTTTTTTAGAAAACATAACATTTTCTTAAAAAAAATTTTTTTGTTTGAGCGGGAAGAAATTTAAAAAAAAAATTAAATTTGCTCTAACTCCTAAACCATTGAAAATGGGGTAACTACATATGGGGTGAAATTGATTACAAATGACCTCCTCTATCACCACTTTTCGTTTGATCCATGACTTTTGGAACACCCTGTAGATGTAAGCAACAACAGCTTTGAGGCTCGTCTCTGATAAAAAACCATTAGAACGAAGAAAAGACCTTCGATTTAGCATCTCACATAAATATATGCTTTGTACACCTTTTTTGTTAACCAAACAATTTTGTTCGTGTGTGTTATATTAGTGAATATGGATGATTTATCCCACCTACTGCCGTGATATTAGCCCATCAAACCACATTCCCGAAAGAACTAGATTTTTTAAATATTTCAAACCGGTCTAGACCAAAGGTGCTCAGAAAAGCCAAATTCACTTAACCTCGCCTCACCTCAGCAAGGCGCCATACCAGCAGATTTACGGACTATTGCCGAGCTATCGAGCTTGTTGAAAATACGTTTGAAAACTTCCAACGTGCCATGCCAGGCGATTCCCTGGGCGCGCTTACATTCAACTGGATGTGTGGTCCATCCGGGAACAACTCAGTTCTCAGGAATAACTGGTAACTGTTTCGACCTATTCGATCACTGTGAAAACCTACCGCCAAGTAAGCGAGGGGTCCCCACAGTTGATCTTCTCCTATACGCAAAATTAATAAAAAGTAAAATGATAAAAATGACCGGTGGGCCCGATTATCAAGAACAAATTAATAGTTGCATTTTGACTTCAAAATTTGCCAAGCTGTTAACGCACATCCCCTTACCCCGCTAGGTGATACGGTTAAGCCCGCCCGGGTTGCACCGCATTGAATAAAACTATGGTTGAAGCGGCCATGAAAATTGTCCATGATTTCCATCCAGTGTAGTGTAACGCTATTCATAAAGGCAGGGTCCTAGCATGGCACCCAATTCCTTCGGAAAATGGTGTATTAGGCTAATTTCATGACGGTAGTCGTGTGGTATTAGCCATCTATGTCAGGTTCCATAAAAAAACATCAGAAATGGGTGAATAATTAATATCATGATCATTACATTGACATTTTATTTTTATTATGGCCGGGAATACAGTCCGCCAGCTTTATTTATTAAAACGGTTTGGATAGTATTACCAGGTATTGGCACCTGTTTTCTTGCCCCTAGAAGAATGCTCATTGTCTTTTGTCCCCAGTATTTCTGCAACGACTATTTTATGTTACACACAACAAAGTTACATGTGATGTCAACGCTCAGTTTCCCTAAAAGGTTTTCCTCCTTGCAACCAGCGAAGTCTTAAATTATGATAAATCTTAAAACCGGTCTAAATATCACATTCAAATTTAAGTTCCTTGTTTTTTATCGTCGTTTATTTTGGCAATAACAGACATCGTGTTATTTTTGTTTTTATTGCCACACAATGCGTCTACACTTCATATGTTCATAGGTAGTGTATAGGGTCCCGTCGCTATTGCCAAAATGGGACAATTATGGGTTCACTCCGGTGCCTGCCACGGCCACACGCAGAAATTTCGGGAACCAATTATCAGATTTGGATGACATTGACAGGCTAGATACAGATTTATTTCAGATACACTGAAAATAGGGGCACAAACTAGGTGACCCGAACCGAGACCAAAAAGAACATAAAATACTTCGAGTAGGTATCCCATCCCTGACGTAACATTATGTGCTTTGCTAGAGAAAATATTAAATTTGAAGTTAGATGCCTGTGTCCGGCAAAATGATAGAATCTATTTCTTCAAAAAATATGAAGGTGGTTTGCTAACAATTTGTCTTAGTTATTCAGGATTTTCAAGGAATTCTTAAACCAAAGAACACAATTATATATAAAAAAACAAAATTATCAATTAGAATGTCTCTCGATTTTTTTTATAAAAACTGAGAACATTAAATAATTTTTAAAATTCATCAATTATATCAGAATCGTGAAACACATTTGTCTCTTGAAACAAAGTCGAGACCCTTGTCATATAAACACTGTTTATTCACTTGACCGGTATTTCTCACTTTAGTTATTTTGTTAACTTTTTTACATAATCCGCTCATTTAATTTCAATAGCCAGTTTAGGCGATTTGTATGTTAATTGAAGACAACCTAACTCGTACATAAAGATATATGTACATAGACTAATATTGTTTTTGTCGTCACTTATTTCGTTGAATCTCATACCTAAGATTCAAGTTGGCTAAGTAATATAAATAGTAAATCCAAACAAAAATATAATCTAATTTTGGGCTGTAACTTTGTCTGCGAAGATGACGAAATTGTCAAATAATCTCTACAACTACTCTCTCGAGCAAATTGGTGAAGTACTTCGTAAAGAACTTTCGTAATCGAAGGGCGTGTATGATGTGACCCATGTCTGTAGAAGAAGCAAAGGAAGTATGCTGCATCGTATCTTATGACACTTTATCATCTCTACATATTCCTCCGAGAAAGCGGCGTGATGGTATACGTCGATATGTAGCAAAATATCTTCCAATAGCAGCATATGAAAACTCATCCGGCCGATGAGAATCGGGTGCTTCGCATGGCTTAAGTGCAGATAAATAAATAGATAAATGATAATTATAAAAAACACAAATTCAAAATCAACAATTACAAAACAACTATAAAACACTAGAGATGAGTGTCGGTTCCTTACTATTCGACGCTAGAAGCTCGGCGGGTGTTGCGTTCGGCGCTCTCTTGTTCCCCACGCACTACACTTACGTTTGCACGGCCGGAACTGACGTGGTAAGAAGCTAACTCCGTGTCAGGACTTATGTGCCGATGGTTCCAAATAATGTTTGCTGTGTGAACTTGCTCTGTGACCAAAATATACAACTGACCACTGTCAACGAGCCTGATGGGGCACGGCAAAGGACGCTTACCTCCGTCGTCATAAATCGGTCTCTCGTAAAGTAAACAATATATTTGCGCTGTTTCAGGCTTGGCTACTATGAGTCAGCCTGTATGTACACCCTTTCTGTCCGCTGGTAGATAAATAAGTTATTTTGTGGACTAGGACATGACTCTACTTTAAATCCGGCCAAAACGGCATTGTCACGAGCGGAGCCGGGTACAGCATCCTGAGTAGTGAATATAGATCATACAGAGTAGTGAATGCTTCATTTACTTCGCATGTTGGACACGACATGTCATTACTATAATGTCCTCCCCAGTCTCCCCATACAATGTGTGTAGGTGCGGAATCACTATTGCTTATTCTGAGACGTAGTTACTAAAATGTATACGCAGGACGATTTTTTGTTAAGGTGGGCCATCCCGTTCAACTCCCCATACAAACGGAGAAAGAAGATCGCGCCCATATTTCTTGTCAGAGATCCCAAATTTTGCTCAAAATGGCTTTATTTGATCGAACTAGATGTCCGATGACCGTTGTTAAAGAGATTAGTCATCAGACACAGCTTATGTAATCAAGATTTATAATCTTTTTGGTTTTTGTTCGATTTTTGACTACAGCGGTCGTGGTTTACTTTTAGCTATAAGTCGTTTTGTAATTTAAATTTTCGTAAATATTACCAAAACATACACTATGCACATTTTTTTTTGTGGACATGTTGCATCTTCCTCATCACGGAGCCTGTCTTTTTCTTTGAAACGCGAATTTGCTCACTCCTCAGCCCGTACCGGGCTATTTTACTCGTAAATTCGAGTTCGAGTAAAACGGACGATTGGCCGTTTTGTTGTTGCCGTGCACAAAACACGAACATTGAGTTCCCTTGAATTTGAAAATCGTGTTTGTGCTTATTACCTTTGCACGTTTGATTGATACGGCAATACCAAATAGCCGCTCGGCCGTTTTACTTGAACTCGAAATTGCGAGTAAAATAGCCAGGTTCGCTGATGTTCTCGAGTTTAAACGACACGTAAAAACTGCACAATGCTGCGCGTCCCGAACTCGTAAGCGAACTAACTACCATTAGTGCATTATCACTAATACTTGGCTAGTCTGCCGCTATACGGTTTAGTTTCGGTCGCCACTCCCCTCCTTCCCTACTCGTTGGCTCCAAACGTTAACCAGGCCTATCCTTGGCCTATTTGGAACAAAAACGGTTTATTTTTTTGTAGGCAGTAAGTGAAACTTCTTAAGGTAAGTAAAGTTAGTAAAGTTTCTGTCGCAGCTGCCGTCCTTCCTTACTCTATGTGTGAACCTTAGAGGGGCCCCGGGGCGCGGCTCCGCCAGCTGAGTCGCTTGGGGTCGGGCTGCGGAGGGGGGAAGGGGGGGGGGGTTGCGGGTGCGCTGTCCCCGGATGCAAGTGGGTCAGGGCAGTAGGCCGCCGGGATGTGGGTCGCGGGACTCCTACCTGGGACCGCGTGGCAGCTGCCTGCTGACACAGCCCCACCCCGCTGTTGTCTACCATATTAATAAGTATATGTAGTATCATACTTACTATATTTACGGTTATATGTATACGTTTAATCGCTGTGTCCTTTTTTAGGGTTCCGTACCCGAAGGGTGAAAGCGTAACCCTATTACTAAGCCTCCGCTGTCCGTCCGTCCGTCCGTCCGTCTGTCACAGGGCTGTATCTCATGAACCGTAATAGGTAGGCAGCTGAAATTTTCACAGAGTGTGTATTTATTTTACCGCTATAACAACAAATAGGTCAAATAATAAACATTAAAGGTCATACAAAAATCGTGATTTTTTGTGTTCAATCTTGTACGATGGTACGGAACCCTTCGTGTGCGAGTCCGACTCGCACTTGGCCGATTTTTTCTACCCCACACCGTAAACGCTTGCTTTTGCGATATGATAAAATGTCAGCCTCGGTAGCCTAGTTGTGGCGTGGTAGTCGTCTAATCGTGGTTCGGATTCCACGTCCCTTTCGTCTTACTAGATGGTGTTAGTGTCGTCGCATTGGAAGAAATATGTAGAAGCGGCAATTAAAATAGTCTGTGTTTTCCATCCAGTTCAATGTAGCCACGCAATAGCGTGACACCTAGTTCCCATGTGGGATGTTAGGCTAATATCGTGTGATAGGTACAGTAGGTGTGGTATTAGCCATCGGTGTCTACATTTTTAGGGTTCCGTACCCAAGGGTGAAAACGGAACCCTATTACTAAGCCTCCGCCGTCCGTCCGCCCGTCCGTCTGTCACAGGGCTGTATCTCATGAACCGTAATAGGTAGGCAGCTGAAATGTTCACAAAGTGTGTATTTATTTTGCCGCTATAACAACAAATAGGTGAAATTAAAACATAATAAAAATTAAAGGGGGGGCCCATACAAAAAACGGCAATTTTTTTTGCGGTTGATAGTACGGAACCCTTCGTGTCCGAGTCCGACTCGCACTTGGCCGGTTTATCCATAAAATAATACCATTGTAATATGAGACCGTTTTCGGAGTCCTTCCTATTTTTTGAAAGCGATTGCTTTTAAGTCAGTCAGTCAGCGTGTTTGCGTCCACTGCTGGACATACGCCTCTCCAATTTTCCTCCAGTCCTCCCGGCCTTCAGCGGTACGGAACCACTACTTTCCGCCGACGCACTTGATGTCGTCGTCCCACCTGCTTTTAGTCAACCTTTATGGTTATGTTTTTCAGACTAATTTATGCTGCAATGTGGGTAAGCACATAATACTTTCTATTCTTCGGTTTCTTCTAAGTCCTCGAACATCATCTGTCTACACGTGTCTGTATGAATAAATCCTTCCACGCCAACCCCAGACGATAGTAACAAAGGCGACGACCTTTCAGATGAATACAAATCTTTTGGACATAGATAGTTATTCATGCCATGACGGCTAAAGAACTGGATGCCATACCTCAACCTTCCCTTTATTTTATAGAATCTGTGACTCTGTGTTTTCAATGTGTGGGGATAATATGCAAATTAATAACGTTTTTCAACTGGTGTTACTGGGTAGTTCAACAAGCAACAAGTACAAAAAACTGCTCTTGATATATTTTAAATTTTATGTTTAAACTGAGCTATAAAATTCTAAAATAAATTAATGTTATTTTGAACAACAATCCGTGAACAAACCTAAAAGTTGACTATAAAGTTTATTTCGGAGACGTGGCGACTGGTCCGGCAGAACTAAGGCAAGTGGCAACACTTTCACAACGCAGATGGAGTCTTTCAGTGCCCGCCTGAACGAAGCTTGTGGGGGACAGGCTGAACTGTGCAGCCTGCGCGATGACTTCCATAGCGTCCAGCAGTCCATCATGCAAACCCTCCGCCAGGTTCATATTAAGTGGGAGCAACTCGAGCAGCGCGTTGACGTTTTGGATACCCATTCATGGCGGAAGATGCTGCTATTGCGCGGCGTAGCATAATCGGTGGGAGAGGACCCAGTTGCGTCGGTCGCACAGATGTGCGACGAAAAACTCGGACTCAACAGCATTGCGGCGGCTAGCTTGTGTTCTGTCGACGACTGGGGAAGGTGGAGCGAGATGTCGGCCGGAAGCGGCCACTCCAGCGTTACAGCGATTGGTGGACAGAGCAGCGGTTTCAAATTCGAAGACAACGTTGAAAGGAACGGGCGTATCGCTTTCCGAATTTCTAACTGCCGGGCGGCGCAAGTTGGTTATTGAAGTGCGCAAAACTAATTCACAAAAGATAAATACCAAATAATATACCTTCACCCCAAGCAAGACTACAAAATAAAGTCCGGGGCCTACCCTTTACCGAGTTCCCCCTTACGTCTACCAAACACGTGAAACAGCCCACCGAATCCATCACGAAATGGTCTCGGAATTGTCTTATCGTGTCTGCCCGCCTCTAATATTCATGTTCCTGCGCCGCCGGCTGAGTTACGGACGCGAGCCACGCGAACGCCGAAAGGGCAGGCGTAATTCTGGCTTACGGACGTCGCGCACGAAATGTTAAGGCCTCCAGGGACGGTGAGTGGCAGTAGTGTCACGCTAGATATTTGTGTGAAGCGAAGGATATGGCGTACGCCAAGCCCTCCCTATGAGGCACCCGACGACGCCTATGGATTTTCGAACTTTTACGGGGGCAGTGAAAATCTTCATCACACCGTGCTTTAAATACCCAGTCAGTCAGTCAGTCAGTCAGCATGTTTGCGTCCACTGCTGGACATACGCCTCTCCAATTTTCCTCCAGTCCTCCCGGCCTTCAGCGGTACGGAACTACTGCTTTCCGCCGACGCACTTGATGTCGTCGTCCCACCTGGCGGGTGGTCTTCCCACACTCCGTTTTCCTGTCCACGGCCGCCAGTGTAGGACACGGTTACTCCAACGGTCGTCGTCTCTTCGGCTGACATGGCCAGCCCACTGCCACTTGAGCTTAGCCACCCGGTGTCCAATATCGACTACTTTGGTACGTCGGCGGATTGCCTCGTACCATATCCCGTAGCGATATTCCCAGCATGGCGGGCGGCTCGCTCCATTGCTCGCTGGGCTACTTTCAACCTTTTGACAACGGCGACCGTCAGAGTCCACGTTTCACATCCGTACGTCATAACCGGGAGGACGCACTGGTCATATATCCGGGTCTTTAAATTTTGCGGAAGGTCAGACCTCAGAGCGTATTTTAGCTTTCCGAATAAATACCCAGGTTACCCAAAATACCTCGACGGGAGTACATTGAACAGTTTGGTGGTCGAACCATTGGTTCTTATTCTGGGAGCATTTTCGTGTTACAGATTCTGAATGAATGCGTATCCTGCCTATTTCGCGTTGAGCGGTGGTAGAAAGAGGACAGAGGGATTGCGGTATATGCAGCTCAGAAAATAATTCTCCGTGGTATATACAATGAAATAGAAAAATATATGTATCCTAAAACTCTTCGGGTCAAGGGTCTTTGAATTCAGACCTGCAGTTGCGTTTTGGTCTTTGTCTGGAGTTATTTATGCGCGGAATGGATTGAGTCACACCGAACGACCATTTCGATCCATCCCTCAAAGTCAGCATGACCCACGGTAGGAAATAACAAGTCTGGACTTTACTATGGCAAATTCACTCGCTGGGTGTACAGGCTAGTGAGTGAATAAATCTCACGCATGTCGTACCATGCTATCTGATAAATTTAAGTTCACTCAGCCGAATGTCACGTCGTTTGACAGCATGATACGAAATCCAAGTAAACTTCATATTTAATCACTCACGGACCTGTTCAATTTACCATGTTAACTCCACATAAAGCGGCTGTTCTCCGCGAAGCAGTCGGCGCTCCGTGGTACTATTTTTTTATGTAACGACATGGATGGTTAAGGTGGCCTATCCCGCTCATCTCCCCATACAAAAGGGGAAAGAAGATCACGCCCATATTTCTTGTCAGAGATCCAAAATTTTGCTCAAAATAGCTTTATTTGATCGAACTAGATGTCTGATGACCATTGGCATTGCAAAATTGTGTTTGGTTTCTAAGTTATAAGGTCCGAAAGTTCGCATTTTTCGCGCGTTTTATACATTAACTTTGGAGGTGGATTACGCAATGATAAAGTAAGAATATCTTAAAAAGATTAGTCATCAGACATAGCTTATTTAATCAAGATTTTTAATCTATTTGGTTTGTGTTCGATTTTTTACTACAGCGGTCTTGGTTTACTTTTAGCTATAAGTCGTTTTGAAATTAAAATTTCCGTATATCTTACCAAATCATACACTATGCACATTCTCTTTTTTGTGGACATGTTGCATCTTCCTCATCACGGAGCCTGTCTTATTCTTTGAAACAGAGAAGGTCCCAGAGCGCAACAGAACGGTTTTGTACCGTGCCCGCGAATGAGTTAGGCCCGCCGGGTTGGGCCACCTTAATACCTTCCTGGCTACTAGGCTACAACACAACACGTGCGAGCTAGGTTTTTTGGATCAATTGGATCAATCCTACCACACCGTAAGTAAGGAAAGAGACCTACAGTTTTAGGTGGAATCAGAACCATGAACGAAAGATCCCTTAGTCGCCTCTCAAGATATAGTACGAGAGCGGACCGTTGTCAACCCTACGTCATCGAGTAACACCATGGGACCCATTTGTGGTTGTGCGGATTAGAATAGGCTTCCTAAAAATACTAGGTTGCCTGACCCAAACCTGGAACGTTTTGTGCAGTAGGTAATATTAAATCACTTTTTTGGTAGAATTTAACGTCATCGAGTAACAACATGAGACCTAGCACAATCGGTAAAGGTCATCAAGAAAAGCTAAAAAAAAGTAGGTTGGCTCGTCCTACCCTGGCACGTTCTGTGGTTGGCCGGTTTTAAAATGTCGAAAAATAAAAAAAAATACGTCATCGAGTAACAAGTTGACAATACCACCATTCGATAGTCCTATGAACATGCTTCATAAAAAAATTAGGTTGGCTGCCCTCAGCCTGGCACGTTTCCTAGGCGGCCATGTTGAACGTCGGATGCGCCCAGTTCTTATATTCATCAATTGTTAAATTAATATAATATAACAGTTTTGTGATATATCTATCTACAAACAGTGATGTTTTTATTGATCAGAACTCATCTTGAATAGGTTAAAACAAAACAAAATGAAATATTTGTGATATAGGTATTGATTCAATGCGTGATATTAGGGCATTTTCGTATCTAATTATTAACTAAGTTTAACTCAAGTTAACTTTAGGTTATGATGCACATAGTTCCGCATACTTGAAGAGTAAAAACCGGAAGTTTCATATACATATGCTTTCGGAATCTACCGTATGGATCATTCAACGTAGGGAATCGCAACTCCAGTCAGCCCATGCCTACGGCATAAGAGGCGCACGCTTTAAATTCTGCCACGGCCCTCGTTATTACAAAATTTTAATCAGATTGAATGTAAACATAACGTAATGAAGATTTTTTAATAGTCGTAATAAAATAAATCGCCACAAAACTTAAACCCATAAGTGAAGTATCTCAAAGTTACTATTCTTTAATTCACATGAATTTAGGGTAAATATTCTAGTGTATATTTCCATTCTTTAAACATTTCAATGTATATGTTTTTGCCGGGTCTATACAAAAGTACATGTCCACATCGTCACTCACATATTAAGGTGGCCCAACCCGGCGGCCTCAACTCATTTGCGGGCACGGTACAAAACCGTGCTGTTGCGCTCTGGGACCTTCTCTGTTTCCAAGAATAAGACAGGCTCCGTGATGAGGAAGATGCAACATGTCCACAAAAAAGACAATGTGCATAATATATGATTTGGTAAGATTTACGAAAATTTTAATTTCAAAACGACTTATAGCTAAAAGTAAACCACGACCGCTGTAGTCAAAAATCTAACAAAAACCAAATAAATTATAAATCTTGATTAAATAAGCTATGTCTGATGACTAATCTTATTAAGATATTCTTACTTTATCATTGCGTAATCCACCTCCAAAGTTATTGTATAAAACGCGCGAAAAATCCGAACTTTCGGACGTTATAACTTGGAAACCAAACACAATTTTACAATGTCAATGGTCATCAGACATCTAGTTCAATCAAATAGAGCTATTTTGAGCTAAATTTTGGATCTCTGACAAGAAATATAGGCGTGATCTTCTTTGCCCTTTTGTATGGGGAGATGAGCGGGTTGGGCCACCTTAAGGAAGTTTAGTAAGCTTTGGCGTCACTCTTTCTTTATTGACGTATCTCTTTTATTTTATCATAAACAAGTTGCAATGTATCCAAACCGAAGCGGAATTTTAAATTAACAGCTCTTAAGTCGTAGGTATAGTTTAAATAATACCTGAAAAGCTCTGTAAAATATTTATGTATTAGTTATAGAAAACATATACATCTAAATGTTTAAAGGATGGAAATAACCATGAATATTTAACCTAAAGTCATGTGAATACAAGAATAGTAACTTTTTGGCGATTTATTTTATTATGACTATTAAAATTCTTCATTACATCAGGATAACATTCAATCTAATTTGAATTATCTAATGAGGAGCTCCGTCGCAGAATGTAAAGCGTGCGCCTCTAATGTCGTAGGCATGGGCTGACAGGGGTTAAAGAAAGGACCTTAAAGCGATGCACACTCGAGTGGCAACAAGAAAACATTTCAAAACCTGTGTACGATTTAGTCCTTCTGATGAGTCTAGTGTTAGATCCAGAATTAATACTATTATTTCTGTCATGAACTACTATAGTGACCTGTAAACAAAGAGACAAATTACAAAACCTTATTATTCTTACAGCTAAAAAAAACGACATAATATTAAACCTTTAAATGCTACCACCTACAAAAAAATAAGAGTACAATGGTTTGAGAACAGTCAGTCAATCCGTCAGCGTGTTTGCGACCACTGCGGGACATACGCCTCTCCAATCCTTCTCCAGTCCTTCCGGCCCTCAGCGGTACGGACCCACTGCTTTCCCCGACGCACTTGATGCCGTCTTTCCACCTGGCGGGTGGTCTTCCCACACTCCGTTTGCCTGTCCACGGCCGCCAGTGTAGGACACGGTTACTCTAACGGTCGTCGTCTCGTCGGCTGACGTGACCAGCCCACTCATAACCGGGAGGACGCACTGGTCATATGTTCGGGTCTTTAAATTTTGCGAAAGGTCAGACCTCAGAGCGAATTTAAGCGTTCCGAAGGCGGGTTGGGTTGCCTTCGGAAAGCTTAAATTCGAATCCGTTGAAAAATGGGCCGTCGAAATCTCCCTCCTGGGGTGCAGAATCGACCACCGCTACATCGAGGTACTCCGAATTCTGTATCGGTCCGCGACGATGACTGTGAGGCTCCATGAAAATACCCCACCCATCCCTCTTGGTAAAAGCGTTAGGCAGGGGGATGTGATCTCAAATCAAATAAAATCAAAAATATCAAATCAAAATATTTTTATTCGCAGTGATTACATTACAATATTAAGAATTTGCATAACAGATATAATATTGATACCAATCATGTGAATTCGTCGTTTTACACAATAATATTAAAATAACTTAAATCGTAGAAAGTTTTGTCAAGCAACCATGTACTTAAATTCTTTTTAAATCTTATGTTAGTTTCTTCTCGCAAGTCTCTTGGTAGCTTATTATACATATTAATACTATTGAAGTGGACACCCTTCTCAAATTTTGATGTTGAGTGTGCAGCTTGCTGGATCACATTTTTATTTCTCGTCGAATATCCGTGTTCAAAATTATTATATAATTCCGGGTAATTTCTCACATAAAAAATAGTTCTTTGTACGTACACATCATACATAGTATGCAATTTTAGGTTTTTAAACCAAGGCGTGCAAACAAGTGCGTCCCATTTAGAGTGTGTAATTATCCGAATTGCTTTCTTTTGTAGTCTAAATACTGAAACCGCTTCCCCTGAAGAACCCTAGAACTCAATGCCATTGGTCATGACAGAGTATAAATAACCGAAGTAGGCACTCTTCAGGGTATCTAAGTCACAGCATTTAGACAGAGTTCTGAGGCAATAACAAGCTTTTGTTAATTTATCACAAACATGTTGAATGTGTTTGTCCCATCGTAACTTTTGATCCAACGTGAAGCCTGAGAATATAGTAGATATTGCAAACGTTATGACTACATCGTTATATTCGATAAACATCTCATCATTCATTTCATGTTTAATATTTTTCATCTTAAAATGTACACAGTGTGTTTTAGCACTATTTAACATTAACCCATTTGCTGCGAACCATTTACCCAACTCCTCAATTATTTTTAATTAATTGTAAGACGTGTTTCAATACTTTTATCAGTAACAATTACATTTGCGTCGTCAGCGTAAATTACTATGGTTTTCGCGAGAAGTACTAGCATAGTGTCTTTTGCAATGTCATCAATAAAAATAATAAACAGCAATGGTGCCATGATTGAGCCTTGAGGTACTCCGTAGTCGGTTTCAAATAATCGTGATACAGAGTTATCGAAAATACCATTTGTTCTGTTTTTATATCTTATATTTACGTTACTTTCTCACCCACATTTTCTCGCCCAAGCTCTTCACAAACGCATCGGAATATGTGTTCAAGACGCTTGAATGGGACAACATGGGTATCAACGTTAGTGAATATTTTACTCAGTTATCTTCGCTACGCCGATCACATTGTTCTTCTGTAAAATTCCCGAGTTCAGCTTTAAACCATGCTGGAAGACCTTTATAAAGCATCGATAAAGGTAGGTCTGAAGATGAACCGGGATAAAACCATGGTCATGGCGACTGAGGGTATGACGGGAGGACAAATCGAACGTGCACGTAGAAGTGATCGAACAGGTTGAAGACTACGTATATCTCGGTCAAATCCTGCGGCTTGGTATACAAGTACTGTCTTTGGAGGTTGAGCGACGGATTCAACTGGGTTGGGTTGCCTTCGGAAAGCTTAAATTCGCTCTGAGGTCTGACCTTCCGTAAAATTTAAAGACCCGAACATATTACCAGTGCGTCCTCCCGGTTATGACATGACGTACGGGTGTGAAACGTGGACTCTGACGGTCGCCGTTGTCCAAAGGTTAAAAGTTGCCCAGCGAGCAATGGAGCGAGCCATGCTGGGAATATCGCTACGGGATATGGTACGTAAAGAGGCAATCCGCCGACGTACCAAAGTAGTCGATATTGGACACCGGGTGGCTAAGCTCAAATGGTAGTGGGCTGGTTACGTCAGCCGAATAGACGACGACCGTTGGAGTAACCGTGTCCTACACTGGCGGCCGTGAACAGGCAAACGGAGTGTGGGAAGACCACTCGCCAGGTGGGAAGATGAGATCAAGTGCGTCGGCGGAAAGCAGTGGTACCGTACCGCTGAGGGCCGGGAGGACTGGAGAAGGATTGGAGAGGCGTATGTCCAGCAGTGGACGCAAACACGCTGACTGACTGACTGACATTGCGAAAATTGTACCCATTTTCTCGAAGCACAGGGTCCATTTCGGTGAAGATATGGTCCTTGTCACACAACCGCTGTGCTCTGAGTCTCAATGCTCTTGCGACCGATTCCAAATGCACCGGAGCATGATGCGAAGTAGCTTGTAGACAACGATTTGTGTGTGTCGGCTTGCGGTACACTGTGTGGCTTAGGATTCCATCCAATCGTCGAGCAACAAGTACTTCCAAGAACGCCAAAGTGCCTTCCTTCTCACAATCTACTGTATATTTTATATTTGTGTGAACCTAATTAAGATGAGAGATGAAAGCGTCGAGTGATTGGCGACCATGTGACCAGATTGAAATCACGTCATCCACGTACCGTACCCAAAACATTGACTTAAGAGGTGAAGTTTGCAATGTGCGGTGTTCCAGCGGTTCCATGAAAAGGTTTGCCACCACGGGTGTCACTGGTGTTCCCATTGCTACACCTTCTCGCTGAATGTAGTATTGTTCGTTCCACAGAAAGTATGTCTTAGTGAGACAATATGGCAGGAGCTTGACGCACTCAGTGTCGATGTCGTTGCTGATGACTAAGTTTCTGATGATGTCGAGGGACTCTTGGAATGGTACGTCTGCATACAGCGACTCGACGTCAAAGCTCACTAATAGATCCATGCATGCCAACTTCACTGTAGACAACAATTTCACAAAATGGGCCGAATCTTTAACGTAGGACGACGTCTTGCCAGACAGGGGTTGAAATATTGAGGCGACATGTTTAGCGAGGAGGTAGGTAGGAGCATTTATCTGGCTGACTATTGGTCTAAGGGGGTTCCCGTCTTTGTGAATTTTAGGAAGACCGTAGAAGCGCTACCACCGCATTTCCGCTACTACCTCGACCCACACCTATGACTTACGACCACGGCGAGTCTAGTTGTCAGTCGTCTGCTGCGTACGAACGTGGCGGACAACCTCCTTGACAACGGGCTGAACGATCAGCTCAATACGTCGGCGAATGTCTCCTCCCGCCTCGTGAAAAGCCGTAACATTTTTCAAATATATTTAACGATCACGGTAATCCCAAAAGTATCACAAGTAAGGTTATTTCTTTAGTTATAGCTGAAGATAGATCATTTGCTGTATTTAATACATCACAATTCACATTACGTATTTGGGTCCCCAGTGCATTAAACTCGTTTTACTGTCATATAAACGTAGGTTATTGGCTTCACACCATAATTTAAGTGAGTTCATAGCTTGTATAAAGAACTCCCGTAGTTCTGATATACGATTCTTTCAAATTGATGATTTGTCATCAGCAAATAAAATCATATCATTATCTGTTGCGATGCAGCTTGAAATATCATTTATAACAACATATAAAACCAGTTCTAGTTTTCCTGGAAGTATTTTGTGATCTACACAGTCAAAAGCTTTTGATACATCACAGAAAATGCCGTAGGTGCTCATAGATTTAACCAGAGAAGTTAAAATAGATATTAACATCAAGGCAATGGCATCTCCTGTTGACCTACACTTACGAAATTAATTATAATTAATAACACTGTGAATGTAAGGACACAGGCCGATAATTTTCAACATCATTATGAGATCCGTTTTTAAGCAATGGTATTACCCTAGTAATTTTTAATAAGTCTGGAAATGTGCCATCTTCAATACAATTCTAAGAGGTTCTATAATACTGCCCCATATGGACTTTAACAGATTAGTAGATATGTTCCATAAACCTTGCGGTCCTTTGGACTTAAGGTCTGTTACTTTTTGAATCTCAGAACAGCTAACAGATTCAAAAGTGACAGACTTCTTATTGCGTGGTAAAAATATTTTGAGTTGCTCTAATGCGAGATTTACAATTTATTGGATGTATTTAGTTGTATCTTGCGCGACAGAAGAAAAATATTTGTTGAAATTAAATTATTTGCAACCATTGCACCCAATCAATCAATATATCACAAATATTTCATTTTGTTTTTTTTTACCTATCCAAGGTGAGTTCAGATCAATAAAAACATCACCGGTTTATAGATAGACATATCACAAAACTGTTATATTATATTAATTTAACAATTGATTGAATATAGGAACTGGGCGTATCCGACGTTCAACATGGCCGCGTAGGAAACGTGCCAGGCTGAGGGCAGCCAACCAAATTTTTTTATGAAGCATGTTCATAGGACTATCGAATGGTGGTATTGTCATCTTGTTACTCGATGACGTATTTTTTTTTATTTTTCGACATTTTAAAACCGGCCAACCTCAGAACGTGCCAGGGTAGGACGAGCCAACCTACTTTTTTTTACCTTTTCTTGATGACCTTTACCGATTGTGCTAGGTCTCATGTTGTTAATCGATGACGTTAAATTCTACCAAAAAAGTGATTTAATATTACCTACTGCACAAAACGTTCCAGGTTTGGGTCAGGCAACCTAGTATTTTTAGGAAGCCTATTCTAATCCGCACAACCACAAATGGGTCCCATGGTGTTACTCGATGACGTAGGGTTGACGACGGTCCGCTCTCGTACTAATATGCATGGGAAGATATTTAGTGCGACCGCTTGTATTATTTCTGAGTGCTGGAACCCACCCAGCACGCGAACGACTGCAGGGAGCTTTGTCGTGTCGCGAGCGCATCGACGCACAGAGGGACGTCTAGAACATGCTAGGTGGACAAAAATATTGCTAAATTTGGAAAAAATACTTAAAAAAACTATGACCTTTGTTTGACTGTTTTTACGTCGGATTCTTAATTAATTTTACCATAGCATCGTTTAGATGGTTTTAGAAAATACTGGTTCTGGAAAAAATACTAAAAAAAAATTATCCTTTGTTTAGACCTTAGGTATGTTAAGTTTAGGGTTTAGTACTTGTACAGGAAATTATAATCCGGGAAAAATAAAAAATAAATAAGATTTGTAAACTGAAAGTTTACGAATCTATTGTAACTGCAATCTTGTTCTGATAGGTGAGCTGAACTTTCCATAGTTTGAAGAACTTATTTCTCGAAAGTCGAGAAGTTTTTAAAAATCGTGTGCCATGTATGAACGGCGCAAAAAAGCGCAAAAGGAGACGTATGTCATTGTAAACGGCATTCGTTGTGCTAAATAAAAATAGTAAAAATCTTTGGTTATTGAGTGGTGAAAATAAAGTTTATGTACATTAAAGTTTCAACGTTTGCATTTTCCAGCTCCAAAATCGCCCCAGAATGATAATTATATACTATATCTTCGTATCATATTCGAAAACTCACAACTTTCAGTAAACGTTTGGCATTTGAACTCGCCAACTATTGCTTAATACCCTGGCTTTATTATTATCTCAGAATAGGCTAGTGACTTTTGTCCACCTAGCATGTTTTAGACGTCCCTCTGTGCGACGACGCCGCGCTGCTTTCAGGCCTCGCCGCTCCGCGCCGGCGATCCAGTGCATGACGAAGCCGCTATCGGCGCGGAGACTTTCTATTCGGCACGGCATCGCGTGACTCGCCCGCGCCCGCGGCGGCACGGCACGCCGGGGTGGGCGGCACGCTCCGCTTGGGGAACTCGGCGTCCCCATCCTCGACATTTCCGTCTGCACGTACCCGCCTTCGGTATAGCTGTCGCGGGGACGTGATGAAATCGGGGATTTCATCAAACACGGACATAATAAATGACGACTCGATTTTATCATTTCCTTTAAACAAATTAGTCGCTCATCTCCCTATACAAAAGGGGAAAGAAGATCACGCCCATATTTCTTGTCAGAGATCCAAAATTTTGCTCAAAATAGCTTTATTTGATCGAACTAGATGTCTGATGACCATTGGCATTGCAAAATTGTGTTTGGTTTCTAAGTTATAAGGTCCGAAAGTTCGCATTTTTCGCGCGTTTTATACAATACCTTTGGAGGTGGATTACACAATGATAAAGTAAGAACATCTTAAAAAGATTAGTCATCAGACATAGCTTATTTAATCAAGATTTATAATCTATTTGGTTGTGTTCGATTTTTTACTACAGCGGTCTTGGTTTACTTTTAGCTATAAGTCGTTTTGAAATTAAAATTTTCGTAAATCTTACCAAATCATACACTATGCACATTGTCTTTTTTGTGGATATGTTGCATCTTCCTCATCCCAGAGCCTGTCTTATTCTTTGAAACAGAGAAGGTCCCAGAGCGTAACAGCACGGTTTTGTACCGTGCCCGCGAATGAGTTAGGCCCGCCGGGTTAGGCCGCCCTAATTTGGTATTCGGCTGCAGTCCTTCCTCCAGTAATCAATGCTTTTTACTAACAAAGTGTTTAAGATTATACATAATTTGATTAAACGCTTCACCTGAATTGTGGACATTGTCTGCAAAGATTGAATGATAGTTCAAGCAGGAATCTTGGAACATTTGGAATGGAGACCCCAACTCCGAAAAATCGTCTATACCATGGAGAATGCTCGCGGGAGCTGCATAACGTTATCCCTACGCCCCCTTTCTACCATCGCTTGATTCTGAACAGGTAGGGAATGCACCCATTCATTGTCGACATTCCTAAATTAGGAATCAACCGATCCTCTAAATCCTTTATCTCTAGTGTCTGTAAGCTATGGAATGGACTATCTTCCTAGGTATTTCTCCCAAACTTTCGACCTGGACTCCTTCAAACATGTGAAGAAGCACCTGGCTACCGGCATGGTTTTCGCAGACCCCGTGAAAGTTAGAAAGCCCCTAGGCATCGTCGGGCACCTGGCGTATTCCATATGCCGCGCATCATCCACCCGCGCCTGCACCCGGCCAATTTGTCTGAAACTCCAATTAGAAACTCGCTCAATTATGCAGCGTTCGCATCTCGTGACTAGCGCTCGGCCGTAGCCAGAAGTAACCGCGGCGCGGTGGCGCGGCGGCGTGCCCGCAGCAGCGTGCCCGAGGCGGCGTGCCCGCGGCGGACACGCGACCGCGCGGAAACGGACATCAACACGCACCGCGCTAATGGGTGGCGCTGCGGGCGCACGCGAGCAGCCAGCGCCCGCGCTGAGCGGGGCGGCGGGCGTGATGGCATGCGGCGCCTCCGCGGCACAGCATGGCACTGCACGCCAGCTCGGCACGGCACCGCAAGTTCATCACTCCAGTTGCAGCTGTCGTAGCGAATGTCTCATCTTCACCTCGACAGCCTCGTAGCGATCTAAGGTGAGTAAGGCGACCGCCAATTCCCGTCTCCACGTCCAACTCGCCTCCAACAACTTCATCGTGTATTCAGCAGGGACTTGTAAGATTTGGATTTGGTATAAGATTGGAAGTGGATTTGGCTTTTCTGAACTTTACACCGGTTTCCCATTCAAAAAGAGATGTGAAGGTATTTTTACTAATGTGTAACTAGAATTTAATGTAATTATGTAAGCACGGCGCACCTCATCGGAACTATAGGTCTAGAACTAGGAACGTGGAATTCGATACTCGGCCAGCCTCAGCGATCAACGGTCACCCATCCCAGGGTCGGACAATCCTTCCTCCTTAGCCGATTGTTACGACATGCACGGAATGAAATTCTGAAATAACCTTCTCTAATCCACCTCCAATTGTATAAAACGCGCGAAAAATCTAAAGTTCGGACCTTATAACTTAGAAACCAAACATTATTTTAAAAAGCCAATGGTCATCAGACATCTAGTTCGATCAAATAAAGCAGTTTTTAGTATAATTGTCGATCACTGACAAGAAATATGCGCATGATCTTCTTTCCACGTTTGTATGGTGAGTTGAGCGGGAAGGCCTACCTTAAATGATCTCCCTGCTCAGTTCACGATGTCCTAGTCGCGAGAATAACGTATAAAGGGAAAACTTGCCCCAGTCACGCCCATTGTTCTTGATGTTAATTTTGTGTTCTAGGTTACTTTAAAAATGCATGCGCTCTCCGTTTCAAGTCACACTATCCCATCAAAAAACAACATACCAAAAAGACAAGAACATCAATTTTCTCACTTGGCACCGTGCAGATTACGGCGTAAATAGATAACTTAAATCTGAATCCAAATATTATTCACCCAAACCCGTTTGAGACCAATTGGAAATCTAAATGTCAAATCTGCCTCGAATAAAAAAAACTTGGGGAAAATAGTCAGCCAACGGTCACAAATAGCCGAGTTTATTACCATTATGTTTTCAATCGGGCACTGAATTTTAATAAGCTCCGAGATGGTCGAACCTGATTTTCTACTTCGGTGCAGGTATGTATGTATGTACCAACATTTGACGTCAACACGATATTAAGGCGACGACATTATTAGATCCACGTCAGTAGACAGGAAAGGTGAGGCCAAAATCACATCACAATAAAGTCGTTAAAACGATAATAGCAACTCTGAGATCACGTTTGTGGCGTCTTCGCACAATTTGGGTGTTTTATAGCCCATTGTCTGTTTCTGGACGGTTATTACTGACTTAGCGTATATCACGTCTCCGCCTACGGAAAGTCATACAGTAGCTAAGATTTTCGCATATAACTCTGAAGACATGTTGATATTTACCTTAAAATCAACCTATATATAACTTAAACAAGATATCAGTGAATCATTCATGCGAATTATTTAAGAATATCTCCAATTCTTACCTCACAAACATCTTGATTTAAATAGGAACTACATTGCAATTATTTTAACTTCTGGTAATCAAAGTAAACTAAATTACGCCACAGATTGATTGATCCGCGGATTCGACTAACTTAGTGAAGAATAACCCGGCAAAGAAACTTGGTTTATTAGCAGTTAGAAAAATCTCGTCCACATAAATATTTAATACTCATTTATTTACTAAGGCAACGAACAAAGTATAAAAGAAACAGCATCCCACGATGTGATCGGCTTAAAATAGAACTGAGCACAAAATGTGTTACTGATCGTGTGCTTATTTATTGGGATTCATAGCAGCCAAGGACCAAATGACCTTGGTCAAAGTGACATTAGCAACAAGTTTGGATCAGGTCTAAACTTGTTGCCAATGTCGTGCGGATTTTTAATGCAATCTACTAAAAATGCACTTATTCATCGATTATATTTTATAGATTATAATTATTCCTATCTGCAGCCAATATATTCGGACATGACATTGGACTGCATAGATATTCGTCTTTTATAAATTATACCATGATACCATAGCAGCGCTGAATTTAATTTTGAACTAAACAACCTTTACGTGGCTCACTGTTAACAGGAAAATGCCGCAGTATCCACAATAATACGACTACATGCTTCATACTACATGAATCACTTGGATTTAAAAGGATTATCGTGTGTCATAATCAAGTTTACAAGTAAGCTAATGAAATAACTGATGACGTCATTTCCGCATCCAGCTTCCAACTTCTTCACAGGTTTTTATCATACTTCTCCATTGTTGCATGACATTTCGGCAACTTTTAGGTCATCTGTGATAAGACGCAAAGGTAGAAGATTTTCTTACTAGGATTAAGATGTAAAACTCTTTGGAAATATTTTTTCGCTTTAATAAATTGGCAACCAAGGCTTTGCACGTCCGAGCCTGCCATTGGTCGGCCGGTCGTATGAGAAATTTGTAATTCTACCCGCGCTCGCAAAATCCCGTTGACGGGCCCTGAATGCTGATAGACGATTTTACGTGACCGAGACCCAAGTACGCTGATGCTAAAGTAAACGAGGAACAAGAAGGGGAGGGGAGGGAACGGGCTGCTAGCTGGCCAACGGGTCATTTGTATGCAAGGCGTCGCCGATGGCGGACGCGTCGACACATACATATAGAGGAATTGAAGGACCGTTCGGACATGGAAAGTGATATACGCCCACACTGCTTATTTTATTGAGCTTAGTTTGTAGAGAATCCTAATTTTGCCAGCTGTGCGATTACTGTCACCTTTCGAAGATGCCCATTCTGACTCATTATCAAATTCAATTGATAAAATTGAAGACAATAGAAAAATTTAGTGGGTATTTGATTCCTTGCATCGAAAAATACAGCTTGATAAAATGGCCAGCAATGAGATTGGATTGTTGGATGGTTGACCGCAAACCGAAATAGGTAACCTACATTAACATTTACGTATGTTATACGAACAGGAAATTTACCACTAATACATGCGTATGTATGTATATTCGTTTAAGAGGAAAAGTCCTTCTGGCGTTCGGCACGTGATCTGTTTACTATGCCTCATGTAAAATACATAGAATATATTTAAATTTGTATTTTGTATTCGAAACCTATTCATAGCTGTATTGTGTCTGTCCATTTATTTTTCAAACACAACTCTTTTCTTTTTTGCAGGTACTCCATCTGCTCCGCAACGGTCCGCGGAGGCTTTTTGTTCGAGGTTCGCTCTTTATTTCTCATTTGCTTTTGGCGTTCGTTTTAACTCCGTTTCGTTTCCTGCAATTTCTGGGCACCAGCTGCCGGTTTGGGTTTGTTTTTGATGCATGGAACGATCCTTTGTTGATTTTTTCGGTTCGTTATTTAACCGTCCCAAACAGGTGTATCGGTAATTTGGAAGTTCGTGCCGTAAGTTGAGAATAATTTGCAGTCCCCATTGTTTCGTCTGGAACAAACAAGTAAGTACAGTTTTTTTACATTTAATTTACATGTTAGTTAAGTATGCTAAGGTTAGTTTTATCTTAAATAGGGTAGAAGTGGGAAAGGATCCTCAAGGAAATTAGAGTTTTTCTCTCCGTGTACTATTTGTTTGGAGCTGGAAGACGTAATCTTCGGTCCCCATTCTATCATAACTCAACGCACAAGGCATGGAGTACACCCGATCACTATCCAGATTCTTCCCATGAAAACCTTCAAGTCTTTACAACTGAAACAGAGGAAAAGTCAAGACCTCTTTCGGTCATGTAAACGTCACAGTAAAAGGGACGCCAAATTTCACGTTGTACATAAAAAGGTCGATGCGCAATTCGTATATAAACGTTTTACGTATTGCGAACCGTAAGAAATTGCAAGAACAGCCTCACATACATGCTAGGCAACAGCGTGTCGTAGCCCATTGCAACCTAATGTGTTATAGCACTCAACATTTTACGACCGAGTCTGATGTCGTTGACCACCGTTGCACTCAGTTCTCAGTTACCTAAAATTCATCAATAGTTTTGTAAAATAATTCAAGGATACCTTTTTAAAGAAAATTACCGAACATTTCTAACGTCCTTTATTTCTAAAGCATTTCGCTTATTGCATGCCCCAATATATTTCCAAATCCTTCATCGATTCACACTTGGAAAGTGAAAGTTTTACTGCACGAGAACCAAATACATTTATAACTCCATAAGTCCATAACTGCATCCTGGGTATAAGGTTACTTACTCTATATTTTCTCATTTATGGAAAGAGGAATCACTAGTTACCACTTGGACCATAACTTGATACTGCATGATCCGCATACTCCATACTTTGATACTGCATACCTATGTAATTACGATTGTATACCAAAATGCAGACGATGATTTGGATTGCACGGAATGAGTTCATGCGGGTACATAATGTACCTATTGAGCTGGTTGGCAATGTATTACAGATGTATCTACTGTGGGAATCTTCACACGGAGCGTCAAGAAACAAAGACCGCATTACACAGCAGAGCTTCCTTGCTTCGTAGGACGAGAGCTAACGTCCATTTTGTTTGACTTGACTTGAAAATATTTGAACATTTGGTTACGCTTTCAACGAGCATATCATTTTATTTGATTGCATACAAACCAAAAATAGCGTCCCTTGATTGGAACTCGCCTACAAAATGTTGTCGATGTACCATGCATTCTTTTTTACAATGTATTTAGATTGCACGGGATAAATAGCTTACTTACATTGGTATTGGTATTGCAGAGCAGACAGGCACAGAAAATAAGATGTGAGATCAATCAGAAGTGGATGTTAAATATCATCATATATATAAAACAAAACATGGTAAAGTCAACAATTAAATGAGAAAACAACCCTTTCGCGAAAAAATGCTGTATAAAACAACTATTGATGCTCATCTATAGTTGTTTTAAGCCGCTCGTAGCCTAGTGGCGCGAGGACTTGCCTAGCATCCCAGAGGTTTTGATTCAAATCCTCACCCCGTTTATTCTTTCTCTTTCTAAGTTGGATATGTGCATTTCGTCACGAATGCGAGCTGCTCCATGGTTCGGAATCCATGTAAAACTGTAGGTCTTCTTCCCCTACTAGGTGATAGGGTTTAAGCCCGCCCGAGTTGGTATCATCGCATTGGATGAAAATATGGTCGAAGCGGAAATTTAAAAAAAATCCGTGTTTTCCATCCAGTTCAATGTAGCCGTACTCATATGAGGAAAGTCCTGCCACGGCACCTAATTCCTACGGGAATGTGGTGTATTGGGCTAATATAATAACGGTAGTTTTATGGTATTACCCATCCATGTCAGTTTGCATAAAAACATTCTATGCTTGCCACATTGCACTTTTCATTTCATTTCATTTCATTTATTTAAACTTTTTGGTAGTCAAACTGCACCAAGTTACGTCATAAAGATCCGCGGATTCGAGCAACCCTCAGTTTAAGTTACTTACAACTAATAAAGTTACTAATGCAATTATATAAATTAATATACTTTATAACATTACAAGTACACTCTGCTGTATACACTGTCTTCGCGTTTATACGTGTCCAATAGAATATGCTATGGATGATAGGGGAAGCGACTGCTCCGATAAAGACAACGAGTCGACTATTAACTGTTCTGCCCTGGTTACATCCCTATCCCAGAATGTACTTTCATAATGTAGCCGAACTGTTACATGTGTTTACTGCGCTGCCTCACTGCTCTGCTATTATGTGGAATGAACGTAAAAGATAGTCGAATAGTTCGATTGCGTTCACGGGCCTTAACCTTAACATTATTTACTTTAAATTTGTATTTAAATATGCATTTAGAGCATGCTAGTATTTAGCTGAAGCTAATTATAACACGCCTATGTGCAAGCCAAGCGTTAAATTCCAGAATATGATTTGATACGAGACTGAAAAAAACTTTAATACTTATGAAATCGCTCATTCTTTCCCGCTTCTATTTTTATTACAATAATATCACATCGCACGGATTGCGGCCGAAGTGACGCAGCAGTGACGTAATTCGCCGCGAGCCTGCTCCCGTCGTAAAAGTTTCTGCGTCGATTGGCCGGCACAATAACGGCCAGGGTGGGAACGCTTTTTACACGAAATTATTGTTCGTGCGTTCGCCTCGTATTGAAATCGAGCAGACGACGCTTGGAAAAGGATTCCACCTTGCGTGCACGTGAGAACGGGAATGGGGTCGTGTCATGGTGCCGACCGCGACGAACACCGTCGCGATGAAAACTTCATAGTGGGACCATTACTTATTCCGTGGTGGAACTGTAGAGGAATTCTCAGATGGTGGAATTGATAAAATCACGATTGGTTCTCTAGTTGATTCGAGTCCAGCCCAGTAGGTTTTAGGGTTCCGTACCCAAAGAATGCCAACGGAACCCTATTAATAAGCCTCCGCTGTCCTTCCGTCCATCCATCCGTGCGTCCGTCTGTCACAGGGCTGTATCTCATGTACCGCAATAGGTATGCAGCTGAAATTTTCACAGGGTGTGTATTTATTTTGACGCTATAACAACAAAGAACAAATAGTCAAAATTCTAAAATAATAAAAATTGAAGGGATGCCCCATACAAAAAACTAGATTTTTTGTGTTAAATCTTGTACAGTGGTACGGAATCCTTCGTTTGCGAGTCCGACTCGCACTTGGCAGCCCGAGCTTTACGTCCGATTCTTAGTAAATAAATAAAAGTGTTTTTCTAATTCCACAAACACACATAAAACTTTTTTATCGCAAGGACTTTGTCAGTGATACACTTGTGAACCTACCACTTGTAATATTACTATAAGTATATTTACCAGGATAGACCAACCAATAGGTAACGGTTTTACTAAAATATTACTGATAAACTCTATGATAACGCTCATTAGTTTCAATGTTATATTTTTATTTTGATTTTACTTAAATAATTCATAATTTTCCTAGTCAGTATGTACCCTATGTCTACTATATGATGTTGAATACGTGGTCACGTGATTTCGATTAATTTTATCTCTTTTTAGTTTCTGAATACAATTAAGAATTACATCAATGAACTGAATGTATTTGTTAAATTTCCACCCAGCGATTAAATTAAATCCTAAAGGTTACATAGTCGGGCATCCTTTCCTTGCCTGCTGAAGCACATCCGATCAGTGGTTCGAGCTTATATTCTTCTTAAACCGCTTAAAGAGGCACCTTTATGATTTCATCTGTGCATATTCGAACATATTTCGGTTCGGTTGTGGCTTCTTGTGGAAACAGAAAATGAATAAATTATCCGAGTTATTCATTTTCTGTTTCCCTTTTTTAGTTTAGTAGTAAAAGCTCGCTATGTAATTGTGAGCAAGGCGCTTTTTAATAACCCAGATAAAATCATCCGGCGCTGTTACATTCGGGGACTAGCGAGCCAGTGAGTTGTTGAAAATATCGAAAAAGTCTGGCCACTTCTGAGTTAGGATCACCATTGTTGGATAACGCTGAAATTATCCATGATGAATCTCCAAATTGTATTTTATAATTGGTGAAAACAAAAGAATACTTAATGTCAGTGACAATGTCATATTTTTTTTTTAACCCCGTCGTAAATTTTGCCCCACCCAGTATACCCCCCATAGCGGATCACTATCATCGAGCTTTCACTGGTGCCACTTTCTTAATTTCTGCCTTGCCCTAAAGGAAAAATATGTCACTCGTTGAACATGCTTCTAATTTGTACACTCAAACAAGGAAAACCGCGTCTACGCACAATTATGTACACGCGGACTGAAAGTTTCAGTTATATCCTGTGGATTTTACGCGGTAAAGCTCTCTTAGTAATATTCACATTGAACTGGGTACCTACATTGTTACACACAAAGTGATTAACACATCCTGTTATTGTAAGTACTGTAAGGTAAGGAAAACTGAACGAAAATGTAAAATAACACTTTAAATGAAGTCATGCGAGGATCAAAGGCCATAGGTTAAATACTAAATGAACAAAGTTATGTAGTTTCGATTTACTTAATTTGTAAGTGGTATATGTTGGCGCTTATCTCACCATCAAATAATTTTTTCTACAAAATGCCCTATGATCTGACCATACTTCGTATTATGTTTCGTCTTTTCTGTTCCCCAAATTATTTTTTGATGTTACTACCCCTTCGACACACGTCCACCAACGAGATGAGTTATTAAAGACCAAAACAATTATTTGAGGTTCCTTGCTGTCAATTTGATATGTGGAAAAAATAATTTACCTCTATTATGTCCACAGACCCGTGAGATAATCAGCTTGTCTGTGTATCGGAAATTCGCCAAGGTAAACAGAATAAATAAAAATAAATTAGCAATCGCAAACGATACTCTTAGAAATCGTACGTTGTGTTTACTAAGGCAACAGATAGCGACGACATGGATGCATCGTTATCGATCATAATCATTGACAGAGTATCTTTCGCTAATACCTTTTTTTTAAATACATACCTAGAACTTTTTTCTAAAGTGAAAGAACATATGAGGGATGGCTTTAGCGTACCTTATAGAATCTGTGGGATCAGTGAGCAGAACAGGGGTTGCAAGAAACGCGTGAAGGACAGGTGTAAGCAAGTAGTGGATACTAAAACACGGGGTTCGCCGTTAAAATGCTTCGCTCCGGTTACCAAGACACTAGTAGATAATAAAAATATGTTACTTTCTTGTTGGTTCCTTGGATGTGTTTGGTTAAGAGTTTAGCCGAAATGAGACTATGTTAGTCGCCATGAACATTTAAAAAAATCCTCTATCCTAAAACGTTGCATCCATCTTTTTTTGCGAACCATACAATTAACATTTACTTTTTTATCCATACCATTAGGCATAGTTTCTGAGCGTATAAAGGCGCCCTCCCTTATCGAACCATGTTTTCAACTGGCTCTCGGGTCAAATTTGTTGAACCTATCGTGATTCGAGGTCGTCAACAAACTGGCGCTGAGCGCTGATAAATATATTTATCACAACACTATTTTTAAATGTTATGTGGGTTGACATTCAACGATTCATTAAAGGAATACAATATTGTTGGTGCGCTATTTGGGCACATGTGCCATCTTTATTTTTACCGATACTCAGCTAAACGCTTGGCATTGAATGTGTTCAACACAGCCATTATATCATCAGTTGCTATCTGCTCTACGTCTTCAGTAGCCTGTCTCACTATTTTGATCCGTCTCAATCTTCTTATCCAGCAATGTTTGACATATGTATGTAGTTACCTTTGTAACCATCTGTGCAGTTACCTCACTGATCAAACCTAATCTGTGTAGTTACCTCTTTCATCATGGCAGGACCTTAGTCGTTGAAGACCTCGCAGTTTGGTCGATACATCAAATGTACTTGCCATTTCCAAGTGCCTCAATATCTTATCGGAGCGATGCCTAGTGAACAGCTTCTAGGAAAATGACTATCGTACCAAACTTCCTTTTTTAATATTCAAACAGTTGATAAGATTTGTAAGCTTGAAGATTCTCGGAATGGAGTATTGATTTTTACTATCTCCTCGACGCCATGCTGTCTTACAGTATAGCACGTGATTTAACATATCACACATTTCCATAAGATTGTACAGTAACGATACTACACTTCGCTTTAGGTAACTTATCGCTTATTATCTAATACATATTTACTTACCCAATATTGGTTTTACTGTAAGATACTCCTTAGATACTTTACTTTATTATTATTAGTTTAGTGAACTTTTATGGATTATTTACTAATATATTCTTATTTCAGTGTTGACTCCTGTCTTCTATCTGAAAATACTAAATAGTTCGTTAGCATTCCTAGCTTATCAATTTCTTATATCGTTAAATATATTTTTTGCCTAACATTCACAGTGTACTATGTACATATATGTATGTATTCAGTATTATGTACTTTTCGTACATGTTACCTTATTGACTACTGCGTATTTTGAGGGTAATGATGGATACAAAATGCTGCTGTAAGGCAGGCGTTTGCGCCTATATGAATTCGGCGATGATGCAACTGTAGGAATGTTTATCCAGATTGTCGATATGAGCTGATAGGAAGAGTCAACGCAGGGCTTGTCAGCTCGCTGATAAGCGGATCATCGCTCTAGATAAAGTCGCAAGTAATATTTACACTGTGTCTGATAGTGAAACCTGAATAAATAGCTTAAATTTATGCAGCATATATTCAATCAGAGGTTTTTTGGAACCATTATAAAACTAACGACAGGAGTTTAAGTACTTCACTGTGAACAAGTATGTTTAAAATATTTTACAAACAATTAATAAATTTCACGAACCGTATAGGCAGAGTTCGCTTGATTTACAAATTGACACGGCCCAAGAGCGCTGACGCAGACGCTTCGATTAGGTGACTATACGGTGACTAGGAGTGAGTGGACAAGTTGAGCGATGAAGTAACCGGAGTGTGAGGCGATAATTATGATGACGTCAACGAGCCCACTGTTTACATTAACAACGCGAAATGTTGCGCGTGCGAAATGTTAAACACGAAATATTCATTAGCAACCGTGCTCTAATGGGAAAGTTCCCGATCGATCGGTTTGTTGTTGTCCAATGCTTATAGTGCTCGAGCAAATGTTACGGCCGTAGCTTTTCGAAATCATGCAATTGTTGTAATGGGCATATCCGAGGGCATATCATGCCCACACCACTATATTCCTGACCTTTGGTCCTCAACACAGCCAACCATACCCCGGTTTTTCATTAAAAAAATACTAGATGGCGAACACACATAAATGTTGCGCATTATCAGATGTGATACTATACCACCTATTAAGTAGAGAAGTGTTCCATACTACCATTAAGTGACCTGCATCCTTAGTGAACCATGCTCATAAAGGGAAGGTCCTGGAATGGCACCCAATTCCTTCGGGAATGTGGTGTATTGGGCTAATATCATAACGTTAGTTGTGTGGTATTAGTCATCCATGTTAGGTCGCATAAAAAAAACTCATTTTCAATAAAGAAAGAGGTGCACATACTGGGCTCTTGGTATCCGACACGAGAACTACTCCAACCCTGTTTGGTCTTATTTCTTAGGACGAACCCCTACAACTGGTTTGGTAACAACTTTGACGCACTAAATCTGGACGCAGATGGAAATCTCGAGTCCGCATATCGCTCGCGATGTCTGGAATAGAAGCTGGCTCGCGTGGGATGCAACGTTACGACTGAGACTAATTAGTTTGAACTCATGTAGGTGTTTGTCTGCTTCATTGCGTTGTGCATGTATGTAGGTGTTTGCCACAGCGCGTTGTTTTCGCATCAGACACGCGTCTCGGTCGTGAGTCAGGGGACGGACGGCCTCCAGCGAGCCACCGACCGTTGCGTTGTTGACGCGATGTGACCTATCATCCGCCTGACAGTTCTCGTCCACTTGTCCAAAGTGTCACGTATGAGCGTGCTCCTCATGTGATTTATCATTGGCTGCTTTTATGTAACGTTTTTATGTTCACATGTTAGTGAGGAGGCATCGGAAGATTTACGTTTCATAGTAAAGCTAATACTATAACTTATTTTGTGGTAAAGGGTAAAAAAAAATTTTTATTTTATAATGTTCATCTTCCAGTTCACGACGCCCTTCATTGTTACGTATTATACAGACAACCTGTATTTACTACAATTCTGTTTCAATATTATAATAATGTTTATGTACTTCCTATGCTGTTTTAAATATATTTTTTTCATTTTTTTGCTAGATATGATCCTTGTTCTTTCAGCGCTTATTTTGGTATTTTCCTTTGTTCAAATATGGTCTGATTATACTGCTATTCATTTATTGTTTGAGTATGGTATACAATTTTCAGGTGTAGGTATTCTATTTACTGTGGATTTGGTAGTTTTTGGTTATTTTAAATATTTTGATCATGATTATCTCTTAACGATTTCATATCTTGCTTATACAGTTCTAAGATTTCAAAACTTTTGGTAAATTACTTCATAATAAAAATAAAAAATGAATAAAACCCTTACGGGAGCCATTTCGGACTCCCGAGCATCAATATGCATACTATCCCTGTCCAGCCTAATGATGTTTTTTGGCACCAATACATGTGGTGAGCCAATTGCTGTGGATGTTGCTAGAAAGTATTTTTAACATAATCCATGTTTCAGGGTAGGCACAGGTTAGTCGGCATATTTTCCACTGCATTATCCGGGTATCTACAATGTGTTGTGTTGTCATCACATAAATAAAAAAAACCGATAGGTACACATACTACGTCGATTTGAGCTCGCGTAGGTTGTTTTCACCAGCAGATGGACCACGCATGACCCCAACCTCGAGCGGCGATAAGAATGAAAAAATAAGTTTGTAGATCACTCCGCCTGGCGGTGTCGTAACTTGTTGACAGCTCCGCCAGTGCCTAGTGCCCAATTAGCTGTAATCTTAACTGTTGTGTTCCTTATCTGCGGTCGGTGTCACGGCGAGCGGAATGTTGGTGTGGCGTCATACATTTCAAATTGATCCGATCCAACCAGCGTTGGTTTTGAATGACAGGTTTTGTCTCTTTGATCGAGCGCGGCTTATGAGACAGCATCCGTTATGCCGTTGTTGACTTTGGTTACCTAATCAAAGGATATTCTCTCCGTTTGTGGAGGACACCTGCAAGTTGTATTTATTATTTTATGGAACTGCAGCATTGTTTGCTACTCTCATCTACTGTCGCGATACGAGCCCAACCGAAGAATAAGTAATAGTACCCAACTCACAGAATTCTCGAAGGGACTCCATAGGTGCCAGGCCTGGACACTCCAGCACAGAATAAGTAATAGTACCCAACGCACTGCAATCTCGAAGGAACTACATCGGTGCCACGCTGAGTCCCTTAATATGAGCACGGCTACATCAACCTGAATTTATTTATTTTGTATTTCATTCAATGCGATAGTACTTATTCTGGCGGGTTTGACAATACCCACCTAGTATGGTGAAGTTTTACATGGGTTCTGAATCATGGAGTAACCCGCATTCTCAACGGAAATTTTAATTTGAAAGGGCTAAACGAGTCTTTTGGACAGTTGATGGTAATATGCAGAATCTTCTTCCCGGAGACGCTATTTCCACTGAACATCCCCAATAACGTCCAGTGAGGATTATTCTGGCCCAGCCTCTCGTTTATTATTTTTTTATGAATCACCAGTCCCGTTGTGCCTGACTTCACATAGGAGTTAGGGATAGTCATCGTGAAGTAATGAAGTGATGATAATGAAGACAACGGTTTCATTATTAGAATAAGTACCAAGTACTATGGGGCTGACTGACATATATATTCCGTGGCGCTGTAGGTACTACCTGTAGGTATTATGTGCTATGGCATTGCATGTTTATTCCGACCTGTTCCAATATAATGTCGCAGTAAAGAGGCGATTAAATCGATTGTGATTACGTGGAATGTGGCTCAAATTTCTCGTGTTTCAAACGATTGCGTAGCTCGGCTCGGCCGGCCGCATCGCGCCTGGCGCGCGATAACGCTATCGCCCGTAAGCTCCGAGCCAGACAAGATAGCGGCTATCGTGCTTATTACATTTCGCTATAAATACGGGGTGGGAGAAATTTTCCACGGCGATAACGAGTCACGCGGCGCTATCGACGCGCGCGGCCTCCTGCCGCCGATAGCCCTAGAGCGGTGCGAGTTGTGGCGACCTTTGGATCCGCTTCACACTTGCGTAGCAACAGCACGTGACTACGCACTTTTAGGGTTCCGTACCCAAAGGGTGCTAACGGAACCCTATTACTAAGCCTCCGCTGTCCGTCCGTCTGCCCGTCCGTCCGTCCGCCCGCCCGCCCGTCCGTCCGTCCGTCCGTCCGTCCGTCCGTCCGTCCGTCCGTCCGTCCGTCCGTCCGTCCGTCCGTCCGTCCGTCCGTCCGTCCGTCCGTCCGTCCGTCCGTCTGTCACAGGGCTGTATCTCAGTAACCGTAACAGATAGACAGCTGAAATTTTCACAGAGTGTGTATTTATTTTGCATTTTTATAAATTTTGCAACATTGATACATAATTAAAATTAAAGGGGGGGCCCATACAAAAAACGTGATTTTTTTGCATCAAATATTTTACAATAGTACGGAAACCTTCGTGTGCGAGTACGACTCGCACTTGGCCGGTTTTTTTTCCTATGGGACTGGACATGGGTAGCCACCGCTGCGATATTAGCCCAACACACCACATAAGAACTAGATAATATGCCAGGAAATTTGGTTTATTTCACGGATTCATTAAACTGGGTGTAAGTCCAGAGGGTCAGGCAGAAATAAAGCATCTTGCGGTACGACCACAGCATACCGCTCTCAAAAAATATTCAATGGCGTAGCGCAGGAGTGCGGGGACATGCTTTCCACAGCTCAATTCCACAACTTTATTTCTCTTTCTTAGTCGGATAATTAGTTTCGTCACGAATGCGAGCTGTTTGTTCGATGGTTCGGAATCCATGTTAAACTGTAGGCTGCCTTCCCCTACTCGGTGGTAGCGATAAGTCCATCCGGGTTGGTACCATTGCATTGGAAATTGAAATGGGTTTGGGGGGTTTGGGAAATTAATTTTACCTTTATGACCTTTCTGGTCATGGCAAGTTTTTTTTTGTTCAGGCATGTCGAGTCCGCCCACCTCCGCTTTTTAAACTTCTTTCTACGTATGTATTTATTCTTTATTCTTATGTTTGGAAGTAATATAAAATTTGGCAGCCGGAAGACTTGAGTATCATCTCAAGAGTTTGAATCTCAGCATTTAATCGTCTTGAGTGACATTCACTTCGAAAAACTATCGAAAGCCTGCGATCTGACAGAGTACCATACCATGAGCGAGCATGGAAGGACCGGAGTAGCGAAACATATTTGTAAGGCGGCAGCGCAGCGTAGCCACGAGTTAGTGAAACATTCCTTACTGTATTCCGCTTACGAATCCGCGACGCGCAAAATCGAATGTTCGTTGCTCTAAATAGCGTCCTGTCAGCGGCTTCACTCGCCGGGTATTATTCTTCTATGTAAAAGTGGCTCCCCCATATAGTTTCGGTTGCTACTCCCGTCTTTCCTCGCTCGCTGCATACCTATGCTGCATGCATTCCCCATACACCAGGCTGTGTCCGCCTCTGGCGCTGTGTGTGATAAGCAAATGGGTCGGTCGACTCGGCACTGCGTGGCACCGCTACGTAGTCGACGCTGGAGGTCAACAACTTTGCGACCCTCGCGGTCTGGCGTGAGATCGGCAACGCGACGCCATTTTGTTGTTGTGTTGGGAATGTCGCAAATCTAACGGACGCTGTGTGAGATGTAATTAGCATTTTTAGGGTTCCGTACCCAAATGGTGAAAACGGAACCCTATTACTAAGCCTCCGCTGTCCGTCCGTCCGTCCGTCCGTCCGTCCGTTCGTCCGTCCGTCCGTTCGTCCGTCCGTCCGTCCGTCCGTCCGTCCGTCCGTCCGTCCGTCCGTCCGTCCGTCCGTCCGTCCGTCCGTCCGTCCGTCCGTCTGCCACAGAGCTGTATCTCGTGAACCGTAATAGGTAGGCAGCTGAAATTTTCACAGAGTGTGTATTTATTTTGCCGCTATAACAACAAATATGTAAAATTAAAAAATAATAAAAATTAAAAGGGGTTCCCATACAAAACAACGTGATTTTTTTGTGTTAAATCTTGTACGATGGTACGGAACCCTTCGTGTGTGAGTCCGACTCGCACTTGGCCGGTTTTTCAACACTAAATACAATAAATACTGTTTCCGTGTTTTGATTACATTTTGTAGATTTGTAAAATTTGATTTACTTTTTAACCTTCGAAAAAAGAAGGAGGTTCACCAAGGAGGAAAGAGGCCACGAAGAAGGCTTTCGAGACGAGCCTCCAATAAGGAGGCCACGCGTGTATTTTGTTGCAAGGATGCATGACTTTTTTAAAGAGAAGTCTGATTTTGATGATCCTTTTCTAAGTGGGTATTATATACCTCGAAGATAGTCCCATTTAAATTGGCGAAAAGTAGTACCCAAATAGAGTATAATTGATTGTTCACTTACTGAACGTTTACCTGCACCACGAATAACTTTGTACTTTGGTAGTAATTGGGATTCTACCACCCATAACTTTGTATACTATAGTACTTTGGTCATTGGTAGTTTTTAGCTGCAAAAATGAAAACTTTTTTTGCAAAAATAAAACCGACAAAAAATAAACAGAAAGGCGAAAAATAAAATGTATCTTTTTGGTTTGAAAAACGAGGCTCCCAAAATGTAAGTAACTTATTTTGAGTCGAAGCCAAACAAACAATCGACGAAGATGATTAAATTACCTAAACAAATAATCAAAATAAAATAATAACGATCTTCGTTGATTGTTTGCTTGGCGCCGACTCAAAATTTGTAAATATAAATTAGTTTAGGACCTTCGCTAATTATTAAGACGAGACATTTTTATTTAGTTTAGATTTCAGTAACCTTGTTTCGTCAGTTCGTTTTTTTTTTTGTCAAAAAGTTTTTTCCGTAGATTGCTTCAACAGGATCCTTCAAGAAGTTTCGGGCGGCTACATATTTTCGAAGCAACATTCCGACTTGCAACATTTCAGCTGTAATCATTACGTCACATCACGTGAGGCACCGCGCATAACGCTAATATAGTGCTAACAGCTCAGCCGGATGTGTGCGTTTATACTTAGCTCCATGGGCGTTCGATGTGACCGAACCTAGGATAATACCAAATTCCTTTTGCCTCTTTATCTTGTTTATCTGACGAGTTGAACGGTTGAGCGTCAGGCAATTTATTCATGCAACGATGTAGTTATTGGATTTCAAAATTTTGCATTAAATAAAACAATAACACCATTACGCTGTGATAAAATTATTTTATAAGTTAAATGGGAGTACATCTGGATGTTCTATTTACTTAGACGTTCTCAATTTTGATTAAATGTATTCTCATCCATATATTTTTTTGACAAAATTCAAAGTATATTTGAGTGTTGTATAGATAGTAAGTATTACATTGTATTAAGATAAACATCGATATTAGCATCCTTTAATCTTCGATTAACTGTAACTTTAATGTATTCTTGTTTTTTGTTTAATGACGGCGGTCATTACAAAATTGTGACATATGGAGTCGGTCTTAGGTCATCTTAATAAAAAACCGGACAAGTGCAAGTCGGACTCGCACACGAAGGGTTCCGTACCATCGTACAAGATGTAACACAAAAAAATCACGTTTTTTGTATGGGATACCCCTTTAATTTTTATTATATTCTTATTTTACCTATTCGTTGTTATAGCGGCAAAATAAATACACACTCGGTGAAAATTTCGGCTGCCTACCTATTACACTGGTCAACAAAAAAAATATTATTTTTTGGTGCCGAGAATACGTTAGTGGTTTTGTGTTAGGTATGCATTGGCAACAGTAAAAATATTTTTAACTTTTTTTTCCTACGTGTGGATTTGGAACTACCCTCAGTTTTCAATATTGGCTGTAATTAGTACTTTCATGTGCTTGGTTTGCTATCTTATCCATACATTTCTACAAATAAATTCATTTTAATATAATGTCTTCCTCGCGAAGAAGTTGTTTCAATGAGCTAAATGTGTTTTGTTATATTTGTGATAAATACACAGTTAAAAATGATAGACAACCTATGACAGATTTCATAAAAACGTGCTTATTTTTCTGACTTTAAGTTGGAAATTGAGGATGAATACAAGACGTGGATAGCTCAAATTGTTTGTTAAATGTGCTATTAACACTTGAGACAGTGGGTCAGTGGACAAATAAACCGTATGAGGTTTTTAGTGCCTAATGCAATGAAAAGAAAAAAAAAAAACATATCAACGACTGTAACTTCTGCTCTCGTCATTGGCGTGGCGTCAACTTAAAAAAAGATTCAATCAGACTTAGAATCAGTTAGAAGACCTTTACTACATTTAGAGAAAGAACCGGTAACAACATTGTGTACTTCCCACGAAACATCATTTGAAGAAATTGTTAAAAAAGTGAGTTGCGACAGTGATTTCGAAGGAATAGCGTCTACAGAGCGAAAACCTTTTACCCAAGACCACTTGAATGATTTGATGAGAGATCTTAAACTACCTAAAGAATCAGCAGAGGTATATAGCTTCTAGATTAAAAGAAAATAAACTGCTTGACAAATACAAGAGAGCAAGACTTGTTACCATTTTTTTGTTCGGAAAATCTTGCAAGGCTTATTCTCGAAATGGGTCTTTCAGAATATCAGCCAAATTGATATCCACTCTTTATAGATAGCTCGCAACAAAGCCTTAGGTGTGTAATTTTACAAAATGGGTTCCAAATATGGTTCATCTCCCATTGCTCGTACAACAAAATTTAAGGAAACATATGACAATATTTCACTTGTGCTAGACAAAATCAAATCACAATCAATAAAATCAAAAACAAACACCAATGGAGTATCTGTGTTGATCTCAAAGTGGTTAAACTCTTATTCGGATACCAAATACCCGTGTTTTATTGTATGTGGGACAGTCTAGCAAAGCATCAACATTAGGAAAAAGGAGACTGGCTCGTCTAGGAAATCAAAGGTCAAGTAACTACTCTGAAATTAAAAATGACATACTGGACAACTTTATAAACTTAGATTTTCATATGTCCACTAAAGTGTACTACCTCCTCATACAGTTTGACCAATTGCTAGAGAATCTTGGATCCTCTGGCAAAAAACAAGGCGAGCGGTTTCAACAGGACCTAAAACCTATGGAAACGAGGTACCAGGGCCGATGGGATCGGCACATGATGGTTGACTACTGCTGGGGGATGCAACATGATTGTCCTACTAAATATCATTCACGATAGTCGCGAAAAAGAAAGTTTTTTTGGACACAATAATTTAATAAATGCTGTTTTTCATGTAAAGTTGTTTTTTTCAGTAAAAATCAAAATCTAGAAAACTACACGTAGGAAATCAAAATGTTTGCTCTCTATGTAATCATTATAGGGTCCTAAGTTGAAAAAAAAATACAGCTTCTCGGCACCAAAACCAGTGTTGACCTGTGTTATGGTTCATGAGAGAGGCTTAGCGCGGAAAACATTTTGCCCAACTAACTAACTAACATGGTTCATGAGATACAGCCCTATGACAGACGGATGGACGGACGGACGGACAACGGAGGCTTAGTAATAGGGTTTCGTTTTCACCCTTTGGGTACGGAACCCTAAAAAAGGTCATATACTATACTAGGCGTCGTCCTCTTTTCAATATGCGTGGGATATGATGCGCCTGAAAAAAAGAAATCAAAGTTTTTCCTTTTGCGGTGCCGGGTACTGAAGCTAAGAGTCCATTACTGTATAGTATAGATCATGTCATATTCTATTTACGGCACTTGCATGCTGGTTTAACATGTGATGTATGGTTCAATTGTGTCAAAGGGTATTATTCTAATAAAATGTGCGTTCGTTCTGAAACATTGATATTTTATTAACGGTCCAGTTTTTCCTGTAGCGTTCTTAACCAGCAATCTGCTTGCAAACGATTAACAAACAATTTTTGCAAAGATTAGAGCGTCGCTTGCATATTCTGTACGTTTTGTCACTACGTATAAATTTCGGCCCAAAACCCGCCGTGAGCACCGAAAAAATAGCACCGATTTTGAGTGAAGTATCTATTTATCTTTATTAAATTTTGCTGAGCGTACGTGTATCACAATCATGGTTCGAGAACTCTCGCTCCGATGTGCGCATGTGCAGAACGAGAATAGCGAACACCCTTCCCTGACTTCAAGGTCGCGTTGTAAAGGGATTGAATGGAGCCAGACTGCGCGGCTGGCCCTCGGCAAATATCGAATTACCGTTCCCGTGTGCCACATTCATCCCTTCTCCCGGCAGATGCGAGCTCGCCCGGGCTGGCTGGCAAGGGCGGAGGGGACGCGTCCCGGTGGGCCCAGGAAGGGGACCGGTGCAACGAGCAAGGAAGGAGGAAGCGGCGACCGAAACTCAGCTGTATGTCGGTCAAGCAGCAAAAATAAATTTAAAACGACCTCGCCGGCTCAGTAAGTCGGTCGAGATGACGTTTACTCGTTCCTAACTCGTAAAGAACACCCCAATTTCTCGCACTACTCGTAGAAGAAGGCTAGTAGAGATTGACTGCTAACGTCATACAACAACGTACAAAACTCAGAGAAAACTGCTTATTTTCGCTGTTACCATGACATTTCTAACCAGCCCCATCTTCCGTCGCTGCCAGAACTAGTTACACCCTCATTAACCTAAGCTTGATTCCAAAAATTGCGTGATGAAAACGTTACATTTTACATATAAATTAAGTAACATCATGGTATTTAAAAATATCATTCATATTCATTGGTGTATTCTTAATTGTGAATTGCAAGGCTACTTGTGGACTTTTATATTATCCCTATTCAACACTTGTGTGACGTTAGCAATCTTTCCCTACTATCATTTATCTTTGGACAAGGTGACGTATCTTCGTTCGTATCTCGTAATCAACAACACAATTTCTCGCACTACTCGAACACACCCTGGGGGGGTTGTTATGGTAACCAAGTGATTGAATCTGAAGTTTAGTTGCATTCTAACAGTTTGCCAGTTAGCATGATACGAAATGCAATTAAACGTAAAATTTAATCACTCACTTGCCAGTCAATTCCGCGAGGTGTCGTACCGACCCATCGAGTAAGGATGGAGAGAAGTGGCACCACCTGAATAAGTAATATTCAATACGCAGATGGTAGCGACGGCCATTCAGTTCGCTTACGACTTCGGGACGCGCAATATCGAATGTTCGTTGCACTAAATGGCGTTCTGTGCAGTTCTTATGTGTCGTTAGAACTCGAGAACACCAGTAGTGAGCGAATTCGTAAGATAAATGACTGGCCGACGCCATCACATCAGTGTATGTTCGGATTCCACTAACAACTGTAGGCGACCTCCTAACTTAACTTCATTAAATGAAGGATGATCGAAGCGGCAATGGCACCTAGTTCCTGCGTGTTTTTTTGGGCTAATATCATGGCAGTAGGTGTGGTATTAGCCACCCATGTCCAGTTACGTAAGACATAATTGCGTCACCAAAAAGTGGCTACACTGCTGCAGCTATGGGGATGAGTTTCGGTAGCCACCCCGGTAGGTCCCCTCCACCAGCAAACGGCTGCACGGAAACAAAACTATATCGGATTTGGTTTCGGCGCAGCCGCTGGTGCTTGGAGGGCGTAGGACAACATCCGTGCCGGGCATTCTACGAGTAGTGCGAGAAATTGGGGTGTTGTTTACGAGTTAGGAACGAGTAAACGTCATCTTGTCCGACTTACTGAGCCGGCGAGGTCGTTTTGAATTTATTTTTGCTTGCTCGATCGATAATTTTGTAGCGAATAATGCAGTCTGGTTCATATTTGGATTAAGATGTTTGTTCATCGTTCAGAGATGAAAATAGAACATTTACTTGATACGCCATTAAATTGCGTAGCACATGAATAAAACATAGCCATGCTCATAAAGTGTAGGGCCTACCTTGGCGTCTAATTCCTTTGGGAATGGGGTGTCTTGGGCTAATATCAGAATGGTAGTTGTGTGGTATTAGTCATCCATGTCAGGTTGCATAAATACATAAAAATAAAAACGGAATTAAATAAAGGTAGGCAAATCAAAACTTTTTGTATGAAAGTCTCAACTTGTTATCCGCATTACAAAACTCGTAGACGTCGTGACGTATGTAGTTTTAGAAGAATCGTTTTAGTTGTTCAAATTCAAATATTTCATGCATTGTACCCGTACAGTATGAACACATGGTACAATGACTAACACCGTTTTAAAAAATGCTACCTAAACATAGGTATGGCAATGTTTGAAATGCTGTTTTTTGCAAAAAGCACTTACATTTAGACATTTAGTTTTTAGGGTTCTGTGGGCACCCTTTATACTTAGCTTCCGCTGTCCGTCCGTCCATCCGTTCGTCCGTTCGTCCGCCCGTCAGTCCGTCCGTCCGTCCGTCCGTCTGTCACAGGGCTGTATCTCATGAACCGTAACAGGTAGGCAGCTGCAATGTTCACTGAGTATGTATTTATTTTGCCGCTATAACAAAAAATAGATGTTTAAAATAATAAAAATTAAAGGAGGCGTCCATACATATGTATAACGTGATTTTTTGTGTTAATTCTTGTACGATGGTACAGAACCCTTCTTGTGCGACGCGCACTTGACCGGTTTTACTCATGGTATAAGAGTTAGTTCGATAAAGAATTCGGGACGCCCATCATCGAATGTTAGTTGCAATAAATAGCGTCGGCGTGCACTAATCGGCTCGAACCCTGAGCCGCTTACCGATGACCTAAACACGCGCAACTGTTATGACCTAAACACGCGCAACTGTAACATGTTGAGAACCGATCCAATCGCCTATTTGCTTCCATCGTAACGGCCGCGCGGCCCCGGGCGATCGATCCCCGCGCGTTTTGATCCTATGGCTCTGCTGATTGAGACACGTAACCAGGCCCGCAGGGCGCGAACGGTCGCGGCGGGGCGAGTCGTGCGGTGCGGGGGCGCGCGGGGCAGACGGGCGCGTCCGGACGTGCCCGTATCGACCGGCGGGGAGGCGCTGTCATCAGCTGAGTGGTCGATAGCGGACGGCGCATGCGCGCCTCCGGCCACCGATACACCTCGGCGGACGTGGGCTTCCGGAAGGAAAACGTCCCACCGTATCGATCGGGGCGGTCGCAAGGGGCGAAGCGTGGCGCCAAAGATCATGCGCGGCCTATTTCCGATATCGAAGTCGAACCTGGCCGAAGCGCGGTCCTCATCCTCGATTTAAAAGGATAAATGAGGTGATCTAGTTCCATACAATGGCTCGCGTCTGTTTCCTCTGTCGAATTAAGAAATATTTTTATTTGATTTATTTCATGTTCAAAATTTGAGAAACATATTTTGTTATTTTGTTATTTGACTGAAGAAACAAGCACGAGCCACTGTATGGAACTTTATCACCTCGTTATTCTTACGTGTCGTTGGAACTCGAAATGATCAGTAGTCAGAAAATTCGTAAGCGAACTGACTGGCTGGCGCTACCGTCAATGAATTTTCACTAAAAAGTGGCTACTTTATCGCTATACTAATGAGTTTCGCTCGCCACTGCCGTCCTTCCTTACTAAGCTGTTTGACCGGCAGTACGATTACGAAGCACGAAATGGGGGAGGTTGGTTGTATCTGACAGCTATTGCGATTACGAAATGGAAGCAGCGGCAATTGAGTGCGATTATAAAGCGCGAAATGAGGCGTAGGTGCGGTGAGTACCCAAACTGACATTTTGTACTCGAAATTTGAAGTTTGCTGTCAAATTGGGGTAGGTGCGGCACCTACACAATCGTGTCGCGCTTCGTAATCGCACTGCCGCCGATCGTAATTTTGCATCGCTTTGATTGGCGTCCGACGTTTCGTGCATGGCATTGCAGTTCGAGAAGGCGTGGAAAATTGCGATATTTGCGAAAATTGAAATGGGCGATAAGACGCGGGCGCATATTGTGGCGTAGAAGAAAGATTGAAACCTGCCCATAAAACCTCACGGATACTGTAAAAAGCCGGCCAAGTGCGAGTCGGACTCGCACACGAAGGGTTCCGTACCATCAACACAAAAACACGTTTTTTGTATGGGGACCCCCTTTAATTATTATTATTATTTTATTTTACCTATTCGTTGTTATAGCGGCAAAATAAATACACACTCTGTGAAAATTTCAGCTGCCTAACTATTACGCTTCATAAGATACAGCCCTGTGACAGAAGGACGGACGGACAGCGGAGTCTTAGCAATAGGGTTCCATTTTCACCCTTTGGGTACGAAACCCTAAAAAGTCTATTAAAATTACAGGATACAAGGTGACAAGCCCCGTTACCTTTCTTCGCCTTCCCACGGGACTCGATACACGCACCTAACGGTCCCCTTTCACAAATGACGAATGTGTCAACAGATGGAATATAAACGTGCATAAAGAGTTTAAGAATAATGATGAGCAAAATATTGAACGCCAAGTTTGGTTAAGTCATCACTTAATAAATTGTGCATTCGTACATTTTAGTCTATGTGGTGGTATAGGTTTTGAGATTTTAAAAAACGTGAGACGTGGTGTTGCCTATTATTCCTCCAGAATCCAAAATGACTCTAATGACTAATAGTTTTTCATGACCAAAGCCTTATATCCCATCCCATCCTCTTATAAACCAGTGCTACAATTAGCCCCGATTGCACGAAGAGACGGCTGAGTTAATCAATGTTCAAACACATCACTTTTAGTAAACCGCATAGAGTTCCTTCCATACTGTCCACACAAAGTGACGTGTTTAATCATATATATTTTGACGTTGATTTTGATTTTTTGTCCTTTCGTCATCGACATACCAAAGAGATTAGATCGATGCCTTTCGTGCAGTCAACCCTTAGGCTGAGATAAATAGTCGTAACAATAAAACTAAGGCTGAGATAAATAGTCGTAACAAAAACTAAGACTAACGGAAAGTAGTACTTTGTGACGTCACTTTGACATATTTTGTATGGACGAAATCTCAAAGCAGTGTCAATTGAAGTCACAAAGTATTACTTTTCGTTAGATTTAGTTTCGGTTGCGATTATTTTATCTCAGCCTTAGTGCGTTGTACCAGTATTGGCTTTTTCTGGCGCCACCCACACCACGCGTAGTACGGGTAAAACTACATATGAGGCCCATTTTAATAAGGAGGGCAGACTACCGACGCCACACGTACTGCATATTACAAGTATTATTTAATGATTTTTTGCTGTCAGGACCAACTCCACGCGTAGTACTAATTACCAGTATTAGTATTACTACCACTGAAGATTAGTACAGTGACTATTCGCTGTCGTCACCACCACCATACATTGTACGGTTACCAGTATCAAGTACACTGATTATTTGCTTTTGCGACCACCACCTAGGCTGAGATAAATAGTACTTTGTGACGTCAATTTGCATTACTTTGAGATTTCGTCCATACAAAATGTGTCAACGTGACTATTTATCTCAGCACTAGTCAACACGATTACTAGTTGTACTATACTGACTTTTTGCTGTCCCGTTCAAGACCATAGTTAGTACGTATTTCAAGTAGTAATAGTGTCTTTTTGCTGTCCCGTTCAAGACTATAGTTAGTACGTATTTCAAGTAGTAATAGTGTATTTTTGCTGTCATGGTTTCCAAAGATGTAAAGCTTGAACATGCATGCATGACCATGTCCTAGGACTTCGGAGCTCAAACCTTATACTAATTGAAAAACTGATCTCGTATACAATACCGATTATTTGATTACATACGGGCATGTATTACATGTATTACATACGGGCGGCAATGTATTGACGGTAGAACAACATTTGTTTAACATTAATCAAATACCCTGTATCTTGCATTGTGTATCGCAACGGGAAGAGCGGGCTGCATCCGCACTGACACTTGATAACGAAGTTATAATACCTACGCGCTTTATCACCGCGCGCCGCGCCTCCGCGCCCGTACTGCGCGTGCGTCGGTGCCTTGTGAATTCCCGCTTCGGTTCTTTCCGCAAATCCGCCGAAGTGGCTTTTAAATAATTACCTTATTGCGTGTTTTTACGACGCACACTGTCTTGACACTTAGAACACAAGGGAACTATGTGAATTTATTGCAGTACATATATCTTCTCAAGACAAGAGAGTACTGGAACCCTACTACGAACGCTATCGAGTAAGCGCTATCGACAAGGCCAACACAATTTAGAACACTTAAAAACTCAACATACACATTTGTGGAGAAAAAACCGGCCAAGTGTAAGTCGGACTCGCACACGAAGGGTTCCGTTCAATCGTACAAGATTTAACACAATAACATCACTTTTTTTGTATGGCACCCCCCTTTAATTTTTATAATTTTTTTATTTTACCTATTTGTTGTTATAGCGGCAAAATAAATACACACTCTGTGAAAAATTCAGCTGCCTACCAATTACGGTTCACGAGATACAGCCCTGTGACAGACGGACGGACGGACAGCGGAGGCTTAGTAATAGGGTTCCGTTTTCACCCTTTGGTTACGGAACCCTAAAAAAGGAGCCAGCTCAGCATTTTGTGCTGCAGGTCCCTCATGATGAGTGAACTACAGCGCTGATTTTACGCTGGTCCGGACACACGACTAACATAAAGTGACAGCAACAGCTGTTTGTCGTGAGTGAGGAAACTTGATACATAAAACCAGAAAAAAAAACAGTAAGTAAAACCTAAACATAGTTATGTCCCGCGTTGGTATTAAAATAGTCATACCTATAAAATGTTGCTCGCATTCCTCATACAATTTCCTCTAGAAATAAATGCTCGCACGTTTGTACACAGTGGACTGTACCAATCGATCTCCGTGACTAAGCTATTGCGTATACATTAGCACTCGGAGAGCTGCACAGTTACGTATAGGAAGGGATGAGCTCACCCGGGCCGGGGGTTGTTTGGCCCGGGCCTACCGCGCCGCGCGCCGCCGTGCGCCGCCGTGACGTCACCGCTCGATACCGCACCACCGCGCCGCCGCCGCCGCCCGCCAGAGCGTTGCCCCCGCCCACCGCCGCGCCGCCGCCCGCCCAGCGCATCGCATTGACATAAATATGACTATGTAAGGACAGGCCCTTCCATAGAACAAAAGTGCAGCAACAAAAGTGGTGTTCTATGCGTCGCGTCTACTTTGTCGCCAGACAGCCGCTCGCTGTCGTCATACGCCTTTGCGTCTGTGCGTCGAATCTGGCTAATAATGTGCCCCAAAAGTGCCCAATGGTGTGGTAAAACCGTGCAAGAATTACATAAAAAACGCAAAGACACAAAAGACGGAATATCGGAATACCGCAACAGGCGAATAATTTTTTTTTTCTTTATTTAGAGCATCTTAACATGTAATGACACAAAAACAAGCATAGTAACACAATAAAATACACAACAAGTCATTACACAACACCAGATGCCACAGAGTTCAAAAGTATTTAAATAGCTGACAAAGTACCTAGGTGTCTATGTATTTTTTTTTGTGCACTGAATAAAAAACCTGCGATCACATGCAGAAAACATTAAGACTGCGATGTATTTGTATATGTAACCATTAAATATATAAGTATTCATATAAAGATTATATAGTATATTTATATATATTGTTATTATATTATTATTGATATATTTAAACAAAAAAAAGACAATATAAAGATAATAATATGATAATATGTACGCCTTTATTAATAAACAAACAAATGCAAATAATTGTATGAAAGGGTATATCCTTAACTTATACATATCACTGGTGAAACTGCGTGGCGGGCTCTACTCGCCGCTAACACGGGACCTGTTGTGTAGGCCTATTCTATTCTAGTAAAAATAAAATAAAAATTAACAAAAAAAATAACCGACTTCAAAGAAAAAGCACTAAAAAGTAAAAAATAATGTTCATTTTTGTAGTTACGATTTCTGTAATTTTTTGAGTCGGCGTCAGCCGGGCATGCGCTGCGCCAATTAAGAGAACCTAACCTAACCTAACCTAACCTAACCTAAACTAACCTTGGCTGACACCGACTCAAAAAATGACAGAAATCGTAACTACAAAAATGAACATTGTTTTTTACTTTTTAGTGCTTTTTCTTTGAAGTCGGTTATTTTTTTTGTTATTTTTTTTTATTTGTTTATTTTTAGTGAATCTGAAGTACACTTACTAATGTGTACACGTCCTTTCCAATAAAAAAAGAATCGCCGAAATCGGTTGGCGTTATATTGAGTTATTCGTCCATTTGTCGCGCACATCTTAATACAAATTTAAGACTTTTATGATTTTCTCATGGATATCATTGTCAGAACTTAACCAAATTAAAATGGGACCACTTGGGAAGCACTAGCTATCATTTAAAAAAATAATCATCAAAATCGGTTCACCCAGGAAAAAGTTATGAGGTAACAAACATAAAAAAAAAACACAAAAAAAACATACAGACGAATTGATAACCTCCTCCTTTTTTTGAAGTCGGTTAAAAAGGGAGAAATTTGCTTTTGCCACATATTTTCATACCAACTACATATTGTATAGGGTAGGAAATCTAGCGATTGGCCATTCCGGGTTTACCCCATTCCGGGAACCCGCTTCCTCTTGTTTAGTTACTCTTTTTGACACTCCTCTTTAGCCTTACTGACTCCTATTCCCACTTGCATCCGACTTAAGATTTTTGCGATTTCTCGGAGTACCTGCCATTCCGGAGTGTAATTATTGCCACTCAGGGGTGGATATATAACGATTCCGGAGTGGAAATTGGAAGCTTCTAGATATTTGTGGGTTTTCGACGAGTTCTCGAAGCAACATTTTGAACCTTCATTCCGGAGTTCATTCCGAACGTGTGGAGTAGAAATGGGAATGCATTCCATTTTGGAGTTGGAATGACCCATTGCACCAGCCCCGATAAAATTGGTAAAAATACGATACTTGTTCTGTTTTGCTGCAGCCCTCGGAAATGAGTCCCAAGCCACATAATCATGAGTTGTTTCATCAGGCTGCCATGAACTTCGTATCTATGAACTAAAAAAGGAACGAGACTATTCCTTGCATGGTACGTACAGCTGACCTTTTTTAATATATTTTTTTAATTGCGCTCGCTATGTTCACTTGATTTGTAGATAATTGTGTCGAATTATCTGTTGTCGCAGAGTTAGTAAAATTATATGGAAATCCCACTAACTTTATAGTACTAGTATTTTCGTCTTCCAATTCCTTTGACCGCTATTTCCGGTTCCCCATTTGACGGAATCCATAATAGCACTGGGGGAAGACTCGAAACTTGCGAGTGGTTTCTGGGATCATACCGACCTGAAACCTGTAGGGGCCTCAATTAAAGCATCAGCGTGCATCGGTCGCTGCTTTCAGCACTCATTATAATCGATTGTAATCGATAAAATATTTCAGTAAACATTAAAGAACATTCTCAGATATTAGAATACCGATCAACACTTACAGGCCTGGCCATAGACGATGCCTGTCCCTTCCAAGCGCCAGCGGTGCGCGCGCAGTAACCAAACCCGGTACAGTTTAGTCTCTGCGCAGCCGTTGGCGCTTGGAAGGGGACCGAATCGCGATGCATGTCGCGTCGCAATGTAGTTAACATTGAAATGAACGTTCTGACCGCAACATGTCTATTTCTTTGCAACGGTTAACAATCTAGTGAACGAGCCACATGTTATAAAAACCGGCCAAGTGCGAGTCGGACTCGCACACGAAGGGTTCCGTACCATCGTAGAAAAAAACAAAAAAATCACGTTTTTTGTACGGGAGCCCCCTTTAATTTTAATTATTTTTTAATATTACCTATTTGTTGTTATAGCGGCAAAATAAATACACACTCTGTGAAAATTTCAGCTGTCTACCTGTTACGGTTACTGAGATACAGCCCTGTGACAGACGGACAGACGGACGGACGGACGGGCGGACGGACGGACGGACGGACAGCGGAGGCTTAGTAATAGGGTTCCGTTTTCACCCTTTGGGTACGGAACCCTAAAAATGCAGACAGGTACTCGTAGCCTAGTGGCGCGGGGACTGGCCTAGCGTACCAGAGGCCCGGGTTCAATACCAACTTGCACCACTGTCTTTCTCTTTCAGAGTTCGATAAGTGCATTTCGTCACGAATGCGAGCTGCTCCATGGTAAAACTGTAGGTCCCCTTCCCCTATCTGCGCTGTAAAATCTACCTAGCTAGAATCGCTTTCCGTCCTGGTTGTTCCAGCAGGAAACATCTACCACCCATCTTCAGACATAAGCTTAGCGAATAAGTTACCGTAGAACAAACGATAAAATTGCACCAGACGGTAACGATAATAATTCTTAGATTGCAACAAGACTTTACCGGCTTGTGAGGAACCTTTTGCCGCTGCCTGTCGTGTGTGCTTTGGAATAATATGGCAGTGAGCGCATGTTCGTGCAGAACTTGTATCATTCGCGCGTAAGCTATTGAGATCGACGGTGAAGGTACGCAGTCCCTGTCTTGCGCGTAAACAACAATAGGTGTGCCGCTGCCGCCGCTCCGCCCGCCGCTGCGTGCCGTCGACGCAAAGCGATCGTGTCCGGCGACGTAAATAAACAGTGACACGTGGCGCATGGCGCGCAGACGCGGCGTCGCGTCGCGGCCGCGGCGGCGACGGCGCATGCGTCGGCCGCATCGACCGACGCGCCGCCCGCTCCCGAGAAGCGTCGCCCAAATGCTCCATTGTGTCAGTTCTGGAAAGTACGCCAGTGTTATGTCAATACCTACCATCTACTATTCTTCGAGCGGCGGGTTTGACCCATAAGAGATGGTCGTAGCGCCAATGCAAGATTGTCGGTGTTTTCCATCCAGTTAAATTTAACCGTACCGTATAATACATATGAAGCTCCTGATATTTGTGTTTATGTAACTGAAACTGAACGGCTAATGAAAGTCCGACTGTCATATTAGCCAAACAGACGGCAATGAAACTAGGTGCCCCCGAGGGTGCCCCTTCTTATATTGCTGAAATATGACAGAAACACGGACAATTTTCTTTTGCGCTTCGACCATCATTCATTCAATACGATGGTTCCAACCAAGGTGGGATTAACCTTACTACCAAGTATGTAAGGACGGTTGTCCTCACAGAACAATTATTCTAGAGTTGTCCTAGAGCTTTACGTGGAACTACCTATATCGTAATCGTAACTCATTAATTTTAGTTTGTTTTGGTTAGGTCTGTCTTCGTCAACTAAGTGACAAGAGCTGAGAAGGGTAGACATGTTTCGATGGTCTGGACATTGTCCAGCGAATAAGTGACGAAAGCATGACCGAACAGATTTACAGAGCTGAAGTGAGTTAAAATGTCGTGGCCTACCACAACCAGGTGTAATTTTGTACATGTGCTCACAAATGTTCAGATGCAGAGCAAGGAAATACTCGTTTGAACATTGATAAAATGTACAGACATTGAGCAAGGACAAGTTCGTTCAGATCTAGGGCCGAGTGCACGAAAGAACAAACACTCAAAATCAACGTCAAAGTATGATCAAACACGTCACTTTGTGTGGACAGTATGGAAGGAACTCTATGCTGTTCACTAAAAGTGACGTGTTTGAACATTGATTAACTCAGCCGTTTCTTCGTGCAACCGGGGCGTAGAGATGAGAACAAGGGAAGATTCGTTGGTACATGATTAAGATGTAGAGATATAGAGCAAAGGAATATTCGTTTTTACATGAAAAAGATGTGGATGATATATATAGAGCAACATTCGTTTGAACATTAATAAGATTTTAGAGATTAGAGAATAAGATTTTAGAGATTAGAGTAAGGGAACATTCCTTTAAACATGAATAAGATTTAGAGATGTAGAGCAAGAAAACATTCGTTTGAACATTATTAATATGTAGAGAACATTGAAGTGGTATATGGCCAATTTCGGGGTTTTTTTCATTAAAGGGGAGTTTCATCATTAAAATAAATTCTGCTTTACTCTTAGAAATGCTTATAAATAAGTACAAAATAAATATGGATTGAAAATGAAAATTATAATTACATATTACCACGTCATGAACTTCACAAGATTTCACATACGTGTCTCTTGTTTGAAAACTTGCGTGATTTAGTTTCGTAACTGTAATGTGAAGAACTTGGTATACTTACTAGTTACCGATTGGACGATTACCTTAATCATCTAAGGTTTTCTTTATACCATGAATACTTTTTCTAAAAATATATTTGTTTGCATTTATGTAGCAAATTGAGTTGTTAAAAAAAAAAAATTGCACCAATAACTAAAAATGTTAATACTATAGGTAATGCTAATAAAAATTTTGTATTTTCGTATGGTAAGCAGTCAAGTCACATTATGCTACCACCGCTTCCCCAGAGCGATGTGCAGAGATGATAGAGAGCTATGCGGCACGATCACACCCACGGATCACACCATTCGTAAGTATACTTTTTCGCACTAAGCATATACGTCGCTATTTCTACGAATGTGATATGTATGTAGAATCGACCGTTAAGCAGGGACACGTGCATTAAAGAAAGAGCCCTGTAAAAATAACTACTTTATGAATATACTGCTAGGCTGGACCCGAACCAGCAAAACATACCATTCGCGGGTCTTCCAATTTCGCCACCTGCTGTATGCCCATAATTTAGAATTCCACAGTCAATCCACCCATAATAAATGCCTCCTACTTACACAAGGGGCTATTCAGAGTGGGCGGACTAACTTTAATCCGCCGGACTAAACAGGTTTTTGTATGGTTAGTCCGGTGCTAATCTCGTACTAAGTTTTGACAGGTACTCTCTGAATACGAACATTGATTTGACGCTTTAACCGTGTTGCGGACACTGACTGCAAAGATTAAACATTCAATAATATATAAGTCAATGATTCAAACAGGCCATCGTCACCAAAATTTTGGCATCTAACGCTAAGCCTGTCTTGGGCTTGACTTAAGTTAATATACTTTTTCGTACTAAGCAAGTACGTCGCTAGTTCCTTTATTAGGTCTGGATTCTTTGCTTCTGGAAAGTAATCTAAAGTAAACTTCTCCGGATTAGTATTTTTTTCTTTGATAGGTACCTACCTGCTTACAAAGTTGTTACCAATGTTTGATAACTGCTGCGTTTAAATAACGTCATATGAAGGTGGAGTACAAGCTTTGGACTATCTACCTATTGACTTTTGTCCTAACTTATTGTCTGAATTCTCGTCTGAATTCGACTTCTGTTCAAAATGTAGCCCCGTTGCCGAGTTTCCGTCTCGGCGCCGCGGCCGATGCGGTTGCGGTTGCCGCGGGTCGGGGCGCGCGAGCGGGACGCGGCGACAGCGCGAGCGAGATGCCGCTCTACGGCCGGCGTACCGCCCCGCTACCGCACCGCAGTTCCTCCGCGGCGACAACGCTACGCGGACGCCGCCGACCGCCGCGCGAACGCGACCGCAATACCGCCGACCTTTCTTTCTCCGCCACAAACACACACGCGCGCTCACACCGACACAACCGCAAGGAGTGCTACGTCACGCATCGGTGCCAAACTGTTCGAATACGCTCGGCCGAAACTGCCATGATTGATGCAAACTGTCGCCGGGCGAACACATGAATTCTGATGTGGCCGTGATTATGGTCTTGATCTTCGACGGATGTCGCGACCGTAGCCGTGTTCGTTCGTCCCACTGCCCCCGTTTGTCCGTCGGAGGGGCACATTTTAGCGATTAGATGCCTGTACGATGCCCAATATGGACATGACGGAAGCTATTATCGAGGCGATGAAACAGTTTCCGATGCTTTACGACTCGGAGCATGCCGACTACCGGAACCTCAGGAAGAAGAACAGCGCGTGGGATCAGCTGGGGGCGCAGTTTGGGGAAGAAGGTAAGTTAGAATTGCAGCCGAGATCACGCGGAATTCTCTTGGTGACACAGAATCATACAGAATAGGCCACTGGAATAAACACAAAAGCATGAATTTATCAAGCCGGGCTAAGCAGCCAATACGCCTTCCGGGTGATTGCCCTTTAGCAAGGGTTTTGTTAATTTTCATTTTGTAACACTGAAGTACGAAAAGAGCAGGTAACCTTGGCACGGCCACATTGAACTGGATGGAATACAATACGCGAATAATTTTTCATTTCCGCTTTTACCATCTTTTCATCCAATGCGATGGTAGGTACCAAGCCGGACGGGCTTACCTAGTAGGGGAAGGGGCCTAAAACTGTAGGACAATGGATTCCGAACCATGAAACAGCTCGAATTCGTGTCAAACGAAAGCAGACAGGCAAGTTAATCAAGTGTCTGGGTGGTGCAAAATAAATTGGGGAATGTCAACACCGTGAACGTTCCAGGAGAGACTATGAAGCGCAAGTGGAAGAACATCCGGGACTCGTACGCTAAGTACCTACGGAGCCTGGAGATGGACCCTGGCAGCTACACGGGCGCCCGCTACGCCAAATTCTGGAGCAAGTGGCGCTTCGCCACCAACATGGAGCCTTTCAAGCCGTACATGGGCAAGTGAGTGAGACCGAGGAAAATTACGTAACTGGACGTTTATAGCTAATACCACATATCTGAGTCCGCTAGGAGTTAGGTGCCATGCCAGGACCTTTGTCCAGGCTGCGTTGAATTGCAAAAAACTCGGATACAGAAATACAAATGTGTATGAACGGGCGGGGATTGAACCAATGAGCAATGACAATGTGGGCGTTACAGTGGAAAAAGAGATAGGTAATTCAATATTACTCAAAGTTCAACGTTCGTTACGTTCCGTGTAGCGACATGAAATTACGTGACTGTACGAAGACCTTTGACGTAATCGTTTTTTTTGTGGGATCGAATGGCAAAAGGCATCTGACATGAACCAGTCCACTCGATAAATAAAGACAGATAAAACAACATTCCTAGGTTGGTGCGTAGGTATAGGTATGGGTATCGTTTTTATTTATCGAACGGACTGGTTTATTGTTTACGAGTGAATGGCCTCGATACACTCACAAAAAAGCTTTCGCCTGTACTTGTGAAGTACAGTTACATTTTACATGTATGTACATTTATGTATATTTATAACTTGGGTGTATAGGTGGGTAGTTCCTTCGTGGGTGTTTGGTAGCTAGTGTTTGGCAAGGTTATTGAGGAAAATACCGACCAAAGGCTAGTCGGATTAGCGCGCCTCAAACCTCGTCACCGTACTCTTTTTATTTTACGTCTTTGAGTTTTAGTACCCACTCGAGCCACGGAATAAGTAATAGTGCTCTAGCCAGCAAGCCCTAAAACTTATACAACTCTATTCAGAGTGGGCGGACTAAATTTAGTACGCGTTTAAGGTCGGACTAAACCGTTTTTTATATGGTTAGTCCGGTGCTAATCTCGTACTAAGTTATGACAGAACCTCTCAGAATACGACTGATAGTGGCAAACATATTTTCAATTACTTGAGAAACTTGTTTAAAGTTTCGCAACAATCTATGGAAAGCTCGAGGCTGTAGTTTTTCTGAAAATAAACGAGCTGCATAAATGCCTTAAAAAATTTTTTTAAGTGACAAAAAATATTTTTAAAACATGAGTAAGCTATACATTAAGCATTTAAAAATCATCACGTTTGTAAGCATTTGACAGCGATACCAAGATTTCGATGGTTTTCAAAGTAAAATATCCATTGCTCCCTCAACTTCAGTGCTTCGCATTATCCTTCCCCTCAGGGGCGGGTGGACTTGCCTTCCATACCATTTCGTACCATGCTAACTGTCAAACGACGTGTTATTGCGCCAAGTGAACTGAAATTTACCAGTTGACATGGTTCGAAATGCAAGTAGACGTCAGAATTAATCACTATTTTGCCTGAGGGGTAACCATGGTACATTTACTGGCCAAGTGAACAGGATTTAAGATCGCAAGATTAAGATCGCAAGATTAAGATCGCAAGAAGAGGCAAGATTTAATTACTCACTTAATTAAATCTTCTAGACAACTAGCATTAGGTACCAGGCTAAAAGGTCAATTTCAGTTCACTAGGCCGAATAAAACATCGTTTGATAATTAGCATAGCATGGTAAGGAATGAAGCTGAACTCCAGATTTAATCACTTACTTGCCTGTTCACCCGGCGAGTTTATTTACCATGTTAACTCCCCTGTTCACTTGCTAAGCACCTGGTGAGTTATTTACCATGGTAGCGCCCCTAGGACAAATGACCATTTCCCCGTTCGCGCTTTCAGAGGTGCGGAGCGCGAGCCGTTCAGCGAGCAGGGCATGCCGCCGAGCATGGAGCCGGGCATGATCCAGCCGGGCCCGGACGGCGGCGTGTTCGTGCAGGTGTACGAGGAGCTCAAGGGGGAGATCGGCGAGGCGGCGCCGGCGGCCCCCTACCACCGCAAGCGCCGGCACGACCACGCCGCCGCCAAGAAGGCGCCGCAGCGCGAGCACGACGCGCTCGAGCACCTCTTCCTCTACTACGCGAAGACGATGCGCGCCTTCTCGCCGCGCCGCCAGATCCAGGCGAAGATGCGCATCGCGCAGATCATGATGGAGGAGGAGATCGAGGATCAGAACGAGAGGCACAGGCTGCACGCGGAGAGGGCCAACGAGATTGCGCCGAAACACTAGTGCCAGAGATGCGCGCGCGGAAGATGACATTGCTCTAAAGCCACGGCCACACGGAGCTAGTTGTCTAGCGGTACCTACGTTTCGTTATTCGGTTGGTGCTGCTAGCTATGCGACTACTAAAATGTAATTATTATATTTGACTAGCTGAGGTACCCGGCTCCGCTCGGGTCAATGTAGTTTCGGCCTGATGTCGGGCTGAACCTAATATTTTATGTTATATGAGTTCCCCATACAAACTTTCATCCCCCCTTTCACACGCTTTGAGTTTAATTTTCACCACAAAAGGTAGCCTATGTCCTTTCCCAAAGTCCAGACTATCTCTATACCAGATTTAATCAAAATTCGTTCAGCGGTTAAGGCATGAAAACGTAACAGCTAGACAGTTCGCATTTATATTATTAGCGTTATGCTTGCAGGTAGTCTCATCTACTAGGTTGTGACATGGAAGTTACTGCAGACGCAGCGTCACTGACTCTACGTATCTGTTCGCAGGCGACTGACGCCTGCCGCGATAAATGTACCTACCTTTTGCCGAAATCGACTTGCAGCATTTTCGGTGGGCGCGGGGCGAATGGCTTTAGCAGCTAATACTAGCGAGTGCCTTGTTTTACGAAGCTTGTTTGCAAGGGGCGATTGATATGGGCCAATAAAAGCTACGAAACACCTACATGTGACTGTGGCTTTACAACTGACTTACAGTTGACTACATGTTCACGTTGAAGAGTATCGCCCATCTTTCACTGGCTTCGTGGCACTTCTGTTCTGTATGGGGCTTGTGCCTGGCGGCCTATCGGAATCTCATCCCGCTGATGACGCGACTCTCCTGGGATTTGACTTACTACATACCTGACTACTAATAAATACATTACACTCATTAGCATTACATTCATTAGTATGAAATCGCCACGGAGTGCGGTGTATCTGGCGCTATGTATCGAGCTGGCCCGCCCGCTAGTACCCATAATACTGTTCCTTGTGCCAAAACATTCACATCAGGAATTGACTTCTGTATTTTATCGATCACCGTCTTGTTAGATCTCCAAAAGTCATTGTCGGTTAATTTATTTAGGAAGAATTTGGATGCTTCCCGCTATTCACGGGGTAGATCTTGTTCGGTCCCCTTCAAGCGCAAGGACTGCGCAGAAACGAAATCCGACCTAGTTGGTTCTGCGCAGCCGCTTGCGTTTGGAGGAGACCGACCAAGTTCCACCCTAACAATTATACAGATTCAATCTAGCTGCGTTCTTGAATTGAATCGGTGAACCTGAGTATTTAATGAAAGACAATCGTATCATGAGCACACCTTTCAATAAAAGTTCAATGATAGACAGTTAAATCTCTGTCAACTCTTAGCATCAAATCGGTTTAATTGTGTGGCGTCATCATAAGAGTGGAAACTTGTTGAATGTGACACATTTTCTGTCATTCAATTTGAATCGTTGAACGATACGATTGCCTTTCAACTCACAAACAATGTTCGTGAGAACGCGGCTTTAGCGAGCAGGGATTCTTTCGTTGGTAACAGTAACTGCAAAGAATATCAGCTAAAAAATACTGTAACGGCACAGAGCTGAGTAGACAGAAACACAAATATATTAATAGCACAGACGTCGACCTGGCACCATGGCCTGGCACATACAACATCATTTTTAATTTTATTTTAATAGGATAATAAAAGATACCTACTTGGTAAGTATTTTTATGTACATGACGTGCCATATTGCGTACTTTTTATTGTTTAAGATCTCATTTTATTTCGTTACACAACTTCAACTTTGTGTACTTGGGACTATTATAATGAGAAAATTATAACCTATCCATACTTATGAAATTAAACATTTTAAAATCTATGTGTAATGTATATTATTATTTATTACTGTGCATACATTATTAAGCGAAGCCAAAAGTACCGCATCGACGCAATAATAATTTTGTGAAAAAAATCATTCTTTGGATTTTATTAGAAATATCTTTCGTTGCACTACCTATTTACGGCATGGAGTTTTCTCACCTTCATGATTTACGGAATGTATTTATTTTAGATTTTTACTACGGATTCACGATTTTGCTTGATTATACCTGAAATAGCAAGATAGACTTGACAAAATAGACCGAAATAATAATAATAGCGAAAATACTCAAATGTTGAAAAATTACTTAATAATCCTTTTCCGATGAGTTTAATTAAATAATATTTTAAAAATGTTGTTTTAGTCCAAGTAAAAAAAAATGCAAATTAAAACCAAATTTCAAATAAACATTTCTATAAAATAAATTATATTTAAATACTATACTTAACACCATCGATCATAATTTTATCTGGTAATAAACTTGAAAAACATTATAATTTGACAATCACTGTACGATTTCCAAAGCTTTGAAAACTATTTTCGATACTAGGTACCTATCGAGCGTTACTGGTAGGTTTACAGGTGGATTTTTCAATTAGTGTGCTGTCATGGCCAAATCCGAAACTACCTAGAAGAAATAGAGGAAAACTCTCACAGGAGCCACGAGACCAATTCAAAAAATCCGCGACACTATTGGATGGTACAATAATACAAAATGTGTTTTTTTTTTCAAAATCTACGATTTCTATTCCCGGCCAGGAAACATACTTTTTCAAAAATCAAATGGGTAATGCACTTTTAGTTTTTATCAAAATTGGCCTCATGACTCTTTTGAGTGTTTTGTTATTCTTATAGTTTAGGGTTTGGCTATGAAGACACATTTGAAAAAAATCACCTTTCACCTCCATTTATTTGAACCTACTAACGTATGCACGCACAGTACTTCTTTGTGGAGCATGGCGACGTTGCCGCATCGTGCGTTCCATCTAGCAGTCGTGGCGTGACGTCACGTCTCAAGATGGCCGACGGAACCCGACTTCCCTCGCTACCCGTGCCATGGGCCTGCTCCCCCCACTCTTCCCCCTTCTTTCCTTGCCTGTCAACAAAGAATCCCTTCGAAATCAGAGACAATGCTCGCTCGGTGCGTGATAAAGATTTAAATATAGTTACTTAAATGTAAATCTAGGTAGGTACCTAGTTATTTGGGCTTACTAAGCACCTACCTACACCAATTTTACGTTGTGCCTGCAACGAGACTTCACCGTCGATGGACTTCACTTACGCCCGGTTCCACCACCTCCAGCTACAAAAATCCCAAAGTTATCTTTCGGTTACATCATACAAATATGCAATGTAGCCGAAAGTTAACTATCGGATTTCAGGTAACTGGAGGTGGTGGAAACAGGGGTTACTCGAACAACCCCGGAATTGTTATAGGTACCTTCTAGGTAGGTATACAGGTGTATGCATTTTTAAATTCGATCGAAAATGATAGAAACCACTGATAATCGAAACAGACAAATCATAGTAGCCTGGGTTTATTGGTAACGGTGGTATATAGGTTTAGGATATAGGGTGAACATGCCAAATATCAGCCCCCAAGGATATTTTAACTATATTATTAACTATAATTATCAGTTTCTGCTACAATTACGGTCCTAAAAATACCTATTGGGGATACTGTTTTAGGTAGATTGATTAATATATTTTTTAAAACCCCTGCTTCCAGCCGTCTTTGCTCCAATAGCCGGTTTTTTCCCTAATTTCAGTCGGGTGCAGGAGCCGCAAAATAAAACTACCACGTTTGTTCAAAAGAAAACTAAAAAAATATTATTTATTATTTAATAAAAAAAAATGTATTCACGAAAGAAACAATATGAGTGAGACTGATAATTTGAAAGAAACGAAAATAGGTATTTGTTTATAAAAATCAATGCTTCAGTGCTTGCACGCCTTTACTCTATAAAACGTATAAAATGCTTGGATATAACGGTCTTAAGTTTTTCATACAACATTTTCAATCGGTATCCTTAGGTATATAAGATTTTTGAAAAACCGGTCAAGTGCGAGTCGGACTCGCACACGGAAGGTTCCGTACCATCGTGCAAGATTTATCACAAAAAAAATCACGTTTTTTGTATGGGACCCCCCTTTATTTTTTAATTATTTTTTATTTTACCTATTTGTTGGTATAGCGGTAAAATAAATACACACTCTGTGAATATTTCAGCTGCCTATCTATTACGGTTCATGAGATACAGCCCTGTGGCAGACAGACGGACTAACGGACGGACGGACGGACGGAAAGCGGATACTTAGTAATAAGGTTCCGTTTTCACCCTTTGGGTACGTACCCTATAGGTACCTACCGTGCAAGGCGGTGGTGGTGGCGCAGTTTCTTTGCGCGGAAATGGAAATAGGCTAGTCATTGATTATTCTTTTACATATTATATGCCACACGTTTTTCTATTAATTAATTGAGAATCGGTTGAGAAATACGACCTTTAGAGGAGAACATCGGGACAGAGATACAAAAGCATTTTCTTAATGCCCAATCTTGAAACTGATATGTGATCTGTGGATGTGATCGAGTTCTGTTCGCTCGGTCAAAAAACATAAAAGTCAGAAGTAACATAGCTATACGTCTGGTTGTGGCGCATTCGCGTGTCGTGCTACCTCCCCTTCTTCACCTTCCTCGGCGGCCGTTCCGTTCGATGCGCGCGCTGACGTCACCGCTCGATAATGGCCGCCGCCCGCCCGCACCTCCCCTCGCTCCTCTATCGACCTTCTTGCGCCCCGCCCGCACCTCCCCGAGCTTCTTCCCCCCCTTCGACTGATCCGCTCGCACAATCGGCGCTCTCCGTTCTCCGCTCGCCCGCACCTGCCCCGCCTGCCTCTCGTCATTTGCTGTTGCTGCCTCGCTCGCTCAGTCTCTCTTCGAGCTCTCACCGGATCGGTTGTGTCGTGTGTCGTGTGTTTCCGATTGAACCCGCGCGATTTTCGATTCGCATGTGATCGAACGTAACCGAGTGTTTCATGCGAGGATGGTGAGTGAGTTTTCCCCGACGAGATCGAAAAACTGTGACAATTTTTAAAAGGAGCGAAGACGGCCGATCTCGCGCGCTACGTTTCGATACGAGCGCCGAGATGTCGGTCATGCAGATCCAGCAGGCCAAGCGGCAACACTGCTACCTGTGCGATCTGCCGCGCATGCCGTGGGCTATGTTGCACGAGTTCTCCGAGGCGGTCTGCCGCGGCTGCGTCAACTACGAGGGCGCCGACCGCATCGAGGTCGTGCTCGACACCGCGCGACAGATGAAGCGGGCGCACGGCTTCCAGGAGGGTCGGCAGGCCGCGCACGCCAAGAGTGCCCACCGCGGCAGCATCGACGCGCACCAGAACGGTGGCGAGGCGAGCGCGCTGGCGGCGGCGGCTCGCGGGGCGCCCGCCCCGCCCGCGCATCACGCGCCCGGAGCCGGCTTCGCGCTGCACCACGCCCGCGGAGGCCTTCTGGCGGAGTACGGTGGCGCGGTGGGGGTCGGCGCGGCGCGCGCTCAGACGCGGCAGGAGGAGCACGAGCAGCCGCGGCGACTCTCCGCGGCGCACCTCACCGCCCACCACCTGCCGGCGCACCATCATGCGCGCCCGCTGGCGCCGGCCGCGCTCTCGCTGAAGCGCAGCCTCGACGACGACGAGCACTCGCACGTGCAGCACGAGGCGAGCAAGCGCCTGCTGTCCGAGGAGCACGCCCGGCCGCCGCTCACGCGCGGCGACTCGCTGCCGGCTGTGTCGCTCGCCGCACCCTTTGTTGCCGACCGCACCTTCAAGCAGGAGAAGCACCCCATCCGGGCACCCTCATTCGACACAGCCACCGCATTCAAACCTAACGGTGAGCTTTCTTTCGTTTTCCTTCCTGATCCCGCGTGACACATCATTTTAGAGCCCACCTAGATACATTCGACATTCTTCGACCTAGTAGGTAGGAAGGTAGGCCCCAATGTGCTTTTTTAAAAACAGCGTAGGTACCTTACCTACCGAAACAGGTAAATTATTTACTTTACTCATTTGCATATTCTTATAATATACCTACCTTCCTATATTCCAATTGCTACCTTTGTAATTCTTTTCGTTGCCGTGGCTACTTAGGTATTAGTATTCGCATTGACTGAAAGATGGCAACGAAATATCCGTGTCCAGTTCAGAAAAGCCATGAATGCGTGCTCAAATAATAGGAAGGTCCTAAATATGGACCGAGAATCTCGTTGCCGAGAAAGTGGCGTGCTGGTAATACCCATTTACCATCACTTCGCTTTCTCGAAGGGATAGGCAGACATGATACGAGCGCTTCCTCTTCTTTCTCTTCCTCTAAAAACATAAATATGGTCATGCATGTTATACGATTGCGGGTGCTACGTACCTGACCTTAAAGAAGTATTCAATCAATTAGGAACCGAACCGACCGTAAAACTTGATGAAATAAGTGAGGATGAACCAATCAGAAGTGGATGTCAAATAGTTAGCGAGAGCTGAAGTGATAACAGACACGGTCTATACCATAGACCTAGCATGCGCGGTACATCCTATTTCTATGGTCTATACCTGATTTGTGCAGAATTAATTGAAAACCTCCCTTATTTTATTACATTCTACGCTGGGGGGTTACCATGGCAAATTAACTAGGTAGGTTGAACTTATACTTTCTTGCCAAGCGGTGGTGGTGTGGTAGGTAATTTAACCACCGCCTCATCTCACCCTGTTATCATTTCTACCTACTAGAAATGAATCAAATGAAAGTAAGCATTTCTTAGTGCCTTATAGTTACGAATTTACCTATAAATAAACACCTTTTTTTTATGCGACCTGTCATGAATGGCTAATACCACACAACTACCGTTATGATATTAGCCCAATTCACCACATTCCCAAAGGAATTTAGGTGCCATGCCAGGACTTCCCTTTATGAGCACGGCTACATTGAACTGGATGGAAAACACGGACAATTTTGAATTGCCGCTTCGACCATCTTTTCATCTAATACGATGGTACCAACCCGGGCGGGCTTAAATCCTACCACCTAGTAGGGGAAGGGGACCTACAGTTTTACATGGATTCCGAACCATGGAGCAGCTCGCATTCGTGACGAAATGCACTTATCGGACTCTGAAAGAGAAAGACAGTGGTGCAAGTCGGTATTGAACTCGGGCCTCTGGTACGCTAGGCCAGTCTCCGCGCCACTTGGCTACGAGCCGCTGATCCACCTATCCAATGGTTCTTATGTATGCTTATTGGTCATTGTTATTGGTACTTAGCTTATTTATGTAGGTAGTTTGCTGCCGCCTGATAACGGGAAAAAAGGCTAAAAAACGTGTTCAAAGGTAGGTAGAACTTTTGTAGGTATCTACCTACTCAGTGAAACCAGTTTACTTTTTGCTATTCGTAGTGAGTACCATCACAGCTGTGCTCATTAAAAATCTTGATTTTGCGCAACTGCCGCTCCGCGATTCGTAGCTATTAGTACGAGAGCGGACCGTAGTCAACCCTACGTCATCGAGTAACAACATGGGACCCATTTGTGGTTGTGCGGATTAGAATAGGCTTCCTAAAAATACTAGGTTGCCTGACCCAAACCTGGAACGTTTTGTGCAGTAGGTAATATTAAATCACTTTTTTGGTAGAATTTAACGTCATCGAGTAACAACATGAGACCTAGCACAATCGGTAAAGGTCATCAAGAAAAGCTAAAAAAAAGTAGGTTGGCTCGTCCTACCCTGGCACGTTCTGAGGTTGGCCGGTTTTAAAATGTCGAAAAATAAAAAAAAATACGTCATCGAGTAACAAGATGACAATCCCACCATTCGATAGTCCTATGAACATACTTCATAAAAAAATTAGGTTGGCTGCCCTCAGCCTGGCAGGTTTCCTACGCGGCCATGTTGAACGTCGGATGCGCCCAGTTCTTATATTCATCAATTGTTAAATTAATATAATATAACAGTTTTGTGATATGTATATCTATAAACCGGTGATGTTTTTATTGATCTGAACTCACGTTGGATAGGTAAAAAAAAAACAAAATGAAATATTTGTGATATATTGATAGTTTGCGTGCAATGGTTGCAAAAAAAATCATTTCAACAAATATTTTTCTTCTGTCGCTCAAGATACAACTAAATACATCCAATAAATTGTAAATCTCGCATTAGAGCAACTCAAAATATTTTTACCACGCAATAAGAAGTCTGTCACTTTTGAATCTGTTAAAGTCCATATGGGGCAGTATTATAGAACCTCTTAGAATTGTATTTAATATGGCACATTTCCAAACTTATTAAAAATTACTAGGGTAATACCATTGCTTAAAAAGGGATCTCATAATGATGTTGAAAATTATCGGCCTGTGTCCTTACATTCACAGTGTTATTAATTATAATCAATTCGGATTTCGTAAGTGTAGGTCAACAGGAGATGCCATTGCCTTGATGTTAATATCTATTTTAACTTCTCTAGTTAAATCTATGAGCACCTACGGCATTTTCTGTGATGTATCAAAAGCTTTTGACTGTGTAGATCACAAAATACTTCCAGGAAAACTAGAACACTTATGGTGTTAGGGAAAATAAATGAGGTATTTGTAAATTATATATATTAAATAGACAACAAAATTGTGAAGTAAACGGTACTAAGTCTGATGTAGAATCAATCACTATGGGTATACCGCAGGGTTCAGTTCTAAGACCGTGGTTTCATATGTTGTTATAAATGATATTTCAAGCTGCATCGCAACAGATAATGATATGATTTTATGTGCGGATGACAAATCATGAATTTAAAAAAATCGTATATCAGAACTACGGGAGTCCTTTATACAAGCTATGAACTCACTTAAATTATGGTGTGAAGCCAATAACCTACTTTTAAATGACAGTAAAACGAGTTTAATGCACTGGGGACCCAAATACGTAATGTGAATTGTGATGTATTAAATACGGCAAATGATCTATCTTCAGCTATAACTAAAGAAATAACCTTACTTGTGATACTTTTGGGGTTACCGTTGTCGTTAAATATATTTGAAAATTAATATGGCTTTTCACGCGGCGGGAGGAGACATTCGCCGACGTATCGAGCTGATCGTTCAGTTGTCAAGGAGGTTGTCCGCCACGTTCATACGCAGCAGACGACTGACAACTAGGCTCGCCGTGGTCGTAAGTCATAGGTGTGGGTCGAGGTGGTAGCGGAAATGCGGTGATAGTGCTTCTACGGTCTTCCTAAAATTCACAAAGACGGGAACCCCCTTAGACCAATAGTCAGCCAGATAAATGCTCCTACCTACCTCCTCGCTAAACATGTCGCCTCAATATTTCAACCCCTGTCTGGCAAGACGTCGTCCTACGTTAAAGATTCGGCCCATTTTGTGGAATTGTTGTCTACAGTGAAGTTGGCATGCATGGATCTATTAGTGAGCTTTGACGTCGAGTCGCTGTATACACACGTACCAGTCCAAGAGTCCCTCGACATCATCAGAAACTTAGTCATCAGCAACGACATCGACACTGAGTGCGTCAAGCTCCTGCCATATTGTCTCACTACGACATACTTTCTGTGGCAAGGACAATACTACATCCAGCGAGAAGGTGTAGCAATGGGATCACCAGTGACACCAGTGGTGGCAAACCTTTTCATGGAACCGCTGGAACACCGCACATTGCAAACTTCACCTCTTAAGTCAATGTTTTAGGTACGGTACGTGGATGACGTGATTTCAATCTGGTCACATGGTCGCCAATCACTCGACGCTTTCATCTCTCATCTTAATTAGGTTCACACAAATTTAAAATATACAGTAGATTGTGAGAAGGTAGGCACTTTGGCGTTCTTAGAAGTACTTTTTGCTCGACGATTGGATGGAATCCTAAGCCACACAGTGTACCGCAAGCCGACACACACAAATCGTTGTCTACAAGCTACTTCGCATCATGCTCATTTTGGTGCATTTGTGTGGGTGCATTTGGAATCGGTCGCAAGAGCATTGAGACTCAGAGCACAGCGGTTGTGTGACAAGTGTGTCACACAACCGCTGTGCTCTGTGTGTGTGTGAATATCTTCACCGAAATGGACCCTGTGCTTCGAGAACATGGGTACAATTTTCGCAATGTCGGTCAGTCAGTCAGCGTGTTTGCATCCACTGCTGGACATACGCCTCTCCAATCCTTCTCCAGTCCTCCCGGCCCTCAGCGGTACGGAAGCACTGCTTTCCGCCGACGCACTTGTCTCATCTTCCCACCTGGCGAGTGGTCTTCCCACACTCCGTTTGCCTGTTCACGGCCGCCAGTGTAGGACACGGTAACTCCAACGGTCGTCGTCTCTTCGGCTGACGTGACCAGCCCACTGCTATTTGAGCTTAGCCACGCGGTGTCCAATATCGACTACTTTGGTACGTCGGCGGATTGCCTCTTTACGTACCATATCCCGTAGCGATATTCCCAGCATTGCACGCTCCATTGCTCGCTGGGCAACTTTTAACCTTTGGACAACGGCGACCGTCAGAGTCCACGTTTCACACCCGTACGTCATGTCATAACCGGGAGGACGCACTGGTCATATGTTCGGGTCTTTAAATTTCTACGGAAGGTCAGACCTTAGAGCGAATTTAAGCTTTCCGAAGGCAGCCCAACCCAGTTGAATCCGTCGCTCAACCTCCAAAGACAGTCCTTGTATACGAAGCCGCAGGATTTGACCGAGATATACTTGTATTTATTTATTTGTATTTATTTATTTATTTATTTATTTGACAAATACATACATTTTACATAACAGGAAACCAAGGCGTAAAATGTAGCAAACTTAATTTCAATATGGAAGAAAAAAAAAACAGACATTTAATTAACTATGGATGAGTTAACTTTCAAATAGCCTTCCAAAAATGTCGTGCACACTCTCTCAAACGTCCTTCTCAGATTTACAAACACATCACATTCAGGTGTTGACAGATGCATCGCATTGAACAGCCTCAGGACGAGACATATGGGCGACCAGTAGTGAGAGCGGGTGCGCGTCACGATCTCGGCAAACAAACGTGCGTTCCGCCGTCGAGCGTAACCATCAGGCACGTTCAGTGCTAGTACCAGCTGTAGTAAAGCTTGCGAATCAACTTTCCCAATCAGAATTTTGAAACCAAACAGCATTAATGCCCGGGATCTCCGAAGTTCAAGTGAGTTGAAGCCCAGAATCCCGAGTAAAAATGCTGTTGGGTACATATAAGGGTAATACCCGTTTATCTGAGTATATAAAAATCTCAGGAACCTTTTTTGAATTTTCTCCAGCATGAGAATATAGTGATCCTCATGTGGAGACCAGACAATTGCCCCCGCTTCTAGCTTAGATCTGACAAGCGTATTAAACAATAATTTTAGTGCGATCGGATCCTTAAACTCTTTGGCATTTCGCAGTACGAAACCCAGCTTGCCAAATGAGGCTTTTGTTAATGCTCGTATGTGAGGATTGAAGGTGAGGTGTGCATCAAAAACAACACCGAGGTCTTTAACTTCTGTCGCCCTGGGAATTCCTTTAGCACCCAGGCGGTAGTCGTGCATCAGTGGTGTGAGTGAGCGAGTGTATGATGCTACTATACACTTTTCAGGATTAAAAGCTAGTTTGTTTGTGATGCTCCACTGATACACTACATCAAGAGTACGTTGAATAACCTCGCAATCAGCTTCATCCTTAATACGTAAGAATAGCTTCAAATCATCAGCATATAGAAGACAGGACACCAAGCTTGTCAACCCTACAATGTCATCAATCATTATATTAAAGAGGAGACTAGACAGGACTGAACCCTGACTTACTCCTGATCGGGTATTATAAGGTTCAGATTCGTAGCACCCGTACCTTACATACTGGCGCCGATCTCGTAGGTATTCAGCGAATAATACTAGAAGCTTAGGTGTGAAACCTGCCGTACTGAGTTTATGGAGTAGAATATCGTTATCAACTCTGTCGAATGCTTTTCGGAAGTCCAAGTACACCACATCTACTTGTGTATTTTTGTCCAGACTCTCAGAAATATAATGACTGATGACTAGCAAGTTTGATTCGACAGAGCGCTTTCGTGTAAATCCATGCTGTTCCTGTGACATGTAGGGTGCAGTGCCCTCATAAATGTAACTGTGTAAAATCGATTCAAAAATCTTGGCAGCAGCTGAGAGCACTGCTACCGGTCTATAGTTCTCCGCATTTGATTTGTCGCTACCCTTAGGTATCGGAGTTACTCGTGTCACTTTCCATTGCTGTGGATATACACCCGACTCGAGAGCTAGGTTGAATATATGGAGGAGAGGAACACTTACAAAATCGGAAGATCCTTTCAACACATAGCCAGGAATACCATCAGGACCTATCGCACTACGTGACTTGAGTTGTCTGAGAGCGAGACAGACATCCGCACTCGTGATAGTAGCTATATTGACATAGCGACTACCGCCCGCGTCTCCACCCGCACCCGTCCCTGCCCGCTGCGCGACAACCGGGTCCAGTATTGGAATGTTCGGTAAGAATACGGATTGAAAGAAATTTGCAAAGGCTTGAGCGGCAGCCGGACCTCGGTGAGGTACGCCCTGCTGAGATATACACGGTTCAAAACCACCTTTAGAATGTAAGCTACGCACATACCCCCAGAATGTCTGTGAGTTTTTTTGAAGCTTTAATTCTGCAGATCTAGTGTACTCTGTACGTAACATAGCCATTTTAACTTTTATTTGACCTCGCAAAGCACTAAAATTTTCGTAAAAACGTACTCTTCAACCTGTTCGATCACTTCTACGTCGATAACGATTTGTCCTCCCGTCATACCCTCAGTCGCCATGACCATGGGTTTATCCCGGTTCATCTTCAGACCTACCTTTATCGATGCTTTATAAAGGTCTTCCAGCATGGTTTAAAGCTGAACTCGGGAATTTTACAGAAGAACAATGTGATCGGCGTAGCGAAGATGACTGAGGAAAATATTCACTAACGTTGATACCCATGTTTTCCCATTCAAGCGTCTTGAACACATATTCCGATGCGTTTGTGATGAGGTTGGGTTAGAAAATGTGGGTGAGAAAGTAACGTAAATATAAGATATAAAAACAGACTAAATGGAATTATCGATAACTCTGTATCACGATTATTTGAAACCGATTACGGAGTACCTCAAGGCTCAATCATGGCACCATTGCTGTTTATTATTTTTATTAATGACATTGCAAAAGACGCTATGCTAGTACTTCTCGCGAAAACCATAGTAATTTACGCTGACGACGCAAATGTAATTGTTACTGATAAAAGTATTGAAACACTCCTTACAAAAACAACAAAAATAATTGAGGAGTTGGGTAAATGGTTCGCAGCAAATGGGTTAATGTTAAATAGTGCTTAAACACACTGTGTACATTTTAAGATGAAAAATATTAAACATGAAGTGAATGATGAGATGTTTATCGAATATAACGGTGAAGTCATAACGTTTGCAACATCTACTATATTCTTAGGCTTCAAGTTGGATCAAAAGTTACGATGGGACAAACACATTCAACATGTTTGTGATAAATTAACAAAAGCTTGTTATTGCCTCAGAACCCTGTCTAAATGCTGTGACTTGAATACCCTGAAGAGTGCCTACTTCGGTTATTTATACTCTGTCATGACCTATGGCATTGAGTTCTGGGGTTCTTCACTGGAAGCGGTTTCAGTATTTAGACTACAAAAGAAAGCAATTCGGATAATTACACACTCTAAATGGGACGCACTTGTTTGCACGCCTTTGTTTAAAAACCTAAAATTGCATACTATGTATGATGTGTACGTACAAAGAACTATTTTTTATGTGAGAAATTATCCGGAATCATATAATAATTTTAAACACGGATATTCGACGAGAAATAAAAATGTGATCCAGCCAGCTGAAAAATGGGCTGTCGAAAACTCCCTCCTGAGGTGTAGAATCGACCACCGCTACATCGAGGTACTCCGAAATCTGTATCGGTCCGCGACGATGACTGTGAGGCTTCATTAAAATACCCAACCCATCCCTCTTGCTAAAGGCGTTAGGCAGGGGGATGTGATCTCACCCAAGCTCTTCACAAGCGCATCGGAATATGTGTTCAAGACGCTTGAATGGGACAACATGGGTATCAACGTTAATTAATATTTTCCTCAGTCATCTTCGCTTCGCCGATCACATTGTTCTTGTGTCAAATTCCCGAGTTCAGCTTCAAACAATGCTGGAAGACCTTTATAAAGATAAGTAGTAGAAAGATAGGTAGGTCTGAAGATGAACCGGGATAAAATCAAGGTCATGGCGACTGAGGGTATGACGGGAGGACAAATTGTTATCTCGGTCAAATCCTGCGGCTTGGTATACAAAGACTGTCTTTGGAGGCTAAGCGACGGATTCAACTGGGTTGGGCTGCCTTCGGAAAGCTTAAATTCGCTCTGAGGTCTGACCTTTCGCAAAATTTAAAGACCCGAACATATGACCAGTGCGTCCTCCCAGTTATGAGTGGGCTGGTCACGTCAGCCGACGAGATGACGACCGTTAGAGTAACCGTGTCCTACACTGGCGGCCGTGGACAGGCAAACGGAGTGTGGGAAAACCACCCACCAGGTGGAAAGACGGCATCAAGTGCGTCGGGGAAAGCAGTGGGTCCGTACCGCTGAGGGCCGGTAGGACTGGAGAAGGATTGGAGAGGCGTATGTCCCACAGTGGTCGCAAACACGCTGACGGATTGACTGACTGTTCTCAAACCATTGTACTCTTATTTTTTTGTAGGTGGTAGCATTTAAAGGTTTAATATTATGTCGTTTTTTTTGCTGTAAGAATAATAACTCATCAGAAGGACTAAATCGTACACAGGTTTTAAAATGTTTTCTTGTTGCCACTGGAGTGTGCATCGCTTTAAGGTCCTTTCTTCAACCCCTGTCAGCCCATGCCTACGAGATTAGAGGCGCACGCTTTACATTCGGCGACGGAGCTCCTCATTACATAATTCAAATTTGATTGAATGTAAACCTAATGTAATGAAGAATTTTAATAGTCATAATAAAATAAATCGCCACAAAGTTACTATTCTTTTATTCACAGGACTTTAGGTTAAATATTCATGGTTATTTCCATCCTTTAAACATATAAATGTATATGTTTTCTATAACTAATACATAAATATTTTTACAGAGCTTTTCAGGTATTATTTAAACTATACCTACGACTTAAGAGCTGTTAATTTAAAATTCCGCTTCGGTTTGGATACATTGCAACTTTGTTACGATAAATTAAAAGAGATACGTAAATAAAGAAAAGAGAGTGACGCCAAAGCTTACTAAACTTCCTTAATATGTGAGTGACGATGTGGACATGTACTTTTGTATAGACCCGGCAACGTTGCGTATATATTTATAGAAAACATATACATTGAAATGTTTAAAGAATGGAAATATACTCTAGAATATTTACCCTAAATTCATGTGAATTAAAGAATAGTAACTTTGAGATACTTCACTTATGGGTTTAAGTTTTGTGGCGATTTATTTTATTATGACTATTAAAAAATCTTCATTACGTTATGTTTACATACAATCTGATTAAAATTTTGTAATAACGAGGCCCGTGGCAGAATTTAAAGCGTGCGCCTCTAATGCCGTAGGCATGGGCTGACTGGAGTTGCGATTCCCTACGTTGAATGATCCATACGGTAGATTCCGAAAGCATATGTATATGAAACTTCCGGTTTTTACTCTTCAAGTATGCGGAACTATGTGCATCATAACCTAAAGTTAACTTGAGTTAAACTTAGTTAATAATTAGATACGACAATGCCCTAATATCACGTAATCAATCAGTACCTATATCACAAATATTTCATTTTGGTTTTTTTTACCCTATTCAAGATGAGTTCTGATCAATAAAAACATCACTGTTTATAGATAGACATATCACAAAACTGTTATATTATATTAATTTAACAATTGATGAATATAAGAACTGGGCGCATCCGACGTTCAACATGGCCGCGTAGGAAACGTGCCAGGCTGAGGGCAGCCAACCTAATTTTTTTATGAAGTATGTTCATAAGACTATCGAATGGTGGTATTGTCATCTTGTTACTCGATGACGTATTTTTTTTTATTTTTTGACATTTTAAAACCGGCCAACCTCAGAACGTGCCAGGGTAGGACGAGCCAACCTACTTTTTTTTAGCTTTTCTTGATGACCTTTACCGATTGTGCTAGGTCTCATGTTGTTACTCGATGACGTTAAATTCTACCAAAAAAGTGATTTAATATTACCTACTGCACAAAACGTTCCAGGTTTGGGTCAGGCAACCTAGTATTTTTAGGAAGCCTATTCTAATCCGCACAACCACAAATGGGTCCCATGGTGTTACTCGATGACGTAGGGTTGACGACGGTCCGCTCTCGTACTATATGTACCTACCAGGTGCGAGCAAACTCGGTTCAGCGTCCATAAATACGAAACCGGTTCCACCGGTCGCGTTCTCGAAAGCCACTCCGCCCGTAGCGGCGCGCGCGGGCAGGCGGCCTCACGTTCGCTCGCTTGCATGCCAAACGTGCTGGGCTGGCTCACAAGCAGACTACGCCAATCCTATACCTACCGTCTTTCACTAGGTGCGCGTGTATAGATAGAGACGTCAATACACGGACGTTCGGTCGTCTCACGCGGTGAATGCGCGCCCGAGGCGCACGATCTGGCAACGTCGCATGACGACATTTTCGCCCGCACACGTATACGTAGGCATGTCGGTCGAGCGAAAAAATACTCATCGCTTGGCAGAGTCGACGGACCGCATTCCGGCGGGGGAGAGACGAGCCCGCGCGCCGCGTCGCGTTGCTTGCTGCCAACACGCCTACCAACACAGGTTGGTAGATGTGTTGTTTCTATTTTGTGATGGTAGTGGTAGCACACACGATAACAGTAGGTAGGTAGACGGAAAGCAGATCCAAAATAAAAGGTCACTCACGGTGACGTCACGCACGCACGCCATATGGGTGCTAATAATATTATGCGCGCTACATGGCGCTACGATACGAAGCTTCCGCCCTTTGTTTTTTGTGCACGGTGAGGATAGGGATAATGTGCTCTTTGTTATTCTCTAAAGCCGCGTGGGGCGCAGTGCCAGCCCATACATAGCCACATACAGCCACCGTGCATGCGATAATCAATTGCTTAATTTCAAATCGGTAGGAGTACGAGCAGGAACATATAGTATGTAAGTTTTTAGATTACCGTGGTTACTGTTCATTTCAAAAGATTAAACGGCTTTCTACTCACGGCATGATTTGTGCGGAGCACGACGTTTCGAGCCAAACGTTTGGGTCATCTTCAGGTGAGCTCCCGTGTCCAGCGGCGGCCAACGGGGAACTGTCAATTTGACGTGTTCCGCCGTTGGCGAAGATTGTAGTTGTGGGTAGTTTGTACGTCTTGAGCGGCTGCGTTCCGGAGATCCAGGGAAAAGCAATAGGCGCTAACTGTGTCTTGACTTTCACTGCACGCCTTTGCCTTCCGGATTTTCAGGGGATCAAGTACTGGATTCCACATGGGAGATAACTTAAATGAGTCTTCTCGATTAAAGTTATCGTGCTTGGCGATTTTGCGCCGTTTTACACGGGAGCTCACCTGAAGATGAGCCAAACGTTTTGCTCGAAACTTCGTGCTCCGCACAAATCATGCCGTGAGTAGAAAGCCGTTTAATCTTTTAAAAAGGAACATATAGTATTCCTACATCTAGTTGTTCTTCCTCTTTTATTGACTTATAGGTTGTACCGTACCGTAAAATACTCAATTTACTCGTAAAACGTTATTTCAGTAACGGTCTTTTCCAAATACCTACACCATTGTAGGTGCGGCTACATATTTTCATGTCGTTACACCGAGGCAGACAGAGAGACAAATGCGATGTCCTCGTCGTATCGACCTTGGAGTAAAAGGAACTTGAGAATTATTGTCTTCATTTTTCACCAATATGTATGGTAACCTGGAAGTTTTCATGGGTAATTTGAATAAGCTCGATAGCTCAGCCATAGTCCGCAAACCGCTGGCATGGCGCCTTGTTGAGCGTGGTTTCGCGAAGCGAGGTGTTTTATGAGCACTTTTGGTCCTCAGCACAGCCACCCATATCGGTTTTTCATAAAAAAAATAAGTGACTGTTAGTAGGTATATGTGGGTAGTTACCTAAGCATTTTACACTTCGAATTTGGAATCGAAGATCTCCGAACACAGCGATTCTCTAAAATTTTGCATTAATACATATCGTGAAAGTCGTGGTATAATAATTTTATTTCATAAAATATTAGGTATCTACACCTACTACCTAGAGTCAAATTCCTACTATCGGCAAAGATAATACTAATAATCTATCGGTCTATTCTGAGCCGGTAGTCTCAGTTGTCACCTAAATTGGCGTTACGGCAAACCGATCGAGTGGCGTTTTCAAATGGATGGAGAAATTAAAGAGCGCGCGCAGTGAACTAACTAACTAACCGAACTAACATTTGCGAGTCCGACCTTGATTTGACAGCTTACTCAACGTTGCCGTAAATACGTCGACGTTGCCGTTTACGTCCACTCCGCGTTTTCATACAAATCGGAAGTCCGCGTTTGTCTTTGACAGCTTGAAGAAGTAAAATCACAGAATATCTAGTAAAAACTTGTATGAAGTTTGACGTTTTTACGGAACTTCGAAGTTACGTAAACGCCAATTTAGTTGAGAACTGAGACTACCAGCTCTGCTCTCTGCCAGTAATATTTGCGGGTTGACACATTGTAACCTGTCTCGCAGCAAGTCATCACCTTTGCCCCATCGTCGTTACAATATATCCATAATTCATAGATTCAAGCAAAAAAAACAATCTGTAGGAAATGTGCATCACTAAGTAATGCCACTACCTACCTAGTTTAATCGTATGCCACTACCCACCCAGTATCGATATAACCTAAAACTTTGCTACGTCGATGCCACCCAGTACCTAGTTCTCTAGACCAGTTCTTTTGCGCGCTAAATCCGTCGTACCTATCCCACTCGCACGTCATGTTAGGTAGGTAGGTACCTACTTAACATACTTTACGTCTGGCAACGACGCGCCCGTTCCCACATTTCGACAATTCATAAGTAGGTAGAAATTCTACTAATCGGGAAATAACTAAAACCCTGGCGAGTGACGGGGCGTGGAGGGGTGCCTCCCCTCTTCATAGCTCAATGTGGACCCCTAAACCAGCGAGCATGGACGGACGGGGGTTGAAACCGAAACTCATTCGTGTGGCGGAAGCGTAGCCATGAGATGTCTAAAACGTCTATCTGTGTTTCTCGTTACGAATTCGGGATGCGCAACATCGAATGTTTGTTGCTCTAAATATCCTGGGGCTGAACATGCGTAAAATATGTGAGGGAATTAGATCAATTCTGCACACAGTACAGCGACTTGCCTTTCTTGCGAGAGGTTATGGGTTCAAATCCTCGCCCCGGCCATGTAACACTTTCTGAGTTAGATAAGTGCATTTACGAATATGAGCTGTTCCATGGTACGGAACCCATTTAAAACTGTAGGCCTCCTTCCCCTAATAGGTGGTAGGGTTAAGCCCGCTCGGGTTGGTGCCCCCACATTGGATGAAACTATGATTGAAGCGGCAATCCGCGTTTTTCGTGTTTTCCATCCAGTTCAGTGTAGCCGTGACTATTACTTATTCCGTGTCCGTGCTGGCACCTGATTTCTTTGAGAATGTGGTGTATTGGGCTAATATCATGACGGTAAAACAAGCCATCCATGTCAGCTTTCATAAATGAAACCAATCAGATCAAATATTCTACCTAGTAAGAGCCCAGAAGGTATGACTAAACCACAGACACAATGGCCTCACGGTGCCAAATGATTTCCATTACACGCCTAGGTATTTCATTGAAATGTTCATTTATAAACATTAAAACAAAGTAATATTTAAATCAAAACCAAAAGATAAATGCGTTCTTTGTTCCGCACCCAAGAATTTATAAATTGCATTTATGTTTTAGAGTACTAGTTAAGTTAATTCAATAATAAACAACAGTTCTGTTGAAGTGCAGTTCAACTGTAACGATTAATGCCCGTTTTCACCACCTCCAGCTAGCTACACAAATCCCAAGTCATCTTTCGGTTACACCATGTAAATTTGCTATGTAACCGAAAGTCAACTATCGGATTTCAGGTAGCTGGAGGTGGTGAATTTTAACATTCAGAAATAACTTCACGCACCGTGGCGCATTGTGTTGGTATTGTGATAGGTAGTTCTACACATTGTATTGTATCCACGTGCCGAGATTGGCGACCTTGACATCCTAATAGGCCGTCGACTCGTGCCACCTCGCGCTACCTCGCGCCCTCGCCTCGCTGGGTTGCCATATAGGTGCGTTCACTTCCTCATTTGCGTTTTGTTTTGAACACAAATTACGTATGTTCATTGTAGGAGTAAGGGCCGATTGCACGAAAGGACCAACATCAAAATCACTGTCAACATAAATAAACACGTCACTTTTTATGGACAGTGTGAAAGGGAGCTGAATCAACTCAGTCTTCTCTGCTAAAACTACCAACCCAACTTAAACGTACACGTCAGCATAGTCGCAGACGTATCGGAGGGTTTGTGTGGATGGGAACTAACTTGACGAATGTATTTTTAGAGCACATTAGCGCGCTGTGGCGATGTTTCGGCTGTGTGGATTCCCATATTCCCATACAATTAATTATATGGCCACTTTGGCCATACGGCGGAGACCCGACATCGACCGCATCTTACATGTCCTTCCTTTCTATTTAGTGGTCGAAATCTACGTTTTTTTTATGCGACCTGACATGGATGGCTAATACCACACAACTACTGTTATGATATTAGCCCAATACACCCTATTCCCGAAGAAGTTAGTTGCCATGCCATCGGAAAAAAGAGGTCGCTCTTATGAATGTTGCGTGGAATGATAATGAAAACGTATCACTCTCGATACAAGTCTAATCGAATTTAAATCCTACCACTTTTCATAGTACTTTCACACGTTTCGCCGTTAGGTCGTTGGGCCGGACGTAAAGAGATTCATTTCGTATTCAATGAGATTCAATAAACACTGGAAAGAGAAATAATCCCTCTTAATCTATAGTTGACGTCAATATGACAGAATGGGTTTGCTCCTTTGCAGGTATATAGGTTTCAGCAGTAGATTAAGCGTCTGCATCAAATTAAGGTGGGCCGAGCCGGCCGAGCGAGGGGCCGAGCAAAGCGGTCGCTTAGTTTACAAATCGTGTACACAGAGTTCAATGTTCGTTTTATGCCTCTCTTGATAACTTCCGTTTTATGACTCGCTTGGGACTTGAAAGAAAACCTAATATTTTTTTATAAAAATACCCACTTCATGTAAACCGCTTCATACAATTCTCGATATTTCCATTGTTTATGGAATTATTTATTAAGTTTTTTTTATAAATAGCACATGTCGTGGATCTGAAAAGTGTGTCGCACATCGCGAATCGAATGAATTCTATAGTATTGAGTGAGTTAATGTCAAAGTTGGGACCGTTCGCAGGTTACTCCGGGAGCGCGTCGCTGACGAACGGCAGCGCGGGCTCGCCACTGGGCCGCGCGGCCGTCTCGCCGCCAGCGTCCGCCGGCGGCGCCACGGGCCCGGCGGGCGGCGGCGGAGGGGGAGGCCCCTCGCCCATGGCGGCGCTCATGTCTGTCGCGGACACACTGCCGCCGGGCTCGCCGCGCTCCGCCGGCGGCTCGCCCCCGCAGCCGCCGCAGCCCCGCTCCGCCAGCCGCTCCTCGCAGCACTCGCCCAACTCGACCGGTGAGCAATCCTCAACATGTCCCCCCCCCACAGGAATCTCGTCTACTTCTGTCGCCCGTATCATGTAGACGGTTCCGATATACTTTAACCTTTAAATATACCTGTGCTAGAGAGAATTGCACATACACTGTGATCTAGCTTACGAACCAAGCGAAAAGATCGCAATTCTTGTTCTATGCGCAACTAGGCTCGTGGTATCATGGGCCCCACTGCAGTTTTGAAAACGGGCACTGCCATCAGTCGCGCGCAATATAAAATCCTATAAACTAATTGCCTTCGCCGCCGCATGCGAGCACTGACTTCTTACTTTCTTAAGGTGGCCCAACCCGGCGGCCTCAACTCATTTGCGGGCACGGTACAAAACCGTGCTGTTGCGCTCTGGGACCTTCTCTGTTTCTAAGAATAAGACAGGCTCCGTGATGAGGAAGATGCAACCTGTCCACAAAAAAGACAATGTGTATAGTGTATGATTTGGTAAGATTTACGAAAATTTTAATTTTAAAACGACTTATAGCTAAAAGTAAACCACGACCACTGTAGTCAAAAATCTAACAAAAACCAAATAGATTATAAATCTTGATTAAATAAGCTATGTCTGATGACTAATCTTTTTAAGATGTTCTTACTTTATCATTGCGTAATCCACCTCCGAAGTTATTGTATAAAACGCGCGAAAAATCCGAACTTTCGGACGTCATAACTTGGAAACCAAACACAATTTTACAATGCCAATTGTCATCAGACATCTACTTCATTCAAATAAAGCTTATTTGAGCAAAATTTTGGATCTCTGACAAGAAATATAGGCGTGATCTTCTTTCCCCTTTTGTATGGGGAGATGAGCGGGTTGGGCCACCTTAAATAGTGCTACCGCCGAGTTTAGGGATTGAATCGGTTTATACGGCCTTTACATGCATCAAGTTTAAAATAAAGTTTCCTTCGAAATGCCTCCAGGTCTCGTGAAATCACGATGCATGTCATATTTAAAAAAGAAGATGGACCTGTAATTGCCATAATAGCGGTAGTAACTAGGTCCAAAATTACAGCGCTGAACTCGAATGAACCAGAAGTGATTTACCAAGTCAATGGATTTACCACAGAAGGCGACCGGTGGGCTGAGTTGCTACTGATCACGTCGTAATCTGCCTTTCAGCTAATAAATCTCGCGACCTAGACGCCGCGCCGGCGTGCGACTTAGAGCTCCATGCGATGTAGTGTGCCCAGCGGAACCGCCTCCGGTTACCGGGCTAGTTGTGTCGCGAAGTGACCGGGACTCCGCGGCGACGCAGCGCCCGACGACCGCCCGCGGAGCCCGCCACGCGGTGTGTGAAAGGCCTTCTACACGGTCGTTTGAGCGACCGCTTCCGTATCGAAAATACCCCCGTCGGCCCGACCGGAGCGTGTAGAAGGCCTTCAACGAGTTGTGGTTGTGGCAGGTTGCAACGGCGGCCGGCGGTCGTCGGGCTCGCGGCACGTGTCGTCGACGACGTCAGTCTCCTCGTCGGAGGCGGGCGAGGCGGCGGAGGGCGCCCCGGCGGCGGCTCCCCTGCTCAAGTGCACGCTCTGCCAGGAGCGGCTCGAGGACACGCACTTCGTGCAGTGCCCGAGCCAGCCCCACCACAAGTTCTGCTTCCCGTGCAGCCGCGACTCCATCAAGCGGCAGGCCGGCACAGAGGTCAGTACGCATCGCCCTCCCAGCTCGATTCCGCTCACGGTGCTGGCCTCCATGATTGCGTCAGCGCCTTCACTGTGTGCCGGAGTATAACTTACACCTCGCATACTGTGGCTTTGCAGTAACAAACGACATGCTTCAATCGCTAATGGGGCTGCGTCTCTGTGGCCCAATCTCATTTTTGCTGCAACCATCTCCAGTAACTGCGATCCAATCACACCCATTTACTTGCCTCTAACGTTTCACAACTCTCGAACAGCTATAGAAACAGAGGGCCCTATTACAAGTTACAAATCACTTATCAAACATTTGCTGTAAAGAGTGTTTCCGCAGGCTTACACCATTGAATTAAGCAGGCATTTAAGAGATGCAACCCATGGATTTTTAAATCTGTGTAGATATATGTTTTCAACACATATTATTTTATGTTTTTACACAAATACAAAAATGTATGGGCGGGCGATTTGGTATATACCTCAAATGCTTGTTCTATTCAATATTGTAAACCTGCGGAAATGAACAGCTCAGCGAAATTTCGATAAGTGATTTCTAACTACCACTAGGGCCTCAGAAAACATATCACTGAGGCGCCTATTTCATCTACTATTGTGTCCTTCGCAAGTTGCTACCGAAGTGAGCAATGGGCGCTCAACTAGAGCTTACTCGTCATGTCATCCACTGCTTTCGGCCTCATACTGCCACCGTCTCGATTCGTGCGCCGCGAGTGTAACGTTGCATCGGTTGTGTTGCAGGTGTACTGCCCGAGCGGAGAGAAGTGCCCGCTGGCAAACTCGTCGGTCCCCTGGGCGTTCATGCAGGGCGAGATCGCGACGATCCTGGGCGAGGAGTTTAAGCCCAAGAAGGAGCGCGACACGTAGGAGCCGGCGGCGGGCGCCCGACTCTACCTCTTGTCCCTCTCGCTGTGAGCGAGCGGAGGCCCCGCCTCGGCGGCGGCACTGGAGACGGCGCCGCGAGCGGTCGGCGCCCGGCGCGGCGCCGACCCGGCGGGCGATGTCGGCACGATGTCGGCCCGATGCAGCCACGGTGTCGGCACGATGTCGCGCGAAGCCGCACTAGCGTCCGGCGAGCCCGGAGCGTTCCAGCCTCGAACGATACATGCGTTGCGATTCTTCCTGTAAATACTGTACATAGGTTATTTTTAACTCTTTTTAGTTTCGCATACGAATGAACATGTACAAAAGTATTGTAGACGATCGATTTTCGAAAACTTTTACCAATTTTAAAATTGGCTCTTAGCTGTTAAATTATGTATGGAAAAGATGGAACGTGTGCTTTTGGAAAAAAAATGGGTGTATCGTAATTTGGGAGCGATTTTTTTTAGTGGTCGGCGATCAATTTTTAAGCTTTTATAACATTTGGTCCCGTAGAAATTCTCGCTGGTTCACTTCTGAATGCCATTTTGCGGAACTCTTTGTTCCGAGCTTATCCGGAATGAGATATTTTTCTGAGGTGGTTGGATGTTTTCACTGAAACGAGTGAAGTCAATATTGTGCAAATTGTAGTTGAAATAGTACATGATTAAACGTTTTTCACCAACTAAGTCAGTGGGAGACCGAGTAAATATTCAGATGCCATTTTTTGCGAGTTACCATTTCGTAGGTACATTTATAGAAAGTTCAGCATTTATTATACCTATGTGATTTCCCGCATGCCCTTGCGTTATCTAGTATGACGTTGTTTTAACATGACATATTCTAAATAGAAATGTAAGGTGTAACTGACATAAAGTCTCGCATGTAGAGTATTGAGCGAACTAGAAATACTTTGTACTGTACAGTCCAGGAGTAGAACTTTTTACATAGTTTGTATTTATGTCTATCTAATTGTTTCTCATTTCCGAGTGACCCGAGTTCCATTGGCTTCTAATTAATTTTAGACATCCAAAAATTGTTTGTCCTGAATTTTCTTTTCCGATCACGTGTAATGAGCATATCTTGTCGATAAGAGAAATGTTTAAAAATCGAGTGTAGAATTTGAATTTCTTTATTTAAGCCTGTTGAGGGGGAGACTACGGTAACTGGAATCCTATGCAATAGGTGAATTTACAGAATGTGTTACATTTCAGATTTATATACGAGTTTCGTAGGAGGTGCTAGCCTGCCACAGCTTATCCCAGAAGGGGTGACACATTAGATAAATCTGATCTGTGTCGGATTAGATGTGTGGCTATAGTGCGTCAGTGGGAAGGGCGGTTATGTGGTAAGGAGTGTTTGGAAGGAACAAACCTAGTCATTTCATGAAATATAAAACTAACAAGAGCCGTGCCAGTGCACGCGGACGTTATAGGAACTCTTAAAACTCGCTGGTGTATTTTGTATAAAGAAAAGTAAACTAATGTGTAAACATTATAAAAGTCATAATGTTTGAACAGTTTGTAGATAATGTTGCATGTTTTGAATCAATTTTGGGGGAGCGCCGTGTGGGCTTCCCGCGTCAGTTGGTACCACCGGCGTGCGTGTATGTTTTATGCATGGATAATTTAATGTGCCCATGAAAGTTAGCTAGGGGCCAATAGTATCAGATTTTCTAGATTGATTTGCATTTTTTATTTTGTTCACTCCTTCATTATAGCCGATACCAATCGGCCTTCTTTTTGTTTGAACTTATATTCATAATCTTGTATGTGTAACTTGTACTGTCACACAATTGACACGATCATTGGGAATCTCTGAAGGTATAAGTAATTTTCCAATATCGAGAAATTGTTTTGAGTATTTTTTTGTGAGCTTTAACTGTAAATAGTTGAGTAGAGGCTTTGGATCTGCGGTAGATTGCCGAGTCGGTACATTTAGCTTAGCAGATGATCTAGTAGGCGAACATTGTAAATATATCTTTAGATGTCTACTCTTCTAATATATGAGAATATTGTATATAAACTTATTGACTTAGTCAACGAATGGAAGTTATTTGTGATAGAACATTGGCTTTCGACGTCAACATACAAGTCACAAATAGCTTTCATTCTGTAGTTAAAGCCGTATTGTGATTTCGGAGAAATAAATACAAATTATTTCGAAGACTTTTCGTTTGGTCCCTCTCGGTTGGGAAACCTACTTTGTACCTGTCAAGTTACCAACTGACATCCACTTGGAAGACCTTTGAAATCGGTTCACCTCTAGTTTCCTAACGAGTTGGAAATAGCCTGTGTCATTACTGGAAGTATTAATGAACTTAGTAATTTTACTGTCGACATTTCATAATTTGTCTTGTAATATGGGCGTGTCGACACATTGTTTGAGATTCGTCTCGTAACGTTAACAGCTGGAGAAATGCTTCTTGATTAAGAGTTAATGTTAATGTTAATAAATACATTCGATGTGATTTCGTATGTCGCCTTTTCTTCATTTCTTTGGTACCTTGATCCTTTAACATCGCAGGTAGCATTGCTTCCACAACCATTCCTTTTCAAGAACATGGTTGTGTCAAGAGTATAAAGCCGAACATGCTCATTAATACGAGGTTAAAATTGACCTCACAAACCTCAGTAAAGCAGATGCTGGATCTACAGTAACTCAACCCATCTCCGATCTACAGGCTTACAGAAAAAATATTTAATAATATTTATAAAAACTAAACATAAGCATTTTCGAAGACTGCCGAGAGCGTCCAATCATCGGCGTTTACCGCTTGGAGGCGGACTCTTATTTTTTTTGCTTTAAATGATTTCAAAATTGACAAATAGCACAGCCATTTCGGCACATAGCCATTGCAGCGGAAATCATTGACTAACAGATGAACCGTATTTGACATACGCCGGTCTAATGGTTGCAAACTAATAGTTATTTTGCATTGAGATTCTGCATCAGTAATCTGTAATATGGGGAATTGATAGGGTAACGACTCTCTTAAGTCTCAATAATATCCAAGTCCTTGCCGTTACTTACACAAGCAATATACACAAGGGAAAATACAAAATACGTAGCGCATCACCCCCCGGCACCACAGTAGACATTGGTATTTGCAAGGAAAACGTATGTGGGTCAAAATCCAATGTGGCGTCTAGGGTGATGCTAGCTGCGGTACCTTGCCCCTATCGTGACAGTGTTTGGCTGATTTCAACGTGCATGTGAGTTCTAAATGATATAGGCATATACCCTATTATAAAAAATACTATAAAGATTTCGTTTCATTGAATAGAGCACACATCTTCATATCGACTATGTCGAGAATTCTTGACATGAGTCATCTTACTTGTTGGTGCTCATTACCAATAGTTGCAGCTGTTTTAATATGAAACCGTAATTACGTTCTCAAACCACAATTCATAATCGGGTTGCCTGCAATTATTTGTAAAATTTTCGTGCATTATATGGCAAAGCAGCAATCATGCATTAAATTCTGGTAATGATTTTTTTTTTTTAATGAAAAACCGGTATGGGCGGCTATGCTGAGGACTAAAGGTGCTCATAAAAGCCAAATACTCCTCGCCTCGCGAAACTACGCTCAGCGAGGCACGATACCAGCGGATTTGCGGATTATTTCTGATTTATTTCGGAGGTTCTTCAAATTACGCTTCCTAGGTTATAGGTATGAGGAAATGCAATCGCCGGCAGACAGTTCCATATCCTGGCCAGAAATGAGTTTTGAGAAGCGGTTCATTTTCAAAAGGCTTATACCCAATTTGCTCTGATGCTCCTGATATGCAAGGGATCCACAGAGCAACACAGAAAAGACTGAGCGACCCCACAAACCGTCTGTGGCTCAGGGACTCCAAGCGAGCGGTGAGTTGTGGGTTCCCACAAAACGGACCGCTTAGTTCTGAATTGAGTCCAAGGACGCCAACAGGTAGACTACCTTCCCATATGTGGCTACAGTATTCTATAACCGGCCTTATCTGTAATATGTACAGAAGTAGCAGTTGTACCGGTGAAAAGAACCTGCAACGGTATCGGATTCACAGTTTCTGCGATGCAATTTTGGCATGGATTTAATAAAACGGCGAAAACCCACGTCTTTGGAGATGTTGCAGCATAGTAGGTCCTGGTGCTCTGAGGCAGGTACGACGTTGCCTTGAAAACTTGCTAGGAGCGGAAAGAGTTCTGCCTTGGCAGAGAAAACACAGCAATGGGTCTTGCGAACGTTGAAGGCGACAAGGTTCTCCTAGCCCCAGTTGGCAACTTTCTCGAGAACGTGTCTACCTTATTCAATACAGAACGTTGCGCCTCGCTGGACTGTGCGTCTCTGCTCCTGAAATCCCTGACATACCCCTCATGCTCTGTCATCAGCGTAACTGTGAATCATGGGTATGGACAGTAAATCGTTGATGAAAATTTAAAATAACGTTGGTGACAGCACGGATCCCTGCGGAACACCAGCCCCAATAGGGAAGTCGTCTTAATTCGCACCCTCGACGGCAACATATAAGGAGCGACAGGAAGCTGGCGATCCTGGAGCAAAGCTTTGGTGGAACGTTGAAGGACGGAAGCTTGCCTGGTAGGGCCCAGTGCCAAACACGGTCAAAGGCTTTGGAGATGTCTAATGCCACTGCCAGCGACTCCCCAAAATTGTCCAGTTTTTGGGCCCATATGTGCGTAACATACGTTAACCGTACTGCTTGTCATCCAGGAGTTTATTCTAATTACGCTAGGAGCTGAGAGTTGATGAGGCGCTCCATAAATTTACACAAAAGAAAAGTTATCACAATGGCTGATAATTGGAGGATCCGCTGGGGCGCCCTTTATGGTACCGGTTGAACCGAGGCTCTCTTCCAGCAAGAGAGAACGATACTCCGAGTGAAGGAGAGACGGAATAGAGGGGTGATTATCGGTGTCAACTCAGAAGCACACTTCTTAATCACAATGCCAGTAATGCCGTCTGGCCGACTACTCCTTGTCGTGTCTAACTTCCTCAAACATTAGAATACCAGTCTAGGGGGCAACCTCGGCTCCTTCATCGAAAATCCACAATGTGATATCGAGGAAGGGGCTCCACCCTGGTAACGTTGATTTAGACGCGAAAAGAAGAGCAAATAACCTCGACAACAGCGCCACCTACCGGGTCCAAATGTAAATCTAAACCACCCCGGTACTGAGGCGAAAAAAACGAAATAAAAATGATTCAAATCGGTTGAGCCGTTCTCGAGTTTTAGCGGGACTAACGCATGGCAATTGGTTTTTATATAGAGACTAGCTGAGGTGCCTGGCTCCGCTCGGGGCAATATCTTGATAACAGCGCCATCCATCGGATCCAATTGTAAATATAAACCATTCAGGACCCAACCGTTTGGGTGGGTCCTGAATGAAAACAAAATTAAAATGATTAAAAACAGTTGAGCCGTTCTCGAGTTTTAGCTAGACTAATTCAGGCATTTTTACATATATAGAGATTAACCAATGTTTTGAGTTAATTGATTCAAACTAATATAAGTTTTCTTATTGTTTCAGAAACGGCGAGCGCGGAACCGCTGTGCTTGACCAACAGGTGAAACTTGCTCCGCCCGCTGCTTACCCCATTGATAAATATTTGGTAAGCTGTTTTACATGGCGCTAGCTTTCCACTTGCACTATCCACTACTAATTCATCTAGAGAACTAAATTCTTAATTTTAAAATGGTCTACATGTACCAATCATGTAGAAATGCAATATAGATTCTAAACAAATAACTACAAAATCTAAATTGGTTTGTGATAAAAAACAACCAAAACAACTGAGAGCAAACTAACTGCATGCAACAATCTAATTATTGTGTCGTACCAGTCTGTGTTACCATGTGGTAAATTAGGAAAATTTGCAGTGGGAATGGAGCGGAACACAGACCGCAGAAAATATATCCGAATCATGTAATTTCTTCTTAGCTCTCTATAAATATGGTCATTGTCCAATAAACATTGGTGGTAACCATTTGGCATATTCTATTTTCAGAGGATGGATCACCCGCAGTGCGAAATAGCGAACATTTTGGGTGAGGAAGACTGGACATCTGAACCTGTCATTAGGCCCGAAGACGAGATAATGCTGAAGAAACTTCACGATATGCTCCAGTCTACTGCCGAGGAGCTTCGCGACCTGTCCTCGGACATCTTGCGCGCCCGACAGCCCGCTGTCCAGGTTAAGACGAGACCTACGCCTCTTGACGAAGAGTATAACGAAAAAGTGCACGTAAAGGAAACGGTGGAAGCCAAGTTTAATGGCCGTATGCTCGTCGACAAGAAAAACACCCCTCCTAAACAAATTATGAATAAAACCCAGCCTCTAAAAGTTCAGATGCCCAAAAAAAAAGTGAATGCTGGAATTCAGGTAGATTTTTCCGCAAATGCAACCAAAAGGGTAGAGAGTTACATAAAACCCATATTAAAAACAGCACCACCAAAAAATACATCAGGTGATAACTCAAATGGGCAAGCGACTCTAGAGAAATCTCCGAAGCAACCGCCGCGTGTATTGGTAGCCTATGAGGAACACAAATCAGAAGAGGTAAATAATACAGAAGTTGCAAGTTCACAGAAATATGTCATTCAAGAAATGCCGAGTATTCAAATCAGAAGCAAACTTACCAAGCAAAAAGTAGTAAATTTAAATATTCTCCCTAGCGATACCACAAACAAACCATTGGTCACGTCTAGCAACTCTGCCGTGTTCGAAATAAACCGTGATATGACTGCACCTTTAAATACTTTTAATCAAGAGGAAGCGAAGTCTGAACTAGTTACGCGGAAAACAGTTAAGATACCATGTTGCGAAAGTAGTGAACTGACCAATAAATCTAATTCGGAATCGGAATTAAGACCAGAGAAAGATAAAAAGCTGATCAAACTGAAGCAATCACGAGCTCTGTCTGAAAGACCTCAAAGAAGGGTTATTTCTATTCAAAAAGGCAAGGACAGTGTTGACAATCATTCCAATAGAGAATTCGCGACTTCACATCGTGTTTCTGACGAGTGGAAGAAAAAACTAAATGTAATTTACGGTAAAGTTTCTACATCCAAACCTCAAAGAACTGCATCACGCAGTAAACCGCTGATAAGTCAAAATAAAGTGCAAAGCAATTACCAAGTCACACGCAATGAATTTGTAAAGCAAACGAATATACTTAAAAATACTGAATATGTCCCATATTCTAAATTAACTTTGGGCGGTGTTAAAGTAAGTGAAATTGAAAATGAAATTGCACACATAGGCAATAAGGCAGACTTACCTCTTAAACCAATATTAGATAAAATATTAAATAGCCATGATAATTCTCTCGAAGAATCTCCTAGGAATGAAAACAATTTAAAGGAATTGGGACCCTTTTCGAAATCTGATGAAAACCTATTAAAAGAAGTACTTGATATTGACCGCAAAATAAAGAACACATTGAATAAAAACTTTATAAAAAGATCCAAAACTGCCTATACGGAGGATAAAAACTCAATGTCAAAGCCAGATAATGATAATGATGTGGATAGTTATGATGATGATTTTGACGAAGAAGTTGAAAAATCAGATCAATCTAAAGACGTTAGTGCTAGAACACTATCATCATCATCCTCAAATCACACAGCCGGTGCTTTTGAAGACAATAAAAATCTCGATGATGTAGAAGAAAACATTTCACATGGTGAATATTCTTCAGATTCCAGCAACAAAATTAAACCTGCCATTAACAACCAAACTTATATAAAAACTTCTAATCTATCATTAAAAAATGTTGTAGAAATATTCGAATTTGTTCATTCAGTTGATACTCAAGACAATGCTACACAAAGTAACAAAACTCAGAAGATATCTCTTAAGGAGACGCAAACATCGCCTCGAAGTGATGGCATCATTCAGCCTATTAAAAACGCACCACAGAATAAAGAACCACTCAACACCAATGGGGAAATCGGTAAGATGTTTAAATTCGAGAAAGATTTTATAAAGAACTTGATAATGGAAGAGTATGGTGATGTATTTGAATTAAAGAAAAATGTCGCAAAGCCGTCAACATCGAATATTGAGATTACAAACTCAGAATCTAAAGAGAAAAATATTGCTTCTCATCCGAAAGTCACTCAAACTTCACCTTCACATGTTACAAATGTCACGACTTCTCCATTGAGATCGATTATGAAGACCCATAGTGCTAAACGATTTACTATACAGCGGCAGGCTAGCCCACTCATTATGTCAAACTTGGAGAATTCAACTCCAGGTACGCACGAAAGTGATTTTGACGAGGCTGGAATTACCATAAATTTGTCTTCCCCTCGATTCAATCTCCGTCTTCCACAGACCTCTCGAGACGTCATATCTAACCTGGACTCCACGGTTCCCTCATCAAAGATTTCAAATAGTAAGACCAAATTGTTCCATCGTCAGAATAAGGACACACAGACGTCAATTGGTCGAAAGGTGAGCAGTTCTGAGTCGTGGAACGACGAGACGGAATCAGATGTCAGTAGCTTGGGGGAGGTTAACTGGCGACTTAAGAGTGGAAGGGCTGGACCCAGACCAGCGACAGCTTCGGAGTCGAGCTCGGCATCTGTGGCCACCAGCAGCTTGGAGGCATGCTCTGAGATCTTTCGTCCAGCTAAGAGTGAGGGGGAAGTGAGCGTTGGACAGTTATGATGATCATGAACCATGTTATAATGTGGGTGCGTGCGGAGTGAGTGATAAATATTGACGTTTAGTAGCATTTCGTACCATGGTAGCTGTCAAAGGGCGTTTTATTCGGACGATTAAACTGAAACTAACCATTTAACATGGTACAAAACGCAACTGCATAAACGTCAGATTTGATCATTTACTTGCCTGTTCACTCAGCGAGTTAATTTACCATGGTGGGATTACTCTACTACTGTTAGGATGATGTTCGTATGTCTAATAATTGTTATTGCCTTGTGTGCCCTTAAGAGAGATAATAGTGCCTATTAGTTGAGGTAATGGGAAATTAACTTGCAATAAAATAAGGTTATATATTTGTTGAAACCCAGTTTAATCCTTGCCTGCCTGAAAAAAGTTTAAATTTGGGTCCAAACTTCAAGTTTTAGGTGCTAAGTAGGTATTAAGAAAACTATTTGCTAATGTACTTTTAATTCATTAATTTTACAATGAGATAGTGACTACTTACACGAAATTATGCTATCAACCTGGAATTGTCACAATATCATGAGGTCACAAAAGGAAAGCATAACGTGGAACTTAAGTATGCAAGAATATTGAAGTAGTAATGGACAGACATGAACGCAACGAACCGGTAGTCTTGACGACTTACCGCGACGGTCACCGGGAAATGCAGGTTGTGGCTAAAACAACAGAGCTACGAAAAATGTGAAGCATTACTCAATATCTTATCATTGGTGAATGTTTTAATCAATTTGTTTTGTTATTTCTTCGTAAAATGTTCATAGAAACGATTATTGCGACGATCCTGGCACCGATAGAGAACTATAAACTTCTCTCATCTACACCTTGGAGATTTGTAGTAGATAACTAAAAGGATTTTAAAATTGTTAACTACCAAAAAGTTTTTGACCTTAACATATTTTGAATAACATATTAAAAACTTAAGATTTAATTTCTGAAAAATTATTACAAGGCATATATAGCACCAAGAGATGATTTATGTGTACAAACAGCATCACCCTTACCGGCGGCACATTGAACTTTGACCCACATGTGTTTTCCATGCAAATGCCAATGCCAACTGTGGCGTTTAGGGTTATGTGCCCCGTGCATAAACAAACCAAATAACAACACTTAGTTTTAGAATATTGTTTTGTAATATTACTTGTAAATTTTGTAAGCTTTTTAATTTTGACGTATGCATAACCCAATGTTGCACAAAAAAAGAACTCGAGTTGTCGGCTTATGCAATGCAATAAACGGTTATTGAGTTGCAGCCTCCACGGTTATTCTAAATATTTGCCAAAATAAAAATAATGAATGTGATGCTTAAGGAAATGTTTCTTTTTAATTATTTAATAAAAAAAAAATTATACAGAGCAATGTGAAGTTTATAGTTGTTAAATTGTTATTAACATAAACAATACAGTTCCTTTGCACTCGGTAAACGAATATCTCCTGTTTTATTAGTCAAATCTTGATCCTAATAGGTGACTTTTGAACATTTTCTTTTTTAGGTTTGTCGGTGTAAAGTGTGATACTAATTAAAGTATTGAATTAAATCAATTCTGTACTAATCAGATGTAATTTTGTCAGAACATTAGATTCGCCATTCTTATTTTATCACATTATTTCTAGAATTCACATTTTTACTATATCACATTTTACGCCCCTGGTCTCAAACACTGTAAGTAAATAATGTTTAAATGTTAAGGGGAAATCTAGAAAACTTAAATCTATTTTTGTATGTAAATAAAATAACCCGAATTGTTTATAAACTATGGTGCTTGTTATTCTTCCCATGTCATTCATAATTTCCGTGTGTCCGTCTATCTTTAATTGTACGAGTATTGTAATATAGGAGTGTGGATATAGGAGTTATTTCTTGCTGATACAATGTTTTTTTCCTTTTGATTATATTGTTTTAAGTATCATCTTTTATTTGTTTTTATAATATATATATATATATATGTAGTATTTAGTATTTATTTATTGATATCTATGTAGTTATATTTATGTACAGTTATATAAGTTATATATTTAGGTTTAAGTATAGTGTGTATTTGTTGTCTATTGTGTAGGAATTATGCTTCCTCTAAAGCTATTTCTCCATAGTTACTACTCGCACTACTGCTCACGATACCCAAAGGTAGACTGGTAGAAAATACCTCCGGCATTAAGTTGTACCTTTTGCCCGAGTTTTTTTTTGAGTGCAATAAACTTATATAAATAAAATAAATAAATAAATAATAAATAAAAAAGTTACAAGAATGTAAAGCTGGGATTTCTATGAAGCTTGCAAATAACCCCATTAACTGAAAAAAAAACTTGTCGGTCCATGTGCTGAACATGCCTGTATATTGAAGCGTTGATTGAATAACTATTTCTTGTGGTTAATGATGGATGTATTAACATTAGTGCTAGGCACTAGACCAGTTAGGCGCTTTGGTCCGGTTCATTTCGGTTATGAGGTAATTGGGTCACACTTGACCCGCGAAGTCACTTGATTTTTTACTATTATTTATTTATTATAGAAACTTAACAGTTATTAATAGTTCCAAAATATGGTTATCAAATTGTTTAGCCAATTATAAAGATTCACAGTTTGAAAATTGATGGAAATGCCATAAATATTTAAGAAAAAAATATTCTTAACACGAGTATATTCATCAATATCAAATGTGATATTTAAACTATCGCTAGATGGCGCTCTTCCAGTGAAGACATAGTAAATGTAGTTCTGACATTTTACTACAAATATAATAAATATACGTGAATAAAGTTAATAAATATTAGTGCTTAATGCAAAAAATTGTTAATAGAACCAGTGATATTGTTATCTACGAGTTAATAACAGTGAATACTTCTCAAAGTGACTTTTTATCTATGTGATGAATTAGCTAAAATATAACAACATTGAACTCTTAAAACGTTTGATGCAGTGTGCTAAATCAATTCAAACGAGTCAAATAATTAAACCATGCAAACATTATTTCGCTATCAGTTGTGGATAAAAAGTAAGAACAGTTAAATGAAAAATATTTCTTAGTAGGTAGGTAAACAAAAAAAAAATTAGTACCATCACCTGTGATCAAATTTGCGAACTACTCGGTCGACTGCCTCTGAAGTTTCTCCGTTACGAACAACGCCATCTGTACACTTTTGCCTGCACTTGTTTATTTGCTTAACTGGATGAAGAACGACCTGTCTACCGGAGTTAAACAGATGTCAGTGCTATCACTCCAATTACAAAATTAACGTAAACAAACTCAGTATTTTAATTTCAACAAATAAAACAAATTATGAGTTCCTGCATAATGTGCACCGAGAGAATAAACAAAGTTAGGGCGGGGCTACAATGCATGGGTTCCTGCAACAACTGGTATCACGTTAAGTGTGCTAAGATCTCACTGGCAGTTTTAAACACTATTAAAACTAGCGAAGTAGAATGGAAATGCGACACTTGCAAAAAGAGCTGCAGGAAGCCGTCGATTATTATGGAAGACGGACCAGACTCCCCGATACCCTCCAGCCCTTTTAGCGTACCTCTCGATCTTTGCAACGCCGTCTCTAGCCTACAAAAGGATGTTAAGCTTATCCTAGCCACTATGCAGCAGAATCATCAGCAACTTACAGAACTTAAGCAGGCTCAAAATGAAATGCTTAAGTCCCTTCAATATGAAACCGATCGAGGAGATGAACTGGAGAAACTTGTAAAATCGCAGGCTGCACACCTTAAGCAAGCCGCTGAAGAAAGAGCCGAGCTAAAAAAGGTTGTCTCCGATTTACGATTCAAGATTGAGAACTCAGACCAGGAGGCCCTCGCGACCAACATTGAGGTGCAGGGCGTCCCCCCGAACGTCGAACCCGCTAACGCTATTATGAAGCTGTGCGAGACAGTCGGCTGCCCGATCGGCGACTCAGACATCGTGTGGAGTCGTCGTCAGCCTCCTCCGCGTGCTGTCCATGCTGTCCGGAGGTGGAGGCAGCGGCAGGCATGTGCCTGCCGCTGCCTCCACCTCCGGAGCATCCAGTGCACTCGCGCCCCTCCCTCGCGCCGCCACGACCATTGTGGCTAAGCTGAACAGTCAAGAGCTGAAGGAAAACATCATAAAGGCATGCCGGGCGAAACAGCCCCTTAAGGTGGCCCAACCCGGCGGCCTCAACTCATTTGCGGGCACGGTACAAAACCGTGCTGTTGCGCTCTGGGACCTTCTCTGTTTCTAAGAATAAGACAGGCTCCGTGATGAGGAAGATGCAACCTGTCCACAAAAAAGACAATGTGCATAGTGTATGATTTGGTAAGATTTACGAAAATTTTAATTACAAAACGACTTATAGCTAAAAGTAAACCACGACCGCTGTAGTCAAAAATCTAACAAAAACCAAATAGATTATAAATTTTGATTAAATAAGCTATGTCTGATGACTAATCTTTTAAAGATGTTCTTACTTTATCATTGCGTAATCCACCTCCAAAGTTATTGTATAAAACGCGCGAAAAATCCAAACTTTCGGACGTTATAACTTGGAAAACAAACACAATTTTACAATGCCAACGGTCATCAGACATCTAGTTCAATCAAATAAAGCTATTTTGAGCAAAATTTTTGATCTCTGACAAGAAATATAGGCGTGATCTTCTTTCCCCTTTTGTATGGGGAGATGAGCGGGATGGGCCGCCTTAAGGCTGACATCTTAGACGGAGCTGCCAAGGTACCATCGTCCTCCCCTGCTCAGCGTCTGTACGTGAACGAGCACCTAACAACGCGGCGGAAGATATTACTTATGGAAGCCAAGAAGTACGCGAAAGAAAACAACTTCAAATATGTTTGGACAAAAAGAGGACACATCTTGATGAAACGTACTGTTGGAGACAGACCAGTGTACATCAGAATCGAAACGGATTTTTTACAAATCCGCAAAAATGTCATAACTATCACTTAAAAATAGACAATATGCATGTGCCTTATTTAGTTAGTTATTTATCCAGTTTAATTTTAAGTTGCCATCGTAATTGTATAAGTGATATTCCGATATTCTTTTATAACCTTTTAGCTATGCATAAAATTGAAATATTATTTTTTTATGTAATTGAAACTGATAACTCAATCTTTTTGGAAAGCGAACGTGATCATCTTATATTTAGCAGTTCGTGGATACCTTATACTCTCAACTCAACATTTCTCAAAAACTTACATTTATTTAATAACATCTATTACACATGTTACACTCACAATATCGCAAGCTCATCACAATTTCATACTTACTTTCTGCTGTATGCCTATCTGTACGTATATCTAACTACCAGTATACCTATTTGTTGCAAAACATTGTCCGTGCAAGTCAAAAACGTTCCTAGATACTGGATGACTTCTTTTTTAGATAATTCTGCCATCATTCTATGTGTTATAATTCGACCTAAAAATTACTTTACATCTTTTATTCTGTACGAAATTAAAATTAAAAAATGGCTACCATAATGGATGTAATAGATGAAGTGTCTCATGGAGATACTATTTATAATTGATGACTTGCATAGAATGTTATCAGATTTCTTTACACAATCAAATTCTACTAAGTTACTCCAAATAAACATCAGAAGCATAAAAAAAAATTTTGATCAATTACTTGTGCTGCTTCATGGCCTAAAAACGAATATTGACATTATTTTGTTAACAGAGGCATGGCTTGATTGTGCAGGGAATCTCCCGGAACTAACAGACTATACAAGGTTTTCTACAACGGAACACTCCAATCGAGCAGCTGGTATCGTTGCGTATATTAGAAATGAGCTTTCACCTGAATCATACCCTCTAAAACTAATCGATTCCAACGCACTGTTAATAAAATGCCATTTTATTAATATTTTAGTTATATATAGATCGCCTTCGATAAAAGATATTAACCCATTTCTAATTTCTCTGGACCCCGTACTGCAAACTCTTAGTAAATCTCCAATGCAGACCGCCGTTTTAGGTGACATTAATATTAATATTATCGGCGATAAACATCCTAAAGCTGAAGACTACCTAAACTTAATGGCGCTACATGGGTTTGCATCAACAATTAATTCACCTACACGCATAACTGACAATTCCTGCGTCGATCACATATTCATTAGATCGAAGAACACTTACAAAGGGGCTGTATTACGCTCGCCCATAACTGACCATTATATAACTTTTTTGGATGTGTTTGTACAACAACCTAAAAATCCTTTGTCTAAATTCAAAATTAATATTAAATATGACAAAATGAGATCGGAACTTAATAGTGAAAAGTGGTTCAACACGCTCAATACACATGATGTTAATATCGCGTTGGAAAACATGGTTGAAACTTTGATGAGATATATTGACAGTAATACCACCCGGATAAATTTTAGGCAAAAAAAAACTCCCATAAAACCGTGGATAACTGAAAATCTTGTTAATCTTCTACGAAAAAGGGACAAATTACACCGACAAACAAAACGATTTCCTAATAACTCACAACTTTTATTATTTTATAAAAAAACTAGAAATAAATGCAAACATCTTACAAGGAAAGCTAAAGATAAATATTATAGTCAAATAGTGCTAAAAAGTAATAATGATACAAAAACGATATGGAAGGTAATAAGAGATGTAAACAACTACAAACCAAGAAGTAAAACAGTTGTTAATGAAATTAAAATCGATGGACGGTCAATTAATAACAAAATAGAAATTTCTAAACAGTTCAACAATTTTTTCGCCAATATTGGAAATACACTTGCTTCTAATTTAACAGAAAAACTTAACACTACCGAAGAAACTATTATAAAAGATTATCAACTAAAAAAGCGTACTACACAATCATTTGAATTACAATCTGTATCGAAGGAAGAGATTGAAAAATGTATCGATTCTTTAAAATCAAGTAGTGCACCAGGACCCGATAACATATCTACTATTACTATCCAAGAAATTAAGATCCATATTATAACCCCTTTAAAACATATTATTAATTGTAGCTTGAATTCTGGTATTTTTCCTGACAAACTAAAACAAGCTAACTTAGTTCCCATATATAAAACAGGAGAAAAGACTAATATAAATAACTACCGTCCTATATCACTGTTGAATATTTTCAGCAAAATTATTGAAAAGTTAGTAAATGCTCAGATTATTAGTTATCTTGAAAAGCATAAACTCCTTGAAATATCTCAATTTGGATTTAGACCTGGCAAAGGTACTAAAGATGCCATTCATCAACTTACTAAAACAATTGTACACAAAGTAGACTCGAAGCGCGCCTGTATTGCTGTGTTCATAGACCTTAAAAAAGCCTTTGACACTGTTTCTCACGGACTTCTACTGCGAAAATTTGAAGAACTTAATCCATCTAGTACATCTTATAACTGGTTAAAATCATATTTAACGCAAAGAACACAGACTGTCACTACAAATGAGATAACAAGTGACAGTATGATGATCAGCAGAGGAGTCCCGCAAGGTAGTACGCTTGGCCCTACCTTGTTCATTATTTATATTGATAGTCTTTGTAGGCTCCTAATTGATGGAGAAATAATAGCATATGCTGATGACACGGTGTTTCTTTTTAGTGATGATTCGTGGGATAAAGTTTTTCAAAAAGCCGAAAGGGGACTAAGCACTATAAAAAAATGCCTTGATGCTCATTTACTGACACTTAATATTGAAAAAACCAAATATATGACTTACTCCATAGACTCGAGGCGTCAACCTTCTCTCGCTAAATCAATAACTATTCACGCCTGTAGTCAAAATAGCCCATGTAATTGTGAACCGATCGCCAGGGTAGACTCTCTCCAATATCTAGGAGTTGTGTTTGACCAGCATCTGACTTGGAAGCCACATATTATTCAAGTATCAGCTAGGGTAAGAAAGCTCATACACATTTTCATCAACATTAGAAATATCCTTAATCTAAAAACGCTGATATCCATCTATTATGCCTTAGCTCAATCAGTTATTGCATATGGTCAGATCGCTTGGGGCGGAATGGCAAAATCTAATATGGATCCTTTAATCAAAGCACAAAAAGCTCTTCTCAGAGTCATTGGCAAGAAACCCTTCCGTTACCAATCTGATTTACTTTTCAGTGAGCTACACTTGCTTGACATGCGACAAACATACATAAAAATGATTACTCTAAACCAAATGAATGAGATTGAAGACAGTACAATGGCAAACAATCTTTGCAACAACGACTCTTATGCGACTCGACAAAAAAACTTGCTACCACTTCCTTCCACATCCACACGATTTGCACAAAGATTCTATTCCTTCTTGGCACCTAAAATATACAACCATATTATAAAATCCATCCCATATTTAGGCAAAAAAAAACCTCACACGAGGAAAAAAATTCTCCACTGCTGGCTAATTGATGCAGGGAGACAAGAGTGTGAACAAGCCCTTACTTTTATATTACAATAAAAACACATAATTACACTAACACCTCGACTTACACTATAAAAATACTTATTTAATGTTACTTAGTTTACTCTTTATCTAATATTATAATGGAATATTTTATTTATGTATTACTTATTTCATACATAATATACAGAAGACGCCATCTTAACTTAATCAAAATGTTTATTCCTAGCAAACCATTTCACCACGGGCCAAACGGTCTATCGGAATGGTATTAATCCACTTAGATATAGTTAAATGTGAATACTGTATTGTGTATGATGATGGATATAAATAAATAATAAACTATTATCACAAACCTCTCACGTTTTACGTAAATAAAAAAATATTTTTCTAAAGGGTGGTATTCAGATAGGATGACAGATTGCTGAGGACTTGAGAGGAAGGTAAATACAAAGTTGTCTCCAATACATTTTTAAGCAAATTTTATTGGAATAATAAAAATTATGAAAAAATCTTCACTTTCTACATTTGATCTCTCTAAGTTGTGACGAAGCAGACTCGGCACTAAGCTCAGAATAATCGTTGGACGGACAATTCTTTGCTCCTGGTTCATGTTTTACAGAGTAATGTGTGTGTGTGTGTTATATTGGCCCTGGAAGAATATAGTCTGAACAATTTCGAGATTCATTTCGAACGGCATTGATTTCGTAATCAGATAGAACGATACTTAGATGTTTTTTGGCTTCTGCCTTCTCAAGTGCTGGCAAATTTCGCAAAACTTCACCAACGTGCCGGCAAAAAAAGGCCACGTCATCATCTTTTCTTTTCAAAATAGATTGTCGTTTCTCATCTCTTTTTCTCCACAGCTTTAATATTTTATCTTCACTTTTGCGTAGTGGGCGACTTTTTTTTAATCGAGTTTTTATTTGATCTTAGACTCACCGTTTTTTATTGTTTTCTTTAAGGTATTGTGGTTTCAGATTCCTCGTCACTGTTTTTACGATTACTGGGAAGAATATATGCAGACTCCTTAATAACTTGATAGTCATTGGCCATAATTTCATCACTTTCTTCATTGTCTCTCGTATTATCTTCTTTGTGTTCTTTTGGTGATTTGGTTGAATTGGAACTTCCACATTGGTGCTTAGAAATACCATCAAGAAATAATAATTGTTGGTGCCTTGGATCTTTTGAATTTTTCGGGCCAGCAGACCCTAATTTGTGTTTCTTTTTAAATCGATTGCAGGCATCCCGTGTAAATTTTTTTTTAACTCTTTACCTGAAAATATAAAACTACATTTAATAAGTGGAGCTCAAGTAGGGCTGAACATTACAGCGAGACATTAACATATAACTACAGAACTAATTAACAACTTTGTATGAAACTTAATCGACCCGTACTAAGTTTTTTGTGCACAGAATGCAAAAAGTATTGCACTAAAAGCCATGAATTAATTATAAATGTGAAATATAGCCATAGTAGTTGTGGCGAACACATTTCAGTTTTTTTGGATTTGTTTGTAATGGTTTAAAATTATAATCGCTAATTAAAATAAAACCATTCATCCTGAAATTGTGAACATGTCGCTGACACTAGGTAACTATTGATAATTTTCGGAACCACTGAACCCAGAAACGAGATTTTTTATTTACAGTAGCTTTATTTTAGGGTAGAGAATGCTCACTAAGAGATTTTTTTTAAATTTAACTGTTAGGGGGATAAAGGAGGCCAAATTATACACATTTTAAATGTCTGGAACCGCTGAACCCAGAAATGTCATACTAGGTTTTTTTAAGATGGATGAATGCTTACGAAGTAAATATTTTTGGAAACCCTACTATTGGGGGGTAAAAAAGGCCAAATTTAACACATTCAGGCAAAAAACACTCATGTTGAGATCTCTAAAACCAATTATCCTAGAAACTGAAAATTTTCAGTGACTTCTTTACGACGAAAAGGCTCGCTTACAACGGATTTAACAAAATCAAACTATCAAGGGGATAAACGAGGCCGATATGTACACATTCGTGAACAGATTCTCCAGAACCGCTGTACCCAGAAATATGAAATATTTACAGTACCTTTCTTTTAGGATAAGAAATTCAGAAGTTCAGCGATTCCAGACATTCTTGTTTTGCCTTGTTATGGTTCCGTACCCAAAGGGTGCCAACGGAACTCTATTACTAAGCCTCCGCTGTCCGTCCGTCCGTATGTAACAGGGCTCTATCTCATGAACCGTAATAGGAATATAGGCAGCTGAAATTTTCACAGAGTGTGTATTTATTTTGCCGCTATTACAACAAATAGGTAAAATAAATAAATCATAAAAAAATAAGGGATAACCATACAAAAAACGTGATTTTGTGGTTTTAAATCTTGTACGATGGTACGGTGCCATCGTGTTACAATGCCAATGGTCACCAAACATCTAGTTTGATCAAATATAGCTCTTTTGAGTATAACTTTTGATTTCCGACAAGAAATTCAACTTTGTATAGAGCGGGAAGGCCCGAAGTACACCACTAAATGGCAAAAATATTAATGTTTTCAAATAAAAAAAACCGGCCAAGTGCGAGTCGGACTCGCACACGAAGGGTTCCGTACCATCAACACCAAAAAATAAAGTTTTTTGTATGGGGCGCCCTCCTTTAATTTTTTACATTTTTTGATTTTACCTATTTGTGGTTATAGCGGCAAAATAAATACACCCTCTGTGAAAATTTCAGCTGCCTACCTATTACGGTTCATGAGATACAGCCCTGTGACAGACGGACGGACGGACAGGCGGAAGGACGGACGGACAGCGGAGGCTTAGTAATAGGGTTCCGTTTTCACCCTTTGGGTAAGGAACCCTAAAAAGGGCCGCCTTCAAAAAAACACACTGGAACTGAAAAGCAAAAAATAATTGGTTACTTTTAATTATTGTACGATAAGCTATTTTAATACCTAACTAAACTTTTTAATTTTAATCAACTTTTGGATTCAGTGCCTTCACCGGCTTCTTCATCGTTGTCACCGGTATATACTTATGTATAAACATAAAAGTAAATAATAAGATTTTTCCTTGGAGCAAATAGATCCTCTGTTGGTTTTCGGTGTTAAATCATAATTGAATAAAGATAAAACCAAATCAAACTACTTTTTATTCAACTAGTTTTTTTTTAAGCTTCTCTTCATATAAATTAAAGTGTCTTGTTATTTTAAGGGAAATAAATACCTAAAAAGGAACGTTTTTCTGAAGTCGATTACAGTAAAGCCTTTGGTTGTTAAACATCGAAAAAATACTGAGCTTATAGAATGTAAGTTTGCAAAGGTACACATCCCCATTTTGTCCAAAAAACTTGTATAATCGTTGAAATAAAAAATATTTCTAAAAGGACCATTTTTACTTTTCAAAGCCATTTTTTCTGTTATCTTTCTATTAGAAGAATGAAATAAAAAAAATCTTATACCTTTCAGCCATAACGAGGAACAAACACATCCCCCTTACTGTCCTTGTGTACTCCGTGTACTTCTAAATACAGAAATTACAAAATCAGACTAGTCGTTACCTTGCCATGAAATACACGAAATATCCGAGAGCGTGCGAAACGTGCGTACCCTCCCGCTGACATGATGGCACTGGCTAGATTCCGCCGAGCGTATTCTTGACTTTACGCTATGGTATATAGTAGTACTAGTATATAGGCGCCTTAATGCCGGAGGCATTCTCTACCAGTCTACATTTGGCTATCGTGAGCAATAGTGCGAGTAGCAATAATGAAGAAGCGGAAGCAGAAGATCAATTATTAAAATACAAAATAAATGATAATTTGATATTTTATCTCTAAAATCCAGTTCAAAGACAAAGCCGCTATTATGAACCTATATACTATAAGCTATAAGGTCAATGCCCGAAGTGTCGCGTGTCGCGTGCTGCGTGCCGCCCGACGCCTGCGGTGGAAGTATGCATGCATGGCAAATGCTATTGATTGAACATAAATAGGCTCAGGGAAAAACATAATAAGTTTAAGCAAAAAATATTTTTAAAAACAGGCTTTTACAAACTGTTATAGTAAAAATGTCCTGTCAAGAAATTCATGCCATCTTCCGGTTCCAACCATCAGTCCATCCAATTTTATGTATGTATGTATGTATGTACTTCATCTCAATCGGATGGCACAAAATGAATTAGAAATTAAAGCGGAAAGACACCTACGAACAAAGTAAGAAAAATAAAATGTATTGAACACGTTTCTATCAACTACAAAAAAATGTTCATCACAATGTTTCAAAATCATGTACATATGTGTGATACCTCTTCAGGTACAGGAAGAGGTTCACTACGCACGCAATAATTTGAAAATAAAATTAACAATACTTTGTACTCACTGTTTTTATTCAACTCCTCTCCTATTTTTTTCCAAACATTGTCTTTAATTTGAATATTTCGATAATCATCATGGCCTGCGTCATGTTCGGGGTCCATTCAGAGCAAGAGTGAGTTCGAATTCGTCACTAAATATCAACTCACTTTTTTAAATAGTTAATGTTTCTACACTTCTTGAATATCATTACAGTTAGGTAAAAATCTGGTCTGTCCCGTAAATACGTTAGAAGTATAAATAACGGTTCCGGGATTTAAATAATAATATATTTCCCAGCTATTTTTAGGTTAACTCACTCCCGAACTCGAACTCACTCTTGCTATGAATGGACCCCATTCGAAGTCACTCTTACCCTGAATGGACCCCCTGGGGGGTCAATACAATACTTTGATAAAACTCGCGCTGAGAATGTACAATTTACAATACTTTGACAATACTTTACTATCCAAATTAGTAGAAGCATTGGTCGCAATTGTATTATTTAAAATTGAAATTTTGCCGTGGCGACAATTCGACAGCAAAATTGCAATTGTACGCAGCAAGTAAGTTTTACAAACTCACTCAATTCAATTCTCTATAAACAACTACGAATACGAAACGGAAACGAAAGGAGACTTCTATATATTTATATCTAGATCTATATATTTATAGTCTCGGTTGAAAAGCTCGCCAAAGCTTTTTACAGATGGCGCCATCATAGCTTGCACCCGTCATCACTACTTTTGTGTGATTCTGTAACATATTTTTGACGTATTTCCGGTAAACTTTATAAAAATACCGTCCTTGTTCACTAGGTGGCAGATTTTACAGTCTTTATTTTTTAATGTGTTAAACAATTTTGCATTGACTTATATATTACTTCGTAAGGACCCGGTCAACGCGCACGACTAATGGCACCAGTCCGTTGGCCCTAAAATATTCGTTTTAGGGCCAACGCGACTCAGTCGTCTGCGGACCGCGGCAGAGTGATGTTGAGTCGTGAAAATGCCTAGTTGCATAGTAAAAGGGTGCATAAAATACGATACGAAAGTTACAAAGACACATGGAATAACGTATCATCGATAAGTAAACTCAGATAATATTTTTTCCTGTTTAACAATTGAATAATTGCATTTTCAATCGATAATTTAATTAACTGCCAAAGTTCATAAGCGAGCAAGTGACGCCATGCCGCGCGTCGCACGTGTAGGTGAACTAACCTTGTACGGGCGTCCTTTTTATTTCTGGTTTATTTTGGAGTGGATATGAGTATGAGTGGGTCATCAAAGATTTTTTTTAATGTGATCTATCATGCGACCACTCGAAATAAACGTCCCGACCTGATCTACTTGCCTGTTATGTCAAAATTTGTTTTCGTTATATCTTGGGGAACACTGGTCGTAGACCCATCATGCGACCACTCAAAGTAAACGTCCCGACCTGATCTACCTGCCCGTCATGTCAAAATTTGTTTTCGTTATATCTTGGGATACGCTGATCGTAGACCTATCATGCGACCACTCAAAGTAAACATCCCGACCTGATCTACCTGCCTGTCATGTCAAAATTTGTTTTCGTTATATCTTGGGATACGCTGATCGTGTAGACCCATCATGCGACCACTCAAAGTAAACGTCCCGACCTGATTTACCTGCCTGTCATGTCAAAATTTGTTTTCGTTATATCTTGGGATACGCTGATCGTAGACCCATCATGCGACCACTCAAAGTAAACGTCCCGACCTGATCTACCTGTCTGTCATGTCAAAATTTGTTTTCGTTATATCTTGGGGAACACTGGTCGTAGACTCATCATGCGACCACTCAAAGTAAACGTCCCGACCTGAACTACCTGCCTGTCATGTCAAAATTTGTTTTCGTTATATCTTGGGAAACACTGGTTGTAGACCCATCATGCGACCACTCAAAGTAAACGCCCCGACCCTACCTGCCTGTCATGTCAAAATTTGTTTTCGTTATATCTTGGGAAACACTGGTCGTAGACCCATCATGCGACCACTCAAAGTAAACGTCCCGACCTGACGGGTAGGTAGATCAGATCGGGGCGTTTACTTTGAGTGGTCGCATGATGGGTCTACGACCAGTGTTTCCCAAGATTTAACGAAAACAAATTTTGACATTCCAGATAGTTAGATCAGGTCAAGACGTTTACTTTGAGTGGTCGCATGATGGGTCTACGACCAGTGTTTCCCAAGATATAACGAAAACAAATTTTGACATTCCAGATAGTTAGATCAGGTCAGGACGTTTACTTTGAGTGGTCGCATGATGGGTCTACGACCAGTGTTTCCCATGATATAACGAAAACTAATTTTGACATGACAGGCAGGCAGATCAGGTCGGGACGTTTACTTTGAGTGGTCGCATGATGGGTCTACGACCAGTGTTTCCCATGATATAACGAAAACAAATTTTGACATGACAGTCAGGTAGATCAGGTCGGGACCTTTACTTCGAGTGGTCGCATGATAGGTGTACAACCAGGGTTTCCCAAGATATAATGAAAACAAATTTTGAAATGACAGGCAGGTAGATCACAGACCAAGTAGGTACAAGAGAAAATTCAAATTGTATTTAACTTGAATATCTTGAAATTACAAAAAAACATTTTTCATTCATTATTTATTTTTTGTTAGTAGAATTTTTTTTCGACTGTACTAAATGAACTTAAAAGTTTAAAATAAAAAGAAATCATTTAAGTACGCAGGTACAAGGTTACATCGTTAGACCCAATGCAACATGGCGGCGAGTTGTCAACACGGCTTTGACACGGAGCTCACGTAGTTCTTCCGAGTTTGGATAGATGGCGCTACTTTTTGCTTGTATGGAGAAGATTTGTTTCAATTCTATATAAGGGCGTATCCTGAAATCATTGCAATTTTGTAATGTTTCTCTACCGAATTTGTTAGCTTTCTCGACATCTCAATATTTTTTAATATATCTTTATAATAAATGACACCGACATTTTTATAAGAAGGATGCCAAACCATAACGTTGTAAGTGCCATTGTGAAGAAAAAAAACTGGCCAAGTGCGAGTCGGACTCACACACGAAGGGTTCCGTACCATCGTAAAAGATTTAACACAAAAAAATTGGCCCTTTAATTTTTATTATTTTTTAATTTTACATATTTGTTGTTATTGCGGCAAAATAAATACACACTCTGTGAAACTTTGTGCTGCCTACCTATTACGGTTCATGGGATACAGCTCTGTGACGGACGGACGGACGGACGGACGGACGGACGGACGGATGGACGGGCGGACGGACGGATGGACGGACGGACAGCGGAGGCTTAGTAATAGGGTTTCGTTTTCACCCTTTGGGTACGGAACCCTAAAAACCGTTCTAGTACGGTTTCTGGTTCTATGTGCCAAGCCACAGTTGCACTAGAAACGAAATCTGAGTGGTCAGTCTGAGTTCTCACCTAAATTCTAGGCACTTCAACCTCTAAGACGATGGCACATGAAAAGTTATGACTTGCAATGCTATGGGAAATTACAACGTTTTGGCCATTTTGAGGTTTTTCTAATTTTTTTTATGATTGTAAAATATGTTAGTATTTAGGTTGAATTATCCTGTAATCATAATATACATAAAAAGAAATTGTCTCTTGTAAAATCAGAAATCTGGCACTTAAAACGTTATGGTTTGGCTCAGGTACACCATAATAGGTTTCGAATTTTACAAAAAGATGATGGTTTTTTTGCGTTGTAATTGTTCGTCACGCTATAAAAAGCGTTTTAAAAAATCATGCTAAAATGTGCCAGCATTTACTAAAAAGCGTCTTCAAATTTACCAGAAAAAAAGTTTGACCATTTCCATACAAATCTTAGTTCACAGAGCAATCTATGCTAGCATCACAGTTCCCTTCCCTGTTGTGAACAACGGAATTGAAGAAAAATACACGATTTTTTTGCAGATCTACCTTAGAAATAGGGTACGTTCAAAAGTCATTTTCCTCATGTAATGTTTTATGGTTACAGTGAAATTATAGAAAAAATCGGGATCTAGCAACATCGAATTTGCAGTGTAACGCCACGAAAATCTGTGACGTGTGTGTGAAATGCAAAGTAAAGCTGTAACTGGACATTGCTAAAATGTCACGATATCAACCCAAGACACCTCATGCGAACTAGTTGTCATGCCAGGAACCTTATATTGCAGTTCTTTTCACCGGTACAAATGCTTCTTTACTAATCACAGATAAGGCCGGTGATATAATATTGAAACCGAATTTATCCAGTAACTGTCGGCGTCCTTAGACTCAATACAGCGTTGAGCGGCCCGTCTTGTTGGTGGCCGCCACAACTCACCGCTGGCCTGGAGTCCCTGACCCACAGACGGTTTTTAGGGTCGCTCAGTTGCTCAATAAACTGAATTGTGTTCACAACCACTTTATACCAGATATATTGTAATCATACAATGAATCCAGGAACCACATCTTCAAGTAGTAATTTTTTGTTCCAACTTTGTAAACCGTACATTACTGTGTAGTATAAGTCGGTTCCATAATGACTATTTCAAAATGATTCTTAGATCGGCCTTACTGTGCTTTACTTACGGCCAGACCACACGAAATTTTATTTCACCCTAATGGAAATAAAACATTCAGCTTATTATATATTTTTTAATGTAATTATGTCACCGAACATTCATTTCCTAATTCTGTAAAACATAGATTACTTCTCTAATCTAATTAAATACAAATACCATAAAATGATTTTGCTACCGCGGCTTACTGCGTCTCGTCGCGTCGCTTGCTAAAAATGTAAAATATTTTTTTTTCTTAAAATATACCAAGTTTTTTTTAATGTCCAAAGGCAAGTACGGAAAAACATGTTTTCGGTGTAACCTGTTTTTTTTTCTACTGGACTACTTTCGACAAGAGACGCAAATGCACCTAGCGTCAGCGGCATTGACGCAGCAGCAGCCCTTCACGCACGCAGTCTTCTTTGCGTCAGACTTCTTGTTGCAAGTGACACAGTTGCAGGTGCCATCAGCGCAAGCGACGCAGCGGCAGCCCTCAACGCACGTAGCCCTATTGTCGTCAGACTTGTTGCAAGGGACGCAGATGCAGGTGCCGTCGGTGGCAGCGACGCAGTGGCAGCCCTTCACGCACGTAGCCTTCTTGTCGTCAGACTTCTTGTTGCAAGGGACGCAGGTGCAGGTGCTATCAACGGAGGCGACGCAGCGGCAGCCCTCCACGCACGTAGCCTTCTTGTCGGCAGACTTATTGTTGCAAGAAACGCAGATGCAGGTGCCGTCGGCGGCAGCGACGCACCAGCAGCCCTTCACGCACGTAGCCTTCTTGTCGTCAGACTTCTTGCTGCAAGGGACGCAGATGCAGGTGCCATCAGCGGAAGCGACGCAGCGGCAGCCCTCCACGCACGTAGCCTTCTTGTCGGCAAACTTATTGTTGCAAGAACCGCAGATGCAGGTGCCGTCGGCGGCAGCGACGCACCAGCAGCCCTTCACGCACGTAGCCTTCTTGTCGTCAGACTTCTTGCTGCAAGGGACGCAGATGCAGGTGCCATCAGCGGAAGCGACGCAGCGGCAGCCCTCCACGCACGTAGCCTTCTTGTCGGCAGACTTATTGTTGCAAGAAACGCAGATGCAGGTGCCGTCGGCGGCTGCGACGCACCAGCAGCCCTTCACGCAGGTTGTCTTCTTGGCGTCAGACTTCTTGTTGCAAGTGACACAGATGCAGGTGCCATCAGCGCAAGCGACGCAGCGGCAGTCCTCCACGCACGTAGCCGTCTTGTCGTCAGATTTCTTGTTGCAAGTGACACAGATGCAGGTGCCATCAGCGCAAGAGGCGCAGCAGCATCCTTCCACGCACGTTGCCTTATTGTCGTCAGACTTCTTGTTGCAAGGGACGCAGATGCAGGTGCCGTCGGCGGCAGCGACGCAGCAGCAGCCCTTCACGCAACCAGTCTTGTTTGCGTCAGACTTATTGTTGCAAGTGACACAAATGCAGGTGCCATCAGCGCAAGCGCCGCAGCGGCAGCCCTCTACGCACGTAGCCTTCTTGTCATCAGACTTATTGTTGCAGGGGACACAGATACAGGTGCCGTCAGCGGCAGCGACGCAGCAACAGCCCTTCACGAAGATTGTCTTCTTAGCGTCGGACTTCTTGTTGCAAGGGACGCAGATGCAGGTGCCGTCGGCGGCAGCAACGCAGCAGCACCCCTTCACGCACACAGTCTTCTTTGCATCAGACTTCTTGTTGCAAGTGACACAGATGCAGGTGCCATCAGCGCAAGCGACGCAGCGGCAGCCCTCTACGCACGTAGCCTTCTTGTAATCAGACTTCTTGTTGCAGGGGACACAGATGCAGGTGCCGTCAGCGGTAGCGACGCAGCAACAGCCCTTCATGCAGATTGTCTTCTTAGCGTCGGACTTCTTGTTGCAAGGGACGCAGATGCAGGTGCCGTCGGCGGCAGCAACGCAGCGGCACCCCTTCACGCACACAGTCTTCTTTGCATCAGACTTCTTGTTGCAAGTGACACAGATGCAGGTGCCATCAGCGCAAGCGACGCAGCGGCAGCCCTCTACGCACGTAGCCTTCTTGTCATCAGACTTCTTGTTGCAGGGGACACAGATGCAGGTGCCGTCAGCGGTAGCGACGCAGCAACAGCCCTTCATGCAGATTGTCTTCTTAGCGTCGGACTTCTTGTTGCAAGGGACGCAGATGCAGGTGCCGTCAGCGGCAGCGACGCATCGGCAGCCCTGGACGCACTCGACTGATTCTTGCATTTTCTCTGAAGAATAAATTGCTATTATTATTTACTCATATTTTTTTTATAAATTGACAGTGTTTCGACCTATTTTTCTCGATACACAACATCTTTTCGTTTTAATTTTTCCCCGGAAACAATTTCAGTATTTCAGTTTTATTAGTTTAAATGTTATTAGAGATTAGAATTTTTTTGCTGTATGAAGTCACTATTATTGTAAACCTCATAAAACCAATAAATCTGATAAGTAATTTATTAAAGTAAAGGTTTGCACAAATATATGGCTAAATCTATGGCTATATTTAAAATATGTGTACATTTCACTTTAAATTGTACTTGGAGTTGTGTTAAAAAAATAGCTCCATCTATCGCTGTAAAACTTCTGATTGCAATTACAAAATCAAAATACCTGAACATTTGTTAGCTATATCATAGATTCAAAATATCCTAGTGCCTCAAAGGCATTGATATATGTAAAGGCCATTATACTATGTGTGTTGCATTGAAGAAACTTTGTATGTGTCGGGCACATTCGTTTGAAAGCTATAATACCTACTCAGTTTAAAATTCTTTAGAGCAATTACATAATTAGGAAAATGGACCGCCGAATCTAGCCATAGGGAAAAAAAGAAGCCGGCCAGACATATTGAAGCGTCATGTAACTGCTTCGGCGCCGCCCATGGCGTTGGCCCATGGCTATTCGCGCAACTAGGCACGGCGTCACACGAAACCATAGACAAATGACGGAATCGAGTGCGTCAGGGGCAATGAGGCATGATTTTATTTAAAATTTGCGTAGGTAATACTAATTTGAAAATGGAATGGTTGACGCGGCGTTATTTTGTTCTGGGTATGGTTGAATAGTGTGTTTCTTATACAGGAACCTGTTCGCTGGTCCATTTGGTTAGAATGGTATCAATTTGTCAATCTTTTAAATTTAGCATTCGCGCCATCTATCTTATATTATAGCATTAATAATAATGACTTTTCAAAGACTTACCCTGTCAGCACACGATGGTGATGTTGAAAAGTAGCGCTAGATGGCACTTTGCAAACAAGATTGCGCACTGAGTCAGGCACGTTTATTTTTCACAGGCTGGTATCGAGTCCTTATCACAATGATGCCACCGTCAGCGGTGCTGGCGTATTTATGCTATCAACCTTCGGGGCTGAGCCGTGTGCAACGAATGTGTCGCAGTGCTTTATTTGCACCCGGCACAGCGGCGCGGGGAGATCTCTTTGCGCCCGGCACTCACAGGTTGCAACCCCGAACGATGGTGCCGTGTGGTATGCATATCAGTTATAATGACCGTATAAATTATTCTAGAATGCAGGCATGACGCAATAATATTATTGAAGATAAAAGGCATTCTGTGTTGGATAATTTATTCCCCTGTGCACGATCAGAACTTGCTGGACATTCCCAATGTCTTTCAAATCAGCCATAACTTGCTAAAATAGCAAGTAATTCGTCCGTGCCATGTCTGTGCGCAACATGTAATTACATGGGATACAATCCATGTAGGGGAAATCAACATTTCAATTGCGGAAAGAGATACCTACTTACATGTTTAGCCTAGGATTCGAATATAGGGTCGAATCTACTTTTAGGTTGCGGAATGCGGGCACTATAAACTATTAGCCTTCCTTATTATTATATATTTTTATGGGTTACTTCGGTTTTGATGCTGAAGTTACATAATAGATGTAGTGATTATAACTCTATTGCTATGATAAAGTTCAGTAAACTAAAAAATGATCCAAAAATTGATCGATATGCAGCTATGTATGCATACATTCGATATCTATAAGATATAAATGTCAGTTGTTGTGACAGATGGACGGACGGAGTATTTCTTCACTAACTCGGAACCCAAATAAGAAGTACGTTGTTACCGGGAATTATATCAATTCGCATTTTGATAAGTTCTCATTATTAGGTAAACAAGTCGATTACACCTATCAGAATGTTCACCTTGATTGCAGTGTTATACCTACATAGCAGGATTTTTTTACTTCATAAAATATATTTTTATCTTTTTATTGTAAGCGAACCGAAGTCACGGTTGTAAAGTAAATGATCCCAGTGATCGAATCTAATCGGGGACGCATAAAGTCCAAAAAGCACAAGGCCCAAAACCCATACCGTCCAAAATAATTATGAATAAGGTTATTTTCAATCAGGCTAGGTTAGGTTCGGTTAGAGTATATGCATTTTAGAAAACATACTAAAAAATACATACTTTTGGATGTTCTGGGTTTTGGACTTTATGAAGGCGACCCATCTAATCTGCCCATCAGATATCACCTTCATGGCGATGGTTCTCTCTCGCATGCCCATGACGCCAGCGGTGATGAGTGGGATGAGTGTGTGAAACGTGACGTTTGCACACGTCTCGTTATCTCATTTGACGGTATCATGCATGACCATTGACATAAATATTACTACGTACGAACAGGCACTTCCATACAACCTAGATGGAGCAACAAAAGTGGTGTTCTATGCGCCGCAGGGACACCACTTTGTCGCCGGACAGCAGCTCGCTGGCGATTGTGCGTCGCCTGCGCCCCAAAGTGCCCAATTGTTTGGTAAAGCTGCGCAGAAATTACATAAAAAACGCAAAGAAAGTCGGAATATCGGAATACAGCAACATGCGACAGCATTGTATGAAAGGGCATATCCTTACCTTTTATATATCACTGGACATGACTCACTGAGTTCCGACCCGACGACGAAATGGTTCCGGAGCGTAGTTTTTCAATGTATTCAAGGTTTTCCCATGAAGGTGAAAAAATCGCTTTGAAATCCGCTATAAAATCAATTTTCTAATCTCAGGATTCCTGATTCCTGATTATGGAATTCCAGGAATAGGCCTGCTGGCTGCATTATTTTGACTGCTATTATTAATTAATTTCAGTATACACTTATTATCTCAAATTAAGAAAGGAGAATGCCCATTCCAGCATGGGCTAGAAAAGCGCTAGAAATTTGCATGTAAACAAATTAAACTAATTTGCTTTTATTACTAGTATAATATAAGTATTAATCTGTGACTTTTACTTTTTTCTATAATGGGGACAAGTCTTGAAAACTGAAATTCACACATTTTTACTTAAACGAGGTATGAAAGTAAAGTGGATTCATACTGATTGATAGCGCTTTTCTAATGGGCATTCTCCTTTGTTTCGGAAAATTTGCTCGAAAATCGACTGAGAGCTACGGTATCCATGATGTATAAGCTTTTTTCTATTTATATAAGGTACTGTGTTATCGCGATCTCCGTGACTTTTTTGACGAATGTTCGTGATTTTTTTTGGAAATATCAGAATTTTACGCTAAAATAGAAAACGCTACCGAAAAAGGAAAAGTAAAACGCCATTGAATAGAGGGTTATTTTGGAAAGTAAAGGATTTTCCTCAGGACGCCTAATTTACATTCATATGGTAATCCCAGCTGTAGGTAGGTAAGCCACGCTATTACGATCACGTTTTCATGTACGTGACCGTACTAGTCATGTTACACAGAAAAGAGAAAAAATCACAAGTCGATTTTAGTTCAAGATCGACGTCGCCGCGTCGTCGGTAACTTCAGGGAAACCGGTGTAACATATGAGGGAATTTGATCAATTCTGCACCAATCACCACACAAGACAGGACAACGATCAGTAGGCTTATTCTTTGAATTCCGTGATCAGGAATCAGGAATCTTACAGTCGATAAAACGCTTTCATAACGGCCACTTATTAGGCAAGTATATAGATATGTTGCAGCATGTTGAGTCGACCATCACACTTTCACACAATGTACGTGTGCCGTAATTTTTATCTACTCGCTGCTATTTCCCCCAAGCCACCAAATCCATCATCCAACACACTTAATAAAATGTGGATGATTCTTTTTACATTTTATTCTTTGGAGAATTTTGTAAATAAAAAAAAATGACCTTAACAGTTGGTATGGCAATAATCTACAGAAAAAAAATACGAAAATAATTAATCACCTAACTTTTTATATGTATTGAAATGGATAATAATGTTTGCTGTTGGCATCGATATAAAAAAACATTTATATCCGTTCTGAGCTTTCCCCTGCGTGTCAAGTCAGGTACTCTAATTCGAACAATTTAGAGTACCTGAGCTGTCAGTTTCGATACACCCGTCACGGTGTTCGCGCGTGTTTGCCGATTGTATAGGTGCTCCATTATGGTAGAAGAAAGGAAGAATTATGCCGTCGTTTGTAGTGTAAAAATATAAAAAAGATTACGGGAAAGCCAAGAAGGAAGATGGAATCACATATCACGGGTTTGCTATCAAAAATTTATCAAATGGCGTTATATTATGGTGGTATGTGTAGCAAGTATGGCGTACGGCGCGGTGTCGTTATCGTGATATCCGACATTGTACGACAAAACTATCGGAAAAGCCGGTATCTCTTTCTAGCATACGTATACCCTATGAAGTACTTCACTAAAGGTCTCTGTCAGTCATGCATTTGTGGTGTGAGTGTGTGTATCGCGTTCACCGGAGCATGCTGTTCTCTCAGACAAGTGCGCGCCCTTTCTAGCATCAATGATTTTCCTATTTAGGTCCCTCTCGCTCTCATGCAACAGAATGGGACGGACAATTGAGTGATACCAGGTAAAGAAAAAGATCTCTGAGATGAGGATTAATACGAAAGTTGCAATATTAAAATACCTGATTTGCGTAATGTATTGTGTGTTAATTTAATATTCAATATTTGGTTATAAATAGTAATATGAGTATGTTATGAATAATTGAAATGGCAAAACGTTTTCTGATTAAAATGTATAACTGAGAGCGGAAAATTTTTAAATTTCATGAAGGCAACACCATAGGCTAGGGGCAAAAACGAGTTGAAAGACGAGAGTTTGACTCTGATGGCGCTTCTTGTTGTTTTTTTAGTTCAATGGCTGTCGGGCTTTCTATAAACCATATCAATTCCCCATACTGCGGGCGATAACTCTTTACATGCTCTTAATGTTTTACTAGGGTTTTGACCTTTTGGAATCTTAAACAAATGGTCGAATTCTAAGTCTGTATGTTTTAATTTTTTTAATATACTTTTTAGTTTGAAAATATTGGCTAATAAACATCGGAAAAAAGTTATTTTTTCCCTTAATTTAATATTTTTTTAATAAAAAATGCAGTTATTTGCGAAAATAGAATAGAATAAAATTTTTCTCAAGTGATAACATTTTTTTATTCAAATCTGCCATTTTTTAGGGGTAGGGAAACGTTAGGACCTGGAAGACGATGGCATAGTCGCCGTGCAAAATTGTGCCTTAACCATGGATAATAAACGCATTTCTTAAAATTTTCAAATCTTGGATTTCCTGCGACTTCACGACAGCCTTAACATTTCCATACACACAACACGTGAATTATCGGTATAGTAACAGTTCGTAGCATATGGGGTTCATCGGGCATAAAACGCACGGAATTATTTTCATGAGCCGAATGCAATGAATCCCGGATAGCGAGAGTTCGGATATTCGAAGTTCTTCTAAAGATAATATGTGTCAACAAGTATAAAGTTGATTGGAGTTGCATCGTCACACGGCACCACGAAATGGCTTACAGCGTTATCAGACTCGAACTTTGACAATCTGAGTTGAACAATTAGTTTTCAATTACTTAAAAACAACAAATTCGGAGTTCCGGGAAAAGAGGGCATGTATTTTTAAAAGTTCTTAATTTTAATAGAAAAAACCGTCCAAGTGCGAGTCGGACGAAGGGTTCCGTATCATCCTACAAGATTTAACTAAAAAATCACGTTGATTTTTATTATTTTTAAATTTTACCTATTTGTTATTATAGCGACAAAATTTCATTTCATTTCATTTCATTTATTTATTCAACTTCTGGTATAGTAAAACTACACTAACGCCCGATTCCACCACCTCCAGTTACAAAAATCCCAAAGTTATCTTTCGGTTACACCATACAAAAATGCAATGTAACCGAAAGTTAACTATCGGATTTCAGGTAGCTGGAGGTGGTGAAAACAGGGGTAAGTCATGTCACAATTTGATTGATCCGCGGATTCGATCAACCAGTGAAGAAGAACCCACAAAGAAACTTCACTGGTCTATAAATTATGTTTTTTTGTCTTTTTTTTTCGTCTACATAAATGATATAACACAATTATGATTTCATACCTAAATGCTAATGCTATAATATAGAATATATATATATATATATAATAATATATAATAAATACATACTCTGTGAACATTTCAGCTGCCTAACTCTCGGCCTAACTATTACGGTTCATGAGATACAGCCCTGTGACAGACAGACGGACGGACTGATGTAAGGATGGAAGAACGGACAGCGGAGGTTTAGTAATAGGGTTCTGTTCTGTTCTGGGGATCCGTACCCAAAGGGTGCCACCCTTTGGGTACGGATCCCTAAAACCTCGCCTAAAACGCTTTTTTGTAATATTGTGTAAGTGAACGCAAGTACATTAGGTTGTTAAATTATTAGGAACAGCACGGATGTATTGTGTTTTTCAACTTCTTATGCAGAATATGTTGCTGTTGATGTTTTCAAAAAGTAGTCGATATTGGACACCGGATGGCTAAGCTCAAATGGAAGTGGGCTGGACACGTCAGCCGAAGAGACGACGACCGTTGGAGTAACCGTGTCCTACACTGGCGGCCGTGGACAGGAAAACGGAGTGTAGGAAGACCACCCGCCAGGTGGGACGACGACATCAAGTGCGTCGGCGGAAAGCAGTGGTTCCGTACCGCTGAGGGCCGGGAGGACTGGAGAAAAAATGAAGAGACGTATGTCCAGCAGTGGCCAGCATGTCCAGCAGCAAACACGCTGACTGACTGACTGACTGATGTTTTTAAGCATGTAATTTTTTTTATTCAATAAAATTATAAAATTGCTATCAATTGATATTTATATTTGGTAACCCCGCCATTCGGTGCTGTTTAGGGTTCCGTACCCAAACGGTGCCAACGGATCCCTATTACTAGGCCTCCGCAGTCCGTCCGTCCGTCTGTCACATGGCTGTATCTCATGAACCGTAATAGGTAGGCAGCTGAATTGTTCAAAGAGTATGTATTTATTTTGCCGCTACAACAATAAATAGGTTATTAAAAGTAAATGGCCTTATATAAAAAAACCTGATTTTTGTGTTAAATCTTGTTATATGTTACGGAACCCTTCGTGTGCGAGTCCGACTCGCACTTGTCCGGTTTTTTTGACGTCATTTAATACTCTGAATGCACACCTTTGAATTGTTATTGAGTTCAGGAGAGTCATGATACCAGGATGACAAAATCGATGAGCTACAGCTTGATTGTGACCACCTCCTTGGCGTTCTCCCTGTTAGCTCCCAAAGATTTATATAGGTTAAATGTCTGGAGAATTCCCGGTCAATGAAATGCCTCTACATTTTTATGTACCAGAAATGACGTAACACTACTGGCTTCATGGCAAAGTACGGAATTGTACATGCAGTGTCAGTACCGGTTTTAACACCACCCGCGCCCTGGGCGAGATTTCTACGGCGCCCCCTATCTGTCATTCAAAACCATTCGAAAAAAAGCCGAGGGAAATAATGAAATAACCATTTATTGAAAAAATACTATTTTACTTTTATGGCCTTTCTTTAGGTTAACTTGAAATAGATACCAAAGTCTATGTTTCCTTAAATAAAATAAAATAAATACACGTTTTCATACATGCTCTACGATTACCGGTGCTACGTACCAGACCTTTACAAATAATTACATCGATTTGGTCGTGGTACGTTCTTCTAGGCCGCCCTTGCACGACGCTTCCGCTCACTTCAGCTCTGTAAATTTGTTTCGTAATTTTTTCGTCATACATTCTTTCCAAATGTGCAAATCATCTTAGCACTCTTTTCTCGATTATAGTCACAACATATTTTTTCAATTCACTTTGCTCTCTAACAATTGTAATATTTTCAATCGCAGACAGGATTTTACTTAAGAATTCTTTCATACAATTTAAATTAAAGACAGGATACAACCACATTCTGATCAAGCAAAAAATATTTCATCACACATTAACCATTTTCATAACCATTCGACCATTGAGAGAGGCTGGCCGTGGTTCGGATTCCACGTTAAACCGTAGGTCCCCTTCCTTACTTACTAGGTGGTAGGGTTTAATCCCGCCCGGGTTGGTACCATCGCATTGGATGAACGATGGTCGAAGCGGCAATGAAAATTGTCCGTGTTTTCCATCCAGTTCAATGTAGCCGTGCAATATAAGGAAGGTCCTGGCATGGCACCTAGTTCCCATGTGGTGTGTTGGGCTAATACAATGACAGAAGGTGTGGTATTAGCCATCCATGTCCAGTCACATAAAAAAAATCATAACACTTTGATTTCATTTCATTCATTTCGGCATGACCACCACAGGTAGCAATGCATCATACATAGAGTTGTAATATATTTACAGTCTTAGCATTAATTAATACAAATTGTAAATTCTATGAAATTATGAATAAATTGTTAATATTAACGTCAATTCTATAGTAAGTTTTCCTTGAAATAATTTGTCTGACTGTCTGTTTAGAACTATTTAATACTTTTTGAACAATGCATGGCGGAAGTTTATTGAAGAATATTGCGCTGTTGCAGACAAAGCTCTTTAAAGTATTACTGCGCTTCACTAGAGGTGATCTTATTGGATCTTTGGCTCTAGTGTTGTAGCCAAGTATTTCCCAAATTGTTTCGGGCATACATGAGACACTGTGGTATATACTCACTTGGAAGCGTAAATATAGCGTTTTCTGAGAATGAGCCGCGGCAGGAATCTCTCGGTTTCATGCTTAGCACGGCACGCATTGCTTGTTTTGTTCAAGCAATGCGTGCACCGTTACCCCTTCCATCCATCATAATGGAAGTCCATCCTTCATAATGCTATGAAAATAAGAGTGGTAAACTGTTTTCGTAGCGTGAACGTCACATAGGGTACATATTTTGCGAATTGCGTAAATTGCTGAATCCCACTTGTTTATAATATGTTTAATGTGATCGTCCCATTTTAAACCTATGTCCACGTGCAAACCAAAGAACTTAACTACATGCACACAAGTTAGACCGGAATCTACTATGTTATATTTGACGTTAGAAGTAGATCCTCGTAATGAGAATAGGACAAAGTTATTCTTGCAGCATTAAGAAGGATGTGATTTACTTGGAACCAGTTATGTATTTTTTCAATGATGGGATCAATATTCTGTGCATGACCATTCCTTCTGTTGTACTAAAAAATAAGAGATGTGTCGTCAGCAAACATTAAAATATGTGTTGTTCTGAGATAACTCATCTATCATTGGCCTAAAATTGAGCCTTGCTTCTGATCTAACATCGTAGAGCTGAGTATATTGGGTTCTGCCTGTAAGATATGAATTCATTTGATCTAGCGAGTTTCTTCTAATGCCATAGTGCTCAAGCTTTGAATGTAAAAGTTCATGATTGACGCATTCTAATGCCTTTGATAGATCACAGAATAGTCCTAAGCTACCTATATTGTTGTCAAGACTTGAATAGACTGATGTCAGCATGTTGGCTATGCAGTTCCTGTTAATATTTTTTTCGAATACCGAATAGCTGAGGATTTATGTGTTTATTTTTATAAATGGATCAATTTATTGTACTAAATTTTTTTTTAAATTTTTTCTGATGCATGGCAGGAAAGAAATTGGTCTTAAGTTATCGAAATCCTTTTTCAATCCTTTTTTATGGATCGGACAAACTTTAGCAGCTTTAAGAATGCTTGGGAATGTTCCTTCTGAGACACATTGGTTAAATAGGTAACATCAAGTGGTCATCAAAGTGCTGTAGTATTTTTAAAAGTTTAGTTGATAATCCCCATAAATCTTCAGAATGCTTAGTTTTTTATGATTTAAAGGTTTTAATATTTCATATTTGCTCATATTCTAAAAAAAACATGTACTATTGCTTGGTGGAGTGTACGCCTTCAGGTACCTAGTCCATCGTTTCTTTAATGGATGGGCTAAATTTTGAAGTTAATTTATCTGCAATAGAACTAAAAAAGTTGTTGAATTTATTGACACACAACCTAGCTCCTCACTTCGGGAAACTTCGCTCACAATCTGCAACTTGACAGAGGATCCGCTACCGATACACCCGGTAACCGGTTGATGTAGATGTCATGGGAGTTAACCGGCGTAAAATATGATAAAATAATAAAAAAGTAATTCGATCAATTTCTGCACCATGTCGATGTCGATATAAAATATTCCACCTAGTAAGATCGCAAATGTTATGACATAAACGCTTCTGATTGGTGGAGAATTTATCAAATTATCTCACCTATTTTTTCACATTTCACGTTGGTTACGGTTTATATTTAACTAATAAACATTGTTGTTGTTTTTTTATTCCTTTGCTTATTCGAATTTCCGTTTTCATAATTTTGACACAGATGGTTTTTTTTTAGGATCGACATGTTCACACATTTTAACCTAAACAATTATGACAATTCACCAATAACTCCGAACGGACACGCGTTCCATTCTAGTGTTGCCCACCATTTTAACGCTAAATTTAGGGAATTTATGAGTAAGTAGGACTTGGTCAATGAGCGAGCAGATAAAAAAGCGATCTGGCGCCCCGGGGGGGTCGCACAACCGCGCCCTACCCTAACGCCGCTACTGCCCAAGAACAAATTCCAGAGATCCTAAAACGTTTCCATGATTTACCCCTTTCAGGACATAGAGGTGTCCAAGAAACCATACAAAAAATCAGAGATGAATTTAATTGGGAATGTACAGTACATGAACACATACTTCTGTCTCTATCTTGAGGTAGCATTAGACACATATATGTGTGGTGTTTATACCCTGAATGTAATGTTTTATTTTGGGTAGGTACTATAAAACGCAATCACAATTAATAAAACTTTTAATCCATAAAAACTGTAGGCAAAATGTATCTCAACAATCTTTGGAAAATTAATTGGCTACCGATTGGAAAATAAATAAATTTAAAATGTACATTTCAATAATATTACAAAATTATTACATAAATTCGAATTTCATTATTATTATAATATTTCATTTTATTTACAAGTTGTGTAGATACTAATTACAAATAAAAAAAAACTGATATGTTTCAGTAATAAATAACCTGACATTAAAATCTAGTTTTCATAACTTACAGTTAAATATTCGAATGCTTATTATTAGTAAATATATGGCAATTCATTAATAATAATTACGTAGGTAAGTATTTATACTTCCAAGTAGGTATTACCAAATTATAAAATGCTAAAACGTTTCCAAATCGATTCGTAGGTTTACATACATTGAATGCACAAAAGATTCGTTTTACATAAGTATAACGTAAAATTTTCACATTTACAAAAACGTAACATAACATAGATAACTAGACGGTCACTCTTACATTGGTTTGGTATCAGCAAAAAATACGTTTTAAGAACCACATTCAACAAGAGATCTTACAAGTTATGTATATACTGAAATGGCAATGATCCCACAGAGTTTAAAAATATGCTAGAAATGCCCATACCCTTGCTGTGGAAAGCACCCAATATAAACTACGAAGAAATAATATAATCACGTCAAGCACACGTCATTCTTTGGTATGCCTTAACAGTAATAGTAAAAAATTGGGGTGACTTATCTATCATTTGGTTGCGAAACATCGGTAATGATAAATAACCTGCCGGCAACGTCAAAAGCACTCCAAAACTAATAACACCAATTTTTTACATGTCAATAATGGAATGTTACGAAGTACATAGTTATTATATTTTTATATAATATAATATTTAGGTACTTAATTTATAACTTAATAAGGCGTGGGTCAACAGTACAGAAAATATGATAGAAATGAGAGAAAGAGGGCATATCTTGGTTGTGGAAAGTTACGATCCAATCAATCAAGCGAACGCAAACGCTGAAGTTATTGGAAGCCCGGCAAACATTGTACTTACAGCTTGTCTTATTTGAAGAAAACATCCTGACTACCAAATTATGACAAAAGAACAATGTAAATTATAGCAATATTCTTATTCAACCATAACAATTAGGTACGGTGCTACATAGCTTACTTTGCGCGTGGCCAAAATCGGAACTTAACAGTTGCCATCTTGAACGTTCATCTTCACAGCTACGGGGATGTGTTGCCATTATAAAAATGCAAGTTACCCACTGCTTATTCATTTTTGGCTGAGGTATTTTTTTGTTAAGTTATTATTCGTTTGTGAAGATATGTTTGCGATTTTGGTTAGCCATACATACATACATAGATACCTTTACGCCGTTTTCCCGGAAGGGTAGTAGTGTAGTGTTTAAAAACTCCTTGTTAGATTATAATGAAATAATAAAAATATATATAGTCTAATCTAAAGAGGATGGCAAAAAAATATCGTTTGACAGAGTTATTGATTGACGTTGGGGTTTATTTTCTTCATAGAATTCAAGAAAAATAAACTAGCGGTAGTAACCCCCATTTTTTTTATTAAAAAGATGAAAGATCTAATTTAGTTATATTTTGAATAATATTACTGACCTAAAACATTAATTTTCATTTCCTATTTTTTTTCTTGTAGCAGACTGTAAATATTTTCCCGATCAATGGTGGATTTTTTTCCATATGATATGATTTAAGATGATATTTCATATCATCTTAAAATACAGTGGTGCTCTCAGTCATGCGCCAAATAAGCTATGTGGGACTATAGGTCTTGTTATTGTCAAGTTAACCTAACCATCGCTGTCTTTCCTTAGTTGATTGAAAAGTCACATATACTTTTCTTGCTGTGAAGCCTTCATTCCCTAATATCTTCAAGTATTAAATATTCGTATCGTAATTAGTCGTATCTTTGTATTGACATATAACTACAAGGTGCATTGCGGTAGCCACCACTTCGTATGGCGGAGCAAGAGGGCACATCGAGGCATAAACGCTTGGTTATGGGCGCATCAAAGCGTCTACAGTTTGTTTTAGGCGCATTTAGGCACCCACTACTCTATATGGACAACTAAAACATCCAACGTTGCTGATGAGCGTCTACCCTGTAGTTATAAATGCATTGATGCATCCACCACTGTATATGGGGTAACTGAGACATCCATCGTAATTTATGTGTGCATCGAGGTATCAACTCTTGCTTCGCGGCGCATCGAAGCGCCTACCGCTAACTTATAGGCACATCGAGGCATCGACGGTTGCTGATGGGCGCATCCAAGCGCCTACCGCTCACTAAGATGCGGGGGACGCGTCTGCTGGTCTGGCTGAAGTGACACCCGCGGCTCCGCTCGTGTCTCGCCCAGAGACACCTGACTGAGCGCCGTTCGTGTGTGGCTGTAGCTGTATCCGTGACGCTCTTTCCATTTCTCTACAACCAATACCACAACTCTGTTAACCTTCGAATGTACTCCGCATGCATTGCAGTCGGCAGTTCGTCCTTCATGTATTCTTCGAAGGGAGTTTTCGTGCTAGACTCAAGTCTTTTAGCATGCAAAATGCATTGGTGCGAGATGCAATGGCGGCTCGAAGTGCAATAGATCAATTTAAGGATTCGTCGTCTTGTTTCTCTTAATTAGCTACGCGATCCGTTTTAAGCTGTCAACGTTTACACTGCGACATAACAGTTCTCCTCATAGCTGAATTTGAGTTTTCCCCGAAGAGACATTCAAAGGTTTGTAAAACAACACTGTCTAAATATCATAAAAAGTGTTATGGAAACGTCCAAATATGATACTGACAGTTGTACACACAGTGTACTACCTCCAAAGCGTGAGCACTGTGTACGCCAGAGATGACGTCATATGATTCAAAGTGCAATATTTTGAGAGCTGTCGGCCCGAATCGGACCAGTTGTGAACGTGCCATCGGTAGCTTAAGCTCAAATCGGACCATGCTGCTGATTCATATTATAGTAACTTCCTAGTCAGGAAATGTTTAGAGATGTCTAAATGGCAATGCTGAAATCTTGTTTATTAATGAGTAGTTTGAAATATGTACAAACTTACGAAACTAAATTAAAGCTAATAAGTATCACAATGAGATCTTTGAAATTACAGGTATTGCAAAGTTAATTACAAACGAGCAAATTTGTCAAGCGGTCTTCCGCAGCCCAGTCACGGATGTTTTCGCAGCGAGTTTTGTTCGTGCTATCTCAATCAAACTCGCGGCACGTTCGGCAAGTTTGAATGAGACAACATCGACGCAACTCCCTCGTCATACACTGACGGTGCTCGGATACGTCGACCGGTAGTCGGGGGGTGAATTTCGCGTGCACTCCGAAGACGACTTCCTCACGATCTCCGGTGGCTTGAGGTCGCCGGAGCACCCGATGAGGTCGGGCGACTTGAGTCTGTTGACGGAGAAGAGCCTGGTAGGGCGGGTGCGGGTGAGGGCTGCGGGTGCGGAGAGGCGGTGCCGCTGGGGGGAGCCGGAGGGGTACGCACCGGCGCTGGTGAGTCCGGGCACGCGGCCCAGCGGGCAGCAGAGTGCGGCGGCATATGCGGCGCGGTACTGCGCGTTCATGATGACGTAGATGATCGGGTTCACGCACGCGCTCGCGTACAGCAGCAGGTACCCGATGATGTGGAATACTGTAAGTATTGATATTTATATGTATCTAATGGATACGACATTACCGTTATCTCATTAATTTTGAGTTTCAACGACATCTACATTTGAAGCATTATAATCAGATTTTGAAAATAATCTGAAAAAGTATTGGTGCTGCTTCCGACGAATGTCACGACCAATACTTTTTCAGATTATTTTCAAAATCTGATTACATTGCTTCAAATGTAGATGTCGCTGAAACTCAAAATTAACTTTAAGTATTATTAACAATTAGCGATGATGAGGTCAATTCTGATAATTTTGAGTTGATAAATCAGGAGTGTTCTATTTAGAATTCTCTTCTACATTACTTTGATGTATTCGATAGATTAGAACAGCTTGTGGTGCAGGGTCTAGAAGACTTGCCGTTCACGCGAGAGGTTATGGGTTCTAATCATCACCCCGGTCATGCACCACTTTCTTTCACTTTATGAGTTGGATAAGTGCACTTCAACATTTTACAAATACGAGCAGTTTCCTAGTTCGGAGCTCATGTAAAACTGTAGTTTCCCTTCCCCTATTAGGTGGTAGGGTTAAACTCGTCCGGGTTGGTACCACCGCATTTAATGAAAGTATGGTTGAAGCGGCAATGAAAAATTGTCCATGTTTTTTATCCAGTTCAGTGTAGCCATGTTCTTATAGGGAAGGTCCTGGCATGGCACCTAATTACTTTGGGGTTATGGTGTATTGGGCTTAAATCATGTCTGTAGTTGTGTGGTATTAGCCATCCATGTCAGGTTCCATAAACAAAAGAATAACGTCTAATCTGTGCCGTTAAATAATCCGTTCGAAAAAAAATCGCACAACGGCTGAGCGACTGCCCTTGACCTGTATCTACTTGCGCTTGACCTATTTTTAAGACAGCATTGTTTCTGCATGAGTTTCTAAAACTTTTGTATTTTTTTTATTTAACATAGTTTTTTGATAAAAATGGCCAAATTTCATTTATATCTTAAACTCCATCTGGGATATGAAGGAATGCAACTAACTAACATATTGCCGTAGATAGAACTACACGTCGCGTCGTATATTGTTCCAAGCCCATATATTCCAATAACTATCGCAGCAAAATGAGTAGTGACACGTGGCAAGTGGTGAAGCCGAAATACTGCGTTAATTAATTATCATGATTTACTGAGAACTCGACCAAGGGTAGACGAAATTGATATTAATGCAAGGTTCAAGAATATTCTACCATTTAAGGTATAGTTAAACAACGCATACTGTTTACGCATCCATAATATAATTATAAGAAATCACCCTACGAAACCTTCCAATTCGTAATTTGTTGGAGCGTCTAGACATTTTACAATTATCCAATTAAAATTGCTTAACTTTAAGAGAAATCAAAAGCATTTCGTTTTCAATAAATCCCGGGAGCTACATTTAATTGGATGAAAAAAAAATACTATTTTAAATTACGCCGCGACCAGCATCTTTGATCCAACCCAGGATATACTAACAAAATCGCTTTTGGGAATAACTTTTTACGTGTGTACCAAGCAGTTTAGTTACTCCACCGCGTATTCACCAGCACATGGTTTATCATATGAAGGACTTCTAGAGCATGGTAGGTCTTATGAAGAGGTCATGGGAGGCAGTAGGCGCAATCTCCACAATCGTTTATTTAATTAAGCCACTTTGTTAGTTAGTAATTTCTATTTTGCATCCACATACACCGAGTTTTGCTGTTTCTTTTGTTCTTTGCCTTCAGCTGTTCTAACAAAGAATCATCTGGCTACACCGAGTTTTGCTGTTTCTTTTGTTCTTTACCTTCAGCTGTTCTAGCAAAGAATCATCTGGCTACACCGAGTTTTGCTGTTTCTTTTGTTCTTTGCCTTCAGCTGTTCTAACAAAGAATCATCTGGCTACACCGAGTTTTGCTGTTTCTTTTGTTCTTTGCCTTCAGCTGTTCTAAAAAAGAATCATCTGGCTACACCGAGTTTTGCTGTTTCTTTTGTTCTTTGCCTTCAGCTGTTCTAACAAAGAATCATCTGGCTACAGCGAGTTTTGCTGTTTCTTTTGTTCGTTGCCTTCAGCTGTTCTAACAAAGAATCATCTGGCAGTAGCATTTAAACCTAAGTTGTATTTCATTATTGGGAAATATATAAACCGGTGAAGTTTCTTTGCGGGTTCTTCTTTACAGAGTAAATTGAATCCGCGGATCTATCAATTTGTGACGTAACTTAGTACAGCTCCCAAAAGTTTAAATGAATCATTTGAAATAAAATCTTCATCCATTTTCAGAATGAGCTAGAATTTCTTCTCATTTCAATCCAGCTCTATGATAGATATTGCATGGTTTTTTTTTGTATGCAACCTGACATGGATGGCTATATAATACAACAAAACTACCGTTATGAAATTAGCCCAGTACACCACATTCTTGAAGGAATTAGGTGTCATGTCAGGACCTTCCCTTTATTAGCACGGCTTTATTGAACTGGATGGAAAACATGGACAATTTTTCATTCCCGCTTCGACCATCTTTTCATCCAAAGCGATGATACCCACCCGGGCGGGCTTAAGCCCTACCACCTAGTAGGGGAAAGGGGACCTAGAATTGTATATGGATTCAGAATCATGGAGCAGCTCGCATTCGTGACATATCCAACTCAGAAACAGAAAGAAAGTTGTGCATGAACAGGGTAAGGATTTGAACCCAGACTTCTGGTATGCTAGGCAAGTCCTCGCGTCACTAGGCTACGACCCGCTCGTTTATTTGGAACAAACTACTTTGACGCCACTGAATCTAAATAATGCTTCGGTTTCCTGACCGATGGCAGCGGAATATTACATTCAAAGATCAAAAATGTATTGCATAGGTACCGTGTAATTTTGTTCAGTAAAAACAGTTCTAGATGCAAACTTTTTTCTTGACCAAAAATTCTTTTATTAATCATATACAAAATACCTACAGGTTCGGTTCTTTGAAACACTAATTGCAGAGCACAGTGCCAGATTTTTCGATTGCAACAAAGATTGACACAGAGCAACGAACCTGGAAAGTGAACGTCCTTATCGGCGACCTTCGCGATTGTGATCGGCAAGTAGCACACGAGGAACGAGAGGAAGATGGCGAGCACCATCTTGGTGATGCGCCACTCGTTGCGGCGCGCCTTGCTCTCGCGCTGGTCCTTCACGGTGGAGCGGGACGTCACGCTCTTGTCGACGGAAGCGACGCTCGCGTTGAGCTGCGGCCCGGGCTGCTGCGCGCGCTGGTGCTCGCGCATGCGCCGCTCCGAGCTGCACGACACATAGCGGATATTAGCACACGAGGAGCCTAGACCAACTAAGTTTATTTTTATTTTTACTTATTTGATGAACGAGCAGCCTAAGCTGATGTGTTCATGTCTGGGTTCACTGGTGCTTTGTTATTACGGTTACTTTAGTTTAGTGTTTTTAGGTGTTTTTAAAAGAATTGGTGGTGGGTTCTAGAACGACATCTTCTGGCAGCTTGTTCCACATTACCGCTGGTTTATTTGACAGGAAGTGTTGCCTCGGTTTTGTTGAACTGACAGTGGCATTTAGCTTTAGGCTATGACCTCGGAGATGACTATTGTGTTTCTAGTAAAGAGGTTCTGCTGTTCTGGACAGTCGTAATAATCATTGAGAATCTTGTATGTTTCTATGAGGTCGCCCCTTTCTCTACGTTGTTCCAAGGTTGTCAGCTTGAGCACTTTTAGTCTTTCCTCGTATGGTTTCTTCCTCAGTACTTTTGGTATCTTGGTCGCTCTTCTCTGAACTCGTTCTAGGAGAGTAATATCTTTGACGAAGTAGGGATTCCATACTTGGAATTCATATTCCAGGAGTGGTATAATAGAATATTTATGTTTAACTGTGCTGTGTTAGCATATTGTTCCCTCTTCTCGTCGCGGAAAACTGAGTTGCGATGGAAAAAAACATTGCCTGTCGTGGAAAAACTAAGAATGAGTGGTGCCCACCTGTGGACGACCCAGAAGATTCTCGCGTAGCAGCCGATGATGAGTGCGGCGGGCACGAGGAAAGCGATCACGAAGAGTGCCGTCTTAGAGGAACGGCCATATTTGTCTTCTGTGATTGAGCACGTGCCCAATTTACGGTCGTAGTCGAATGCGCCTGGAAAACCAAAAGCAGAATGTTACATGATGTTGTAAGAAATATAATCCTGATAACATATCACGATTCCAACCACTGTTTTGTAGAGTTGTACGGTACTTTTTAACACCATGGTAACACCATTTGAACCAATCAACGTATTTAAACGATCTTGCAATAAAGAATAGCACGTTCTAGTATAACTTGGCCGCTTGCACAAGAACAAGATTACAAAAGGAGCAATAAGGAGGCATTGTTACCTATGCAAGCAAGTGTCTTCACAATCCGAACGTAAGGATATGAGACAAGATACAAAAAGAGTAAAGAGAGTTGGCAGTTGCCTCTTAGTCTTTCTGCCATTCTCCATTGAGCAGATAATTACGTGAGAAGAAATAAAGTTGGGCCTGAAATACAAAAGTATGTACAGTACCCAGCATATACTACTGCACATCGGACGTTGGAAAGAGACGATCGGCTAGTTTCGGCTCCGTAAAGCGTCATATCTCTCGCACGCAGGGGTCGCCCTCATAAAGTCCAAAAAGCATAAGGTCCAAAACCCAGAACATCCAAAAGTATGTATTTTTGCATATATTTATAAATGCAAATATTATAATCTAACCTAACCTAACCTAACCTAATTGAGAAAGTTCCGAATTCATTAGTGTTTTGGACGGTATGGGTTTTGGACTTTGTGCTTTTTGGACTTTATGATGCCTCCCCGCAAGCAGTACACAGGTACTGAGTGACATCGTGTGAGAGCGACGATGTTCTACAAAGCCGAAACTAGCCAATTGTCTCTTTGCAACGTCCGATGTGCATTATTTACCACCGAGTACTGTACTGACTTCCCGCGGTTTTATTACATCCTGTTATGAGTATCACTACATAGTATAAAACAAAGTCGCTTTCTCTGTCCCTATATCCCCATGTTCGCTTAAATCTTTAAAACTACGCAACGGATTTGGATGCGGTTTTTTTTAATAGACAGGGTGATTAAAGAGGAAGGTTTATATGTATAATAACATCCATTAAATAGTGGAGAAATACTGTTATTTTTGAGGTTTCCAATGTGATGTCATAAAAAAAGACGTGTGGCACTCGGGGACTGCCGCGGTAAAGCTATTGCATAGCATTTTGTATCAAGTTATGCCGGCCCGCCCCCGCCGCCGCTCCCGCCGCCGCCCCCGGCCCCGCTCCCCCTGGTGTGAAGTAGCACTACCGGCATCGCCCGTCGGAGTGGGGAGCGTGAGGTTTTTTTTCGTTACGGAATTTCTGGATTCGGTCCCCGCGCTCAAGGCCCTCGATAGAAGCTATGCAATATCATTTTTCCGCTTACATTGCAAACGCAGGCTGAACCCTACGAGATTTGTCAAATCACTACATAGTATAAAACAAAGTCGCTTTCTCTGTCCCTATATCCCCATGTATGCTTAATTCTTTAAAAATAAGCAACGGATTTTGATGCGTTTTTTTTTAATAGATAGAGTGATTGAAGAGGAAGGCTTATATGTATAATAACATGCTTTAAATAGTGGAGAAGTACTGTTATTTTTGAGGTTTCCAATGTGATGTCGTAAAAAAATATTTTTTTTCCGCATACATTGCAAACGCAGGCTGAACCCTACGAGATTTATCAAAATAATGTACTAAGTATTGTACACATTGAAAAGGTCTACAGTAAACTCCGCGATGGTATATTTCTATCTCTTATGGATATCCCACAATAACATTTTATTGTCATTTACTTTTTACGACAAATTATGGCTAATTTTCGAAGCGATTTTAACCAATACAGCATTAATCCTTATCCAATTAAATATCTTAATACATTGTTGATTTAATATAGATCTATATGGCCCATTACAGCATATGATTTAAATAAATATTTTCGAAGATATTACAGATTTAAAAATTGCGGGACGTAGCGTTTGCGGAAGTACCGGCCGGACGGGGCGGCGGGAGCCATTCAGATATATTTCATACCCGTGCGAAGCCGGAGCGGGCCGCTAGTTAAAGATATTTCATCCATTTCTCAAGTTCCAACAAGCGTGAGAAAAGCCTGATCGCAGAATTACCAGAAATACTTCATAAGGAAGTAATGATCTTTTTTTAAATTTGTTATTCTCATAATTAATTGCATGCTTTTTAATTTATAATTCAGTATCCATAACAGGAACGTTGCGCTCACCCCAGATACCAAGTAGCGTAGGTATCTGCATGCCGTACGCGAACAACCAGGAGAACACGATCATAAATGCGATGTTCTGCTTGTTGTACACTCTCGCGTACCAGCCGTGGTGCGCGATCATTATGTACCTGCAACACAACACTATAAACTTCAGGGCTACCAATTAAGTGACGTTGCCTAGCGAAACCTTTTGCTTCGGCGACAATTTCCCTCGTCCTTGTCGCGAACTTGTTTAACACCGTGTATAACGATTGTTAATTCTTACTTTTGTTTCCAAGAGGGAGGCATTTTCTGTGTGACTTCATAATGTGGAGTGGAACCCACTTTGTAGCGCGTGTTCTTGCGCGCACGCAAGCATATGATTTTTGCATTGAGCAGGTCAAGTTAGTTATCTCTCAGAGCCTGGTTTGGGAGGCACTGACGGAACTAAACTAAACGGGAGCGAGGCTACCCGGACTGCAACTTTTTAAATTATATTTTTTATTATTATTTATTTGGTACTTCGCGGCGAATTTGCTAACATAGCCTCGCTCCCGTTTCATTTACTTCCGTCAATGCTTCCCAAGCCCGGCTCGGAGAGAGTTGAAAAGCCTTTATCAAATTCGCCGAGAAATAACACCAGTTGTCCAACTAACAACATAGTTTCTTTAAAAATTGGTCGAGCAGCAATGTTAAAATATTCGTTCTTTAATAAATGGAACATCCTCACGTTGGGATGTTCCATTTATTCTGGGAGGCACTGGCGGAACTGAATGAATCGGACCTTGTCATCAGATGCAAACAACTAGGTATTGATGGATGACTGTTGTTCTGACCTGTTGAGCGTGATGAGGCCGATGCTGAGTAGGGAGACCCCGACGTTGCCGTACCGAAGAAAGGGCACCAGCCGGCAGAGCCAGCCGCCGTGCGGCCACGACCAGCGGCCCAGCCAGAACCCGGAGATGGCGAAGGGCAGCACCACGGCGCAGAACACGAAGTCCGCTATGCACAGACTGCAATCGAGACATTCGTATGATTATAGTAAGGAAAGAGAAAACAGATTATCACATCGATCATAAGGCCAATACAAACAAAAAAACGAGTAAGTACTATTTTTTTATTTCAATTATTCATTGTCGCTTCGATCGGACCAAGACGGAATTAACTTTACTACCTAATAAGTAAAGAAGAAGATCTACAGGCTCGCGTGAAATCTAAACCACTGCCGGCCTCAACCGTCAAACAGTCATGTTTGAAAAGATTCACGGCTTTTCACACGGATGGAAGAGACTTTCTCCGACGTTTCTGGTTGATCATTTGGAGAAGAGGCCGCCGCTATGCCCGTACGCAGCGAAAAATACGACGACAAGGGGCTGAATAATCAGCCCGAAACGTCGGAGAAAGTCTGCTTAGCCGCGTGAAAAGCCGTGAGTTTTAACAACATGTTTAACGACCGCGGTAACCTAAAAAGTTTTAACGTCAAATGGTCACCAATCACCAATCCAGAACTCCAACGCTCCCAGTGGTGCTACAATGGCTGACACGGTTACAGTATTTGTAAATCTCCATCCAGGGGCTGTCCTTACCTGATGATGAAGGCGGCCGCCACGTTCCGCACCTTAGGACACTTGAGCAGTGCGACGACGGTGAGCAGGTTGCCGCACACCCCCACCACCATGATCATTGACGTCAGAACAGCCGCGAATGTCAGCAGAGGAGGGGAGAACCTGAAACATCATCATTATAATCTTGGGGAGCCGGAGGGGACATTCCCGTTACCAAAGAGCTCGTGGGTCACCATTCCCTTTCCAAACTCTGAGAGATGCGCGATTAAAGGGGCGATAAGAGCTATTACAAGTTACGGGTCACTTGTCACTAAATCGCTTCGAGAGCCTAGTTCGCTAGCTTACACTATTCAAAAGCGCATTTGACTGATCAAGAGAGAAGCTCAGCGGAGTATGTTATCGAATCGATTTAGTGATAAGTAATGCGTAACTCGTAATAGGCCTACTGATTATGAGAACATTTGATTATATTTTAAAAAGGCTATAAAAAATTGTTAATAATTAAAATGAGTCATATTTTCAAACGCCTTGATCTCATCAATTTGAAATTTATGTGATCGTTTAAATCATCACCTGCTGTGAATTTTCATCTTCAAAGACATAAACAAAACAAACGTACATTTAAGTAACAAAATTATTCTGTGTAGGTAATTAACATAGTAATAAACAACGCAAAACAATCTGAATTAAAATTATACGGCGTTTTATAGGCCTGTTTAAGCCTGAACGCAGACATAAAGATAAATTGCCAGCGACAAAGGTCTGGACGGAGTATGAGGGACGATGGCAGCGCAGAATAGGGTTCCGGAAGCCTTTTGTGGAGGCCTAAGTACGTAAACAGGAGTACACACAAAGATACGGAAACTGGCGAACAATGACGAAAGCAGGTGGACGGGGTAGGTATGATCAACCAAGTCGGCGCTACCTCACCGAATATATAATGGTTTTGTACAGCTTTGCTCCGTAAGAGATTGGCCAATCATTCTACGCGGCGGGATACAACACCATAAGAACGAATACAGATACTTTGACTTGAGGTTATGCAACATCATCTACATAGAATAGCATTGTAATCGGATTTTGAAAATAATGAAGACATTATTATGGGCTGTATATTCGTTTAAAGCGGGATTCGAACTTGCGACATTTGGATTACGCTTCACAGTTGAGTTTTGATTTTCCTAAAATCGCCATAGAAAGGGTCATCGCCCTTTCCAATCATATTTTATTTACTCGTACTTTCAATCCATTCAAGTCTCTTCACGCAGAGCGTGACAAAAATCGTTTTCTCATTCCAGAGCCCAATATTTCCAGTGAACAAACAAATAACATAAATTCCGAGCGGAAACTCATTTTACCGCGAACGGCGGGGGATCGAAGCTATATTAATATTTTTCGAGAATTTTGGTACTTTACTTGCAGCAAAAAGGAACAATATTCATAGCAGAATAAAGTTCTCTATTTTTTTTCAATGGGAAAGGCCTACCAATGCTTTTTACAGATCATTGCTTGCACCTGTCAAATAGTTATAGTTAAATAGTTAATTTGTCTGCTTCGGTGACATTTTTGATATATTTTCGAGTATGTTTTAAAATGTTGTTCTTGCTCACCCTGATAGATGGCAGCGTTTACATTGTATCTTTTTATATTTAATTAAGTGTATTTTATGTTTGTTACTTATGTTGTGTTTGTTTCATGAAACTGAAAAAAGGATTTTGCAGTAGTCTTTTTTTACCTTTTTTTATAAATATTGCTTCTTTTCTAGCGTGTATGTAAACTAGATTTTACATTTGAAAAAAATCACTTAATTTTCTAGGCATTGCAGAGATCGATCGGAATCTTTGAGGCATTGTAATAATTGTATGTATTTAATGAATACGACATTACATTACCGTTTAAATAAGGTTAACTAATAAAAGTCTCTTTCACCAAGTACTGATTACCTTAATCCTCACATTAAAGGGCCTTTCTTACCATCTCGCAATCGATACCAGCACGAGTTAATCAACACCTTAGTAATAAAGGCCCTTAAAGTGTAGATGAAAATAAATCAACACTTGGTGAAAACCAGGCTAAGTCTTCCATACAAATTCACTAGTTCTTGGGGCAAACTATGCTAGCCCCACTCGGCCCCCAGCCTCTACCGACTATTATTTCTACGTTTAACGGGCAGAGAATGCACACATTCCCAAATTAAGACCAATATCCATAGGGCTCGTAAACTGTTGTATGAATTCCCTGCGTGAAATTCGTGAATTCACTGCTGGATATGCCCCTCCAATTTTTCTCCAGACCAATATCCATAGGGCTCGTAAACTGTTGTATGAATTCCCTGCGTGAAATTCGTGAATTCACTGCTGGATATGCACCTCCAATTTTTCTCCAGTCCTCCCGGTCCTCAGCGTTACGGAACCACTGCTTTTCGCCGACGTACTAGATGTCGTCGTCCCACCTGGCGGGTAGTATTTCCACAATCCGTTTTCTCTGTCCACGGCCGCCAGTGTAGGACACGGTTGCTCCAACGGTCGTCGTATCTTCGGCTGTCGGGACCAGGCCACTGCCACTTGAGCCACCCGGTGTCCAATATCGACTACTCTGGTACGTCGGCGGATTGGCTCGTTACGCATGGTGCGATAATCCCATCATGGCTTACTCCATTAGTGTGAACAAAAAAAAAGAAAAAAAATTATAACTCATAGACCAGTGAAGTTCCTTTGCGGGCTCGTCTTCACTGAGTTGATCGAATCCGCGGATCAATCAACATGACATGACTTAGTGTAGTTTGACCAACAGAAGTTGAATAAATAAATGAAATGAAATATTATAAGATATTATTAGATATGAGGAGTTGTTGACAATGTTAGACGAGAAATTCAGGGCAGATAAGCAGAAACATGTTTAGTCTGGCTAGATCTATATGTAAATCACTTCACTGTATATGGCCCTGTAACCTCCAATGAATGGGAAAACCATAGAACTACCATGCGCGCGCATTTCTATGGGGAAACGGTTATTTAATAACAATTAAAAATATAAAACATTATCAAATAATGTAAGAGTACCAAATAATTGAGGAAAGTTAAATGCTAAGGGTTAAAAGCATTGGAATCTGCGTGGGCTGTGAATACAACAACACGCCTTTGTACCCGTTTGAGTTCATCACTCTACGTGGTTCGTAGCCTGTTATATTAATTTATTATTTGTGGTATCACAAGGAAAAATACTAATATAATCTCATCCATTCATGACATTCATAAAAACCCATGCGAAACCACCAACAACAGCTTTTTACTTACTGACCCGTTATATGTACCTATTTATTTGTATAATTATGGTATGGAACCCGATGTCAGTTAAAGTCGTTTATTTTTCTTTAACGTAACAAGATTTTCAAGGTGTACCTTTGTCCAGGTAAGTAAAAAAGGCAGCTAACAAAAAGCCTTGTCGTACAATAAAGAAAATACATCTTTACACGTTCCTTACTATTTGTAGGTATTCACAAAAAATAATTTGAGTTTCAGCGACATCTACATTTAAAGCATTGTAATCAGATTTTGAAAATAATCTGAAAAAGTATTGGTCGTGAAATTCGTCGGAAGCAGGATCTGATGACAATGCTTCAAATGTAGATGTCGCTAAAACTCAAATTAATGAGATAACGGTAATGTCGTAGCCATTCAATACATAAAATTATTGACAAAATGTATGGGGTGGCAAAAAAACGAACGAATGTTACGTATGTATGGAATGTAGGAATGTTATGTACCTCTTTTCCTCCAATATGTCTAAAATACCTCGGCAACGACTTTACCTCCGTTAACACCCTGTGTTTTTAAAAACAATAGGTTAAGGTGTTAACCATCAACTAGTGCACTCAACATGGGTTCAACAGCAGGAACCCAATAACTTTCTAGGAACTTTAACCGTAATGAGGCTCTAACCCTAATATATATGTATACGGGCAAAATATAGGCTTTTGTAAATATTCTATACGCATGATTAACATCACAAAAATCAAAATGTAAAAAAATACTTTCAGAAATTTTCCAACAGGATTTCTTCGAGCTATGAATGTGGTTCGCGAAAGCAATATATTATTCAAAGAGCCATGTAAATTTCCTTTGAAGACTATGAAAATCGGAAAATGATTTTGTCAGTTAAGTAATCTTCCAAGGAAAGTATTTCTTAAAATAATTCAATTCATCAACTTTTAGAATACTCACTTCGATAGTTCACTCTCTTCAAAAGCTTCTGTGTCGTCCATTTTGTAACCTGAAAAAATGTGACAAACACATAAGTATAAATGTTTTGAAGGTTTTTAACAGTTAGTTAAAAGTTATTACCGGGATTAAGCCGACGAACAAAATAATTAAAATGAGTAGAATAAATATGTATTTTTAAAATCGAATAACACTTAATATGTCCTTAATTTGTCAGCCTCCGCCCTGGTGCGACGCCTTGCGGTTTGATAAGCTGGGTGAAGACCCTCTGAGAGCGGTTGGGTTTTAGATGGGTGACCATTCCAACCGTTGAAGCTGGCAGTGGTTCGGATTCCATGAAAACTGGAGCATTTCCTTACTTGCTAGGGGGTAGGGTTAATTCCGCCCGGTTTGGTACCATTGCATTCAATAAACGATGGTCGAAGCGGCGGAATTTCAATGAAGCCGAGCAATTTAAGGCAGATCCTGGTATGGAACCTAGTTCCCATGTGGTGTGTTAGGCTAATATCATAACGGTTTGTTTGGTATTAGCTATCTATCTCATACCATAGTACATGAAAAAATCGAATGACCTAACATAATGTCCTAAATTTACTGATTTTACCTAAAGTTACTGTTTGACCTCAAATCAACAAAGACATATTGACTAAAGGTAACAGCATGATCAATATTCAGTTCATAGGCTATGGTAACATTCAGAGCTTTCGTTGTAGATGTAACATAACAAAATAAAGTAGAAAGTTAACGGAATAATTGGTTTCCTCAGCTGCATATGAGTGGTTTAAATTGGCTGACGGACAATAGGTTCGGTGTTGCCAACGGAAAGTGTTAATTTGAGGAGTGTCGACCCCGACTTAATTGGCTCATTCTCCCTGGCGAGGGCGTATGAGATGTGTCGGCACAGCAGTCAGATGCTAAGTTGGTTATAACAAAGAAGAATTCAGGCAATAATACGTCTACACATTTGAGATATTAATTTCTGAAATTTATGTTTTCGTCTTGTAATGTTACGTATAAGGAAGGTCTTGGCATGGAACCTAAACACCACGTGGCGTGTCAGCCTAATATCACGACAGTAGGTGTGATATTTAGCCATCTATATCCAGCTACATGCAATGTTCCAACGTTATGTGTGAGAATTTAATGAATTACTTTATATGGAAAGTGTAAGTTTTTATTGAGAGGATATTCAGAAAATAGTAATTAAGATTTTTTGTTTATTTCAATCCTAATAATCATTTCCCAAATTTAATATAGGGGCCGTTGGCATTTTTTTTTGTATTACAAAATATGTTTTTATTATGTACAGGGACAAAATAAAAAAAATATCACTAAATGTGTTTCTAAGGGCAAAAACTCGGGAACGACTGGACCGATTCTGCAATATTTTTTTGAAACCTTTCTTGAAGTCCGAGGAAGATTCTTAGTTTTAGTTGGACCCGGTAGGTGACACTGTGGTCGAGATCCATCTATTTAGTTTGAATAACACGTCCGCGAGGGTGAAACCACATTTTACCGGGCTCCGCTCGGGTAAATGTCCAAAACGAAATCGGCCCGAGCGGAGCGGACCTCAGCTAGTAGGTAATCTTAATTACCCCTTGGAGGCATATTTGCAGCAACATTCGCGTCCTTCCATGCTCGGTGGGATTTGGGATTGTCTTCTAAATATGACCAATGCGAAAAAAGCGATGCACTAGCCCATTAGCGCTTGATTCAAGTTATTCTTATGATGGAGCAAATAACCTCTGTCCAGAACCTAAAATGTGTAGGAAAAAGGAGGCCATTTTCTTTTCCTTTAGCTAAGTATTGGGATAACCCAATAAACTGCTTTCTGAGATAAAATATACCCTTTTGGAGGACATGTTTATTCCCGCCGACATTGTTTAGGACCTCAGTGATTATGTCTACGAAATGTTCTGTATTTTCGTTAAATTTTATAATTACAATATTAGCCGTCACTTTCTATTTTCGTTAGTCTAATTTAAATATAAGTAATAGGATTTGAGCCACTGATTAATGTATGAAAACCCGCTTCCGATTTACCTTTTCTGTAAAGATTGTCCACATAGAATCCTTTTATATAAATTTAAATTTTATATAATCTATAACTAAGAATAAACATAACATGTATAAATAAATGGCTTACTTAAAAAACATTCAAAAAGAAAAAAAAAACTATCTTTGCAAAATTCGATCGAAAATGGTCATCAAGAATCTAGTTCGATCAAATGACGTTGTTTTGAGTATAATTTTGGATCCCCGACAAGAAATATGCTCATGATCTTCTTTCTACGTTTGTATGCGAAGGTGCCCACCTTAATATTTGAATACAAGTAGAAACCGCTCAAAGAATAACCGAGTTCAACTCAGTCACTATTATAGGCGTAAACCTTATTGTGCAACATGTACACATTTTGTCTTACCTGTCATTATATGTCTTTGCACCTTCCTGCTCCGTGCACCAAGGGCTTCCGCATCCCCATGAAAATATCACCAAGCATGTGTGCGGCGATTATGTATTCCCAGCAAGCCGCGGCATTGAAAATGGAAATCCACGGAAGTGATTCGACGGAAAAGCGCAACATCGCGCAAGTGGCTTCCCTCAACCATCTTTTATGTTAACATCAGAATGATATTTTCTCATTTGGGTGAGTTATTCCACAGGCATAGTGTTCTACGGTGCAATCACGTATGTGAGCTATGTGAGGTGTAATATCATCCAACCGAAACTTTGCAGCACCAGCAACAATTACTTCCACGGAATAGCCTCCTCAATATTCCGTGATTACTTCAATAAAAGATCAATATTTAATTTTCATAAAAACAATCCATATGAAAACCATCTCTAAATGAACCATTAATCATATGAATCCAGAACTGCTAAAACATAATTTGAGAGCTTCATTTCTTCTCAAACTTTTCGATTTACTTTCAAAACTTTTCTTTATAATTGGTAAAGATTTATTTACAGTTTTTTTAACAAACAGTTTTCAGTTTAATAAACATATTGACCGTATCCTACGATTTGGTCGGGTGAAATTATGGATTATAAACAGGGATGTCTGTGGGATCAGTTCTTTGATGGAACTTAGCTCGAAGTTCCCTTGTTTTTAATCATCATCCTTTATTACGTCAAATATTAAAGTTTCGAATTTTTTATGAACTGGAAACGTATGGCTAATACCTACTACTACGATTAAGCGCACCATCATATTATTAATGTAAAACTAAAATTACCTTTACCTTTTTTGCTAAGCAGTCCGGTACCTACCTAACGTAAAGTATGATAACATACAATAATATAAATGGCCGTTGCTATACACGGTACCTAGGTATATTTGGGTTGAGTACATGCGTATTTACTAGGTTATTACACTATGCCGGGCCCAAAAGGGAATAATTCAGCGGAGGAAATGGAGGGCTGTGAATATTTTATGCGCCGCTTTTGAAGAATATTACAAAGTACGTATTTCAGTGGATACCGATACGACTCTACGCGCTGTGTCTTAAGAACCAGATATATTTATTTCGGTGATTAAAAAACCTGCCTAGGTGATTACTTTTCGTTATATTCTAAGTATTTCTCGTAAGGGCTCGTACCAATACTACGTGACCGTAGGGGTTTAGGGGAGGAGGGGTCACAAAATACAACGGTTAGTCACAAGGAGGGGGGAGTGAGTGCTAAGTAACGTAGTATTCACGCGGTTACTAATATTCGTCTTAATTAAATTAAAAAAAACATGTGAGCTTCGTTTTCATTTCCTGCTGATTCAATTCCTTGTAACGTTCACACGACCACACAAGATTTAAAATATTGATGAAATAGGCCAAGAATGGCTGTTTTATAGTATTTTGAGGTCTGAGCACATACCCCGGTAGGTCACAAGAGGGGAAGGGGGGTCAAAAGTGAGTAAAATAGGCCACGTAGTATGGGTACGGGCCCTAGTAACTAAAGCAAGTGGTTGTTGAAATAAGTTGTGCTGATATTTTTATCCGATGGCTTTACGAAAAAGAGAATTGTTTATTTCATTGTTTAATTTGGTTTTTGCTCCGGCATATTTTTATCAAGACTGTCGGTGGACGGTATTTTCTCCTAATAAGAACTCGTCGACAAGTGACCCATGCGAGTTCATGGTTCCAATTTAACATGACCCAGTGTTAATTGTCGACCGCTCCTTACACGGTCCTCAGACTGCGATGACTCATCCGAATGGTGCGCGGTTTTTGTCACGCCAAGATCGCTGAGAAACGAACGATGTCACTATGAATGCGTCGACGGAGTGAGGTCGCCTAATAATCTGGATGGGGTATAATATTTTAATACATGCATACGCTCTGTCATCGTCGGTTGGCTTATCTCACCGACACGCCTGCGCGACGTGCGGTACCTAACACAACGCAAAACTTTTTTTTTAATTTTATGAATAAGCTGTCGAAAAACACGTTAAAATGGATGAAATGTCACCAATCATGATTCAAAGACAAATGTTGAGTTGGCATGTTATGTTTCTCGCTCGTTGCTACCACAAAATGGCGGTTAGAGACGAGCTGGCACACTGACAAAAATTATGTGCAACTGTTTTAGCGCAGTTAAAATTCAGTCATTTATGGTAAATTATTTATCATTACTATTAATCTATTATGAGTCAAAACAGTTAGTATGAAACATTTATTTTAACCGATTAAAGAGTACCGCTGGGTGAAAATAACACATGTGACAGATCAGATGATTTTGAAACGGTTATCTAACCTTATTGAATTTTATGGCTGACTACAAATTAGGCGTGCAACTGTCCAGTTTAAAGAGGTATAGAAATTTTAACTCATTGGACAGTAGGTACGTTTCCACTGAATATAAGACGTTAGTAAGAATGGAAAAATACGAAAGCTAGAAACAGTTTTTACACAGTTAGTAAAAAAACAATTAAAAGATGCAGCAACATGTTTAAGGCTTACTGTTTTCACTCGGTTAGAGTTACCGATTTACGTTGCCAGACAATTATTGTAATAAAGAGGAATTACAGTTAGATTCACAATATTTTGTTTCAGTGTATGCTTTAAAACCTTCGTCATTATTTGGCGTGCTTTGGCACCTGCGTTTATAACGTATTCACATCGAATTTAACCTACCAGTAGATCGACAAGAAATGAAAGAATCAAGAAAAGTTTCGCTTCGAAGGTCGAAGGATCTCTCCGTATGCTTCGGTGAACCCAACCGACAACCAAATGACGTAACTGTAGATGAATGGTTAAATCACGCTATATTCCCGAAGGAATGATGTCCCATGCCAGGACCATACCTTTTTAAGCACGGCTACATTGAACGGATGCAAAACACGGGCAAATTTTCATTCCAGGTTCGACCATCTTTTCATCGAATGCGATGGTACCAACTACAGGGGTACCAACCCAGGCGGGCTCACCCTAATGTTTATAAGTAAAATTATAGTCAGATAATTGTGATAGAAGATATAATTCTCCGGCAAGGAGTATCCGTCTTTTTACAAATGTCATAAGTACTATCTGAAGATTAAAAAATCGGCTCTAAGAACGAGAAATTTATATATTTATTTATTTGTATATGTTTATTGCACTCAAAATTCGGGCAAAAGGTACAACTTAATGCCAGGGGCATTCTCTACCAGTCTACCTTTGGGTATCGTGAGCAGTAGTGCGAGAAATAAGAGGTGGATGAACGGGGTGGGGATAGAAATCCTGATGATGAGAGATAGATAGTCCTCGCGTCCTTGATCTACGAGCCGCTGTAAATTACAATAGATTAGCTGGATTGATAAATCAGTTTGATCGATAAATAATTTCACAACTTTGGATAGTTTTTCTCAAAATTGGGTTAGCGGTTTAGGCGTCAAAACACGGCAGACTGACAGACAGAGTTTCTTTCTGATATTAGTATGGATGTTCTATAGTGGGTACACATGACGTGGTTTTCATAATGCACTTGTGGTCGTTTACATCGCGTATACTTGCCGCTAATACTGTCACGTAGGTGTTCCCATAGTATCTATGTGACAAGTCATCAGAGATCGCAAGACGAAAATTGCCACTTACAGCCCTCTGTACAAATCCAGCAGCGCATGAACCGATATGAACGTGAGTGAACACGCCTGCGACAGTCGAGAGTTCGGGCCATAAGCAAAGAACATAATATAATAAGACTGGCGTAAAGAAAGTTCATATCCTGCCACTCGATCAGGCGGCATCCCGCGTGCCCCCCGCCTGCCTATATTTAATGTGAGAGCTCGCTGTAGATCCCAGAGGGTCGACAAAATTTCCTGCATTGGCATTCAGGCTCAGCCAGCCGCCACCCCCCCCCCCAGTACTTGACTTTGGACGGAACAACATTTACTAAGAAGTACTTCAACGTTATTTCCATAAACTGTATTTTGTTTATGCAATTTATGTTGATGCATATTAATATCTGACGCATTCATAACTACTGCACAATGTTTCATGATTCATAAATTCACATATCTATTTCCTAATAAAAAATCGGCGAGTGCTATTAGCTCTTAGCGGCTGAGATATGATTGAGGAGCACAACGGAAATTGGTTAGCTTATGTGAGTATCGTGCAGGATGAGCAGACACCGTATTCAGTCACATATAGTCGACAAAGATTTTCAATGCCATTTGGTCGTCTCTCACTAAGATTTTTGAAGCGATAGCTGACCATCAAATTTTTAAACCATCAAACCGTTAGTCGGGGATATGAACGTCTCGCCACTCCTGAACTCCTCGGTGGCCCAGTCGTGCGACGCCTTGCAATTACATAAGCTGGGTGAAGCAACTTTGAGCTCGGCGTGGTTGGGTTCTAGATGGGTTACCGTTTCTAACCGTTGAGGCCCTGGTTCGGATTCTAAGTAAAAATGTAAATTCGGTCCCCTTCCTTACTTACTAGGTGGCAGGGTTTATCCTGCCCGGGTTGGTACCATCGCATTGAATGAACGCTGGTCAAAGCGGCAATGAAAATTGTCCTTGTTTTCCATCCAGTTTAATCTCGCCGTGCAGTATAAGGAAGTTCCTGGCATGGCATCAAATTCTTATTAAGTGTAGTAAGTAAGTGTAGTAGTGGCCATATCCTGTCACATACAAAATAAACATCGCTTGCCGACCTGAGATCAACCCGTTTCACCATCTACACCACAGATTACTCATATTACATTCTTTCTCTACACTGCGGTGCTATAGCATTATTTCGACGGATGTGGCCATAAGCGGGCTGTCGCTTCTGTACTTTATCAGGTCTTCATTATTCTATTCTTATGTGATTCTGCACGAGAGGGCGGGACTGTTCCGCGCCGCCGCGCGTCGCGTCGCGCCCGCGGCGGTAATGTTGCGTGAACTGGATAGTCTAATGTTGGACGTACTGCGGCCTATTGAAAGCCGATACGGAGAGCGAAACCCCAGCGTAGTAGTTCGCTTTTTTCTATAGTATAGTCAAGGATTCGTTAGTAGTAACGTGTTGAATTTTTTACTGTTCGAAAAGTCGCAGTGCGATCACGGAAATGTCGCTGCAAGGGTTGATTCCGGTAGAAATACTGTAAAGCAGGTCTATTCCTGGCATTCAGTAATCGGGAATCCTGAACGTAAAAAAGCGGTTTTCTAGACTCAGGATTCCTGATTCCTGATTACTGAATGCCAGGAATAGACCTGCTGCCCTAAACCTGAGATACATGCTAAGGCGAGCCGCCGATTATTTCTGAAAGCGTTCATCAAAAGTAGGGTTGCCATCTCTAAAATTTAGCAACCAGGACAAGACGTGAAATACGCGTAAAAACCCCGGGTATTTAGAGCCCAGAACCCGGACATGTCAACAGGTTTTTAAACAGTCAGTCAATTTGTAAACCCGGACTACAAATGAAGCCCCGCCTGGACGCTCCCCGGATGCCCTCTTAACTAGGACAAATCCGGGGAAACCCGGACGGATGGCAATTGGCAACCCTAAGCAAAAGTGAAACTCGGACTGACTCAAACTTTTGCTCCGAGTGGTCAGTCCGCGATCTCACCTAAATAAGCGTTTGCAGAACTTCGAAGTTACGTAAAAATGTGAAACCCCATACAAGTTTTTACTACTTATTTTGTGGTTTCACATCTTCAATATGTCAAATTCAAACTGGGACTTCCGATTTGTATGAAAACGCGGAGTCGGTGTAAATGGCAATGTCAACGTATTTGCGGCGATACGTAAGCTGTCAAATCAAACTCGGACTCGCAAATCGCGCTCTTCAATTTCTCCATACATTTGAAAACGCTAATAGATCAGTTTGGCGTTAACGCCAATTTAGGTGACAAGTGGGCCTAGGGTCTTAGATTTGACGTTCCCGTAATCTACTATTCTCTAATATTCTGTGCGTCCGTGCCGCAGGGCGAGCATCGAAATATTGCTATTTCGGTGCTTGCCTGGCCGGGGTCGCCGTGGGGGTGGTAGGTAAACTACGAAGGTATATCACAAGACCGGCGCAGCAACGACTGATGAAGGTAGCAAGATGATTAACTGATTCAGAACACTTTCAGTCCATTTCTGACGCATCGCAAGCAAGTTGCAAGACTTACAGACTGATGGTACATGTTGTCCTATGCCAATATTATCAGTGGCAAATTCCACAGTGAATTAGTTTGCGAGAAGTGCCTGAGGCATACTCTATGTTAAAAACGGCTTACTCGCACACGGAGGTTTTTTGTAACTTTCTTTAACTTTTATTATTTCATAGTTTTACATATTTGTACGTTATTCCGCCGCAGTAGACTGTAATCCTGAATTGTGGAACCGTCCGACCAAAACCAGCTCAGAAAACATTGCCAACTCACCCGAGGCTCCTTCTCCTTCTTGTCGTTCTGGACGTCCAGGTCTGGAGTTGCAGTGGGTGAGGGTCCTTTGAACCACCGAAGCCGAATCCGAAGGGTTGGTGGAGCAGCCACCGAAAAAGGTCTCGCGGAGACGAGCACGTTGGCGTGCAGAAAAACCATGCACTTCACTCCGTTCGGTACTGCACTCTCGGATGCACTGACAGGCAGCGGCGCGCGTGTCGCTCTCGCCGTGTCGTCAACAATATTTTCAGGAACCGGTTTTAGCCGAAACATCCCCCCCCCTAAGCAAGGCCTAGCCTGGCTTACCTACCTAACTACATAGGTAACCTACACAATTTTGACACCGGGCGTGTCAAAATCCCGTTCTGAGTCCGAACCTCAGCTACACGAATTATGCCGTCCTTACCTGGCAATAATTTAACAATCCGACCGCGAGACCATCGAAGAGCGTCGTAATTATCCTCCTTAATCAGGACTAAATCATCTACCTTAGGTGGTTCCGTAGTAGAAGTCCATTTAAGACGTTGCTGCAGCGTGTGAAGATATCCACTACGCCACCGCGACCAAAAATGTTGGGAGAGCTTTTGAAGCAGTTGAAACCGTGATAGCTTGTTCATCTTAACGTCTTGATATGGGTATTCTGGCAAGGAAACGAGGGGCTGTCCGATTAGAAAGTGGCCTGGAGTCAATATTTCCAGGTCACGAGGGTCGTTACTGAGAGGACACAGAGGCCTCGAATTCAGAACCGCTTCCACTCTCGTAAAGAAAGTAGCCAACTCTTCAAATGTGAGCTTCTGCTCTCCAATAACCCGTTTGAAGTGCGTTTTTGCCGACTTTACTGCGGCCTCAAATAGTCCACCCATATTGGGGCTAGCCGGTGGGTTAAACAACCACGTAATATTTTTTTCCAAAAGTTGGTTCTCCAAAGCGCCATGATTATTTTTTAAGAATATATATAGCCCCCGTAGGTGCTTATCCGTTCCGGTGTAATTAGTACCGCAGTCCGAGCGTACAAGCGAGGGTACGCCTCGTCTGGATACGAACCTAGTAAAAGCCGCTACAAAGGCTTCAACCGACAAATCCGAGACTACCTCTAGATGAACACATTTGACAGCGAGACAAACAAACACGCAGAGATACGCCTTAATAGTCTTTGCGTTCCGAAGTGTGCTTGTCTTTATGTAAAATGGTCCACAAAAATCCGTTCCTACCCCGACGAAAGGCCTTATTCCTGTGACCCTATCCGAGGGCAAATCCGCCATATAGGGCTGCTCCGGGCGAGCCCTTAACCGAAAACAAGTGATACACTTAAATACGACATGCCGCACTGCGCGTCGCGCTGACAGTATCCAATACTCCCGTTGAATTATTGCCAGCAAGGTATTTGCACCGATATGACAGTGCGCCTTGTGGAAATGTTCAATCAACATTTCGACAAACCGACCATTCCGAGGTAATAAAATTGGGTGTCTTGTACCAAAAGGCATATCCGAATGCCGGAGTCTTCCGCCGACCCGCAAAATACCGTGAGAATCCATGAAAGGATTTAACCGCCGAACCGAATTCCGAATCTGTTTATCAGATTTTAATAATAATATTTCTTCATGAAAATATTCCGCTTGAACCGACCGAACATAATGCGTGAGAGCAAACCGTCGCTCTGACAAAGTCACGTTAACCCCAAAACCGAGCTTCTGGGGTACCGTGCCACCATTTTTCCGCATAACCGAATTACGAAGATTCGTGATAAACCGTAAAACATAAGCCGTGATGTTCAATAATTTGTTCAAATGAACTATTTTGGTTCAAAAGAAAACCACCGGGAGAGTTAACATATAAACTTGTCGTAACAGTAATTGTAGATCGTAAGCCGGGAATTGTCTTATCCGTAAGTTGATGATTATCCGATAAATCGAGAGGCCAGTTCTCCCGCGGTTGTCGTAACCAGTCTGCCCCCCACCACAACTCGTGGTTTGGCAGATCAGCCGCCGAGATGCCGCGTGACGCCACGTCAGCACAATTCAGTTCACTTGGAACATACCTCCACCGGATTAGGAGTTTAGAGGAATTTATTTGGGAAACCCGATTCCCTTCAAAAACCTGAAGTTTATGGGGTGGCGTGTAAAGCCACGCCAGAACTATCATACTGTCGCACCAGCAGACAATCTCATCAAATACAATGGTTTCATCTAAAGATGAAACAACATGATTGATGAGTCTTGTCAAGAGAGTAGCACCGTTCAGTTCCAATTTAGGTATTGTTTGCTTGGTCTTCAATGGTGCCACACGAGACTTGGCCATGACCAGCTGAACGGTTACCAGTCCTTGACAATTTTCCGAGCGAAGATATACGGCAGCCGCGTAACCAACTGACGAACCATCGCTAAAACCGTGTAGTGAATACCGAGTGCCGTTTTCTACGCGTAAACATCGTTTCAAATTAATATTTTCCAAATTATGTAATTCTGATATAATGTTAAACCAATCAATTTCCAGTTCCGCTGGCACTGGAGTGTCCCAGTCTACCTTCCGAGTAGACTCACCTAGCAAACGTTGCAATAATAATTTGGCTCTGAATATAACCGGGCACGCCCATCCTAAAGGGTCGTAAAGTCGTGAGATAGTCGATAATATAACTCGGCGGGTAATGGTTTTACTGTGAGTTAAATTTAGTTTATATGTAAAACTGTCCGAATCCGGATTCCATTGAATGCCCAAAATTTTAATAAAACCGGGTCCATCCGACTGATCAAACTTACGAGGGGTTTCACAAAATTCGTCCGGTAAATCTGACAGCAATTCTGTACAACTGGATGACCATTTACGTAACTCGTAACCACCTGAGCTCATGAGCTCGTTTAATTCCGTGATTATTTCTCTCGCCTCCGCGAGCGAACCCGCGCCTCCACACAAGTCGTCGACGTAACTATTATTTTTTAGCAATTTTGCTGCTCGAGGATAATTTTCGTGTTCATCACTTGACAATTGATGAAGGCATCGGATTGCAACAAATGGGCTTGATTTTAAACCGTAAGTATTAGTGTTTAATTCGTAAACACGTATTGGTTCCGAAGGTGACTCACGCCATAAAATGAGCTGATACTTACGATCGTCTGGATTGACCCATACCTGCCTAAACATCATCCGTATATCAGTGGTGAAAACTATATAATGCCATCTAAAATTAATTATTATTGCCGTAATATCATTTTGCAACCGCTCACCTGAATATAAACAATCATTTAATGACACACCGCTGCTTGTTTTTACACTACCATCAAACACAACTCTGATTTTAGTTTGATCGCCCGATTTGAACACGCCGTGGTGTGCAAGAAAATAGTGTTCTTCTCCTGAACTAATATCAAATTTTGAAACCGACATGTGACCGAGATTGATATATTCTTTCATAAATTGAATATATTTTTTACCGAACTCCGGCTGACGTTTTATTCGTCTTTCTAAATTCGCAAACCTAGTCATTGCCATGTTATAAGAATCACCTAATTTCGGGTGTTCTTGAATAAAAGGTAACCGTATAATATATTTTCCATCCGAACCGCGTAAGGTATCCTTAACGAACATTGTCTCGCATTCTATGTCCGAGGGGTTCAAAATTTTAAGCAATGGGGACTCCTCCGTCTCCCAAAATTTCTCGACTAATTGAGCGAGAGAAACTCCGCTGAAACAACAATTATTATTGTTATTCCTTATTGTATCCGACCGAGTGTCTGATTCATCTCCGACTGGACCCATAATGACAAAATCGAAAATAGTGCCTAATGCATAAGGACCATTAGGGCCAAGTTGTACCTTGGTACCATCCAAGATATCTCCCAGTATGTCCGAGCCAAAAAGAATATGAATAGTTGACGTAAATCTAAAATTCTTATCTGCTAATGTAATTTCCTTAAAACTTGTTGGGAGGCCTTTAACATAAACATTATTGGTGGGTAATCGAGCCGTTACGTTTTTAAGAACTCCCGCCTTAATTGTATAAATAGGAACGCATTTCCGTACCGGTCGAAAAGTGATTTCGACTAATGCTCGACACGAATTATTTGTCAGATCGCCGATACCTATCAAAGGTGTGATAGTGGAATGTCGCCTCAAACCGAGTTCCGATACTAAGTTACTTTGAATAAATGATGATTGGGAACCTGTATCAAGTAAGGCCCGCGCCTTAATAAACTCACCGTGAACCGATTTAATTTCAACAATAGCCGTAGGTAACATCACATTATTACGTAACTGTAATGTGGAAACGGCGACATCCCCCGGTGATTGCTACTGCACAGAATTCGTCTGATGTGCTCGCACATCTTGCGAACAATTATTATTATTAATTGGGCGGTGGCCACCCGATCCGCCTGCTCCTCCGCCGCCGCCGCATCCGCCGCCGCGCCGCTGTTGCTCCGAGCCAGTCCGTTGATGTTCAAAATTAGGCGACGGATGGTTTCGAGAATCCTTGAATGTGCAAATCAATGTATGGTGTCCGTACCCGTTACATAATGTGCACCGAACCGGTTTATACTCGCAGTTAACTGCCGAGTGACTTTCGAAGCACTTAAAACATAATCGTTGCTCCCGCAGCCAGTTTTTCCTTTCATTGGGATTCATTTCACGTTTCAATTTGAAACATTCAGTAACGGAATGTCCTGAACCAGAACAGAAGGTACATTGTCGTCGCGGTATCTCCGCTAGATGCACAACTTTCGGCCGAACGAGCGCACCGCGCGGTTTTCGAGCCGAATCCGAATTCGTTTCCACTTCGGGTGTGGACGTGTCGAACAAACGACACTCTTCTTGTAGGAACACAATCAATTGGTCGAAAGTAGGTAACTTTGTATGGTCGCCTCCGTGTAATTGTTCAAACCGTGTTTTTATGCTTACGGGAATCTTGCCCAAACTGATGTGAAGGAGAATATAACTCCATTTATCCACAGGCAAACCGAGGTTCTGCAGCGAACGTGTGGACTCGAGCAATGGGTTCAATAGTTTCGCGCGTAAACATGAACGCGTTGCGTACGGCAAGTTCAATATCCTTGCGATGTGTACATCTGCCAATAAACGAATATTTTCGTACCGACCCTTCAGCAGATCTAACGCAATTTTATAACTCTCATTCTCCATTGGCAAGTGACCAATGATGGATTTTGGTTCACCAGTGACGCTGGTGAACAAATAATGGAATTTTTCAGTGTCCGAGATGTCCGTTCGTGAATTAACGAGAGAAGTAAAGAGGCTTATGAAACTTGTCCAACCGAACGTGTCACCGTCATATGTAGGCAGTTTAATTGCTGGCAATCTAGCCGAGTGCTCTGCCTGAGGAGCCGGTGTTGGATGTACATCATCCAAATAATCTGATCTGGCCGCTTCCAGCTCATTGTACCACAAAGTCGTCTCCGCATATTTATTATCCAGGTCCTCAACCACGGCCGCATCAGCATTCGCGATAAGGATATTTTCGTAGGCATCCGCAAACTTCGAATAATGTTCATCCAATTTCCTCAATCGAGCCGCAACAATCGGAGCAGATATAGTTTTTTCCCGTACCATTTCAAGCGCACCTTTCAACCATACTCTCTCAATTTTGAGTCTCATTTCAAAGGCTCTCGACATATTGGAAGGAGAAAATAAACAAGTTTAAAAACAATATAATATTACGAACGGAACCACCTATTTGTAGGCATACCTACCCATAACAAAGCATAATCCTATACTTAATTAACCGAGCCGAGTACGTTACGTACTAAAAGAATACGTCGCGCCGAGCCGCGACGGTGCTGAAACCTTATACTGAAATATAATAAATAACCGAAACGTATCTCTAAGTAAGTAGGTACGTATTAACGTATATAAACAAATCTGAGCCTTTATTCGAAATCTAATATAATATAATTATATAGATTTGCCGGAATGAGTACCCCCTAGTCGGTTCCTTCATACTTTATTTTTAACCAAAATTAACGTATGTCGCGCCGAGCCACGAACTTACCTACACCGAATGCCGGTTATCGAATATTTATGATACACAAATAGAATTAAATTACCAAAAGTTAATAAATCTGAACCGAGAACCGAGAAAAGAACTATTTTTATGCCTACCTACTTAGCATGTAAGCAGTAACAACTGTGTAATCAGTCGCGCCGAGTCGCGAGCACCGTAAGCCGAATAACACAAGATAATGATAAGTTGATTTGAACTGAGATAAATTGAACCGAGTATGAATTATAACTATGTACCGTGACTGAACCGAGAATTTTTCAATAATGGCGGCGCGCGACATTTCGCGATGCGCTAACGTCCGCCATCTTACGCCGCGACGGACACGAACGTGGGAAGTCGGTACCAACCTATCTTATGCTACGCTGATATGATTTTAATAACGCGAAACGAATCGCAAATCGAATCCGGCCGAAGGCCCAAAAATATGTACGTTATTCCGCCGCAGTAGACTGTAATCCTGAATTGTGGAACCGTCCGACCAAAACCAGCTCAGAAAACATTGCCAACTCACCCGAGGCTCCTTCTCCTTCTTGTCGTTCTGGACGTCCAGGTCTGGAGTTGCAGTGGGTGAGGGTCCTTTGAACCACCGAAGCCGAATCCGAAGGGTTGGTGGAGCAGCCACCGAAAAAGGTCTCGCGGAGACGAGCACGTTGGCGTGCAGAAAAACCATGCACTTCACTCCGTTCGGTACTGCACTCTCGGATGCACTGACAGGCAGCGGCGCGCGTGTCGCTCTCGCCGTGTCGTCAACAATATTTTCAGGAACCGGTTTTAGCCGAAACAATATTTGTTGTTATAGCGGCAAAATAAATACACACTCTGTGAAAAATTCAGCTACCTACCTATTACGGTTCATGAGATACAGCCCTGTGACAGACGGACGGACGGACGGACAGCGGAGGCTTAGTAATAGGGTTCCGTTTGGTAACCTTGGGTATGAAACTTACCGATCTAACTTTCCAAAAATATGCGTGTATTAATTAATGGTTCTATAATTGGCTTCATTCATAACGATTTCTATCAGTTAGCCCTACATATTTATATGTATTTTAAACTTTATTCATGCACAACGTATAACATTATACGTTGTGACTATCATACGTTATGCATGGTTTTATTTTTTTGGAAAAAAATAAGATTATACGTTGTGAATATTATACGTAGTGAATACGACTCTTTTTAACCAGTGTACAAATAACGTAACGCCCAAGTAGGTACTTGTAGCATTTAATTGTTTTAATTGGAACTGTCGCGTCGTTCCTGGCCGTCAAAGACGGCTGTGTCCCGCTATGCCGTATTTATAGAGTATGGAGATTTTTTAAGGAACCTGACATGGATAGGTATAATGCGGCGGTACCAACACGGGCGGGCTTACCCCTACCACCTACAGTTTTACATGGGTTCCGAACCATGGAACAGCTCGCATTCGTAACGAAATGCATTTATTCAACTCAGAAAGGTAAAAAGAAAGTGGTGCATGTCTGGGCGAGGATTTGAACGCAGACCTCTCGCATGAAAGGCAAGTCCTCTAGCCCCTAGACCACGAGCTGTACAAAATGAGTGCGTAATGACACCTTGTGACCGTGTGTTCGTGGAAAATCTCAAACATTATGAGTGGTCCCGTTTGCTAGCTTTGTTCGTAGGCGCTGGGTGGTATGATTATGAAGCTGCTTGGACATAAGAATGGGAATGCGTCATGCTCCTTGTTCTATGTTCGCTTGGAGGTGAGCGTTGACACCAAATTGAATACAACCACGCCGTGTTCAAAGCGTTATTACATTTGCCACTGACATTTTATCCACCTGCCTTTTTGTCAATGTTTTTAGATTCTATGTCAATGGATAATTTCAACAATAAACTAGTTGCTCTTTTGAATGCGCACAGCACTGCAAGGGGTTATTCTGAAGAAAACAATAAACCATTAAAAAAATCTAAATTTAACAACAAACTCCGGCGTTCAATATGGGAACCATTTTATGGTTACCTCTTGACAAATCCAGCATTATTCATAAGATACATTTACCTATTACGTGACGAAATATTTGTCAGAGTGGTCAGTCTGAGTTCTCACCTAAATTGGCGTTTACGGCAAACCGATCGACTGGCGTTTTCAAATGTATGGAGAAATTTAACAGCGCGCGCAGTGGGCGTTAAGAAAACTACCATTTGCGAGTCCGAGTTTGATTTGACAGCTTACTCAACGTTGCCGTAAATACGTCGACGTTGCCGTTTACGTCGACTCCGCGTTTTCATACAAATCGGAAGTCCGAGTTTGACTTTGACAGCTTGAAGAAGTAAAACCACAGAATATCTAGTAAAAACTTGTATGGAGTTTGACGTTTTTACGGAACTTCAAAGTTACGTAAACGCCATCTTAGGTGAGAACTGAGACTACCGGCTCAGGTTATTTCCACTATTTGAAAGTGAAATGTGGTTCGGTAATTGAGATCATAAAAAAGTTTATGTAACTGAACATGGATGGCTAATACCACCCCCACCGTCATAATATGTGCCCAACACAACGCAATCCCGAAGGTATCAGGTGCCATGCCAGGGCCTTCCCTTTATGAGCACGGCTACATTGAAATAGATGGAAAACATTTTTGGACATTTTTTATTGGCGTTAGGAACTTCTTTTCATCAGATGCGATGGTGCAACCCCGGGCGGGCTTAACCCTAGTAGGGTTTAAGCCCGATGAAGGGGACCCACACTTTTATATGGGTTCCGAAACATGCAACAGCTCAGAAAGAAATAAAGTTATGCATGAATGGGGCGGGGGTCGCAGGCATGACCTTTGACAAGCGGTTTCGAGGTTTCGCTTATGGTTTTTAGATGGTAGACGAAATGGAACACGCAATACGCGCGAACGGTATGTTTCGCTGGTTCGGGTCCATCCTTGCAGTATATTCCTAACGTAGTTGTTTTTGTTATTAATGTGGCCTTGCTTTACGGTCGATTATGCAAACACACATATCTCATTCCTTGGAAAATGCGACGTACGTGCTTAAAACGAAATGGTATATTGACTTCTTGCGTGTCGTTGGAATTCGATAATATCTGGAGTGAGCGATTTTGTAAACAAACTGACAGGCCGGCGCTACCCTCAGTGTATGTTACATCACTAAAAAGTGTCTACGCTACCGCTGATTGGATGAGTTTCTATGGCTATGTGTCCAATTATGCAAACGTTAGAAATCTATCAAGATCCTACGTAATGCGGCAGAGATGATCGCTCTGCGTGACGGAACGAAACAGAAGTCGAACAACGATTATCTACTCAGTGGTTCTTAACCGGTGATCCGCGGACCACTGGTGATCTCTGGAAGCACCTAAAGTGGTCCGCGAAGCCATCCAAAACATTATAAATAAGTGACGATTTGACAGGCTTTCGTAAAGAGTATGCCGTCACTAAAATCGCATTAATATGTAAGGATTAATCTCTGTAAAAAAAAAATCGTAAAAAAAATACCTTTGTATGCGTGTTTTCTGCATAGATAGAACAAACCTTTATTAATTTAGATTTATATTACCTCGCATACCTCGTTTAACATTGCATCGTAAGTGGTCCTTGGAAAGACATACATTTTGTCAAAAGTTAAGAACCACTGATCTACATAAATAATAATTATTGAAGCGAGTCGGACACAACCGCGCGCCGCCGTTGTTGTCCTATTCTGTTTCACGATTCCTTTCTGACTTCAGAATATTAGTAATTAAATGTAAAAATTGGGGGTTTAATTATATGAGGTTATCCAAACTTCTGTATATCAGGAACATGGTGCTACGTGCCCCCTTCTCACGAGATAGTAACTGTAAGGTATTTAAGCCTGTTGCACAGATAGCCATACTGAGATATATTTTTTCGAATATTTTTCGGTATTTTATAATATAACTACCTAAGGGATCCAAGCAAAGGGGGAACAAGCAAAGGGTCTTCGAAATTTTGTCCAACGACTTTTGCGAAGCCCCGAAGAACATTAAAGTGACCATAAAAACTTTTTTAATTCCTGAAGTAAAAATTTGAAGATTTTTTTTCGACTTTTCGCACAAGTCGTTTATCCAGATTTGATGTAAGTATGAACATTTGATTTCCTCAAGGTGACGAGACCTTTTGAGAACCATGACCTGTGTAGGGATTTTTGTATTTGCATACACATTTTAGGGGCGTATATCACCAATATTGGTTAATGTCTCAAAAAACAAAACGTACAGACGTATCTCTCAGTTCACTTACTTAATGTGCAAAATATCAGAAAATATTTCTTAATTTGACTGAGGGAACAGGCACGAGCCATTGTATGGAACTCGATCACCTCATTATCCTCTTAATCTTGCTTCATGGGCCACAAAATATCTATAGTCATCGCTGAATGAGTCCGAGAACGAGTCTTCCAAACCAAACACGAACACTTCATAGTGAAATTTAGTGAGAGTCATCAAATTATTGTACCTGCTACCGTATACCTTGGCTTTATTTCACTCATAAAGCCAAGACGATGACAAATTTAACCAGAAATCAATTACATAAGGCGATATCTACACGGATTATTGCGGTATGAGTCACCGAGTGTCAAGAAAGCCGAACAACGGGTGACCCACAGCAGTGCCGCCGTTTCTGACTCACGTTTACCTGGCGCGCTGCCGTATTTGACAGTTTTTTTCTATGAGCAATATGTGCAGACGTGAACGGAAAAAAACCCGGACATATTCGAGTCTGACTCGCACACCCAGAGTTTTACACAAAAAAAAATGTGATGTAACTACAAACTAACGATTTTCAGAGTTTTAAAATGTAAGGTATAAATGGCCGTATTTGTTTATCGAGTTGACGTAGACGCTTGATTTAGTGCAAGGGACCATGGAACTAAGAATTTGTTAATACCTTCACGCGTTCCTGAAAATCTTGACCGACAGACTGACAGACCGACACCGAATTGATCCTTTGGGGGTTCCTTTTCTTCCTTTTAGGGCCCAAAGAGAAGAGGGCCAAAAGATCCCTAGACGGTGGATCTTGATTTGAACATCCCATCGCAGTTAGCCTCTCGGTAGCCTGTTCTTCGCGACCCCTCGGTGTCCGATCATCAAGGTTAAGAAACCCTTGGCGCATTTCGATGGATGATCATTCGACGGGTGCTGCCCTTAGCGAATCACTTCGCGAGTCTTAAATGTCATAGTATGCCGTTAAAGGCCGCCCGGGCACGACAGTTTTACACACTTCCGCTCTGAAAATTAGTTTGGTCGTTCTTTCGCCACTCATTTCCTCTACTTGTCTTGTATACCCTTCTAATCACTATATCTTATTTCAACGTATCAAGCTCTTATGTATGAATGTACAGGTTACTCTTTAGAGTGCGCACACTACTCCAAGGGGTTGTACTGAAAACAAAAATAAGCAGCTAACCATAAAAAAACCGAGATCTCTGAAAAATTACTTTCTGCGCTGTTTCGGAATCCATATGAAAGTGTGGGTCCCCTTCATCGGGCTTAAGCCCTATCACCCAGGTGGTAGGGTTAAGCCCGCCCGAGGTGGTACCATCGCATCTGATGAAAAGATGGTCGAAGCGCCAATAAAAAATTGTCAAAGTTTCCCACCTAATTCAATGTAGCCGTGCTCATAAAGGGAAGGTCCTGCCATGGCACCTGATACCTTCGGGATTGCGGTGTGTTGGGCACATATTATGACGGTGGGTGTGGTACTAGCCATCCATGTTTAGTTACATAAACTTTTTTATGATCTCAATTACCGAACAAGATTATTTTTTCAAATAGTGGTAATTATCTGACAAAATAGGTGTTAATAATATATATTTATTTATAATAATAATAATCTATTCATAATAGATTAGGTACGTTATGAATAATGCTGTATTTGTGAAGAGGTAACCATAAAATGTATTCGATATTGCACGCCGGCGTGTTTTTAATAATTTTGGTATTCGGGAAGAAAATACTTTTCCGATTGCACACATTCATTCCATTTCCGGCATCCACAAAGGGAGGTAATCGAACAGCTCAAGTTTCGGGAAGTGGAATTAATAACTCGCTTTGAAGAAGTTTATTCTGAAAAAGGAAAAATAAGGTTTTTTTGCAAGAGCTTATCGATAATGGATTGATGATGGATGGTCCCTGATGGGACGTTCGGGGCTGGGTCCGGGGTCCGCAACTAGGACTACGGGACTGGCTATAGGAATTAAGTTAGGCTAGGCAGAGTTTCTCAAACTTATTTCATATACCGCCCACTTAGGGAGAGGATTAATTATTTTCTGGCATCAGCCTCGGCAGCCCAGTGGCACGACGCCTTGCGATTCGATAAGCTTGGCGAATCACCTCTGAGCGCGGTTAGGTTCTGGATGGGTGACCATTTTCAACCGTTTAGGCTGGCCGTGGTTCGGATTCCACGTAAAACTGTAGGTACCCCTTCCTTTACTTATTAGGTGGGAGGGTTAATCCCGCCCGGCTTGGTACCATCGCATTTATAGAACGATGGTCGAAGCGGCAATGAAAATTGTCCGTGTTTTCCATTCAGTTGAATGAAGCCGAGCAATTTATGGCACCTAGTTCTCATGTGGTGTGTTAGGCTAATATCTGATGGTCAGTTTGGCATTAGCTATCCATGATTTGCCGCTAAAGCCAGTGCAACTCCGTATCTTCTCAAACTAGCTACGCGTTGCAATTTGATTGAAGGCCCTAGTCTGAGTTTTACGATAATGCGAAATACCGGTAGACTTACGTTTTTAAATGCGGTAGATGATAGCAACAAAAATTTGTAAGCCCGAATTGCATTCAAGTCCATAACGGCAGAAGTGAAACCATGTTTTTTTTTAAATAACTATTCCTTAGCTATGAATTTCAAAAAGATGAAAGATGCATTGATTGTTTAACTATATTTGAAACCTATAACGGCAAATATATGACCCTTGGCATCAGAGCCCGCAGTCCCAGTTGTCACCTAAATTGGCGTTTACGCCATACCGATCGCCTGGCGTTTTAAAATGTATGGAAAAATTGAAGAGCGCACGCAGTGGGCGGTAATCAAACTAACATTTGCGAGTCCGAGTTTGATTTGACAGCTTATTAACGTTGCCGTAAATACGTCGACGTTGCCGTTTACGTCGACTCCGCGTTTTCATACAAATCGGAAGTCCGAGTTTGACGTTTTAACGGAAAACGCCCGTCGATCGGTTTGCCGTAAACGCCAATTTAGGTGAGAACTCAGACTGACCACTCAGACGCCAGTCAGACCAGGGGTACGCTAGTAATTATTAGATATTCTTTGCCAGGGGGTTCATTCAGGGCAACAGTGCGTTCGAATTCGTCACTAAATATCAACTCACTTTTTTAAATAGTTAATGTTTCCATCTTCTAGAATATCATTACAGTTAGGTAAAAATCTGGTCTGTCCCGTAAATAAGTTGTAAGTATAAATATCGGTTCCGTTATTTAAATAATAAAAATTTTCCCAGCTATTTTTAGGTTAACTCACTCTCGAACTCGAAATCACTCTTACCTGAATGGGTCCCCAGTCCCCAGGAATATTTTATTTCTTCACCTCCATGATATTAGTATGATAATCGCAGATACGTCGCTTTTTGTCCGAAGAATATGATATGTATGTAAAATCGACCGTGAAGTTATTGAAGTTTCCTGCTTTAATTTTCATCCGAAGCCCGACCGCTAACTTCCGAGGATCTCATTGGAATGTACGAGCCAGCTCTCGCCGCTCCGATATCATAAGGCATCGGTGAATGCAAATACGGCGCGTGGTGTGAATACGCCGATGGATTTCCTCGTTGGTCGCCCCGTGCGGCCGACCGGCCGTGCGCTGGCGGCCGGCGGCCGGCGCGGGGCGGGTGAGGTCACACAGCGTTGGCCGACGCGGGGACGCCTGCCAAATCATGGCCTTACACTTTCCACAGCTGTAGACTTCGCTTTTCTGACATTTGTGCTTTGGACCGACGATTAAAATTTGGGTAGTTGTTGACATGGACATGATAATAACATTATTACCTAACCCTTATTCGTAGACACATTCTCACGTCCCCTAACATAACCTCACAAATTCTCATAATAAAACCCTATTCAGATCTATTTGTTACGTACGTAATTTATATTTAGGACCTTTTTCGTCAACGTTATTTCTAAGGGTGTACAATGTCTTTTTAGTAATCTAGTAATGGTTATTATAGATCTCTCTCTTTTTTCTTCAGGCGAAAAATAGGGACGCATATATTTTAATTTTAAAATGATCACTACATTACCAGAGAATGTGAACTCATCGCTAAGGCAAACTCACATATGTCAATAAAAAATACAGCCAGATTTTGTGTCAAGCTATTGATTTCAAGCTTTATTATTTCATCCTAAAACGTTCCACTGTTTTTATACCTTGTAGTATTGTTAAAAGCCACTTGAATCGTATGATGAAGATCACCTTCTCGCAGTTTGAAAGACACAGCGTCCTCGAGCCGATTGAACGCCTTGAAAGGAATTAGTTAAATTTCTGGTCGTCCTTACCTATAGAACGTTTATTACTGTAGTGATCATGTGCTTCTAACCTATTTTGGTCTTTATTCAGGTGACAATTATAGTAGGTAACACCTATCCGTCCTATTGCGCTCATGTTTCAAAGGCAAAGACAGGCTCCGTGATGAGGAGGATGCAACATGTCCACAAAGCAGACAATGCGCGTAATGTTTGATTTGGTATGATTTACGAAAATGTTATTTACACAACGACTTATAGCTAAAAGTAAATCACGACCGCTTTAGTAAAAAAACCGGCCAAGTGCGAGTCGGACTCGCACACGAAGGGTTCCGTACCATCGTAGAAAAAAAAAACAAAAAAATCACGTTTTTTGTATGGGACCCCCCTTTAATTATAATTATTTTTTAATCTTACCTATTTGTTGTTATAGCGGCAAAATAAATACACACTCTGTGAAAATTTCAGCGGTCTACCTGTTACGGTTACTGAGATACAGCCCTGTGACAGACGGACAGACGGACGGACGGACGGACGGACGGACAGCGGAGGCTTAGTCGCAGTATTTCAATCCATTTATAACAAACTAGCTATGGTATCCAGCTTTATATTATTAGTATGGATTTTCCAAGCTACGCTTAATTCAAAACTCATTGTTTTTAAATAAAAAAAAATGTTTGGTCTGAATTGCCTGCAATGAAAAACCTTTTTTCAAAATTTTGAGATAACGGTAATGTTGTACCATTAAATACTTGAAATTTGCATTATTGAATTACCCCAAATAATGCGTCTACGATGAGCCATCAGGAAAATATACCATTGCAACCTTTCTCAGCGTGAGCCGTGTGCACGCAAACATGGACGTCAGGATCTGCAATGTCACTTCTTGCGATGACCACAATTACGCAGTTATGTGGTAAATTTTCCCTAGAGCCAAATTAGAATGAACTGTGACGGTTAGCTGAGGAATACAACGTCATTGTTTGGTAAGTGGTGCATTAACCCTTGGTGCAGGAAGGTTGTGCGTGCGCAATAATTGCAGTGGCATTAATTACTATAGGAATTCCTATGAGTGTTACAAACGCCGAGCAGCCACAGTCAACAATTTTGTAAAGGCAATTCAGTAACGTGTATAGGTACAACAGCGATCTCAATCTTTGGTATTCATTCAGATTTATAATTTTAATAACCAAAAAGAAGAACGTATCACTAAAAGGGACAGTATGACTGCAGGGAAGGCTGCAGTCATACTGCCATTTATAAGTATGTTCAATTATTATTTTTACGTAGTGGTTATTAGTTTGAACGATTGGGATAATCCCTGAAAAAATTGAGCGCAGAATCAGACGGGCAAAAAATCAAGCGAACATACAAACGTATCGAATCGGGGCCTAACCCTGCTTAAAAATGAGACGTCAACTCAACTATCGATATCGATGCTTCATCGATTCCATTCGTTCAACGAAAAGTGACGCGTTTACTCTAACGTAACACTAATTTTAAGGTTGACATATTTTTCTGCAACCAGACCTAAGTCATTAAGAATGCGATGCGTACTTGCCAATGTACCTGCATAGAATAATGAGTTCAGGGCCATTGTTATTCGATTAGTTGGAGGCAAGATAATCACCACCGCACAGCGAATCGCAATTACTACAATGTCTAACGTATGAGTTTACTGTTAACCGTGCCCATTTGTAATGGTTACTTCCATGCGGTCTAGACCGTAGGGAACGGGCAGTGAGCAAGAAAGGACGGGATTGGCGACCGAAATTCATTGGTATGGCGGCGCGAACCCATGAGTTAGTGCAAATGCACTGACTGTTCGATTATGAATTCGGGACGCGCAGTATCGAATGTTCCTTGCACTAAGTAGCATCTTGTGAAGTTCTTTAGAATACCGCGGTCTTTAAACATGATAAAAAACATATTTTCTCGCGGTGGGCGGTGACTTTCTCATATGTTTCGAGCGTATCATTCAGCCCGTTGTCGAGGAGGCAGCCGCTAGGCCACGCAGCAGGATCAGCTCGAGACGTCGAGGAGCAAACTGCAACTAAACGTCAGTTTCATCCACTCACTAGGCTTGTTCACTAAGACAATTAATTTACCATGGTAATGCTACAGCAGTGAGTGAATTCATATTTGAACTGAGTCGCCCGCGTTACAGTTTAATTTTTTTATGTACATCTATATAACACGTAACGTCCAAATGTAACCATTATTTCGTGCATAACCTTTATCGCATATCGCACCATCGCATAGCAAGGTGGTGGCTGCAAACCAGCGGCTCTCGCCTGCCCGCGAGGGAGTCGAGAGCACAATCGCTGAGCCTCTTTCCTTTTCTCTCAACATAAAATAAAAAATAATTTGTCATATGTATTCAAGTATCTGCTACCTTGCACTCTTTTTAATTTTGTAAATTGTTAATTTTACACCTGTATGCGCGCGCAATGTTTTGATGCTCTATATCTGTATGTTTTATTGTGTGCTTCTTGGGAGAAAATTATGAATTTTAATTTGAATTTGAATAACATACTCGGATTCTTCTTTTTTTTCCTGTCGGTTCGATGACTTTTGGCGAAGAAGAGCCGACAAGAAACTTAGCCAGGTTGGTCATTGTATTTTTTTTCATTGGTACTTACAAACTAGTTAAATACAATGATTGATTGCTACTGCTCGCAAAGAACATTTTATTTACATTGGTGAAGCACAAACTCTTGACTACCATAATGAAATCTTATTCTAAACTAACAGGAATTATGATCTAGATTATTTAGGTGTCAAAAGCCATCGTAATTTTTGATGAAAGGTAATATCAAATCAAATGTAAGTTAGTAAATAAACAAATTCATACTACAGTGTAGTACCCTCCCGTGTACAGTGTACCCTACAATGTAGTCCGAATCTAGTACGCTACCGCCATTGCATGTAAAAGTAGCGCCGCACAGTGGTTTGTCCCCATACAAGAGGGCGGACATAGAGTCCTAAAATAAAATTTTAATTAATTTGAAAAAAACAAAAATACCATCATATTCTCCTATTAGACGGCAATAATTGTTACTATGACAGTTTTTTTATTATACTTGTGGTTTAAGAGTAAATAAAATAAAACTGTTTTTTTTGTATGGAGAGCAACCTTTAAGTGTATATATAAAACGATTCCCTCCTTATTTCTACAAGCGGTTTCCATTAATCGTATCTGCTTATTAAATGCCACATTTTGTCCAAGGACACATGGTGCACTAAATGCACCATTTCTGAGATATACCCAAAAAATAAAAAAATAATATAAAATGTATGAGGTGTTTTTAAATTAAGTGGCTTATAAGTGACTAATGTGGATCAATGTTTATAATATTAACACGGCGGCGTTTTTTTTTCAAACTAAAAGTTTTATTTGTGTAAACAAAAAAAAATTTTTTAGTTTATCTAGTTTTGTGTGAGGAATAAACATTTTTTTCACGGAAATACGGCAAATAAACCAAATATATGGCAACTGTAACCAATAATTATTATTATTATATTTAAATAAAAAACGTGCCTGTATCATCAATACAAATTTGATAAAAATACTCATAGCATTAGAAGTAGTGTTGAGCATCATTGATGTAATACAATACATTTATTAGTCAACTGAATGGCTGTTTATGGTCGATCAGAGAAGAAGATATTCAGAGTATCGAAACAAGTTGGCAGTAACATTATTTCAGCATAGGATAAACTGACCTGTGTTTGCAAAAGCGATGCCTGTTGTACCTACGGAATCGGTAAGGGGATTAGTGCCATTGTGTTAATGAGCCGTTGGAATGCGGCTCATTAAGGTTTCTTAGGAAATACAAAATATTCGTAAAGACACGTTCATCAGTGATACTTCTGCTCTGTGATTGGTTGTTGTGATCACGAGCTCACTGAGCCATTCCCTGCATGTATAAAAGGGGTATGTACTATTGACAATAATTCAGTTTTAATTTCACTGTCTTTCGAGCGTTGTAATTATGTCTTTCTGTGGTTTTATTACTTATCTCGATCTTTATGTTGCTCTGCACACACAAAACGATCTTCGCGACTATGTGCATTTGTTTTGCACGTTAAAATCCAATAGTGACGTGCAATTGTGTGAAAGTGCTGAAAATGAACTGAAAGAATGGTGTCGTCGGTTTTGTTATCGGATTTACGCCAAATGGATGCAGTCAAAAAGATCTGCTGAAAAATTCATTAGGAAAAATTCGGAGTGGCTTAACTCTGAAATCATCTGGCAAGATTGTTTCAAGGAAAACAGAGTCAACACGGAACAGCCTCTTGTGGAGTTGGCAAACGAAGCTGTCAAATCGGATGCCTCAACTTACACTTATAAATCTCCACGTAAATCTTTCGAGGATTTATCAAATCGGCAGAAAAGAAGACGAACAGAAGAAACCCGTGCTAGTTGTAGCAATCAGGATGAGCTTTTATATTCAGCGGAGTGTGCACTGAAGTCCGCTGGAAAGGGTGATGTGGCCACCATATTAAAATACTTATTGGATAATCCTGAACAGGTCTCGAGGGTTTTAAATGGCATACAAAGTGAGCCAAGCGCTTTGCTCCACGAAGTTTCTCCGCGGAAAGCGCTTGCTCTCTTCATTACGCTGCGACTTTCAAAGTGGCGATACATCACCTTAAGGGATTTCAGCTTAAAAGAAGGTCTCACAAAGTACCCGAGTTACTACATGCTGCTGAAGGAGAAAAATGAGTGTTACCCAAAAAAAGAAGATGTGCTTGTAACCAATGATTCTGCAAAGATAAGATTACAAGCACTGCTTGACCTTACTGTTCGAAGACTTGTTGACTCACTCGATCTGAGTTTGGGTGTAGGTGAACAGCTTGTGCTTCATAGCAAGTGGGGTTTCGATGGAGCATCTAGTCAGAGTGTGTATCACCAAAGAACTACGGCAAATTATCAAGATTTGGCCACTGTTTTTATGGCAAGCCTCGTGCCCCTTAAGCTTGTGAACAGTTCGACCAATAATACAGTATGGCAAAACGACCGACCATCATCAACCGCATACTGCCGTCCAATTTCTTTCAAGTTTATGAAAGAAACGGAAATGAATGTAAAAAATGAACTGAGTGAGTTTGAAACAGAGATATCTCAACTGAATTCAACTGACAGAGGTGCGATAGTCACACATAGCTTGATGCTAACCATGATAGATGGAAAAATTCATTCGTACATATCCGAAACCTCAGCCTCTGTGTGTGATCTATGCATAGCTCGACCAGTTGAAATGAACAATTTGGAAAAAGTGAGAGCTAAGGAAGTGAACGAAGATATGTACAAACATGGCTTGAGTTCGTTGCATGCTTGGATTAGGTCCATGGAATGTTTGTTGCATATTGCCTACAAATTGGAAATAAAGTCATGGCAAGCAAAAGGTGACGACATGAAGTTAAAAGTAAAAAATAAAAAGGAGTCTTTACAGGAAGCTTTTCGTAATGAAACAGGCTTGTTACTGGATGTGGTTAAGCAGGGCAGTGGTAATACAAACACTGGCAACACTGTGAGACGGTTTTTTGCTGATCCTGATATGACTGCACGTATTACAGGATTGGATCAGAATTATTTTTTATTTTTTGTCATATCTCAGAAAGGACACATTTGGTGCACCATGTATCCTTAGACAAAATGTGGCATTTAATAAGCAGATACGATAAATCAAAACCGCTTGTAAAAATAAGGAGGGAATCGTTTGATATATTGACTTAAAGGTACCTCTCCATACTAAAAAAACAGTTTTATTTTATTTACTCCTAAACCACAAGTGTAATAAAAAAACTGTCATAGTAACAATGATTGCCGTCTAATAGGAGAATATGATGGTATTTTTGTTTTTTTCAAATTAATTAAAAAAATATTTTAGGACTCTATGTCCGCCCTCTTGTATGGGGACAAACCACTGTGCGCCGCCCCGAACCAAACAAGGCTCGATTGCCCCTTCCGTCCTTCCTTCCTCGCTGGGAACGGGCCTGTGCGACTGGACTAATTGCTTCTAATCTTCGGCGGGCCTGTGGCGGGCGTTGGCCGCTTACTATCTCTTACATCAATGCGGGCAATTTGCTGTTGAGTTCGGTTCCCTGGTGATTAATGTCCATCGGTTGGCTGTCCCGAATTCAGCACCGACAAACGAAAGGATGGTAATCGACCGAACGACGAACGTGCTCAGTCCGGAGCCCTAAGTCCGACTTCTCACCTAAATTGGCGTTTACTACAAATCGATCGATTGACGTTACGTCGTTCGTAGTATCAGATGAAACGGAAACGGATGGAAAACTCAAAACATGGACACCTTTATCGCCTGTTCTTGGATATCCGTGCTCAATCAATAATCTTTCAGTGGAGAAACCCGCTTTTATAGCGGTTGTCAATGCGAATTTCTCGACAGAAATATTCCGGAGCACGCAATTTCAATTATTCAACAAAAACTTCCGTGGAGAAAATTTATCCGCTATCAAAGCGGTTTTCTCGATTGAAAGATTCATCATTCCTGAGCACGGAATTCCAAGAATGGGCCCATAGGTCGACTGTTCCGTTCATGCGAGGTGTTAGCACAGATGATATAGATGCTCTGATTCAATGTTTGAAGAATATCAGGTCATATTTTCATAACTGTAATGCAAGAGAATGCAAGAGAGAGCAGAACGGTCTCTTCGCTGACTTTTATCAATTCCAACGCCTTAAGTCTGTCTGTATTTATGTATGTTTGTCTGTCCGCTTATAACTAAAAAAATAACTGAAATTGCCGTGAAGGATCTAAAACAGGACTCGAAGCAACAACGTATAATTTGCGGCTGCTCTAGCAACTGAGCTGAGTAAAGTGTGTATAGACATTTATGAAAATATGTGTTAAATTATCTGTGATGAAATGCCTAAAAAATTACCAAACATTAGGCTGGAGTGCACAATCCCTAGTCAGTATTTTAGCAATGTTTATTTTATTTTATATGTTTATAATGAAAGTTTCTTATTCAGACTAAAAAAAGGTCGGATATATTTTAATTTCAAAATTATCACTAAACATAGGTTGTGCACTCCAGCCTTAACCTTTCTAGCTTTCAAAACATTAAATTAATAATATGTAATGAATTATTTTGTAATGACGCTCATTACACATTTAAGGTGCCCCAACCCGGCGGGCCTAACTCATTCGTGGGCACGGTACAAAACCGTGCTGTGGCGCTCTGGGACCTTCTCTGTTTCAAAGAATAATACAGGCTCCGTGATATTCCGGGAGGTCACGACATTTTTGGTCACGATAAGGTGGTCACTACCCTCTGATGCTAAATATGTCGGTCTGCCTGTGCCAAGTGGTTGCGTTATCTAGATTGGCTATATAAAATAGATGTTGGTATGTACCTGCTGATGAATATGTTGATTGTCTAGAAACATTGATACCTATTAATTATACAACAATAACCAGTCGGTTTTTTAATTAAATACTTACATATACCTAAAGTTATATCTGTAACCTAAATCGCCTATAACTAAGAAACGCAAACAGAGATTTGTTCAGTTTTGGTATTGCTAGGAAAGTATGTACTGATACTTTCATGCTTCATTATTTGCGCCCATTTACCTTATCATACATATTTTTTGTCACCATAACTACTTTTTCAGGCGCCTTATCTTGAACACATTTAGGTTCAGACGGTTAGTATTTATCCTGTGAACCCAGTTGGTGCCCGCGAATGAGTTAGGGCCGTCGGGTTGGGCCACCTTAAGTAGTGATACCTACATTGAGTGGAGCTAAAACTTCCTTGTTTGTTGAATTTTCGAATATAGATAACCTTTAGATAAAGAGGTTTAGTCCAATGGCTGGCGTTAGTTTAAAGCGAGAAGTTGTAAGCATATTATATGATTATCAATATATGGGATTTCCTCGAATAGTACGAAACTATAAACTATATATTTATGATATTTAACGTCCAGTCTAGAACCAGCCATTTAATGTTTTACGACTTCACGGCTTCGCCCATGTTCAGCAAGGTTTATTGACTTATCAGAGGTAGATATGATAACTTCTAATGACCTTGATTTCCGATGGTCCCATGTGGTAGGTTGCAGCGAATATTTTTTCGTTTACAGTGTCTGCTAAGCAGGCGTGTATAGAGTAGGTACATATTTTGTCTGGAGGAAGGAGTGCAACTCATCTTGCATTAGAATTGTAGAAAAGTGTATGTTTTATTGAATTCAACGCAGGATTGTCACTATATTGGACTGTACACCGCATTCCTGAAGGTACCCTGCCAGGACCTCGTATTTCACGGCAACTTTAAACTGTGTGGATAACAGGAAAATATGCAAGTGCGTTTATTTCATCAGAACGATTTTATCATATTATTAGTTTTTAACTGGACAAGGATTGCTAATACTAGCCCAACACATCACGTGGGATGGGAACTAGGCACCATGCCAGGACCTTCTAGGCTGCATTGAACTGGATGGAAAACAGGGACAATTTTAATTGCCTCTTCGACTATCGTATGAGATAGTAGCAACCCGGGCGGAATTTACCCTGCCGCCTTTTATTAACGACACCTTCCATACAATTTTCCGAGGAATCCTAACCACGAACGACAAATCCTTTAGTCGCTTCTGACGACATGCACGGAAAGAAAAGCAGTGGGACAGCCCACACAACACAGTAATAAACCATTAGTAAGGAACAACAACACTCAACGTAATCTGCTTACGATGAAAATATAGGTACTTACTTATTTAAATATACCTTATTGATCGTTAGCATGGCAATTCAGAGGGAAAACGCACAGAGCATATTATGGGCAGCTCGGCGGGTATGGAGGAAACTTAATATTTAGTTTAGTATAGTTTCAGTTAGCACCAGTTTAGTTTCTGGTTTTATTTTGTTTGATAGAGTATGTATTTTTTGTAGTAAGTATTTAATAAACGTTTAACAAGCATTGATTGCTTGAAAATATTATTACCTACTAATTTATAAGTAAATGTGTTTCTGGTGTGAACTTAATACCTTCTTAGTACATATCGATAAAAAAGTTGAATATAAGTAAATATATTAAACAATAATATCTTGGGTTTTACGGGGTGTTACCATCGTAAATTAAATCGCCGGGTAAACAGGCAAGTGAGTAATTAAATCTGACCTTAAGTTGCATTTCATACCATGCTAATTGACAAACGTCGTGTTATTCGGCCAAGTGAACTGAAATTTACCACCGTTTTGAGAGTTTGCATGGTATCTAGTCCGAGATGCAACTAAACTTCAGATTAAATCGCTCACTTGTTTGTTCGGCCGGCGAGTCAGTTTACCATGTTAACCCCCAGAACTTTGATTTGGAAACGACCATACTACCTTTGCAACGCTATTATGCATAACAGTCTACTGTGCACACACATTAATAATGATGCTTACCAGCAATATACTCTGGGGGGTTCAAAATTGTCTGCATTTCATTCCAGCTTTGCAAAATCCGAGCCGACGATCTGATTGTAAAAATGTTTGAACAATCCGGTCAGAACGAAGTAAAACACAGTTAGAAGCACCAGTCGTGTGACGTATTTAATGCTATCGGACATTGAAAATATTATTATTCAGACACTTGCACATATTTGTTATTCTCTCCGTATTCACTTTGTGTTTATGTTACCGTACAACTTTTACAATAAATCATACCTACTTTTGGAATTGATATTATTTATCGCAAACACAATTGCTTCGTAAGTAAATCCGAAAGGCGTGCCACGAGGCAGCGTGCCATGTGATTTCCCGCCAACGCGAGCTGTCAAACTAACTCCGATTCGAGCATGGTCTCCGCGCTCGCGCAGCGGGCCGGAAGCAGGACGGCAATACCTCCTCAAGAGGGCGCAAGCGAGACGGAATATCCATTGAAAGGTCTGAACAGCTGGTGCGTCATTTCGACCACATCTTCTATTTACGTTGTACTTTGAACTATGTGTGGAGGGAAGCAAGAATCGAAATAAGAAAGCATTGTAATTTCATCTGTGTAGGATTGGTTTATTTAATTCTTGCGGATGCAGTAATTTTCTGTGACACAGGCGTAGTTCAATAGATTTGACATTTATGTCGTTCAGCAACAGTGCCGCAACCGACAGTTTTGGAACAATAATATCTACTAACGTACCGTTAAAACTGGCTGGACAAAGGCAGTTTTAGAAGTTTTTGCTAGCTTAGCTTATGATTGGAAAAAAATGAAGACGGAAAAATGTTCATGAGATAAAGAAAGAAAATGAAAAGCGAAATTCCAAGGATGAAAATGCAGGGCGAAAAACAGGCAAGGAAATAATATTCTGAGCACACCGATTGCACTCCTGCGATGCTACTGAATTACGGCGAAGTTATTTTAGAATTGCAGACCTCGCGAGTTTTATACAGAACAATCTGCATGAGTCTGGTCCGCGGGTAGGGATACCACTTGCCCCACAATTGTATCGATCTGTAACGAAATTAACGGTTTAAAAAAGTTATTTGGAAACTAGCTCAATTGATTTTTACAAGCACTAAACAATTTACAATCGAATGTTGTAATTTTTTACCCGACTGCGGAAATGTCATAAAGTTAACATGAAGAGACTTTTAGAAGATTTAGAAGAAAGTTTTGTTTTAAAGGATTCGTTGATGCCAGCGCGATCGAAACTCATTCGATGCAATGTATAGATGATGAATGAAAAAAAATCGTATGGCAGCAGTGTAGACACTTTTTAGGGAAATCCCACACATTGACGGTAGCGCCCGGCCGGACAGTTCACTTACGAATTCGCTTCCTACTGATGTTTTCGAGCTCCGACGACACGTAAGAAAGTGTAGTTAGTGCAACGAAAATTCGATGTTGCGCGTCCCGAATTCGTAAGCGAACTAACTACTACAGTCAGTGTTACCTTGCCGCCATATGAATGTGTTTCGATCGCCAATCTCTTCCTTCCATACTTTTTAACCACAGAAATCGGAATATTCTGTGTTTTTAACCGACTTAAAAAATGGAGGAGGTTCTCAATCCGACTGTTTTTTTAAAATATTTGTTACCTCAGAACTTTCGCCTGGGGATTTTGATAATATTTTTTTTATTTGAAAGATGGTGCTTCCCGTGTGGTCCCATTTCAATTTGATTAAGTTCTGACAATGATATCCATTAAGTATGTTCGCGACAAATGGACGAATAACTCAATATCACGCCAACCGATTTCAATGATTATTTTTTATTGGAAAGGACGTCTACAAATTAGTTAGTGTACTTCAGATTCACTGAAAATTAACAAATAAACAAAAATTTTAACCAAAAAAAACCGACTTCAAAGACAAAGTATTCCAAAAGTTTTGGAATACTTTTTCTATGAATTCGGTTTTGTTTGTTAAATGTTTTGTTTCATTTTAACGTTAAACTAGAAGCATATATCAATATTTCGAACTTCATGGCGATTTAGATTCGACTTCTTTTCTATCACAAGTCTATGGAAAGTACTCAGTCAAACCCTATTTACGAGTCGATTATGGAAATTAAGCGATTATTAATTAATCGCCGCGCCTGCAAGGACATTTTTGGACGTTCCAGCATAATTGTAGGAGGGTGAACTTTTACAGAAAAACGTCGAGTTCGCCTGTGTTCGTTGGACTGGAAGAGAAAGTTGGACATTCGTCCTGAAAAGAATACAATTTGGCCGAAGAATCATTGAGCTTTTTCAATTATGAAATGTTGTGAATTCCTGAAGCAATTATTCGAGGCAATGAATATTCAATCTTTTCGAAGTTTAATAAAGGTCGCACTCTTAGCGAAATTAGAATTTTTTTCGTGCTTCAGGATCTTAGAAGCACTTTGAAACGGAGGCACAGATTTTTATTAAATTGGCTCGTGTGCAAATTAATTCTGAGAAAAAGAAATTACGTGAGTGGAGAAGTTCCTTTGACTTTACCTAATGTGTGAGGTGTGTGGAGCGAGCACCTAGCATCACTCACTCATCACACACTCAGCATCTAAATCACTTGGGTGGGACACGAATTTGGCCTCGGGGAATGGAGACAGAGGCAGACATGCTTATCTCTTATTAGACCAACACACACCACATAGGCACCAATTATATATTGCACAGTTACGGCACACATTGAAATGGATGGAAAAAATAAAAACATTTCTTTGTCATTCGAATGGTAACAACCCGGGAGGGATTTATGGTAATAATACACAATAATTTAAGAAAAGGACCTTCTTGGTTTGGTTTTGGTTTGGCAAATTTGGTTTCACGGAACCCTGTGCTAGATATAGAAATATGATCAACATATTATCCTGTTAACATGTTTGTCAACTGTTTCTTGTTCTTGAAATTTGCTAAGAATCGATCTTGCTTTCCATAAACTGGAGTGGTAAAATTACTTTTTAATTGCGGAGCAAAATATCGGTATCGGCCAAGTTCCCTTCGTACCTACTGTCGCTGTCCAATATACTGCAATACATTTTTCTCAACAAATCTATATGTTGATCATAAATAAATAAATCAAATAACTTTTAGCAAAACTTCTATGCTGTAACACAGCTTGTGTTCTCGAGTCTTAAAAATGGGTTCGATAGCTTGCTTGTAAAACTAGGTGCATGGTAGAGTAAACATGGTTGGCACCGTCACATTTAATATAAAAACCGGCCAAGTGCGAGTCGGACTCGCACACAAAGGGTTCCGTACCATCGTACAAGATTTAACACAAATAAATCACGTTTTTGTATGTGACCCCCCTTTAATGTTTATTATTTTTTTATTTTACCAATTTTTTGTTTTAGCGGCAAAATAAATACACACTCTGTGAAAATTTCAGCTGCTTACCTATTACAGTTCATGAGATACAGCCCTGTGACAGACGGACGGACGGACGGACGGACGGACATCGGAGGCTTAGTAATAGGGTTCCGTTTTCACCCTTTGGGTACGGAACCCTAAAAAGGTTCAAAATTACGATGTTTTTAATGTTACTATAGGTCCTTCGGCACATTCGATGTGATATCAGCCCTCAATGGCCGTGTCTAAAAAAGGTATTCCAGTAGAAAGGAATACGCATTTTGTAGATTTGGCCTAGAAGTTAACTTGTAGGTGTTCGGAATACATTATGTCAAAGTAACACTGCATTCCTTCAGTCCTTTGTGTGACAGCAACGGTATGTTAGCATACTCGTGATACCATTAAGGACATCGCAGTTAGGTCACGGAATAGTTGTCCAAAGAGTCATGCGCGTAGATCACGAGGACTCTACACATATGTTATTATAATGAGTTCAACGTGCCTTTTTTCCTCTTGCAGGAGAACTGAAACCAAACAAAAATACAAATTTAAAATAACAAAATAAGGTTTCGTGTGGACTATGCTTGCATTTGTTCGACGGCGCAGCTAAGTACCTGCTTGGCTCCCTGAGAGGATACCATGGTCAATTAACTCACCGGGTGAACATTCAAGCGGGTGATTAAAATTTGGCGTTAAGGATGTTCCGACCCATACAATGTTTTTTTTACACAGAACGCAAAAAGTATTGCCCTTTAAGGCACGAATTCGTCAAAAATATTAAATATAGCCATAGTAGTTGCAGCGAAAACATATTAACAATTTCAGGTTTAATGGTTTCGTTGTAATTTCCAATTAGAAGTTTTACACCGTTAGATGGCGCTGTTCAATAAAAAAAAAAAAATATATTTATTTAAATTAATTAAGCCGCAGGAATGATTTTCGCAGTCCTGTGTACATAAGTACCTACTGTTTTTCGCGGGCGGAGCAAGTCGGCTATTCTTTTACAAAGTAGTTAGACTTATATTCGATTCGAATTGAGATTCGGATAATTTTTTTAAAAGTCAGTTGAGCAATAGCGCAGGTCTCCGTTTCAGGACTGGACAAACATGTTTTCATATGTCCGGCGGTTCTCCTCTACAGGTCGCATATCTCAACCGATCCTCTTGAAATTTTGCAAGCAGGTTCGGTGTTTATTTAGATTTTCTTCAGTCGTGACAGATTATTAAAACAATAAAAAAAAATGTTTACGGTGAAGGATATGGTAAGGTTAGGTTAGCAACATACAATGCGATTCAAATAAGAATAGGATAGGATCATCGCCATTTTGAATGAACTGCTAAAACCCTCACTTCACTTCACAAACTTCAGAACTGTGCCGCGGTGTTGCCGCGTACTTTCCTTCGGGAAATCGAGTGAAGTTAGTCACGAGCCGTCCTATTCCTATTTAAATCGCATTGTATATATCGAAACACGGTTGATCACTGGACACTGATGATGTAATGATGTTTCAAAGGCACCAATGTGCATGGAGCTCACATAAACTGCACACCGGCTTACTTCCGTGACTCGACCGCGTCAGTTAAGTAAGTCACCTGCTACGTGAGTCACGCTTACGCTGGCTTCATTACGAGATATGGAATTCTGTAGCGTCATCACTCTGCGTTAGCCTCCTTAAACGGGTTTTCTGTGAATCAGATTTGTTATGAATACTGCGTTTGTGAAAACCGGTGTTATGAGCACCCAATGTCTAAAAGATCAGCACCAACATTTTTCTGTTTTCTCAGGGCTGCCTCCATATTAGACCACGCTATCGTTTTCTTGCTGAGATCCTAACATATTATTGTATAATTTCCGTACCAAACTTACTTTTTCATTACCTATTTCTAAAACAGATTGCTAGTTCACAGTTAGGGGCGAACTACTATGGTCGTATTCAGAGTGAACCTATCAAAACTTAGCACGAGATTAGCACCGGACTAACCATACAAAAACCGGTTTAGTCCGGCAATGATCCGCGCACTAAAGTTAGTCCGCTCTCTCTCACTCTGAATACGGCAGCGAGTATTTTTTTATTTTACAGGCTTACAGAGAACTAGAGGAATTCAAGATAACAGTCACGGGCACAATTTAGCCGCTTCCAGCTCAACAGGCAGTCGGGTTCGGTGCTAACAGGTGCCCGGCCGGAACTAGGGGCGCTGGGGTAAGTGAGGCGCGGCTCCCCCACTTCCTCATTACACGCCCGTCGCGGGGGACCGAATGAGATATCTGACTGAACGGCGATCACACGCGCGCGAATTCGGCGCAACAATTTTTTTTCTCATGTGTCAGAGCTTAGGTTTTGTTAGTTTTATTGTTAAGTATCTCATACCACTGCTTCTTTCTGGAAATGTTTAGCGAAAGTAAAACTGAAACCGAATCGGTTACATCTGACTACAGTCCAGTTTTGACGTTCCTGTGATCGTATTCTGTGCGTGTCGCAAGAAACAATATTTTGGTGCTCGAACTACGGGCGACACATTGCGCGACTCATTGGCGATTCATTGAGCCACACAGGCTTCTGCAATTCTTGATAATTTTATGTATTTAATGGATACGACATTACCGTTATCTCATTAATTTGAGTTTCAGCGACATCTACATTTTAAGCATTGTAATCAGATTTTGAAAATAATCTGAAAAAGTATTGGTCGTGACATTCGTCGGAAGCAGGACTTGAACCTGCGACCTTTGGATTACATGTCCACTGCTCTAAACCAACTGAGCTATCCCGACAATTACATCAGCCAACGAATTTCACGATTATATTCGAATCGACACAATGCTTCCCCTATCTTCTGCTAGATGGCGCTGATGATGTTTTTGCGTATTGATCCTACGCTAAGGCATTTTGACTGCAATGATTGAGCTATCAATCTTATTGCTGTCGTCACCAAAGACGTTTTTGGTATCGGACACTAAGAGTCAGCCCGGATTTTACTTGATAATTTTATGTATTTAATGGATACGACATTATCGTTATCTCAGTAATTTGACGCGACCGACGAATGTCACGACCAATACTTTTTCAGATTATTTTCAAAATCTGATTACAATGCTTAAAATGTAGATGTCGCTGAAACTCAAATTAATGAGATAACGGTAATGTCGTATCCATTAAATACATAAAATTATCAAGTAAAATCCGGGCTGACGCTTAGTGTCCGATACCAAAAACGTCTTTGGTGTCGACAGCAATAAGATTGATAGCTCAATCATTGCAGTCAAAATGCCTTAGCGTAGGATCAATACGCAAAAACATCATCAGCGCCATCTAGCAGAAGATAGGGAAGCATTGTGTCGATTCGAATATAATCGAGAAATTCGTTGGCTAATGTAATTGTCGGGATAGCTCAGTTGGTTCTGCTATTCTATTTGTGATTACAGCGGATACATAATCACGTCTTATGCTGAAATGCATAAAGCTTACTTGTACTTGGCTAAGCCAAAGTATGCCTTCCGACTGTCAGTTTTAACATTACATGTATGGAACTATTGTCAAATTTGACAGCCGGATGCTATACTTTGGCTAGGCCAAGCACGAGTGAGGTCTATGAATCTCGGTATTAGACTCCAAATTTAAAAGTTACAGGTCTCTTTCTCCCCATAAAGTCGTGAAAGGAAGAAGAAGAGCTTTATTACCTCGAACTATATGCTTGATGGCTATTTGAATTGTAAAATTTGGTTTGGTTTTTAGGGTTCCGTAAGCCTCCGCTGTCCGTCCGTCCGTGCGTATAGTTGCGGTAGCGCCATTTATTTATTGGTAACTTTTATTTATTAATTATTTGGTAATTGAGCGGCTCGTAGCCCAGTGGCGCGGGGACTGGCCTAGCGTACCAGAGGCCTGGGTTCAATTCCAACTCGCACCACTGTCTTTCTCTTTCCGAGTTCGATAAGTGCATTTCGTCACGAATGCGAGCTGCTCCATGGTTCGGAATCCATGTAAAACTGTAGGTCCCCTTCCCCTACTAGGTGGTAGGGTTTAAGCCCGCCCGGGTTCGTACCATCGCATTGGATGAAAAGGTGGTCGAAGCGGCAATGAAAAGTTGTCTGTGTTTTCAACCCAGTCCAGTGTAATCGTGCTCATAAAGGGAAGGTCCTGGCATGGCACCTAATTCCTTCGAAAATGTGGTGTATTGGGCTCATATCATAACGGTACTTGTGTGGTATTAACCATCCATGTCAGATCGCATAAAAAAAAAAAAAGTTTCTATGCATCGGTTTGTTGGCATGTGAAACGAGCAGCTCTTTTTAGAGGGCGCTAGGTCGCCACATCACTTCCGGCGCGCCGCTCCCATACAAACGAGTTTCGGTTGCTATTCCCGTCCTACCATGCTCGCTGGGTAGCGACCCGCAAAACAGTAACGCCGCCAGGGGGCGGTACCGCGAACCGTATTTTTGCATAGTTATTTTTTAGAGGCTCGAAATCCATACAATTTTTTGTTTTGTTTTGTTTTAGAAAGAAAGTTCATAGTTTGTAACATCAGAAAAGTTGTGAAATTTGCTTGGACCATTCGGGTGAAAGGGAATACGGACCCCTAGAATAAATTGTAAATTGAATAACTTTAGAATATTAAAAGAAATCAAAATTTAACATGTATAGAATTACAAGACCTACAAATTGATGTGTAACAATTTCCAAGGGGGAAGATAAATAGTAAGACAACGTTAGTTAGCCTCGGTTCGATTAGCTGGGTGAAGCGACTCTGAGCGCGGTCGGGTTCTAGATGGGTGACTGTTTTCGTTCGATTTGTTGTTCGGTTTCCACGTGAAACTTTAGGTCCTCTTCCGTACTTACTCGGTGGTAGGGTTAATCTCCCCCAGCTTGCTACCGTGCATTGAATGAACGGTGTTCGAAGCTTCAAAGAAAAATGGTCCGTGTTTTCCATACAGTTCAATTTAGCCAAGCAATATAAGGAAGGTGATAGGCGAATATTAGGCCAATCGCTTTGGCATTAGCTATCCATGTCCAGTAAAATAAAAAAAAGAAACTGTGTGTGCGAATGGCACTGCAGCTTCAAAAGGATTGTGTCCCCACGTGGCACGTAACAAGAGTACGTACTCGACTGTGATTGCACGCTCCATCAAATGTAAACGCGTATTTACTGATCCTATGTACGTGCCAGTGTGTATATACACCCATATATGTGACAGACATATGTACGAGGATAAGACGTAAAACATTTTGCTGCGTTCACATGGTTGGAGCATATTTACGAGACAGTCGGTTAAAACTATCGAGCAAGAAAGAACTGAAGTGGTGACATAGCGTAGCTACATTTCAGTTATTATACTGATGGTATTATCTGCTGGTGATAATACTGATGGTAGCGCCGGGCCATTCGCTTCGCTTACGAATTCGGGACGCGCAATTCGTAAGCGTACTAACTCACCGGCGCTACCGTCAGGGTATGCATTATTACTAAAAAGTGGCAATGCTGTCGCTATACGGATGACTTTCGGCCAATTTTCCCGTCAACAAGAACACAACGAATGTGTTTTTTTTATGAAAAACCACTATAGGTGGCTGTGCTGGGGACCAAAGGTGCTCAGAAAGACATAAACACCTCGCCTTGCGAAACCACGATCAGCGAGGCACCAGAAACGGTTCGTTCTCAAAAGCCTATTGTCCACCACAAGGGGGTGTTCTGATTCTTTGCGGTGGATACTCCGGATATAGGTAGGATGGGGAGGAATGAGGGATGCAAGTTCCACAGAGCAACAGCCATGGTAGTACCAGTACAGACTGAGCGACCTCACAAACCGCTTGGTTAGAACACAGCTTTAAAACATAGACAATGATTTTGGATCGCGTTGATTCTGACGACTGTTTAAGAGTAGGAACCCATGTTATAAGCGAGCCTGGAGAACCCCAAGGGGCAGGAGAATTTGTGGAAGTCATTGTTGTGGTGAGTAGGTGAGTAGTTTTTGCGACAAGACGAGAAAAGTGTACTTGGGAGTTTACGGAGACTCGCCCTCTTCCGCAGCAGCTGACTGGCTAGTCAGTTCACCACGTCGAGGTAGCCTCATCCTATATACAACCATGATTGCCTCCTATTGGACGCCGCGGCTAACTTTAATTATTAAGTTTTTCCACTTAGTTAAAATCGATTGAGCCCTATTGTATCGTAATCGACCGCATAATCGTGCTACGTAAACATATATTATTTTAGCATAATCCCTCAGTGCGTACACAATTTAACTTTAGGCCGTTTACTCGGTTATTATCGCTAAATATTCAGAAGCTAATCCCTTTCATGTGTTTATAAGGAGAGAAGTTTGCGACGGAGAAAAAATATATATTCAACAAGACATTCAGGTTTTCTTAATAAAATGCGAACTGAAGCAATTTTAATATCTATACTAATAATAAATCTGTAAGGGGTGTTAATGGATTAAGTTGCTTGGTTTTCTAAGATACTTCTTTAGTAGACTTTATGTAGGATACCAAAACTAAATTGACGATTTTTAGAAATCAGTTTGTATGTGTGCATGTATGTATGTATGTATGTATGTATGTATGTGTGTATGTGTGTATGTATGTATGTTCCTCCATAACTCTTAAACCGATTATCCGAATTAAAGAAAGAATGTACACGTACATTTAACTACCCGGGAATTAGGATAGGCTACATAGAATTCAGTTTCGCTTACGCTAAGATGTGGCTGTCATACAAACTGCAATGCTCTGCACGGCTCGGCGGGAGGGCGGCGGCTGGAGGGAGGGGGGGGGAGGCGGTGGCGCTTACTTTTACTAATTGTACCGTAGTACGGCTTGGTATTTTCCGCAACTTTAGGACTACTTGGCATCACGCTAAATCGCCAGAGGTGCGAACAATGGAATAAAATACTTATTACCTGAGAACCAATTACTCGATTTAGATGCGGATTGTACCTACGTCTAGCCTGATTCTACTCAAAACTTATAGGCTACATAATATAACGCTTAATTACCAGAGGGGTGAGTAGACAGTGTTAAATTCTTATAACTTGCGAATTTGCGTATTTCATCAACGTATCGCATGCGTGTAGCGTATATACGTATAGCGGTTCGGGATGGGTTACCGTTTTCGATGTTGAGACTGGCTGTGGGTTGGAGTCTACGCAAAACTTACCCACGTTACCCGATACTTACTTACTAGGTAAGCAGTGTAGCAGTGCAAGTTCAGAAAGGTTTTGGCGGCAAATGCTTTTTTTTTAAATAGCCACCAAATGTCATTGAAGCTCTAAATGGGAATTATTGGATGTTTCTCATTAAATAATGCTATTTCGGCTTTAACGATCTTGATTGAATTTGGTAGGTACTATGTCCTGGACCAGTTTGACCCTATTTTGGACCAGGCATGTGGGCTACTTTTTATCCATTAAATAATTTTAATTTACTAACCCGAGCGGAGCCGGGTACCGCAGCTAGTTCATAATAAACACACACAGGACGACGATTGATTGTGAATTTTTAATGATGAACTTAAATATTGCCTTGGCATACAAGTACGGTACACATATGTGTATCCTTAAATTTGGATACAATGGAAAAGAAAAGTAGTTACTATGCACATTACTTGTTTATGTTAACTGTAAAAGCGACGAAAAGAAATATTACGCATATTCTACAAAAATATTTTTTTAAACAATTATGGCCCATTCAAAAATGTTTTTTCTAAATTCAAATAAATATCCAGGAGGTCCAAGTGATTTATTTGAAAATGCTTTTCTAGTTTATTAATCTAATCGATTTTGAGAACCAATGGCTGTTAACGTGATTTCATAATGTTCCAGTTTTTCTTCGAGGTCCGAAACTCGGTAAAAAAGCTAATATTGTTTTCTCCGTAAAAGGGTTTCCAACCAATCTTTCAGGAACTCCGTGTAGAACAAGGTAATGAATCGTGATAATTTCAGATTTTCTTTTAATGGTAATGGCCAGAAATTTCAACGTGCTAAAGTAAGGCAGTCGCGAGTTTAATGAGTGCTTGGGCTTTGTTTTACGATCCCTGGTTACGGCGCAGCTACCGAAATTCCACTTTCATAATTAGGAACTTGGGGAGGGCGATAAAATGACTTCGGCATTCGCCAAGGTAGTAGATCCGTCGTCGTAATCTCCACGATTACCTTTATGAAATTGTTCTTGTGTTCGGTACTAAGACCAATAATATAATTGTCATGCCAGGCCATGCACATAAAAATAAAATAGAATAGTTTAAAAAAAATGACAGTTCCGTGTTCGAAGAGAGACTAGAAAAAGCGGATCGGAGAGAGTTTTGTTTTTAGAAAATAATTTTGCCAAATAAAGTTCTGGTTCCCGATGATCTGGATTTTCACTGAGCTACGCCACCCCCGAGCACGCCAAGACGTGACATTGGTGGAGGCGCCGGGTTAATCAGTAAAAATAAGAAACTTAATCAGTAAAAATAATAGGCAATCAAATAAAATTATAATATATTCCTAACAGGAACAGATTCAAAATAATTACTAGCCTAGATTTATTCGCATTCAGAATTATTCCAAATATGTCACGGTTAAGACCAAATGGATATTTTTGAATTTTGGGAATAATTATGTTTGTACCATAGCTATAATCATACATATTTTTTAATTATAACTCTAGTAATAACTCTAGATAACATAACATAAGTATGTTTTCCTTTGATTTCATCCGTAACTTTAAATAATATTCTAGTGAAATAGACCAAATTTTATTTAATTCAATATTATTAATTGATTTATTTGTAATATTTTGGCTTATGTGCCATCGTCCATACCTGATTAGGTTTATCATATTAGTAAATAGACAAAGGACTCGTAAGACTTAGTCTAATATGTTGTTGTGTGATGCCATCGAGTTTGGAACGCGCTACCCTCCGATGCTGGGTGCTGAGCTTCAAAAGCACGCTGGTCCTCGGCGTTCGCTCGGTCGTCTTCGAGTCGGCGGCTGGGAGCGTCTTCAGGCTGGAGTCATGCACTCATCAACCAACCGGAAAAAAATCGGGACGAAGCAAACAGGACGAAGCAAATGTTTAAGGAGCCCGTATGGCTCTAGCTTTCTATCTCAGGCCTATAAAAGATTATGTTTAACTATGTAGAATAATTTATGTTGTGGGTTGTGAAGTTTAAAATAATTCATGTTACAAAGTGACGTATGACAACCTGTCAAACGTCTAGTCTGTCCGGCCAGCGGCCAGTCTCAGAAGACAGCATACAATGATCCATAGAGTTTCAAGTCTTCTGTCACAGAGTTGATAGTAAGTAACGGCCACACAAGGCAATTACTTCATAGGTCTGTAAGGAGTCATAGAGTATAGAGTATATATTATAAATTGTTACTAGCTTCTTGCGAGCAGATCTAGTGATCGTTTTCTATAAATATAAATGTCTGTCTGCTCGACTGTCAGGTCAAGGATTCTGACTGAGATTTTGACGAGGTTTTACTCGGTCAAACTGTGTTCACAAATGAATATGGGACACAGGGCCCCACTCGGGCAGTTCTTGAAATTAGTTAGCAAATACTCCTCGAAGTTTTGGGACCTCAGAACTAAACTTGGTGGAACATAAACTAATTTGTAAAGATAGGGAAGGGTGTCATGCCAGGCCATGCACATAAAAATAAAATAGAATAGTTTAAAAAAAATGACAGTTCCGTGTTCGAAGAGAGACTAGAAAAAGCGGATCGGAGAGAGTTTTGTTTTTAGAAAATAATTTTGCCAAATAAAGTTCTGGTTCCCGATGATCTGGATTTTCACTGAGCTACGCCACCCCCGAGCACGCCAAGACGTGACAATAATATACAAATATACAACCGTTTCATACAATTGTAACTCCACTACTTCATGATTTTTAGACGCAGGCTCAAATGAAACTTTTCCTCGACGATCGTACATCGATTACCTGAAATTGATCGATTTATGTATTAGTCTTTGTTCTAGACGAGTTTGTCAAGGCGTCAAACTCGGCGAAACCTCAACTGGAAACGTTTTCGAGGATTTTTTCGAGCCTAACAACGAGGCGCCGCCTATCCACTTAAGCCCGGCTTGCAGTCCGGTACTGATGTACCTAGCTAGCAACGCGCCGTCATCAGCAAAGCAATCAATGGCGCCTAGATTGCGCAGATCATTAATTTTCAGCAGAATAAAGCGTTGGAAATAGCACGGAAACCCTTACACATGCATAAAGTGGAAGTGATACCCATACATAGGCATTCGAACTTTCTCGGGGCTGAGAAAACCATGTAGAGGATTCCACAGTTTAGCGACCCTTTACTTAAAGGGTCTAGAGAATCGATTGATTCTAATTGGAGAAACGTTATCGGTGAATTGATACATTCCTTCCGTGTTGCGCGTTGAGCGAAGGTGTAAAGGGGTCCGATGGATACCGCCATGCAGCTCCAAAGAGCATTCACTGTGGTATGGACGATAAAACAGAGAGAAAGACCACTTCGGACAGAAGGGTCTCTACATTCGAGATCACGGCCATAGATTCGATCCCCGCGGCGCCCCGTTCACGTGCCACTTCATTTCTCTTTCTGAGTCGGACAAGTGCATTAGCTACATTTAACTGTATTGAAAATGCTGATAATTTTGAATTGCCGCCTCTTGAAAAGTATCAAATGTGTTACTATTAAAACTTGAAAAAAATAAATGAATTATCGCGGCTTTTATACGGTTAATTACGTGCAGAGAGTAAAATATATTTGTATTACATTTAAAAAAATATCCCTTATAATCTATCTGATTCTTATTATTTATATTTGTAAGGTTTAGAAAAAAAATGTGCACACCCTCAAGTTGAAACGAAACAATATTAAAAATATGCGCATGGGTGTATACCCAAACATGTTTGTATAACAAATTTCATCAAAACATTTTTAAAGTCTTTTTCCTGCCGACGTCTTTGTGTACCTGTTCAGACATTCAAAGTCTTTACCATCTCATCCTTGCGTAAATATTCAAATATCGGTCGGCCAAACGGCCCGTTTAGCATAAAGTCCGCATAATTCTATGAAGGCAGGACTTACGCCTTGTCACATTTTAACTTATCAAAGAACTTAACAGAACTCAAAGGTTTGAATATTTTAAAACTAGTGCGGCAAATATGGCTGTACCCGTCATCAAAGGATTTTGCCAATGAGGGCCGCATTAATTTTGCCAAAACCCATTCCGGTTGATGGGAATTAGTAAAAAACGACTTTGTAAAGTTGTTGACACGAAATCGTAATTTGATGCAAAATCTAAAAGTTAGGATAGTTACATATAAATATGTTTGCATTATGTTTAAGGAAAGTGTCGATTTGCATGTAAATTGTGATTTTAGTTGCAAGATGCTGAAGGTATTTTAGGAATTTTAAATGAAAAAAATATTTGGGATTGTTTTGTATCTTTTGATAAAAGTTGCATTTTCATCGTCTACATATCAATGCACACAAATGCATCCATTTCATATTAAGCTTGGTTTGTTAATGTTAAATATTTAGTTATTTCGGCTTTCCCGACTTCTCTTCTTAAGAAGCCTATCATGAAAATAATTAGGTCAAAATCGGTTTACCTTCAAACGCCAACCGGCTGAAGGAAACTAGGGGTCGTGTTTTAGTGGCTAGGTGTAGTCTAGGGTTAGGTTAGAACCTGATTCCGGAATCAGGCATGCGTGATGCATTTCATCACCCTAACTTCTTGTTGCCTCCGATGAGCTACAAGATTAAAAAAAAAATCAGTATTACATACAGAGGATTTTACCGCAACAATATCTGGAAAGTGATTTAAATTAGAGGCGGAGAGTCTGCAGACAGACACAGAGACGCCCCTCACCAATCGATAAAGTTCTTAATAGACATGGAATGGTTTTTATCACGACTGGGCCTATAAACAAAGCCTTTGATTACGGATATATCGGATTTTAAGGGTACTTAGACCGTCACAGTTGGCGGCAGTTTATTATTATATATTTTTTTAAGCGCTGAAAATTTCACCCTGATAAGCGAACTGTTATGTCGGCTTCGAGGCTGGCCACACTTGCTTCTAAACCAGCGCTTGATGTTACTTGATTGGAAAAATACAGCTGGCAGGCCCGAAAACCAAATCCGGGAGTTGGGATAGAAATGTGGAGACTTAATAATATGTGTGTTTAATTATTTTTGTCTGTGTTTCCTTTATTGGTTACATTTTTTTCCTCATTATATTGCGAATAAACAACGAAATTAACATGAAAAACATTGTAATTCAAATATTTCAATTGAGCGGAATGTTTTTCGTTAAACATTGATTTAAAGTTGTATACGAATAGACATCTTCAAATATATGGCCGATGTCCTTACCTACTGAGCTACCCAGACTGCGCTCACACGCTTTTCTCTTTCTAATAGAATTTTAAATCTAATTTTAAACTAGCCTCCTCTTAGTAACTTCATTTTTGCTTCTACCATTTCGAAAATTTTGCAAAATCTTTAACAAAGTATATATAGCGCGATCATCAGAAAAGTTATAAAATAGTGAATTTCATTTCATAAACCTAATTATAATTTTAGAAATGCTAGAAATATGCTTGATAACAAATGCATTTTAAAAATACGTCGGTTGCGTTTACGTAGAAATATTATCGCCGTGGCAATATATTACATTAATTCATGGAATAGACTCGGTATAACGATTTAAATATAAATATGTAAAATTAAGTTGATTCCCGCAATCTAGATTTTATTAAAGATATTGCGAGTGTTGATCGTGTCTGGCCTATACAATGTTTAAAACACGAGCAAATTTATTATGAATATACAAAATATATTTATAACATAATATATTATAATAAATATACAAAACAATTAAACAAAAATTTATAAAAAACTGGCTGTAATATATATACTATATATACTCAATATTTATAATTAATTAGTGCCTCAAAGTCTATTACTATTTATAGGGTGTTTACAAGAAACTTTCTATTTCGTTCTATACAATCGAACATCAAATTTTAATATCTACGTTATGCTTAATCACTATCTAGTGAACATATTATCGAGAATTTATGAATGGCAGATTTAACCTTGAGCCTAAAAATTTGTTCCAGATAAATTCTTACATAATGAACGGATGGACCCTAGATAAAATAGAGCCATTTCAAGTAAGTCTACCACTCAAGAATATTAATTTTACGGTTATAAATTTAGGATAAAATTAATTTCTCTTGGCAATGCTCTCTTCTTTATAGGGTTTATCGTTTAGTAATGAATTTTCGTGTAGTGTGTAAACTTAAAATGATTTAAAATCGTCTCAAAATATTTTTCCATTTCCATTCGTTTATTTTTATGAATCATATAAAAAAGTTCTGCTCGATGTTTGTTATGAAATGAATATTTTCTGTAATTAACTTATCCGCCCAAAAAATATTGCAAATATTTTATAATACATAGAAAAGGATAAAAAAGTCCCCAGGTAAATAATAAAAAATATCAAAATCTCACGGATTATTTGCGATGAACTACAACAATATTCAAGAAAAGCTATATTTCTACAATGTTTTTTCAAGTATCGTAAGCTGCCGCGCATTCTGATTATTTAATTTACTTAATTGAATTAATTTTTATGTAATCATGAAGTAGACACAACTGAAAAAGGGTTGGTGTAAATATATTTTGTCGTATTTGTAAATAAATTCCATTTTCATCAGCAAAACTGTCGCGTCTCTGTCCTAATTCTCCGTCGTAGACGCCCCGCGGGTCGGACGTCTCGCGGCTCGGTTATACCGAGCCTCGGAAGCTGCCCATTTTGGTTGCCATTAAATTATACCTGTCTTCTCTAATGTGGCAATCTACTAAGTACTATTACGCGCTGGCCTAACGCTTTTCAACAAAACAAGACAAACAAAGATCTAAAAGACGTTTACCTAATCTCCAGGTTTGATTAAACATTGAATAAACGTTAATGTCGAATAGCGACGGAGACGCGCGGCGTCAGAGCCGCGTGGTAACCGAAATCGGCTATCAAGATGTGAATCACCATATTCGAGCGGCCATACTCTATTTTACTTAATTTACTTACGAATGATGATACAAACTTTGCGGCTGAAGTTAACAATAATACGGCCTCCTCCAGGGAATCGGGAGCGTTCTACAAGGAATAATACCGGCGCTCCATTTCGTTAAGCCGCGGCCTCTTTTCTTTCAATTATTACGTCCTAATGAAAACAAAAACTTACGCAATATCGCCTTCACCTCGCAGCAAACATTGACCCAAATATCGGAACAATCATTTAACTTTGCCGTCTTATTGGCCTCAAAACGCTATCCGCACCAAATATTGTGTGTCTGAGCTTTGACCCACATCATTAGACCCGATATGATAAAATATAATGTGAACTTGGTTAATCCATAAACGGATATATATATATATATATATATATATATATTAAATATTTCTATAGTTTTGTGGATGTAATGGCGTGACAGTCAATGTGAAAAAATCACAGTTGGTGAGTCCAAAGCATGAGAAAATTACGCTCCCCATACAAAAGTAGTTTACTTATCATTTAAAAACACTCACTTAATTTACTTTATCGTTGGTATCTAAAATCACACCATGGTAAATTAACTCGCCGGGTGAACAGGACCAGCAAGTTAATTTACCACGGTAACCCCCCATGAAACAAATATGTATGTACATAATCTGATTCGCCTGCAGGAAACTTTCACTTCGCATAAAAAAAAACGTAGTGAAAGGAGATTTATGTGTTATTATTATCGTTTTTTTGTATGTTCCTTCTTTTGTATTGTCTTCTGTGATTTCACCTTAATAAATAAATAAGAATCCAGTTCAATGTTGCCGTGTAGGAAGGTCTTGACGTGGCACCTAGTTTCCATGAGGTAGGTTGAGCTAATATCGTGACTGTATCCCCAAAGGTTTTATTGACAGATTAAGTATCAGAGTGAAGTCCAATGTTGCAACGCCGAATTTGTGTTTATTAGACATGGGAGGAACTATCATAACAACTTTATTATAGTAATTCTACCGGTTCCTACCCTAAATCCATTAAGCCCACCTGTCGCTTGGCATTTCGTTTCGGGCTAAAGCTTGCTCAGTAGCACCGAGGTACAAGGCTTTACAGTTTTCACTTCGCACCTGTTGCAATTAACCGTTCATATACGTTTCAGAATTACACACTGGACATTCCTCATAAGCTTCAAACATTCAGCTTTTTAAGCTAATAAACAGATATTCATATTGCTATTACAATACATTGTAAGTATGTTATCTTTTATGAGCAGTCCCAGAGACATCATCCATTGGAATATGGGCTTTTAGAACCATCTTGATAGAAACTGTAAGTGTGAATTTCTTATGGACAGCACCGGATAAAATGGACATGGATGGCTAATACCACCTCCTCCGTCATAATATCAGCCCCACACACCGGTTTCCCGAAGGAAACAGGTGCCACGCCAGGATCTTCCCTTGGACCTTACATGGACCTGGATAGAAAACACTGATAATCTTTTTTTGCCGTTTCGACCAACGCATTGGACGATAACCAATGCGATTGCACAAACTTGGCCGGTCTTCATTCTTCATGAATTTCAAACCATAGCACATATCACATTCGTAACGACTTATTCAACCCAGAAAAAGAAAAAAAATGTGCTCATTTCTACGACCTGAGGAACGAAAAAAGTATTAGTGGTTTTTGATAGCAGATAACTAGCAGACAAGCCTACATAAATATTTCATTTGGGCTGCTCATTTGACACCAGCTGCCTCTATGTGTGAAGCAAATCAAAATGAATCCGCATTATCCGAATCGTTTTGATGTGAAACCGCTTTGACCACTTGACAATTAAGCTCCCCGGCGAGTCTTTGAAATGTGTTTCCGAAACCATTTTGCGGTTGGCCTACCGCACAGGACTTCAATCACATACTTAATGTAATCACTAGATTATGTCACTCGCTCGCTGGGCGGCGACGAGGCCGCGGCGAGGCAGCGACGAGGCAGCGACGAGGCAGCGACGAGGCAGCGACGAGGCAGCGACTCATTCGGTGCCTTCATTTGCTGTTTGCTCCTCCTCTCGCCACATTTTCCGGCGTCCCGGGGTGGAGGCCAGCGGCGTGGAAAGGCCGGGCCTGTCTGTGGACTCCGCATTCCGGAAAACCGGGCACATGATTGAGTCAGCAGCGTAGCTTGGTGGCCAAGGGTCGAGGGAAACAATACAGAAACTAAATATTATATAAGAAAAACCTAAATCGATTGAAAAAATCCTTAATGTACTTAAATTAACATTAAACATTTTAAACTAAGATCGCTTGTTTTAGAGTCTGTCTTTATGAAAAATTTTTTAAATAAAAAAAAACTGGTGCGACTAAAACATTATGTATAATTATTATCGAACCTGTGCACAAAATGTCACGAGAATCGGTTGAGAAATGAGACCTGGAGGCCCATTCAGGTGAGACTGAGCTCGAGTTCAGGAGTGAGTAAACCTAGAAGTGGCTGGAAACAAAATTAATATTTAAATAACGGAACTGTTATTTTACCTTCTATCGTATTCATATTAATAACCACGGAGGTTAAGAAATGGAAAAACCAGATTTTTACTAGACTAAAATAACGTTCTAGATGTGCGAAAACATGAATTATTTATAAAAGTCAGTTGATATTTAGCGTCGAATTTAAACTCACTTTTACCTGAATGGGGGAAATGGGGAATGGGTAGAGGAGAACAGCCGGACATATGGAAGCATTTTTGCCCAATCTGAAACGGAGACGCTACTCTAAAGCCCTTCTCTCGGTCAATTATAAAGATGAAGATAATATAAGACTAGTTTTTTTTTTTTTTTACAATTTATTTAAATTTAATGTATTATAATACAGACAAAACTTAAAATATCTTATAAACTAAAATAAATAATAGATTTCATCCAGTTCGGCGGAATCACCCGCTGTACCCAAAACGCTGGCTGCGTTGCCTCTCTGAATTGCCAAGGCAATGCGCTGCACAAAATAAGCCCTAGCGTGGCGGTCACCGGTCTTTTCTATCAAAAGATTTCCGATTTCTTGACAGAATAGTTTGGCATCAGGTGACCAAACACCTAGGGTCTCTACGGCGAATGCCAGGAATTCAAAGCGGTCGAGAAGGCTAGAATAAATTCCTTTCTTTAGGTTTTGGGCGGACAAAGCGGCCGATCCCGCCGAAGTGGAAGTACCGACAAGGTGAGAAGGAGCAAATGTGTCTGCACACGTTGTTTACAGATTACAATTTGTTTTCAATCAGTTCAATGAATCTGTGTTCATAAAGGGAGGCTTCCGGCATGGCAAAATTTCTACGAGAATGCGGTAGTTGGGCTCATATCATTTCGGTGGGTGTGTTATAAGTGATTCATAGCCAGTTACATTTAAGAATGGCCAATGGATCTGGGTCAACTTCGCCCCATGCTGTCTACGTCGCTAAATCGTTCCCTCCCGACCACAGCTTTGCCATCGAGAGGAAGAGATTTTGATGAGCCGAGAGTTCCTGTACACTTTCTGTCTGAATTCGTGGAAACGAAAAGCTATTGTCAGACTCCTCAACTGGATATAATTCCAGACCCCTTCCGCCGTGCCGGGAAATGGTCCCTTTAGATACATTATGGTACATATCCAGTTATGATATTTTAAAGAGATAAAACTACAATAAAATACTTGACTTCTGGGGATGTAATCAAAGACCTGTGATTTTTAGAAATGAAAAAAAAAACTCGCCGGCCAAACGACTTTTACGGCATTTTCTTTTATGGAAAAATCTAGGAATCCTACTGAAATGTTTACCTGCTTGCAGATAGTATTAAAAAGATAGGAAGCTTTTCTTTCTGGTTTTCTTTTTTTTCCGGCAGGCTTCTCTTATCTTCAACGAAGGAGATAATATGAAAACATAATGCTTTATTATTATCTACAGGTAAAAGCTTGAAAAGATTTTCGAGATTTCATCTAACAGCAATTTCTTATTTTTTACGTTTGCCTTAGAGACATCGTCACTACCTATTTTATATGGAACTAGACATGATAGCCTGATATTAGCCTCACACACCGCATTCATGAAGGAATTACATGACATACTTGCCAAACCTTACTTGACGGCTACATTGAACTTGGTAGAAGTACGGACGATTTTCCCTACAATCTTTCATTCAAAATTATGGTATCAACCCAGTCCTTTAAGTAAGGACTACAGTTTTATGTGGAATACGAATCACGCCCAGCCTCAATTAACCGACGGTCACCCATCCAGTACTTCGACCATCGAACATTTACACATTGCGAAACCGAGCTACCTCGAAATTCACATAAAGTATGGTCGCTTCATACAGGTCGCTTCAGCTATTCAATAGCACGATGATTGCAAGTAAAATACCATGCAAGCTCAGGTTTTTCATTGTGCCCCCAAATTATTTAAAACTAGCAGCCCGTCCCGGCTTTGCACGGGCATAATATAATTTCAAAAATATTATCTTGACACAATGATACACAAATAAACCCTTCTTACGTAGAGTTCCCAAAAAAAGAGCATATACCTACATTGAAATATTTGAAATAAAAATAATAAATTTTGTGAATATATTTTTTTTGTATTTTTTTTCTTATTTTATATTTTTTACTTTTATGTATTTTTCATACTATTAATTATTGTAAAAAGGTCATAACCACAAAACAAAAGCCATTATATAAATAATTTATTGAGTTAAAGCCAGGGTATAAACACTATTTGATGTTGCTTTATTTTTCATTAAATAATTAGCTTAACTGTTATTATGATACTTTTGAGATTACCGCGGTCGTTAGACATGTTTGAAAAATGTTACGGCTTTTGAGAATGTCTTTGGAGAATGTATCTTCCTGCCGCGTGAAAAGCCGTAACATTTTTCAAACATGTTTAACTGTTATTAGCTACCTACAACTACTACTATAACCTACAACTAAAAAGTATTTAATCTAAAATCATAAAAGCTATTTAAGTCACTTATTTATTAGGATTACTAAATGTACAAGATATTTTAATGGGTCTAGTTCTGAAAAGAACTTTTTGAATGCGTTTAGTTACCTACTAAACAAATTATCATCAAGCGACAAAATATTATCAAGCGACAATTTCTTAAATTCCGCACACGGCTGCTGCGTAGGGAGCCGACTGACTCCCCTCCCGTACCTCTGAGTGACGCCTACAAACTCTAAAACGCATAGTTGGCCGAGCGGAGTTTTTTCTAATTTTTAAACAAATGATATCTTTCGAATGAAATGTCCGAATCGAATAGTTCAAAAAGTAATATAAAGGTATTGACACAGTCTTAAATAATAATTTATTTATTTTGATAAGGATTAATATCTAGGTACAAATAAAGAGCCTTTTCTAGCGGCGGTATTTAAATTTTTATTTTAAAATAAATGCACACTTATTGTGACATAACTATAATAGTTAGATGTATGCTGTCGCGACATATTGTCGTTTTTTGTAGATAATAATGTGTTCTATAAAGTTGTAGTACATCATTTTGTTCTATCGTGAATAGTTTTCGCAGCGCACGCGATGTAAGGAACATTCTTGGTAATTTGTTTGCACCTTGGGTTACGTTATTGGAGTTTTGGTAAGGATCCCTAATTTTTTTAAGATAAAACATAGCCTATGTCCCTCGGATAGACTGTAGCTTTCCAATGGTGAAATAATTTTTCAAATCCGTTCAGTAGTTTCAGAGCCTATTCGGTTCATATAAACAAACAATCAAACCTTTCCTCTTTATATAATAGTATAGATTGAGATTCTTGACCAGGAGATTTGCAAAATTTTCTAAAGGTATTTTCGTGTTCGAATCTTGTAATATGTTTTGTTTAAGTTGAGTGTATGTACGCGAAAATATGTAACTATGCATAGTTTAAGTTATGTTTTCTTTTATATTGTTCTTCTAAGCTGTCAAATTTCCCAATGATAGGGTTGATCGTTAGGAATTGCCATAATGCAATATCTCCACCCTTGCATTGTACTTTTGTGTGGATAGCAATAAATGTTATTATTATTATTTGACTTTAAGCATATTTTTTGTAGTATTTTTAATTTCTAGTTTCGAGCCAAAATGATCCACTTAACTTAATTGTAAGTTGTTTCTTATAAGGCGCGCGTGCCTCGCAAAAAAAGCTATTGTATATTGTTGTAATATTATGTTTTCAATTATCTTTATTTTTATCAGTTTTATTTTTATCAGAATAAGCATTTGATCTTAGATGAAAAAGGAATTCGATTGCGATAGCTAACACACATGATGTTAGATTTATCTAGAGTTATTTTTAATTTAGACATAAAGAAAGGGAACACGCTTGACTAGTAATTTGGATTATATAGCGTTTGTACCTGACAAAATTAAATTTGCCAGAAAAAAAATACTAGAAAAGTTTTAGTAACTGATGTCATACTCTTTAGCTGTCCCTTTTTAACAGATTTTTGGTTTGCGGTGACACGGTTTTTACTTAATTTAACCAAATTCTCTCAGTGTATGTGTTACAAAACAAATAAATTCTCTTCATGTGTCCAATTCCATAATATTGCTTCGTAATCCAGCCAGTGTCGGACAGAAATTCACCCGGGGTTAGCCGCCAGTGTTCACGGGTTACGGGCATCCATTACTGAGTCCAAACAGGGGCTGGCAGGCGTAAGGACCTCATAAATAATGCAGGAACACACACCGCCGCCGCCAGTCAGGGCCTTCATATGCTCGTCTCAGGAGGTCACTAATGTATGTAATTGATATTAGCGAGCGCCATCTATGCAGCCCACATTTTTGCCAGACATTTCGGTTGAAGTCTATTCTTTTTCTCATTATTGGTAGAGTCACATTACACAGTTTTATAGACAGTACAACAGGGCGGGATTTAAGTCTAACGTTGTAAAAATTACCCTAAAAATTTGTTTTGGTTCAATATATTTAATACACAGTCATAATAATATTTCATAAAAAAATGTGGGTGACGAAATCGATTTAGGACAGAAAAAGAAAAAATCGTCAAATGTATGACTCTGACAAAGTATAGAGATCTATTAACATGACAAACATACTTATTAACAATTATTTTTCATGTATTTTCCAATAAGTTTCCAGTTAATTTATGAAACATCTCGACGTGTATATGTTTGTTCATAAGAGCTTAAGACACGTATTCAATGTGTGATAAAGCGCGAAGTGCATTTACTGATTTGTCACTGTGGCTTAGTTCTACGTAACTTGAATTCCGTCTGGGTCTTCGCTCCTAAAAACCGGGGTATACATGTAATCTTTATTGTTAGTAAATTATTTCGACCGGGAGAATAACTGTTGTGGTCTCAATACCAAATAAAAAATCGCGTACAGGAAAGTTTTTAAAGGACAATACCCATTTGAAAAGTGGAGCTCTAAGGGGTGCATGGACCCCAGGTTATGAAACTGAGCTCGAGCAAACACGAATCCTTAACTGTGCCCACTGCGCGCACGAACGCCTGCATCTCCTTAAGATGAGATGAGTATTTTTTATAAGTACCATCATAGATCTAAATGAAAAATTCAATTTCATCTCGCAGTGCGTGGTGTCACGCCGGCTTCGAGCAGATAATAGTGTCTGGGGCGATCACCTTCGGAACCCTTGATATTTTAACATATTTTTTTGCTAATATCCTTCACCAGCACGGCTTGTGTTTGAATGGGAGGTTTGAATGTAGTTTGGGAATTCATTTCGTCTGAGCATGGATTATACAGGAAACTGGCAGTTTACGTGCAATATTTATAAAGTCTGAAAGTTTTCTGAGACGACTCAAAGATTATAATGTACACACAGAGTCAACAGACGGATGAGACTAAACTTTTTTCATACAAAATGTATTTAAATTAATGTTTTACCTTATTTTTTTCTAAATACACAAGGCTTCATTAAAATGATCGATACCATCTCGATCGATCAATTACAATTATCTTCGTTTATCGTAACGACCGAGCGCAACCACCGGTAAATCATACGTTAACTATAAAAGTTTTCGATGGCATAGACAAAAATCAAGATGAAGGTTGTTTCATAGATGCATGGGAGCACCAATATAAACAATCTTTGATTTTAAGCGCCTGCCTATTTGACAGATCCTCACGATAAAATCTAGAGTGTTGCCATTAGTTCATCGATAAATGACCCAGACGATAAATATATCGACCTACGTGTTTGTGCTCGCAAAAATCGATACATTTAACATTTTATAACGAAATTTTATCGAATTTGTTTGTGCTTCCACTGCTGAAGTTATATTTCAAGTTTTACTTTGAAATTATGAGGAAAACTTAAGAACTATAATCGACAAAAAATAAACCGTTCATCTCTTATTTAGGTACCAGAAAAAAAGGGCAATTTTTAGGTTTTTACTCCCATTCACCTCACAATGTACAAATGCACAGGTCACCATGGTTTATTAGAGGAAAACTAAAGAACCCATTTATATAAGAAACGTTTATAGAAAAACATTTCACATTGCATGAGCGCGGTACTGATTTGTGATGAGTTGAAAAGTGGTCTCAGCGGGTAGGCATGTTCTATTCCGGGAGGTCACGACATTTTTGGTCACAATAAGGTAAATGGCTGAATCTGGGTTCACACGTTAGAGACCAAGCCTCTGATGCTAAATATGTCGGTCTGCCCGTGCCAAGTGGTTGCGTTTTCTAGATTGGCTATATAAAATAGATGCTGGTATGTACCTGCTGATGAATATACTGATTATCTGGAAACATTAATACCTATTAATTATACAACAATAACCAGACGGTTACTTAATTAAATACTTAAATATACCTAAAGTTATATCTGTAACCTAAATCGCCTACTTATAACTACTAAATTCAACCAAAAATTTGTTCAGTTTTTGTATTGCTAAGCAACTATGTATTGATAATTTCATGCTTCGTCATTTGCATCCATGTACCTTATCATGTGTATTTTTTGTCACCATAACTACTGTTTCAGGCGTCTTATCTAGGTAACGCAACCACTTGGAACAGGCAGACTGACATATTTAGCTTCAGAAGGCTGTACTTTATCCCGTGAACCATAAATGGCTGATCAAGTTTCAGCCATTTACGTTATCGTTACCATTTTTGTCGCGACCTCGTAGTCTATTCCGTCTCTCTCCATATCGCGGTAGTGACCTTTGAGTTAACGTGAGACGTTAACTCAAAGGTCACTACCGCGAGTTTTTTCGACCCACACTTTTTTCGTCTTGTAAGCACAGCGCGCTCATGCTAGGTCTATGGTTAATACGGAAATTCCAAACCACATGGGTTCATAACAAAGGGAATATCCGATCAATGATTGAGGACAATGACCTAATTTTAACAGCCGTATTCAGAGTGGGTGGACTAACTTTAATACGTCCTGGTAAAAAGGTTTTGGTAAGGTTAGTCCGTTGCTAATCTCGTACTAAGTTTTGACAATTCTCTCTGAATACGACTGTATGGGGGTGTTGTAGATGGTGCCACGGGCGTCTGTAGCTATTTATTTCTTAACTCCTTACAAGTATGAAGTTGCTTACTACAACTGTATTGGCGAGCACACTAAAAAGTTGTGTATTCAATTTCATAAAACAACTACAAAGATACATAAGCTGGAATTAATTCGACCCATATGAGGATGTGTGCAAAAAGTTATAATTATCTTTCAAATCATAGCCTTGTTTATAAATTGTTGCATGATATTCAAATACACAGCTGAATAGTGCGGACAGTTAAAGTAACTTCCATTTTTGGGGAGATATAACAGAAATAGCAACGGACGTCTGTGGCGCCATCTACATGGGCGGGCGAACTTCCTTAATTCGCTGTTCTTGAACTATCTAAAATCGTTTCGAGGGCGACGAACGGCTGGTAGATTAATGCGCAAATAAATTGAGATCTGTCCAAATATATTTCAATTGCGGTGCGCTAACTGCCAATAACTAAATGTTGGGAGTTTCGTGGTCACTCAAGCTTGAACGATCGCGGGGGATTATATAGGCTCTTCAAATGTTACAGGAAAATATTGGTTCAGTTGGAATACATTTTCCGTCGGTACTACGGCTTCTTACTAACATACTTCGAATTTTTTTGTCGGTTCTTCTTCGCCCGTGGCAATCGAACTGTAAAACCTGCCGAGTGCGAGTCTAATGAAGTTTTCCGTGCCATCCCAAATCTCGCTTCTTGTATGGGGGCCCCGTTTCATATTTTCAAATTTTATTTTTTTGTGTTATAGCAACAGTACACACTCTGTGCAAATGTCAACTGTCTATCTATTACGGTTCATGACTTACAGCTTGACATAGGGAGGGACGGATGAACAGCGGGGGCTTATTAATAGGGTCCCGTTTGGACCGTATTAGCCATCCATGTCCAGTTACATTAAAAACATAAAAAAACCATTTGGGTACGGAACCCTAAAAAAATATTTTCGTTTCGTAAATGTAAATGTAAAATGTAAAATGTAAATCTTGGAAAGTCATTGAGCCTGTAATGTACTTAGTATGACGATGGGGTGCTTACAGCTTCAGATGGTTTTATCAAGATGATGGGTAAGACAGCAAGGATAAGCGGATGGTATCTCAGGGTCGCAACCACTAGCCTTGCATGCCAGAGGTTCAAATATCCGCTCCGTTCAAGCACCAATTTCCTTGTATTTCTGAGTTGAATAATTCGCACGAATGCGAGCTGTTCCATGGTTTGGAATCAATTTAAAGTGTACTAGGTGGTTGGGTTACGCCGGCCCGGTCGTGGCATGGGACCTAATTATTTCGGGAATGCGGTGTGTTAGGCGTAACGGTGGGTGTGGTATTAGCCATCCACGTCCAGTTTCCTATAACAATAATTAACATTAGAATAAAAATAAAATTGCAACCAACACGTAGCGACCACCAACGGTTATACGTAAACAATGATCGGGAAATGAATAAAGCCATATAGAATGGGGGCAACGAACTTCGGTTGGCTCGGAAAGGCAGATACGTTCCATCGGACTTCCGATAAACCTGTCTTATTTCAGTTATCTCTAGTTCGTGCCCACATCTGCCCGGACCGACAATATCCCGACTCAGGGTTCTAGAATTATTTTCAAGAATATAAACATTACTCTACACAGCAAGGTTATACTTGACGGCTGGGGCAAGAATACTTCGTTGGTCCTGAGACCGAAGTAATTGAAAGGTACTCAAACAAATTATATTTATTTAAAGCACATTCCTTGAGAATTACTGTTGGACGACATCGTTAACATGATAATTGTCACAAAATCCGTATACAATAAATCGTGCTCAAATATAATCAATTAAATTATCCTTTAAGCTTACAAAAGATTACTTAAGAGTAATTGTTATTGTCATTTTGATTATTTCATATTTATCTCAGCGTTATTTTGCATCACTTCAATGGCTCTTAATGGATAAAAGTTTCAGTTTTGTTTTAATAATTAATTATTTCAGCTCTAATTTGAAGGGGTCCTTAAAAACTGCGAGTCATTGGCCTTCGTTGTGGAGACATTAGGCCCGTGGGGACTAGAAACCAAAAACTTTTTAAGGCCCTGGTACTAGTCAAATCGCAAAGTTAGACGAGGCACCCCAATTTAACTGACTAAGGGCCGAGTGCCCGAAACGATAAAACATCAAAATCAACGTCAACGTATGATTAAACACGTCACTTTGTGTGGACAGTATGGAAGGAACTCTATGCGGTTCACTAAAAGTGACGTCCTTTAACACTGATTAACTCAGCTGTCTCTTCGTGCAATCGGGGCTAAGTCTGACGATTAGAAGTGTCATTCTTACAATATTTGATTCCTTGTCTAGGAATCAACCTATTTCGTTAATGTATGTTTCCTTTTTCTACACAAAATACATTGCGGAAACGGTAGAAATCTAAACGCAAATGGAATTATTTGTTTATGCATATATGCTGTTTTTGCGTATATCTAGAAATCATATTTCTTTCACATTTCTAATGTGAAAAATATACTTTTTTATTATTATTATTATTCAAAGAAATGATGGAATCAAAAAATATTAACAATCCTTTATCCGTCTGGAGTTGACATCCAGAGGGGGAATGCTGTCAGCGTATTTCGAACCATGCCGCAGGACACAATTAGAGAAATATTTTCATTGGTAGGTATGATTTATGTTTAATATTGTAATATTTTTGTTTGAATAAAATGTAACATATATTTACTATACAAGAAATTAATTATATTTGGTCTATTTAATGCATGTATTTAGCATTTTTAATATACATTTTTTTCCAGCTGAGTTTTGTCTGCAGACACCTTATTTTACATAATTATTTTGGAGTATCAATAAATAGTGCACAATATCAAATCTTTTTGTTGCTACCTGTATATTTTTGTCCCATTATCGGGTTGATTGGAAGATGTTGATTTTAGGCAATAAGTGTCCGTCCTTGGATGTTCCATTGTGTATGGAAGTAATAAAGAATATTATTATTTTTTCTGTGTAATGATTTATTTTTAGTTAGGTTATTATTCGTTTCATTTGTCATTTAGATTTATATTATATTTATGTTGTTAAAAATGTGTACTGTTAAAATGGACCGGTAGAAATAAAAATTGAAGATCCCGTACTTTATATTCTGCAAATAAAAAATGAACGAGCAGGACGGTGTCGGGCAACGTCGCCGTGTCGGGGTTGCGAGGGCGCCCCGAAACCTTTTTCCTATCTTGTTTCGGACTTTCAAAGGTGGCCGTAATTAGATTTATTTGGAGCAACCTTCCGAATAAATCCTTTCGGACATCCAATTCTCTTCAGATGAAAACGATATGACCCTTGTAAGGAAGAGTTGTTGAACACGTATAGCTCTATTAGGCTTGTACAACGTTTTACACAACTTGCTGAGTTTGTGCGATCTGAGTTTAGAGGCGGTGTACTTACCTTCCATTCCAGAGGTCTGGGTTCAAATGCCCGCTCCGTTCATGCACCGCTTTCTTTCTCTTGTTACGAATGCGCGCTCTTACATAGTACGGAATCCATCAAAAACTGTAGATACCCTTCTCCTGCTAGGCGTTAGGGTTAGCCCGCCCGGGTTGATACCGAGGGTATTGGATGAAAAGATAGTCGAAGAAGCAATGAAACATTGTCCGTCTTTTCTATACAGTTCAATGTAGCGATGCTCAAAAGGGCCGGTCCTGGCGTGGCACCTTCGTAAATGCGGTGTTTTGGGCTAATATCATGAGTATTAACCATCCATGTCCAGTCACATCAAAGATAAATATAATGATGCAAATTATTCCGAGAACCAATTGAGCTGATATGACAATACAATATTGGTACCATAGAGTTGTTTTATTGATAGCGCAGGGAGTGTCATGGCTAGAAATCATAATATCGTGCCGTCTCGGTTTGGCCAACTCTCCGTTCAATGAAACGAGACAAAAAATATTGGTTTTCGGTAATAAATACTGAATCCTTAGTATTTATTACGGAGAAACAATAATTAGGCGTTTTTGTGCATAGCGAGAACGGGTGTGGTGGTGGGATCTTGCTGTTGTGTTGTTGTTGCAAGTCACATTAAAGTTAGCAAATTTTCCATAAAAAAAATTGTCGCAAATCTTAATACAATGTCTTTTTTTTATTTGGAAACAATTAACACTACTAATACAATTTATTTCCTTGAAGTAAATAACTTACATTGATGCCATGTAATCAACTTGCTGTGCTCTGTCAGAAAATTTACAGGATAGTGGAAATCCTTGAAATTTACATATCAAATTATCTATTTACTTTATTTACTAAACTTATTTTATCTGTGTCATGTGATCAATATGCTTTTTTCGAATTAGAGACTTCGGTTGAATACTTGAAATTATAGCCATAAGGTTTATTAATCATATAGAAAGCTCAAATAGACAATATGTGCCCAAGATAAGATGGGGAAAGTTATGCTGAAACGGTTTGAATATGCAGAAATAATGAGTGATGAAATAACGACTTTAAACCAGGAAATTCTTGTTGCATGGTGACACGGAAACAAGCCCTATTCATGGTGGGCGGACTAACTTTAGTTCGCCGGACTAAACCGGTTTTTGTATGGTTAGTCCGGTGCTAATCCGTGATAATTAAGTTTTGACAGGTGCTTTCTGAATACGAATGTTAGTGTTTAAATCTCACGTTTATGAGGCCGCTTGTGAGGCACGCCGCGATGTGTTATTCGGCCAAGTGAACTGAAGATTACCAGTTAGCATGGTACGAAATGCAACTAAACGTCAGATTTAATCACGTCTTGCCTGTTCACCTGGCGAGTTAATAAAACCATGGTAACACCCTTCGTAGTAATAGTAATTAAAAACCATATTTAAAGTGATGTTCAGGCGACAAGTAGAAGAAACAAGAGGAACATTTTGTGACCATACGGTATCTCTTTCTACCCCTCCGAGGGAAAGACGGGCGTGATGTAATGAATGTCAATCCGATGTAAGACAATAGTTATGATGCACGAGAACATTGTCTGTGGACAACAAGAAAGGCAGGGGATGTGGACAGACAACAGTCAATTTTATGGTTATTTTTACGATTATCCGACGAAACTGCGGATAACTACGCTGGATAGACAGATAAGCGGGTCTCGTAAAAACAATTCAAACTCTTCCGATTTACGAACTTACTTCTTTCGTTGATATAGTATTAACGACGGGATATTTTCTTTTATGGGAGATTTGCTTGATTTATTTGCGCCCGCACATCAATATACTGTCGCGGCTTCTGAGATTACACGTAGGTCTCTACATGAATTTTGAGACACGGTAAAAATAAAAAATAAACATATTTATAAATATTGTGGCCCTCTGAGCTGTAGACCTCGAGCATCTGTCTTTGCATAGCTTAAAACTGAATAAATATTCAACTCGCACCGTAAAACAAAATCCTATTATTTGTATGAAAATTTCCAAAAAATCTATCATCGAAAAATTCCATATAATGCTCAATTTCACGAGAATCAGTTAAGAAATGCTATCTGTAGGGGAGAACAGCGATACAGAATAGAATACGAAATATTTTCGTATTCTATTCTCTATTCTATTCTCGCTTCGCTCAGCCAATTATATTTTTTCAAAATACTCATCATCATAGAAATTGCGAAATTTCCGGGGCGAGGATTAGAATCCATAAACTCTCGCATGAAAAGTCGGTCCTCTAGACACTACACCACGAGCTGCACAAAATGCATTGTTTGATATTAAAATAAATTGGCTTCTTAAAAACATAGGCTATAGATGCGTTTCATTTCAAAATTTCGAGCATTTCAAAACATATTCTTACCCAAGTAATAAAAGTAGGTAACCGCAAAAAAGGCATATTGAAGGCTACGGGAAAAAAAGTACAGAACTGAACATTAAAATTGGACATCAGGTAAACTTTTTCCAACAGCCTTCATTATCTCTGGCAATTGATGAAATACATAAGAGAACATTCAGAACATTTTAAAACACCACCGAAAAATTCATGGGTCTCTTTGGAATCAAAATGGAGGATTTTGGACCTTAAACCACCACACACAATCAGCTATTCGAGGTATGCTAAGCAAAATGCCCTTCCCAGCGAACATCAAAGTTTTCGACCGATGAATTTGCATATTTTACATCCAACATTTTACCCTTATAACGACCGCGAAATAATTTATGAAATTATGCCTACAAACCGTGCCTGCAAAAGTAAGAAAATGTTGTAATTATGACGGCATAATAAATGTATTGTAGATGCATAGAAAAAGGGAAATACTATATAATTTACCAGTCAGCAAAACTAATTGCATGAAAAGATATGTTATTCTACGTAGATGTGACGCAAAATTCCTTGCCTTTTAAAATAATTCTATTTTTACTAACACCCCTGCGTGGTTAGAGTTATATTTACATTATTGTTATTTTTTTAGTTTTTAAGACCGTTTGTTTCTTGAATAAAATAACATAAAAAATGTGTCATACATATAATTTGGTCGACTCCTCTTTTGTCTATCATGCGGCTTTATTAATAAAATTGGAACACACAATAAGGTTGCCATAATGAATGGAAACCCGAGTTTAAGGAAATTAAGAAAAAAAAAACTATTTTATCGATTTCAGAAAACAAATGTAATGATTTGACGACCCTACTCCACCACATACCAGCACATAACGTTTTATAAAGAGCCATTCTACTCAACGGCCAAATTCAGACTTGATCTGCATGTCGACATATTTAGTTCCGATGAGGAAAACTGACTTGAAGCAATTGTTTAATTTAACAACTTTGCGGCTTCGCAATAAAACAATAAAAAGAGATCAATGAACTAAATAAAAACACCTGTGACACAATGAACCATGCGTCGTTTGCAATTCAGTGTCATTAACAGTTCAGTCTGAAAAAAGGGTCAACATGCGAAAAACTGAATATTTTATGAAAATTGGTATGTAGATTCCGCGTAGCATGTTACAGTCTTGTAAGTATGTATTCTGCACAACTTCCAGCAAACCGAAACTTCGACCGGTGTAAGTTGAAACCGTATGTATTTTTAACCGACTTAAAAAAAGGAGGACGTTCTCAATTCGACTGTATTTTTTTTTGTTTGTTACGTCAGAACTTTCGACTGGGTTGAATGAACAAATTTACGTTACTCGGCCCATATTCAGACAAATTAGTTAGTGTACTTCAGATTCTCTAAAAAATTAATATGCACTAAAAAGTAAAAAAATAATTGCAATTATTGTACCTACAATTATTTTCATTTTTGGAGTCGGTGTCAGCCAAGATTGTCTTCACAAGATTGTACGCGGCGTGTTCACTTGACAACCGCGGCCCCACTCTCGCCTCTCACCTCGTCAAGTCGCGCGTGCGACACAAGCACATCTCACCTATATCTCTGTATGTAGTTACAAACCTGCCTTGACATCAATTCCAAAAATGACAATAATTGTAACTATTGTTTTGGAATACTTTTTTAAGTCGGTTTTTTTTGTTAATTTTTTTCTCTCTATTGATCATTTGTATTCCTGCAGATAGCCCGTAAAAATAACTACCACTATTCTACATAGTTTGGAAGTACATGGAAAAAGCGCCTCCATATATTAGATTTTAGGTAAAACATCCCGCAGTTCAGAGGATAAAACAACTCTGACATGTTACGGGAACTTAGAGCTCCATTAATACGAAATGTTAGAACTTGGTGTAGCGAGTTCGTGGGTTGAATCTCAGACCAACGTGCAAGTTTGAACTTGAAAGCAACCGCCCGTGGTCGCCTCCCCCGCCCCACCGCCCGAAGCAAATATTTTTCTCATGGAGATGCCGAGGCTGCGGCGGGCGGGCGTGTCGGACACGCGACATTGAATAAGAGTGAAAAGTTCACTAAATAGCACGAACATAATTTATTAGATTTCAGGCCGCGTTTTCGGTCGGTATAATTCCGCAATAAATTTGATTTAACACCCCTTCTGAGATAGGACCTTTCGTCTACGGCGGTAAAGTTCCATTCGGCGGGGCAAAAACGCGCTCGACGGGAAGTGGTCGCTTACGTTCGGATGAACCATGTCACACGGGTTGCGAGCTGAGCTGGTTTGTTGGCTTCACAGAATTGAAGATCAATTCATTGGTTGACTTACCCAGCGACAACGCTCTTTGGTCTGTGTCGTGCGTAACGCCCCAACATTTTTTTGAACAAAAACAATACATTACAATATTTTAGAAGTTTACACATAAGATGGAGCCCGCTGGTTCCCTTGCTTTATATTTTTTATGTTTTATACTATATTGTACAGAAGTAGTCATGAAGATCACTATTTTATTTAAATTAGTAACTTAGTTTGCTGGCTCTAATGTCCTGCACAACATTGTTTACTACTTGTAACGAGATAACAGATAAACTTAATTTATAAATGAATTTTAAAAATTTTGTTTCTGTACTATACTTGAATTTTAAATGAATTTGTACTCAAAAAATTAAGGCTTATTACCACGGAGCTTATTACTGTTGGGGTAAATTTAATATTGACGTAAAATGCATTGAAAATTTTGTTCATAAATTATATCGTAAAAAAATTTTTCAGTGAAATTTTGTATTATATTAAATTAATAATAACAAAATTTACATTGTTATTTATATATAACCGTACGGTTGCTATAATTTTAAGGTTGGCAATCATAAAAAGTCTGAGTGAGGTGATATTGGTGAAAATTCACATTTCTGCCATGTGACACAATTACTTGGCTTGATATTGCAACACTGTTAACGTTGATACTCTTGGAATTACAGTAGGTATGAAATAAAACAAACTCATCTTATTTTCTTTGCCATTCGCTAACTACAAATAGCAACGCTACTTAAATTTAACAATTGTTTGTAACTTTTTCGATGAAACAACATTTTTGTCGTTTGGTTGTGAATTGAAGCATAAACCCGGCAAACCAAAGCTTAATACTTAATTTAAATAAAGCAATGATCTAGACCGAAAACAAATACTTAAATTCAGTCCATAAAAACTTCTGCTGAGTTGAGTGATCTACTTCTGAAGGAATTGAACTGCGACACATACTGAGCTGTGAGTAGGATGCGTGGTCTTACATCAGGCCTAGGCACAGAGACGGTGGACCGCGGCACGCGAATCGCCACCCACGGAATCGGATTAGGATACATCCATTTTCCATTATTCGCCGTCGTGAGGAAGTTTTGGGGGCGGGGGCGTATTTTCTCAGGCCCTGTCAAATTTCGGCAGTGATAGCGAGGAACACGAAAGGACACGTGAGATACGGGACAGTGTTTCGTGTCTTGTACCTCGTGTTTCGTTTTTGGGTGCGAGGACAGCCATTTTGTAAAGAAGAAGAATTTCTTAGAATGGTAATCGGCGAACAGGTTTTAGCGTATTGATAACTACTACTACCTATAGCATTCATAAAAAAACGTCGAAGATATGAGGAGTATTGACGAGTTTTTCTTTTGATTAATCTTCGACCATGATAATACAACGAGCACGACAAATCCGAGGGTGAATGGATACGAATATTTAAATAAATGAGGTTAAATATGTATGGCTTGGGTTATATGAAGTGTCGTGCATGATATTCGCTACTCACACTGCATTAAGAAGGTAAAAAGTAAGTGAAAAGGTAACCGACAGACATTGGAAAGAAAAACAGTGTTCATTGAAATTTCTACAAATTAACTTTTGATGCAGTTTTGTCGATGCTGGCTGGGTTTTGTTAATTCGATAGATTCGTTGGCTTCTTTAGCCGGTCTTTTTTGTAAATCAATTTTCAAATATTCGAAACATTTTCAATCATAGAATTATATAAAGGCAAATAGAAATATCACAATCAATCAAGTTTTATCAAAGTTAGTTATTACTTTGTAAATCTGTGTTTGATCACTGTAGATTCGTTCACCGCTTCCATGAGTCGAAACCACCGAAATAATTAATTCACAAATTAAATAAAACCTTGTAAAAGTAGGGGTTGTTGAACAAGGGTTTTTGCGATCAACTCTCATATTGAGTCGATCCCTTATGCCCCTTACCTAATCGGCTGGATACACTGGATTGTATTACATTTAATATGTGTGTATAGGAAATAACTGTTAATTAAACTATAATGTATTATACCTAGAAATTAAGTTCAGCTAGTTCGTTTATTATCTTAATGTTATGTTGAAAAAACTTGATTAAGTTACTTATTATTTAAGTAGATACATTTACTAATAATGGAGAATTATAATAAACAATCATAGCCTACTTCAAATTAATAGAACATAAAAACTAAAAAATAAAATATTAATGATTAATAGAGTACAAAAAAAAATATCCACACGAGGAACGCTTTTCTGTTGAGTAAATATTTTATGCATAAATTATGGCATGAATAAATTGATATGACTCGCTCAGTGGATGACCAATTTATAGAGTAGTCCCAACCACGTGCACGTACTTGTCTATGTTGGGTTCCTATCTAAAGATTGGACGGTATTATTTTGCCAGAGCAAGATCTTGCAGGCAAATTTAATTTCGGGCAAAGTTAAGAAATTAACTAAGAATGCGGAACAGTGCTGCAGGTCTATTCCTGGCATTCAGTAATCAGGAATCAGGAATCCTGAGTCGAGAAAACCGCTTTTATAGCGAATTTCAAAGCGAATTTTTCGACGGAAAACCTTGATTGATTAAAAAAATGATGCTCCGGAATATTTTCTTCAAGAAAATCGCTTTGAAAACCGCTACAAAGGCGGTTTTCTAGACTCAGGATTCCTGATTCCTGAGTACGGAATTCCAGGAATAGACCTGTTTGTTATATACGCTGAAGTGAGCGCTTGCAATCTAGGGTAACGGAGCAAACCGGGTAGGGTAGGTCATAACCTAGGGTTATACTCAGCTCCACTGCACTCTAGCGAACGACGAAGGAATCGCAAGTTCGCGCAGCTGTAGTGAAGTGAAATGTCTTCCGGGAGATCACGGCATTTTTGGTCACGATAAAGCAAATGGCTGAATCTGAGTTGACATGTTAGAGACCAACCCTCTGCTGCTCAATATGTCGGTGGTTGCGTTAGCTAGATTGGCTATACAAAATAGATGTTTGCTATGTACCTAATGATGAATATACTGATTGTCTCGATATATTGATACCTTTTAATGATACAACAATAACCAGTCGGTTTTTTAATTAAATACTTAAATTTACCTAAAGTTATATATATAACCTACATTACCTATAACTAAGAAATGAAACATAAGATTTGTTCAGTGTTGGTAATGCTAAGCAAGTATGAACTGATACTTTCATGCTTCGTTATTTGCAGCCATTTACGTTATCATATATATTGTTTGTCACCATAACTACTTTTCAGGCGGCTTATCAACGTAATGCAACCACTTGGCACAGGAAGACTGACACATTTAGCTTCAGAGCTAAATGTGTCAGTCTGCCGTCTTTATCCTGTAAACCCAGTTTCAGCCATTTACGTTATCGTTACCATTTTTGTCACGACCTCCTAGTCTAGCATTTGCATTCAGACTCGAAACATGATGACACCGATCGCATCTGGCAATTTTAAAATGATAGAAGAAACATTATTAAGATAGAGAAATGAAAATGGTATCAAATATGCGTTACTGAAAGGACCAAATTATGTACTACAATATTTATCCCTTTCGGCGACACCTTTTTGGTGATTTTCGTTTAGAATCTGGTCATTCGTCATATCGAGACGACTGTTGTTAATTTATTTTTATTGTTTAAATTTATGAGAAATGCTTCATAAGTGCGCCTTTTTCAGTGCGCCGGAAGGCAAATAGTCCTGTGGATTTTTTGGATTGGAGGTTACAACGATAAACAACAAAATAACATTAAACAATAAAAAATAAAATTAAACCGAAAACTGGATTTTACCTTACGGACGTCCCCACTTGGGACAAAACCAATAAGGCCTTGTAATATTATTATTTGATTTATGAACGATTAGACGAAGCTGGTATGTGCATATCTTGCTAAAATTTGTTTAGATTTTGTCAGATTAATTTTATTAGGCTTTGTATGATTTTGCATATTGGTTTTAATTGATTTATTTAGTTTTCATAAAGTCTATTTGCCACAAGTTTTTTTAAATATCAGCCATCCAGCAGTTTATAAATGAGTTTATTGTTGGGGATTGTACAACATCTTCTGGCAGTTGCAAAGTCCACGATTCTGTTTGATAGGAAGTGCTTCCTGGGCTGTTCGTAGTTGTTTGAGTTTTATTAATTTTCGAGCTGTGCTCTCGATATTATATTGAACTTATTGTTTTAACTCTACATTTCAGAGAAGTAATGTAAAAAAAATGGTATCTTAATTTATTTTCAGACTTAAGAATTCAAGAGCTTATTATTAGCAAATTACATTAATCTACGAAAATTACTTAAAAACTAACTATAAATACCTTTCGGGGAGTACATACAAAACTTGGTTGGTAGTTCTTTGTGCAGCAGCGCTGAATGAAAATGGTCGATGCGGCAATTAAAAATTGTCCTTGTCCTTGGTTCACTGTAGCCGTGCTGAAGGGAGGAGGCTATGTGCCGGCTGGCACCTAACCCTTCGCGATTCCCGTGTACAATGAATGGGCCATATGATATGACGGTAGCCATAAAAATCCTATACACTTTATTACTGGTTTTTAATGGAATCGTCATACCTTGCAGCAAAACTGTAGAGAACCTATGATTGATTATAGATGACACGTTGTCGTGGCTGCCACAAGTAACGGAGGTTATTCGAAAGGTTTATGCTAGCTTTCATTCTCTTAAAAGGATGATGCGGTGATCAAGTTCTGTGACTGTTGACACAATGGTGCGTGCCTTTTGCCCCAGTCAAACTAAGAAATATTTTAGAACTGAGAGTTCTTCTCCTTTCCCATCCTAAAAATAGAACTGGGATTTTAATGTTGATAATTTTTTAAAATAAATTTCAAAATGAAATTAAATCGATTTAATAAAAGTACTTTTTTCTCGAACTATTAAACGCCTAATGGAGAAAAGTGAGCGCAACTTTTACTCTATGTCCGAATTGTTGAAGTTTATTTTTATCTTTACGTATGAATATATATACATTTTTATATTCAATCCCTTCTCATTTGACCATATACTTCCAATTAGTGCACTTTGGTATAACACATACATAGGTACCCACCGAGATGTATCAAGCCTCTGCTTAGGAATTACAGGCCGTACATAAAAAAATCGTTCATCCAAGAGTATTGACCAATCTTTTGATTTACTATTCTACCCTTCTAATAAATTAACCCCTCCCCCTCCTCGACGGCGGCGACCAAAGCAATCGTTCTTGAAATCGGCCTTCAAAATTTACGACCACTTACATTAATACCCAGAAACAAGCTACCTTTAGGCAGGCTGCACAAGGCTGATTTTTGTATTCAGTGTTCAGCAGGTCTATTCCTGGAATTCCTTAATCAGCAATCAGGAATCCTGAGTCTCTAAAATCGCCTTTATAATAGTTTTCAAAGCGATTTTCTAGACGAAAATATTCGAGAGCATAGTTTTTTCATGAATTAAGGTTTTCCGTAGAAAAACTCGCCTTGAAAACGGCTATAAAAGCTGTTTTCTGACTCAGGATTCCTGATTCTTTTGGATACTGAATGCCAGGAATAGACCTGCAGAACAGGAAATCAGAATTTACATTACGTCAGCCCAGTGCAGACGTTAGTCTTTTTTTGGGGGGGCATGTCAATCGAACGAAAAGAAGTGGACATTTTAAATACGGAAGACATGGCTATTTCTCAATGGCCATTATTTAAATTTCTGACAGCATTGCGATTTGTGTGCAATACTATGGGAGCTCTCAGCTCTATATGACGTCTTTAAGAGCCTATCGTCCGATTTTGTGAAATTGTAGTTTTTTGAACCCATATTTATAGCACATGCAAAAAGATAACTCATGATAAAAAATATGTGTTGGAAAGAACAACTGTTACATAAGGACCCCATACCTTTCGTTTTTTAATAGAACTTTTAGATTTATGTAAAAAAAAATCTGAACCTGTCTATTTTCTTGAAAACAGCTTAACTTTGTGCAAATTTAATGAATATATTCAGTTAAAAAAGTGACGATATTATTATTATCTTAGGTTGCTTATATCTTTAACTGTGACCCCATACCTCGAAACTAGCAAAATTTCAAAATATTTTATTCAAATTAATTAATGTCGCGCACGGCGTCCAATTTTCATACAAACGTTCATACATATTACGCGCCCAGCGAGCGGGTCGTCAGTCCCGTCCCGACGGAGCTGCCGCGCGGACGTTTCCGACGTGGGGTCTGTGGATATTTCGCTTGTACTTACGACCTTTCGTTATGAAAAGGATTTCTCATCGGTGTACCGCACAATGTGAAGTCTCGCAAGAAGCGTGCTCTATGTTATTTTACTATAATAGTATTGCAAGATAACTTGATTTGAATAGAATTAAAGTTGTCATTTAAACTTTATCGTTATATATGTGCCTCAATGAGATTGGAAGGTACATTAATATAACACCTGAAGGCTTTTTTTTATGTAACTGGGCATAGATTGCTCATACCAATCGACCGTCATTATATTAGCCTAACATACCACATGGGAACTAGGTGCCATGCCAGGACCTTCCTCATATTGCTCGGCTACATTGAACGGTGTGGAACATACGGACAATTTTCATTGCCGCTTCGACTAACATTCATTCAATGCAATGGTACCCACTCGGGCGGGATTGACCCTAATACTTAGTAATAAGGGGACCTACTGTTTTACGTGGAATCCGAACCACGGCTGGCCTCAACGGTGGTAAAATTTAACCCACCTAGAACCGAACCGTGCTCGGAGTTGCTTTACCAAGCTTATTGAATCTCAAGGCGTCGCGTCACTGGGCGACCGAATATAGCGACGCTTACAGTTGTTTTCCTATACGTGTGCTCACGGCGAAGTGTTCGTGAGGCTAGACTGGAGAGGGTGCGCGCAGGGCACGCGGGGTGAGAGGTTTGGAGCCGCGGCTTCCCCGAACATTGGATTGTAGCTAGGTTTGCGGCGTGCCGCGTTGTAGCGCTTTTATATTGCAATGATTTCTGTACAAGCCATTTATAGCATATTTCTTATATCTATTATGGTTGCCAACTATTATATTGTATACGAATACGTTATTAATATTACCTAATAAGATGTTCAATGTATTTCAAGGTACCTAATATATAAATATATGAATACAATATTTATTAAACATGTCGATACAGAATATTATCACCACCACTACAGAATGAGGTGTTTATTTTGATAAACTAACAACACAGGGCTATTTATGTATTTTACCATTTAATATTGCTGTGCATAATAATATATTTTTAAATTTTCTTTAATACTTTATTTCAATAGTGTCAACCGCTAATTTAGTTACTAGTAATTGAAATAGATTATAATTGTGTATATAATTACTGAACCTACTGAAAACTCGAAGGCGTGAAATAGCCGCCGCTAGATAACTATGTCACTAATAATACATGAGAGAATATTATATTTTTATTTCTAACAAAGTAAGTGCTGTTTTTATGGATCCGTAAGGTTAGGTTCTATCTAAAACTCTGAAGGCTTATAGTGTAGTAACACACCATGTTGCAATGGTGCACGTTGTAATTCAAAACACCACGCTTCGAAACGCGACAAAAAAATAATCCACCCTGCAACCAAACTTCTTTTTATTGCCAGCGCGCGCACTGACCAAAAAAACCGGTTTAACTGAAACAGAAGAAGTACAATCGGATTGCTTTGTTGCAATGCCGGTGAGCAAAGTAAAAAAAGACACACAAATCCTACAAAAAAGGTAATGAATGTATCACTTTCGATCTCTGCAAATTAAAAAAATTGTAAAGCAGGTACCCTCATCGATATACCTTTCAGTATTTTTAATTTTATAAATTAATATCGAAAAATCTCGATCCTCCCACTAAGCTAGCTTATAATACAAAAACTAAATAACCCTTCACATTTTTAGTCAACTCAAAACTAGGCCGCCGTGCACGACACTTCCGCTCAATTCTGCTCTAGTGCATCCTACTAATATTATAAACGCGAAAGTTTGTAAGTATGCATGGATGTTAGTTACTCTTTCACGTAAAAACTACTGAATGGATGGACTGATATAGATTATACATCAGAATAACACATAGGCTACAATTTATAAAGATATTGTGTGAATTGTCCAAAATATCAAGTAAGCAGGTAACAATTTACCTCCTGCGAGATATTCTGGGGTGCGGTGCCAAAACCGCTAAAGTTACACGTATGTTATGCATGATAGAAATGTTTATCTTAAATAGTCCTACAAAAAAGTCCGCCACAGTATACATCAATATCTTATGTGTAAGCCATTATAGCCAAAACAGTGAACCATAACTACAATAAAAATTGATAATTTATTTCAAATGCACATTTGGTAGTAATAAATTGATTCCTAAATGAAAATAGATACTTTTATCCCTTCTGGTGTAACATAAAATGTTTGATCATCCCGACATCAGTCCGAAACGAAATTGACCCGAGCTTAGCCGGGTACCTCAGCTAGTATTACATATTTTTGATTGAACTATCACCGACCCACTTGATCGGACTAGGAATAAAAACATAAACGTAAGGAGTTAATTCGTAAGTTATGTACGTAGTTTATTTTAGATGTATTGAAAATGCCAAGGTGTTTGCATAGATAACACAAATGTGAATTTGTAACATATTTCAAAAGAATAGGCCAGCTGCGTGCCATAAAATTTCACGAACTAAAGGCGGCCGGCGCCGGTCGGCAATGTACTTTACTGCCGTAAAAACGCACGAGACCGAGCTCTGCAACATATTTTCTGAAATCAAACCACTCGCTTTCTCCTCGTTTAAAAATATTTTCAATCTTTTAGCGGCTCGTAGCCTTGTGGCGCGGAAACTGCCCTAGCGTACCAGAGGCCTGGGTTCAATTTCGACATGCACCACTGTCTTTATCTTTCCGAGTTCGATAAGTGCATTTCGTCACGAATGCGAGCTGCTCCTTCGTTCGGAATCCATGTAAAACTGTAGGTCCCCTTCCCCTACTAGGTGGTTGGGTTTAAGCCCGCCCGGGTTGTTACCATCGCGATGGATGAAATTATGGTCGAAGCGGCAATGAAAAATTGTCCGTGTTTTCCATCCAGTTCAATGTAGCGCTGCTCATAAAGGGAACGTCCTGGAAAGGCACCTAATTCCTTCGGGAATGTGGTGTATTCATAACGGTAGTTGTGTGACATTAGCCATCCATGTCAGGTCGCATAAAAAAAAGTGCACACATTTTTGCTATGAAATACATATTTCAATGCGCTATTGTGTCTTTTAAAAAAACTTCACAATCACTCTAATAACCCGTTAGGATTCTATGATTCAGATAGACATGGTAGCATGATTTTACAAAGAACACGGTTTATATCCAGGCTCACTTGTAATAATCACAAACATGTGGGATTATAACAATGAAATAATACGTAATAATTTTATTATATTTAAAAAAATACATAGTCCAAGTCCACCGTGCATCGTGATCCAATGTGCGCCGTGTAAATGTCTTACATTTGTGTGAGTGAGCACGTTGTGTCAATGTGTTGGGGCAATATTTTTTTCCCACGGGTGGACGGCGTAGCCTTAAAATAATTTCCGCACGGAAATAAATCGGGCGTGTGCTCTTGTAAAGCATGAATATAGAGGATACGGATTACGGTGGCTTGATTCGGTATACGGTTTCCATGTTCGAAAAACGGGCTTTTGCGGCCGGCCTAAACTTGGACCGGCAGTGCAATTACGAAGCACAAAATTGGGTGTAGGTTGCTGTACTTACAGCAATATGACAGCTTTTGCGGTTACGAAATCGATGCATTCACAAATGGTGCGGCACTCAGCGCTACCCGCAGCAATTAGGTCAACTCCATACATTTCGCGTCGAATCGGTATTACGAAACGGCAAAGAACTGTCTAATGCGGGGAGGTAAACGCCTATTTCGTCTGCTCGTCTAGTCAAGTACCTCAAAAGTTGACCTATTGTCGACACAGATTGGTCCGTGCTGGATGTAGGTGGATGAAAAACGGCTTCGTAATCGCGCTTTAGAAATGACGGGGGCGCACCTACACGTACCGCGGCACCATCCTCAAATTTTGCGTAATCGCACTGCGGGACGAGTTAGCTTCGTGCGGCGCCATCTCTCGCCATTTGTCATGATCAGATGAGTGATTTCGCCGCCGTGCGGATGACAGATTGTTTTCGGGAGAGAAAAAAATACCAACGGGCGTCGCGTCCTCGCCCGGAGGAACTTAAAAGGCGCAAAGTGAGACAAAAACGCAATAATCTCGCGTTTTCCCGCCGAGTATCTAGGTAATGTTAGTTTTATGGGTTCGGCTGTGGAGTGCTGGATGATATTGCCGGAGGATTTATGCTCTGGCGGGAAATTACGAGCATTAGCGACGGCGAGGTTAAAGGACTCTCCGCGATGAATGAGAAGGAGTTATGGCGGCGTGACGCGACGAACGGCCGTTGGCAAATTATCTGAAGATTTTTGTTAGTGAAAAATGACCGATGGTCAAAGAGAATAGGATCCTCTTAAAATACGTGCTGCGTGGGCACGTAAGAATGGTAATGGACCCACTTGATTTCTTCTTGCACTTTCTTTGTCGTAAGGCGACAAAGGGATTCGTTGATCGTGGTTAGGAATCCACGTAAAACTGTAGGACCCCTTCCTTACTTGCTAGGCGATAGGGCCCTAGAACAAAGCAGCAATCACCATATGGGTCTTTCCAGAAGATGCGAAACCAACCAAAGTGGCGCGTGTGCAGTCTCTCTCGCATAATTGCTTATTTTTCTAAAAAAAGTGGACATGTGGCTTCTGGTACTTTGGATTATCGTAGCACCGTAAATATGTTTTATGCAACCTGACATGGATGGCCGTATACACAACTACCGTCATGGTATTAGCCCAATACACATCACGTCAGCCCGAGTAGCCCCGTGGCGCGACGCCTTGGGATTCGGTAAGCTTGGTGAAGCACCTCTGAGCGCGGTTGGGTTCTGGGTGGGTGTCCATTTTCAACCGTTGGGGCTGGCCCTGGTTGGAATTTCACGTAAAACTGTAGGTCTCCTTCCTTAGTAACAAGGTGGTAGGGTTAATCCCGCCCCCTTTCTTACTTACAATGTGGTAGGGTTAATTCCGCCCGGGTTGGTACCATCGCATTGAATGAACGATGGTCGAAGCGGCAATGAAAATTGTCCGTACTTTCCACCCAGTTCAATGAAGCCGAGCAATATAAGGAAGGTCCTGGCATTGCACCTAGTTCCCATAAGGTTTGTTAGGTTAATATCTGACGGCTAATTTGGTATTAGCCATCCAAATCCAGTTACATAAAAAAAAATCCCTAAGGAAGTACTTAGGTGCGATTCAGTTTATTGACGATAGTGATTGGTACACGACCATTTGTTTGTCAGAAGTTATTGCCGAACTCTGCAAAAATAACTTTGAACGCCTTATCATCGTACACAACGACATTGCTAATTTTTACACGGACAAACAGACAAACGAATTTGTTAAGGTGAAAAACGTAGAACTTATGAGCCATACTCCTGGCATCTGGTGATTTTTTTCTAGGCGCTATATGGTCAAAATGACCAAGGAATCCGATGGCGCGTCGTATGCCACACAGTCGAAACATCACAACCGCTCGAATGTGCTCTAAAATATCATTCGTCAAGTCAGTTTCCACTTACACAAACCCTCCAATACGTCTGCGACTATGTTTGCATGTGGCATGTACGTTTATGATGGATTTGTAGTATTTGAAAATTTGAAACAGCGGGTCCCATAGAAGGCGTGCTTGATGTCATATCTTACATTGGTGACACACAAGCACAAAAAAAACGGTCAAGGCGTTTAGGAGAAGAATAAGGAACACACACACACCGGAACTTGAAATATAAATGTCAACTTGTTCATATTTAAATACTTTGAGACATGATTTTTCAAAAAAAATATTCCTAGTCTCAGAAGACAAAATGGTTTTATTTTAAGGCGCCTATATACCATAGCGTAAAGTCAAGAATGCGAGCGGCGGAATCTAGCTAGTGCCATCATGTCGGGAGGGTACGCACGTTTCGCGCGCTTCGTCCCCGCTCGGCAAGGTACGACTAGTCTGACTTTGTCAAAAAAAAGAAGATATTTTAACAGCAAGGGGGATGTGTACCTCGTTATGGCTGAAAGGTATAAGTTTTTTTTTATTTTATTCTTCTAAATAGAAAGATAACAGAAAAAATGGCTTTGAAAGATAAAAAAAGGTCCTTTTGGAAACAATTTTTATTTCGATGATTATACAAGTGTTTTGGACATAATGGAGATGTCTCTACATTCGCAAACGTACGTTCTATAAGCTCAGTATTTTTTCAATGTTTAACAACCACAGGCTTTACTGTTATCGACATATTGTCAGTACGATAGTGCGTTTTGGAATTAGGCAGTATCTCACTAGATTTCAGCACGTAATATGTAATATCCATTTAAGGATCCGCATTCCAGGTAAGTAAGTAGGCTCTGGCGTGCTCTCTGGATGAATTCCGTGGCGTATGAATTTCCGAGGAAATCGTTAGTTCGCGTCATCGCTCCGTGATTATCCGATTGTTTGAGCAGTCGACACGGAACTAGATATATTTAGCGCTGGTTTACTAACAGCAGGCACGAGTCTCCTCAGCTATTACTAAGTCCTAAGGTTACAATTCGGATCCTAGAAGCTAGCACGGAAAACTGTCATTGAAATGTGTTTGTTTATTTAGGGTCATCTTCTTTTTTAAACCTTTTTTAACTCGTATCGAAACTATCAATTATTCCGGGCGAACACAACATGGAAAATAAATTAAGCTGATTATAGTTACATAATTAAGAAAGTAACTTTAACTCTAATACAAAAATAAAAAGAAATAATTAGGAAATAAAATAACTAAAATCTTGGAAATTTGTCTAGAGACTGTTTGAATATCGTTATATTGACTGTATAATAATAATGAAGAGGATTTAAATAAATTAGTATGTGCACAGTTGGAGCGTTCACAAAAAATACCATTTGATTTATAACTCTTAATCATTCTGAAAGCAAACTCAAAAATACTGGTGCTACCTAATAAGGTGTAGTCCGTTCTAGGGTTAGCAATTTTAGGATATAATTTTTTTTTAGAATTTAAAATGTTATTTAACAATAAGTGACAGCTGTAATCACAGGTTGTCGGATGTAAGCCCAAGAGAGTGTGAGACACAAATTGTGTGAGACATGTTAATAAGTCTATGTACCTATGAGTACGGTAGTGATAGGATGTATAATAATAATGAAATGTTAAATTCTTCATTAAATATGATATTTCAATGTAATATGATTTATACAGGGTGACTTTATGAATACCGACACCACTTGAGGGGGTTTATCTGTATCTGAAACCAAACCATTTTCACGAACAATAAATATACATTTCCGATGTTTTTTTGCAGTCCCGATACATTTTGTTGGGTTCACGTGACTAATTTATATGAGGATTGCAAAATGAAACATCGGAATTTAATATTTATGTTTCATCAACATATGTTTTCATTTGCTTTCAAGTAAACAAAATATGCTTCCTCTATGTATTATCGATAATCAGAAAAATACCTGGATAATGATCTTGAGTTTAATTGGTTTACAATATTTTGGTATACCAGTTTGTGAGTTATTGTAATAATTCAAGTGACGAAGCGACGACCGTCCTTTCACTGATAACACCACAATTATTTCAACGGGTTGCTATTTTCGGATAAGGTCGGTGGCCTCCGTGGTTTAGGGATTTGGGCCCGCGCTTCTCATTCCGGAGGTTTTGGGTTTGAGACTGGCTCGCGGGGACTAAATAACACTACTCCATAACGCTAACCAAAGATCAGAGAAAATGGTTAGTTTTTAAGCGTCAGGTTTTAAGGATTATCTGATTTTAAGCGTCTGACAATCAGTCAATATATTTTTTTTAAAGTTTAACCAACTTAAATGTAAATAAACCGTCAATACACAAATTTTCGCTGTATTCAGATACCATCTCGGGGTTTCGAACATTATACTTACGAAGTCTTTGATCCGATCATATGGAACCACCAGAGGGAGTCAGTTTGAATTAAACAAAAAAAAACATCCAAATCATGACAGAGCGAAAATAACCCGTGTTCAGATTTAATTGATAACGTCCATCTTTGTGAAATATCTAAAAATGTTTTTATTAAAGTAAAGTGAAAGTATATTTATTTCACATAGATAATTACTACAGATTAACATAGTAGGTTCGGAGCGCCCTTTGCGTGGGCGGTTACGTTGAACTCGTTTGTACACAGTAATAAAGAAATAATAAGACATATTAAAGTAATTTACGCTAACAAAATCACAAACATACAAGCGTACCTGTAAAACATATCTTTATCGTTTGTACCATGTTTGTGCAATCAATTGATCCCAATTATAAATTTTAAAAGGCTGATCTCGTTTGTGCTCTTCCATTGCCAATACAAGTAGGTAAACATTTCTTCATTAGATCCTTACATTTAATTTGTATTCGCTTGAGTAATATTACGAAAAACTATTATCGTTATTATTAGTCGGTTCTCGGAACTCTAAAACGATGAGAGTCAGCTTTTTGGCCATCTTTTGTTTTGTTAAATTTCAGTTTCAGGAACGTACATAATTCTTTGGTTATATTAAAGATCAGGCTGTCACCATGGTAAACTAACTCGCCGGATGAACAGGCAATTGAGTAATTTAATCTGACGATGCAACGAACTCAGATTTAATCAATCAATTGCTCGCTCACCCGGCAAATTAATTCACCATGGTAACCCGCCAGGTCATCATTATATTTTGATACTGGCTTTTCATGGACGAATGTTACATACGTCATGTCTGTGTGATTGAGCACCAAATCATCTAGAAGAATCGGCTGACTGGTTTTCGAGCTCATTTCCTTTGCTCTGATTTCCCTCTCGACCAAATGAACCAATTATGTTTCATACGCAACCTTAACTTCACATCGATCTAAACCTGGAACACAGTCAGTTGTTAGCGATACGGGATTGATTTGTATATTTGTTTGTTATTTATTTATTTAGCATGAGCGACCCTTGCGAGCGGTGCACATTTTATAACATAAATTAACAATCTTAAAGTTAATAATAAAATTAATTATAAAATAAATACATTATTAAAATTCACAATACATTTTCAATACATAATCTGGTTCACTAAATGTTCATATTAAAATTATTCTAAATTAAAATTAAAATTATTAAAAAAATATTCTATATTATAAAACGGGTGACATAACAAATATTCTTTCAAAATAATTTTAAAATTAGTTATTGTTAAACATTGTTTAATAGAAATAGGCAAATGATTGTAAATGTTTGCTCCAGTATAAATCGATGAATCCTTAAACAATAAACATTTTGGGCCTTTTGGTCGAAAGCTGTTGTTATTTCTTAAGTTATACATCTGCAATTCCTTTACTTTATCTGAGTGTTCGTGTTTCTTATGTACTCCAATGCATATTATGTATTTGTATAAAGATATTACAGTCATGATTTTTAATTTTACGAAGACGTTAGGTTACAATGATTATTATATAAATACATTATGCCCATGCCAACATTCAGCGGTGGAAGACACATTTTCTCATATTGGTTCTGACTTAGTGCTGAGGCAAACATAATGAATTTCATGAATGACATCAAGTAATTCGCCTACTGCATACTTTCCGTTTCTCTTTTTAAGGCAACTTGCCTTGATCAAGAGCGGCAGGTTTCATCCTGTCACTTTAGCTACAGGTTATTTCTTATTGCCCTGCTGAATCTTATCTTCATACAAAATAAATAAAAGTTTTTTGTCAAACGTAATATTCTTAAATTTCTACTTAATTCCAAACGGATTCATTAAGGGCAACACTTTTGGTCTGCCTAAATCATAATACAATTAATTTGTTGTTGTAAAAACTAGTGCAAAATTAATTTGGTAATGTTTTTTTTGTTTGTGAAACGCGTCAAAAGTTAGATCCGACAAAAAATGGACTGGCAAACTGCAACCGCTTCCCGCTTCTCATTACCCGAGTATTACCTAGAACGAACTGAAAGAATGCGAAATACATGCCTGCAGGGCATTTGCAGCTGGCGCCAATTTTAAGCAAGGTGGAGTCGTCTAAAGTTTCGCCTTAAGAAGATGCACCAATGGATAATAGTAACTAATGCAAAACAATATGCTGTTGAATATACACGAGCAGATTTGCTGTGGAAATGAGCTATAATCCCTGTAAAAAAATGGAATCTCCTCCTGTACACTTGGTGGACATGCGTCGAAACGTCGAGATTCTTCTAGCTTCTAGTTAATGGACGTTGTTAGTACTGTGAGGATTCCATAACAATTTCCTAGTACTAGATTCTTCTCTATCTTGTTTTTGTGATCAATGCTCTGCATACCACTGTTAATTCACTGGAGTGTGATGGCATGTGTCGTCATTTTGTCACTGACGTAGTGACGCCGATTTCTCGTGGGATTCGCCATCGGAAAGATAGCTTTTTTCCTTTGTACCGCAGAAAAGCAATCTTCGAATTGATTTGATTTCATTGACTCGAATACAGGGGACATCATAGGGTCCGGGATTTCGAGGTCGTTTCAGAGTTTTCGATCAGCGAGCGTATGCTTCCTTGTTGAATGCATTTTGTGACGACTTAAATGAAGCAATTAGAGTCCATTTCAAAGACGCTTCGTGCTGAGTACGTACAAACTTTTGTTAAATAATATCTGAACTGTAAAGATTTTTTCAGAGTGATTCATAATTGAAAAAATATAGCAGGTTAAGTAAGCAGCGGGGAAAATAGATAAAATAGTTATCTGACTGTCTGACCATTCTGAAATGACTATTGAAAAATCGGCACTAAATTATATATGTCACTCACATTGCCCCTCTTTCATTGTGTGCATACCTGCTGAAACCGATAAGAAACTTTGGGATTTTTGTAGCTGGAGGTGGTGGAAACCGGCGTCAGTGCAGCAGTATAATTAAGTATACTGCTATAAGTTATTCTGTTCTATTATGTCTTGTTTAATGTTTTTTTCTATGTGTGTTGCATTGAATAAACGATTTAATTTGATTTCATATTTCTTAGACTCATACCTCGTGCATTTATTTAAGATATTTTACAAATTTATGCATTAAGCAAATATTTTTGCTCGAAGAATATATTTCGTTAGGATGTAATGGCGGTTAATACGATCGGACACGGCACACCGGCTACATATGTGGCTATGAAGAGAAGGTCCTGGCATGGCACCTTATTTCTTCGGGATATCATGACGGTGGGTGTAGTAATCATCCACCTCCATTTACATGATTAAAGTGTTAACCGCCATGATGTGAAACGACTGTGTTAATAAAGAGTCATGGCGGATATCATGTGAAGCAGCTTTGTAAATTAAAAAACCGTTTTAGGATAGTTGATTCAAAATAAAATTTTGGGAATGTAACTTAAAATGTTGACGCGAAGTAAATAATATAGTAAATTCTGGAGTTGGACATGTGGTTTTATAGGGCACATGCATTACGTGATAAATTTTGATTTGAAAAAGTTTATGCTTTCATAGAGAATATTTTCTTTTTTCATTTTTCATTACAAAGATAGAGAATGTATTTGAATGCACCAATGCAAAAATGCATTTTTTTAAGAATCTGTAGCTATAAACGTGTCGCCCGAGCACCCAGAGAGGCACAACGAATTCGACGTATCCATCATCAATTTTTTTTTTATGTGGCGACATGGTTGGCTAATACCACACCTTCTGTCATGGTATTAGCCTAACACACCACATAAGAACTAGGTGCCATGCCAGGACCTTCCTTATATTGCCCTTATATCCTTATAAAATTGCGAAGCGTCCAAGTTGACAGAGGGCCTGGTCTGAGTTTGGCGTTATCAACATGCCTGTCGACTCACGGTTTGAAATGTGAGTAGTAAGAGGACTACATTTGCTCTTACTATATTTGCTAAATGGAATCTCAAAAATGTTAACGTTGATATAAATAGTGGCATCGCCCTATCATGCCAACAGTGGCATATCCCAATCCTATTCAATAAAGTGTTGTTTGTTCATTTGATCTTTTTTCATATAGCAAAGGAGCGACGTGATTTTTGCATAGAAATCGTTTATGGGCCGGAACGATGCATCGGCCAGTTTTAATACGATTATTTTTCACAAATTGTCCTGAGCGGAGCCGGGTACCGATAACTCTTGAAAGACATTGACGATAACTTAAAAAAACCGGCCAAGTGCGAGTCTGAAGGGTTCCGTGTCATCGAATAAGATTTAACCTGAAAAAATCACTTTTTTTTGTATGGCGGCCCCCTTTATTTTTGATTTAATTAACTTTTCTTCTATTTTTTGTTATAGCGGCATAAATACACACACGCATAAATACAATAAATACACATTCTGTAAAAGTTTCAACTGCCTACCTATTACAGTTCATGAGATACAGCCCTGTGACAGACGGACGGACGGACAACGGAGGCTTAGTAATAGAGTTCAGTTGGCACCCTTTGGGTACGGAACCCTAAAAATTAGACTAGGTTAAGGTTTTAACTGCGTCGCGAGTCACAATGTCTTGGTTCGCGCACTTTCGGCCGAATAAGACTTTCGTGGCGCTTCTGTTCGACCACACTTCCTTGTTCTCGGCTGCAGCTTGGCCACCAGCCAGCCCCTGATGTCCCTGGCCGGGGCTGCCTGCCTGTATCCTCCAATTTTCTGCTCACAATGACCTATAAGTCATTTTCTATGTCCGGAGATAGTGAATGTTTACCAAATTGGCGGTGTTATTCGTGCGATAGTGACCTAGTCCATTTTTAAATGGACTGCTCTCCAGTTCGCCCGCTGTGTGTGCAGTTCGTTCGCTGACTCGCAGGGAAGCGAATAAAGAACTTTTCTGTATGTAGGTTTTAAAAGCTCGTGTTTCTATAAGTACAGGCGTTCTTTGATATCGTAGACTTTATTCTTAAAATTCCAACTTGAACAATCCACTAGGGATCACACTTGGGGTTTCCAGCTCTTGAATAGGTACATGAACCACTGAACCAATATGCCCAAATGAGAATCATGTAAATTCGACTGAAATGTATGTATCCTGTTATATCCTGGTTCAATAAAGAAACTATATAGAAATGGCGGCATGTACTTGCGAATCGCATGCTATCTCGCTTCCACTATATCGCTATCTATACTCACACAGTGCGGTACCGACTGCAAAAAATATCAAATCCGAGCGCGCAGTGATATGCACTCAGTTGCGTTGTTAGGTCGGTATAGTGTTTTACTGGTTGAACTGAACAGAACTATGACTTCTAAAAACCGCAGGAAGATTCTTTGGAGTGTCGCCCGTGAAATTGTGTTTAAAAGTATCGTTATCCTATCATATAACTATGGGCGATAACTGTTTACATGCTCTTAATGTTTAACTATGTTCATGAAATTTTGGATCCTAAAATATTTTGTCAAATTCTACGTCCGTATTTTTATTTTTTGGGTATACCCGTATACTGGAACATTTTAATCAACACTTTCCCTTAGTTTGTTGTATAACATTTCTTCACAGGATTTGTTCCTTGTAAGCGACACTATTGACTAGCGTAATAATACAGGTTGTGTTATTTTTTTCAAAATCAACGAGTTTGATTCCCGGCTAGGGAAACATTTTTTTTTATTTTAAAATTTGTTAAGTTTTAAGGTAGGTAAACGTTAGGTCCTGGAAGACGATTCCGCTAGTTTAATCGCAGTCACCGTACAAAATTGTGCCTTGACCAATGGACAAATAAAGCATATCTTAAAATTTTCAAATCATAGATTTCCTGTGACTTCTCGACAGCCGTTAAGATTTAGCCGATAAGGTTCAGATGAATCTTCTGGACCTAGTGGCATGCAATAATGCCTTTTAATTCATAAATAAATACATTTAAAGGCCCCACAGTTTTATTAACCTTTTCCTTGAAGTAATACAATTTAAGGAAGTAGACTTTTCCGTACTAAACAGGTACGTCACTTATTCCAAGGAATGTAATATGTATTTATGTTTAATCTATCGTGAAATATTACAAAAACCTTAAAACATAAATGTATACTTTGTAACAATAAAATGCTGACCGTACCGTCCGTTGGACAAGTAGCCGCCATTTCTTTATCTTTTCATTAATAATTTAATTAAAAGAAAATTACCAGCTGAAGAATTAGAGAAATAAAATTATTAATTTTGTCTGAAAATAAATGTATAAATTCAATAAAAACTATATCAAAAACAAGAATTAAATACGTACTAGCTAAAATAAAAACCGTCCAGGAGCAGTCGAGACGGGATTGCAGCAGTGCCGGGGGCCCCCGACAACCCTGGTGCCCATCAGACGAGATAAAAAATCTCATCCATGGGCACCGAGTGCGGGAAGGCCCCCATAACGCTCGCTGCGTTCCCCCTCTGGACAGCCAGACTGATGCGTTGGAGGAGGAACGACCCGGCTCGGCTGTCCCCAGACGATTCGCGCAGCCTCTTGCCCAGCTCGCTCAACAATTGCTTTCCGGCTGCGCAAACGGGACCTAAAGTTTCTACTGCGAATGGGATGAAGTTATAATTTTGGCTAATGATTGCCTGGTATTTGGAGATTTTTGCTCTAGCCGCTGTCTCACTGGCAGACCCCGCGGCCCCTGCGGTTGACCTAATATGTGAAGCCGCGAGCGTGTCGACGCAGGTAGACGAGAGCCATACCGTGTGACCAGGGGATCAAGGTCACATATATTAATATTATAAATGCGAAAGTAACTCTATCCGGCGGGATTAACTCTAACGACTAGTGAGTAAGGATGGAGAGGAATCTACATTTTTACGTGGGACCATATCCAGAAAGCCCGCGGTCATAATTGGTTCACCTCGATTATCGGGAAGCAAGGCGTCGCGCCACTCCTCACCACTCGCCACTATCAAATAAAGTAAAGTTAAATCCAAACACAAGTCCGTAGGCTCGCGAAAGCCGGCAAGATCCGCGATTATGATGCCAATGATGAAGTAACTCCAGCTTTTGCAGCTCAGTTAAGTCGTCGGATAAATCGACGATTCCTCCGATAAAAAATCGCTGAGTAATCGTCGCCTTTTGTACGAATAATCGGCTAGACATCCGAAATGTTCCCTCGCGCCTTCCACTCCCGTAATCTGAACTCGATAACAGTCAGCATTTTCCTTCACGGGAGAAGGTTTTTTATTTTTCGAAAAACTTAAAAAAATATTCCAAGGAATGATATGCACTCGCACTCGGCCGTACCATCGCGCGGTCTTCCCGAAGTTGTTGGCAGAGATGTTAGAGCGCCAAACGGCTCTTTTCGCTTAGGCGTGCTCTGTGTTCATGGGAGGCCGCCCGGACACGACAATTCCACTCGCTTCCGTTCTGTTCGTCTGTTTTGTCCATATTTCGTCACTCATTCGCTCTATATGACCAAGCTATTTCAACATACTATAAGAAGAAAGAACTCTTATATACCTTGTATTCACAAAAGAGAAAAGGAAGGAGACGTGTGACAACGCCGCCATATGAAAAAAATGTGCATATGATCGTATGGCACACTGGACACGCGTCGTGTGCCACACTGTTAAAAAATTGCCACCGCCCGCTAATGTGCTCCTGAAATGCGTTCGTCAGGTCAGTTCCCACCAACACAGTCACTGAATAAGCCTCCAATACGCCTGCGACTATGTTTGCTTGTGACATTTTTATAAAATTGGTGACAGCGGGTCTCATAGTGGCGCGCAATTTATTTTTTCGACCTTGGGGGTAGCAGGCGGGAAATGTGAAAGAATATGCGAGGGAATTCGTTGAATTCTGAACCAATCACAATCGTTTATGTCATACCTTCTGCGCTCTTACTGGGTAGAATATTTGGCATCTTGATATTATCTATCCATGTGCAGTTAAAAACGTAAAAAAACCATTGTCAACAAACAAACCTGATACCATTGCTGTCACCAACATGCAACCAGCCTGAGTCGTCAGGACGAAATCGATAAGGATTGTCGTAAATCTCGAGCAGGACATTTATCATGTCTACAGACTGCATTAGCTGGAGGTAGGGGACTCCCAGTCAGTGTCATTCTTACACCAAATTTAGCGCTTCGTTAAAAAAGATTTCGTGTTAAAATTGTTCTATTAATTTACGGAAGGCGGTTCTTGACTCAATTTATTTAATTGGAAGAGAATTCATATTTTAAAGAAAATGAAAATAATCTATAGACACACATTTCCCAATACGCTTGTATTGGGAAATGTGTATTTTTAACATAGACCTAGCATGCGCTCGCAACGCATTATGATTTATGTCTATGATCTATAATAAGACACTTGGTTCAAACGTGTTCTGAAAAAATAAATTATATGCACGACATTAAAACAATTTGTCCCTAAAATGGCGACATACTCATTTTAAATTCCCCACAGCATTAAGGACCATTTTTCGAGATTAAACTTTGAATTTTATAACCGTAATTACCACTGAGAGAGGTCTATTTTACTTAAGACTCTCCGAAATAAAATTGACTAGAGTTTCAATTGTTCCACAAAATTAAGAGGGAATAGGTTTAACATAAATTAATCCGTAAGCGCTAAAAGAGACTGTTCATGCGAAACTTCTATGATTTAGTTAACAACTGTTTCGAAGCCTGAAAGCTTCCTGTGCCATAACTATTCTCGGTAAGCCCGATCCTTCACCCGGAGATTCTAGGGATTTCAGTGTAAGATTTTAGCTGAGAAAATTCCAAGACCTTGTTTAGCATACGTGTTACGATGCTGTCGAAGTGTGGAATACAAACTATAGAATGGGCCGTTCCACTTCTGTTCGGAATTATGTTTTTTTATAGAGCTGTGACAATGTGCCAATGTGACGATTGTACTAGGGAAAAAATCCAAAACATTGTGTAGAAATTTTAATTAAGGCGCTAGACATATTTTTCTTGATCACAAATGCCACGTATTGAAGCAAACATTGATTTCCAAAAAGTGGTTTATAAATATTTTTTTATCAATTAATATTTTTTTTTTATCTACTTATATTTGTATATTTTATAAATTATTGATTAAACACGACATGAATGACAATGAACTAATGCTATCTTAAATTAAATTATTTTGGCGTTTAAATTGGCGAAATACGCAAATGTTTACCGTGGGAGAAATCTGCTCCGTCAAGAGAATTTCGCCCTTTGCTTAATGTACTTTTTCGCACAGATTTATGGGCAGATTTGGCTATTTGGAGAAAGACAGCTATTCAGTTAAAGTTATTCAAAAACTGAATTAGTAAATCTAAATTACAAGATTTCATATTTTCTGACACCACGCATTTTTCGAAATCACATGCCCAATTTCAATTAAATGTAGATGAAAAATAAAATAGGAATTTATAAATTTTGATTTATAAGATTTATTCTTGTAATGCTTTATTTTACGGCTTACGACACTAGTGGGCTACGACGAAGAGTGCTGCTTGACATTCAAAACTTTTTTTTTTAGGTCGATGACGCCCTTTCTAGAAATTTCACGGGGGCTCCAAAACTATGCTTCTTCACACCATGTTTAAAGGACCCAAGGTTGTACCTGGAGGGAAATACCCCGAGAGAACTTTGTTTTTCTGCAGTTTTTGCGGCCTATCCCGCACCTTTAACGCACTCTTCGAATTAAAATGAATGCGTATTTTTCATAAGTCATCATTAAATTATATTTTTCTTTCGTAAATAAATTACTTTTTTAATCGCCCATTACCACCTCAGAGCAAAATGGATTATCTGACAAACGACCGTTTATTTACATTTTACCGTCAAATGTTTTTATTTTCCTTCAATTATTTTACTTCAAATTCGACATCGTGGGGCTTTTTACCCGACTACGGCGAAGCCAAAAGGAAGGGTTATGATATTAGCAGTTTATGTATGCATATTATACGTATCCACCGTAGCGCTTCAACTATTTATCCGATTTTGATGAAAATGCACCTAAATAAATAAAAAAAGGTGAGAAACAAGGTAGGTGCTGTTTGATAAAACCAATAAAACGATGATATTAAACAGCACCTATCTTGTTTCGTACCTTATAGTAGTTGGGTTACAATTTTTCGTAAACATCGTCGTCATCTCATTTTCCAAAGTCGTTAACACTTTTTACCTAACCAAATTCCTCGCCCAAAACGTACCAAAGATCGATTCTCTCACTCTTCTCTCCGTCACACGACGTGAGCCATCCTTCCTTCAGGGTTTCGTGGGACACGACCACAATCGCGCCCGTCTGCCTGGCGACTCGTTATCACATCTCAGCTCACACGGAATCGTGCCGAAATAAAATTACCATTACTCCGAGCGGTTGCACGTGGGCGGGCGGGGGAGGGGGGAGCTTGGGCGGCAGCGAGCAGGGAAGGACGGAAATGGCAACCGAAACGAGTCTATGGGGAAAGCGGCGTACCTACTTTTACATAAAATGTCGGTGGCTCCGGCGATTGAGTTCGCTTACGAATTTGCTTGGCCGGACCGGGCTATTTTACTCGTAATTTCGAATTCGAGTAATACGGACGAGCGGCCGTTTTGGTACTGCTGTATAACCCAGTAACTAATAAAGAATTCGAAACTGCATGTCAATGCAAAGGAAAAAACATTGTTTAACTATTCAGAAGTTCGTGTTTGTGGTCACTAACTTCGCCCAATTGATGGATACGGCAATAACAAAACGGCCGCTCGTCCGTTGTAATCTAACTCGAAATTGCCAGTAAAATAGCCCGGTACACACGCAGCGTGGAATGTTCTCGAGTTCCAAGGAAACGTAAGAAATTCACAGGATGCTATTTGGTGCAACGAATATTCAATGTTGCCCGTCCCAAATTCGTTAGCGATCTTACTACAGTTAGTAGTTTTCCACGAACTCATCGATACGCTGCCACCATACGAATACGTTTCGATCACCACTAACGTCCTTCCATGCTCACCGTTGGGTGGGGTTGCGAGAGAGCGCTATTAGCCTATTTGCAAACATTTTGAACATTATACAAAGACCTGGATATTTATTTTAGGGCCCATTAAGCGTTTAGCGGGAACGTTACGCTCTGATTTTGTCGGAAGCTCTTGTTGCTCGGAGCCGAACGAGAGGGCAGCGACCAGGCAGCGACACACATTTTGAAGCATTGTTATCATGTTTAAAAAAAATTAAGATAAATTATCGGCTCGGACATTCACCTGCTCGCTACTGTAATTAAATGGACACGCAGACGAATACGAAATATTCTAAATGGATAGTATTCAGGGAACCATTCCCCAAAGCAAAAAAGAATGTTCCTTGTCCCTTTTATCAGCAACGCGTAGAGGTATTCAGTTGAAATTAATATCAAATTATTAGGTCCAAACAAAAACTATTCACATTAACAAAAAATATTCAATTATGTCGCATATTATGAAACACGCAAATATATCCAAACCTGTACATAGTTCTTTCCGTTGTTCTAGAATCATGAAAGGAGAATGGCCAAACCCGTTTCCAATGTTCCACAACTTGTGTCATCCCGAAAAGTATATAGAACATTAACCAACTTAACTTAACAACCAACCAAAGTATTTTAGAAATTATTGTATATCTTTAGATTACCCAAAAATAGCCGGGGAAAGAATCTACCCATATATATTCACTAATTGTACGGGCGCTCGTCGTATCGCGCGTGGTCTGAGGCGAGGGAAACACCTATACATTAATTTGAGTTTCAGCGACATCTACATTTGAAGCATTGTAATCAGATTTTGAAAATAATCTGAAAAAGTATCGGTCGTAACATTCGTCGGAAGCAGGAACTAACCTAACCTAACCTAACCTAACCTATCACGTGTATAGGTTATGTGCGGTATGCTTATGAGGCATGCCGGCATACACTAAATGGCGTATTTTAAAGTTACTACATATTCTTACGTGTCATTGGAGTTCGAGAAATTCAGTATTAAGCGAATCCATAAGCGAACTCACTTGCTGCCGGTTCCGTTCTTGTAAAAGTGGCTACGCTGCCGCCCCCATAAAAACGAGTTTCTGTTGCTACTTCCGTCCTTCCATGCTCTCTGTGAGGTCCTGGCGTACACCATATAGCGCGATTAAAAAAAAACACACAATACTCTGAATTGGTCGAACCCAGATTGAGCCCGTCTTGAGGCAATTGGGGTTCATACACGTTTACAGATTCTACCCACGTACGGAAGAAACATTATTGACAAATTATTAGTGTCCAATAGATTATTTTAGTGACATTTAATTATTAAAACCTATAATTGGTTGATATATTTATGGATCTTGAGAAATACCTACGTGTTTAAATATTTTAAAACCGCAAAAGCTGAGTTTTGGTGAGCTGTAGAGGCTTCTTCCCGAGAATTAGTTCGACAAAAGTTATGGCATTCGAAAGTGGACACCAAAAACTATATAATGAACCTGAAACTATGGAGACACAATTAAAAAAAGTTGGAAACCGCGGCCCATAGTGATCTTGCCATTCTCCTTTGGCAACGAGCAAGCTGTCACAGCAAAAGTCAAGGACTAAATAAGAAAATTCCTAATTTGCAATGAAAAACTTACATTTGCAGTTGAATTTGTGCGCAACCTCCAAATCCGAACAAAAAGCAAATCCACAAGGCAGCTGGCGCTAATTTTGCGCATTGATCCTTTTAGAAGTTCGCAGATTTGAATCCATCTAGATCCGGCCACAATATTTTTCTGTTTTTATTCAAAGTTTCGATGTTATGCCTCAATGTTATTACCGCTATTCTACTTACAATTCATGGGAAACGGTAATGTAAACATTAAAACATACAAATATCATCAAAGTAACAAACATGTATACGCGAACTCGTATTATTTACCCTCGAAACCAATTTCACGTTACCACATAGTAGTAATTAGTACAACGTTACCACGTAAAATGTAAATGAGTTTTCTTTCATCCTCGCTTTCATCTCATCTCTGCCGATATTGTTTTATTTATGTTGTTTAACCGAAAATGTTTGGCGACTTTCGATTGAATGCTGTGTAACACTCGACGCTCGTCAAACTATTTTACTAAAATGAATTTAACTTTTTGGATTGTGATTTGAAAACTTTTGCCATTGTTCGTAAAATTAATATATAGCTAGGATTCGTTTGCATTTTCAGCAGAGAACCAATTTAATTCAGTGTATTGTGCGTCAATTTGTATTATTACCTACCATATTACTGTTACTAATGTTTGTGATTTTGTTACACGTATTATATCGATACCTGAGTTCTAGAGGGCAATAACTCGATGTTTTGCAGTTTTGAATTATGAATGATGTCTTAAGGCTGTTCCGACCCATATAAAGTTGTTTGCACACATAACGCAAAAAGTATTGCACTTTAAGCCACGATTTAATAATAAAAGTTTAATATAGGCATATTACTTGCAGCGAAAACAATTTCACAATTTCAGGATTATTGGTTTTGTTACAATTTATTTAAATACGATTTTTACTTAACAGCGCCATCTGACGGTGTACAACTTCTAATCGGCAATTACAACGAAACCATTAAGCATGTTCCGACCCATACAATGTTTTTTTTACACAGAACGCAAAAAGTATTGCACTTTAAGGCACGAATTCGTCAAAAATATTAAATATAGCCATAGTAGTTGCAGCGAAAACATATTCACAATTTCAGGTTTGATGGTTTCGTTGTAATTGCCGATTAGAAGTTTTACACCGTTAGATGGCGCTGTTAAATAAAAATCGTATTTAAATAAATTGTAACAAAACCAATAATCCTGAAATTGTGAAATTGTTTTCGCTGCAAGTGATATGACTATATTAAACTTTATTATTAATTCGTGGCTTAAAGTGCACTACTTTTTGGGTTATGTGTGCAAACAACTTTATATGGGTCGGAACAACCTTAAACCTGAAATTGTGAATATGTTTTCGCTGCAACTACTATGGCTATATTAAATATTTTTGACGAATTCTTGCCTTAAAGTGCAATACTTTTTGCGTTTTGTGTAAAAAAAACATTGTATTGGTCGGAACATCCTTGAAGGTTTATTCTAAAAGATCAAAAACCGGCCAAGTGCGAGTCGGACTCGCACACGAAGGGTTCCGTACCATCGCACAAGATTTACAAAAAAAAACACGTTTTTTGTATGGGGCCCCCCTTTAATTATTATTATTTTATAATGTTACCTATTTGTTGTTATAGCGGAAAAATAAATACATAATCTGTGAAAATTTTAGCTTCCTACCTGTTACGGTTCATGAGATACAGCCCTGTGACAGACGGACAGACGGACGGACGGACGGACGGACGGACGGACAGCGGAGGCTTAGTAATAGGGTTCCGTTTTCACCCTTTGAGTACGGAACCCTAAAAATGAACTGGTTGGTGAACAGAAGGGGCAACTTCAACCATAGTTTCATCCAAAGCGCTGGTACCAACCCGGGCTCACCCGGGTACCACCTAGTAGGGGAAGGGGACCTACAGTTTTACATGGGTTCCGGACCATGGAACAGCTCGCATTCGTATCAAAATGCACATATCCAAATCAGAAAGAGAAAGAAAGTGGTATATGACCAGCGCGAGGATTTGAATCCATACCACGAGCTGTACAATGTGTGTGTCTTTGGTAACTTCATATATTTAAATAGTCAAATAGTATACTTGATGATACCATGATACATTTTATTAAAACTTTTCTCATTGGAAAGAAAGTCAGACATTTTTTAAAAGTTAAAATTGGTCTCCCTAGTACTTCATTCAGTACAGCATTCTCGTTTTGATGTCCCTTTTTCAAGAACATTGTTTTCACTTTTGACCCTTGCTTATAAATATGCGCATATTTTATACATTTCAATCGATATTCTCATTTACATAAACCAACATACTCTTATCGAAATATGTTCATGATTGTTTTGCGACTAAAATGGTCCTTTTATCATATTTAAACAAGCTTACAGGGTTCAGGCTTTATATGGCTAGATGTTTAAGTAACTGCAGATGTAGTTAATTAAAATATTCCTTCATGGACGCAGTTGCTCCACTTAATTGTAACTGCCTGCAACCAGGTTATTCTATCTCATAAATGACTCAAATCTTGACATCGTGATCGAAGCAGATATTTTGGATTTGGGCTCACTTATATCGTTACCATGTCAGCTCCGTTGCGTATTTCTAGACTAGGAGGTCGCGACAAAAATGGTAACGATAACGTAAATGGCTGAAACTGTGCTCACAGGATAAAGACCAACCCTCTGAAGCTAAATGTGTCAGTCTGCCTGTGCCAAGTGGTTGCGTTACCTAGATAATGCGCCTGAAAAAGTAGTTATCGTTACAACAAAAATAAATGAAAAGGTAAATGGCTGCAAATAATGCAGCATAAAAGTATCAGTACATACTTACTTAGTAATATCAAAACTGAACAAATCCTTGTTTGCATTTCGTAGTTATAAGCGATTTAGGTTACAGATGTAACTTTACGTATGTTTAAGTATTTAATTGAAAAACCGACTGGTTATTGTTGTATAATTATTGGGTATCAATATTCCAAAACCATCAGCATATTCATCAGCAGGTACATACCAACTTCTATTTTATATAGCCAATCTAGATAACGCAACCACTTGGCGCAGGCAGACTGACTTATTTAGCATCGGAAGGTTGGTCTCTAACATGTGAACCCTGATTCAGCCATTTACCTTATCGTGACCAAAAATGTCGTGACCTCCCGGAATATTCTATCTTAGCTCTATCCTTCTACTTATTGTAAGATTTACAATAAAATTTATTTTTCCTGTCTTAGTGAAGCCTGTCTTATTTAATAAAGTCTGGATGTTTCCAGTGCCAAAGGTATCAATCCCCAGCCGAAAGAACTTAGCACTTGCGAGTACATCGTAATTTATAGGCCTTCGAACTAACAAGGGGCCGCAAAAACCATGCCGGCCGGCCAGGTGCCTCTTGCCACCATGTTTAAAGGACCCCAAGTTTACCGACCTTATAGATAAAGCATCTAGAGGATCGGAAGGTTCTCTTTCCGGGGCTGTTGACAGTGAATTTTTTTATGCAACCTCACATGGATGGCTAATGCCACACAACTACCGCTATGATGTTAGCACAATAAACTACATTCCCTATTTCCCGAAGGAATTAGGTGCTATGCCAGGACCTTCCCTTTATGAGCACGGCTACATTGGACTGGATGGAAAACACGGACAATTTCTTTCAAAATCTTTTCATCCAATGCGACCCGGGTGGGCTTAAAACCTACCACCTAGTAGGGGAAGGGGGACCTACAGTTTTACATGGGTTCTGAACTTTTTTTTTTTTTATGCGACCTGACATGGATGGCTAATACCACACAACTACCGTTATGATATTAGCCCAATACACCACATTCCCGAAGGAATTAGGTGCCATGCCAGGACCTTCCCTTTATGAGCACGGCTACATTGAACTGGATGGAAAACACGGACAATTTTTCATTGCCGCTTCGACCATCTTTTCATCCAATGCGATGGTACCAACCCGGGCGGGCTTAAACCCTACCACCTAGTAGGGGAAGGGGACCTACAGTTTTACATGGATTCCGAACCATGGAGCAGCTCGCATTCGTGACGAAATACACTTATCGAACTCTGAAAGAGAAAGACAGTGGTGCAAGTTGGTATTGAACCCGGGCCTCTGGTACGCTAGGCCAGTCCCCGCGCCACTAGGCTACGAGCCGCGAACTATGGAGCACCTCGGGATAGCACGGCAGGATAGTATCGAGTTCTAGGAGCCAAGCATGTAATTAGATGAATCGTCAAAATAGATGCGAACAATACTCCACGCAACATCTTATCTGCGCCGTCAAAGAAGAAAGCAAGCGCGAGAACGGTTCCGAAGCAACCTCTCCGGAAGGAGAAGCGCGGACGCAAACTGCCGAGCCCCGGACACGGTTTAAAACTTACTTGCGAAATTGTTAAAGCGACCAAGTAGCCCGCTCAAATATTGTGTTTACAATAGATGAAAATCCCTTTATATATTTAGAGGCGCGCGGCTGCCCCGAGCGCCAACTGCTCGATCAATCTTGCCGTCCCACGCGCGGACCGCTCTTGTTCGCGCGAACACTTTTTGCGTGTCACCCGCCGGCGGTACACTTCGCACGGTGCACGAGTGTGCTCATTGCACTCGCCGAAATCTATTGTATTTAAAGTTTATATAAAAAATATGTTCGCATTATGTTAATGATTCTTTATATTGTTGTTTTTAAAGTTAAAAAAAAATATGTTCGCATTATGTTAATGCTTCTTTATATTGTTGTATTTAAAGTTAAAAAAATATGTTCGCATTATGTGGAAGCTTCCTCTTTATTTTCATTTCAGTTATCATAAATCTTAAGCTTTCGCGTTTTTCACACATTATTAATGTTCTTAAGCGGGGCTTACGCGAACTGAAGGCGAGCTGCTTCAGTTCTCCCGTGACCACGATTGGATGCAACTCCTTTCGAAACGTCGGGTTTAAGAAAGGTATTTAAAAGTTATCTTTCTTCAAAATTGTTCGCGTAAGCCCGCCCCGCTTAAGAACATTAATAATTCATTTAAGTTAGTCTGTAAATTAGTCATGTTCGTTCCAATTTCGATGAAAGGCCTAATGTTTGCTTGAACCGTTAAATATATTTCTAATCTAGGTAGGTGTTGTGTATCTGAATAGTGTAAAATATTGAAATGAGCCCAATCTTTTGGAAATAAGGTGGATCCTAGTTCTATGGTCAGAATCTAGGAACTTTTTATTGAGAAAACCGCGGTTTTCTCAACAAATCGCTTTGATTTTCTTGACGGAAACCCTTAAATCATTAAAATACCGTGCTCCGTCGGGAAAGTAGCTTAGACAACCGCTATAAAAACGGCGTTCTTGAATAAAATATTCCTGATTCCTGAGAACGGAATTCCAAGAATAGGCAACGCCCGCATTACTTGTGTACGGTTTTTTTAATTTTACCCCTATGCTCTTCTCGGGGACGCATCATAAAGTCCAAAAAGCACAAAGTCCAAAACCCATACCGTCCAAAACACTTATGAATACGAATATTTTCAATTTGGTTAGGTTAGGTTAGGTTAGGTTAAGTTAGGTTAGGTTAGGCTAGGTTAGGTTGATTATATGCATGTTATAATACAGACGAAAAATATATACTTTTGGACGTTCTGGGTTTTGGACTTTATGCTTTTTGGACTTTATGAAGGCGACCCGTTTTTACACGCTTTTATTTAAATTGTAATGTTTGTATATATGTACAAGCTTTTTTAACATAAACATAAATCGTATAATGTTATAAGTCGATGGGTTTGATTTAATTTAAAGTTTATATTCTTCTTTTTAGAGAATCTAAGCAAACTCTTGTTTGTAAAAAGTTTTTTTTTAATATTTAATAGTTCCTGTTTAGATTGTTATAATTATCAATACTTAAAAGATATTTTCAACAGAGTTAGCATTATTGTATCTTATTCGTATACAGTTGAAACATTTATTAATAGTATTAATTTTTATGCATAGACACGGGTTATTAAGTTCACGATGGCTTTTACACTACTATACATATTATTGTATCCTGTGTGAAAAAAAAAAGTATGAGCAACTTTGTCAGTTCAGTAAGTTTTATTTCTACTCTATTTGCACTGAAGGTTGCTGTTTCTTTTGTTCTTGTTATTTTCCTTAAACTGTTATGACCAAACATTTTCTGGCAGTAGCATTTATATCTAAGTGTAAGTATGTATTTCATCACTGCGGACGGAAAACTCGTAAAGTTTTTTTACGGATTATTCTATACTAAGTTCATCGAAACCTCTGAACAATCCGTTTTTGACATAACTTAGTGTAGTTTGACTATCAAAAAAGTTTAAATAAATGAAATGAAATGAAATTCAATAATAATCATAAAACTCATAAAAACGAACGTAAACTGTTAGTGTACAGAAGAATCTTGCAACACTCGAACTGTACCGAGATGTAGGCATCACATCCAGCGGCGGCGGGGGTGTAGGCAGGGGTGGGGGCGGGCGGGGACGCGAGCGCGCCGCCCACACACCTGGAGTGCCCGCGCGGCCTTCCCTGATTGTTGTTCAGCATGAAAGGCACTCAAATAAATAGGGGAATGAGGGATTTCAGACATTTGCATTTAAATCGTCGGAAATATTTACCGGCTTGGTGCTGCGAAAATATGTAACATTTTAATGTTAATTTACACGTGGCCTCGTTCCATGTGTATACATTTATAAATATATGTAAATAAAATATCAAAATTGGGATATTATCTTATAGAATTAGGACGCAAACTTTACAAAAAATATTAGATCCTACTCAAAATTCATAGGTCTAATATTTTCTACTTTAAAGTTATGATTCTGTGATACCATGGAACATTTAGAAAATAAGCTATTATTCTAATTAAAAAAAAGTTTTTTTGATGCATGCTCACAGGCCTAAGAAGCCGTATATAAAATAAAATAAAATAGAGACAAATGAACACATATCACACGTTTCCGACGTTTCGATTCGTCACTGAGAGCGCGCACCTGACAGGTCGTCGATCTCACCCAAATTGAATTTATGTCTGTACAAACTGTTCACTCGCTTGCCGACTTTGTTATCTTGAGTTCCCTCTCGGTAAATATATAATACGGCACGGTACCTTTATAACCACAAACGCTTATTCAAGCAATAATTTTTTATGGAACTGGACATGGCTGACTTTCATAGTATTTTTTTTATGATTTTGGCCTAATTAACATTAACATTTGGCAATTAGCTACCATTCAGTGTCTTCTTTATAGTGCATAGCTACAATGAACGAATTGAAAGGAAGAAAGTAAAGGAAAATATACGATATAACCACGGAGGAGGGAACCATAGAGAGGAGATGGTCTAAGACTGGGTCTGTGTCCACCAAGTGGGTTTCTACGTCACAGCCCGCGTGATAAGAAGGCCTGGCTTAGCGTCATTCGCGACATGGCGCTGGCGGTGTTAGGTTGTGGGACAATATTATGGTCTGATTGATGATCTGGCGATTTAAAACGCTGGGTGTAGCACTTCTGAGCGCGTTTGGGTTCTGGATGGGTGACCATTTTCAACCGTTGAGGCCGTGGTTAAAATTCCACGTAAAAGTGTAGGTTCCCTTCCTTGGATTAACCATGTCAGGGTTAGTACCATCGCATTTAATGAACGGTGGTCGAACCGCCCGAAAATGACCGTGTTTTCCATCCAGTTTAATGTAGGCGAGCAATGTCAAAAAGTTCCTGGCATGGCACCTAATTCCCATATGGTGTGTTAGGCTAATATCTGACGATCAGTTTGGTATTAGCCATCCATGTGCAGTTACATAAAAAAAACAAATAGTCTCCATAGGGCGTCGCGACGATCGTCATTTGTCAAACATATGTCAATTGTTTGTAATTTTTTTTACTCTTGCCTCTACCTTTTTTCACCGGAGATCAGTTAAGTCAGGTTGTAAACTAATCTTGTCATAACGAAGATTTCCATAGATTGGGTGTGGCACTGCAAGGATATGTCATGTAGTAATTTTGTATTTAATTTAATCGTCAAATTATAAATTTGGTGAAATTCTATGAAAAGAAAAAAAAAACCCGTCTCTTTCAAATTTATGGAATGCTTCATTCATTCTCAGCTCATAATATAATTCATCATATAGTAAATCAAATTAAATAATCAGAAAATAAATGGACTGATCTCAAATTAATGAGATAGCGGCATGGAGGTAACTTATTCACCTCCACATTTCGTATACTTAAAATCATCAAGAAACTGAGTAGTTAGTAAAATTCGACGTTTTCATTCAAATGTAAACTAGTCCTTACTCGCTAAACACCCATATCTTAGAATACACAAAAACCGGTGGAACATAAAACAATCTTAGGTAGACATAAGTGTGGTCTCCCCAAATGGAACTCAATGCCCCCGTTCAAAAGCTGCGTCGACCGACGTAAAGCCTCGTGTCTAAAATCCATAAGGCGGGTAAATACTTCCGAATTGGATCGGAGCAACATCCGTCTAGACTAGGAAGTCGCGACAAAAATAGTGACGATAACGTAAATGGCTGAAACTTCTTTTCGTCGGTCTTTATCCTGTAAACCCACAGGATAAAGACCGACCCTTTGAAGCTAAATATGTATGCACCGAGTGGTTGCATTACATAGATAAGGCGCCTGAAAAAATAGTTATCGTTACAAAAAATATATAAGGAACAACTATGGCTGCAAATAATGTAGCATGAAAGTATCACATAATAACATACTTGCTCAGTGAAACTGAACAAATCGTTGGTTGCATTTCGTAGTTAAATGCGATTTAGGTTACAGGTACAACTTTAGATAATTTTAAGTATTTAATAAAAAAACCGTCTAGTTATTTTTATATAATTAATAGGCATCAATATGTCCAGACAATCAGTATTTTCATCAGCAGGTACATACCAACATGTATTTAGTGAAGCCAATCTAGATAACGCAACCACATGGCGCAGGCAGACCGACATATTTAACATTAGAGGGTTGTTTTCTAGCCTGTGAACTCAGACTCATTTTTGGTCACGATAGGCGTGACCAAAAATGTCGTGACCTCCCGGAATAGTCAGGGAACGCGAATCGGGCTGGTGTTTGCGGAGGACAAGTCCGCGCCGAACAAACAAACACAGAGGCGCACTTCTACAACGCTCACTTCTAGCACGCCGCGCCGCCGCCGGTGTGGGGGACCATAGAATAAGAAACGACGGCATTGGCGACATAAACTCATCTGCAGGTCTATTCCTGGCATTCAGTAATACGGAATCCTGAGTCTAGAAAACCGCTTGTATAACGATTTTCAAAGCGAGGATTAAAACAACTATGCTCCGGAATATTTTCGTCGAGAAAATCGCTTCGAATACCACTACAAAAGCGATCAGGATTCCTGATTCCTGAATGCCAGGAATATATCTGCTGTATAGCGGCAGCGTGTTGTAGCATGTTTTCGAAACGCTTTTATTACTGTACAATCGCCCTAGAATTATGACATTTCGGTTCAACATAGCAACACCAGATCTCCCGCGCAATTCGTAGCGAGTCAGCATTCTCTTTCTCCCTCGCAGGCGACCTCAACGAATGGCGCCTTTGGCGGGCCAATCACAGCGCTTAGCACCGCACCGACACCACCGAAAGTACAGTGGTTGCAAAGCGCGCGCCAGGCCTTCAATAACTAGACTGAGCAAGCCAATTCAAGCAAGCATAATTCTAGGGCGATTGTACAGTAATAAAAGCGTTTCGAAAACATGATACAGTATTCACGTTTAGGTAACTGTAACGCCGGCCAGTAAGTTCGCTTGGTAACTCGAGAACATCCGGGGGGTTAACATGGTAAGCTGACTCGCCAGGTGAACTGGCGGTGATTGATTGAATCTGACATTTGGTTGGATTTGGTACCATACTATTTGGTAACTTTAGTTCACTTGGCTCATTGACATGACGTGCTTTAGTTACTCGTAGGTACGAAATGAAATGACTAAAGCGAATTCTCGGTTCATTGGGCTTTACCATGGTTAATTAACTCGCCGGGTGAACGGTCAAACGACGTGTTATTGGTAACGGTCAAACGACGTGTTATTCGGCCAAGTGAACTGAGATTTACCAGTAAGGATGGTGCGAGTTGCAACTAAGCGTCAGATTTAATAACTCTTTTGACTCGGCCCGGCCTCAAGGCAAATTCCGCTAATAGATAACTCCACTTTCGAGCGTTAGCGTTATGAGATTGGTATTGGTACAATTATGTGTGATTATTATTATATTACTAGCTGCGGTACCCGGCTCCGCTCGGGTCCATGTCGTTTTAGACTGATGTCGAGCTGAATTATTTCCTAGAAGATAAAAAGTAGCCCAAATGACTAGTCGAAAAGGCTGGTCAATAGCGATGTAATTTATCTGCTACTTTTTAATCATCACGGATGGAGCCGATATAGCTTAATTAAATAAGAAATATTATAACATTTCCATTTATAATACATAGGGCACACTATGAGTTTTCAAAATTTAAAAAATATCGAAAAAAAGTAATTAAATATTTAGGTATTATAACGCATAGGGCCGAGTGCACGAAAGGGCAAAAAAACTAAATCATCGTCAACTTAAACACGTCACTTTGCATAGAGAGTATGGAAAGAACTGTATGCGGTTCACTAAAAGTGACGTGTTTGAACATTGTTTACTTATCCCTCTCTTCGTGCAATCGGTTCTTAGGCTGTTTTGTCTTGTTTGTTTTGTCTTACTGTCACTTGTTTTTGCATTGTGGCGTCATTTAAAAAATGCGTGTCTATATCACCATGGTATTAACTTATGAAAATTTTCGTAGCATGACTTTTTACGATTTTAAGTGTAATTTGACAGTTTACAAAGCCTTGCTCGGCTTCAAACTGCTTTTGGCGATAAAACACTATGAAAGGCGACTATCGCGTCAATCTTGTGACTAATTTTGTGATGGTAAGCTTTATACAACAAAAAGATAAATGATGTGCGCCGTAAAATAAAACAGACAGGCATGCAGACTGTCGCATTGGAGACTGTGAATAGTGATTTGTATAACACCATCTGTTTGATGGAAGTAAATGACGAACAGTAAACAGCAGAAATAACAGTAAACGCAGCATCATCTTGTATCACAACAATGCCAGTTCTCAGACGGGCATGCAGACATACGAATTTTCAAAGGTTAAAAACGTAGAACTTATGAGTAATCCTGCATACAGTCCCGACCTGGCACCTTGTGACATTATTCTGTTCCCAAAATATTTTAACCAATACCTGGCCAACGATTGTCATCACCAGAAGAGGCTGTCGAAGAGTACCAGGTTCACCAGGATTTTCCCGCAATGACACTTCCACATTCAAATGGATCTAAAACACGACAATATTCATGCCCATTAAAAAAACCGGCCAAGTGCGAGTCGGACTCGCACACGAAGGGTTCCGTAACAACCTACAAAATTTAACAAAAAAAAAACACTTTATTTGTATGGGGACCCCCTTTAATTATTATTATTTTTAAATTTTACCTATTTGTTGTTATAGCGGCAAAATAAATACACACTCATGAGATACAGCCCTGTGACAGACGGACGGACGGACGGACGGACGGACGGACGGACAGCGGAGGCTTAGTAATAGGGTTCCGTTTTCACCCTTTGGGTACGGAACCCTAAAAATTGATATTTATTGACGAATTCGAACTCACTCTTGCCCTGAATGAGCCCCTAGATCACCGGTATGCAACACCATCCTAGCTGTAGGCTTAATAGTCCTGCTTTTGACAGTGGAGTTCTTCGCGCAGGATCATAGGCTTCATTCATGAGGATATGCTTGGGTATTTTCCATTTCATATATCCATATGCATATTTTTAACCGACTTCAAAAAAGGAGGAGGTTCTCAATTCGTCTGTATGTTTTTTTTTTGCTTTTTTACATTTGTTACTTCATAACTTTCGCCTGGGTGAACCGATTTTGATGATCATTTTTTTATTTAAAAAGCTGATGCTTCCCATGTGGTCCCATTTTTTTATATTTGGTTTAGTTCTGACAATGATATCCATGAGAAAATCATAAAAGTCTTAAATTTTTATTAATTAAGTGCCCGAAAAATGGGCGAAAAATTTAACCGATGTCGATGATTCTTTTTTTTATTGGAAAGGACGTGTACAAATCAGTTAGTGTTCATCAGATTCACTAAAAATAAACAAATAAAAAAAACTTTTAACAAAAACCGGCCAAGTGCGAGTCAGACTCGCACACGAAGGGTTCCGTACCATCAAAAAAAAAAAAACACGTTTTTTGTATGGGAGCCCCCTTTAATTTTAATTATTTTTTAATATTACCTATTTGTTGTTGTAGCGGCAAAATAAATACACACTCTGTGAAAATTTCAGCTGTCTACCTGTTTCGGTTACTGAGATACAGCCCTGTGACAGACGGACAGACGGACGGACGGACGGACGGACGGGTGGACGGACAGCGGAGGCTTAGTAATAGGGTTCCGTTTTCACCCTTTGGGTACGGAACCCTAAAAACAGGTGCGTTTTCTTATACCTAGTTTGAAGATATTATGGGTTACCCATACACATTTTCATACGTTTCAAGATTTTCTTTGAGACAAAAGATAGTTCCCCATGCCAGATTTAATCCTGTTCTAGCCTATACAAAGTTTTTGTACACAAAAGCAAATAATATAATTATAAAGTTATATAATGCCATAGTAAATAGTTCGGGCGAAAATATTTGCAGAATATCGGTCTGGTTTTTCTTTTATCTTTTCAGAATTTCTGTTTACAGCGCCATCTATGATGTAACCAATATAACGCTGTACAACTTCTAATCGCTAATAATAATGAACTAAATAAACGCCTCTATCCGGGTAGAGATAGCGCTGTAAACCCAACGTCTTCGCCCAAAGTTTCGAAAGGAATTGCATATCAATGTCAACGTCAGCGTATGATTAAACGTCACTTTGTATGGACAGTATTGAAGGAACTCCATGCGGTTCGCTAAAAGTGATGTGATTGAACATTGATTAACTCAGGTACAGGTCAGTTGTACTCGGGAACAAAATTTATCGCACTGACTACCATGAATTAAAATTGTTCCTTAGGAAAATAGTTTTGCCATTAAACTATTACGTAAAAAAACCTGAAAAAAAATTAGATCTGTTATGTCGAATCCAGGTAATAATTATATGCGAGATTAAAAAAAATTTAAAAACATATTGAGATTTCAGGATTCGAACGAGAACCGTCCCTCGAACAAAATATATTCGAAACATTCGATTATGCGCGCTACGCCAACCGGCTTTCTACGTTTAACGCGAAAATTGTTAATCGGTTCTGGCAAAATGACGCCGTCATGCGGGTATTAATTTTGTTTAAGAGTAATTTCATTGATATTGCTCAGCCCTTAGAATATTTAGCGAGATGGTATGTATCCTAGTGTGAGCCTAGCGATATTTTCTGTAAACTCTTGCATGTGTAAACGCATGTGGACAGACGTTCCCTTTTATATAATATATAATATTTATTACGGAGTTTACCTCGAACATGTGGACAGATGTTCTCTTTTATATAAGTAGAGATAAGTCTAATCCATGCTATAATTATTATGTGCGAGACCCCATAAACAATAAAATGTAAAAAACAAAAAAAAATTGAGGCTATCAGGATTCGAACCTATAGCCTCCCGAACAAAATACATATAGAAGAGTCGGTAATCCGCCCTGCGCTATCCGCTTTCTGAACATTAGTGCGAAAATAGTGAATCGTTGAATGACGTCGCAAGTAACGCCACCATACGCCACGGCATGGTATTAATTTTGTTTAAGAGTAATTTCATTGATATTGCTCAGCCCTTTGGATATTTAGCGTGATGGTATGTACACTAAAGCGTCCCCAGCGATGCTCTCTTTAAATTGGTTTAAATCGCATCTTGATCTGTTTTGTGGTTACGGAGATTACCTCTCACATGTAGACAGACGTTCCCTTTTATATAAGTATAATAATATAATAATAAAGATTAGTTTTTTATTACTTATCTATTAGCGGACTTACCCTTCAGAAAAAATCCATACTAACTCCGCAGGAGTTAACAAATTCATACGCTAACTGACCTGCCGTCAGTTTTTCAATAAAACGTTACGCTAAATTGTCGTTATACGGATGCATTTCGGTTGCCACTTCCTCCCTTCGTTACTCTATCTATGTGGGGGACCCTTCAGTGACGGCTTCGAAATTGCTCTGTCGCTATTCTTCAGTGGAAATAGAGCAAATAGGAAATATTTAGAAGGGTCGTAAGGTAGAAAGGTACTCTGAAGGGAACATAAATTTGTACAATTTTACGTTCGGCGGTCGGCGCCAGTTTAAAGAAATATAGGGACCTGTTTCCCTTTATAAGATACATTAACGACGAAAGTATGTTTTTTTTATAAAAAACCGGTATGGGTGGCGGTGCTGAGGACCAAAGGTGCTCAGATAAGGCAAACATACCTCGACTCGTGAAACCACGCTCAGCAAGGCACTATGCCACCGGATTTGCGGACTATCGCTGAGTTATCGAGCTTGTTCAAATTACGCTTGAAAACTCCCAGGTTATAGGTATGAGGAAAGGTACCCGCCGTCAGAGAGTTCCATATCCTGGCGGTGCGGTAGAGAAATGAGTCCAAGAAACAGTTCGTTCTCAAAAGCCTAATGTCAACCACAAGGGGGAGCTCTGAGTCTCTGCGGCGGGTGCTCCGGATATAGGTAGTATGGGGATTGGGGAGGACGGAGGGATGCAAGTTACACAGAGCAACGTCCATGGTAGTACCTGTAGAACAGACTGAGTGACCCCACAAACCGTCTGTGGCTCAGTGACTCCAAGCCAGCGGTGAGTTGTGGGTCCCCAACAAGTCGGACCGCTCGGCACTGAATTGAAACCAAGGACGCCAGCAGGTCCTGGGGACTACCTTCCCATATGTGGCTACAGTATTCTATCACCGGCCTTATCTGTGATTTATAAAGAAGAAGTAGTTGTACCGGTGAAAAGAACCTTTTGCAACGGTATAGCATCCCCAGTTTCTGCGATGCAATTTTGGCGTCGGCTTCAATAAATCCCCGAAAACCCACGTCTTTCGAGATGTTGCAACCCAGTAGTCCAGGTGATCTGAGACAGGTATGACGGACGCTGGGAAATTTTCTAGGAGCGGAAAGGGTTCTACCTTGGCAGAAAAAACACAGCATTGGGTCTTGCTAATGTTGAAGACGACAAGGTTCTCCTGGCTTCAGTTCGAGAACAGTGTCCACATTATTTACCACAGAACGTTGCGCCTCCATACATGGGCTGTGTATCTCTGCTCTTCCAATCCCTGACATACCCCCCATGCTCTGTTCTGTCATCAGCGTAACAGCCGAGAGACAGGTGATAAGAAAATGTGTTCGATAGAATAATTAAGTTTAAGGTAATTTTTGTAAACCTATTTCGGTCGGAAACGACAAAGAATGTACATCCCGCCCCTATCGACAAAAGCTTTCCCTAATATGGCCATTTTGTAGCTTAATTTCATGATGCGATATTATGAAATGAAATGAAATGAAAATGAAAATATTCTTTATTGCTTACAACTATTACATAGTATGCAAAGGCGAGCTTATTGCAAAAGGCAATCTCTAATAGCTATTATCACATTAATGTGAATCAAATTAACCTTACTTTGACATTTACAAAAGATAGATAGGTATATTCTCGTCCAACGCTCCGTTAGAAGTTATTTAAAGAATCCATAAGCGATTTCACATTTTTCCTTTCTTACCTCGGCCATTGTGTTAGAAAATAAGAATTACAACTTGCTCGCGCTTGTGAGTACATTTTCTTTGTTTTTTCCGATGCTTTCAAGACAATTCAAGCGACTCGATTCGCCCTTTGGCTTTGACAAATCGCAAAACAAAATAAATGTAATTTGACGCCGGCACATTTTCTGGATTTTTCCGGCGAACTACCTCCGAAGAGTGCCGTCTCGCTGAGACGAATATCTCGTCGCTAGAGATGTGTTTTGAAGAGAAATTTGTAGGTGATTTTAATACGGGTTGAGTGCAGTTTTTAGGGTTAAGGGTACCTACTACCTAATTGTCCGTCCTTCAGTCAGCGGGCTGCACCGCATGAATCGTATTAGGTAGACAGTTATCACAGAGTGTGTATTTTTCTTGCCGCACACAAGAAACGTATTTATTTGTGGCAGATCTTGTACGATGGTACGGGACCCTTCGTGTGCGAATCCGACTCGCAATTGGGCGGTTTTTAAAAGTTTTTTAGTTGCATAATTGCTTGTTAAATCCAATCCTATGAATTCAATCGATTTTTATTCATAAATCGTGTTACTTCCCTGATTACAAATTTATATTATTGCACTAGTAACTTTGTTAGTTGTAAGTAACTTAAAGTGAGGGTTGATGTTTCTATTGTTCTTTGTTCTTTGCCTTAAGGCGCTAGGACTAGCCAACTACTCGCGCCATACAAATGCACTTTTTAACAAATGTAATAATATGTAGTGAAACGCTTCAGGAAATCCAAATAGAACTCCAGACTGATAATGGATTGTTAATCTTTTTTTATTCCATCATTTATTTAAATAATAATAAAAATAAAAAAAGTTGATTTTTCTCATTAGAAATCTGAAAGTCATTCGATTTCTAGATATAAGCAAAAACAGCATATATGCATAAACAAAAAATTCCATTTGCTTTTAGATTTCTACATTTAGTCAAAAAAGTTCGGAAATGGACACCGTTTCCGCAATGTATTTTGTATAGAAAAAGGAAACATACATTAACGAAAATCATTCGATTCCTAGACAAGGGAATCATATATTGTAAGGATGACACTTATAATCGTCAGACTTAGTTAGTTTACTTGGGGTGCCTCATCTAACTTTGCGATTTGGCTAGTACCAGGCCCTTAATCTGTTCTACCAAGAAATTTTTTGGCCGTAGCATTTAGATCTAAGTGTGTATTTCATAATTGTGGATGAAAAAAATATATTTTGTAAACCCGTGAAGTTTCTTTGCGGGTTCTTCTTTACTGGATTGATCGAATGCGCGGATCTATGTGACGTAATTAAGTGTAGTTTGACTACCAAAAAGTTTAAATAAATGAAATTAAATCACTCACCATGAAATATGACGAGAGTAGCGACCGAAACTTATTCTTGTGGCGGCAGCGTAGCCACCATTTAGTGGAAAAGCACTGACTGTAGCTAGTTCGCTCACGAATTCGGGACGCGCAACATCGAATGTTCGTTAGTGCAACGAGAGAATAGCGTCCTGTGAATTTTGGAACTCGAAAACATCAGTAGTGAGCGAATTCGTGAGCGAACTCATTTGCCGGCGCTACCGCCATTGTATGTTAGTGTGTACGACGCCCCTAGACGTCGAGTTTCGGTTCCTTCCTTCCTCGCTGGTTCTAGAAGTATCCATGTAAGATTCCTGAATAAAATCTTCGTACTTTCTGTGCACGAAAAAACCTTGATCAAATAATTAACAGCTTTGTTTTGGAACCGAGGGACACAATTAATTGAATTATCCGAAACAAACATTTTGTCAGTATCTCATTATTCCAACGAACGGGGATTCATCTTAGAATTGCTGGAATTCAATCATCGCTCAAAATCTTAATCCTTAAAGTAAAATGTACTTAATACCTCTTTAATTAATGATGCTTTCATTTTCCATTTATTAACATGCCCTAATCGCCTCAAGACACCGTTCTCAATTATCGTCACTACGTCTTCTTTCCTAGCCCAGTCGGCTAAACTCACTCCGGAAACTTTACTCCGGGAATTTCTACAGCATTTATTCTGCATTCCTAAATTCTTTAAAAAGAAACAAAAAGTAATTGATCTTTTCCTTTTTATTAATTTTCTAAATTAAAATGAATCTATAATTTTATTCGCTCTTTAATTTTCACTTTCCGTATGGTGAAAGGTGGTTATGTACAAGAAATCTTTGCAAAAAAAAAACATTTTTTTTTCATTCTACGCAAAAATATTTAATAGGTCTAAGAAGTTTAATATTCAAGTTAACACCTTTTCGGAATGTTAATTCAGTAAGTATAAGTAATATTAATTGGGATTGGAACCCATAATTCCGGTTAATACTATATAATACTGATCATGATAACATTATTTTACATTTACATGCTCCTGTCAATTTGCTTCGTCTGATTAAAAATGTTAGTTAAGGTGTTCGGTTTGATATATTCAATGAGGCCCCTAATGGTTACATTACAATGACAAAACAAATTATGTGTTTCGGGAGCATGGCATGTTTCGACGTAAGCAACCCACACGTGCTTAGCAAAATTGTTTGGGTACCTTTATTGTTTAGCTATAACAAATGTGTGTTTGAACCCTAAGGTTTCACATTCGATACAACCTTGGGCCGGGCTGCGAGCCGAGTTTGCGTATTTAAATTTTCGGTCCTCGAGCTTTGAGGTTAGAGGTCACCGCGAGTGTGTTTTGTTTTATTTTATCACGCAGCTCCCAATTAGAACTTTCGGGCGCTGTTGTGCTGTTGTTGTGTTGTTAGCTGTTTGGAGCTTACGTGAACATCGGACCGGCCGAATTCGTCGATTAGGAAGACGGAAAGTTTTAATAAAGTAAGAGGGTCGCCTTCATAAAGTCCTAAGAGCACAAGATAAAGCCGACTTAAATGCATTTCCTTATAATTATGTAGCTTGGTAAATGTAACGCTATTACTCCGGTATTTATAGTTTTAAAAATACTACTAATTAAGGTGAAAGGCACTACTGGCTTTAAGGTTAATCGAGTACATGAGTAATTGAACAAAATTACGATAAAACGCAAAAGCTGATTTGTAGTTTTGACAATAAGGCAATGGGGGATTTGGTGAGTTTTGATCGCGTTGACTTAGAAGATTGATTTATTTGCAGCTCCAAGGGACTATAGACCCAATAATTGGATATTAATTTCAACTTATTACATCCATGCGTTCCCGAGTAAAAAGGTCATGTCAGACAGACTTTAAAGATTTTTTCTTTTGAGAAACGCAGCAGTAAAAAGGTTTAATGTGGCCCATCCCGCTCATCTCCCCATACAAAAGGGAAAAGAGATCACGCCCATATTTCTTGTCAGAGATCCAAAATTTTGCTCAAAATAGCTTTATTTGATCGAACTAGATGTCTGATGACCATTGGCATTGTAAAATTGTGTTTGGTTTCTAAGTTACAAGGTCCGAAAGTTCGCATTTTTCGCGCGTTTTATACAATAACTTTGGAGGTGGATTACGCAATGATTAAGTAAGAACATCTTAAAAAGATTAGTCATCAGACATAGCTTATTTAATCAAGATTAATAATCTATTTGGTTTTTGTTAGATTTTTGACTACAGCGGTCGTGGTTTACTTTTAGCTGTAAGTCATTTTTAAATTAAAATTTTCGTAAATCTTACCAAATCATACACTATGCACATTGTCTTTTTTGTGGACATGTTGCGTCTTCCTCATCACGGAGCCTGTCTTATTCTTTGAAACAGAGAAGGTCCCAGAGCGCAACAGCACGGTTTTGTACCGTGCCCGCGAATGAGTTAGGCCCGCCGGGTGGGGCCACCTTAAAGCAACAATTGTGCTATACATCTGATCTAATCTGTTTTACTTATAAACATTTTTTACTCTCATGCTCATCCTCGGAACAGTTATACCAGACGAAAATATTTTATAGGATTCATTACTAATAATCTCGGAATAGAGAAGGAATAATGAACATTCGCTTGCTAATCTTCTTACGAAATTGACAATTGGCAGCTGCCACCTATGACCTCGGCTACGTAGCCTTTACTGTCAAAGCCTTCAAAACATTCTAAGCCTATGGTCCAAACTACTAATCATCTGATGCGTTTGTGTTGGCATCTTATTCCTTATGTAGTCCGAGTAACCTTGCACCGCCTTCATTAGTAGAATTTTTTTTGACAACTAGAAATACCGAAGCAATCGCGATGTTAGAAATGTTTATTGGTAAGGCAGTACATGACTACTTCTTCACGAACACTAGTAAGTAGGTTATGGGTGTATCAATTATTCCGAAACATTAATAAATACATATAATACATCGCTGCAATTACTTGCCATTTTAAATAAATATGACGTATGTACTCCGGCTACCTAACTTTGGTTATATGTTTAGGTAGGACTAATATCTTGAATAGAGGAGCGCTGCTCCCACGTCGCGTGGAAATTAACAACTCATCTGCCAACATCGGCCAACTCTTGCTGCCATCTCGCTCTTGATTAATTATCCAGAGTTGCCAACATGAGCTGAGATGTTATTCTAACTATTATATAATTATGTTTCAGGATCAGCTCTCCTGTTCCCGATCCTGTCCTGTCTGCATGTCCTCGCAGCTTCGGTGCTCCTGACGTCCGAACAAAATGGCAAGTGACAAAAGTTATCCAAATGGTTAAAAAATTGTGGTTTTATTCTGTGGTGTGGTGATTAAATATAGATAAAAAAACCTGTGTTGTATTTTAGGGTTCCGTACCCAAAGGGTGAAAACGGGACACTATTACTAAGCCTCCGATGTCCGTCCGTCCGACCATTTTTCACAGGGCTGTATCTTATGAACCGTAATATGTAGGCAGCTGAAATTTTCACAGAATGTTTATTTATTTTGCCGCTATAACAACCAATACGTAAAATTATAAAATATTAAAAATTAACGGGGGTCCACGTACAAAAAACGTGAATGTTTTGTGTTAAATCTTGTTTTGTGTTAACGGAACCCTTTGGCCGGTTTTTTTTTTGTTGAGACAGCCCCATAACCATTACAATTTATACCATCATTTAACACAATCGGTGCTGTTTTATGGACATTCATTGCAATATTAAATGTTCCGTCGTTTTGCTGTCGTCATCTAGATTGTATTAGCAGTATAAGAGCCAGTTTTCAAGCACTTTAGCTGCTGTCTGCACTCATGTCTGTTCAAAGGATGTTGAATAAATAAAACTGGTTAACAACTTCGATACATAACGGGTTATGAAACCGGCCTCTATCGTTCCCAACGATAGGGCTTGAAACTCATTTTATACTGACGCCTGTAATTCAGGATGTGCTGGCGGCAAGCCGCAACAAAGGCCGGATTAAACAGAAATGATAACGTGATCTTTTTTGTACTTTTCAGCAGTCAAGGTGAAAAATGTGCACATTTAGGAAGATTAAGCCCCGGTTGCACGAAGAGACGGCCGAGTTAATCAATGTGCAAACACGTCGATTTTAGTGATCTGTATGGAGTTCCTTTCATACTGTCCACACAAAGTGACGTGTTTGATCGTACGTTGACGTTGATTTTGATTTTTTGTCCTTTCGTGCACTCGGCCCTTAGTCTGTATGTGTAAAGTCGCATGAAGCGCAATTGGACATTAAACTTTGAAACAGCTTAATTTGCAGGTTAATTCCTTTTTTTTGCAGTAAAATTACCGTGAAAAAAAAACACAACCATTAAATGATATACCTACTATGCATGTTTATTGTTAATGTTAACCACCTGTTAATTCGATGAAATGTTTGATTTTTTCGACTGAAATCCATCGACAGAGCAAATTCAAGATTTCACATTGCCGCACACTTTCATTTCATTTATTTAAACTTTTGGTAGCCAAACTACACTAAGTTACGTCATTAACTAATAGATCCGCGGATTCGATAAAATTTAGTTAAGGTGGCCCAACCCGGCGGGCCTAACTCATTCGCGGGCACGGTACAAAACCGTGCTGTTGCGCTCTGGGACCTTCTCTGTTTCAAAGAATAAGACAGGCTCCGTGATGAGGAAGATGCCACATGTCCACAAAAAAGACAATGTGCATAGTGTATGATACGAAAATTTTAAATTAAAAACGACTTATAGCTAAAAGTAAACCACGACCGCTGTAGTAAAAAATGGAACAAAAACCAAACAGATTATATAAATCTTGATTAAATAAGCTATGTCTGATGACTAATCTTTTTAAGATGTTCTTACTTAATCATTGCGTAATCCACCTCCAAAGTTATTGTATAAAACGCGCGAAAAATGCGAACTTTCGGACCTTATAACTTAGAAACTAAACACAATTTTACAATGCCAATGGTCATCAGACATCTAGTTCGATCAAATAAAGCTATTTTGAGCAAAATTTTGGATCTCTGACAAGAAATATGGGCGTGATCTTCTTTCCCCTTTTGTATGGGGAGATGAGCGGGATGGGCCACCTTAAAAAGAACTCGCAAAGAAACTTCACTGGTTTACATGATTGTTCAGTCCATAATAACGACAAAAACGCTTAGATCTAAATGCTACTGCCAACAAATATTTGGAAGAACTGACAAAGAATAAAGAACAAGAAAGTTTGGGGTTGATGACTCTGGTCCCCTAATTTTAATCCCGCCCGTGTTGGTACCATAGCATTGACCGTCTCTTGCATCAACAATGGAACGGTGCAATGCAAGGAAAGTCCTGGCATGGCACATAATTCCCGTGAGATGTGTTGCGCTAATATCATGACAGTAATATGGTATCAGCCTATCTATCAGGTATCAGGTATCTAGTTACATAAAGAAAGAGCAATTAAACTGTTGCTAGGGAAATAAATTCGTGTAGCGAAGTTCTTTATTTTATAATGTGAACCTTACTCTTATAAAATCCAATGTCTGCTGTCTGCCTGTCAGTCAATCGTTCTGACTGTCTGTTTTCAAGACACCAGAGCCACTTACCCTTATTTCTTATATAAAATAGCCTCATAGTTTGATTCTTTTTATAAATTCAAGGCTTCTTAGTATCACGCTAAAATTCCTGAGAGGGAAGTAGTCGGGTTAAGAGAAAAAGAATCCGGTGAAAAACTTATTGTTTCCCGTTTAAATTTAATACAGGGGGAACCGCTGACATTAAATAGTTATTGTATAATTGTAACGGTATGGTTTTAAATTTTTTTTAAAGATAGGATGTCTGAGGGACGCTGGGCGTGACGCCAGTTGTAACGTGCGGATATCAGTCGGTGATCGGGGCTGGTTCCTTAACCATACGTCATAAGATGGGTACTAATTCTGTCTAACCAATTCAAAACCAGAAAAAATAAATTAATGCACCACGTATTATGAATGATTAAATATATACAAATAGAAACAACAACCAATGTTCTAGGACGAGCATAAACACTAATAAAAGTAGGTAAATAAGTAGAGTAGGTTCCTAATTGGGCCCCCTAATACGAACGACGACACTGAGAAGTGTTACGCGCACTGACTCTAAAGCCGGCAAAAACAAGGTTCGGTACCGTACCTAGTGGAGATGATTCCTGGAGCACGTGGTTGGGCGGCGAATGGTGCCTGCCCCCGCGCGGTGAAGTACGAGCGGCTGTGTCCCCTCAACTGTGGACGCACCGCACCACACGGCGAGTCGATGGAGGACCCCACTCGGACTCAGGTGTGATGGAGCGCCTAGAGCACGTGGTCGGGCGGCGAATGGCACCTGCCCCCGCGCGGCGATGCTCGAGCGGCTCGGTGTGGCTCCAGCGATGGACACACCGCAGCACAGGGCGAGTCGTTGGCGGAGCCCACTCTACACGGGATGGGCGCTGAAGACATGGAGGGCGCGGCTATGCTCCACCAAGCCAGCCCGAAGCGGCGACGGCGTGACCTCGGGACGCGACTGGCGTTACTCGCGGCGGTCGACGGTCTGTAGCGGCGAGATGCGCTCGCGCCTGGCGGGCGTACAACAAGATGGCTGCCGTCGTGGTCCTCTCCCATTGGCTCTGTAGGATCGCCTGACGTTCGCTAGGCGCGCGCGCATAAGGGAGACAGCATCCGTGAATTGCTGAGTGGTAGAAAGAGACGGTACTAATGTTGGTGGTTTGTTGTTTTGTTTCTAGAAGAATTTTGCCCGTTGGTTCCTTGAAACTTGTATTTTTCCATTATGTAGCTAACTTTAAATGCCCATTGTGAGTATGCATAGGCACTGACATCATTCTGAAGGCTACCGTAAGTATAGTTCAAGAAATAGATGACATAAAGATATTTATATTGCCTAAAAATTTAAAATAGTAAAGTAACATCGTAATTATTATTACCAAAAAAAAAATTAATTTTATGAATTTGAACTTTTGTTGAGGTTTATAACTCTTTTTAACCGACTTCAAAAAAGGAGGAGGTTATCAATTCGTCGGAATCTTTTTTTTTTTTTTTTTATTAAATCACTTTCTTATAAATAGTGAAAGTGGTTTGCATTGAATATTATAATAATTTAAGACAATATTACCAACTTCCAACACGAAGTTTTGTCACTTCTCCCAACTTTTGAAGCTTTAAAGACTTGTTTACAGTTTCGCGGTAGCGCTTTGACAGCGTCGAACCACTCTGAAATCTCTGAAGTGAAGCGAATCGAGATGTTTCTGATCATATAGATGCTGTTAGAAAATCTGGATATTATGAGTTTCGACATTAGATTTTACAACGATTTGCCACTTGGGAAGGAGCATCCATGTATGTGCATCTAACACACACACATTAAATGTCGCATGCCATGAGCACGGTGTTATTTTTTATGGAACCGTACTTTACTATTATCCCAATACACCACATTACCGAAGGATATAGGTCGCCAATGCGGTAGTTACCGACCCTGGCGGACTTAACCCTACCACCTAATAGGGGAAGGGGACCTACCGTTTTGCACGGGTTCCCAACCATGGAACAGCTCGCATTCGTAAGGAAATTCACTTATCCTACTAAGAAAGAGAAAGAAAGTGGTGCATGACCGGAGCGAGGATTTAAAAACCCATAACCTCTCGCATGAACTGCCAGTCCCCTAACCCATACACCACGAGCTGTTGGCGGGAAACCAGCGGCTCTAAGTGCCTATGCATGTTTTGCTTCGCAAGTAGTGCACTTTCGCTGAACCCATTTTCCTCTAACTTACATGGTTTATTTAAGTAGCCACATACAGTATTCTATTGTTAAATATAATATTGACATAATGTGATTCTGAACATTTCCGGCAGAAGTCTTATTAGAAACACTGTCCCTACACCAGCTATCCTCAAAAATATATTTTCCCTAAAATATATTTTACGCCTACTCATAAATATTTGTAGCTAAATAGCCGTTGCAAAGAACTTGGTACTGGACAGAAAAAAATAAGTCTACAATTCTTTTTTGAGTGCATATAAATTCTCAGGACATAATAAAAAACTCTATAATTCTTATTTTGGGTCCGAATTAATTCGCAGCGAAGCGTAACACGCAAGGTGGGGTCAACGCGTTTTGCTATCTCCTGCTGAGACAAACATTGTTCACAGTTCTGTGGTTACTTTATCACATTCGTTGTTGGATCTTCCGACGACACCAGCTAGCTGAAAAAAGGTCAGTATAAATGAATTCTTACTGACCGCTAAAAACGGATGCTTTGTTGTAAAAATAAACTACCTAAAAAATCTCATCGAAACCTAATTAACTCCATTGCATACCACAAACTTAAAACATTCAACTACGGAGTAGAATGCAATCTGATTGATTCTTACAATTTCAGAGGAGTGTGTCAACGGTCTTAGATAGCTATTTAGACCTATTCTTGGAATTACGTGACCAAGAATCAGGAATCTTTCAGGCAGTAAAACGCTTTTATAGCGGTTGTCAAAGAGATTTTATTGACGGAAACTTTGAATTATTGAAATACCGTGCTTCGGAATCTTCCGTCGACGTCGAAAATCACTTGGACGACCGCTGTAAAAGCGGTTTTTTCGACTGAAACATTCCTTAGCACTGAATTCCAAAAATAGGCCTTGCTGTTAAATAAGTCAGTTCAATAATTTATCTTCATTTAGAAGAAATTAAAAACCGCAACCATTCTGTTAAGTCCTTGTGAAATGTTGGACTGTTTCTCATATTTTATTAAAATAAAATAAAAATAAATTTATTGCACTCAAAAAAAAAACTCGGGCAAAAGGTACAACCAGTCCACCTTTCGGTATCGTGAGCAGTAGTGCGAGTAGTAACTATGGAGAAATAGCTTTAGAGGAAACATAATTCCTTCACAATATACAACAAATACACACTGTACTTAAACCTAAATATATAACCTATATAACTGTACATAAATATAAATACATAGATATCAATAAATAAATCCTAAATACTACATATATATATATATATATATATTATAAAAACAAATAAAAGATGATACTTAATACAATATAATTAAAAGGAAAAAAACATATTGGCAAAAGAAATAAAAAATAAAAATAAATTCTGACAAACTTAAATAAGTATGAGGGAGAAAATTAAAGAAATCATAAAGACAGAAAATAAGCTTTAAGATCTTTTTTAAAAACATTAATAGATGGGGAATTTCGTAAATGGGGAGGTAGCTGATTCCACTGCCTCGCAGCGTGCACTGTAAAGGAGTCAGAATACGTGGAGGATGTGTGCGAGGGAATGGCCAGTACCGAAGAGCCGGTCGATCTAAGTGGGAGACCATGTGAGCAAAGATATGAAAACCGATTTCGAAGGTACGAGGGAGCATTTGGATCATTAAGGATGTTGTAGAGAAGTGAAATGACATGAGTATTCCTTCGGTGACGAATATCGAGCCATTGAAGACAAGTTCGAAATTCAGAGATGTGATCAAATTTACGAAGCCCAAATACGTAGCGGATACACAAGTTGAGGAGGCGGTCGAGTTTGTTAAGGAGCTCTTGATTGAGGTCAAGATAGCACACGTCACCATAATCAAGTAAAGGGAGAAGCAAGGATTGTGCAAGCGTAATGGAATAAAGTTCTTTAAGAGTTTCAGAGTATTCATGCTAGCAAACATTTTGCGGCTTAATTGACTAACTTGTGGTCGCCAAGACATAGTTTCGTCGATCATGAGTCCCAGGTTTTTCACGCATTTAACGTAAGAAATGACACTGCCATTGAATAGAAGATCAGGTAGCTCGTCTCGATTCAGCTTAGCTAGAAGTTTGGGAGTACCAATTATGATTGCCTGCGACTTAGAAGGATTGACTAGAAGGCCAAACCTCGAAGCCCAATTTAGTACCAAATCGAGATCTACATTCATAAGCCTAATATCAGTAGCAAGTTCATAACAATCAACGTTATATTTACTTATTAATTTTACAACGCAACTTATTTATGTATTCGCATTCAACTCGTTTAACGCTTTTTCGCTTATATTTCATTTAAATTTACTCTCTCTATCTCTTTATATTGAAGATATTCAGATACCTTCAAGGCGGGGAGATTATGGTTGGGCCGTTTTGACACATACCATTCGAAATCAGCCGCCGTTATATTTGGCGGGACAGCGCGCACTCATAAACATACACCAACTCAACAGTACACGTTCCTTCCCGCTCACCCGCGTCAAGAAAGAAGAGAGCAGCGCATCGACCGCGGAGACGCGCGCCAACGCGCCACAAAACAGAGACTTTTGGAACGGCGTCCGGGCACGCACGCGAGAAGAGCTCTCAGCACAAAACCCTATTTAACATTATCCGCTAAGTACCGCAAAGTGATGGAACTGTTCTTCATCGAGGCTGCAAGCCGAGAAGAGTGTTCCGTGAGTGGTTGGCGTCTGGAGGATCCTGCGAAGTGGCGTCCCACAGTCCTGCGCTGCTCCCGAGCTATCGAAGGCCCTCGTCGTAAGGTTGGTCCCTAGTTTACCTACCAAATACGAAAGTGTCTATACAGCTGCAAGTCGTCGGCGTAGAGATGGTAGTGAGAAACGAGAATTGAAACAATTTTATTAATAAAAATTGAGAAGAGTAATGGTGAGAGAACACCGCCTTGAGGTACACCAGCAGTTATGTCACACCAAGGTGAGTAAACATTGTCTAAACGGGCACATTGCTGGCGACCACGAAGATAAGATGAAAACCAATCTATTACTGGTTGAGAGATATTAGGAGAAAAAAGGATGGCACAGAGAATGTCAAAATCGACGGAATAAAAAGCGCTACTGAAATCTAACAATACTAAAAGAGTAAGTTTACGATCATCCATGGCAAGCCGAATATCGTCAGTAATTTTCACCAAAGCAGAGGTGGTGCTATGGGATGGACGAAATCCAGATTGAAGGGGGTCATGAAGAGAATTTACAGAGAGGTAGTTGGACAGTTGGAAATGAGCTACACGCTCAAGAACTTTAGATAGAAAGGGTAAAATGGAAATAGGACGATAGTCACTAAACGCAGAGGGACAAACTTTTTTTGGTAGTGGTATTATACAATAAGGGTATGATGTGAAATCATGAAATCATGGGAAATCATGAAGTGTGGAGTCCCGCAAGGATCCGTTTTAGGCCCTCTATTAATTTTGATTTTTGTGAATGATCTCGTAGACAACATTAAATTAGGAAATATACTTTTATTTGCAGATGATACAAGCTCAGTAATAAAGGCAGAAGATAAGCAAGAACTTGCAATGAAAATAAAGGAAAACGTCAGAGAACTAGAACATTTGTTTAGTAATAATAAATTATCATTGAATAAAAAAAAAAACATGTTGCATTATATTTAGAAAGAACTCAAATTATGATAAAAGTTGTATAGTTAAGGAAAATAGCGATTTAAAAATGGTAAACAATGTAGATTTTTTGGGAATAACTATTGATGAAAAATTTAATTGGCAATGCCACATAGAACAGTTGATAAATAAAATAGCCAGTGGCTGTTATGCAATAAAAACTCTAAAACCTACAACATCAGTTAAAATACTTACACACGTCTATTATGCTTACATTGAATCGAAATTAAGATACGGAATTGGAGCATGGGGAAATAGCATAGATGTACAAAAGGTCCAAATAATTCAAAAGAAAGCTGTACGGATAATATCAGGTGCCAAATACAGCGATACTTGCAGACCAATATTTATTAAACTTGAAATTCTTACAGTCACTGCACTTTACATTTTCATGGTATCCACTAACATTTTTAAAAATAAAGAATCACTAGAACAGTTGGCAACAAGCAAAATTATAATTTAAGGAACAACCATAATTTCAGAGCAGACAACCCCAAATGTCAACTATTCCACAGGAGTACGTCATACACAGGAATAAAAATTTACAACCATTTGAATGAAAACATAAGGGAAGCAAATAGCCTAAAAATATTCCAGTGTAGGCTAAGAGAGTTTTTAGTTGCAAGGCCATTTTACAGCATTAAGGATTTTTTTAGTAATAAAAGTTTTGACGCTTAAGTTAGAGAATACAATCTACGTATATAAACATTAATCAAAGTATGATATTCAATGATTTCAGTTTATTTTTATCGATTTATTTGATGATTTTTTTTAATTTCTATTTTTGTTAGTGATTTTAATAATTGATGATATTTTGATTTTTAATTATTTATGTTTGTTTTAAAATATATAACTGTTACGATGTACATTGTTTACATTTTAATAAGTTATTTTGTGTTAATTGAATTTAATCTTAGGTTTCAATTGTATTTTTTTAGTATATTTGTGTACTTATTAATTTAAGTCATTTAAAATAATACTATGCCTAATGTATTTACGAAACTGTCGACGAAACGGTCAAAGTAAATAAATAAATAAAATAAATAAATAAGCACGTTTCCAAGTGTCAGGGAAACAACCCGATACCAGAGAGTGATTAACAATATTGGAGATTATGGGTAAGAGCAAGTCTAGTATCGGGATGAAGAGATCAAGACTCATATTATCACTACCAATAGCTTTGCTTTTTATAGAATATATGATTTTACTTATTTCGCCATCAGAGACTTGGGTGAATTGGAAAGGTTCGGGCGAAATATGAGAAGGGTCTTGTGAGAGTAATTGGCGAATAGTGTTTGCTTTATCGGCAGAACCAATTGTCACCGGAGAAGCGGAAAAGTGACGATTGAGACCATCTAGGTCGATAGTAGGATTGACATCAGAATTTGATTTTCCAACACCCAGGGCTCTAAAGAATTTCCACATATCATTGGGAGAAGTATTTACGATGGACTGCCTCATTGAACAGGCTCTACCCGAAATATATAGTATCTATTTTGGGCAAAGAGTTCGGAAAAGAGGCTGAGATTCTCCTTTGGGATATCAACTATCATGTCTAGTAAACACTGCAAAAAGATGCAGGTGTCAATTGATTCTACAAACATTCATCTCTTTACGTTATACTCTTCGATTTAGGAGGATGACTATATAAATCATTAGTTATGGTAATTTATTTTCGGTCGTGCACCACAAACCTCTGTTCTGTTAATTTGCTTCTTTATTCTTTCGTTCCTTATTCGTTCTGCACGCCCAAACCCGAGATGGTGGATCTACCCTTTTTACAAGCTTTTTTTTCTAAAAATATCCCATCGACCTATGATCCCGCCTGACCAATGAATGAGTTCAACTATTGGCAGTTTGGCATTAAATATCACAAAACTTATAATTGCCCAGAATAGCTCTTATTACAGACTCTTAATTCTCCAGGGTGCCAATGGTACACGATGAGGAATAATTAGAGAAGTTAAACCATTCCGCGTGGGTCGTAAAATGAAGCGGTGTCATGACACTTGTCATGACATTAAAAATGTAATATTGAGTTCATGTTGTTTATTTTATTTGATGGATGTAAATTAATTATTTTTAGATTGCTCTGCACTGTTTGCACAAATATACGACGTGCGAGTACATGTGACTTGTAAAACAAACTTATAAATTCCAATTTAGGTTGCATAAAGTGCAACATTCTTGACTTAAAATTAGTTTACGTTTATAAATATTTTACTATGCAAAGAGGTTGTGTGCTTATTCATGTATGCAATGAACACTAGAATATTATTATAATATGCAAAATGTGCTTTATTTTTGTTTTACTTAGTATTTATTCGTGCATACATGTTAATAGTAAAACAAATAACTCAGTTAAATTTAAACTAAATAATGAAATGCATTTTTCATACGTCGAGTCAGAATGCAAATTCAGAGAGGAAACGCTTTTTAGGTAATATGGGCAGCTCGGCGGGAATGGAGGAAAATTTCTATTTATTTTATTATATGTTTAGTAAATTATAAGTTACTGGTTATTTGGTCCGACAAACCGAATACGCCTATTTAATTTGATGCCTAATACAATGATCACAATAACTGGGAAGAATGTTCGGTAATAATTTTGGTAATCGTCTTATTTTACTTTTACCAAAATGACTACCGAATATTCTTGCCACGTTATTATAGAAACGATAGTGAAACAGGAACGAAGACCATAGACAAGTGTTAAGGGCCTGGTACTAGCCAAATCGCAAAGTTAGACGAGGCACCCCAAGTTAACTAACTAAGTCTGACGATTATAAGTGTCATTCTTAAAATATATGATTCCTTGTCTAGAAATCAACCTATTTTCGTTAATGTATGTTTCCTTTTTCTATACAAAATACATTGCGGAAACGGTGTCCATTTCCGAACTTTTTTGACTAAATGTAGAAATCTAAAAGCAAATGGATTTTTTTGTTTATACATATGTATATGCTGTTTTTGCTTATATCAAGAAATCGAATTACTTTCAGATTTCTAACGAGAAAAATCAACTTTTTTATTTTTTTTATTATTTAAATAAATGATGGAATCAAAAAATATTAACAATCCATTATCAGTCTGGAGTTCTATTTGGATTTGCTGAAGCGTTTCACTACATATTATTACATTTGTTAAAAAGTGCATTTGTATGGCGCGAGTAGTTGGCTAGTCCTAGCGCCTTAATCTCTAAATTGCATTTTGGCAATTTCACACTATAGTCCCCATGCAGAACTCTTTCCGCCAGTCGCGTCTCGTCGACGAATCAAAGTAAACACGACGGAAATCTGTGCATATGAACGGACCTTTACTGCGAGGTGTTGACCTCTTCCTTCGCAAGCAGAGTCGCTTGCCTTGCCCTCTCCGAAGCCTAATCCCTTTCCCTAGCTCGCCCCAAACTTTAATATACTAAAATAATTGAAGTTGGGGGTTGACGGTCCAGGCCTTGCTTCTCATTCATGGCGGCGAGCGTCGACTGCATCAGCCCTGCATATTGTGGGCAGCACGCAGCTGATTTCGCATTCTGCATCTAGCCAGCCGGCGGCGGCGGGCTGTCCAGGGTTAGTTAATTCAGAATTCAGGGAGACCGAAATGTAAATTCCGAAACGACTTGTTTTCAACAGTTCGAATGGATGTTTGCGGTTCAGCAACTCATGCGTTTCTGTTTGTAATGGGATCCGAAGTGAACGGTCGCATTTAGTGTGATATATTTTTTTATAATATCCCCTTTTAAGATGACCTCTATAGAACATAGAACACCGTTAACTCGTAAATTTAAATTTTCGTCGCGTTCTATAGAACACCTTTAATTCTTAAAGAATCCAACGTCTCGCATAGTATTATACGAAAAATCTTTTTATTTTAATCTGTCTTTCTGTCTGCTTATAATTCGATTTTTTAAGGATCAGGACATGGATGGCTACTCACTCCTAACAATTATGATGTGAAGGAACTGAATAAGTGTCATGCCAGAAGGTATATTGCACGGGTACACTAAACCTGACTATAGCTCGATATTTCCCATCTTATAGCCTACTTATCATCACGCTTAACGACCTAACGAGGGGTGAGTAGAGGCGATAAATATGAGAGAAGTCCAGAAAAATCCGATTGTCTTTCGCCGAAGTTTAGTTGGCCCTTATTTCCGAGCAAGTCGAGGAGCTACAGACGGCAATTATTAATTATTCTGTGGCAAGGCGCCTGTGAAATATTAGTGATTTTGCGATTGAAGGCAGTTCCGAAGTAAGCCCCATATTCCTATATGTTCCAAATATTGTTCCAAAATGTTCTTTAGGGGGTTGCTCCATAGGATTTTATTTTTTATGTGACTGGACATGGATGGCTAATACCACACCTTCTGTAATGGTGTTAGCCTAACAAACCACATGGGAACTAGGTGCCATGCCAGGACCTTCCCTATATTGCACAAATGGTTACAAACATTGTTTTAATACATTGAATTCTCAAATTTTCTTTATCTTGTTTTTTAATGTGACTGGACATCGATGGCTTAACCATACATACCGTCACGATATTATCCCAACACACCCAATTGTCGAAGGAATTAGGTGCCATGCCAGGAACTTCCCTGTACGAGCACCGCTGTATTGACCTGGATGGAAAACACGGACAATTTTCCGTTGCCGCTTTGACCATATTCTCATCCAATGCGATGGTACCAACCCGGGCGGGCTTAACTCAACCATGTTGCGTATGCGAGCTGTTCCATGTTTCGGAATCCATGTAAAACTTAGGGTCTACTTTTCTACTTAGTAACGGTAAAGTCCACCTGGGTTGGGAACATCGAATTGGATGAAAGATAATGTTTATATTTTTCCTATTTTTAATCCACTTAAATGTAGCGTTAGTGGAAATCGTCTAACTGTTGTTAGTTCGCTTACGAATTCGAGATGCACAACATTGAATATTCTTTGCAATAAATAGTGTCCTGTAAAGTTTTTACGCGTACTTATGTCCGTTGGAACTTGCTTCAGTAGTGATCTAGTCCTTCCATGATCGATGAGAGGAAACGTTCTGGAATTACAGCTAATTCTTTAAAAAAACCGGTGTGTTAGGATATATCAGCAGGTTTATCTATGCCAGTTTCATAAAAAATGTTCCGACATCAAATACATCGTTCTCGGCCCAAAGCTAAACGGAAAAGACATTGAACTCGTCAGCGACATCGGACATTTCCCCCCAGCAAACGTAAATACAGCGAGGAAGAAAGGACGACAGTGGCAACCGAAACTAACGTGCGTCGGCGAGTCCGTCCGCTTAAGAATTTGGTTACTACTGATTAACGACTAACGATAGGTAAGAATACCTAAAACACGTAAAAAACGTTCAGTCAGTACATTAACAACAACACGTGGCTACGCGCCGCCGCCATACGAATGATTTTCTATCGCCACTGCCACCCTTCCTTGCTCGCTGGGTAAATAAAAGAGCCCGAAGCAAAGTTTACTTAGCGCCTACTAGGAATCAGAAATCAAATCGCCGGGAGCTTTTATACAAATCGAAATTAAATCAAATTTTATTTCAGAAATTCACAATACAAATTATTTGGTCCCTCTTTCCTAAACTAGCGCTTGACTTTGTCATGAGAAAAACGGATAGAAAGTCTAATTACGAAACATCCATCTGATTTCACTTTCTATTGAGCGCTTGGCTTGTGTGTGAGTGAATATATAGGTATTGAGACTTGTATGTGGTGTAATATGAGAAGGGACGGGGAGGCATTTTTATCGGCTCTTACCTCAATAGCGCAGAGACTTACCTTCAGTGGACATCGGTTCGATCCCCGCCCGGTCATGCACCACTTTATTTCTATTTCTGATTTGGATAAGTGCATTTCGTCACGAATGCGAGCAGTTTCATGGTTTGGAATCCATGTAAAAATGTAGGTCTTCACTTACTTTAATAGGTGTAGGTTTTCAAGCAATATAAGGAGGGTTTTGGCATGGCACCAAGTTCCCATGTGGTGTGTTAGGCTAATAGCATATAGTGGGTATCCATGTCTAGTTAGATAAAATAAATTACAGTACAGAAAGTAAGTAAGAGGGGACCTGCAGTTTTACGTGGAATCCGAACCACGGCCAGCCTCAAACGGTTTCCATCCAAAATTAAACCGCGCTCGGAGTTGTTTGACCTAGCACTCTCATTATTAAGTCAGTTTCCGATATTGAATTAATTAAGTAATTATTAATTAAGTAATTATTAATTAAGAGTAAATAAAATATATGTACACATTTTCTGAAAAAAACTCTGATCGCCACCATTCTAGTAATCTTTACATGCATTATTTCACGTTTTATAAATTAAACTAACAACTTTATTTACTTGAAACCAAATACTTTCATCTAATTATAAAGTTTCACATTTTACTACATAATTAAACTTTGTATAGTTTTTCAATTTCATGTGATTTCGTTTATTGAAGACAGAGCCTAGTTAAAATGACTACTTTACGAATAAACTACAAGGCTGGACCCGAACCAGCATAATATACCATTCGCTGGTATTCTGTCTTCCAATTTCGCCACCTGCTGTGTACCCATAATTTTGAATTTTCCTACAGTCCCTCCTCCCGTAATCAATGCCTCCTACAGAGTGTTTAAGATTACGCCTACATACATTTATTTAACGCTTCATCTGCTTTGCGGACATTGACTACAAAGATTGAACAATAAAAAAAATCAAATTTCATGATAAAAAAATATAATCAATATTCAATGTAGGAATACATTATTTAGTTTGAATACAAGGTTATGTACTATTTCCAATTAATTGTTTTGTTATTAAGTTGTATGAATAATCCGATAATTCATTTCCAGTGTCAAATCTGCGATACCCACCAGAATTAACGTTTCAAAACCAACTTCCGGCAAAAACTCCCTAAAAGAGGGGACTCCCATCACCGAAAATTTTCTCAAAAATCCTTCAGCGATTCCTGAATGTGTTTGCTCAACTAATTCGGCGGTCCCGGGCCGCTGGACGTGCGCACCACAGACCTAGCACGCGTGCCGCACATTCACAAGACAACAGATTGCGAGAGTGAGACATACGTCAACTCAAGTACCTATACCGCTAGTTAGAGAGAGATGGAACACATCTGCCCGATGAGACAACTTCTCAAATCGTTATCAATACATAGGAGTCTCTCTCTATATATATATATTTCTGATTTCTCTAGCTTTACTTAAAGAAAGCATGGTGACCTGTGTATTTATAGATTGTTAAGGAACGGGAGTAAAAAAACCCGGAAATACCCTTTTTTTATGTTAAATTCTTTGTCTCAACCGATTCTTTGTCGATCACATTTCCTAACTTTTGCTAAATATTTAAAGTAAAACTAGAAACTTGCCACTTCAGGGTGGTTACCATGGTAAATTAATTAGCAAGGCGAACAGGTTAGTGAATACATTAAATCTAACATTTAGCTACAATATTTTGCACATATACCATGTTAACTAGTAGTAAAGTTAGGTTGTTCAACCTAGCTAGCTAGCTTGTTCACTCGGCAAGTTTATTTACCACGGTAACGATCCTCCAGTTTATCATTTTGAAGCTAAATGGCGATTTAGAGATGCTTTTAAGTAAAATAAGAAATTTCAACACATTTCATAGGAAACAATTTTGGTCTCATCCGTCGGTTAACTCTGTTGTGTCTTTACATTCTAAGGGCCTTTTTCACCTTTAATTGCCACATCGTTAGGGCCTTTATTAGCAGCTTACAATCATTAAAAGTACAAGATAATCAGCACTTTATTAATAAAGGCCCTTTAAGTATCGATTAAACAAATGCGCACTTGGTGAAAACCAGGCTAGGTCTATGGTGCGAACACTCTTCGTATGTTCTTGACTTCGAACGCGCGCCTACGCGCGGGAGCCGCGGTTCGCTGAACTCCGCCATTTCTGGAAAATGAAAAGCATTTTTCTCGCCGACCGGTACCTTTGCGGTAAAAGCGCTACCAAATTTGAATGTTTTATTATATTCAAAAGTTTGAACTGAATTCGTGAATATATTTTGATGATATGATTAACATATCCGCCCACATGTATGAAATGATTGCAGTAAGGTAAGGTTGCATAAATTACAAAGGTTAATCCACCTATTTTTGGTTTGGTATTCCAATTCAATTGGTAATCAACTTTTCCATCAAATTTGTATTTTTTTTTATTAAGAAAATGTATGATTTTTTTTTACAATTTAAGGTCTAATTATAGTAATAAAACTAATTAAAAAAAAACTAGACAGAACCTTACGGTCTCATCGTAACTTTTTTACTTTATCTAAATATTTCTTTTTCTCAAGTACTGAATATATGAATCGACGAAAATCGACATGTTGAAAATGTGTTCAACAGTTCATGACAAATATAATTTTATTTTTAAAGACCATTTCCGCCATCATGTTGCCAATTGGAGCAAGCCAGTCCCCACAAACAGCACCCGTTCACCGAGCATCACGCGATGAATTCGGAATGAAATTATGACTGAATCAAGAAATTATTTACGTGTTTTGATATTTGTAAGGGTTACAGTGGTCAAATTGTGATGAACTATGCACTTTGATTAAAGCATGCAAATGCACTTTTCTTTCCGCAGCGTTTAGCAGCCGAGGCACGTCCCAGGATTTCATCCTGGGCAATGAGACTTCGATTGCAAATGGAGGGCACAAACAATTTGCTTGATGAAAAATTACTCGCACTCCGAGCTTAGTCAGAAATTGGAACGTGATTGGGGACTACTTCGGGGAATGTTAATTTCGTGAAAATTAATAAAGTTTTTTTCCACTGGCAATTCGACTGCCTCTTTGTTCTGTCCATGGCAATTCCGACATTTGGGGAAAAACACCGAGCATTGACAAAAAACGTACTTATACAACAAAACTTATAGTATTACAACCGAATGTGCAAGTGTTTCACAGTGTTGTGTTGCCACTGGAGCAGTGCATCGCTTAAAAGTCCTTGCTTACGGTGACGCTTGGCTCGGGTTATCTCTTTCCCTAAAATATGGTTGAAAGAGGTAATGGCTGTGCACGGCGTGATGCTCGTGAACGGGTGCTGTTTGTGGGGACTGGCCTACTCCAATTGGCAACATATTAGTTGGAGGGGATTGTCTTTGCAAATAAAATGATATTTGTCATGAACTGTTGCATACGGCATGGATTGTAAATTTTGTGTATTCATGTGAATTTAGTGTTTTACCTATGTTTTTGTTAAAATAATTGACAAACACTTTTGTAAACTTAGACTAAGTGGACGTTGAAAAAAAAAACAGCGGAGTTTCTTTCCAGTTCTTCTTCGCTGTGTTTTGTTTTGCTGAACTGGCCAATGCTAAAATATGACAAATCCGAGTGCAGTGTACTGTCTATGGATGATGAATAAACAATACAAAAAAAAATACAATACTAGTAGCTGTTTTCACCTCCGATTGAGACTAAAACGATACGTTAAATCTGATACGTCTGTTTCATTTTCACATGCGAGTTATATTATATTTGGCTACTAAAATTATCAGTCAACATATCTTACTCTTATTAAAAAAATTGGTTTGCTGGTAAAAACTAGTCAAGTTAAATTTTGAGCTTCAATTTATCCTTAATTATTCTGCCTTGTGTAAATTATTAATACCTTTCCTGGTTATCTACAAAACTTGGCACCCAGTAGGATCTCAATTCTTTTGTCGGCGAAGTCGCTAACAAACAATATTTTTGATATTGAACTTGCTACCATTTTCAAATTTATGTTTTTGATGGAATTATTTATACCGTTACCGCTAAGTTCATTAACAATAGCTTTTAATGCTGCGACAACATCGCCACAGCCTCCGCGCTGGATTATTCACTTTTAATTGCAAATGCGGTGGAGTACCACTTGATAAATGGCGCTAATTTATCCGAGAGTCCGTGACGAATTCTATACATTTACCAACCAACACACACACATAATGCAGACTGCTGGGGTGGAAACGGCGAACAATGGGGTGAGTTGCTACGTGATAAGACAAAAGATGTGACCGCACGCGCCGGGTTCATTAGAATACATAGAATTTTCGGCAGGGCGTGAACATTCCGGTTATACCTTGGAAATAAAAAATATCTTTGTGCACAGTGTATTTTTAAGGCGCAAACAAGATTCGGGAAGTTGCCATAGTAAGTAAGAGTCAAAGTCGCGTGGCATACGCTGTTTTATGCATGAGAGCTAACGGTTCTTATTAATTTCCTCGCTATATAAAAATTAAATGAGCAAACGAAAATGCTACGATTGTATAGAACAATCAAGTCTATAATTTTATATTAAATTCATATCAATAAATTGTGCCATGTGGGGTCCAGCACGTACAAAGAATAAAATCGGGCCTACTGCATTTCTTCCCGTGCATGTCGTAGGAGGCGACTAAGGAATTCGACGATTCTGGTTTCGATTCTACGTAAAACGGTAGGTTCCCTTCCTTTCTTGCTAGGTGGTAGAGTAAGTCACGCCCGGTTCGGTATCATCGCATTGAATGAACGATGGTCTAATTTAGATGATTAGATGATTTAGAACATTTAAATGTAGATGAAAAAGATCCAATAGACTAGGAGGTCGCGACAAAAATGGTAACGATAATGTAAATGGCTGAAACTGATAATAAAGACCAACCCTCTGAAGCTAAATATGTTGGTCTGCCTGCGCCAAGTGATTGCGTTACCATTAGGTAACTAATATAATTTTTCATTCCCCATATTAATGGGGAATGAAAAAATATTTATCGTTAAAAAATATATATGACTAGCAGCCCGTCCCGGTTTTGCACGGGCATAATATAATTTAAAACATATTATTTTGTCACAATGATACACAAATAAACCCTTCTTACGTAGAGTTCCTAAAAAAAGAGCATTACCTACATTGAAATATTTGAAATAAAAATAACAAATTAAGTGAATATATTTTTTTTGTATTTTTTTCTTTTTTTGTATTTTTTACTTTTATGTATTTTTCATACTATTAATTATTGTAAAAAGGTCATAACCACAAAACAAAAGCCATTAAATAAATAATTTATTGAGTTAAAGCCAGGGAGTAAACACTATTTGATGTTGTTTTATTTTTCACTAAATAATTAGCTTAACTGTTATTATGATACTTTTGAGATTACCGCGGTCGTTAGACATGTTTGAAAAATGTTACGGCTTTTGAGAATGTCTTTGGAGAATGTATCTTCCTGCCGCGTGAAAAGCCGTTACATTTTTCAAACATGTTTAACTGTTATTAGCTACCTACAACTACTACTATAACCTACAACTAAAAAGTATTTAATCGAAAATCATAAAAACTATTTAAGTCACTTATTTATTAGGATAACTAAATGTACAACATAAATTAATGGGTCTAGTTCTGCAAAGAACTTTTTGAATACGTTTAGTTACCTACTAAACTAATTATCATCACGCGACAAAATATTATCAAGCGACAATTTCTTAAATTCCGCACACGGCTGCTGCGTAGGGAGCCGTACCTCTGAGTGACGCCTACAAACTCTAAAACGCATAGTTGGCCGAGCGGAGTTTTTTCTAATTTTTAAACTCATGATATCTTTCGAATGAAATGTCCGAAGCGAATAATTCAAAAAGTTATATAAAGGTATTGAAACAGTCTTAAATAATATCTATTTATTTTGATAAGGATTAATATCTAGGTACAAATATAGAGCCTTTTCTAGCGGCGGTATTTAAATTTTTATTTAAAAATAAATGCACACTTATTGTGACATAACTATAATAGTTAGATGTATGCTGTCGCGACATTTTTTGTAGATAATAATGTGTTCTATAAGATTGTACTACATCATTTTGTTCTATCGTGAATAGTTTTCGCAGCGCACGCGATGTAAGGAACATTCTTGGTATTTTTTTTTCTCCTTGGGTTACGTTATCGGAGTTTTGGTAAGGATCCCTAATTTTTTTAAGATAAAACATAGCCTATGTATTGTATTGTATTAGTAGTTTCAGAGCCTATTCGGTTCAAATACACAAACAATCAAACCTTTCCTCTTTATACATATAATGGTATAGATAACCTTAATGGTTGCAAATAACGAAGCATGAAATTATCAGTACATATTTGCTTAATTATATCAAAACTGAAGAAATATTTGGTTGAATTTAGTAGGTAAAGGTGACTTAGGTTACAGATGAAATTTTAGGTATATTTAAGTATTGAATTAAAACTCCAACTGGTTATTGTTCCATAATTAATAGGTATCACGTTATCTAGACTCTAGACAATCAGGTATGTATCTGTACCAACATCTATTTTGTAAATCCAATCTAGCTAACGCGACCACTTGGCGCAGGCAGACCGACACATTTAGCATTAGAGGGTTGGTTTCTAACCTGTGAGCTCGTATTCAGCTATTAACCTTATCGTGACCAAAAATGTCGTGACCTCAATGCGATAATTTCTGTAGATGATTTATCTATGCGGTCGGTAAACTATGAAATGCACTCTCTGTTGAGTTATTTACCCTAAAATACTCGTACCACCTGGGAATATTTTAACACGCTGTGAAGTAGCACCTAGCTTACCGGCATGGTTTTTGCAGCCTCCGAGAAAGTTCTTAAGCCCATGGGCGTAATTGGACAAATCCTAGGTGAAAGTTTGGCGTACGCCATATGACGGGCTTTACATAAAAAGTGTCCACCTGCCGATGGTCCCGTCACTGCTGGACATGGAAGAAATATGCCCTCGCCTGATGATTATTAATTTTTTTTTATGTGACTGGACATGGATGGCTAATACCACAAGTTCTGTCATGGTATTAGCCCAACACACCACATGGGAACTAGGTGCCATGCCAGGACCTTCCTTATATTGCACGGCTACATTGAACTGGATGGAAAACACGGACAATTTTCATTGCCGCTTCGACCATCGTTCATCCAATGCGATGGTACCAACCCGGGCGGGATAAACCCTACCACCTAGTAAGTGAGGAAGGGGACCTACAGCTTAACGTGGAATCCGAACCACGGCCAGCCTCTCTCAACGGTCGAATGGTCACCCATCCAAGACCAGACCGGACCCAGCGTTGCTTAACTTCGGAGAGCGCTCGCCGAAGTGTCGCGCCACTGGGCCACTGAGGCCCAAGGAGTTGTAGGGCAAATTTTTCATATAAAATTTGCCCTACAACTACAACGGTGTACCTATATTGGTATTTTGGAATTTTCAAACAACCGTTAATAGGAGACTAATTTCGGACACAATGCGCGTGACAGACAGGCACCAGAGCCAGACCATGAGGGTCGCTTTTTCGCCTTTTGCGGCGGGACCCTAAAAAGAATTAGCCGTCTCTACTTATTCGAATGTATCCAGGCTTGTAAACGAAGGGGGGATATTACTCTTGAACGAGTCAGAATACCGTTGAACCTTCACGAGAAGGCAAAAGTAAGCCAGGGCCATTTATCAAGAGGAGCGGTCCGCGGGGACAAGGCCTCCTGTACTCATGTATTCGGTTACGAGCTATATTTGTTCATTGAATATAGTATTTAAGCGGCTCGGGGTTAGTGAACTTGCCTTATATGCCGTAGGTCAGAGGTTCAAATTCCGGCCGCGTTCATGCACCACTTTTATTTCACTTTCTAAGTTGGGTAAGTGCGTTACGAATGCGAGCTGTTTCATGGTTCGGAATCCGTGTAAAACTGTAGGTTACCCTTTCCCTACTAGGCCCGCCCGGCAATAAAAATAGCCACTGTTTTAAGTGCAACTCAATGCAGCCGCTAAATTGTGACAAATATTATTTTCAAATAATACCCCTTTAATATTGGACATTGATTCAAGATAAATAGATGGTTGGAGGGTCATAGTATATCGTATCCTTTCGGCATCCCCTTGCTGCTCCAGTGCTGCTCCTGACGTCCGAGTCCAATTCATGGATACCTACCTTCACGGGACACAAGAGGAAGCCGTTCAAGGCAAAAACCAAGCTAAGCTGCCTTTTTTAACTTGCAGATCCTGTAGATTTTATCCTGGTCGAAGCGGAAGTGAAAATTGTCCGTGTGTTCCATCCAGTTAAATGTAGGCGAGCAATATAATGAAGGTTAATGGTACTTAGTTCCAATGTGGTCTGTTGGCTAATATCACGCTATCCATTTCCAGATATATTTTTAATCTGTTGGGTTATTATGTTACCGCTGTCACAATCGGTGACATTATGCAGCTCCGAAGGCAGAAATAGAGCCTACATATCTTCGCAGTTGGAGGGTCTCTAAATTCGGGAATCGTCGATATTGCTGATAATCTTTTTTTTTTTAATTCAGAGTAATTATATGTGCTTATCACACCAAATTGCCGAAGGAATGTAAGTACCATTATTAATGCCATGAGGTCATTCCCTTTAGCGCGACCCGACTGGCCCCTATGAATTTTCTGAAAACAAATAAACGAAATGTATCATCAAAGTTGTATACCCGATGACCCATGGCCAGGATGAATACTTAAACAATCACAAACATAAACTACCTCATCACTCAAAAATGTAAATCATCCCTCAATATTAAGACTTTTTACGGTTGCACCTTTGTGACCTTTTATTTAATAACGTTAACGAAACGTCTAGACAATAAAATCAAAACGAAATACTTTGTCCAATTGAATATTTCGTGTGACTTTCTCGCCGCATTGGCTTTACTCGTATAGCGTCTTATATTAGCGAAACTATTTATTTTCCCCTTGCATTCACGTTCGATTTTACAAAGTTTCTCAATAAAGACTACACTGGCGGCCGTGGACAGGAAAACGGAGTGTGGTAAGACCACCCGCCAGGTGGGAAGACGACATCGAGTGCGTCGGCGGAAAGCAGTGGTTCCGTACCGCTGAGGGCCGGGAGGACTGGAGAAAAATTGGAGAGGCGTATATCCAGCAGTGGACGCAAACACGCTGACTGACTGACTGACAATAAAGATCTTTGGGCGTGCCCACACATTTTTTCAGCACAATTAAATCCTCGATCCGGTGCCGACATTGTTTGAGATTTTCACGTTTCCGCCGTTCCGGTCGCCGTCGCGGGCCGGCAGAGCGGCGCGGCGCCGCCGTCGCCGACGCCCCGCGACGCCGGCGTCGCGACGCCAGTCGGCGCCCGGCCGTCCTCGCAGCCGGTAGCCTACGCCCGCCCCGGCGCCGCCAGCGCGCGCTCGCGTCTTTCACTACGACAACTCGCCCGCAACTTCCCGAAACATTCCGTCTTTCCGTTATGAAACACCGTTGAATGGTGAAGTATATGCTTTAGGGAACTCATTCCCTCTCAACTCATTGGGACTTGTAATCTGGGAACTTTCCGGAAAAAACTAGGTGTCAAGTTGTGTTTACAAATATAGGTGAATAGGCAGAGGACATATATCTCCTTGACTTTTCTCGAAAAACGTGTCCAAAGGCCGCAGTCCGTGGTGCGTCCTTCAGACCGGACAAAGCGTGATGTTTTCACAATAGGAACTGGTGGGTAACGTAAGCCGCCTGTCGCGCGGACAAAAGACCGTGCAGTGCTACGCGTGTGCTTCCTGAATGAAATGGACGAATGGAAATAGAACAGCGCCTGCATTAGACGGTAGGTGGTTTTTATTTTGGTCCACTTCTATGCGACCCGTTGACCATAAATACAACTTTTGGTTGATATTAATGTTGTATTTGGTTGGATTCCAACACGGAGATCGCTGATTCAGTAGCTTCGGATTTTTTTTAAAAGGGCCTGCGGTAGGTGGTTTTTATTTCGGTCCACTTCTATCCCATTGACCATTAAAATTTACCAGTTAGCATAGTACGAAATGCAACTAAACGTTAAATATAATCACTCACTTGCACTCACCCAGCGAATTAATTAACCACGGTAATCCCTCAGAACTGCTGAGGTCTTGGATCTTTTTGGGGGATAACCCGGTGCTTTTTCACATTACATTTGAAGGCAGAACCCCAAATTGTACTTTGGAAGGGATTCTTCGCCAGACCCGATAAATAAAGGATCTAAAGGATCGGGTGGTACATATTTCAGAAATATGTTTATGTCTCATCTTATTACCTGATTTTTAGCCATATATATATTTAGCATTATTAGCATTATGTACACACCTACCAATAAACATACAGATTTATTCGTTGGTATACACTTAATGGTTTATGTTTCCTGCGTGGTTAAACTACTCACACTCTTGACATGTCGCCGATTATTCCGTAAACAATCCTAACTGATTACCCTCTCAACGGTTCCGTTTCCTAGTTGGAACATATGGCTCGGGACATAACAAATGCAGTTGTTCTAAAACAGGAACGTTTGTGATGGAAACATCAAAAGTATGTCGGTTCGGAACGCTCGGCGCCGCCGTCCCGCCGCCGCCGCCGGGAGCGAGGTGATGGTGTGAAAATAATTGTACGTCATAAATGCTCGACTTAGGGCCTTTTTCACCATGTGCTGATTAGCTTAATCGGGACATATTAAGGGCTTTCTTACCAGTTTTCAATCAATATAACTATTACAAGATAACTTAACTTTAGTAATAAAGGCTCTTTAATTGTCGATTAAAATAAATCAGCACTTGTGAAGACTGGGCTAATAGTCGCAGCTAATTGAAGGATCTAATTCAAAGACTCTTAAGCCTTCAGACTGTAAATTTTGACATAAAATGTATAAAAGTAATGACAAGGTAGTCGGAAGACTTGAGAATAGTCTCAAGACCCAAGAACTGTCATTCAATCTGAGCATAAAACTAGCCAAAAATAAAGCTACTAATGACAAAAGTTTCATATTCGTTGTGGACAAATATGCAAGTAATCATTAGTTTTAGATTTCCCTAGCTGTCAAAGACGAGAAGAGGAAGAGGGAGCCTCATGAGGACATTACTCGCGACGCAGCCAGCATATGGACAAATTGTGGATATAATCGTATGGAAAGCCACCCACGAGTCGTATGTCACAGGGTTTAAACGTCGCCACCGTTCGCGCGAGCAAATAATAATAAACTACGAGCCCCTCGACATCGACTCGCTGGTTCCCATCCATACAAATCCTCTAATACGTCTGCGACTAATTTTGCGTGTGGGGTATACGTTTAAGTTAGGTTGGTAGTTTTAAACAATTGTAGATTTCTGGTCTAAAAGTAGGCGCGCTAGGACGTACAACTCCTTTGTTTACCCTTACACTTCATGTTATGTTTTTGATTGGGATGTTAAGAATTCTGTTAACCTTTCCATTTTCCATACTATAGTCGATAACGGTTTTATAGTAGGTTTTTAAATGTTTGTTTTCCTTAATTTGTTATGAAGACCTACGACTTAAGGTCGGCCCGTAAGCATCAGAAAATTTCGTCTCCCATACAAACGTAGTTTACTAATAATTTGAAAACCCCTATTCCAACATACTTGATATTTGGTATCTAATATTAGGCTACAAATATCTGTGTCTGCATGCCTTTGTTTTTTCGGTAAATGTATTCTGGGTCAAACCACAGAGAAAACAAATTTAGTTTGAAGATTTTCTTTTTGCTTTCATTTCATTCGGTTTGGATTTTTAAAAAAAAAAAAAAAAAGCGTGCAGACACAGATATTTGTTACCTGATATTAGATATTAAATATCAATTCAATTGGAATAGCGGTTTCCAAATGATTAGTAAACTACGTTTGTATGGGGAGCATAGCTTACGGGCCGTTCTTAAGGCGGGTCTTCCCGCTCATCAGAAACATGTAAAGAAGATCATGCGCATATTTCTTGTAGGAAATCCAGACTGACTGTCAGATATAGCCTATCACACCACATGGGAACTAGATGCCGTGCCAGGACCTTCCTTATATTGCTCGGCTTCATTGAACTTGATGGAAAACACGGACAATTTTAATTGCCGCTTCGACCGAATTTGGTATTTGTTTGATTTTTGACCAGATTATTTTTTGCAAGTTCGAATAATTTTCGGCTAATGTGTTTGGTATTTGCCAAGATTAGTCGATGTTCATTTGAAGATTGTGTTGAAATTTATTTATTTATTTATTTATTTATTTGACAAATACATACATTTTACATAACAGAAAACCAAGGCGTAAAATGTAGCAAACTTAATTTCAATATGGAAGAAAAAAAACACAGACATTTAATTAACTATGGATGAGTTAACTTTCAAATAGCCTTCCAAAAATGTCGTGCACACTCTCTCAAACGTCCTTCTCAGATTTACAAACACATCACATTCAGGTGTTGACAGATGCATTGCATTGAATAGCCTCAGGACGAGACATATGGGCGACCAGTAGTGAGAGCGGGTGCGCGTCACGATCTCGGCAAACAAACGTGCGTTCCGCCGTCGAGCGTAACCATCAGGCACGTTCAGTGCTAGTACCAGCTGTAGTAAAGCTTGCGAATCAACTTTCCCAATCAGAATTTTGAAACCAAACAGCATTAATGCCCGGGATCTCCGAAGTTCAAACATTGAAACGTTTTATGCGTTGCGATCTCCGTGGTTTCGAGAAACGAATAGTCAACATTATCATTCTAGAAGGAGACATAGACATATGTATGGTGATATTATGTGATTCGTGAACAAATCACGAATTGTCGACGATGCGCATTATCGATGAGATCGTAGTGCCATTTCACCATTGTAATCAATGAAAAGTTGTTTGTTTGCAAACCGAATTGGTCATCTGACTGGACGAAGTTTCAGATGTCCTCCAGTTCGTGTCGCAAATCCTGAATATGTCCACAGCGTGGTGCACGAAATATCAAAATAAAAAACCGGCCAAGTGCGAGTCGGACTCTCACACGAAGGGTTCCGTACAAAATTTAACATAAAAAATCACGTTTTTTGTATGGGACCCCCCTTTAATCTTTATATTTTTTTAATGTTACCTATTTGCTGTTACAGCGGAAAAATAAATACACAGTCTGTGAAAATTTCAGCTGCCTACCTATTACGGTTCATGAGATACAGCCTTGTGACAGACGGACGGACGGACGGACGGACGGACGGACGGACGGACAGCGGAGGCTTAGTAATAGGGTTCCGTTTTCACCATTTGGGTACGGAACCCTAATAAAGGGCAAAATGTGTGATAAATGCAAATAACATATTGAAAAACAGTGAAAATCCAAACAAACAAAGAACGAGACACCTTTCAAATAAAGTAAAAGAAAATGCTAATAGTAATGATGTAAATATTAGCTTGTCAGCTCCCGTTCCATGTTGTGACCGTTCGCTCCGTCGGGTCCGTACCGTACCCATAACAATATCCGGGATCAAACATTCTAGCGTGGTCGGTTGTTTTGATAACACACTACAGATGCATTTTAAAACGGATCCGCCACTTAGACGACCCGTGTCGACTTAATAGCTCAGGGGGCTAGTAACACACATTACTCAATAAGAGTTAATATAGTGTGCCAATTGAACAACTCCAGCGTCATTCTGGAGATATGGGAGTCAGCCAAAGATATACTAAGAAGAGGGGGCGTTCAGCTACATAGGTATTAGCTGTTTCTCTTATTTAATTATTTACATTTCGTACAGGTCAGTCTTTTCGTACAGTTTTCAAAGCAGTTTTATTGACGAAAATATTCCGGACCATAGTTTTTTGTATCAATCGAGGTTTTCCGTAAAAATATGTATCTTTGAAAATCGCTATAAAAGCGGTTTTCTCGACTCAGGATTCCTGATTACTGAATGCCAGGAATAGACCTGCTGTACAGCTCCGGTACCTAGCTGGAGAATAAAGTGGCACTTTAATCCGCAAACACAACTTTTGTGAAAAGCTTGGAAAGAGAAGATAAATAGGAAAATATGACAATTTTCCGACGAATGTTGTGGTCCCATATAAACAAATAACAAAAAAAACATTTACGCAACATTTAAGTAATCGTATTTTTTTCTCTTCATAATTATAACGAACACGACACGACGTAATCGTTGTTAATTTAAGCAATGTATTATTAAATTTGAGGTAAAACAGCGATATTTTAATTGTAATTAAAGTCACCAAAAATGTTTTCCTCATTTTCAAAACAAAATTACAATGTCTCCGATGTAGAAGTCTCTTGTAATTCGTGGTAAAACGGTAATGGCGTTTTCTTTGAAATTACTAAATATCAAGGCATATTTATTTACTCAAAGGCAACTGTAAGAATTGTATGCTATGTTTCAGAAGTAAAATTAATAACAATAAAAGCTCAGTTAAAGCTCTAGTTAAGTGTACAAATTAGGCGACTCGAAAGGGAAAAGGGGTTCCAGACAATATCGAGGTGCTTCAAGAAAAAGTTTGTGCCTGCAGCAAGTTAAAATCCGGCCGAGTCGAACTCGCACACGAAGGGTTCCGTCCCATCGTAGAAGATAAAAAAACAAATTATTTAAAAATATAAAACACCCGACAGCGTTAAAAATTGTAACTTAAAATTGACTTAGTAAAAGAACTGAAAAGATAGAAACAAGTTGAAAAATTAAATATGTGTTGTGTTTGAATGATCATGGTTGACAGTGTTCACAAACGCAGTCGGAGGCATCAAATAGCCCGTTCCATAGTATTTACTATGGATTTAGTAGCGATTTTATGGATTATTTCGGTGGAGCAAGAAAATACGCGGTGGGGGAAGTTCCAATCTCCTATCTTTCATTTTTATATCTAAAGTGAGGTTTTTTTTCTCGTTCTCGGTGTCACCAATCATCATGAAATTCGCATAGATACACTTTCAATAAATTTAATAACAAAAAAATATAAATCATAGTTAATGTATTTGATGCACAATATGAATTATATAATGATATATTATATATTTCCCAATACATTCCATTATTAATGACTAGCGATTTTCTTAGTATACCCATATGGGTATAGCAAAAGTAAACTTATTTATACAAGTTATAATCTCCTAACTGTCATATAATAAAAACGAAAGTAAGTTTGTCTGTTTCGCGTACTCAACCGATCATCCTGAAATTTGCATAGGCACACCATAGAAAATATAAATCGTAGTTAATGTATCTTATGCCTCCGACTGCGTTTGTGAACACTGTCAACCATGATCATTCAAACACAACACATATTTAATTTTTCAACTTGTTTCTATCTTTTCAGTTCTTTTACTAAGTCAATTTTAAGTTACAATTTTTAACGCTGTCGGGTGTTTTATATTTTTAAATAATTTGTTTTATATTAATTATTTTTAGTTTTCGTAGAGCATGCATTTATCATTTAAATATCTGCACGTTAATAAATTCCAACGAAAGTAAGGTTAGGTATTATTATGGAACCTGACATGGATGGCTAATATAACACAACTACCGTCATGATATAAGCCTAATTCAACAAATTCCAGAAGGAATAAGGTGACAGGCCAGGACCTTCCTTTATACAGAATCACGGCTGCACACGGATATTGACAATGATTTATTGCCACTTCGACCATAGTTTTTCCAAATGCGGTGATACCAACCCAGGCGAGCTTAATCCTGTCACCTAGTAGGGTAAGGTGACCTACAGTTTTACATGGGTTCCGAACCATGAACAACTCGCAAAATAAAGTGGTGTATAACCGATGCGAGGAATTGAACCCATAACCTCTCGCATGAAAGGCAATAATTGAGTCCCTACACCACGAGGTGTAACAAATAGAGTTTTTTGATTGATATTAAAACAAAACTACATCTTCTTAAAGTTTCTTCATGTTATCTATAATGCTTTAATGAAGTCATCAGTTCGTAGAATGAAATTCCCTCATTCTACGAATTTTGATCATATGGCCAAGGTTTTAGTGGAGGTATGGTCCAAACGTTAACCACGTATTCCTTGGCATATTTGAAACAAAAAGGCTATACATTTTATGTGTAGGTATTTAAAATGTATGGGGAGGATCTTTTTCAAGTCGTACAACAAAATATCATCTACCTTTTTAGCTCCAAATATGCCGAGGAATACGTGGTTAGCTTTTGGACCATATCTCCGTTAACACCCTATATATGGTTTTTTTAGAATCTCCCTTTTATCATCGTTGATTACAGTTACACCAAATTTATAAGCGAACAAATTTGTTCGACACTCAAATCCTGTGGTTATGTACAGGGTCCGTCAATCGAAGTGTTACCAATTGAAAATGATGTTATTTGGTTAATTGAAGTATGGTTCGTTAAAAAATATATCACAATAAAACATTTAATTTTAAGACAATAATTGTTATTGTTCGATATAGCCTCCTTTGATCCATAGATAAGAGCTTTCTGAGACGATGCTGAGTGTTGTTGGAACGTCCAGCGTTTCTTACTGCATTGTTTACGTGCCCATGGTATGAGCGTCTCATTTACCACCTTTTGCCCACACTTGCTGGTTGACTTTGACGCCCTTCTCGATAAACACGAGTGAATAGCGACCATTTGCGGTCACTGCAGCCCAGACCATAACAGAAGCGGGCGCTTGCTTACGAACGGGAACTCCATCGTCTAAATTCTCGTTGGATTTGCCCTGTAGGCAAACACGAAAATGTTGTTTGTTTTTATACTGCTAGACAGTAAACATTTTTTCATCAGAAAAAACAATGTTTTCCAGATCGCCACGCAAGACTTTCAGTGCTTGAGCTCTTTGTAGTCGAACTGCCTTCTGTGCTGAACTAAGATTCAGTAATTTTTGTATCTTGTTGGTAGGGCTTCAGTTGCATTTCTTTTTATTTCAGTATGTGCCGATTACTTGAGTCGGGTATTGTCTGACTTTTCGCAAATTTTGCAGAATACTGGTGAGGATTTCCTTCAATTCCAGCCTTTAACTTTCGAACCATATCATGTGATACTGCTATTTTTGGATGACCGCCTCTATGCTGTTTAGCAATGCTGCCGGTTAGGTTATAACGATTATTGGTTCGATGCACTAACATTTTGTTCACACGTAAATGTCGGAGCTCCCGAGCGATGACTTGTTGTGATTTTCCGGTCAAATACAAAACGATCACAATGTTAGGTTTAATATCCATTGCGAAAATTTATTATACAATTCAAATTTGTTTCCGCTCTTTTCGCCTACTTAAAAACAATGAAACAAATTGACGTTTCACCAAAATTTGGCGCGATGTCATTATTATTTTGAAAATAGAAGTAACAGTTCGAGTGACGGACCCTGTTGTAATCGCTTTTATCACAGGATTTCATCCATGTATAAACTAACTGCTAGTTAAAATTCAATAAACCCCATAATAACCATGATTATAATATTTATACCACTACTTCATTAGACTGGAAGTTGTCTCTTGACTGACAGCTTTGAATGTGAGTCAAAAGCATTGTTAAAGGCATTTTTATTTAATTATTGTGCTAGTTAAGTTCCAGGTTCACAGATCAGAACTTTAACTGGATGTGGCGAAAGAGACCTGGATTCATCGTTTGCAAATATATGTGGGCCCGAGGTCCGCAATCGCCTGATCGAATGTGTTACCTTGGAGCTTATGAAATGTTACATCCCAACTGAGCGTTTATTGTTTTTCTTGCCCCCAAAGCCCATCAAAATATAACGTTCATGATTTAATCCGTACATAAACTGCTAGTTTATTATTTTGAATAATATAACGTGTTAATAATATGTGATATATGATGATAAACCCAACTTTGGCATGGCCGTGCTTTTCCTTCCCACTGCTCCCAAGTACGCACGGTTAAAGATCAGCGATATTATGATGACAATCATATCTTATGTACCCTATGTAACAGAAGTCCTCATCAGGGGGCTGACGACATCTTCATGGAATGTTTTTTCTTATCTTTAGTAAAGTTTTTAGATATTATCAGATTGATACAGATTTTGGGCACCACAGTATCTCGGCACTCGGCGGACCTTCCCCAGCGTGACACCCATTGACAACGGAAGTATGGATTTATGAGCTGTGCAGGTGCAGAATACTGATAGTAATGCAATGACGGTGATATCGGTCTATGCGGCGTCCGAGAATTTCGAAAATCTATTTGACTTTTGCCCGGATCCACCACTTCCAGTTACAGACATCCTAAAGTTATCTTTCGGTTACATTATATAAATATGCAATGTAACCGAAACTACATTCCATATAGCTGGAGGTAGTGAAAAGAGGAGTATATGACCTGAGTTGGTGTGACAAGTGTGCTTGCGTAAACAAAAATCATTTGAATTCAATTTTAACGTTGAATATTTTGATGTTTTTTGGAATTTCTCATTCCAAATTACATTTAAACATATAAGTTGCATACCTTTTTGTAAACTATGTAGAAAACCCTTTAGTTTGATTACCCACTCGATAGGTTTCAAGAAAAAATATATTTGAAAACTCATAATTTGGCGCCAAAAATCGGCCATGTTTTTTTTTATAATTTTGATATACCCAGTGTCACTCTCACAATTAAGACGAATCTAACGACACCTCTCAAGCTAAAATCCATCAAGCCGTTTAGGCTGCAGGGCGTGCCAAAGAAATATACATACATACATACATACATATATACATACATAAATACAAACATACATATATACATACATACATACTCTCGAAAAACATAACCCTCCTTCTTTCGCAGTCGGGTAAAAAATCACTTATTTTCTTACCAGAAGGACACTACCCATCCAACACGTCGAAAAACGAAAGGCATTCTTGCCATATGTAAAGGGAGTAATAGACATTGGGCGTAAACTCAGTGGCCCAGTGGCGCGAGACTTCGGCGATCGCTCTCCGAAGTTAAGCAACGCTGGGTCCGGTCTGGTCTTGGATGGGTGACCATTAGACCATTGAGAGAGGCTGGGCGTGGTTCGGATTCCACGTTAAGCTGTAGGTCCCCTTCCTTACTTACTAGGTGGTAGGGTTTATCCCGCCCGGGTTGGTACCATCGCATTGGATGAACGATGGTCGAAGCGGCAATGAAAATTGTCCGTGTTTTCCATCCAGTTCAATGTAGCCGTGCAATATAATTAAGGTCCTGGCATGGCACCTAGTTCCCATGTGGTGTGTTGGGCTAATACCATGACAGAACTTGTGGTATTAGCCATCCATGTCCAGTCACATAAAAAAAAACTTGGTAAAGCAGATTGGTACAGTTTTCATACCTATAAAAAAAGGTCTCACAAGTTTTACGCTCAGTGAAAGATCAGCTCCCCTTGCAGTATCCAGGCGTGTACAAAATTCCGTGTTCCTGTGGGAAATATTATATTTGTAAAAATTAGCGAAGTGTTGCGATACAGGTTACGGAACACATTCGAGCTGTAAAAAAAAAGAAATCTGCTTTGTGTGAGCATAGCGAATCAGGACCAAATCAATGGATACGTTTCGATCAAGTTGGTATAATCGCCGCCGAAAAACGAACTAAACTAAGATTAGTCCGAGAAGCCATCGAGATTAGGAAGCACAGCAACTTTAATCGAGAAGATGCTTTTAAGCTCTCTGCAATATGGACCCCCGTACTTCAGCCACTGAGGAAGGTCAAGGAAGACGATAATATCTCATACTGCATGGCGTCTGAGGTTAGGAACGCAGCTTTACAGAATTCCGCTACCATCCCCACCCACAGCTACGATCTACGACCACGGCGGCGAGCCTAGCTGTCAGTCGTCTACTGCGTACGAACCTGGCGGATGCCTCCTTGACAAGGGGCTGAACGATCAGCTCGAAACGTCGGAGAATGTCATTCACAACATTCTCCGACGTTTCGAGCTGTAACATTTTTCAAACATGTTTAACGACCGCGGTAATCTCATAACTATCATAGTTTCATCTCTTCAAACCTACCACCTAGTAGGGGAAGGGAATCTATAGTGTATTCCCAACCATGGAACAGCTCGTATTCGTAACGAGATACACTTATCCACCTCAGATAGAGAAATAAAGTGGTACATGAACGGGGCGCGAACCCTTTCAGCGGAACTCGCGGCTCGTTCGGCGTTATGGATTTTGACTCGGCAGGATGTGTCGGCGCAAGTTAATCCTGGCTTAAGGGGGCGCTCGCGGCGCAGCCTCGCTTCACCGACGCAGGCCATATTTCGCCTCAACCGCTAATTAAATTTGGCATTTAAGTATCACCCGAGCCCGGAAAAGTATTCTTAACGTGCCTCGGGGCGAATTAATTGGTTTACATTTGTGGCTTTTCGGAATAAAGACTTCCGACGTAGTAGACAGTCTTTAGGATGGGACACTTTCGTTCTCCGTCTTATTAATTGTTGGTGACCTTAATTTTAACAAAATGCCAGGTAAGCGCGAAATAAGCTAAGTTTTAATTCTTAGATCGCCTAATTTGAATAAGGCAAAATTAATATCGAAAAGTTGGTAAATATTATTTTATTTATTTGTGGTAACTGATAATTTCATGGTCTTAAACACCATTATAACTTTACCATTTAAATAAAAGAAAAAGCTCAGATCCTAACAAATCCTTGTAATGTATTAAACAGTAAACTGTAACTCACTGAACGGAAGGGTTCTAATATATTAAAACAACACATCAGCTCTATCTATACCTGCAAGGGCTGGATCCCAACGCTGCTAAGGGAGTTCAACCATATTCGCGCATCTCAATTATACCATAGGAAATAAGCTGAACCGCTGGCCTATTCCTGGAATTCCGTAATCAGGAATCAGGAATCCGGAGTCGAAAAAACCGTTTTTATATCGGTTTTCAAAGCGAATTTAAGTGACGAAAACATTCCGGAACATAGTATTTCAATTTAATCAAGGTTTTCCGTCGAAAAATACGCTATAAAAGCGTTTTTCTAGACTCCGGATTCCTGATTTCTGATCACGGAATTCCAGGAATCGGCCCGCTGATCCCTCCCCGCTCCCTGGCCGGGGCGGGTGCGGGGGCGCGGGACGGGGGGAGGTGACGGCTGAAACAACCATTAAACAAACTAGGTTAATCTCAGGGCCTATTCATCGGAGGCAGCACTGTCATTAGTATGAATGGAACTTCCAGCCTCAGGCGTGATTTCGGGCTTGAGAAACTTCATCGAGAAACTCGAACAGTGACATCGATTTTAGGCAAATTGAGCGGGAAAATAGTGAAATCAACATTGAGCTTTTGACTGAAAAGGGATGTTAAAGAATTATACTGAAAATGTATGTAGTTTCTGGGTCTGTTAAGAGGCTAATGAGGTGATCGAGTTCCATACAATGGCTCGGGCCTGTTTCTTCAGTCAAATTAAGATATATATAAATATATTTTTATTTTGCGCATTAAATTAATGAATTGAGCGCTACTTCATTGCGTTGTCTTTTTTTTATATCTAAAAATTTGCATATAAATACAAAAGGCTTACATCATGGACACAACTTAAGTTATCTATAAAACTAAAACGTACAGACGTAGCTCTCAGTTGATACATTTAATGAGAAGAATATTTCTTAATTTGACTGAGAAAACAGACAAGAGCCATCGAAGCCAACGAAGCGCGACGACGATTCAAGATAATTTAGGCTTGATTTTTCTCAATATCCTTGTAATAATGTGAAAATACGTACGCGTACATGGTAAGAACAGATGCACGCATGGTCTAAAGCGAGGTTGGGACCTGTAACCTTCGCATTACATGCCCTATTCTCTAACTGAACTATCCAGTCCATGTGCCATCCTCCAACGGAGCTTCCGGTTGTACTAGGAATAATATTGGAACCCAGAAATACTGGTCAGAAATTTAATAAGGATACCGTTCAGTAAAAATATGTACGTATGTAGGCGTAAAACTACTTAGGTTTCTATTCATCTTTTCTAATACTTTTTAAACTTTTAATGTGCATCGTATCTGCCACATTCATAGTACCCATATGTTGAAGAAGTATGATATATAGACGATCATACGCACGTTACTCTATTTTTTTATGCAACCTGACATGGATGGCTAATAACGTTATGATATTAGCCCAATAAACCATATTGCCAATGGAATTACGTGCCATGCCAGGACATTCCCTTTATGAGCACGGCTACATTGAACTGGATGGAAAACACGAACAATTTTTCATTGCCGCTTCGACCATCTTTTCGTCAAATTTATTATTTCTGCCTACCAATGCTAGTAGATATTATATGTTTGCTAATTTTCAACGGAGGTTGCACGTGGAACAAACCAATTAAGTTTAATTGTTGTATGCCATTAAAGGAATGTAACTAATCTAGGGCCCCTACCAGACAGCACAGGCTTTGAGTTGATAAATTTATAGCAGCAGAGAGCAAGCCTGATACGAGTATTTATTATCCGCAGGCTTTGCCGCGTCCTATCTCTAGGCATTTAGCATTTACTGTATGCTAGAACACGTTCTCTTCGCTATAAACGTATTAAGGAGAAGACGATGGCATGTTGTTCTTGACGTTTGACAAGACATTCGTGGGTTGAATGTCTTTGACTAACAAGATCAGCCTATTTCCTTTGTTGAGTTTCGTGCCTAAATTGTTAAGTGTAGACCTTGTAATGAGAATTCGTTGTCTACCCGCCATTTGGTTATTTCTGTTTATTTATTTGTTTGCATTACCTTTCAATTCTGAGCCGGGCATAAAAAAGATCAAAAAAAATATATATGATATGACAGGGGTAAATTTAGGTATACGAGTTGCGGTCAAACTATTTTTTACTGGACTTTTTTTTATGCGACCTGACATGGGTGGCTAGTACCACACAATTACCGTTATGATATTAGCCCAATACACCACATTCCCGAAGGAATTAGGTGCCAAGCCAGGACCTTCCCTTTATGAGCACGCCTACATTGAGCTGGATGGAAAACACGGACAATTTTTCATTGCCGCTTCGACCATCTTTTCATCCAATGCGGTGGTACCAACCCGGGCGGGCTTAAACCACCTAGTGGGGAAGGGCACCTACAATTTTACATGGATTCCGAACCATGGAGCAGCTCGCATTCGTTACGAAATGCACTTATCAAACTCGGAAAGAGAAAGACAGTGGTGCATGTCGGAATCGAACCCAGACCTCTGGCCAGTCCCCGCGCCACTAGGCTACGAGCCGCTCAATATAAAACAATAATATTTGTTTTTGTAGCTAGTACAAACACTACGATTGGGGCTACTTGCCCGCACGGGTTGGTACAATCGCATTGGATGAAAATATTCAAGAAACGGCAATGAAAATTGTCCGTGTTTTCAATCCAATTCATCGTAGTCGTGCTCGTAAAGGGAAAGTCCTGGTACGGCATCTAATTCCTTCGGGAATGAGGTGTCGTAACAGTGGGTGTGGTATTAGCGATCAGTGGCCAGTTACATAAAAAAACCATACTTACCTGAAAATTATGCGCTCTCTAAACAAAGATAATTTGGAATTTATTTTAAAATTAATTAATAAGTTTTCAAATTATGGTATAAATGGAAAATAATATAGACACGCGGCAGCGTTTCAAGACAAGTTCGAGAAAAAGGAACTGGCTAGCAGCAGTCTTGTGTTATATTTCACGAACCATTTTGAGCCACTCTTCAGCCTTAAGAACTTTAAATCTATTAAACATTAGCACATGAAGTTAGGTTTATTTATTGAAACCTTTTAGATTAACTGTACCCCCAAATTCCATAAATACAGCTCAAACGGTTGTTGAGATATTAACGTCTAAAAATCGGCATTTTGATTACTCTCTAACAGACATGTAGATCAAAAACCCAACCTTTTTTTAGGTGACCTAGAAAATTGAAATTTGGCGTACAAGTTATCTTAGGTTCGGTATCGATAGGCTTATCAACCTATTTTCTTTATGTCACACTCAAGTTACTGTTTTATAATGTAAGGTCAAAAGTGGTTTGCTGCTAAAAACAAGTATAGTTTAATCTTGAGCTTAAATGTTTCCTAAATTATCTGCTTTGTGTTAATTGTAAATAAACTTACGGATCATCTACAGAACTTGGCACTCATTTAGATCTTAATTCTTTTGTCGGGGAATTCGCTAACCATTTGCAATATTGAAATTGGCTACCATTTTCACATTTATGTTTTTGATGGGATATAGAGAAACAAATATTTGTTTGTAATGAGCTAAAGGGGAACATGTAATTCGGTGTTCTTAGTTCAGCTGTCGTATTCTATTATCACGTTTTGGTACGATAGTTATTTAATATATGTGTAGGGAGGTCACGACATGTTTGGTCACGATAAGGCAAATGGCTGAATCTGGGTTCACATGTTAGAGACCAACCCTCTGATGCTAAATATGTCGGTCTGCCCGTGCCAAGTGGTTGCGTTTTCTAGATTGGCTATATAAAATAGATGCTGGTATGTACCTGCTGATGAATATACTGATTATCTGGAAACATTGATACCTATTAATTATACAACAATAACCAGACGATTACTTAATTAAATACTTAAATATACCTAAAGTTATATCTGTAACCTAAATCGCCTATAACTACTAAATTCAACCAAAGATTTGTTCAGTTTTTGTATTGCTAGGCAAGTATGTATTGATACTTTCATGCTTGGTCTTTGCATCCATTTACCTTATCATATGTATTTTTTGTCACCATAACTACTTTTTCAGGCGCCTTATCTTAGTAACGCAACCACTTGGAACAGGCGGACTGACACATTTAGCTTCAGAGGGTTGTACTTTATCCCGTGAACCCAGTTTCAGCCATTTACGTTATCGTTACCATTTTTGTCGCGACCTCCTAGTCTATAAAGTTTACTATTAATAAACGAACTTTACGTTAACTGCTGACTAGCTAAAACAGTGTGAATTATAAATGTTTTGCTTTCGTGTGCGCTAATTGCGAGGTGAGAAATTAGAGTGAACATAAATTATTAGTCCTGTTGTAAGTCAAATAAATACTCGAACGTATAGGTGGCCTAATTTTGATGTTTTTTTTTATATTTGTTTTAAATCTATGTGTCTCCCATTAAACTTTACATGCTCGCTTGTGGGTAAAGAGTATATCTATTCATATTGGCTGATGACAGATTGACAAATCGTTCACCAAATCGCAGTATATATTAAATTTAAATTCATTACTATAATTTAAAACAGAAACATTGTTTAAACTAGAGAATCAACTTTTATTTACCTTATTTATATCATGGATTGTTTATCCATTTATCAATTATTTTTTTTCAATTTAAAGAATATTATTACAAATTTAAACTGTGTCGTTCACATATTTATCAGTTTTCCATCGTGCTGAATAATAATCACAATCGGCTAAAATGCTCAATATCAAATGGGACGTCAAAAGAATATCTACCATGCATGTGACTTACACATGTCATCTATGCACATATATCAAATGCAAAAAATATCCGACACAGCGCCAAACAATATGCAAGAGGAGGTCACAGAAGGCCTTCTGCGGCAGGTCGGCTAGTCATTACATCTTTGTCATCGTGATACAACATTGAGAACATTCTTTCTCATTTACCTCGGTTTGGATTCGTAGCAAAAAGGCTTCTTTTTTAATAGAGCATACCACTGCCTGCCGCAAATTGCCGTCCGATTCGTCATTATTGCCACGAAATTACGACCTAAGCATCAAATTGTCTAATAACAAAGTCAAAACATTAATTGTACGAAACCCCCTCTGCTCGTGGTGAACTCGCACTTGATAGTTTTTTTTAATTATTCAGTCACCTAAAGTTGGTAGTTTCATATGCTTTCGTTTAGTACATAAATAGTCTCTACTGAAGATGACAGACGTCTCATACTAGCTCGCTTTGTTGGAAGCATATTTACATACTCATCCAATACCGACTCGGGATCCAATAAGAAAGTTTTAGGACTCAAATGTCAGCTGCAGAACTCTATCGAACATGAAAACTATTGTCGTAGACCTAAACGAATCATTTTATTCGAATACATGAAATCCATCGCTATCGCGATTTTTACATCCACTTATTCGCTGATGCGTATGAAAAGTGTAATATCGCAAAGTTCAGTTTTACGATTCTTTAGTGTTCATCTTTTTGTTTAAAGGGATTCGCGTGCTCATGTAGATGGCGCCCCAGTCGTTTCTTGTTATCTATACTAATAATAAATCTGTAAGGGGTGTTCATGGAGTAAGTTGCTTTGTTTTCTAAGATACTTCGTTTGTAGACTTTATGTATGATACTAAAACTAGATTGACGATTTTTAGAAATCAGTTATGTATGTATGTATGTATGTATGTATGTATGTAGGTATGTTCCTCCATAACTCTTAAACCGATCATCCGAATTCGATCAAACTTACTACACGTATATGTAATTACAAGGGACACAGGATAGGCTATATAATTCAGTTCCGCTTACGCTAAGATGAAGCTGTCATACAAACCGAAATTCCCCGAGGCGGCGGCGTGGAGGGGTAATCGCTATCTGCCTTTGTTTCTTCGTTTACTTCTTATAAGCCACGCAACGGATTTTTTTTATACTGTTTTCATGAATATAAGGAGCGATCAACGAGCAAGGATTGCATATGTATTTTTTAAATATTTAATACCAACCTAAGGAGAAAAATAACAACTATGTACTTGAAAATTTTAGTGTTCAAAAGGCCTACAGAAATTTCCACGATATCATGTAGAGCGATAACTTCGAACCACTCACCCGATTTATATGCGTATTTTATCAACGTATAGCAACTCTAGGCTCAGTCAGATTTCGGATAGGTTACCGTTTTCGATGTTGAAGGTGGCTGTTGTTCGTATTTCTCATAAAACTTAGTAAAAGTAAGGAAGGTGGTAGTGTTAATCCCGCCTTTGTTGGTTTTGTATCAATTTCTATGTGCAGCATTTCTATATCTGTGCCAGTCCTGTAAGGGTCTGGCGGCACATGCTTTTAAAATTCACTCCCAAATGTTTACGAAGCTCTAAATGGGAATATGTGGATATTTCTCATTGAATCATGCCATATCGATCCAAACGATTTTGATTCAATTTGTTAGATGGAAACATAGTCCTGGTTACTTTGTATCCAGGAAATAATTCAGACCGAAATCAATCCAACACGACATTGACCCGAGCGGAGCCGGGTACCGCAGCTAGTTTATAATGTAACTTCCCAAAAAAATAATTTAACAAAAAAAATAACCGACTTCAAATAAAAAGCACTAAAAAGTAAAAAATAATTTCCATTTTTGTAGTTACGATTTCTGTTATTTTTTGAGTCGGCGTCAGCCGGGCCCGCGCTGCGCCAATCTAGAGAACCTAACCTAACCTAACCCAACCTAACCTAACCTAACCTAACCTTGGCTGACACCGACTTAAAAAATAACAGAAATCGTAACTACAAAAATGGAAATTATTTTTTACTTTTTAGTGCTTTTTCTTTGAAGTCGGTTATTTTTTTTGTTAATTTTTTTTTATTTGTTTATTTTTAGTGAATCTGAAATACACTTACTAATTAGTACACGTCCTTTCCAACAAAAAAAGAATCACTGAAATCGGTTGGCGTTATATTGAGTTATTCGTCCATTTGTCGCGCACATCTTAATACAAATTTAAGATTTTTATGATTTTCTCATGGAAATCATTGTCAAAACTTAACCAAATTAAAATGTGGTCCCATTTTAATTGGAAAGCACCTTGGGAAGCACTAGCTATCATTGAAAAAAATAATCATGAAAATCGGTTCACCCAGGCAAAAGTTATGAGGTAACAAACATAAAAAAAAAACAAAAAAAAAAACATACAGACGAATTGATAACCTCCTCCTTTTTTTGAAGTCGGTTAAAAATAGGAAGTTGGCTGTAAATCATCAGCGAATTTCAATTTCTGCACGTTCCGTGAAATAACGGCGGAACGAAACACCGGGACAAGCTCAAACCCGATGAGAGTGCACAAATATTCGAACGTCGAACGCAGAACGTCACACCGGAACACAATTCATCATGGGCGTATAAAAATATTCCGAAAACCTAATTACGGGCATCGATATATATATGGCGCCAGCGAGCATGGAAGGACGCGAGTAGCGATCCAGGCTCGTTCGTATGGCGGCAGCGCAGCCACGAGTTAGTGGAAAGCGTCTAATTTTGTCATTTTGCTTAAAAGTTCGGGACGCGCAAAATCGAATTTTCCTTGCACTAAATGGCATCCTGTGAAGTTCATAGGTGTTCTTACGTGTCGCTGGAACTCAAGAAAATCAGTACTAAGCGAATTCGTAATTGAAATCACCCGCCGGCGCTGCTTTATTGTATACTCCACCCGTGTACGGGGCACACGAGTTTAGGTTGCTGCTCCCGTAATTTCATGCTCGCTATATACCACAGAACAGCACCGTGTATGTACAAAGGTTGCTTGTCCATTGCACTACCGGTCTGCAGAAATTTGTCATTAATTTGCGGAGGGAGCGTCAGAAGCAGGCCCATGCCGCCGTGGAGATATGGCGCCTAACTTCGGAAAATGAATTATGAACGAATCTCAGGACTCAGTGACGCCAGGCTTGTGAAGTTTGGAGTTAGCGTTCCGAAGAGTTTTCTCCGACATCCATGCAGCACGTCAAAAACAGTTTGGATCTAATAGAGAATAGAATATGATACTAATATGATAAATACGAAAGTAACTGTGTCGGTCTGTTACGTGTTGACGCCTACACCGCTGAACAAATTTTGATGAAATTTTATTTAGAGAGAGTCTGGACTTTGGGAAAGGACAGGCTACATTTTGTGGCGAAATTAATACTCAAAGGGAGTGAAAAAGTTTGTATGAGGTACTCATATAAAATTAAACGTTAGGTTCAGCCCGACATCATTCCGAAATGATATTGACCAGAGCGTAAACGGGTACCCCAGCTAGTAATTGTATATAACTTGCCGTGGTTGGCACAAACCTCTTACACCGTCATGATTCCCTAAGGAATTAGGTGCAATGCCAGGGACCTTCCCTTTATGAGCACTGCTAGTTTGAAATAGATGGAAAACACGGACAATTTTTCGTTATCGCTTCGATTTTTTTTTCATCCATTGCAATGGTACTAACCCAGCGGTACTACCTAATACGGAAAGGGGAATTACAGTTTTACATGATTTCCGAACCATAAAACATACGAATTACAGGTTTATTGAAATTGAAAAAAAGGTATTATATGATCTTAACTATATTAAATTTATTTGTGAGAGATTTCAAAAACCCGTACATGAAATTTAACTTGATATACTATTTTAATTATTACTAAAATAGTTCAAAGCGAAATCCATTAAGTACTTCTTCATTAATTTTGCTCCTAAAACTCCGATGTTAATTCAATTCATCCGACTTTCAGATGTCGAACTACCAAGTTACTTCACAGTTTTATCTCATCTCCTGAATTTAGGTGGACGGCGAATGTACGAAATAACTTTGGAAAAATCACTCAGACCAAAAAAGGTAAGGTGGTTGATTCTAGAAGTTCCACGTTAAGTCTAGAAATAGTGGCCACATTATTAATGTTTGTGACGTGTTCATGTTAATAACCTTTTTTTTCCAAAGTCAAAGTGAGGCGACTTGACAGGTATTTACCCTCTTCTTGGGTCACTAATATATTGTCTAGCATCGACTTAGCAAAAAAGTTTACTCTTTCGATCTTCATGCCGAGGGGCAGAGTGGGCAGTGGCGTGGTAAGCCGATATGTCGTTAATTTAACGATAGAGAAAAGTACATTTTCTATTAGTGAATCCGAGGTCGTCACACCTTGATCGATTGTCATTGTCTGGTGTTATTGCGAGCAATACAAACGGGCCGGATGATAACTAGGACGTGTGGTGGTTTTAGACTCGGGAACCTCGGGTTCTATACCCAGGTTCTCTCTTGTCTTTGAATAAAGGGGATAAGACAATATTTTAATTGGTTGGTAGTATATCTCTGATTATATTATGTAAATGATGTTATATTTCCTCTAAAGACAAATACTTTAGCCGGCAATCGGAGTCGGCATAGAGCCCGTTCATTGAAATTATAACGTGTTACGCGGGTATATTGTGACTTTGTGTAACCGCGTTAAGCATTCTTTGAGTTTGCAATGTATAATATTTAAAAATAATAAAAGGTTAGATCTCCAAACATCAGCCCAAATCGGCTTTAGTCCCTTGTAAAAAATCGTCTGAAAACTTTGTCTTCATAAAAAAGTGTTGTCGTTTGCAGTTTGATTAATTAGTTAAAGTTGTGGAAGTTAAAAGTGTCTGGGCGGGAGTCGAAGGGAAGGAGTGGGGTGCGGTAATGTGCATAGTCTCGCGAGGAGGCAAATGTTCGGTGACCGCACGGTTTAAATACCTGCACCGCTTTAGGAGGTGCATGCATATGTACCGATCTCAGAATCAACTTCCTTCATTTAAAATATTGAAAAAAAATCATACAAGATTAATTTCTCGTAATAAAATTTGAAAGCTTGTGTGCAGTACCAACTGTGAGCGTCCTCGTCTCGCAGGCCTCGCCGCCTCGGTCAAAACTGGCAGCACGCATTGGTCAAACAGCTGGTCTTGAGAGGCTGGGGCATCCTGGAATGGAAGAAATCTTTTAGCATTCAAAATGCGGCCCACGCCAGCTGAATACGCCTGCCTATTTATTTTGCGTGTGTATCTCGTCCGAGTTGAATCACTTGTTCCAAGTATCAATATCCTTGGACTTGCTCTATTACAGTGCCGAAGACGGTGATCGTATTTGATGCTAGCACTGTGGTTCCCATCAGCTTGGTTTTGTACACATTCATCTTGAGTCCTGCTTTTTGTGATACCTATTCGGGTCAGGTTCAGGTCTTCGGATGACTCTGCCGTTAGGGCCAATATCATCCGCAAACCTCATGTTGTTTAGGAGTCTGCCGTTCACGTACCACAAGCCCCACATACCATTCCGTTCGATCTTCTTGAATATATCCTCCATTACATTCGTGAAGAGTTTCTGCGAGATGATATCTCCTTGTCTCACGCTACGGAAGATGGGAATTGTAGTGGTTTCTCCCTAAACTTCCACAGTAATTATGGTTGATCAGTTGCCGGCAGGGTAACGAAAAGGTCCATGCTCAGCATCTCACTGCGGGACGGAATGCTAAATTCGCTCATGCGCAAAAGCACCAAGGTCACTGACGCTATATATAGGGTCGCAAAACTCTAGTGGCAGGCCACGTTTGTCGCAGAGATGACCACGGATGGAGCAGTGAAGTTTTGATGTGGAGACCCTACACAGGGAAAAGAAGCGTCGGCAAACCACCAGCACGTTGGTCAGACGATATACGTCAGAAAGCAGGTGACAACTGGCGAAGCAAAACAGGTGACCACACAACTTGGCAATGTCAGGGGGAGGCCTACGTCTAGCAGTGGACAGCAAAAGGCTGATGAAGAAGAAGAATAATATTCAAAACGAGACGCCCCGGTAAAAAGACAAATGATAATCTGGCAAATTAAAAAGTAACACGTTCTCAAAGAGTTCTATTTTCAAATTTCGTAATTGGTTTTATGTTTCTTTCGTAAAGTCCAGAAACTTTCAGTAGAGAGTGACGTATCGATAACGGCACGCTTAATTCGCACGCCTGCAGCTTAAAGCTTGCAGAAGCTTACGGTTGGCCGAGGAGAAAGTAATACCCTTTCAGAAGATATCAGATTCGAAAGCTATCAGATTCCATTGAAAAAAAGACTTTTGTCGAAAGTGCTCCACTTTGATGAACTGTCAAATCGATAGTGCGCCCGCTGAGCGCGCCGCCTTACTGTGCCGCGCGCCACCCGAAGCCGCTTGACTGATGGCACCCGCTCTCACCAACTTCGATGGCGCATCGCGAGCGAGCGAGCATACCTATGTATAACATAGCGCCATTGTTGTCGCCCCAGAGACGACTTGCTCGATATAAAGCGCTTTAAGATTATTTTCCTGTCACCGTTGTTGTTTGTGTACACATTATTAAAATGTTTTCGGCTTAGATTCATATTTGTTTAAATCGATGTTTGTGGATGGACTTCTTTATGACACGCGGCGCGATCAGGACTTCCGACGCGTCGTCGTCCAGTTAGAAATCAACTCAACAAGTAAGATATAATTTTAACACCGCTGATCTGAAACAATACCATTTTTATTAATATTTTCCTTTTGCTCCTATCAGTCAAGTAAAAGGCTGGAGTACACCGTCTCTGGTTAATAATTTAATTATAGTTATTATAGATCTATCTTCTTTCTTCATCAGGCGAAAAATAAGGCCGGATCCATAACCGTAAATATGGAGAGATGGTGCACGCCACCCTTAACCATTCATATGTTATCTTTACACTTTGATTGTTAATAAACCATTATGTATTTTGCTAGCGGAGGTTCCGGGCTCCGCTCGGATATTGGTCGGGAAAAACCGGGTCCAATTGTTAATCTAAACCATCTAGTTAATCTAAACCATCTATTGTATTTAACAAATACAAATTAAAATCATCAAAATCGGTCTCGCCTCAGCGATGCGCGTTAATCCATTACTACTTCCATTAAATAGTCGATGGTTTATTAAAATTTTCATTTGAATTATTTAAAATGAGAAGTTATTAATTATGATTCAAAATAAAAATAATAGTTATATACGATATAGTATATATCGATTAGAATTTATTTTATTTTTTACTGGTTTGTTTATAAATAAAGTTCTATAAAAAAATTGTTAACAAAAATATTTTAATTAACTACATAATAATTGGGAAAATATTACACGACACAAGTTTTGTTGACATAAATAATGCCTCTTAAGCAAGGTGTTTCAGATAGTCAGCATGCTATTAAAGACTTGTGTACCTTATTATTATTTATTTATTTATTTATATTAATATTTTATTTATATTATTATTTTTTGACCATGCCCTTAATGAAGCGAAATGAGTAAAGATAAATCTGAGAATTATGACCACGTACAATTGACCTTTTCTTGGAATTGCGAATTCAATCTTTCAGTCGAGGAAACTACTTTTGTTTTTGGTACGTTTTTCTGTAGCGCGGTATTCAAATTATTCAAGATTTTCTTAGCTGACAGATCCCCGATTCCTGAGCACGGAATTCCACGAACAAACCTAAAGTTCACCAGGTAGACGCACAGCAAAATAAGTTCCCGCTCATACTTGCCTCCGAGCGTAGGAAGTTAGTTAGCGCGTGGGCGATCTCAAAGCGGAACATTGGGCGGAGGGCGCACTCCGCCCAGCCGGCACGCCGCCGCCGCCCGCCCTCCCTCGCCGACCGACCGCCGCCGCCACACCGTCCGCCCGCCCTCGCCGCCTGCGGTCGACACTCAGCCCGGAAATGACTGCCGAAGCGGACATACTCAAGTGTTATTGAGGCGTGTGAAATAAAGTATTCTTGACGTGGGTTTTTCTAGTTTACAGATGAGTTGGGCGATAGATTTTAGCATTGGTTGTACAGTCTGGCTAAAAGCGTTATTTTTTATAATAACGCCATTTAGCATACGTAGCCGAAAATGCCCATGGGCTTTCGAACTTCCACCATGGACCCCACGTTAAGAATCCTTTCGAATCGCTCTAGATCCTTTATCTATAGGAGCGGTAAACTATTGAATAGAGTGTATATTTCCTGCCGGAATATTTCCCTCGAATTACAACCTGGGCTCCTTTCAAAACGGTGTGAAGAAACACATGCAACGTGCAGACATAGTCGAAGACAAACGCGTTTTTGGAGAGCATTCGCGCGTGGTGCGACGTTTCGATTGTGGGGCATACGATGTGCCGCCGGATTTCTATACAATTATATGGCCACTTTGGAAATACGGCAAAGTCGCGATATCGACCGCATGCCATTTCTCGTTCCTTTATCTTCAGTGGGATGAACCAATTGTTTATTGTTTATTCATCATACATAGACAGTACACTGCACTCGGATTTGTCATATCTTATCATTAGCCAACTGAGAAATTCCAGCGAAGAAGAACTGACAAGAAACAACGCTGGATTTTATTTCAACGTCCAGTTAGTGTAAGTTTACAAAATTATTTGCCACTGCTTACCTCACAGGTAAAAACACAAAATTAACAAGAATTGACGAGAATAAACAATTCATGTCGTATGCCAAGACAAATATTAGTTTATTTGTAAAGAACCATGCCCGCTATTTAATATGTTGGTAATTGGAGCAAGCCAGCATCTCGCCGGGCACAGCCATCGCCTCTCTCGAACATATTTTAGGGAAAAAGGAGACCCGAACCCAGCGTCACCGAAAGCAAGGACCTTAAAGCGATGCTCTACTTCAGTATCAACAAGAAAAACATGTGTACGATTTAGTCCTTATGATGAGTCTAGTGTTAGATCCAGATTATTGATTGGTCATGATCTTAATGAAAAGGAAATGGCTTGAAAACTCTAACAATGTATATATGCGATCGGCTTGCAGCTTAAGGCCGCAATTATTCAGAAATACTCAAATATGCATAGATAAAGCGATACTATTTTATTAAGGAATCCAGAAAACGTCGATAGCACGCGTTTATGCATGAAATAAATTACAGACACTTTATGAAGTGGAGCTCTCCGTGCGAGGTTCCGTAATTGGAAAGCTAGCTTGTGTCTAGCTCCATTTTATGATATTGCAAGGATATTCGATTTTTATAGGGGTCTTCTGTAACTGTCTTTTTATGAAGGTTGGACATCGGTTCTTCAGGTGTTATGTTACATATATAATGAAGGAATGCGATTCTTTTTATTCTGTAAAGACATGAATGTTGTTGCGAACGTAGTTATCTAAACATTTTAATATTTTAAATATTACGATTATTATTATTTTAATTATTAATATTTTAATTAGCGTTGCGAAAGGCGAAAAGGCATATTGAAGGATATTCTGGCATAATAGAGTTTAAATTTACTCAGTCAATAAACTATTTCAATCGCAATTAATCAAGTCAATTCACAAATCTAAATCGAGTTCTGATGGTCATCAAATATGTATTCGGTTTATCAGATTAATGGATTTAAAGTTATAAAAAAAATATAGTTAAAAAAGATTTATTTGTTTCATAAGAAACTGTAACGGCAAGAAAAAATTTTACAAAAAAAATAACCGACTTCAAAGAAAAAGCACTAAAATGTTAAAAATAATTGCCATTTTTGTAGTTACGATTATTGTTATTTTTTGAGTCGGCGTCAGCCGGGAACGCTTTGCGCCAATCAAGAGAACCTTGGCTACCTTGGCTGACACCGACTCAAAAAATAACAATAATCGTAACTACAAACATGGCAATTATTTTTTACTTTTTAGTGCTTTTTCTTTGAAGTCAGTTATTTTTTTTGTAATTTTTTTTAATTCTTTATTTTTAGTGAATCTGAAGTACACTTCTTTCCAATAAAAAAAGAATCACTGAAATCGGTTGGCGTTATATTGAGTTACTCGTCCATTTGTCGTGCACATCTTAATACAAACTTAAGACTTATATGATTTTCTCATGGATATCATTGTCAGAACTTAACCAAATTAAAATGGGACCACTTGGGAAGCACTAGCTTTCATTTAAAAAAAATCATCAAAATCGGTTCACCCAGGCCAAAGTTATGAGGTACATAAAAAAAACATACAGACGAATTGAGAACTTCCTCCTTTTTTGAAGTCGGTTAATAACAAATCGATATCATATGAAAAGTGTAATACCCCACGTATTATGTTAGTAGGGAAAAATTTACTACACAGAAAAATCTATTAATCTAACTGTAATTTCGATAATAACAACCGTCTGTCAATGTTAAAATAGAGCCATCTAAGTAAATTCGTCAATCTGAGTGAAAAAAGTTAACCTTAAACATGAAATGTTTTTGTACCATTTGACTGTTATTTAACTTTCTGCCATAACTGGTTTCTCTTACTATTTTCCTAACTGTATGCAAACTGTTTCTACCTTTAGTATGTTTCCATTAATACTTACGTTTTAAATTGAGCGCGGTTGGTTTCTGAATGGGTGACCATTTTTAACCGTTGAGGCGGGCCGTGGTTCGGATTCCACGTAAAACCGTAGGTCCCCGTACTTACTTACTAGGCGGTAGGATTAATCCCGCCCGGGTTGGTATTGTCGTATTGAATGAACGATGGTCGAAGGGGCGATAAAAAAGGTCCGTGTTTTCATCCAATTCAATGTAGTTGAGCAATATAAGTAAGGTCTTTATATTGGACGGACGAACAGCGGAGGCTTAGTAATTGGGTTCCATTGGCACCTTTTGAGTACGAAACCCTATTTGGCTCCACCCAAAATGGATCTTATTTCAAAACACTTAATAACCTAACAAACAAATATGAAAGTATGAGTAATAACTATGAAAGTGTTGGTTTATCGAAGAGGGAAATTATGTTTATTTTTATATGTTTTTATGAAGTCACCACAAAACACCCGAACAGTCGCAAGGAAAAAGAGTAAAGGATAAACATTGTTTTCTGAACCAGATACCGCGACAATTCAGAGCTTCTTCTCTTCGATCAAACCATACTGACTGTGGAACGACGTTTTCGAAGTGAAGCGGACACGACTCGGTTCTGGTTCTTGGTATACGAGCATCTGCCACTCGGCACGTATTTTTATCCTGCCACCGTTACATGAATAAGTTTGTAAACATAGCACCGATGCGGAAGTGTGGCTACTAAGGATGTGGCGGGACACCCCTCCGTAAAACTCTTTAAACTATGTCCGTACGGACACCCACGGAAATAATGACTAGTGGCTCTCTGAGCTCTAGATCTCTTTTCGAACAATGCCAATTTTTGTTTTGAGAAAAAATCAGAAATTGGCTCGACCAAAAAAAAATGATTTATTATCGAACCGGCTTACAAAATTTCGAGTTGAGAAATGCGACCTGTACAGGAGAACAAACGGACATACGAAAGGAATTTATTATTTAGCTCAAATTTTTTTGATCATTTTAAAAAATATAAATTGTTCGAAAAGGTTCGACTCGCGATGTCTTCAGCTCAGAGCACCATTAGTAAATAAATAAATAACCAGAATTATTACAGTGAAGGAAAACAAAATTCTCACTCATTTTGTTGCGTGAGGTTCAAGCAATAGCTAGATGACTAAGCAAATGACTCGGCATATTCCAGAAACATTGGCGCACCCGAAGTCATATTGGGACACGAACCCTGGGACCAGTACATACATAATGTTGGGTTCTCGGAAGACCCAAGCGCACTCGTGAAGACATAATATATGCGGACATGAAGGAAAAAACATCAATGTTTGAATTGTATCCCGTAATGAGAAATAAAACGAGTACTAGATAGCTGGAATTAACCGTAGTCCATCAGAAATTAGAAGAAATACACTCACATACTAGCCTGCTCGCAGCAGAGACGATTCAGCCAGAACCCACAAGTCTACAGACAAGAAAATCCAATCAGCCCCCATTGTTTGTGCGTGTTTGAAGTCGGGACAGCAGCCGGCTCTCCGGAATTCTAATCGCGCTCGCTAGAGACAGGTAAACAGTATCGAATTGGGTTAGGAGGATTTATACACTTATTTAGCTGTCTTATGCGCAAAATAGAGTTCATTTGGTTACCAGGCACATACTCTAATTAGGTGTCTGTCTACGCAAATTTTTTTTTTAAATAAACTATTTACACAAAAGGTTAACTCGTCATTATATTCGTATGTCTGTAAGCAATGGCTTGTTGTAAACTTAGACTAAGTGGACGTTACAAAATAACCCAGTGAAGTTTCTTGTCAATTCTCCAGTGATTGTTGAACTGGCCAATGATAAAATTTGAAAAATCTCAGCGATAAGCAATAAACTATCATATTCACAAAATATCGTCCATTTTGTTTCCAGACACATACCAGGTGTTAACGGAAGAAATTGTTCCCCATACATCGACTTAGGAAACGTACCTTGTTATAAATCTCATTGATTAAATAGGAGAATTTTCTTGTGGTGTCCCACGAACGGCGCACCTCACACCAAAAGCTGTGGGCTGGGTAAGAGTTTGCTGGGAGTACGGGAATGGGTAGGATGTACGGGGTCAGGTGTCAGCGGTGCCCTCCCTGATACACGATAAATATCAGTTAACACAATCAAATTCAGATCAAAAGCCACGTAGGCGCAAGGTTCGGTAGCCCAGCGGCACAAAGCCTTGTCAATTAATTGATTTGGAGCAACTCTGGACGCGGTCGGGTTCTGGATAGGTGACTGTTCGATTGTTGTAGTACCATCGAATTGAATTGAATCGTTCGAAAATTGTCCGTGTTTGCCATCGAGTTAATCTAGTCTTGCAATGTAAGGATAGTCCTGTCATGGCATCTATGCATAAACAAATTGTGCAACCTAACACGGAAGGCTAATATTACACAACTACCGTCATGATTTAAGCCTAATATACCACATTCCCGAAGTAATTAGGTGCCATGCCAGATCGTTCCTTTATGAGGCTACACTAAATGATGGAAAACATGGACATTTTTCATTGCCGCTTCAACATAGTGACATCCAATATGTTGGTACCAACCCTGCCCATATTGTTTGTTCGATAAATACGTAAAAAAGGTGTGCAATTAGCCACCAAGATAAAAAAAAAACTATTCTATCATGTTGAATATGCACACTCACACGGAAACACAACAACACTGCTACATTGATATTTTTTTGTATGCAACCTGACATGGATGGCTAATACCACACAACTACCGTTATTATACCCAATACACCACATTCCCGAAGGAATTTGGTGCCATGCCAGGACCTTCCCTTTATGAGCACGGCTACATTGAACTGGATGGAAAACACGGACAATTTGTAATTGCCGCTTCGACCGTCTTTTCATCCAATGCGATGGTACCAACCCGGGTGGGCTTAAACCCTACCACCTAGTAGGGGAAGGGGACCTACAGTTTTACATGGATTCCGAACCATGGAGCAGCTCGCATTCGTGACGAAATGCACTTATCGAACTCGGAAAGCGAAAGACAGTGGTGCATGTCGGTATTGAACCCAGGCCTCTGGTACGCTAGGCCAGTCCCCGCGCCACTAGGCTACGAGCCGCTCGATGTGTGATATGTTTGCTCTTTTTGCAACATCTGAGAACCAATATCTATGTAACAGTTTTGGCCACTATTTTAACAAATCGTTGGGGTAGATGTATTTCTTAGTAAACGTTTCAATGTAATTTGTCGCAATACCTTTCCCGGAATCCCAAGATTGGGCGCCTGAGAGTAATATAGAATTGTATTTACATGATACTATCGAAGCGAGTTGAGTTTTGTTGCCTTTTAATCATACAATCATCTTAATGTACGACTTCGCAAAGTTTCACTTACCAGTTCCAAGAATTCCACCAAGAACATTTCTTCGATTTCACGTTTAACAAAATTTTACAAGGAGCCTGCGTGAATGCTTTTGAGTACAAAAAAATCTAGGCATTTTTGCTCTTCAAGTTTGGTTTTTCTAAAAAGTTATTATGGAAAATACATGGGAAAGTATTTTTTGTAGTATACAAAGACATAAGTGTTCAAAATGTGGATTTAAGAAATCTATTAGATAGATTAGATTTGATGACGTCCGAACTGTCAGACATTATTCAGTTTGGTAAGATACACATATATAATGATTTTTTTAACTTGTTTGTATATATTTTCACTGTTTTTCGTCATATATTACATATATTTATGTATAAAAAGGCGAAACAGATAAGCGCCAAATTAACCAGATAGGATATTATGAAGCTATCATCGACTTGGTCACCGTTACTGGAAACACAGGGTTCGGCTACCAACACTGATGAAAAGTAACACAGCATGGTTTCATCTGACTAGAGGACGTGTTCCTCAGGTCCCGTCAGCCGAATACCGATGTCCACAGCGTGGTGGTCGAAGAGTTGAAGCGCTTGAAGAGTTTGAGCTAAATGAATAGAATGAACGCTATTTTATCTGTAAACGAATATTTTGTTGAACTTTTGGCCCACCTGAATAATTTCCATAACGTCAGATTTGGTAAATCATGTATTTGTGTTGGCTAAATATGCTTATTTTCAGGTATAGATATTGAACTTAAGATACCACACATCGTCTTTAAATTTGCGAGGAATTTAATTTTGAAAATGATTGACAGGAAACAATACCGGGGGAAGGAGGAAGAAATGTATGTCATGAGGAACGTTAATGAATAATTTCTAAAGATGAAATTAGACAGAAGATATTTTTGTAGATTTTAAGAAAGTGAGTAGTTGTAAAGTTAGTTGGTTACAGGAAGCTACAGAAAGCAGGAGAATAGTTGTAAAAATGTATAATGTTTGTACTTTTTCCGAAAGCTAGAGCTATTATCCTCGTGATAGTTTTTAAGATACCAACGCTTGATAACATTTTGTAAAACCGCTTACACCCGGTCATTCAACGCGCGTCCATCTCCATTCTTTGACGGCTCCGAATTGGCAATCGATAAAGCGCCGCACGACGAGCGTAACGGACACCAGTCGCTCCCCCGGGGCGCCCGACGCCGCCGCTGCCGCCGCCGCAGTCGCTCGAGAGCGCCGCGCTCTGAATGGACGCAAACGAGGCGTCGCCGGCGGAGAGGGGCGCGGGAGGGGCGAAGGGGTTGCCCGGCGGGAGCGCCACGATATGGAGCTTGCCAATGCGGAACAAAATGCAAGGCATTGGTGATGGCGTCGCGTTAGGCCGATTCGAATGTTCTATTACCATCTACATTTCGAGCGCCTCTCAGCCTAGTGGCGCGGGGCATGCCAGGGGTCTGGGTTCAAATCCTCGCCCCGATCATGCACCACTTTCTTTCTCTTTCTGAGTTGAATAAGTGCATTTCGTCACGAATGCGAGCTGCTTCATGGTTTGGAATCCATATAAAAGTGAAGGTCGCCTTCCCATACTAGGTGGTAGGGTTTGAGCCCGCCCGGGTTGGTATCATGGCGTTTGCGTTGGATGAAAATATGGTCGAAGCGGCTATGAAAAATCGTCCGTGTTTTCCATCCAGTTCAACGTGGCCGTGCTCATAAAGGGAAGGTGCTGGCATGGCACCTAATTCCTTCGGTAATGTGGTGTATTGGGCTAATATCATAACGGTAATTGTTTGGTATTAGCTATCCGTGTCAGGTTGCAAAAAAAATACACGAATACCATGGTCTTACATGGATACTAAGAAGCTCACATTCGTAGCTAAATAAAATTATCCAACTCAGGATTGCCATGATCGGGCGGGGATCCAACCCATAACCTCTGGCATGGAAGGAAAGGACAACTAACGCCATTGAGCTACGAACTGATGATGGTATGCATGTATGTGAGGTATTTAATGCAAAATTTAAAATGTATCGTATTGGCTGATCGAAACATATGATTTCCTATAAAATGCAATAGAATTCATGAACATTTTATTTCTATGAAAAAACTTGTGTTTCTAATAGGTCCTCTCGCCTTCAGATCCTCGCACGTCATCTTCGCTGCCGGTGCGAATCCTCCACGCCGAGCGAGCCAGTCCCTACCTCATGAATACATACAGCAATTCCGTTCGTTCCGCCGCCGCCGCGACGTCACCCACATGGGCACGCCATGTTGCATCCGGAGCCACTCGACATTCGCACGTCGACACGGGAGAGGTGCGGACATCGAGAATGGCGACCGTATAGCGGCAGACACGTTTTAGTTGATGTAGTACTCATCTTTCATGGGCACTCGGATTTGTCATATTTTATCATTTGCTAGTTCAACATTCACAGCCAAGAAGAACTGGCAAGAAAGTGCGCAGGATTTTTTTAAAGTCCACTTAGTCTAAGTTTACAAAAGTGTTTACAACTGCTTACAAACTTAGCACCCATTTGTGTAAATACGTTATTTTGATTCCTATAAACATAAATAGTATCCCAGTTAAAAATTAAACCTAGATCATCCGCTGAATATTTGTACAATGTTTGGTTCTTTGCATGCAAACATGCAGTTTCGAATTCGAAAGAAAGGGATAAGACATTTTTTTACCTATTCATATGCTGATCTGGATTAATTAATAACATGGTTACTTTTTATCATTGATGATAAGAGATAAACTCAGGTAAATACATACAGTAAATTCTTATGGATTTACAAAATCAACAGTTCTTGAAAAAATATGCCGCCATCTAACCGCCATCATGTTGCCAATTCGACGTAAACAGCGCCCGTTTACAACCGTCACGCCGGGTCCAGCCATCGCCTCTCTCAACCATATTCTAAGTAAAGAGAGAGAGAGAGTAAAGAGAACATCAGGAGCGAGCAAATTCGTAAGATAACTGATGGCCGGCGCTGCCGTCAGTGTATGTCTTATCACTAAAATTTGGCAACGCTGCCACTGTACCGACGAGTTGAAGTCGCCACTCCAGTCCTTCCGTTCTAGATGGGTGCGGACGTCTGTCTCCTTCACCATCTCTCTATTTTAACTTTAAGATATTTGTATGCTTTTAAATTGATATATCATTCGAATATCAGCGATCTTTGAGGTGCATATACACGGTGTACATAAGCCGTCAGATCCAAAAGAAGGTGATTTTCTACACGAATCTGAACACATTTTCGCAATCGGAATCTGTTTTAGTACCTACATAATATCTTCTGCATTGATCAGCAGATTAAAAAAAAACAATCTATTAGTTTTTGGTTACGTACCCAAAGGGTGCCAACGGAACCCTATTACTAAGCCTCCGCTGTCCGTCCGTCCGTCTGTCACAGGGCTGCATCTCATGAACCGTAATAGATAGGCAGCTGAAATTTTCACGAAATGTGTATTTATTTTGCGCTATACCCCACAACAAATAGGTAAAATGTAAAAATAATAAAAATTAAAAGGGACCCGGATGTTTTTTGTGTTACATTTTTACGATGGTGAAGAACCCTTCGTGTGCGAGTCCGACTCGCGCTTGGCCGGTTTTTTATCTATACCTTAAGAGGCAGGCATATATGGAATAGAGACTCGATTAATATATATATATATTAATAACCTATCGAGTGCGTTCTTCGGTAATCACGAAACGGCCCTCAATAGGCTTTATTTGATATTTTTATTTATTCATTTCATTATTACACACACATACGCAGATATTTCGATGGAAACATGCGATCTTCTTCGATAGCGCGCCAGAAATCAGAGCCCGTAGTCCCAGTTGTCACCTAAATTGGCGTTTACGCCAAACAGATCAACTGGCGTTTTCAAATGTATGGAGAAATTGAGGAGCGCGCACAGTGGGCGTTAAGCGAACACAACTTACTCAACGTTGCCGTAAATACGTCGACGTTGCCGTTTACGCCGACTCTGCGTTTTCATACAGATAGCAAGTCCGAGTTTGACTTTGACAGCTTGAAGAAGTAAAACCACCGAATATCTAGTAAAAATGTGAATGGAGTTTGACGTTTTTACGGAAAAAGCCAGTCGATCGGTTTGCCGACAATCTAGGTGACAACTGGGACTACAGGCTCAGAGTACTTTAACAATTGTATACGCGTTTCAAGCTCTATTACAACGCGTTTTGATGCTACTCAACTAACTGTGCTAGTCGCTTTGTAAAGTAGCTGAATGCCACAATTGCATTATGAAGGCGGAAACAGGACACAAAACGTGAATAACCGGCGATTTAAAGACATTTTGTTGGGTTATGCATAAAGACTAAAAATTCGTAGAAAATATATGTCATACTCCGATCTTAAAAAATCATTTTCTGTAACTACTTTAAAATAGTCTAAAAATGCAGTTTCAAGCTTAATTTACTTAACATTTAAATTGTCTAGAGAATCGCTCATTTTTATGACTTTAATATTCTATACAATCCAAGCTTTTTTGTTTTTTAATTGATATTTCAATAGCGCGGAAAGTAATAAGAACAGCAATTTTTCATGCATAAAACTGCTTTTGACACTTACAAACTTATCACTTACAATAGCGACTTCCGTGTTGTTCTCGTGTTGTTTCCGCCTTAAAAACACATTCTTAAAAGATAAGGATAAAAATAATAATAAATTTCCTTTTTTGTACACCTTTAACAATGATTAAAACGGTTACAAAAGGCGGGCTTAATGCCTAAGGGCATTCTCTACCTACCAACCTTTGGGATGTAGAGAGAGGTACGTGACGGTAGATTTTTATAATATGTATTGTATGTATGTATGGTATGCACCCGTCGCCCGTCCACTTAACCCTATGAGACAAAACTAAATTGATGATCGTCTAGCAACGGGATCGGGGTATTTCCCCCCAAGGTCTTGCAAACGAAATATGAACACGACCAAGCCGAAATGGTTTTCGTAGCCCCGAAAAAGTTTGAAAACCCATGAATATTTTAAATGTAAAGGATAAAGAAACTTAATAACTTTCTAAGTAGTCTGATTACCATTTTAATAAAAATGTATATTTTTATGAGACGATTATCCTCTTTGCCGCTTAGATCAAAAAATTGCTTCACCATACATAAAAGAGCTTGAGTAAATTGGACCTCGGTCCACCAAATCCCCAATGAGATATCCAAGGTCTCGAATGTTATCACAATAAATCGACGCTTGCGCACGAACGATAGGGCTGTCTCCGACAACGAATTAGGCGAAGCAAGTGAAATATAATGGCGATGAATCAGAAGGCGGCGCGGCGCTGACGGATCGGTCCCCGCCCACCCCTTCCCCCCCCCGCCCAGGGCGGCCGCGGTGGGCGGGCGGGAAGCGCCACTTATTTGTTTTCCTCGTTTTATTGATTATTATTTGTTTACGCGGCAGGCCGTTAACTCCTGCCGGCCGTTTGCAGGGGCTCCGATGGAATTCGACTTGACCACACTGTGTTGCCATATATGCAGTCATGTCTACAATCGAGTCGTAAATCGATCGACCAGAGCGGTACATATGTAGTATGACAACACATAAAAAAAACTGTACCATGAACTTAACTACCAACCAGGTTGGGCTTCAAAAGAAGGGTACCTACACTTTTACATGGATTCCGAACCATGGAAGGGCTCGCATTTGTAACGAAATGAACGTATCCGACTCAAAAAAAGCTAGAAAGTAGTGCCTGAATGGGGCGGGGATTTGAACCCAGACCTCTGGGATGGAAGGCTAGTCTACCTGCCCTTAAGCTACAATCCGGTAAGGTCTAAATATATTGATCTCATCTTTCCCTTTCATAACTAATTAATTATGGACGGATTGCGTCGCGGTACTCTTTTGGGAGTGACAAATTTAATTTATAAGTTACCTAATTAATGGATCTAGAACGTCGCTTTCTTTTCAAGCCTTCTTCAATGTAATTTTCTGGTGGTTTCATTGATATCTTGATTCATCGAAAAATTAGAGCGTCAGATATTTATGTTGTGATGGTATGTATTGTATTGTATTGTTTATTCATCATCCATAGACAGTACACTGCACTCGGATTTGTCATATTTTAGCATTGGCCAGTTCAGCAAAACAAAACACAGCGAAGAAGAACTGGAAAGAAACTCCGCTGTTTTTTTTTTCAACGTCCACTTAGTCTAAGTTTACAAAAGTGTTTGTCAATTATTTTAACAAAAACATAGGTAAAACACTAAATTCACATGAATACACAAAAATTTACAATCCATGCCGTATGCAACAGTTCATGACAAATATCATTTTATTTGCAAAGACAATCCCCTCCAACTAATATGTTGCCAATTGGAGCAGGCCAGTCCCCACAAACAGCACCCGTTCATGAGCATCACGCCGGGCACAGCCATTACCTCTTTCAACCATATTTTAGGGAAAGAGATAACCTGAGCCAAGCGTCACCGTAAGCAAGGACCTTTAAGCGATGCACTGCTCCAATGGCAACACAACACTGTGAAACACTTGCACATTAGGTTTTAATACTATGAGTTTTGTCATAAACTACTACTGTCAGCTGATCACATAGTTACATATCCCTTTAAATGCTACCACCTACAGACAATTAAGAGTATAATGGTTTGAGAGCATCCCTATCAATAAAGTAATAATAGATTTCTATATGAGATTTTGACCAAATACGTTTCGTTAAAATAAAAAAAATCGGTTAAATATCAATATATCTCTCATCTTTTAGAAAATTCAAAACAAACTGGACTTATTTATAAAACGAGTCAAATGTAGTTTCACTTACGCCCGTTATCAAACTGTAGAGGTTTTATCACGCCCTTAACAAAATATTATGTATGTGTTTATTTGTTTCTAAAAACGTTTTCTTCGAATTTGGAACCTACAGCGATATGTAAATTGAGTCTACTTTACATATGAAAGCGTACACACTGAACGAAGTACATACAACCTTTGACATATAATGTGGTTTTTTTAATTTTGTGGTTTGTGTGGAATTTCCATCTAGCTCGTTCAAAACATTCGGTTGAAGCGAAATCGCATATGTAAATTAAATCTAATTAACGTGGCGGGAGCTCGACAAAGTATTACTCAAAAAGTAATTTGCTTTTCAGACCTAGTGCCTACGTCGACCTTTTCCATGCATATAGAGGCTAGTAAACATGCTACATGAGAACATTGAATGATAATGGACGGAAGGACAGTAGAGGAATACTCAGTTAAGAGGATAATGAGGTGATCGAGCTCCATTTGCTCGTGTCGATTTCCTCAGTCAAATTAAGAAATAATTTCCTGAAATTTTGCACGTTAAATAAATTAAGTGAGAGGTACGTCTGTATGTTTTTTGGATCACGTATGTCCATGAAATAAGCCTCTAAAGATTCATTGGCCATTGGCAGGTTATCTATAAATTACTTTTCCTCTTTAGAGTACTGTATAGTTGGTTAGTGCAACTATTCGAAAAGTAGAATAAATAAAAGGCCATCCGTCAATGGCTGTGTAAACTGATCAGATACGATAGGTATATAGATAGGTATTATAGGCTTCAATATCGATCAGAAGGTTTATTTCGTCTGAGGCCTGCGGGTATCTTTGGAAAAATATATAGAGATTCACGCAAAGGTATTCACGGGGAGAGATCTTGACAATCTTGCCAGGTAAAATGAAAGATCTCGAGAAAAAGATACTGTAATTGCCTTCGTTGCCTCTGATTTTTTCGCCTCTTTTTTGCTTATCTCTGATTAGATTTTTTTTTCGAATAGCATGATAGTACTATTACAATAATTGTGGGAAAAAAATGGTTAGATCTTTGAACATGGAAAATTAACGAAATCATAAGAACTGCCGGCAATTTTAAAGCGTTATTTCAATTATTTCTCCCCAGTCTATATCGCTCAGATGTCGGAGAAAGTAGATATGGACCTCAAATTAACAAAAATGGTTTACAACTGATTTATAAATTACGGTGGACGTAATTATCATATTTAGTTTCACGGTTTTCCTGTCATGCCTGAGGTAGGCAAGTTTTTTAGCAGAATTTAAAAGTTAGTAAGGATTTTTTCGTTGCGATCTCCTGATGTAAGGGCTCACGTAAGGCTCCGGAACGATTTCCTATAACTATGCCATCTTTGTTTCGGCATGCTAAAAGACTACTAAGGGATTCATCGTTTGTGGTTCAGATTCTACGTAAAACTTACTTAGTGGGTAGGGTTCATGCCTCCCCGGTTGGCACCATCATATTAAATGAACTAACGGTCGAAGCAGCAATGATTATTTTCCGTGTTTCCCACCCAGTCCAATGCAAACCTGCAAAATAAAGATCCCGGCATGGCACCTGATTTCATGGAGTGTTGGGCTAATATCATGACAGAAAAAACCTTCTTGCTTCGTAATAAGACCAGCTCACTGGTAACCGTAATGTTGTTTTCTGTCGCAAGTAGTTAAAAACTTATAATTTGCGAAATTTGACCCGACCATACTAACGCGGCAAGGTGAATAAAAAACTTATTGTCGTATTCAGAGGGGCGGACTAACTTTAGCACATGTATTATGGACGGACTAAGGACGGTTTTTGTATGGTTAGTCCGGTGCTAATCTCGTACTAAGTTTTGACAGGCTCTCAGTTTATGCTTAAAAATATAATGCTTAAGACTTGTGTCCACCTATACAGGCAATTTGTCATAATACTGCACGGATCACCGTGGGCTCAAGCATAGGTGAGATATACAAGGTGGGTACGGTAACGAATCGTCCCAGCGGTCACGTACGGAGTCGACCACCTCGTTACGAGTCGAAACAAAACTAATAATAAGTTGAGGGTGCAACAGAGGATTGCATTCGCTCCGTTCCGTAAATTGCGGACGATTCACGAGACGTCGTCTACGAGTTTTCCCACCGGACTCCTTTCTCATTATGCATTCGCTGCGAATTGAGCATTTCTGTGATTTGTTGATGGTAATGACTTCGTATCTTCCCTCAGTTAATGGATGGTCGCTTTTTTAAATTAAAATCTATTTACGGTCATTAAGAGAGTGAGTAACGACACATCGAACGTATAAATTCCCCATGCTGCGGGCGATAACTGTTAACATGCTCTTAATGTCTTACTGGGTTTTTGGAATCTTTGATTTTAAAATATATTGCCAAAATGTACGACGGAATTTTTATATTTAAGTAATATATTTAAAAAGAAATATATTAGCTTATAAACATTGGAAACAAGTTGTCTTTTTACGTTAATTTTAGATTTTTCTCAGAAAAATACGAATATTAAAAATAAATAAAAACATACGGACATAGAGTAAACCTTTCTCAAGGGATAAATTAAAAAATTTCAACGTTTAGGGGTAGGGAAATTTTAGGGGCTGGAAGACGATTTCGCTAGTTTATTGGCAGTCGCCGTGCAAAATTGTAGCTTGGCCAATGGGCAAAGAATGCATTTCTTAAATTTTCAAATCTTAGATTTCCTCTGACTTCACGACAACCTTAAGAACGATGCGAAACCTGAACTTACTCTTTCGTATAATTTCCATTCAATTAAAGACATCATAGCTACAGTTCGTATATCAGACCATACCCTGCATACCAGAGGTCTGGGTTCAATGTCCGCCATATCATGCAACACTTTATTTCTCTTTCTGAGTCGGTTAGTGCATTTTGTCACTAAACCATCGAATTAGCAAATCGACCGTGTTTTCCATTCATTTAAATGTAGCCGTCCTGGCATGGCAGCTAATTCCTTCCGGAATGCGGTGCGCTGGGCTCATATTATGACCTGGGGTCATGATATAAAAATAATGAAAATTAAATCGTATCGCATCGATGAGATCGCTTCTATTAGAATCATGTTTCAGCCAATGATGTCTAGTAGTTAGCCTAATTTACCCGAGTATGTACTAGTTACTCCGTTTCTGTGACATTTCAGGGAGCCTATCACTACAGAAATAATGGGTTTCCCCACAATGTTTTCCTTCACCGTACGCATTAGGGAAACATAAATAGTATTATGTAATATAGAAGTTGTAATATAATGTAATATAGAAATATTTTCTACAGACAGTGGAATCATTTGCTAATTATGAAATAATTGTAGAAACTTTTAATATGTTGTTAAAGAAACGTTTGAAAAAAAATTCTCAAAGTAGTTATTGTATTAATTAACTCTTTTGCATTCTTTCACTAAGTGCTGACTTCGGCTGAACTCTGAAATTAATTCTTATTTTAAAATAAAATTTCAAACGAAAAGACATGGGTTTAAACGTAATCTCGGATGGTTGATTTCGACCTTTGACGCTGGCCATATAACATTTTTTTTTCTATTATTGTTTTTTTTTCGCTCATTTTATGAGGACAGCTACAATTTATAACAAAATTGTGCGTCTCAGTGTAAACATTTGCTAATTGTAAATGCTAAATTGTTTACACTCATAGTTATCTAATTTATTCAAGTATTTTTTGGGTTGTTTTATAAGATTAAATTCATAACTGCTTAATGTGCTCACCACTACTGTTATAGTTTGTTACTTTCAACTTTTAGGGAGTTATAGCAGAACTTGTTGGGATTACCGTGGCGCCATCTACATAGACGAAAAAACGCCCGAAATGTTAAATTTGATTAAGGAATTAAAAATACTTAAATTAACTACAGATACACTCAACAATTACCATTACTTCCTTTAACAATGTCTATCCCCCAACGATTGCCTACCTGAATGTGTAAGAGGCGGGAAGCATATAGGCACGCGACACACAAATGTCGCAGGCTTTTACAGGCATGTCGTTATCACAAACAGGCTGTTACATTTACGTTCCCCTCAGGGCATTTCAGTTCTGAAAGCCCTTGTACCAGTCGCAGGGCCGGGCTCAGCGATAATTAGAGGATACCATTTGCGCGAAGAGATGGTACTAATTTGTGGGCTAGCGTTTTTCTCGACAATTACAGTCTCGTTATTGAACTATTCACCCTTTCTATTACCGTTTTAATTCTACGCGAACGTTTTGTAGGACATATTTATTTATATAGGATATATTTAAGGGATACTGTTGGCTCCCTCTGAGACAATTTTACAACGAGAAAGGAAGGTCGGGAGTAGCGACCGAAAGTTATCGGTATATCGGTATAGCGGCATGAATACACTGACGGTAGCGCCGGCCAGTCATTTCGCTTACGAATTAGCTCGTTCCTGAACTTCTCGAGCTCCAAGGACACGAACGCCATTTAGTGCAAAGAACATTCGGTGTTGCGCGTTCAGAATTTGTGAGCGAACTTTTCTATTTACGTGTACCGCTTTTAAATTTTCGGAACGGGCTTCTGCAATTACATCAGAAGATTTTGGAACACGGTCGCAGTGAGAATTCTAATTTTCATCATTGTGTTCTATTGATACGTAATTGTCATGCCAGGTCATGCACATAAAAATAAAATAGAATAGTTTGAAAATGACAGTTCCGTGTTCGAAGAAGGGACTAGGAGAGCTGATCTGAGACAGTTTTGTTTTAGAAAATAAGTTTAGAAATAGAAGTCTAGAAATAGTTATATTGAGATGTTACTTATATATTTTACTTTCTCTTTATTATAACTTTTACCGTCACATTTTTTGCTGCTCTATACTGATTGTTCATTATCGCGGGGTCGATTTTGGAGCAAAACTTCTTTGCTCGCAGATCTCTAAAATGTTCAAGCGCCAAGAAAGATCGCTTGAAGGGAACATTTAGTTAGGTGCAGGTGGGGGAACCGGCAGTGGAGGAGAGAAAACACGAGTCGTGAGAGCGAAGACGGGGGATAGGAAATGGGTAGAGAGTAAGTCCTTATGAGTACATGCGTAGCATACTGTAATTTAGTAATAACGTTACGTTGCGCGATGGCGTGGCGGCAGGGGAGAGTTGGAAGCAGTGGTGCTAAGATTTCTTGAAACGCTGCTTGTGCTTGGGATAATACCCGCATCCTTATTATGCTCAGTAATTTTCTCTTGATCAATAAAAATCATTCATCTTTTATCTCTATCTACACATGCCTAGCAAGAAGTTTCATTTCCGCATCGAGTCGCCTCCACGCAAGATTTTTTAAAATATTTATTATGATTATAGAGAGAGAATTATTAGAGATTTTAATACAGCATATTCATGTTGATTTGTTTTTTTGTATTGGCTGTTTGTAAAGCCAAAAAAAATTTTAATAACATAATAATAATAAATACAATTAAAAGTCAGCCTCGGTAATCCAGTGGCGCGACGCCTTGCGGTTCGATGACCTTGATGAAGCAGCTCTGAGCGCGATTGGGTTATAGACGGGTGACGGTTTTCATCTGTTGTGGCTGGTCGTGGTTCGAATTCCACGTAGACCATCCGGGTTGTTACCATCGCATTGAATTAACGATGTTCGAAGCGGCAATGAAAATTGTCCGTGGTTTCCATACATTTAAATGTAGCTGAGCAAATAAGGAACGTCCTAGTATGGCACACAGTTCTCATGTCGTGTGTTTAGCTGATACCATGACATGATCTTAGGACAAAATATACTGAGTAGTTCAACTCCATAAAAAGTCCCGATTTCGTGCACCTGTACAGGCACATTTCGCTTGTATGGGCTCTAAGCTAGTATCGCGGTGCTAGAACTAGGTCCTTCGAATCCATCTTGTTAAAAGTAACAGAACCAGCAGTGCCCGTAAGCTATGCTCCCCATACAAACGTAGTTTACTAATCATTTGGAAACCGCTATTCCAATTAATTTTATATTTAATATCTAATATCTGGTAACAAATATCTGTGTCTGCATGCTTTTGTTTTTTTTGAAAAATCCAAACCGAATGAAATAAAAGCAAAAAGAAAATCTTGATACGAATTTTGTTTTCTCTGTGGTTTAACCCAGAACACATTTACCGAAAAAACAAAGACATGCAGACACAAATATTTGTAGCTTAATATTAGATATCAAATATCAAGTAAGTTGGAACAGTGGATTTCAAATTATTAGTAAACTACGATTGTATGGGAGGCGAAATGCTTACCCTGATGCTGCTACGCTTTTCTGATGCTTACGGGCCGATCTTAAGTCACAACCTCGACACATATTTACACAAGTATTTATCTTAAAATTCGCCTGAGTTGAGCTACTGCTGTGGCCCCAGCCACAAAGCTATAAATGTACTGTAGTATTAGTTTTTTTTTTTTTTTTATGCGACCTGACATGGATGGCTAATACCACACAACTAGCGTTATGATATTAGCCCAATACACCACATTCCCGAAGGAATTTGGTGCCATGCCAGGACCTTCCCTTTATGAGCACGGCTACATTGAACTGGATGGAAAACACGGACAATTTTTCATTGCCGCTTCGACCATCTTTTCATCCAATGCGATGGTACCAACCCGGGCGGGCTTAAACCCTACCACCTAGTAGGGGAAGGGGACCTACAGTTTTATATGGATTCCGAACCATGGAGCAGCTCGCATTCGTGACGAAATGCACTTATCGAACTCTGAAAGAGAATGACAGTGGTGCAAGTTGGTATTGAACTCGGGCCTCTGGTACGCTAGGCCAGTCCCCGCGCCACTAGGCTACGAGCCGCTCATACTCATAGTTACCCATGTTCAGTTTATAAAAAACTAGCGGCCCGCTCCGGCTTCGCACGGGTATAAAATATATAGAGTATGTCACTTACTGAAAAAATGATTAACATCGATCCATTAGTTTTGATTTATTCATTACTGCCCGTGGCCCGCACGCGTTAAATTTGGAGTAAAACAATTCCCCTTTCCTTATACCATGAGTATTTCCTGCTATCTTTGGAATATCTAAATTCATACACTACATTTTTACTTATTTACTTTTTAAATTTTTACCTATTTATTTTATTTTTACAGCAATTAATATATTACAGAATGTCATTATATACAACGTTCACAGCTTTATTGTCATTAGACAATACAAACATGTTTTCTCTAGAGGTTACTCTTGAAATAGCGACATACAGTTGGCCATGTGAAAAACAGTCAACGCTCAAATCTAAACCTGCAACGTTGAAGGTTTGACCCTGCGATTTATTAATGGTCATTGCAATGTTTAAATATGTAATATCTTCGAAAATATTCATTTAAATCATATGCTGTAACGGGCCATATAGATCCATATTAAATCAACAATGTATTTAAGGTATTTAATTGGATAAGGATTAATGCTGTATTGGTTAAAATCACTTCGAAAATTAGCCATTATTTGTCGTAAAAAGTAAATGACAAAAAAATGTGATTGTGGGATATCCATAAGAGATAGACATATACCATCGCGGAGTTTTCTGTAGACCTTTTCAATGTGTACAATACTTAGTACGTAATTTTGACAAATCTCGTAGGGTTCAGCCTGCGTTTGCAATGTAAGCGGAAAAATGATTTTTTAAGCTATTGCATAGCTTCTATCGAGGGCCTTGAGCGCGGGGACCGAATCCAGAAATTCCGTAACGAAAAAAGACCTCACGCTCCCCACTCCGACGGGCACGGAGGTGTGTGCCGGTAGTGCTACTTCACACCAGGGGGAGCGGGGCCGGGGGCGGCGGCGGGAGCGGCGGCGGGGGCGGGCCGGCATAACTTGATACAAAATGCTATGCAATAGCTTTACCGCGGCAGTCCCCGAGTGCCACACGTCTTTTTTTATGACATCACATTGGAAACCTCAAAAATAACAGTATTTCTCTACTATTTAATGGATGTTATTATACATATAAACCTTCCTCTTTAATCACTCTATCTATTAAAAAAAACCACATCAAAATCCGTTGCGTAGTTTTAAAGATTTAAGCGAACATGGGGATATAGGGACAGAGAAAGCGACTTTGTTTTATACTATGTAGTGATATACATCTTCTCCATTACATCACATTAGTAATTGCCAAAAATGAGATAAATAATTAAGTAGCCCTTAGTGATTATTTCTGTCCTAACCCACGTTTAACCTGTAAAGAATTTCTTAAGCGGCAAACCAATTAAGAGGTCTTAAGAGACGAGTGCTCCAGTTTTGCAACGGCTTATTAAGAAGAATATGCTAATGGCAGGCGTTTATTTCTCGACACACTTTTCAGTCGTCACAAACTCTTGTGGAAGCCGCACAGCTATTACGTTTTAACAAGCTCCTATTTCATCAAACTCGCGGCCTTGTTACTTTGATCTAATGGACCATTGCAAGTGTAAATTTTTTCTCATTACTTCCCACGGCAGAATAGTAAAACCACACACTAAGTGAGGAATCCCAGAATAAGTTAGTGGTCCTATTTAAGGACACGGACACGCACCAGCGCTGGCCTTAGAGACCCTTTCCATAGAATGTGTTCGCATTTCAATAGGAACTTATCTGACCTAGACATGTTCTTCGACTCTCAGCGCAACTTCAAGCACAACATAAAAAATAAGGCTCTAAAGGACTTGTTATACTGTCGTACTCTAATTTATGTATAAATTAATTAGCCAGGAATAGGTTAGGACGCAGGTTAGTTCTATAGTATTTAGTTTACCAACTGTTTTATTACTGTGTTTCCTCCGATAAATTAAAAAAGGGTATTTTTTACCTTCATTTTAGAATTTGTTTTTAACCAAAAATATAGATATTTACAAAAAAATAAAAACATACGGACGTAGAATGAAACTTTCTTAAGTGATAAAAACAAAAATGACTAAAATCTGTCAAATTTTAGGAGCAGCATTAAATCTGACAATTTTCAGGGGAAGGGAAACGTTAGGGCCTGGAAGACGATTTCGCTAGTTTAATGACGGTCGCCGTGCAGAATTGTGTATTGGCCAATGGATAAAGAATGCGTTTCATTAAAAAAATTAAATCTTTGATTTCCTGTGAATTTACGACAGCCTTAAAGCAAAAAGAGATAAAGACATATTTAGTTTGAAACAAGACCAAATGGCGCGCGGCAGCCCAAAACTTATCCGTGTCAAAACAACTCACAGATGATGCGGTTAAGTCGTCGCGCGCGCGGCTGCCATGGTTAATTATGTTACGTATTTTAATAAGAATTTGTAAACATAACCTACCCTCATGATATAAGCCCAACTCACCGCATTCTCGAAGCAATTGTGCCACCTTTCCTTGATATTACGCTTACAATAAACTGAATGGCAATGTTTAATTGCCTCTTCAACCTTGCTTCATGAAATGCGATCGTATCAACACGTGCGGGCCAAACCGTGGCAGGGAAAGGGAAAAGGGGGGGGGGGGGGTTACATGGGTCCCGACCATGATGAAAGCCGCATCCATAACGAATATATCAAATTTCAGTTACGAAAAACAGGGCTGTTTTCTTGGGATTCCTGAAAATCGCTTCGACACAAGTTAACAGTCATGTCCCTCTCATTACTTTGAACAGACAAGACTATGTAAAATCAAATATTAACACTGTTTACCTCCGATTACAGGCAAGCTCGAATATAACACAACTTAAAGCGAGGCGCGGTAAATAAATGTTTGTTGTAAAAATATTGGAATAATAAACGGGAAGACCCCTAATTCCTTAGCTGGGCGGGACTTCAGAATGAATCTGACAGGGAAGCAATAAACTGGGCAGATTGGCACCGTTACTCATGAGCGCGGGACAGATTCGGTGGCATAATTGTCTTTAAGTTAATTGTAGAGTAAACGACCTTAAGGAGGGTAACACAATAAAAAAAAATAGTTTCAGGTTATAACAGTGAATTATCTTAGTCAGATCTTGAAAATGAGCTCTTGCAATCTTCTGAAGCAGACATCCAACCTGCGTCCACTAGGTTATATTATGTTGGTTGCTCTTAAATCTAATAAGAGATGCATGCCTATTCCTGGAATTCCGTAATCAGTAATCAGGAATCCTGAGTCTATAAAACAGCTTTTATAGCGATTTTCTGACGAAAGATTCCGAAGCATAGTATTTCAATTTAATCAAGGTTTTCCGTCGTAAAATCGCTTTGACAACCGCTGTTCAGATCGGTATAAGCTATCTTTCCCGTTACATAAAAAAAACTGTTAAGTGTAAACATATTTTCACTAATTATTAAAATCAGATTACACTGACGAATTACAGAGATCTCTATTAAACTTCCATTTATTGAGAAAAAAAGAATATATCGTAATGATTAAAAGTATCAAGGTAAAATTGATTCAAGAAAGAAGGTGACTATAAGTTAGTTAACATTTTACTGCTTTTCAAATTTTTGGTAACACAAAACTTCTATTGTAGGTTGTTTATGCTCAAATTATCATTCTCATTTTGTAGGAACATTTGATATTTCCAAATTAAATCACCACCTGAGTATCTATTAAGATATTATGATAGGGAACATATGCTCGAGTACCTTACATGAATACATAATGAGAAGTTTACACGTGCCGATGGACCGTTAGCGATCACTATTCCATATTCATGTTAGTTTGATTGACTTGATCATTTTGTAATCAATGCACACACACAGTTCTGTAGAGGGAGAATTTGATTGATGTGCTCGGGGTTGATCGCTGGCAGTGGTGATAGGAATATTTTACGTCGGTACATAATAATTGGTGCTTATGTGTATACTTTGCTTTGGTTACACAAAGTTTTACTGTACCGATTTTGGGAGTTTCAACTTTTGATGTCTTTGAGGTCATATAGGGAAATTTATAAGTTTTTGTTTTATCAAACGAATAAGCCAAAATAGATGAGGAAGTATTATGTAATGTATTTGTGTATGAAACTGAACATGGATTGCTAATACCGCACGTTGTCAAATAGTGAACATTTAGAAATTTGCGCTTGGAGGTGCTTCTCTAGCTTATCGATTCGCAAGGCGTCTCGCACACTGAGCTACCAAGGCTAACTGGATAAGTAACATATGTCAATTATTACCCCTGAAATAAAATTATTTAATTAATGTGTACTATGGAATTTGGCGGCGAAATACCACGCGCATTCTCGAAAGTATTTTTTTTTATTTCAATGAAGAATTTAAAATTAAGAAAACATTCAAATCATCTAACGGCCTAGACATTGTAAAATAATTAGATGTTTTGGTAAGTCATATGTGTCTAGTTATTTAAATTACCTGCTGCAATGAAGCCAAATGATCAAGTATTGTTTGTGATGTTATCAGTATTCAGTTTTAAAGAGAAGAGATTTTTAAAAAATAAAAATTACAAAGAGCATTTTTACCGTTAAAATATTTACAAAACGTGATATTTTGTTTAAGATTCGCCGCAACCGTTTTTGAAAAAAAAATCTAAAACTGTAAGGATTTAAATATTCAAAATTAATACGGAAACTAGATTGTGAAATGAATCTTAACTTAACCATAACGACTGAATTTGTGCCATAACAAACGTCTGCGAATAAGAATGGTGACGTGGCTTTAGATTCAAACTGCATTTTCGCTTCAAGTGGGGGCCATTTCTTTCCAGACAGTAAATACCGCGAGCGCACGCCGAGGCGTTTCCCGTCTGAGGCTCCTTCCTGCGCAGTCCTGTGGGACTACTGGCTGGAGCGAGCTTCATTTCATTAGGGCTCACTTTTAAAATATCACCTCTAATGTACCTTTTAAGAATTTTGTTTTAAATTCGATCTAAGGCGTATAACTGCATTGATGTTTTCTGAAATTTTCATGATGGTTCGAAAAATATAAATTGATCTGCCAGCCGTTCACTGTGAGTAATACATGTTTGAAAAGTGTTACGGCTTTTCACGCGGCAGGTAGAGATATTCTCCGACGTTTCGAGCTAATCATTCAGCCCGTTGTCAAGGAGGCATCCGCCGCGCTCGTGCGCAGCATACGACTGTCTAACGACCGCGGTAACCTCAAAAGTATCATAAGTAACTGTGAGTAATAGTTTAGCCGTGGTGAGTTGTCATAAAATACAATTTTAGAATAATGACTTGAAAGTTATGTTTTCTCGGCGCGCGATGCCGAACTTTGTCCACATGTTTCGCCTGTATGATGCAGTCAATTGACTACCTACCCGCATTCGCAGGGCAGACCGAATCCACACCAATAATCTTCACAGGCGGCGCCCGCCAGTTACCATTTGGCGAGCGGCTGCCGGACGTAGCTTCAGGACTACGAAGTGGCTCTTATGATACCTCCGTCATTAGAGTTGAAACACGTCGGGCAAGTACGGCATCGCTCACCGGGAAACCGCCAGTTTTCAAAATATTTGCACATTTGATGGTGTAAAAAAGTGCAGCAATCTACTGTGAAAGTCGGTCTACTATACGGTCGGTATACAGTAGTCGTGGGCGTTTCCACTGGTCTTCGAAAACGTTAGTAACTGTTATTGCTGATGCCGATAGCCGTTTGCGGAAACTGTTGCAAAAAGAAATGAAAAAAAAACTCCTTCTCCCTTCTTCTTTTTTTTTTTTGCTGGACATGAATGGGTATAATGACATCTAGCACGGTTCGATCATCTTACATGAATTCTGAATTTCGAGTGCAGTGACCTGTATTCTCAACAAAAGTCAGACAAAACTTTTTATCCTCGACAAAATAATCCCCAGAAATAATTGAACACAAATGATAAATAAACATATTTATCATTTATTTAATATGCCTTTTATAAATACTAATCGTTGGACTTACGCAAACCACAACGGCGGTCGATAACAATGTAGCCCCTCTTCGACTACAGTGCGCACTGCGCGCGCGCATTACAGTTTCGGCGGTAACCGGCGGTAAAGAGTCGCCGGCTACAAGCCGCAACGAAGTAATTAACTATTACTCGTAATTCCAGTTACGAGAGTCGCCGCCGGCTCCAAGCCTCAACCGTTACAGCTATTGCCGCCCGCTATTGCGCGAGCGAGACCGTCGCGGCTGGCGGGTCGTTGAGTCTAGACGGCTCGCAACCTACGGGCTTTAGTTGGCGCGCCGCGTGCGCGATCCAGTGCGCTACAAGAAATTTGTAGCGGCCATACTGCTCGGTGTAAAATGAATACTTCGTTTTTACACTAGTAACAGTTATACGAACCCATTTCTCATTTCTCGTCCCACGACTAGTATACAGGTGTGACACGGTATCTGATGCACAACTGGAATCTGATATCAGTTTCGTGGTGCGCTGGGTAGTAGAGTTTCATTTGTGGGTTTTGGCAAGTACATATTAACTACGCGACAGGCAGTAACATCCGAACAATATAAAAAAATGCAATTCATCAAGTGAAATGATTACCTTCCTCTCAGTATGTTTATACATATGGCCAAGTACGCATAATTCGGTTAACGCGGCTTAAGGACAATGAAGAAATTATTTCCTTTCTAGTGATTTTTTTATTTTTTATTAAAGTCTGATATTTTAATTTAAGGTGGACCAACCCGGCGGCCTCAACTCATTTGCGGGCACGGTACAAAACCGTACTGTTGCGCTCTGGGACCTTCTCTGTTTCTAAGAATGAGGAAGATGCAACATGTCCACAAAAAAGACAATGTGCATAGTGTATGATTTGGTAAGATTTACGAAAATTTTAATTTCAAAACGACTTATAGCTAAAAGTAAACCACGACCGCTGTAGTCAAAAATAAATGATCAAACGAACTTCTTAAGTGAAGTTCGATCGTTATTATATGAGTCGCTTCATTCTTCAGATATTATATTACCAGGTAGTCCTTTAAACCTACAAGACGACTTCGCACTTTTTTAAAAGACATTCAGTTGACTTAAACGGAAATATAGTTTATCTGCTACCACGCCGCTGGCGTATTTTCTCATTATTTTTAGAGAATTCTTACCAACTCAAAACTTTGCTGGGTTTTGGGAGGGAGGGAACTCATATCTTCGAATGAAGCGACTCATATAATAACGATCGAACTTCACTTAAGAAGTTCGTTTGATCATTTATTATATTTCGTCGCTTCATTCTTCAGATATTATATTACCAGGTAGAATTTCAGAGCGATTTCAAAGTTTTGCCCTTCCTGCATTGATTTACACATCATGGAAATGAAATTAAGATAGGTTTTATTATTAAAAAAAATGACTTTAAGTTAAGTTAAACCAGTAGTTTTATAACTTTTTTATAAATGTTACTCACGTTTTTCTACGTGGTGGGAAGTAAGCAAACGGATTTTGTAAAGCTTCCTTTGTCTAATGGTTTTATTGTAAAAGCGAGCAAAGGCGCTGGATGAGTCTGTCCAGCCCGCTGTACTCGTATTTCGTATGGTCGCCCAGTCGACACCGGGGCGCGGCGCGTCGCGCTGCCGAGGTGGATGCGTGGCATGTGCTATGCCCCCTGAAGGTGGGTACGTCCACACCGCTATCTGCCAATACGACTTTGATCCATCTACTGATGGACTGTGTGGTAGCGGCTCTGTGTGGTGCTTTGTATGTCACTTGAAGTTTTCCTGTACCTCCAGTTCTCTTAGTTTTTGTTACCGAAATAATATATTCTTTGAGACCAGTGGCAGGGCATATTCTTATATTATCTTTACCCTCCTAGGGTAAGGTGAGCACGGGTTGGCACAGGCCTGGGCGGACGTTTTAATAGTGTCTGTAATACTTATTTGAATGTCAATATCTGTAATTGATATATTTTCCAATTGTATGAGCGAAAGGGTTTGAACCCTAAGACCGGTATATAATGCTAGTAAAATTGTTAGTTTTTAGTTTTTTTTTTTTTTTTTTTTATATACTTTTTCTAGACTTCGATTTGTATTTGGAAACCACTCTGCGATGTGGTTTGATACTTGCTGAGGGTTCACATATAAGTATATTTGGATCCTTAAGGTTTTAATTTGAATGCTCCTTAAGCAGGCGTTTTACCCATTTGTCAGATACAATATTATTGCCTAAAACAGTAACAGGTCAGATAGATCGGTGGCTGTGTAAAGATCCATAGGAACACCCCTTAATAAATGTTTTACTTGAAAAACTTAAAACAAGTTGCTTTGAAAATGAAAAATACGTAAGGATCTTCATAGTCACTAACTTGCCACCAGAGCTTAAGTGAAACGTTACATTGCTTTACCGTACTGACAGATAGTGAAGCTAACAGCAAGGTCAGCGCGTCTAGTGGGGACCCACGTCGGATGAAGGCCTGCTGCAAAGCCACGGAACACCCAGCGTAAGGTTCGCGTGCAAGAGATGGTGTTCTCTGAAATGCGATTGCAAGAGATACTTCTCAGGCTTGAAACATGAAATGTTTGATATCAGCAAACTCTGCAGCAATGGAAACCAAGGCTGTGATGACCAATAAGGGAAGACTGATATACTGTTTGCACCGTCTCGCGTCGTCATAAATGTTTCCTAAGCTTTTTAAGATCAAGGAAAAAAGGGGGGATGCATGAAATATTTTTCCACGCTAATCGACGGTAAATGCATCGACAGCTATGGCGTCTGGATCTTGTTTCCAGGATATAAAATTCTTGCATTTTGTGTTGGTGCGAGAGGAGAACAAATCAATATGTGGTACGCTAAACTGTCGTACGACAGCATGAAATAATTACCATTGTGTATCTGGGTTTATTATTCAAGATTCGATATTTGCACAGTTCTCCTTTGTGTTGACATAAAAAGCGAATATCCAAATGTTTTGCTCCTCGCACCATCGCCAAATTATTCTAGATAACTCTTTTAGGGGAGGAAACCGTATACTTCCCATGCGGTTGATGTAGCTAATTCCGGTGGTGTTGTCGACTAGCAACATTTTTACACAATTATTTTGGTTTTGAGCAAAGCTCTTCAAACCTAGAAAGACAGCTAACAATTCAAGGTAATGTATATGGAAATTTTGTTCAGAAGACTTCCACTTACCGTTGGCTCGATTGGCACCGCAGACTGCACCCCAGGCTACCCTGGAGGCGTCAGAATAGATCTCGAGTTAAAAACTGGAGTATTTCATAGAATTGGTGGTTGTAAGTATGACCACCAGATGAGGTCATCTAGTAAACTGCCGGGCAGTTTTATTTTAGCTTTATAATCGTTGTTGTTTCTTGATAAAGCAAGGTTCTTATGACTCTCTAAACGTTTTGTATACAGCCAAACATAACTTACGCCAGGGCAGGCAGTACCTACACCGATAAGTTGAGCAAACTTACGGATAGTACAGATAGGTAAAGGTGAGTATTTTTTATTAGTTTACAATATTATGTCAATTTTCTATTGGCAAACAAATTAATAAGTTCTTTGTGTCCAATTCAAAGCCCATAAATCTACGTATTTGTTTCGCATGTATCGAACTTTTGTCATGGTTTTTGCAGAAGCCTAAGTACTGAAGAAGTTTCACTGTCTCATTAACGTTAACAGTACACTCCTCAAGGTATTGATTGCAATATATATATATTGACCTATACGTGGGATATCATCGAAATAAAAAACTGATTTAAATCCCGAATAAAATATCACTTTTTCATCAATAATTTCACAATTTCGTGACTAATTTAAGGGCAATGCATAATCCATGCGGCATAGTCATGAATTCGTATGTGGATATGTATTTAGCGGAAGCAAATTGAAACGTAAATCTTCTCTATCTTTGAGAGATAGGAATAAGAAAGTACTCCTCTTTGAGATCTATAGTGGCTAGATTACCGTTTTTGTGTATTAGTTTCGACGAAGTGCGGTAATCTTCTATTTTAAAATGAAAGGTTGAAATAAACTTATTTAGGGACTATGAAGCATTTCATCACTGTACATTCATTCACCGTTCGGTTTTGGTGCGAGAAAAACTTTCCATATAAATTGATCGTTAGCAGGTGTACATTTTTAATGTCGCCAAAGTCTAATACTTCATTAATGGCTATATTCATATCCTCTAATCCGCTTTCAGAAAAACGATGTGGCAATCGCTAGTGTTCTACGCTTTTAGATTTTATATTTAGCCAAAAGTTTTAAAAATGGCTAATTCTGCCTGCATGTACCTGAAAATCACGTTGCTTGTTGTACACGTGGCTTGTTCGTGCCACATGGCCGTGATGCACTCGCATAGGGTCGGCCAATGTTCGGCCCCGGGTGTTGCGGCTATATTGGCCTCCTGTACGTGGGCCCTCCCCCCCCCTGTCCGAAGGATAAGAAGGAGGGGCTTGCCAGTTTCGCGAGGAAAATGGACAAGTACCCGTCGGCTGCGTAGCACTTGGTGCCTTCTACGTGCTGACTTTCTTGACCTGAAGACCTTGTTTTTCAAGGCTTTCGTTGCCTTGAGAGTTTTGCACCGAACAGTGTGCTGTCACAATTTGCGTCTTGAATGACGTGTAGGAAAGTCTTATCAAGGCTCGGCATAATAGGTAAGTTTTATGCGACTTTTGGTAGAATCTGAGTGCAGGTCGCTCAGTATTCGACAGCTATTGCTGATATGTTTAATAGTCCGTATTTTATCTTCACCTTTCAGGTGTCGATCCATCGGCTTATTAATAGCTGATATGCTTATTCCTACCTGTTTTTGGTAAGCCATTAATTTTTTAAATCGATTTCTCACCATATCCGGTACGGCCGCTGAAAACTCAGCGTTTAGTTTGGGGGCCTGTAGGAATTTATGTTGCATGCATGGGATTAAGTACCATTTCAGTATTTTTTCTTTGTCTTTAGACATCCCCTTCTTAAGGAGGGGGAACCAGAGATTTCGCCATATTTAGGTGAATATTTTACCAAACTCGGGTACTTTTACCAGAGTGGCCTGACACTTCACCGAGTGCCGACAGAATTTCTGGAACGAATGCGGGTTTTTTCGGTGCGCTAGTTTCCAGCTGGGCATAGTTCGGCTGTATTACCTTTGACAGAACCGTCTCATCGAAAATTTTATTCGCTGAAGTGGTGGTTTCGTTAGGAACTAATATTGCCGAGCCCTGGGCCTTCGCGCGCAACATCCGTCACGTTGGTACTTAAAAAACCAAAAAATATCTTTGGCTTTGTTAATGCTCTCACCCCACTTGGGATAGATACGCACATACGTATATTCCTGTCCGGCTATGTGGACGCAGCGGATTGTGTATATCTATTGCAGATTGCACATTTTTGCTGCTTTTTATATCGTTGAAGACTCGCAGTCAACCCCGATAAATAATGTTCATAGTTATTGACTCGCAGTCAATCCCCATGATAGTACCAGCGATTCGTCGAATTCTTGTAAGTGTATGGAATCTTACCGTCGTAAACCCTGTCCGGTGACAAGGATTGGTTTCGTTTACAATGTTTTGTTCCAATCGACATATTTTTTCTGGATATCGTTCAATGCGGTCTTGAGTATGCCGCTTTGGCATTTTGGAAAAAATATTGTTTTCGAAAATGACAGTGACGCGTGCGTTCGTCGTCTCGCACGAAAAAAGAATGAGAAAATACGCCAGCGGCGTGGTAGCAGATAAACTATATTTCCGTTTAAGTCAACTGAATGTCTTTTAAAAAAGTGCGAAGTCGTCTTGTAGGTTTAAAGGACTACCTGGTAATATAATATCTGAAGAATGAAGCGACGAAATATAATCTAACAAAAACCAAATAGATTATAAATCTTGATTAAACAAGTTATGTCTGATGACTAATCTTTTTAATATGTTCTTACTTTATCATTGCGTAATCCACCTCCAAAGTAATTGTATAAAACGCGCGAAAAATCAGAACTTTCGGACGTTATAACTTGGAAACCAAACACAATTTTACAATGTCAATGGTCATCAGACATCTAGCTCAATCAAATAAAGCTATATTGAGCAAAATTTTGGATCTCTGACAAGAAATATAGGCGTGATCTTCTTTCCCCTTTTGTATGGGGAAATGAGCGGGTTGGGCCACCTTAATGCCAGGATATCTTTATAAAATTTGGGTCTTGGTCTTCTTGTTGTAACCGCTGAAGTCAATAAAGGGGGCTTCAGCTTTAATTATTGTATATTTCTATTATTAACTTGAAGAACGAGACACTTGGTGTAATGGTGACTTATTGGTATCGCACCCTAATATTGTAGTAGGTATGTTACTAAATATTTTTGGAGTGCAATATACATACTTCAAGAACACATTCTAAGAACATAAGAAAGAAGAGAAGCAATGCCAGTTTTGGGTCACCTAAATATAAAATGCTACTAAAAATGTAAAAGTCGACAAGTCCTATAGGAACTGTGTTTCGACGTTGAGTTATGTACTGATCAAATCCCTAATTTAAGGCGAAATCACCTTTTTGAAGGAAAATTTCCTGGTCTTCTCAGAAGTCCGCTGGCCCGCAAAAATAATTGTTATCCTTAGCAATTCTCTTTTATGTCTCTGCCGGATAGCGGCTTGGTTAAAAAAAAGGAAAAAAAACAATAAAGGCGCGGAAAGTCCTTCCGGGAAGTACCCCTTCAGCATTTATCGCGTGTAATTTATCTAACGATAGCCGACTAAATTAATTAAATTAATATGTGTTTCATATCGCAAGCAGGTAATTCCGAACCAGACCGACCCATACGCAATACACAAAAAGTAATGAACTTTGGGGGATTAATTAATTTCCTAGGTTAAAGTTAGCCACATGTAGTTGTTGCTCTGAAAAGGTTTCATGTTTTGCTGTAATTAGCAATCAGACGTTTTATACCGTTACATCGTTTAGTGCCTCTAACCAACCAAGTTAATAAGACATTTGCTGCGTTTTTAGGGTTCCGTACCCAAAGGGTGAAAACGGAACCTTATTACTAAGCCTCCGCTGTCCGTCCGTCTGTCTGTCACAGGGCTGTATCTCATGAACTGTAATGTACATAGCTTAATTAATTTGGGTTTCATTGAATTGATTAACGGAATCCGTTTAGACCTTTGAGCATCATCTGAAGTCCCGTTACATCGTGCAATTTAATTTGGACGAGAGACTATTTATTTTCATCGGGATTCATAGCAATTACGAAACATGCTTTATGATGATTTACGATTTAGGTATTTCCTACAAACAATCGAAAAAAAATGTGACGGTGAGTGAACTGCAGAGATGATTTTGGGCTAAACTAACGTTTCTACCAGTTTCAGTGTCTGGAATTTATCAATTCGGATTCACCTCAGTAGAAACAATTTAATCATATTAGTTTTATCTAATAACACTTAAATTAGTGACGATTTGCTAGCTCATACAAACTTGGCAATATCCTTTATAGGGCCCATTATAAATATAATACGTTTGTCTTGTAATGCATGCATATTATAGCATTTGCATACATTAAAGAAACCCAGGTTTCAGCGACTACTACTTTTCTTTTGATCCACCCATGAGAATATCTTAAATAATAAAACCCACCCTCATATTTTGCCTAAAATCCACATGATTAATAAAATCTTGTTTTTATAAAATCTTCCTCAAAGCCAGAACCGTTCCGTGTCCGAGTAGGAGGAGGAGGAGTTTTTTACCCATGCAATGTCCTCAGGGGTGTGCCGCAAGATCCCGTGGTGGGCCGGTCGCTTTTATTCCTTACAGATTTAAGAGCAATAATTAAACTTAAATTTCTAGCTCTACGCTGATGACATTAAGTTCTTTGAAAATCCAATAATAGCTAATAATCAAACACACTACTACTACAACTACATCGTTGAGTGGACAAGAGAGTGGTTGCTGTCACTAAATGCCAGTTAATGTACAGTCCTGCACATCGGACCCTAAAACCCGCACCTACAATACTTAATTACTTAACCAATAAACTATTTTTTAAACTTTACAAAACATACCTCCTATTTTAGAATATGCCTCTCAGACTTGGAGCCCATACTTACAAAAAAACATAGATATTTTAGAACGTGTCTAGAGGAGAGCTACAAAAATGATTCAGGATGAATACATATGAGCAACGGCTAAGGGTACTAAAACTCACAATTCATGGGCGAAGGCAGCGTGGAGACCTCATCGAAGTCTATAAGATCCTCAATAATGACTACAGTGCCTCCAAACTCAGCGAAACGTTTGCTCACCTTATAGGACATGAACTAAAAACCACTCTTCATTAAGAACAAATCCGAGAAAACATTTTCTTTGCAACAGAATAGTACACTCCTGGAATCAACTACCACAGGGAGCCCTAGTGCCAAAACAGTTAATGGGTTAAAAAATACTACATGAATATAAATTAAGAAATTATCAAACTTAAGAGAAAAGAATTAAGAAACGCTTCAGCTTATCGCCGCCAGTGTTATCAACCAAAATAACAATATATGGAACTACCACTATATGTATAATTCCATGTATATTATGTGCTAGTCGGAGCACCATTTAATTAAAGCCCAATGGTTTCTGTCATCCAAATTGTCCGGCTTTTATGCAATTAGTCCTGTCATTTCATTTGCAAATTATCTGTTTGATCTAGTGGCACGCGTATGACGTAGTTTCACGAATGCATTACGTTATTAAAATGAAAATCGTTTTTACACGTGGACTGATACACAAAACAATATGTTCTTCATTATGTAAGTAGGAAATAGCAAATGAAATAAATATATTTTTTAATGAATACGACCTTACCTTTATTTCTCCTTCAATATTTATATTTATTATAATTTCCCTACTATCCCATGGTAGAACGTAACGGATAATGGATAAAACATACTTTCGTTTATAAACACACCTCTACAAGCTCACAGTAAAGTTAAGCCAATGTTGCTGTCACCAGGAAAAAACTTTACAATGTAACTTTCTACTCTCGTTTATTCGGAAAAAACAAGTGAGTCGTGTTACATTTGAATTCGTAACAAGCTCCGGGTGCCTCGAAATTGTTATGTCCGCTTTTTACTGTGTCGTTACAAATGTGAACAGAATATTTGCGACCTTTAGGCGACCTGGATTATCGTGTTGAATATTTTTGCAAAAATGGAACAGCAGTGTTCAGTTAATAAGATTATTGTTTACAACATTATATATTTAAGCGCACTAAGTTATAATTTGATTAAAAGATATTATATCACACTATGAAAACAGAAATGATTATACAGATCTAATTAAATGATTGGATTTAGTCCGCTTAGACCCGCTGTCTCTACTACCAACCCAACGTAATCGTGCATGCCAGATGCAAACATAGCCGCAGAAGGATCGGAGGGTTTGTGTGGGTGGAAATTGACTTGACAAACGCGTTTTCAGAGCACATTCACGCGCGGTGGCGATGTGTCGACGATGGATTCCCATGCAATGATATGGTCACTTTGACCATACGGCGGAGACTTGTTAGAGGCCGCATGCCACTTCTCGCTTCAGCTTAGGCAAAAACGCTTTCGTATGTCTGCTCGGCTGTCTACTCTACCGGTCGCATTTTTAACCGATTCTCGTGAAATTTTGTGAGCGACAATCAGACGGATGTTTCGTCGATAAAATTTTGGACAATCTTTCAAATTGGCGGAGCCATTTCGAAAAATGTGCTAAAATCTCACAAAACTTTTGTTTCTACAGCTCAGAGCCCCACTATAATATAATGTGTCGGTAAATATCCAACATTAAAATATTTGTATATTTCTATTCATGTATAGCACAACAGTATTGGTTTCTGATCCTAATTTTTAATTATTCACATATTTTTAATTAATTATGTCACTGAAAACAACGTTTAAGTTATGTTCTGCAGAAATGTCGCCACGGTGTCATGTCGCAAGGCTCCAGCGTACCTAGTCGAAGTTAAGACGTCAAAAGTTCATCGTTCCGTCCGGATGTGATCCGGAACAGAACTAGACCGGAATCGGAGCAAGCGGGCGGGGCGGGAGGGTGCGGGAGGACAGACGCAACGCGCTCATTATGATTTATGTGGAACAACAAAACATGGCGGTATAAACGAGGAAGTTTTGACCTTTAACGTAGGAATGAGCAAGAAGTTCTGCCCTATTGATTGGCTGGATGTTATAGATGAGCTTTCTAGGGTTAGGAATAACTTTTTGGAAAATAATCCCTAACTATCTCGAGAAGTACGAATCGAGAAAATTCTTGAAATAACTCGAGCGTTAGCAATATTAACGCTCAACTATTTTAATATTTGTTATTATTTTATTGCTTCATATTGTAATGGAGGATTTTAATGGATGATTCTGCCGGTACGAAATACCATTTATTCCTCGAGTAATTTCCTACTTTAATTGTTGAACTCTTTGGATTCCTTGGAAAATTTCCACGTATGCCAGATTATGCAATAGGGCACAAAATAGTCATTTTCGCGCCAAAATCTCTCTTCACTTCAGAATGAGGCGTATTTGGCATCCAGAACTCTGTCGATATCGAACTCATGGTTTGTTAATTTTATAGATTGATTGAACTCCTGTGTTTAGAATTATCTCATTTTAATAGTTTTGGTTTAAATATGAATGGGCCTGTAAAGAATAAAGATCTATAAAGATGAAGAACGCGATAAAGATCATTATGATATCGAACGTCGGCGAGCTTATCACATAACATGGAAAGTGAGAAATTTAAAGTGAGTTCCATGCAATTAAATGTATTTGTATTTCAAGCAATAAACAAAAACAACATTTGGGTTTTAGGGATTACCGCGTGTACCAACGAGGTACATATATAAAAAAGCTAACATTAGAATCTAGACCCGCTACGAACGGCAGCTACTTGTACCTATTAAGCCTCAAGCAGTGAAAGCTCTAGTAGGTGAACAAGAAAAGGATTTAGAAGGAAGGGGTCCCACGCATGTTCTAGCATTCCTTGAAAATTCTGCTGTCTTTCGATTTTGGAGGCCTGTGCTGGAAAACTGGAAAAACTGTGCTGGAAAAACTTACGTGACAAAAATCAAGTCAGTGTGTATTGCACTTGGGATGAAATTTGGAACCATACCGGATGTACTACTGTTGCCATGAACAATAGGAAGTTGAGCAGAGCGGCGGCGGAATAACATCGATAACATCGAAAAAACATCTTTAACAGCGGTTGTCAAAGCGGTTTTATCGAAGGAAATGTTTCTGATTCCTAAGCACGGAATTATATTATTGAATATTGGACCCCTAAGCACAAAATATGTATTCAGAGTGGGCAGACCAACTTTAATCCGCCGGACTAAACCGGTTTCTCTGAATAAGACTTAAAATGTCAGGTTTCCGGGTTTATGTACCGGTTTGGTCGTTATAATCGTACGTGAGTCTACCTACGGGAGTTTAAAGAAAAGTACGTTTTATAAATAATTAATTGAATTTATAGTGTAAATAGATTTCGACAAATATATGTAACGCTTTCATGTGTTCATGTAACTTGGGACACAGAAACGAGGCAGCTAATAAACAGATTAATGAGCTCGCTCCGGTTGTTTGTCACATTTTTCAGAATTTTATTTTCGTGATGAGAGAATAAGTGTAACATCCGCACAATTCAAATTCCAGCGTACTGTCATAATAATTTGTCAAAGGGAGAAAGTGGGTTAGTTAGCTTCTCTATTTCCACGAATGAAATCTAATGGAACCGAAAGCTTGTTTACATCTCAGAAACTGTTTTTGATGATCGTTTAATCTACAAACTAGTATCAGCACCTTCCGCAGAATTGTTTCATGCGTTGAACTTACCGTCATCCAATAGAAACGCAAACAATATGTGGTTTTGACAAGAAAGATTGGAGGCATTTAAATATGATAAATGATACTTTTTTCGATTTTAGACTAACGTAACGTAAGCTTGAATCAAGTTTTGTCATTTTATCAAAAAAGTTTAGAGACTTGATTAAATCTTTGTATTGGTTTATGGAAATGATAGAATTGACTAGTCATTCTCACTTTATATCGCTGGTCATTCTAACATCTCGGATTTGATCGAATCCGCTACTAAATCTGTAAAATCTCTAATAAAAAACGGGGATTCTAAATAATTTTAGGGGCCTCCGAACTAAGAATTTTGGCTATATACTCCTCAGACTACCAGTGGGTAGGGTACCAAGGGTGAAGTAAATATCTATGGTGGTCTCCATTCTCAGCTGTCAAAAGCTTCCAGTCTCTGCAGTGCATCCTTCAACGGAGCAAATGACACTAGCATGACCTGTCGAGTTCTCCAACTGTCATTAATCACAATAGACACGGAATCTCGATCGGGAAATCCTGGCGAGTATGAGATCCGTGCGAAATCCGCCGCTTCATTCGACGTTTACCACGCAATTTAGATGAACGTTCAGAAATTGTTAATTGGTGAGGAAGAAATCGTTGTCACCACTATAATGATAAAATAACTTCGAAAACCAAGCACACTACCTAATTATAAAACCACCTGAATAAATACAAATTTTCCAGTTAAAATTACATGAAAAAATAAATATTAGGAAGGTCCTGACATGGCACCTTGTTACCATGCGCATATTTTTAAATTACGAAACAAATACAAATTAGTAATAGTACAAGTACTATTTGGTGTCAAGAATTGTAATAAAATACTGTCTCGGTTTGGGAGACATGTTTTATGACGTTTGTATTTTATGGCAATTTGTGAATCTGTTTCTTAGGGATCGATATTAATTATGAACTCGTCGGGAAATGATGGCCATCCCGTGAAATTTGCCGTTGCCGGAGGAGGGATTTGGCATGGTGCCCGACCGCGCGGTATTAGTAGGGCGACGAGGAAAATAGGCTATCGCACACGAGGTCTGCACGGTAGCGCCACTGTCTTCAGGAAAAATGTTACAATCGTGTATTTAATGGGTAATCAAAAATTAAATATTTTTTTATTAGCTTCTTTGTCAACAAAGCCTTGTAAGTACTGCTTTACGTACTCTCCAACTCCGAAGGGATGTAGGGTCTCTTTCTGTGTACCATTGGTTGTACCATAGAGAACGTACTTCGAAGCTAGATTGCGTGGAATGCATTTCTGCAGAGGTATTTCCCCCAAACTACAACCTTTCCTTAGTGGTCCTTTTGAAGCAATGCGAAGAAGGAGAAATATAAAATGATGGTAAAAAGAGACAACTTTTTTCCAATGCTTTTGGCCCATTCATTTCCAATCTGAAAAGTATATAACACAAAATCAAACATACGGACGCAAATTTTAACAATATATTTTAGAAACCAAAATTTCAAAAACCTTGTAAAAGATTAAGAGCATGTAAACAGTTATCACCCGTAGTATGATGACTTGATAGGGTAACACCTCTCTTAAATATTAGGTTACATTAAAGGTGTATATTTTTTATTTAAAGGAAAATTCCTTCAGCAGGGATTAAATGAAATCGTCGGTATATATGTAATCAGAGCACATATTCGAACAGCTTATAAACGTCGTTTTAGACACATTATCTCGACAGAAGAAAAACAGTCTGTCGGAAAAGCTTACAAGAAATAGGTATCCAGTGGCGCGAACGGAGACTCGCTTGCGCGCTGTTACTGTCATGCCAGCTTCACTTGGCTGTCTAACCACTGAATAAAACGTAGGCATTTTTGTTAGCGAAAAATCGACCTACAAGACGGGGGTCTTGTAGGTCGATTTTTGTTTTTAGTACATTATAAATGATGGAATAAAAAAAATCCAACTCAATAAAAAAGCGTAGAATTTTCTGATTAATACTGTTGATCACGGAATAAAGTTGAAAAACCATAGAAATTATGGTGTTTGATTTTACAATACCTATTTGATCACCGGATGCTTCAACAGCCACATATATATGTATTGATCTGATAGTGTATGTTAAAATGATTTAGGTGGCACATAGATACATAATGGACATATGGCTAATATCATGATGGTGGATGTGTGGTATTAGTCATGTCCAGTAACATAAGAAAAAAATATAGAAAAGATCTGACCAAAACATCTCGAAACATATTTACTAATATGAAGCTAAATAAAATAAAATAATAAATTATCGTGCCCGGGCGGCCGAAAGAACAAACCTTAGGGTGGTGAAGTACTTTTTAAAGCGCCCGTAATCGTAGAGCTTCATGTGACAAAACAAGTATATTATGATAGTACCGTATGGCCACGGAGATGGCGCTCTTTCATATCTACATCCCTCAACTACAACCTCGGGAGAAATGCCTTGATGTTATGTATATACAGATTTTAATAAATATGCAGAAAAAAACTTCAGACACTTAGATGTCGTGGTTTATCCTCAAAAGTTAATGTCATCACCAGAAGATATCAAATGTTTAAAAGCTTAGCACGTAGATAATTCAGCATTAATTTAATAAAGGGCTGGCCGCCACGCTGCGATGGCGGCGGCGTACCCGGCGTGTCGTCGGTGGCAATGACCGTCCCACATTCGTGCTGTCAGGACGCGTAACATTTATGAGGAATTCGCGGCGTTTTCTTTCATCTGACGCGATGGCTGCGTTCACGGATGCCTAATTATCGTATCTCGTGTTGTAACTCGCATCACGTACTATGTAAAAGGAAAAGAGATCATTTCGGGAACAGCGCCGTGCCTGTAGCCCAGCATTAGAAATCCGTGACGTTAATCGAACGTCTTACTGAATATGAGGATTAGGCTCATCTAAAGGGGTTAGTGACGCGGGAACTTTCCTGACACGCTAGAGGTCATGGGTTCGATCGCCGCCTCATTAATGCACCACTTTAATGCACAGTCAGTCAGTCAGCGTGTTTGCGTCCGCTGCTGGACATACGCCTCTCCAATTTTTCCCCAGTCCTCCGGGCCCTCAGCGGTACGGAACCACTGCTTTCCGCCGACGCGCTTGATGTCGTCGGCCCACCTGGCGGGCGGTCTTCCCACACTCCGTTTTCCTGTCCACGGCTGCCAGTGCAGGACACGGTTACTCCAACGGTCGTCGTCTCTTCGGCTGACATGACCAACCCACTGCCATTTGAGCTTAGCCACCCGGTGTCTAATATCGACTACTTTGGTACGTCGGCGGACTGCCTCGTTACGCACCATATCCCGTAGCGATATTCCCAGCATGGCTCGCTCCATTGCTCGCTGGGGAACTTTCAACCTTTGGCCAACGGCGACCGTCAGAGTCCACGTTTCACATCCGTACGTCATAACCGCAAGGATGCACTGGATCTTTAGATTTTGCGTAAATGCACGCGCGTCGTAAATAGCGAAGAAAGGGTCTGGAATTTTGTCCCGAATTCTTATTCTATTTTCGGTTGTATGAGAATTTTGAAAAAAAAAATTATACACTTACGCAGTTGTGTACCAACTAATTACTTTTGCTCAAAACGTCTTACGTCTTACGTTTTGAGAAAAAGCTAGATTTCTGAAGCCATCAGTGACCGGACCCTCGGCACGTGAGCACGTGTTTTTTTTTTGTTAAACAAGTGCATTTAATCATAAATGCGAGCTGTCCCATGGTTCGGAATCAATGTATGTAAGATCAATGCGAGAAGATCGCTTTTACAACCGCTATGAAAACGTTCTTCTCAACTGAAATATTTCTAATTCCTGAGCACGAAATTCCAAGAAATCCATTGACATGTAACGTGGATGACTTCTCATCGGCAAACGTCTGAAAATGTTAGTCGGTAGTGGGTTTTTTCTTTGGAGAGTAAGGCACGTTGAACGCAAAAATGGTGAACAAATTGTTAATTCCATGCGAACAAGTAAAGGTACTTAATGAAGTAATAACAGAAGCAGATTCACATTACATTCGTCACAAATAACATACACGTGCCATCGATATAAAATGACGAAACAAAAATTAAGTTGAACTTTTACACCGTGGGTGGGGATCTTCGTTAAAGAAACGAAAGCAACGCGAGTACATGAGTGCACGTTGCGCGCACATGCGTGTGTGAAGCTGTCGCGTCGCTTCGAGCATCTTGTCACCAGCACACTTTTTAGTTGTATTGCACACCACTGCAAGGTTAATAATCTTCGGTGATATAGGCATGGCTTTTTCAAATTCATATGTTACCGTTAATGTGAGCAGGTCGTTAATTTGCCCAATAACGAGCTAATAATTTGCCCAATAACAGATTAACGGGTTAGCAGAAGCACGTCCGTTAAAGTGTGTTTGTTTTAGAGTAGATATCTTCAATAAACCTGTTTAAACTGTGCGGAAGAGATTCTACATACATATCATAGCCGTCAATATTTGTTAGCCTTACCATATACAAAACAAAGTTTTTTACAATGATTTCGAATTTTAAAATACCACACCTCATGCCATGATATTAGCCCATTACACAACATGGTAACTAGGTGCATGTACATTATAATAATAACTCAAGGAAATATTATATTATCCCGAATAATATAATGGGCTGCAGATTAACAAGCAGATCTGAGAATCAAAACTATTTAGCGCATGGCTACGTAATCTGGAGATCACCTTACTAAATATTTTTTACTTTAACCGATCAGCGCATGACATGCAGAGGCCGTAGTACGACTTGTCACCTAAATTAGCGTTAACGGAACTTCCAAGTAACTTAAGAACGTCAAACCCATACAAGTTTTACTACTTATTCTGTGGTTTTACTTCTTCAAGCTGTCAAAATCAAACTCGGACTACCGGTTTGTATGAGTAAGCGTAAGTGTCAACGTTAACGTATGTACAGCGGCGATGCGTAAGCTGGAAAATCAAACTTCAGACTCGAAAATGTTAGTTTGCCTAACGCCCACTGCGCGCGCTCTTAAATTCTCCATACATTTCAAAATGCTAGTCGACCGGTTTGGCGTAAACGCCAATTTAGGTGAGAATTCGGACTAAAGGAATTCGTATTAATAAGCAAAGTGAAGATGGTTGGTATGCGCGCAGATACCTACCAGTTAAAACGATAAAAGCTTCTACGCAGAGTGGATGCTCCTGAGCTGAGCTTCACACGTGCTGTGTAGATGCACCCGGTCGCCGACTAACCGGTAGCATAGCCGGTAGATAGCGACCGTTCAAACGTAGCAGCGACCGCGTCGATCAATTCTCAACGAAATGCACTTATCTAGCTCAGAAAGAGAAAGAAAGCGGTGGGGTACTTTTGTGTTGGGCTAATATATTGACGGTGGTTGTGGCATAAGCCAACCACGTCTAGCGTCAACGTGTTCACGTGGCGAGAGAACTGTGCCGCAGGACAAGGACATAGTTCATTGGGAATATCACTATTATTATTTTTTCATTATGGGAATGTTATTTTGCTTAGGACACCTTGGCAATTTTATTAATATTTTGTCTTTTTAATGACATCAATTAATACTAATTGTTTTTTACAAATAGGTATATAAGGATAATGCGTAAAATATGAACACCCTTTAACTTTTCAAAGTTGCAATTAAAGTAATAGTCATTTAATTATTACATTCCACTTTTTCTTACCAAACACTTTAGAACGCAAAATTACCCAATCAACCATGTATCCGTTTTCCCGTACTTTTATCTTGTTTCATGCCTCTGTGTTCCCAATGTGTCAATCTTAAATTGCATGCGTCAACTTTTACCGTTGTTTTGCGATTGAAGTTTGCAAAGTTCATTACAGTAAAATGTTTTTTTTTTTTAGAAAATAATGTAAACCCTTATAGGTATATTACGTTTTAATCTAGATCTGAGTTAAAATTTTAGCACTTAATGTTGAGCCAGATTTTTCTAGGACCAATAACAAAAAAAAAGTTGACTTTATCCAAGTGTAACACAGTGTACCTAAACACGAATAAAGAATTGAAGTGAATTATGATCAATAAACATTTTCAATTTCATATTTTTTTTATGATATCGCCATTTTTCCTAACCTCCTCACAAGCTATATTATTGCACCATAAAAACGTAAGGCCTTAAACGTAACCTTACCAAGAAAATTGAAAGAACAAATACCTAACAAATAAGACCTTACGAACGTTGATAGATACGGGAAGTGGCGAAATACCTGAGTGGTGAAGTAAATTCGAGCACATTTAATGTTCTATATAAACAATAAAAAGCTCGAGAACGGCTGGACTAATACGGCAATTTATTTTTTCAAAGATTCGTTGAAGTCCACGGTAGGTTCTGAGCTGGACCCGGTAGTTTTTTTCCACAATCCAGTTTTTTTAAACAAAAGAATAGCTCTACACACTTTTCTTAAATGACATTTTTTAGCAACTTTGACCCCAACTCAGTGATTTCGTTCATGAATACATTCAGAATCGTCCCCGCCTATTCCCCGTATCGAGCATGTTGCATTCCCAAATTGTCGCGTCAGCCTGGTCCCGGAGGGGGGCGTCGAGATAACGGCCGGGCCGTGAGATAGGGGGGATCGCTGGATGAGAGGGAATGGAACTGGCGTATGCGTGACAGCATTACCCCGGGCTGACAATCTGTGTTTTGTAACATTTTGTCGCTCGCTGTGCAGAGGGTAAAGTTTTGTTTTTGTTTTTCGAAAAGACGAAGGGGTTAGCCCAGAGATACAAACACAATGTCTCTCAAGCCGAAGGTTTGGTCATGTAGACCAAATGAATGAGGCTTTTCATGATATTTTTTACGTATTCAATAGGTACGACATTACCGTTATCTCATAATTTAGTATTGTACAGGGTGGGGCAACATACAAAAAGCTACATAGCTCTGCAGTCCGCCAATCGGCTGGTACAGTGACTCGCTGAGTTTTGTGAGGTGAGGTTGATTTGGATGTTCTTAGCACCATATGTCTCTCGGCACAGCCATTTTATTAGCAGCAAAAAAGGGTTGGGGAGAGCATGGAGCCCTGTGGTACGCCCAAATTTGTTGACATGTCATTGTCAAAAACTATCAATCAAAACGTTTTTGTTACTGTCACGCACGCAGGACACAACGTTAGGAAGAATATTGTTTTCGTTTATAACTCGAATTTTATTGATCTTGGGTACTTTAGCATAGAATAACAGGGTCTATTAGGCAGACCATTGTTTTTATTCGTAGTGATTGAATTTATGTTACGATCTACTTTTTGTTAGGTTTCCGTACCCAAAGGGTGCCAACTGAACCCTATTACTAAGCCTCCGCTGTTCGTTCGTCCGTCCGTCCGTCCGTCTGCCACAGTGCTGTATCTCATGAACCGTAATAGGTAGGCACCTGAAATTTTCACAGATTAAGTATTTATTTTGCCGCTGTAACAACAAATAAGTAAAAAAATTATAATCATAAAAATTAAAGTCTTTTACGGAAAAACGTGATTTTTTGTGTTCAATCTTGTACGATAGTACGGAACCCTTCGTGTGCGAGTCCGACTCGCACTTGGCCGGTTTTAAAATGTATTTATCGATCATGTAGCGGCCGTAGCGCTCTCTGCATAGAGCTGCTAGTTTAAACATGCCAACATTGCCAACAAATGCAGCATAGAATCTAGTCAGAATGTATTGCAATTACTGGCCACTTGAACGTCGCACAACCAGAGGAGAGCACACCTGACCCACCTTTTTATCCCGACAATTGTCTGAAGCAGTTATTTTTTTAATAATTATCCAGACTGTAAAATAAACCTGTAAAATAGAGGAAGTTTGTAATTTTCAATTCTTTAATTTCCATATTTTTTTGTTCGTTATATTATTTACCACTTAAAAAATACTATATGACATGCAGTCATACATATGCGACCGCACATCGTACCCTCATACACCTCTTTCGGGTAAATAATAAATGATATTATAATACAGTACATATCATTTCACACCCACTTATTCTACGAAAGCGACAAGTGTTACGTCGTAAAAAAGCAAAGCAGAAAGAATTTATGGGCCAATAAACCGACTTACACCAAGAATATTATTATCTAGTATCAGCAGACGTTACGAGCAACTTTCCATTTAGTTAACACTAAACGATTCTTAGAGAGGTGTATAAAGACATTCAGCCGTTTTTAGATTTCACTTAAATTTTAATCACCAAATGCCAACGAATGCTAAACAGGAAAAGGGGTATAATAATAAGACTACCAGGCAGTCCACTCCGTGTTGGTAATAATTTCGTGTTGGTTGTCTGCAAGCTCATCTGATCTAAGAAACAATATTTTTGGAATAACTAACATGAAAGCATTGAAAAATGAATTGAAAATTCTTTAATACGCCACAAGAATCAATTTACAAAAGACAGTATAGTGCAATAATAACAACAGTGGGGCGCAAAGGCGAGCTTATCCCTCAAAGAGATTTCTTCTAGCCGACCTTTGTGTGTTTGAGAAGTGCAATAGGGATATATTGGTAGGTAGTGGCGGTAGGTTTTGTTTGTGTAACTTATAATATTTACCTAAAACTAAGCACACATTTGTACATACAAACATATACTGATTATGTAATAAACTTACTTAAAAATATTATAACAACAAACCTACATATATAATATTGTATATAAATATTAAATATATATTATATATTATAATATATATATTATATATTATAATAAATATTTATTTAATATATACATCATACATATTGTGTGTATGTAAATAAGTTTTTATTAAACATACATCTAGCCCTAAATACTACTACACTGACTGAGATAACGTGAGAATGCATCTGGAGTATAGACTAGGAGATCCCGACAAAAATGGTAACGATGATCTAAATGGCTGAACTGAGTTCACTGGATAAAGATCAACCCTTTCGATTGACAATAGGTATACCTAAGCCAAGTTCAGTGAACTTTCACAGTAAGGACAAGATGACAGAAATAATTTTGGAAGCACCCGGGCGGCCTAGGAGATTAAATACTTTGTAAAGGGCATAGACACATAGCACCCGTAATAGTAGGTACATCATATGTGTGAAAAGATTTATGCTTGTAGAGGTAGCAAAAGCCGTAAGCTGTGGAAGTACCGTGTGGGCCTTATCATAATAGTCGGTCCTTAAATTATTTATGTTTCCTTAAATTAGTTTCTTGCTTGACACTACAATAAGTATTTCGTTATTATGTTACTTATCGGATCTACAGGATATTAGCGGAGGTTTAGTCCAAACGTTAACCAAGTATTCCTCGGACCACTTGGAGCAAAAAACGTGGAAACCCTTTTTCTTGTACGGTTTACAAAAATTCGCCGTCAGATTTGGTTCATACCTACACATTGAAATGTATGGGGTGGGCGAATTTTTTTTCAGCCGCACAACAAAACGGTACTGCTCCAAATGGGCCAAGGAACACCAGATTAACGTTTAGACCATACCTCTGTTAACAATCAAGTTTGAGCTGGATTTTGACATGTATGTATGTATAATTGACCGTGAAGCAAGGACACATTCATTAAAGAAAGATCCCTGTAAAAAGAACTACTTTACAAATATTGGTTGGGGAAAAAGTTTCTTCGCCATTTTTAAGAAAATTCAAAACATTTTTTTATATGGTTTATTTACATTTAACTAAAGTATGTAGGTACCATTTTGTTCGATAACTTTTTGCCATCTTGTAGGTAGGGACATGATCCCATTGCTATAGAAATATTGGGACTTCTGATCAATATACCGCGACAAGTGGTTTTGGCAGTCCTCTCGTGATGTTAACCTGACACTGCCTAAAGAATTCTGAAGAGACCTAAACAGGTGGAAATCTGAAGGTGCAAGGTCAGGACTATACGGCGGATGCATTAACACCTCCCAGCCAAACTCTCTTAGTTTTTGCTGAGTGGCTAAAGATGTGTGAGGTCTAGCGTTATCATGATGAAAAACCACACCCCTTCTGTTGATTAATTCCGGCCGCTTTCTCTCAACTTCTTGCTTTAATCTCATCAGTTGTTCGCAGTAGAGTTCAGAATCGATGGTCCTGCCTGGTGGTAACAACTCATAATGAATAATGCCCTTCCAATCCCACCACACACACAGCATCACCTTGTTGCGAGTTAACCCAGGTTTCGCCACAGTCTGTGAAGCTTGACCGGCCTTTGACCACGACCTTTTTCGCACGTTCTTGTCGTACGTGATCCACTTTTCATCACCAGTTATCAGCTTCTTCAAAAATGGTTCGGTTTCATTACGTCGTAATAAAGAATCACAAATGAGTACACGGTTCATTAGGTTTCTTTCAGTGAGCTCGTGAGGTACCCAAATATCGAGCTTTTTTGTGTACCCAGTTTTTTTCAAATGCGCCAAAACTGTTTTGTGGTCAATTCCTAGTTCTTCAGCTACGTCGTAACTACTGATATGCCGATCTTGCTCCACTTTTTCAAAAATGGCATCCATTTTATCCGTAATAGGGCGACCAGAGCGACGTGCATCTTTGACATCAAAATTTCCGGATTGAAAACGCTTAAACCAAATTTGTGCTACTCTCACAGACACTGCACTAGGTCCATAAACATCGCAAATTTTTTTCGCGGCTTGCGTTGCATTTTTACCTTTTTTGTAGTAAAATTTTAAAATGTATCGAATTTCTTCATTAGATTCACTCATTTTGACAGTACGAAAAACAAATGAGAATCACACATTTTCCTAATTTGAATTTGGAATTATGTTCTTTAAAATTTAAACTTTCAATGATACCAAAACCAGCCAGATACAAATAGTATAGCCAAAGAGATTTTATTACAAGTTCATACATACTATAATGCGAAAAGACTTTTTCCCCGACCTATATACTGCAAGGCTGGACTCGAACCAGCAAAACATACCATTCGCGGGTATTGCGTCTAACCAATTTCGTCACCTGCCGTATACCCATAATTTGGAATTCTCCTTCGGTCCCCCTTCCTGTAATCAATGCCTCCTACTAACACAGTATTTAAAATTATACCTACATCCATTTCTTTAACGCTATACCTGCTTTACGAACCTTGACTGCAAAGATTTGAAACATTTGAACATATTGCCGTCGTCACCAAATTCGTATTTGCTATCAGACGCTAGAGAATTATTATTATTATCTTATCAAGTATGAAATTATGTATGTGTGACCGTTTTAATCCAAAACAAATAAAAAAAAACCGGCCAAGTTCGAGTCGGACTCGCACACGTAGGGTTCCGTACCATCGTACAAGATTTACCCCAAAAATAACACGTTTTTTGTATGGGGCCCCCCTTAATTTTTTATTATTTGATAAATTTACCTTTTTGTTGGTATAGCAGCAAAATAAATACATAATCTGTGAAAATGTCAGCTTCCTACCTGTTACGGTTCATGAGATACAACCCTGTGACAGATGGGAGAGACGGACGGACGGACGGACAGCGGAGGCTTAGTAATAGGGTTCCGTTTTCACCCTTTGGGTACGGAACCCTAAAAAAGTATCACAGAGCAACCCGTTTCTAGTTCCATGAAAATATTTTGGAATATTCAATAGCGTCTTGCAGGACCACCCACCACCCAATTTTCAATCAGACCAGGATGCATTCTCACAGGAAATAAGATTCTCGCACGGACCTTATTTAACTCGATAAGAATTATGGTGGCAATAAAACAAAGTATCGCTGGTTAATGGGCGCATTTTACAGCCCCAGTATCGCCGTCTGGTGACTTTCGACGCAGCGTACTTCCGGGGACGTTAACCTGAAAATAAATAGACAATAAAGCTAATATGGGAAGTTATTGGTGCTTCAGTAATGGGGCCGAGCGATTTCTAAAGGACTATTGTTATTATCTATCGTACTTCGACCAATAAATCTAGCTCTCCATTCAACGAGAGATCATCGAGAGGACTGGCATATTGCCGCTTATAGCCCAGAATAAGTAATAGTCTAATAGCAATCGGAGCACGACGGAAGAAATACCTACCTTCTGCCAGGAACAACGAGTATTATTCGCTTTGTTTTCTTCGCAAAAACCTGCGTAAGTACATAGGTTTAGTTAGAGTAGCAATGCTCCTCCGATTGTCGTGATTGTGTATTCAGTTAAGTATTATAAACTCTAGCAGGTCACCCAAGTCTAGATATGATTTGCAAACCTGTTCATCGTATCCTCGCCAAACACATTCGGCCTTAATAGCAAAACATCCATCTAACAATGCATCTGTCCCCCAAATGCAGGCGGAGGAATTATCTGCTTAGAATAATGAAAATAAACAGTTGCAGATTTATCTATAACTGTGGTTATAACCCAATCCTCAATGTAAAGAAGTAGAAAAATTACTGACGGTCGATCATAAAATACTAGCATATTATAATCCTTACTTTGATGTATGATACTAGTAACGTCGAAGCACAAAAGTATGCATTTGTACTTTAGTTTTGTAGGGAACTAAAAGCGATAGCTAGCATGCGCAAAGAGCAGCTGCGACGTAAGGGTTCCGTATATTCCTTCAAAGGAATGAGGCGCGAAAAAAAGGACACAATACATAGACGTAGGCACGAGCGGACTGATCTGAGTTGCCGTTGGACCACAGAATAACTAACCCAATACCACATAATTTATTACCCATATCCTGCGCCTTGAGCACAGCGGTGACACACACTCGCGATAGCGCATTTGGTATAACAACATGTAATCAGCCGTGTGTTACAAGTTGTGTTAAATTCTGCACCAATCAGGAGACGTTAAATATTCCATTTTTATATCTAACTAGCTGCGGTACCCGGCTCCGCTCGGGTTAGCGTCGGCTAAATTATTTCATGGATAAAAAGTATCCGACATGGCTGATCCAAAATAGGGTCAAACTGGTCCAGGACAATGTATCCATCTACCATATTTAATCAAGATCGTTCGAGATGAAATAGCATGATTTAATGAGAAACATCCAATAATTCCCATTTAGAGCTTCGTTGACATTTGGTGGCTATTTAAAAAAAAAGCATTTGCCGCCAGAACCTTTCTGCACTTGCACTGCAACATTGTTTACCTAGTAAGTAAGTAACGTGTAATGTAGGTAAGTTTTGCGTGGACTCCAACCCACAGCCAGCCTCAACATCGAAAACAGTAACCCATCTCGAACCTGACAGCTCCCAGAGATCCTATACATTGATAAAATACGCACATAAATCGGGTTAGTGGTTCGCAAGTTATAAGAATTTAACACTCACTACTCACCCTTCAGGTAATGAAGCGTTATATTATGTAGCCTATAAGTTTTGAGTAGAATCAGGCTAGACGTAGATACAATCCGCATCTAAATCGAGTAATTGGTTCTCAAGGATTTTGCCAAGTAGTCCTAAAGTTGCGGGAAATACCAAGCCGTACCCGCCCCGCCCCTCCCCGCACCCGCCCCCGTCGGACCGCCCGCCTAATCACGAACTAAACAAACACTAACTAACTAAACACTCTGCACGAAACACGATATACGAATTTGTTTCGTGTATCAGTTGACAAAAGCAAACTCAGTAGATTAGGTAACAGACAACTTTTTTTTTTTAAACTTGATATGACTTGAAGTCAAATCCTTTTAAGCCGTACGAATTGTTTTATTTATTTAAAATTTGGATATTAAAAATAATAAAACACTGTTGGTAACGCGATTTTTGTTTGACTGATGTAATGACGTGGAAACTGATGCAGTTTATCTCGCGTGCCGAAACTAATACAAAAGAAACGCGAGTTTCGGAACGCGACATTAAACTCCTCCAACTATGTCCAACGCACACACGCACATTGTTTTGATAGATATGATCTTTGACGTTAGGAACACACCTACATTACTTAGACAACTGTGAGTGCTTGTAATTTAATATGAACTTTATACCATAGCAATAAAGCTCAAATTGACTACGTTTTAGTTACAAATCATTTGTATGGGAAAAAGAAAAGGGCTATTTTTAGGGTTTTTCCAGCAATAATTCTAATTTTTCTCGCCGTAAAAACCATCCTTGAACTTCAACGAACATTTTAAAAAAAGATTTGGCCAATTTGGTCCAGGCGTTGTTGAGTTATGCGCTTACCAACACATTTTGCGATTCATTTTTATATTATAGATAAATATTATAAAGGAGAAAGTTTGTAATAATGGATGGATGGATGGATGGATGGATGTTTGTTACTCTTTCACATAAAAACTACTGAATGGATTTTAATGAAACTTTACAATAATATAGCTTACACATCAGAATAACACATAGGCTACAATTTATAAAGATATTGTGCCCATGGGCTTTCGAACTTTCACGGGGCTGCGAAAACGACGCCGGTAGCGCTACTTCATACCAGGGGGAGCGGGGCCGGGGGCGGCGGCGGGAGGGGCGTGCGGTGCGTCGGGGGCGGGTGAGGGCAGACGTCATGACGGTTGGCGATTTGTAAAACTTGTGTACACGTACATTTAACTACCCGGGAATTAGGATTGGCTTAATAGAATTCAGTTCCGCTTACGCTAAGATGGGGCTGTCATATAAACTGCAATGCTCTGCACGGGTCGGCGGGAGGGCGGCGGCTGGAGGGGGGAGGGGCGGTGTCAGCGCTTACGTTTACTAATTGTACCGAAGTACAGCTTGGTATTTCCCGCAACTTTAGGACTACTTGGCTTCACGCTAAATCGCCGGAGGTGCGACCAATAGAATAAAATCCTTGAGAACCAATTACTCGACTTAGATGCGGATTGTATCTACGTCTAGCCTGATTCTACTAAAAACTTATAGGCTACATAATATAACGCTTCATTACCAGAAGGGTGAGTAGTGAGTGTTAAAGTCGTATAACTTGCGAACCACTTACCTGATTTATGTGCGTATTTTATCAATGCTGTGGGTTGAAGTCCACGCAAAACTTACCTACGTTACACGTTACTTACTAAGTGCAGAAAGGTTCTGGCGGCAAATGTTTTTTTTTAAATGGCCACCAAATGTCAACGAAGCTCTAAATGGGAATTATTGGATGTTTCTCATTAAATCATGCTATTTCGGCTCGAACGATCTTGATTAAATTTGGTACATGGATACATTGTCCTGGACCAGTTTGACCCTATTTTGGACCAGTCATGTGGGCTACTTTTTATCCATGAGATAATTTAGCCGACACTAACCCGAGCGGAGCCGGGTACCACAGCTAGTTATATTATATTTCCAAGAGCAACCGTTTTCAAATAAACATTGTGCTCTTTATGTGCCAACGGAATCCTTATACTAAGGCTCCTCTGTCCGTCCTTCCGTCCGTCCGTCTGTCACAGGGCTGTATATCATGAACTGTAATAGGTAGGCAACTGAAATGTTCACAGAGTGCGTATTTATTGTTCCGCTATTAAAGGGGGCCCCCCATACAAAAATCGTTGTACGATGGTACGGAACCCTTAGTGTGCGAGTCCGACTCGCACTTGGCCGGTTTTTTTATGACACTCTAATCCGGTTCCCTCACATTCTTGATAAGAAACGCTCATTCGATTTCGAGCTCTGTCATCGCGCAAATAATAAGAACGCAAATAACAGGAACTATCTCCAGAAACTAATACAATTAGGTGTAAGTAGAGGAGAAGTGTCTCGCGTGTCCGCTCATATCGTCTCGCTGATGTCCTGTGAGAATTCGTCCAATCTTGTAATGGCCGCACTAAGTGCTCTATAACACATTTCTCGGCAGTACAAGTAAAATAAACAGGCCTCAAACGATGCCAAATGGTTCGGGGAAATTGCGCCATCACTCATGGGCACAATGATGTTTAATACAGTGCCGGGATGCATATAATAAAAACATATACGAGCAAGTAAATGTCGAAATTAAGGGAGACGGCGCAAGGAGTCTTTGTATGGGCTGGTCGCCCTAGCCTGCCCCAAGTTTTATTAGCAGAGTGAATTTGATTGAATACACATTTCCGTAAGCGATGCTGCGACGGGGTAATTACCTTGGTGAAAACACCGGAAAACCCATGATGGACGTGGGATATTGATTGCCTTGTACAACAAAAAAAAACTAACACTTCTAGACTCACAATTTTCAAATGATTCGTAAGGAACGTGATATTCGGATGCTTACAGGCCCACCTTAAGGCTGTTCCGACCCATATAAAGTTGTTTGCACACATAACGCAAAAAGTATTGCACTTTAAGCCACGAATTAATAATAAAAATTTCACAATTTCAGGATTATTGGTTTTGTTACAATTTATTTAAATACGATTTTTATTTAACAGCGCCATCTAACGGTGTAAAACTTCTAATCGGCAATTACAACGAAACCATTAAAACTGAAATTGTGAATATGTTTTCGCTGCAACTACTAAGGCTATATTGAATATTTTTGACGAATTCGTGCCTTAAAGTGCAATACTTTTTGCGTTCTGTGTAAAAAAAACATTGTATGGGTCGGAACATTCTTAAGGTAATTCCGAACATTTCCTGCCCTATTAAGTTTCTCGTGATTTCCACTTTGCCATTTCTTTACACAGTTTTTTTAGAAACTAATTAGTTTTAAATATTGAATATGTAATAAATATATATTATACAATCATATATAAATATTGAGTATGTAAAATAATATGTGAAGATATATTGTGGCGATTAAACTTAAATAAATTTCTTTAATGTACTTTTGTTGGCTGCTGCGTAAGAAGGGGAGTCTCCAAATACTCCCGAGTAGGGTTTTTGCCTAGAGATTATTTTTTATGCAACCTGACATGGATGGCTAATACCGTTACCGATACCCGTTATGATATTTGCCCAATACACCGATGTGGAAGGAAGTGGTGCATGAACGAGGCGAGGATTTGAACCCAGACCTCTGATATGCTAGTCTAGTCTCCGCGCCACTAGACTACGAGCCGCTTAAGGCCCTGGTACTAGCCAAATCGCAAAGTTAGACGAGGCACTCCAAGTTAACTAACTAAGTCTGACGAATATAAGTGTCATTCTTACAATATATAATTCCTTGTCTAGGAATCAACCTATTTTCGTTAATGTATGTTTCCTTTTTCTATACAAAATACATTGCGGAAACTGTGTCCATTTCCGAACTTTTTTGACTAAATGTAGAAATCTAAAAGCAAATGGAATTTTTTGTTTATGCATATATGCTGTTTTTGCTTATATCTAGAAATCGAATTACTTTCAGATTTCTAATGAGAAAAATCAACTTTTTTTATTTTTATTATTATTTAAATAAATGATGGAATCAAAAAATATTAACAATCCATTATCAGTCTGGAGTTCTATTTGGATTTGCTGAAGCGTTTCACTACATATTATTACATTTGTTAATAAGTGCATTTGTATGGCGCGAGTAGTTGGCTAGTCCTAGCGCCTTAACCGTACCTAGCCTTGCTTCTTGTCAGACATCGGGACTTACAGACCAACCAGAATCGATTAGCTATTCTTTAAATATGTTTTTGTATGTAGAGCGAGACAATTTACGTAGGCCATTCACTCACCTACGAGGTGCCCGGTGACGCCCATGGGCTTCGAACTTTCACAGGGGCTGCGAAAATATTCCGGCCGGCCAGGTGATCTTTCACACCACATTTGAAGGACCCAGGTTCTACTTTCAAAGAAATACGTCGGCAGGGAGTGTATTTCACAGTTCACCGACTGTACGCGCCCAGGCAGGTCGCACTTTACGAGCGAAGGAGGGCAATGCCCGGTAGCCTCGGGACGTCACACCGGCCACCAGAGGAGTAGGAACAGCCACCTACCTCCAGCAGCACCAGCTCCTAGGCGTCGGGTCCCGGGACAGTGTTCGACGGCACAGCACTTCGCACAGACAAGGCGAGACGACACAGCGTGGTCAGGCGCGCGGCGGGTTGCGGGCGTGGAGCCCTAAGAGGAGCTCCACGACGAAAGGTTGCGGGAACGCGATGCATGCGTGCACCATGCTTGACAACTAGTAGCAAAGCGAGAGTGGCATAGGAAAAACTTCGGATGGGATTGAATGCTTGTGAAGTGCAAACTACCCACCTAGCTCACCCATGCCACATTGGCGTGAACAACGACCACATAGATAAACTATCAACATGATCGGGTTCTTATTCTAGGAATGCAGACAGTGAATAGAAGCAGTTCCGCGTTGAGCGATGGTAGAAAGACGACGGAGGGATCTACTTATCATGCTAAGAATAGCATTATTCATTGTAGTGATTATAAAACACATAAAGAGCACAACATCTCATCGGATTTGGAAGGTTTCCAAATCCTGGGTTACCTTACATTCGTTGACTATAGACGCATGGCACGGCGCTGTACCGAACTCAAGGTGCCAAGCAGGCACTAAGCTGAAATGTCCCACAGGTGCGAACTATTGTCCACGCAATAACTAATCTGCGCCTTGTATAGCAGCAGTTTTTGGTCCGGCATGAAATACTGGCGAACGCGGTCTGTCGCTCTTATTTAACAAAAGTGAGTGAGTGAGGTGAATATGATAGAGTTATAAATCAAAAGTCACCAAACGCATTACCATATTTACATCATCAGTACAATCAAATAGAGAACTATTACGTTGTTTGCAATCATTCCCGATCTAATATCGTGATAATATCGTTTCAACGTGAATCTACTGTTCTATAGTTAGGAATCCATGTAAAAATGTGGGTCCCCTTTCTCTACTAGGTGGTATTAAGGTGAAATCCCGGGCGGTTGGTGCGATCGCAAAGGAAGAAAATATGGTCGAAGGGCCAAGGATTTTTTTCCGTGTTTTCATACAGTGCAATGTAGCCGTGCTCATAAAGGGAAGTTAAGGGCAGTACCAAATTCCTTCTTCGGGAATACAGTGTGTTGAGCTTATGTCATGACAGGGGATGTGGTATTAGCTAAACATATCAAAGATATCAACATAAAAAAGGAGCGGACCGAAGCACACTTAGCCGTCGTCTAATCATTGGCCTCTATTTAGATACAGTTTGCAGAGAAACATAACATGTTTTGTCCGTCCTGTCCATTACTAATCTCAAAGGATTATCCAAACGAGTGAGTCTCGTCCCAGCCGTGCCCTTTCTTATTCGCCGAGACAGAAATGTAATCCAAGGCTGGGATCGTGAAATTTTGGACAAGTGGTTTTGTCTAGACGCAAACAATACCCTTTTGAAGTTGTACACTAAATATTAATTATGTATATATTTAGTAAGGAATAAATGAAATTAAAGACAGCAATATTTTTTTGGAACTGGGCTGAGTCTCTTTCACCATGTGCTGATTAGCTTTTTTTGTCATTCAGACACAAAATGCATTTGTCATTTGATTGAGATGCCTTTTTTTTGGCAAGCACACCAAATTCAAACAAACTTAAAAATCGTTGCTTAAAAATGTTTTGGTCTCACGGACAGCAAAGTTCTTAAGAACCGCCCGTAAGCTATATGGGGAATACAAACGTAGTTTACTAATCATTTGAAAATACTGTTCTTCATATTTGTTATCTAATATTCGACAATAATATCTGTATCTGTACGTTTTTGTTTTGCTGAAAAATCTAAAACAAGTCAACAGGCAAAGGAAAATCTTCACACAAATTTTATTTTCTCTGCTGTGTGACACAGGATACATATTTCGAGAAAACAAACACGTGCAAACACATTGCAGACATGTATTACATATTTGTTGCTTGATATGTAATCCGAAATATCAAGCAAATTGAAACAGTGGTTTTCAAACAATTATTAAGTTACGTTTGTATGGGGAACGTAATTTTCTGAAGCTTACGGGCTCACCTAAAGCAATATTTTCAAAGAATTTCTAAAAATATTTTCTCTAGAAATATCTCGCAGCATTATGGAAGATGGATGGACAATGGAAGATAATTTCCAAACGAGGATGGTTAAAATTGTGATCGTTAATGCATAGAGGTTTATATTTCAATTTAATTCCGACGTTAAACGCTCCTTAGACAATCCAGTTATGGGTGTTAATTGCATCTGCGGTGAAATCATATTAAAACTTGATTGAATATTGTCGTGTGGTTTTGGAGCTCATACTAAATTAATTTTCTTGATAAAATGTTCGTTTGCATGGTATGAGCAAACATCAATATAAAATGAATTAAAAAACCTTGTAAATAAATACTTTTCAAGGTACATTTGCGTATTGAAATGGTTTTTAAACAACTGTTTTTTTTGTTCATTCTATTCTAAGAAATGAAAATATCTGTACGGTTTTTTCCGATGAAGATTTGTTGACATTTCCATCAGCTGTTTAAGATGATGTTTGATTGCATTGTCCACAGTTCAAGGAATTCAGCGTGGATTTTAATCGCTTTGGCTTCGTTAATCGAAGGCTTGAGAACGGGTTAACTTGTTGTTTCTCACCGGAAGTTATGTTCTTTCTGAGCGAATACCAACATACATGCATACATACAAAATACATACATATATGCCGCGCTTAACATAAAAAAACATGCATTTATACAATCACGCTATTTCCCAAGACTGTAGTCGGAGACGATAGACCACCATGCGATATGATCACGCTTAATCAGTATATTCTTGTTTTGTTTCCCTTTCAGGATAACTCTTTTCATCTTTTCTTAATAACGGTTGTTACGAACCTAAGCATTGTGATACATATGACTATTTAGATCAGTATGTACAAACGGCACCACCCTAGACGCCACACATTGGACTTGACTCACATATGTTTTTCTTGCAAATGCCAATGCCTACTGTGGCGCCAGGGTGATGCGTTCTGTACGTTCAAAAGCTGTTACTTATATACTTGTATGAAATCCGAGCGAAATCCGTGATTTTAATCAATTATATGAATAAAAAAAAATCAAGAAAAGATGCAAGAAAGACTGAGGTAAATCACACATAACTAAAACTAAACATTACACAAACACATGAATCAAATAAATCAATAAATTAAAAAAGATATAATATCAAAATTGAAATTGAATAAAATGTATACGTATCTACCAGTCTAAAATAAATAAATAAAAAAATGTGAACAAATAGGTGTGGTAGAGAAGTCTCAATAGTTGTTATTTCGGGAGCAAATTCGCGTGCTGCGGCAATGGTTAGACTGTGTACGCGCGACAGGTTATATGGTCGATATGACCATACCACGACGGCGTCCCAGGTAACACTTCACTTTTCTTTTCGGTTCTGTAGTCCATACTCTGGATTCTTAAGGCGGCCCAACCCGGCGGGACTAACTCATTCGCGGGCACTGTGTAAAACCGTTCTGTTGCGCTCTGGGACCTTCTCTGTTTCAAAGAAAAAGACAGGCTCCGTGATGAGGAAAATGCAACGTGTCCACAAAAAAGACAATGTGCATAGAGTATGATTTTGTAAGATTTACGAAAATTTTGATTTCAAAACGATTTATAGCTAAAAGTAATCCACGACCGCTGTAGTCAAAAATCCAACAAAAACCAAATAGATTATAAATTTTGATTAAATAAGCTATGTCTGATGACTAATCTTTTTAGGATTTTCTTACTTTATCATTGCGTAATAAAACACCAAAGTTATTGTATAAAACGCGCGAAAAATTCGAACTTTCGGACCTTATAACTTAGAAACCAAACACAATTTTACAATGCCAACGGTCATCAGACATCTAGTTAGATAAAATAAAGCTCTTTTGAGAAAATTTTGGGATCTCTGATAAGAAATATGGGCGTGATCTTCTTTCCCCGTTTGTATGGGGAGTCGAGCGGGTTGGGCCACCTTAAATGCAGAGCTCAACATGCATTTGAAAATGACTCCCACTAAACTGTCTGCATCCGTTATCAACCATGCGTCGCGTCGGTCTAATTCAGTTGAGCGGTTCGAAGCCTAGTGGCGCGGGGACTGGCCTAGCGTACCAGAGGCCTGGGTTCAATTCTGACCTGCACCTCTGTCTTTTTCTTTCCGAGTTTGATAAGTGCATTTAGTCACGGATGCGAGCTGCTCCTTGGTTCAGAATCCATGTAAAACTGTAGGTCCCCTTCCCCTACTAGATGGCAGGGTTAAACCCCCCCGCCCAGGTTGGTACCATCGCATTGGATGAAAAGATGGTCGAAGCGGCAATGTAAAATTTTCCGTGTTTTCCATCCAGTTCAATGTAGCCGTGCTCATAAAAGGGAAGGTCCTGGCATCGCACCAAACTCCTTCGGGAATGTGGTGTATTGGGCTAATACCATAATGGTAGTTGTGTGGTATTAGCCATCCATGTCAAGTCGCATAAAAAAAACATACGACGACGGCGACCCAGGTAACACTTCACTTTTCTTTCCTATTCTGTAGTCCATACTCTGGATTTTTAAATGCAGAGCTCAACGTGAATTTGAAAATGACTCCCACTAAGCTGTCGGCATCCGTTATCAACCATGCGTCGGTTTTATTCAGTCTTTATGAAAACGGGTCGATGGGAAATGATGTATTGATGTTAGGCGAACTCTTGACGTTGACAAAGTAGCTAACTAAAGAGTCAATCGAACTTTTCCAATCTTGGCTCGCTGGCTATAGTGGAGCGATGTAGTGCCCTAAATGCTAATCTTAATACGGAAATGCCTTTCGAAGATGGGTCATGCAGCCTTGAGAGGAAGCCAGGAAGCTGGACTACATTGGTAATGTAGCAAATTACCATTAACCATAAGAATCCAGCGCATGGAAAATGAATTTATTTCATTAAGGCAATAAAAAAATCAGAGTAGTAAAAAAACCGGCCGAGTGCGAGTCGCTTTCGTACCATCGTAAGTATAAGATTAAACACAAAAAAATCACGTTTATTGTATGGGGAGCCCACCATTTAATTTTTAATTTATTTAATTTGTAGTTGTAGCGGATAGTAATACCAATAGAAATACACACTCTGTAGAAATTTTTAGGGTTCCGTACCCAAAGGGTGAAAACGGAACCCTGTTACTAAGCCTCCGCTGTCCGTCCGTCCGTCCGTCCGTCTGTCACAGGGTTGTATCTCATGAACCGTAATAGGTAGGCAGCTGAAATTTTCACAGAGTGTGTATTTATTTTGCCGCTATAACAACAAATAGGTAAAATTAAGAAATAATAGAGATTAAAGGGGGGCCCCATACAAAAAACGTGATTTTTTATGTTAAATCTTGTACGATGGTACGGAACCCTTCGTGAGCGAGTCCGACTCGCACTTGGCCGGTTTTCTACCTATTGCGATATTTCTATTTTAGTGCTGGTAATCTGGAATGAATTGATCTTCGTTTCAAAACGTAATGCATTTCAACTAAAAATGATATATGTAAATATGGTGGTTTACAGAATAAGAAATAGAGCTTTAACAAAACACCAAGGCAGTAAGGAGGCGCCCTTTACTCCCTTGGTGTTTTTGAAACTGATTTTATGAATTCGTTTGTGTGAAAACGGGGACATTTTTCTCAGCAAAATAGCTAGCATCTAAGATTATTTTTGTGTCGACCACAAGAATTATTTACCAAACCTATAGAGGGACTACTGTTTCTACTCTCTATACAATATTTCTCCGCGACAATCACGTAATGCTAATGAGAGTTCGTGAGATAAAAACTTTGCTATATTTCAAGTAGCAGATTAATTATTTTAACTTACAATCTAGGACTCCGCAACTTAGGAAAAGTGTATCAATAAACAATATATTTTTGTTTAAACATGATCATTGCAGACATGTAAGCCTAGCACACCAAATGAGAACGAGGTGCCACGCCAGGGACATTCCTGATGTTGAATTGAAATGAATTCATGATAGTTCAAACCCTGGCGAGATTAACCCTACGGTTTTACGTGGAATCCGAACCAAGAACCACGAATCCCTTTGTCACCTCTTACGACATGCACGGGAAGAAATGCAGGGTATTGAGTGTCATCGACCTCCTGACTGTAACTATGTATTTACCGGATGCCGGTGAGATAGGGCTCGAGCCACTAACGAAGCATAAAATAACAGAAGGTTCCCGCCAACGAGACACGTCAATAGCACGGTGCCATCCAAAGGTTTGTAATTACGCGATCGCTCTCAGACGCGAGGTCGTTAATTGAAATGTAAAACGGAATCAAAAGCCGGGGGCCGCGGCCCGGGGCCAACGGACGGGAATCGAGTTAGCGGGTCTGGCTGCTGCCTACGCACGGCCAGGGGCGTTCGCGATCCAAACACAGACGAGGAAAGAAAGGAGCGGTGCTATGCTCCCGGGTCTCCGCCCGCCGATATCGGCCCACGAGGTCTATGGGAAGCCGGCCGCGCGTCAAGTGCTACACACAGCGAACACTGAAGGACAGGAGTAGAAACCGCGACTTGTTTTTATTGGGGTGGCGCCGGAGAGTAAGTTGTATTGTATTGTATTTATGTATCCTCCTTTGGGACGCAGGGAACACGAATTCGCTTACTACTGATTTTCTCGAGTTCCAACGACACGCAAGAACTTCACAAGACGCTATTGCAACGAACATTTGATGCAGCGCGTCCCGAATGTCCGCTAATTGGTACATCTCCTTCCTGTTTTGATCTGAGATCATGACAACAGAATAGGAAGGAACGATAAGTGTCATGAGGGCGGTACCTGGGGCGCCGCCGAATGGACAATTTGTCCATATAAGTCGAAGGAAATCCGGCCGGGCGTTGTATGCCACAGTCTAACGATCACCGCCGCGCCCGAATGGTGCTGCCAAAATACATAGTATACAACAGTTGGATATTCCATCAACACAAACCCTCTAATACTTCTGCGACTATGTTCGGGTGTTCCAAGGACGTTTAAGTGTATTGATTTATTTTATATCCGTTAATTGCGCTAGCAAAAGGTAGAATTTAATGCGGGAGGCATTCTCTACCAGTCTACATATGGGTGTCATGAGCACTATTGTGAGTAGCAGTTATGAAGAAGTTTATGTGCTTTACTCCATCAAACATTATTCCTGCACGATATCTAATAAATACACATTATACTTAACTAGACATAAATAAAAAAATATAAATAATTACTAACAATAAATATATGACTTGCGTAGAAATAAAGAAATATGATATTTATAACAATAATAATTTTAGAAACTTAGCGCCATCGGGTCTCATTGTATGCGCGCTAGATGGTACATCTCCTTCCTTATTTTATCTGTGGTTAAAATATAACTTCGTTTGTTTAGGGATGCTGCGGTGAAAGAAAATATCTAGTTGCGGAGTTTTGTTGGGGCGCAAATGTGTCAGGAAGGTCAAAACATTTCATTTAACCTAAATCCGAATCTTCTTAGCGCCGGGAAACGTTTGATGTAAATTAATTTTAAAGTGACTCAACAGTTTCGTGTTCAAATCATGCACATGGGCCACACAAGTGCGTACGCTATTTTGCGTTCATAACACTGTGAAGGGTGGTTAATTTAAGATAACAATAAACGTTTTTCTTAAGTTTTAGGCCGATGGGATGTGGAAAAAGAGAAAGGTGTGAACTGTTTTAAAATTATCATTACAATTTAAATGTATGTAGTAATTAAATGTAGTTAGCTTTAAATGTATAAAGCGCGGCATATGGCGTACGACGATGCCCATGAGCTTTCGAACTTGGAGGGGGTTGCGAAAACCATGCCGGCCGGCCAGGTGCTTCTTCACACCATGTTTGAAGGATCCCAGGTTGTACTTGGGGGGGAATAACTCGGCAGGGAGTGCATTCCATAGTTTACCGAACCTATAGATAAAGGATCTAGAGGATCGGTTGGTTCTGATTTTTTACCAATGCATAGATCTACTTAATTGAAGATTTATTTTAAGTTAATAAACATACATGTACCATGCAGGGTTAGTATCACAAAGGTGCTTTTATTATTATTACGAGATTTAAATAAAATATGTAGATATTTGTGGTGGGCTGTGAGGACCAGGAGATAACAGCAGGTCTATTCCTGGAATTCCGTAATCAGTAATCATGAATCCTGAGTCTAGAAAACCGCGAGGCGATTTTCTTGACGAAGAGTTTTAATTTAATCAAGGTTTTCCATCGAAAGAATCGCTTTGAATACCGCTACAAAAGCGATTTTCTAGAATCAGAATTCCAGGAATAGGCCTGCAGGAGGTGTGGGAAGGAGCTCAAGGCGTGGCCTGAAAGAAAATAACGTTCAATATTACCGGTATGAATTCGTTATAAGTGACAGCTCAGGGGCTCGCGGACTTGCCTTCTCTGCCAGAGGTCAAGGGTTCGACCCCTCCAGTTCATGTCCCACTTTCTTTCTCTTTTCGAGTTGGATAAGTGCATTGCGTCATGAATGCGAGCTGTTCCATGGTTCGGAACCCATACGAGTTGGTATCATCGTATTGGATAAAAAGTAGGTGGAAGTGGCGAAGAAAAATTGTCGGTGTTTTCCATCGAGTTAATTGTAGCCGAGCTCATAAAGGGAAGGTCCTGGCAGGGTACCTAATTCCTTCGGGAACGCTAGGTATTAGTTGTTTTATTAGCCATCCATGTTCAGTTACGTAAAAAAGTCCTTCTACAGGCAGAAACGACTATTGTTTAAAATGTGTTACTTTATTATCCTAGTTTGTAAAGAGAGTTAACCGAAAAATTAAATAAATTAATTATATGTGTATGTTGGTACATTTTATAAGGGTCCTTAGGTTGGAGTACACCATCTATGTTTAGTATTAGATTATTAGTTATGGTAATTAGATATCGCTCTTCTTTCTTCTTCAGGCGAAAAATAAGGATGGATGTATTTTAATTGTGAAATTTTCACTCACAAGAGATGTAACTCACACCCAACTTCACACCCATATGTAATTGCTTTCTAAATGGCAAAATATAAAGCCGCTGTAACATGTACGTATTTTAAATATATGACGTGAAATAGCAAACAATGCATAAAATATGGAAGAAAAAGTAGAGAAAATGAAGATCATGTGGACGCTTACTTGCTAACCAGTTTACTGAATTTATTTCGACTTTCACTCATAATTTTACAAAGAAGGTAGTCTATGCGTATTAGAGAGGATAACTCAGAGATTAATAATAATAATCAAGATTTTATTTTATTGAGGCTTATCAAGATTGATGAAAGGTATTCAGTGCACCTACATTTACGAGGTAGACGCAGCAGTGTGGCGAACAACGTACTCGTAGATAGATACCGGAGTGCAGTTAAAACCTAACGAGCGAAAATGCCACCGTATGACGAACGCACGTGGTGTATATGGGACTGGAGGTATGATGCCTACGCAATGTCAGATAACGTAGTCTAACATAGAGGCTGCCGAATTGCTCTGAGCCTTAATGGTCCAAGCTTTTTGTTAATTAATTACATTACATTTAAATAAACCTAGGTTACAGGATTTCGGAAAGATGCATTGTAAATTTGCTCTTCACCGATGTATTAACTATGTGTAACGTTCTTGGTAAGCAGTAGTAATATATCAAAGACTGCAAACTTGTTTGGAGGTATCAATGAAAAATTATAATACAATGACAATCCTGGCGAAATTCTTCGCCAGAAGTAATCGAACCGACAGAAAGAAAAGACCAATCCGAGTGTGTAATATAGATCTAATGGTGGAAATAAAGGAACTGAACTAAAACTGAAACATGTGCCGGGCAATGCGTTCCACAAAATGGCGGTTCAACAGAATTACATATTATACTATATTTGAATGCCCACCATTGTAAAACAACCCAATACAAATTTAAAAAAATGCAATTTTTTAAATATTGCAAAATATTTTTGAATAAAAGAATTACTGCAATTGTCATCTGTTTATTGGCCTAGTGAAAGATTTGTTTTAACCCTAGGTCCTTTTTATGTGGACCGACTAAGTGAGATAATAACATACTGACGATTTTACCTTGCGCACGAGGTGAGACGCTGTGTCTGAAGTGAGTTAATTAACATCCTTAGGTAACAAGGTAGCTGCCAATGTCTATAGATTGAGGACTCTAAGATACCTTTTCTAAGTAAAAAACTCCATAGGGTTAAGAAATTGCTTCATGTTTGAAAGTGCTAAGGCAGTGTAGAGCGGGTTTACAGCCGGCACCGCATGGCGCAGCAGCGAGAAATAATGGATAAACTCACATCACAGTCTGCGGAGGGCGCCGAAGTGCGGGCTTGCTATGAAGATTGCAACTTCTGCGTGTATATTATGAAATTTTATTAAAGGCACCGTCTTTCTTAATGATTTAACGATGCCTGTATTGCTATAAATTTACCTCATTAGGAAAATTTTAATTGAACCAAATATGGAAGTCTTGTAACGGGTACCAAGACCAACAATTACAATAACAACGAAGATTTGTTTCATAATTCATGTTTCAAAATAAATGTATTTAAGCAAGGTTATTCTTAAATAGGTGCAAATGAATTAATAAGATGTATTTCACCATAATTTTATTTAAAAAGAGGTATTCTTAAAAAATCATTGATAACAATTTCGACCGCTTTAGCAACTCTAAGACTATAAAAACCACTTTGAGTTGGTTTTTATAGTCTTACAGTTACTTTTGTCCCGTATCTCTCCTATTTGACCCATCTGCTCACCTCTTAGCAGACATAACGCAGCATGCCTAAAGGCATATTTTAAACATAGATTGAAACGTCATGAAACGGTTAACTTTGTAAACGAATAACTTCTAATAACGTGCTCACGTGAATAACGTGCTCTATTAACCTTATTAAAAACAGTAAAATCTAACATTTACCTATCACGCGTCGTATTAAATACAAAAAATACTCAAACAAAAAAACTTGGAAATAAAACAAAAATCGGCGCAGTGAAAGCGCAACCTACTTTATATTGCTGCATGTTCAGGCGAAATTCTGAACGTGCCATGTAGCACACACATAAATGGATCCGACTTGTCACGTCCAATTTGAAAGATTTTTAATACTGTGCAAGAATCAGGGGCGAATCAGAGGGTCATAAGTCAAGTTATAGTCAGAACAAGCTCAAATTAGATTACAATAATAAACTCTAGACCCACCTCAGGGGCGGATTACCCTAGATCCGTCCTTGCCAAGAATGTGATTAAGCAAGTAAGTTAGAACTATTAATTGAGAAAAACTGAGAAGAAAATTTTGTTATTTTAATTATTACCATTAAGTTTTAATTGTAGATTCTCGTTTTTAGGGGATAAGCTGCCAATTTATTTCATGATATGTGCACGGAGTAGACAAGTAACTTGTATTAAAATGACGTACGAGTATTTGTGCAAGGTTTGCAGATTTCAGGTTGTTTTCATGACTTGAAAATTGTTTTCTGAGTACAATCTCATGACAGTTCACCTTGGTTATATTTTCGGCTGGTTCTGAATAATAAATAGTAATTTATTTCGAAATCCACCATAACAATCAAGAAGTTTATTTTGAGTATTAACAACTATCTCTTTAATAGCAAATCTAATAAAAACTACCAAACTAATGATATTTCACTAAACGTGAGAATAAAGATATTTATTCTCACGTTAAATGCAAAAACCCACTATTTGTTCGGGCGATACGTTTAGCTCGAACGACTTTAATCTTCAAACTTCGAGAGCTAAGTTGGGACATTTGAGCGCATAAAACTTTAGTCTACAATCCAAACAAATACTCTCATTTCTAGATAACCACGTCAAGGAAACGCGCAAGCATACAAAGCCATATTTCACAAGCTGAAAAGTTTACATTTCTTGATAGCAAAACGGAAAAATATAAACTATAATACCTATTCTTTCTCTTTGATGTGGAAAACTTTGGCAAGATTTGATACAGGTCACCGCTTTAAGTGGTTTCAGCCACAATTTGGGTGCCGCTAAGCGGCCTTTATCGAACTCCTTGAAGAAAGCTGCCCAACAAGTCAACGTATGGCATCCTCTGTATAGTCACTCCACTTCAATATGACTTACTTCGTAACCTTAGATATTATAAAGCTAAAAGTTGTGATTTCAATAATACCGGACGAGTAAAGTAATCTAAGGTGTAAAATAAAACTATCCATTTAAACAATTTGGGATGACTGTTTCGCTCAAGTTACTCCCTGTAATTAACTGCATTTTGTAACGTAAATAAATATTTATTCTATAATAATTCAATTACGATCAAACACTATCCTTTTACAAAATACGTTACATTTTTCAACATTTTTAGGGCACATTTATTGAAGATTGAAACTTGTAAAAATAACTACTTTATGGATATATTGCGAGGCTGGACATGAACCAGCAAGGAACGAAATGACATTAACAGTTTTATATTTTTTTAAGGAATATCATAAATCTATGATAATGTTTATCTTTAGGGAACACACTACCTTAGAACGACCGTATCCGATAAGCTATCGTTTTATATTTTTAGTTTTCTTGGTAATATTTTTATATAAACATACTTATCATAAAAACTTGACATGGAAGTTTTAAAGATTTGGACTAATAAGAGTTGACCCTTGCAATTAAAGTTCCATGGAATCCACGTTTGCGTGCCCTGTCCGAAAAGCGAAAGGTACTTTGAAATATAATGAGCCAATGCAGCCTTTATACGCCTCACGCCACTGGCAAGCGTCAAGATGCGATCGGTCGACTGTCGCAAACTTTCCCACAGTTCGGTCACGTCACGCGGCCACTGAACCGACAGGAAGCCGGCTCTGGGTGGCGCGGGGCGGGGCGGGGCGGGGCGGGGCGGTGCGGGGCGGTGCGGGGCGGTGTGGGCGGGCGGAGGGAAGGTGGGCGGGAGTGTCAAAAGTTTTCGTGTTAGATAAGCTCGTCTAATATGTTTACGGCTCGGTGGCACAACACGCCCGGGAGCTGGCTGGATGGACTGGCGTTCAGTTTGGGCGATGGAACATAAACGCTGAGATAGCACTGTCCATCTCATCCGTAGGCATCAACAGCGAGCATGGAAGGATGGAAGAAAAACAGAAACTCGCTCGCATGGGGGCAACGTAGCCACATTTCCATGGAAAAACGAAAGCGCTTCGAGTGCTTTCGCTTGCGGATTCGCTTATACCACTGCTTATATCGAGCTTTATAGACCCGTAAGGCTCACCTAAGAAAATGTACGGGCTCGTAACCATACTACGTGATTTATGGGGAGAGGAGGAGGCTCACAAAATACCACGGTCAGTCACAAGGTGGGAAGTGCTATTACGTAGTATTCAAGCGGTTGTAGATTCGGTCAACATTAATACATATCTATAAAATGTGAGCTTAGTTTTTATTTCCTGCCGATTCACTTCCTTGTACCGTTCATAACACACTATGATTTCAAATATTGATGAAAAAGGCCAAAAATATTGTCTATTTTTTATAAATAAACCTCTATTTTAGTAGGGGGGCGGGGTCTGAACGAATACCACGGTAGATCACAAGAAATGGGAGGGGATCAAAAAGGTGGTAAAATCGGTCACGTACTTTGGGTACGAGCCCTAAAAACTTTACAGGACGCGCTTTCAGTGCAACGAACATTCGATGTTTACAGTCCCGAATTCGTAAGCGAACTGAATACAGTTAGACATTTTGGATCAACTCGAGGCTACACTGCCGCCATACGGATGAGTTTCGAAATCTCCTCCCGGCCTCCCATATGCTCACTGGTCATGACAGTCGGAAATGGGATGGCGGTGACCATTAATTAATCAAAATAAGATTTGTATTCGTTTATGTTCAGAGCCCGTAGTCCCAGCTGTCACCTAAATTGGCGTTTAAGGCAAACCGATCGACTGGCGATTTCAAATGTATGGAGAAATCGAGGAGCGCGCGCAGTGGGCGTTAAGCGAACTAACATTTCCTAGTCTGAGTTTGATTTGACAGCTTACTCAACGTTGCTGTAAATACGTCGACGTTGCCGTTAACTCCGCGTTTTCATACAAATCGGAAGTACGAGTTTGACTTTGACAGCTTGAAGAAGTAAAACCACAGAATATCTAGTAGAAAATTGTACGGAGTTTGACGTTTTTACTGAACTTCGAAGTTCCGTAAACGCCAGTTTAGGTGACAATAGCAGCTAAGATCTTTTAACTAAATATAACTGTAAATTAGTCTAATGTCACTGGAAAATGTTTTTGCTGTAAAAACAATTGCGTGACTTACTAATGGGCCTCGATAAAAATACTGTTATCGAGTGGCTCATAACATTCAAAGGAAAATAGTTAATTATCTTTGGAACTAGAGTAACTTCCCGAAGGAGTTAACAGTCACTACTTAGTCGTTATACTGAATTAATACCCGCATATCCTTCGAACATTAAAAGCGTGACCATACTTGCAAATAAAAGTCCTCAAAAGCAACATAACTCGGTCAAAGCGAGGTTCGCTCTCCACGTCATGAAAACGATTGTTGCTTATGGGTAGATGGAGAAAATGTAATAAGATTGATGAATCCTGGATACATCCTCAGCCTCGGTAGCTCAGTGTGCGACGCCTTGCGAATCGTTAAGCTGGGGAAGCATCTCTGAGGAAATGAAAATTGTCCGTGTTTTCCATCCAGTTCAATGTAGCCGAGCAATATAAGGAAGGTCCTGACATGGCACCTAGTTCCCATGTGCTGTGTTAGGCTAATATCTGACGGTCAGTTCGGTATTAACCATCCATGTCCAGTTACATAAAAAAAATCTTAAATACAGTAAACTAGTAAGTTAAACCATAATCTGGATTATGGTTATGGCATAAGTTTGGATTATTTGTTATTTAACAAATTCAGTGTCTGCAACTTCCCCACTTTCCTCATAGTCATGAACATAACATATTTGAATATAAGTCATGACTATCTTGTATTTGAGCCCAAATACTTCTGTGGCTCGTGGCTCATGGGTGGGTGGACTTGCCTTCCATCCCACAAGTCACAGGGTTCTAATCCCGTTCATGCACCACTTTATTTCTCTTGTTGAGTTGGATAAGTGCATTTCGTTACGAATGCGAGCTGTTCCATGGTTGGGAATTCATGTGAAAACTGTAGGTCCCTCTGCCTTCCGAAGTGGTAGGGTAATAACCCCGCCTGGGTTGTGATACCATCGCGTTGAAAGAAAAAATGGTCAAAAGGCAATTAAAAAATATCTGTGTTGTCCATCCAGCTCATAAAGGGACCATGAGATTTTCATTCGGGAGTGCGGTGTGTTGGACTAATATTATTACGGTGGGTGTGCTATTAGCCATTTATTTCCCAGTCACATAGAAAATATAAAATGTCGTAAATTACCCCTGTACTTGAAGTTAATATCACTACATAGTATTAAACAAAGTCGTTTTCTCTGTCCCTATATCCCTGTTTTTTTTTTTTTTTATGCGACCTGACATGGATGGCTAATACCACACAACTACCGTTATGATATTAGCCCAATACACCACATTCCCGAAGGAATTAGGTGCCATGCCAGGACCTTCCCTTTATGAGCATGGCTACATTGAACTGGATGGAAAACACGGACAATTTTTCATTGCCGCTTCAACCATCTTTTCATCCAATGCGATGGTACCAACCCGGGCGGGCTTAAACCCTACCACCTAGTAGGGGAAGGGGACCTACAGTTTTACATGGATTCCGAACCATGGAGCAGCTCGCATTCGTGACGAAATTCACTTATCGAACTCTGAAAGAGAAAGACAGTGGTGCAAGTTGGTATTGAACCCGGGCCTCTGGTACGCTAGGCCGGTCCCCGCGCCACTAGGCTACGAGCCGCTCAAAAGCCGCTATGTATGCTTAAATCTTTAAAACTACGCAACGTATTTTGATGCGTTTTTTTTAATAGATAGAGTGATTGAAGAGGAAGGTTTATATGTATAAATTAAATAGTGGAGAAAAACTGCTATTTTTGAGTTTTCTAATGTGATGTCGTAAATAATTTAAAAAAAAACCGCTTACATTGCAAATTCAGGCCAGATTTATCAAAATAATGTACTAAGTATTGTTGAAAAGGTCTACAGAAAACTCCTCGATGGTATATGTCTATCTGTAATGGATATCCCACAATAATTTTTTTTTTTGTCATTTACTTTTTACGACAAATAATGGCTAATTTTCGAAGCGATTTTAACCAATACAATAATATTTCAATGTAAGAACTCTACGTAAAAAGGGTTTATTTGTGTAACATTGTGTCAAAATAATATTTTTTTTAGTTACATTATGCCCGTGCAAAGCCGGGACGGGCTGCTAGTTAATAATAAACTCCAACGTCATTGCTTTCTGCGAATTCTCATAACGAATTTATGAAATCAATTTAAAATTGTACTAACCGACTGTGTTGGGATGAACGGCGGGTGGGCGAGCAAAGCTGGTTGAGGGGTAGGCTGGCGACTTTCGAGCGTCTAAAATAGTGTGACGAAAGAAGGCATAGCCCGAGCAAGATAAAAAATATTACGTCGCAACACTTCGCCGTCACTCGGCCAGAATATTATTATTGAAGATAAATACAATAAAGATTTAAAAAGTATTTCTCTAAATATATCCTATTGATTATTATTTGATGACTAAAATGCTCGTACAAGCTATATAGTAGAACGAGGACAAGTTACAGAAACTAGATTTATTATGCATACCTTGTAACAGAATCGAAGGATATAAATTTGTGATGGATGCAGCGAAAGTCGTAAAGCCAGCTCATAAATCCGACAATCCATCTTTGTAGCATGCTCTGGGACTATTGAATCGATTTGTCCCTAGAATTGCTTTCTGGAGCATAAGGGTCAACTCGAGGTTATCTCACACCCCGAAGTTTGAATTTATATTATTCACCCGATTTCTCTGCTACCTCTTGGTTATTGGGCTAGTGCCCAAAAATTACGTGTTTCGAAGAAAACGTTAGGCTTATTCAACTGCTATAAAATTAGACAACAATGTAGACTATTTTGTATACATCTTAATTAACCGTTCTTTTAAAATATCCTTTTCTTAATTATTTGCCGACTAAAATAAAATTTCCATTCTGCAACATAATTTATATTTAAGCAAATTCTTAAATTCATCGTGCATGCTTACCGAACATAAATTATATTATCCAAGCGACCCACAGCCTATCGGCGCGGGGACTAGCCTACCGTACCAGAGGTCTCTGTTCAATTCCGAGATGCACCACTGGCTTTCTCTTTCCGAGTTCGATAAGTGCATTTCGTCATGAATGCGAGCTTCTCCATGGTTCGGAATCCATGTAAAACTGTAGGTCCCCTTCCCCTAATAGGTGGTAAGGTTTAAGCCCGACCGGGTTGGTACCATTGCATTGGACGAAAAGTTAGTCGAAGCGGCAATGAAAATTTGTCCGTGTTTTCCATCCAGTTCAATGTAGCCGTGCTCATGAAGGGAAGGTCCTGGCATGGCACCTAATTCCCTCGGGAATGTGGTGTATTGGGCTAATATCATAACGGTAGTTGTGTGGTATTAGCCATCCATGTCAGGTCGCTTAAAAAAATGTAGTCTAATAATAACTTTTCGTCTGATAATTTTCAAAATAATGATAAAAATAATTATAATGTGCTCTTTATTCCATTAATTGTATTTATTATAGTTGAAGCCCGAAGCCAGATTAAGTTCGGTACTATATTTCCATGATGGTTATTGACAATCGTCAGAATACCCATATCGAGTGAATTAATTTGGATTGATAGTACGAATAAAAAGTACATCCCTTTTTTTTAAATTAAAATGTTGACGTATTAATTTTTTGTTTGAGAAAACTAGATTTGTTTGGTTCAGGTTCTTTATTTTTCTTCCCTTAAGCTCGAAATGAGTGCACTTAGCATGGGTACATAAGGAAAACCGTAGTTACTTGTCTACCGTCTTGTAGGTTGAAGGGTTTCACCCCATATCGTCTGGAATACCCCCATTGATAGGGCAGTGAACCTAAAAGGATGCCAGACAAATGTGACACAGCTGGGATTCTTTTTCAATAACCTTGTATTTTTACGACGTTTTGTGATAGTAATGCCGACGCAATACCGCATTCATATGTACTTACGGTCTCAGTGGCCCAGTGGCGCGACACTTCGGCGATCGCTCTCCGAAGTTAAGCAACGCTGGGTCCGGTCTGGTCTTGGATGGGTGACCAATCGACCGTTGAGAGAGGCTGGCCGTGGTTCGGATTCCACGTTAAACTGTAGGTCCCCTTCCTTACTTACTAGGTGGTAGGGTTTATCCCGCCCGGGTTGGTACCATCGCATTGGATGAACGATGGTCGAAGCGGCAATGAAAATTGTCCGTGTTTTCCATCCAGTTCAATGTAGCCGTGCAATATAAGGAAGGTCCTGGCATGGCACCTAGTTCCCATGTGGTGTGTTGGGCTAATACCATGACAGAACTTGTGGTATTAGCCATCCATGTCCAGTCACATAAAAAAAAAAAAAAAAACGTACAGTCACATATTTTCAGTCGGTTTAACAAATTAACAATCCCTTTCTGTAACATTGCCGTCGACCTAGAAATCAAAGTGAGTAGATATTTTTTTTCAGTGAAACTAATTGTAATGATGATGCAAGAGAGAAAAACATAATTATTTTCTGATTAATTTATTACGGTTTGAAATTAAACAGCGATCTTTTAATTAATATCTAAAATGTGTTCACATAAATGTTCGAAATAAGTTTGAATTTCGAAACACTTTTTTTTGCTTTAACTACCTTTTTTTGTTTTTGTAACGTGTAATTTGAGACTAGATAGGAGTGTTTTTTTTTATTTTATTTAATTTCATTTATTTAAACATTTGTTTGTCTAACTACACCAGGGAGCGATTTTTCAATGGTCGGATAATCACTCCGATCCAATCCGATAGGATAGAAGATATAATAATCCTCCGGTAATGACTATCCGTCTTTTGTAAATTTGATTAAAATTGACTTTTAAGTTTTTTTTTATGGAATGTTTTGCTAATACCACACAACTTTTTTTTTATGCGACCTGACATGGATGGCTAATACCACACAACTACCGTTATGATATTAGCCCAATACACCACAATCTCGAAGGAATTAGGTGCCATGCCAGGACCTTCCCTTTATGAGCACGGCTACATTGAACTGGATGGAAAACATGGACAATTTTTCATTGCCTACCATTATTAGCCTTATGCACCACATTCCCGAAGGAATTAAGTACTATGCCAAGAATTTCCCTTTATGAGCACGGCTACCCGAACGGTTTTTCAAATAGTTCATGTTTGGAAAACCCGGACAAATTGTCGTTGCCGCTTCAACCATAGTTTCTTTCAATGCGGTGGTACCAACCCGGGTGGGCTCAACCCTACCACCTAGATTAAGAGGACCTAAAGTTTATAAGGGTTCCCAAGCATGGAACAGCTCGCATTCATAACGAAATTCACTTAACCAACTCAGAAAGAGAAAAAAAGTGGTGCATGAAAGGGGCCAGGATTTGGACCCATGACCCCTCGCATGAAAGGCAAGTCCTCTAGCCGCTACACCGCGAGCTAGATTAGACAACTGAAATAAACACAACACAAACTTACGTTCTAGGTCGGCATGGAAGCCGCGAGACGCCGCGCCGCCACCGGCGCCGCCGCCGAGAGAACGAACAGCCGAAGGCGATACGGCTTCCAGTTCCGGCGGGAAAATTCCGAGAAACCGCGCGCTTGCGAGGAAATTGAACGCGTCGCGCGCTTCAAGAAAACGGAAAGCCCCCGCCAAATGAACACCGCAATCCTCAATTAATTATTCTCATTGTGGTTCTTCAAACAACAATTGCTGATAATAAATATCTAGGGCGCCTTCAGTCCCTACAGGAAATGGATGAAAATAAAATAAGAAAATAAGTATATATGTAATAAGACAAGAAGCGCATGTAGCGTCAGTGGCCTAGCGGTGTGGGTCGCGCTTCCCAAATAAGGGCACGCGTTCGAAACTCGTTGGCTACCGCCACCTTTCTCGTTTAAAGTTTCATCAATGCATTATACAGGGTGTTAACGGAGGTATAGTCCAAACTTAATACGGGTCTTTCTAGGCATATTGGAACATGTTGTCGTCGGACTTTAAAAAAATCGTTCTCTCCACAAATTATGTGTTCAGGTATTTACAAAAATGAATGGAAAGAACATGGAGGTGTAAATTCTTCACCTCCATGGGGAAGAACTATTTTTTTTTAAGTCATATGTGCAACAAAATGTCTAATTCCTTTTTTGGTCCAAGTATATGAAGGAATACTTAGTTAACGGAGCATTCCTCCGTTAACAGCGGGTGTTGTTGTAATGTTGTTGTTGTAACAGAAATGCTTTACGGTGAAGGAAGATGCTTTATTGATATAAAAAATCGGAATGGGTTACAAACACCTCATCTCGCAAAACGTCGCTCAGCGTGGCACCATACCGGCGAATTGGCGGACTATCGCTGAGCTATCGAGCTTTATTACGTTTGAAGGCCCCGGGTTACATATATTACCTTTTCACAGCCTTGTCGCAGTCTTGACATAAAGTACTAATTAAATTGTTCTGTGCCTGCACTCAATAAATTTTCACCCGGTGCGGGGACCGGGGAGGGGGTGCGATTACGCATTTTAGTGCCGTTAGAAGTAAAACGCGACCAGTTTAATAGATCCACGTCCAAAGAGAACATTTTTATGTAACTGGACATGGATGGCTAATACCAGACTCGGTGTCATGACATTAGCCCAAAACACCACATTGGAACGCGGTGCTAGACCACAGCCTTCCTTTATTGCACCGCTAGAGTGAGCTGGATGGCAAACACGGACAATTTTCGGAATTTTCAATTTAAACGCTTCGACAATCGTTATTTACCTGATTTAATTTTCAAATATTAGTTGGTGTTTATAACGATATAACATTATACTATATGAAACAAAATGGTCGCAATTGTAATTGTATGCATGGTTGTATACCTACCGATAATAAGTATAATTAACCAGAAACAAGGTAGCTTACCTATACATTAGTAATTGAGTATCCGTACAAAATCATTCAAATTCCGTACAGATTCACACGTGATCAAATTGAATTATGAACTCTATGTAACAGCTTATGTCAATTGAATTTAGTGCAGAAATTGTGTCGTTCGCAAACCCGCAGTCGCAATATCATTGTAATCGGGACTACATCGTCATGTGCACTTCATATGAGTCGCGGCTAGTTACAGATTACGCGGTCTAGTTATAATGACGTTTATTTTCTAAGAAATTCAGTCGTGTTGGGTTCCGTGAGTTTCTAGGGCTGTGATAAATAGTCGTAACAAAAACTAAGACTAACGGAAAGTAGTACTTAGTGACGTCACTTTGACACATTTTGTATGGACGAAATCTCAAAGCAATGCCAATTGACGTCACAAAGTACTACTTTGCGTTAGCATTAGTTTTGGTGACGACTATTTATCTCAGCGTAGGGCTGAGATAAATAGTCGTACAGAAACTAAGCCTAACGAAAAGTAGTACTTTGTGACGTCACTATGCAATACTTTGACATTCCGTCCGTACAAAGTTTGTCGAAATTACATCAGAAAGTATAACTTTTCATTAGTCTTAGTTTCTGTTACGACTATTTATCTCAGCCTAGGAGTCCATTACTATTTGGAACAGAGAAACGGTACTAGCCACGAATCGAGCGTGAAAAAAATGGTGTAGTACAGGAAACGCAGCAGGTTTTTTGCAGTGCAATATTTGATAGTACAGGGTGTGGCATAAGTCACGAAGGGGTTGCAACTGATTAAATCTTTTTAATTTTTTTAATAATCTTAAATAGTTATCAGGTAATAAAATAAGACTCATGGAAATCTTTTTTATTTAGGTTTTAAATATTAAGACACGTAAATGATCGCCATTTACAGCCTCACAAAGACGAGCTCTTTCGAGAGCACTTTTTATTACTTCTCTCTGAATATAAGGAATAAGCAACCGTATTTTAGCTCGGATCGTCTTCCGCTCAATTGTTCTAGGTTTATGAATGTACATCTTTTATTTAAAAAAAAACGCCGTTACATACGGGGAACGCGCGGCCAGTGAATTATTGAAAACATCGAAATTAAACCGAATAAAAAACATTGTGCAATTGTATTTAATTTACGGAATATTGTAAATATCTCGGTAACGTAACCTATTATATTAAATTATATCAAATACGAGCAGCCTAATTAGAGGTGGTAAATAATGTTAACAATGCATTTATCATCCTGTTGAACAGAAAGTCAATAGAAATACTTCAGGTATATTTTGTCCAGAAGGAACTAAAGGATCATTAAATTAGAGACTTCATTTACTTGGTTGTCATGGAGACGCAAGCTTGGGACATTTTAAAAGTAGCTCTTTGTCAATTCGTGAAAACCAGCAGCAAGAATGATACAAACTGGGATGTTACCATAGTACATTAGGGTTGGCCCGTAAGCATCAGAAAATTTCGCCTCCCATACAAACGTAGTTTACTAATAATTTGAAAACCACTGTTCCAACTTACTTGGTATTTGGTATCTAATATTCAGCTACAAATATCTGTGTCTGCATGTCTTTGTTTTTTCGGTAAATGTATTCTGGTCTGGGTCAAACCACAGATAAAACAAAATGCGTATGAAGATTTTCTTTTTGCTTTCATTTCATTCGGTTTGGATTTTTCAAAAAAACAAGAGCATGCAGACACAGATATTGGTTACCTGATATTAGATATTAATTGGAATAGCGGTTTCAACATACTACGTTTGTATGGGATCATAGCTTACGGGCCGTTCTTAACTCACCAGGTAAACAGGCAAGTGAATGAATATTTTTTTACATCTAGTCCCATTTTGTGCCATGCTAACTGTCAAACGACGTGTTATTCGGCAAAGTGAACTGAAATTTACCAGTTAGCGTGGTACGTAATGAAACTAAACGTTACAATATAAATATCCACTTGCCTGTTCACCTGGCAAGTTATTTCACCATGGTAACGCCCCTGGCGTATAAACGCAAAATAAAAACAGACGCGCCTCGTGCGATGGATACACCATTTAAAAGGACATAATATTTTAATGATGTGCAAACGGTGTTGGTATTTACATAATGAGTTGAGTACATTAGGGTCTCAGGTGGCGTCACGTCCATCTTATATTAAATTCATTACATGGCAGCAGTCTACTTCACTATCACGTATGCAAAGATGATTTTATTAAACCCTTCGCCCAGTGCACACGATAAGTTACTAGAAATCTCTAACCTCTCATAACACAGTTTGCTCACAGATTTCACTATATACCGCTTAGGTACGAACCTATTCAATGATATGTAAATGTAAAAATATTTTTAAATAAAAAAAGGACCGCCTTCAAAAAAACCGGAACTGAAAAGCAAAAAATAATTGGTTACTTGTAATTAATGTACGACAAGCTATTTTAATACTAACTAATTATGTAAAATTTCTTAATTTTTAATCATCTTTTGAAGTCGGTGCCTTGGGTAGAGTTCACTCCGCACGCCGTTGACCGAACAGACACAATTTTAGCCGAACACACCCGAAGTCTACGAAAGCGTAAACAACCTGAGTCAACAATGATTGGTCCACAGAGCATTCTACCTGGAGATGCCCTTAGCGTTGGTTTACGTGCAAGCTGATATCGATACAGAAGCGCAGCGTACTGAAATTGGGTTTTAACGATTATTAGTACTTTCAGCTTTATAAAGGCGCGCACTGGTGAAGGAGTAGGTACGTTAATTCGCTGCTCTGTGGATTGGTGGTTCCTACGACATCGTTGTCTGAACGAAACGATTTCTGCCGAAATTGGTGAGATATGTACCTACTAACCGCACACTCGTTTTGACACGTAATTGTAAGCAGACACCTCAAAGTCGCTACCAATAGTATTCTGTTCTTTTTTATATTTGTAATTTTTTTGTTTTGTGCTATGTAGGTATTTCGGCAGAATAAAAAGTACAAGCTACACCTACCCTAATATTTACCATATACATAAGTGGTCGTTGTTTATATATTGGTTTGTTTGTTTAGTTTGTAGGGTTTTCTTGTAAATATTTAGTTTTTACTGTGTTAGTTATTTAGTTTAAGTTATAAGGAATATTTAAATTACAAAGTACTTGCCTAAATACTTACTTACATACGTTTTTCCGACCTGTTTGTTTATTTAATTTTTGATTTTGTGTTTTTTCTTTAAGTAGGTTAATGTAAGTAGCTACCTACTTATATTCCTTTCTTAGCCATAGGTAATATTAATCTAACTACTTACAGCCCTTATAGAACGTCTACCCAAGGCACCGACTTCAAAAGATGATTAAAAATTAAGAAATTTTACATAATTAGTTAGTATTAAAATAGCTTGTCGTACATTAATTACAAGTAACCAATTATTTTTTGCTTTTTAGTTCCGGTTTTTTTGAAGGCGGTCCTTTTTTTATTTAAAAATATTTAATTTTTTGCTTTTTAGTGGTGGCGTAACTTTGTGACTCAAGGTGGGCGAGCCCTCCTGCTCAACGTCACATACAAAGTGAAAAGAAGATCATGCGCACCTCACTATCTCATGCGAACCCTCTAAACTGTTACTAAACCCTACAATGAACGAGCATTATGAGATATGAAACCATTGAGAAATCTCATTTCTGAAGAAAGGTATACAGACCGGTACCTATCTGGACTCATGAGTTCACGGTTCATGAGATAGAGCGCTGTTACAGACGTACGGACGGACGGAAAGCGGAAGCTTAGTAATATAGTATCCGTTGGTACCCTTTGGGTACGGAACCCTAACAAGGCAAAACAACGAATGTCCAGAACCGCTGAGCTTCTGAATTCCTCATCCTTCCATCGTTCCGGATAGTCTGTTTCTTGCGTAAGTTTAAATTGTATGAAAATGTATACATATCGGCCTCGTTTATCCCCCCTTAACAGTTGAATTTTGTAAAATCCGTTGTGAGCGAGCCTTTTCGTCTTAACAAGAAGTCACTGAAAATTTTAAGTTTCTAGGATAATTGGTTTCGGAGATCTCAACATGAGTGGTTTTCGCCTAAATGTGTTCATTTTGACCTGTTTCACCCCCCTAATAGTAGAATTTTCAAAAATATTCTCTTCGTAAACATTCCCATCTCAAAAAAAACCTACTCTGACATTTCTTGGTTCAGCGGCTCTAGAGATAGAAATGTGTACAATTTGCCCTCTTTTACCCCCTTCAATACCCCCAACAGTTGAATTAAAAAAAAACCTCTCATACTGAGCAATCTCACCCTTAAAGAAACCTACTGTAACTAAAAAATCACATTTCTGGGTTCGCGGGCTTAAGAAATTCGATGTTTGTTGTATTTAAGTACCAAACTACTGGACCGATTTTGATAAAAAAAAAATGGGACCAACTAGAAAGTATACCCTTTCGAACAAAAAAAGAATTTTTCAAATCGGTTCAGGGGTCTTCGAGTAATCGGTGAACATACATAAAAAAAAAGAGAAAAAAAAAAAAAAGATTCCGACGAATTGAGAACCTCCTCCTTTTTTTGAAGTCGGTTAAAAATGAAATTAAATATGAAATCAAATAAAGATTAAATTCATCTAGGAAGCTTCAGCAAAGCTTTTAACTTTTTCTCATTAAGAAGTATTAATATTTGCCACATTAAAGCTGGAGTCATTGATTAATCTGTGGCTGGAGTGCAACATCTCTAGTTAGGGTTCCGTACCCAAAGGGTGAAAACGGAACCCTATTACTAAGCCTCCGCTGTCCGTCCAGTCCGTCCGTCCGTCCGTCCGTCCGTCTGTCACAGGGCTGTATCTCAGTAACCGTAACAGATAGACAGCTGAAATTTACACAGAGTGTGTATTTATTTTGCCGTTATAAAAACAAATAGGTAAGATTAAAAAATAATTAAAATTAAAGGGGGCTCCCATTAAACAAACGTGATTTTTTTGTATTTTTTTGTTACGATGGTACGGAACCCTTCGTGTGCGAGTCCGACTCGCACTTGGCCGGTTTTTATGGTGTATGTTATTGTTAAATTATGTCGCACTTCTTTCTTCTTGCGTCTTGAGACGTTTTTTTAGATAAGTCTTTATGTTTTGCTTGTTCTTTAATTTTAACTTTAACCATTTATGCCGCGCGAAAAAAACAGTATGCTTCAACACGGATTCGGCGAAAAGCGAAGCAGTCAGGAAAACCTTTGCGAATGTGGTCTGGCTGATGCCGGACCACGACTCGCTTCACCCGTTCAACATTTTCTGCAAAAAAAAATTTAACAAAAAAAATAACCGACTTCAAAGAAAAAGCACTAAAAAGTAAAAAATAATTTTCATTTTTGTAGTTACGATTTTTGTTATTTTTTGAGTCGGCGTCAGCCGGGCACGCGCTGCGCCAATCAAGAGAACCTAACCTAACCTAACCTAACCTAACCTAACCTTGGCTTAAAAAGCACTAAAAAGCTTTTTCTTTGAAGTCGATTATTTTTTTTTGTTATTTTTTTTTTATTTGTTTATTTTTAGTGAATCTGAAGTACACTTACTAATTTGTACACGTCCTTTCCAATAAAAAAAGAATCACCGAAATCGGTTGGCGTTATATTGAGTTATTCGTCCATTTGTCGCGCACATCTTAATACAAATTTAAGACTTTTATGATTTTCTCATGGATATCATTGTCAGAACTTAACCAAATTAAAATGGGACCACTTGGGAAGCACTAGCTATCATTTGAAAAAATAATCATCAAAATCGGTTCACCCAGGAAAAAGTTATGAGGTAACAAACATAAAAAAAAAACAAAAAAAAACAAAAAAAAAAACATACCGACGAATTGATAACCTCCTCCTTTTTTGAAGTCGGTTAAAAATATGTACTATGCATATATCTAATGATAATGTTTTGTACCTTTTTTGCTAACATAAACTTACTTAGTTACGTTATAATTATCCTCTTACATATTTTTTTGTCACTGGGCACTGATACCTTCATGATATTTGCCCAACCCTTTTCTTTATGAGTTTTGGATACATTGAACTGGATGGAAAACAGGGACAATTTTCCATTGCCGTTTCGACGATAGTTTCATCCAATGCAATGGTACTAATCCTGACGACCCTAACCCTACCACCTAGTAGGGAAAGGGACCTGCAATTTGAAATGGTTTTCGTACAATTTAACACTTCGCATTCGTAACGAAATGCACTTATCCAACTAGAAAAGTGAAAAAAGTGCTGCATGAACGGGGCGGGAATTTGAACGTATGACCTCTGGCATGGCAGGCAAGTCCACGCGCCCGCGAGCTACGAGCCGGTAATCTTACGCATAAGTGTTTTATAACATTGATTCGTTGGAAAATGGACACGCTTTTCCAGAACGGAACATACCTCTTACTTACTATATCAAACATGAATATACAGGTATTGCAGCGGCCAGTAAATTAATTTTGGGAAATTATTATTGGGATTGAAAATTAAAATTTAATAACTTTTTTCTGAATATCCTCTAAATAAAACGTAAGACTTCTACCACCACAAAGTCATTCATTAATTTAGTGTATATAAGAATCTAATGTTCCGTAAGAACGTGGGAACGTTGCATGTAACTGAACATGGATGGCTAATATCACACCTACTGTCAAGACATTGTCCTGATCAAGTTTCTATGCCAAAATCTTCCTTATGCACGGATACAACATTGCATAAAATTACACTAGATAAAAAGATGCATTTCAAAAATTAATATCTCGGTTACTCGACACTTTAGAGAAAAAAATATGCTTTTTTTGTCTTTAAAAAACATGAGGATTATACTGGCAAAATGTATCTGTTCCAAAACTTAATATAGCTTAATATAGCTTATTAAGCGCACACAATTGCAGCCAGATAAATACAAGGTCGCATGACCTGGGGCAAGAGGGCTGCTTTGGACCACAGAATAAATAAGCGTAACCGACCAACTATTACTAAAAGGGTAAAGATGCTGCTAGAGATAGACACAAATTGATCCCAGAGTGCGAACAGTTCGCAGGCTGTATAATGCGGGGGAGGGGTGTGTCGCGACCTACATTCGGGCGACGCGGGGCGCGGGGAGGTGGCGCGGGGGTCGGGCTGCGACGCGGACCGCTTTGTGGGGCAAGCGGTGTGAATGCGCCTTAATGATGGATTGTTTGCGACCGGAATATTTTTATTGGGCTGTAAATGCGCCCTCTTTCGAGACCCATTCACATTTGGGGCAGTCTTGACGTCAGCCGTGAGCCTGAATGGGGTTCAACTGCGTGGATATGTAACTGTGCCCGCCGTCAATGAACGTTGGCTGGGGAAATAAACATAGAAAATACCACCGAGATATTTCAGCACACGGGCATATGACAAGTTCATGCAATGTTAAATAGTGGCTATGAACTTACTCTCGCTGTATACCTGCCCTTTTCGCTTCTTCCAGAACCTTATTGTACGTTAAGGTTCTGGAAGACGCGAAAAGGGTTTTGGTGTTATAATAAATCTTGAAAAGTGCATGTATGGTAGCTCGTACTTATGCTAGTTGCTGGAATGTGAGCAAAGTAAGGCATAGATTAATATTAATTTTTATTTTAGTTTTATGATAGTTATGAAATTGTAAATTTACGAATAGGCGGTATTTTAGGGAAGTTGCTAGAGATCGACTATGTCAGTCTCAAACTAAACTTTTTACTGTAAATTGTATCGGGTTATTTAACCTAGAACGAAATAGAGGATGAGAGAGGCTCTTTATAAAAAAAAGTATCTATGCAAATCAAGAGTAAATGGGTGGTATATTACAAATTTCTTCTCCTTCTAGAAATAACTTTGTACACAACGCGTGCTCTTAAATTCATTAAGAACTTTGCCGGAATTACGAGAAGTAAAGTCGGTTACTAAGTAAATAACGAAAAGTCATCAGTTATTTAAAAACTTGCCAAAAACAAAGGCACGAATATGCAAATAGAAATACGTGGTTTCTCGTATTAATCGAGCAGAATGCTGACTGTGCAAATGGTTGCAACTAAGGATAATGTGCGAGCGCGAAGCAGATAGAACATGTTGACATTTTAAATCCCATTCTATAATGCCACGGGTCGACTTGACAAGTGTTGACTGAAATGAAATAGGGTTGTGAGCACAAATCTTAATATATATACAGATTTCAATAAACGTATTCTCAGATTGTTAGTGCACGAGCTTGGCAATTCGCAGGCTTTTTCCGTTTAAATGGAAAGTTTTTTCTAATATGTTTGGAAAAATTACGTAATTGGGCACAGAAAAAACTTGTGTATGCAACAGCAGATAGTAGGCATTACTACAGTACCTTCAACGATCAAATTTTTTTTTTTTCATTTCGTCTTATTCTTTTAAGATATTGATAATCAAAGACAGCTACCTTTCATATAAATGATAATGTAAATTACTTAACTAACAAAGTTGCTTAACCAATGATATACATATATCTATGTTTAGTATTACAAGTATTTTCTGTTTCAAAATCCTATTATCCTATCAATATACGATCACAAAGAACAAATCAAACACACACATACATTCGAATATTTATAGATCCCCATTACCATACGCAGAGGCGAGCCTAAGAGCGGAATTAACAGACTAGGCACGCCGCCAGTGGAGGCCCGTTTTGTCTTGAAGGATAATCCGGTTGCGGAAGACAGCGTTATTTATTGGACCAATGATGACAGCGTCGCGAATGTAGGGTAAGCCCACAACAGAACGCATATCCGGCGACCGTCCGGACCCGAGCATTACTCAGTGCGGAGCCGGGCAGTCGGGGAAATCCGGGCAGTGATGGGGAAAAATTGGGCGGCCACAGTCAGAGCGTGAACATAATCTAGTGAACGGCCCCAGTTGAGAACCCACTGCTTGGAGGATAATAGATAGACATTTAGATAGCTCCGGTTTCAGATTCCAGGGACAGGGTTGTGAATTTGGTAGGAGTGACCTCAAATTGACCTTCCTCTTTTGTTGTATTTTACGACGCACAGGGGAAGAGATACATTTAATTTAGATAAGCATTAATGTCTACAGGCAGCAATTGATGCAGTCCTAATAAAACAAAAAACCATTAACCTAGTTTTTGAGATATTCATTAAAAAAGCTGCCCCAACAGCAACGGAAAAGCATTGATTCGCAATGTTTTTGCGATTTTAGGGCTCCTGTACATCGGGTCCTCGGTCGCCGTCAGCCCTCCCCGAACCAACTGCGCTGACCACGGAGATCGACAATCTCCGTGACGTAAGTCGGTTGAAAATATAGCAACATTGCATTCATCTCAAGTCTTGCAACCTGTATACGGGTTGTTAATCGAATGATAGTCTGAACGTTAATCTGGGTAAACAATCTGGGTATATTTAGAACAAAAAAGGTTGATAATGGTTTGATTTACGATTTATAAAAAAAAATACAAAAGTTATGCTATCTACCTTTTTGCTCCAAATGTGCCAAGGAATTACTGGTTCAAGTTTGGACCATAAGCCCGTCAAAATATGTTGCTTATCTATGTCCATCAGAAAACTCTTTAAACAATGTTTCTGATGTTTACATGTATAATACTGTTTTAATGGTTCTGCTAAATCATCCTAAACGGTTGGAGGATTTAAATGATTTTTTTGTATGTGGTTTATTGGGTCTCTGGATAGTTTAGATACAAAAAACCCGTCGTCGAGATCCAGAAATTTAATGTCCAAAACGAAATTGGCCTGAGTGGAGCCGGGATATTAACCTCAGCTAGTAATACAATAAAACTCAATCAAGGATCTGGAGCATTTTTATAGGTGAATGATTAACTAAAAACTGCCACAAACTAAACTATATAATACGACGCCATACGACGACTAAATATTTGTTTAAGCGCACGATAGAACCCGCAGTGCGATTACGAAGCGCGGCATGGACAGCAAACTACCGGCTTTCGAAAATATGTCAGTTTGGGGTACTAACCAACCGCACCCACACCCCATTTCGTGCTTTGTAATCGCACTAAATATAAAACGCATAAAACAACATTTAATTACATTTAAAAATAACCACGACGAATTTCGAAAATTCAAAAAGTTAGTATGTAGATTGATGTCTAGCTATAATTAAAAAATAAACCTGTAAGTCGCTGGTGCTTTGTGGTCTCATATTAGACAAATATTCATAGATTTTCACTATAAAAAGTTAAATTAGAATAAGAGCGTCCGACATTTACCGTTATAGGTTTAAAAATATATGAAACATCAATGCATATTTATTTTTTGAAATTCCAAATAAGTAGTAGATAATTTTAAAAATAACCAAATATGGTTTCCCCTACGCCCTTAAGGAACTGAATTAAATCGGGTATTATCACGAGATGCACGAAGGCTACTTTTTGAGTTATGTCGATGGCTACGATTACTTTCACTTGCGACAGTGGTTACGGAAAGCAGTTGCAGTTGAGTTGCAACTGTAATCAGTACCACCGTAACCGAGCCCTCCGTCCCGACTCGTAAATGTATTTTCGTATGCTAACACAAGAAACTATTCACCTCACTCGTAGAATGTTGTTCAGGGAAATACAAGGTGTTCACTATTCCAAGACTGTGGAAAATATAAACAAATAAATAACAAAATATCATTATTCCTGAAGAAAATATTAACAACTTTTCCTGATAGATATTTGAAGCACTAACACTGTTTCATTTTATATTTCTCGCTAATAACGTTTATTTTAACATAACCATAAAAATTATAGCTAGGGAACTTTGATACTCTTTTCGCCACAAAAATGCCAAGCGAATGAAATGGAAATGTATTCAACCATAAATTGGTAAATTAAAAGGCAAAATAAGTAATACATATGTACCTAGAGTGAATAATTAACAAAAAAAACTGAATAAACTAATTCATTTGCTTAGGTATTGCATCCCTCTAACATAACATAACAAATATTTAAAATATTATTTAGTGTATCCTAAATGAATAACAGCTTAACTTTATTATTATTATTTTTTAATTTTATATTTCAGGATTTCCAACAGACTTTACACAATACATTTGTAATAACATATGTTACAATTTTGGTTACGTGAATCAGCCCAATAATAGGCAAACACAACATGCTTAAATTGTTTTTAGCTAAGCAGGCCACAATGGGGTCGAGCGCGCATCTACCATGGGTATAATTTGAAATAAAGAAATAAAGATAGAAGCGCACTCACTCCCAATTTTACGTAAAGTAACAGCAAGTAACTAAACATTTTGAAAACATGCTAGCTCCACAACAACTGATGTAAGTAAATTTAGATACAATTTCGTATTTACTGCAGTTTCTGGAATCAAAAGCCAACATTTTCAATGATTTTTTTGGCAATATGGTCATAATGAAGACGGAAAGACAATTGACAATCGAAGATTACGCCCAAATCTGTAATATGGTCTACCTCCTCTAATATCACTCCATCAATGAAATATTATGTTTGCAAAGGAACTCTTTTTTTGTAAATGTTATATGTTTACATTTATCATGGCTTAGATCTAATCGATTGAGACAGCACCAGTTCGCAATTTGATTTAAATCTTCTTGTAAAATGTATGAGATTCGAATCCCTCTTTAACATATCCATACATTTTTAGGTCATCTGCAAACAAGTATTATATAAAGCTAACTTTTATTCTCTTAAGGCGCTAGGACTAGCCAACTACTCGCGCCATACAAATGCACTTTATAACAAATGTAATAATATGTAGTGAAACGCTTCAGCAAATCCAAATAGAACTCCAGACTGATAATGGATTGTTAATATTTTTTTATTCCATCATTTATTTAAATAATAATAAAAATAAAAAAGTTGATTTTTCTCATTAGAAATCTGAAAGTAATTCGATTTCTAGATATAAGCAAAAACAGCATAAATGCATAAACAAAAAATTCCATTTGCTTTTAGATTTCTACATTTAGTCAAAAAAGTTCGGAAATGGACACCGTTTCCGCAATGTATTTTGTATAGAAAAAGGAAACATACATTAACGAAAATAATTCAATTCCTAGACAAGGAATCATATATTGTAAGAATGACACTTATAATCGTCAGACTTAGTTAGTTAACTTGGGGTGCCTCGTCTAACTTTGCGATTTGGCTAGTACCAGGCCCTTAAGGGCTGATTTTTCAATCTGCAGATAGTACTAATCGGACAGTACAAATTGACATCCGTCAAAAGACGGATAGTCATCACCGGAGAATTATATTTTATATCAGAATTATCTGACTGATTTTACTAAAAAAATATGGACTTAATTTAACGGACGGATAAGCAGAGGTGCTGTAAATAAATCCGTCGAATAGTTTCTGGCTGATTATCAGACTATTGAAAAATCGGCCCTAACTGAATAAAATAATTCAAACTTTTTCTAGAGAAATCTAGGTTTTCCAAGGCTTGGGAATGTAACCCTGGAGCTCCTAAAGATCATTTTTGTAACCTTCTTTCTGTAATCACAGTATTTTAACTAAAAATTATAATCTACTTGCTGAGGTACCCGGCTCCGCTCGGGTCAGTGTCGTGTTGGATTGATTTCGGTCTGAATTATTTTCTGCTGCAGCTTAGAAGAAGTAAACGAAGAAGTAAACGAAGAAATAAAGATAGTGATTACCCCCCAAGCCGCCGCCTCGGGCCATTTCGGTTTGTATGACAGCTACATCTTAACGTAAACGGAACTGAATTATATATCTATCCTGTGTCCCGTGTATTTACATATATGTGTAGTAAATTTCATCGAATTCGGATGATCGGTTTAAGAGTTATGGAGGAACATACATACATACATACAGAACTGATTTCTGACTGAAAGTCTACAAACGAAGTATCTTAGAAAACGAAACAACTTACTCCATGAACACCCCTTACAGATTTATTATTAGTATAGATGAGTTTCCGATGATAAATTCCATCCCCCCTTTAACCCCTTTTGAGTAATTTTTTTTCCACAAAAGGTATGTCCTTTTCTAAGGTCCAGGCTCTCTTTATACGAAGTTTCAGCAGAATTGGTTCAGCGATGTTGGCGTGAAAACATAACGGACAGACAGAGTTACTTCCACATTTATAATATTAGATGACAAAGCAGAGCGACGGTAAACCTTATCATAAAACTATTAAATGACTGACACACTGAAAATAACATATTTACTTACTTAATTCTAATAATTCTAGGACACTTGGGTATCTCATCTGTATTCACGTGGGGTGCGTTTGAGGTATGATTGGATAATCATATACCAACTTACGCATTCAGAAATTAGTTGTCACTCCGCGCCGCGCGAACTTTGAATGTCGATGGCAAGTGCTGCCATGAATTATGATGTGGGTAAAGTGGCGTATTGCATCACAGCAGCGGTAGACGGTTCTATCCGCAGGTCGGCGGACATCCGCAGGAGTTGACCGCGTCGGTGTGCATATCAAATGGTATAGTAAGTTTACAGTAATTTAAAATTGCGGCTCGTAGCTCAAGGGGTCAGGCACATGCTTCTCATACCGGTTGCATCCACGCCTAGGGCTACCAGCTGTCAGGATTTGTCCTGTCACATCAGGCTTTTGAGGCACCTGTCAGGAATTTGAGACTAACTAGGGAAATGACAGCACTTTTAGAATTACTCGAACAGGCAAGAACTATATTATTAGTTGCCTCGTCGACACCGCATAACTCAAACCGCGAAAATGTCAGGATTCTTAATGTAAATCGTTTTTTTTGTCAGGACTTTTTTTTATTATAACCCTATCCCCGCTCCGATCGTGCATCACTTGCTCTCTCTTTTCGAATTGGATAAGTGCATTTTCGGCGAGAATCCGAGCTATTCCATGACTAGGAATTGATATAAACTGTAGCCTGCCCAGGTTAGTACCATCGAATCGGATGGTCAAAGCGACGCTTATGTCAACGTGCTCGCATGGCACCTTATTCCTATTGGAATCCGGTTTGTTAGACTAATATCAGGACGGTGGGTTATTTATCCAGGACCAGTTAATAAAAAAAACCAAAAACAGCTTCCAACAACAAGTCAGCGGAGCAACAGCGTTTTTTTATGCAACCTGGCTTGGATGGCTAATACCACACAACCACAGATATGATATTAGCCTAATACACCACATTCCTATTCGCAATTAGGTGCCATGTCAGGACCTTTCCTTTATGAGCACGGCTACATTGAACTGGATGGAAAACACGGACAATTTTTCATTGCCGCTTCGACCATCTTTTCATCCAATGCGATGGTACCAACCCGGGCGGGCTTAAACCCTACCACCTAGTAGGAGAAAGGCACCAGCAGTTACATGGATTCCGAACCATGGAGCAGCTCGCATTCGTGACGAAATGCACTTATCTAACTTAGAATGAGAAAGAAAGTAGTGCATGAACGAGGAGTTTAACCCAGACCTCTGATATGCTAGTCTAGTCCCCGCGACACTAGGCTACGAGCCACTCGATAGCGTGATAGCACATATTTTCCATTTTTCAGGAATAGTTACCATTCATTATCTTATCTAACATAAAAAAAATAGCTAATGTAAAAAAAGGAAAAAGCATCATCAAAGTCTTTCCTGAGTACGGCCACATTACTCTGTACTAGTCTGTACCTAGTAGCCCAAGTTTTTCGTCAACGCAGATATTTTTCGGTAAGAAGGGGCGATAGCGAATTCACAGATTAGATAGGGCGATGCAACCTACTCGCACATTTCGAAGGTCCCGTCGCCAGAATTCCAAAAAAAAGGGGCCCTTTATGGGTTCGATCCGGCGTCTATCTATTTGTCACGTGCAGTTTGCTGTCTCCCGAGTTATCTGTCTGCGTAACGCAATCAATAAACCGCTCGAATGATACTTTAAATATGCAAAAATATGTATATGTATACCTTGTAAGGTGTACAGGGTGGCTAAGATGTCAGGCGAGTTTTTATAAATTAATTATAACACCTGAACATTTATAAACATTGTTAGAGCAAATATTTAATTTTTAAATCGATAAAAACTGGTTTCCTATGTTCTTCTTTACCTTCGAAACTACTTATCGGAATAATGTTTAAAAAATAATTTGAAACGTAAAAAATATAGTCTAATTGTCAATAATCATTTTATAAAATTGCAGAATTATATTTTTTGTGAGCAAAAGATGTCTCGAGAGATCGTGAAATGACATCAAAATGTGCAAAAAACCAGGGTTAAATTAATGGATGGATCTCAACCTAAAAATATTTTTTTAAATATCAATTGTATGATGCGGTGTGAAAGACATTTGGCATAGGTAACAATGACGGGATCCTTGGCACAATTTCACAGTATTGGCACACTAAACAGGTTTTTAGTACACTTATCACCCTTTCAAACGCGAGAGGGACCTGTATGTCCGAAAGGACTGAAAGTCAAATTTAAAGAGGTAACAACGTATCCTGCAAATGTGTTCTGGATCTAGCCTACTTTAGAGAATGGCGCTCCACATCAAACACTTCGCTGCATAGAGGATCATTCGGGATGAGCTCCACTTCAGGAAAGTGTTTGGTTTAATTACAGTGAATCATTTGTGGACCCATAAACACTTAAGGGACACAACAACTTTAAGAGCGTTGTCTAGGAACGATTTAAACTTCACGAACACTTTTGAGAATATGCATGGGTATAATTGCCACGACATGCCACTAAACATCGATTTTAATACTCACTTGGCGGTTAACCCGGCAAATTAATTTACCATGATAACCCCCTGGTTCAGATGATTTTCCACAAAAAAGTTTCTGAAAGCTTGGATGCAAAAGGATAACTCGGAAAGTTTAAAATGCATAGACACGTGAAAAGTTAGGAGAAATGACATGTGTTCTTTATCGCAACACCGCCGTGTCGCCGTCGACACTGCTCGTCTGTGTGAGATTCACCGTCCCGCGGACCGCGGCGCGCTACGAAACATCGCTAGGGTTAGCACTCGACACAATGGGGATAGTAAAATAAACCAGACTGTACGAAATGATTTATATGTATTGTATGTTCTTTTTTAAACACATGTTTACATCATCATTCGTTTAAGTTTTAACAATCATTTTTTAAACATGGCTTACATTATAAGAAATTTTTTATCTTAAAAGCTTTATCCTTAAAGCTTATAACTTTCCCCCATTACTTAAAATGAAGAAAAAAACGCACGCACAACCACTCCAAAAAATCACCCACGTTGGTCGATTATGCACTTTGAAATAATAAATAACTCGGAGAGCACCAATCCAACGCGAGGTTGCACAGTCAGTGACAACCTTTGAACGCAGTATTCCCGGGAAGACGCGGACTCGCCCAGCGCACTCCGCGCACCCTCGCGCCACGCACACATAGCCGATAGCTATTTATTAGGTGGCCGTGTGGTCAAAGTGACCCATAAAATGGTCTGGGAAGCCCGCCGTGTGTCATAAGCCACACAGCCCAGAGATCGCTACTTCGGATCGGATCCCAACCACAGAAATCCTCCAATACGGCCCGTAATCTATGCTCCCCATACAAACGTAGTTTACTAATCATTTGGAAACCGCCAATAATATTAGATAACAAATATCAAGTATGTTGGAATAATGGTTTTCAAATTATTAGTAAACTACGTTTATATGGGAGGCGAAATTTTCTGATGCTTACGGGCCGACCTTAAGCGCGCTAGATGGCATATCTTCTTCCTTTTCTGAGGTAGCAGTGAGCTGACGACAGCGGGGCTTCGCAGGGCCAGAGGGAGGAGGATCGAGTTCCGAGCTACCATTGTAAATTATCTCGCCGGGTGAACAAGAAAGTGAGTGACTTAATCTGTCCTTTAACGACGTCTAGTTACATTTCGTACCATGCTCTCTGGTAAATTTCAGTTCACTTGGCCGAATTACACGTTGTTTAACGGTTAACATGATACGAAATACAACTAATCGTCAGATTTATATCACTTAATTGACTGTCATCCGGCGAGTGTCATTTTAATTCGTCCGACTTGTACATATAAACCGCATCAAAATCGGGTAATTGGTTCTCAAGTTGTAACAGAAAAGACAGACAGGCGCCTGACGTTGTATTAAGAGTTAAGTAGTGATTATCTGTGGTGGTGGTAAATATAAATGTAAAATGTATCCAGTACCCGATGAGAGTTTTCAATCACTTAAGGTCAAAACAGGTCCCAAAACGTCAAAAGTCGTGGATTACCAAAACAAATTTGAGTTATTCGAAAAGACAAATAATCTGTAAAAAATATATGTCATACATTAATCTAAAACCCACAAATTTAATAATAATATGAATAAAAACAGGTATTATCTATGCATAATAATAATTTTAATTTTATTAACTATGGCTACTCGCTAGGTCTTGTTTCCACCTTAAAGAACCTCTCTTCGTTTCGATAGCTCTATCAGGCCGTCCGTAACAGAGCTAAACGGCTAAAGCGTGTTTTCTTTTATAGTATCGCTGATTTCGCCGAATATGGTGCCGGATTCCTCTTTCCTAGGATGAAATATGAGTCGGAGCTGTGCGCCGGTCGTTACATGATAAATTTATGGCCACTTCTCTCCTCAGCTGTGATTTAGGTCCGCCGTTTTATCGCATCTGCCATTTTCGCGGTTTGCCGAATGTCTCGCTAACTTTCCTGGCCGCTGCGTTCGACGGAAATTTGGCGGCAAATGCGTAAAACCTCCCTATGGAGCAATATAAATGTGTGTAGCTATAACAAAGCTCGTTCATTTCTTTAATTTCCTGAAAAACAATATTTTTTTATGAAATTGATCATTTCAAATTATCATATTTTATACGTAACTGGACATGGATGGCAAACACCACACCCACCGTCATGATATTAACCTAACACACCGCACTCCCGAAGAAATTAGGTGCCATGCCAGGACCTTCTCTTTATGAGCACGGCTGCATTAAACTGGAGGGAAAACATAGATATTTTTTCACTGGCGTTTCGACCATCATTTTATCCTTTTTTTATTTGTTTGGTATTAGCCATCCATGTTAGGTTACATAAAAAAAAGACACATCGGCCATCATGCAGACCAGCCAGGTGCTTCATCGCATTTAATTTTACAGGTTTAATTTAGGAGAGTCCATCCTACAGTTTACCAACTCTATAGATAAACGATCCGTAGGATCGGTTGGTTCATATTGGAGGGATGCAGGCATTTTCTATCTTGCCCGCGTTTACGTATTCTACAGAAAATGAGTTAATATTCTACTTGTTTTTAGAACTGAAGATAAATATAATGTAGGTAGGTAATAAGAATGAATTGGAATGAAATAATACAAACTAAAACTTAATTTGACTATTGCAAAAATGAATTGTATATGGAGAGCATGTACAGTGTTGAGGTGGGTGTGCTTGGTGGGCTTGTGTATTCTAGAGAGGCTGTGGGAGGCTGAGGGGCTCCTTCAATCAATCAGCGTCTGTGGAGACCGCAAGCCCCCTCCCCAAAGGACAGATTACCTACGAGATAAACCACGTCGGACAATAACGAACGAGTGGGTTCCTTGGCGTGACGTTGGAGTGTAAGGAAGATGTTGGATGTATTTGTTTCTTCATTAATGTAGACCAGCGGTACTCAAGATGCATGCGGCCCCTCATGACTTTTCATGCGGTCCGGGAAAAAAATCACACAAGTCTAAATTCGTTTACGGTGTATGTACCGAATGCACGAAAGGACAAAAAATCTAAATCAGTTCGCCTGGAGTTTTGTTTTCATAGTTATAAATATAAATATAACATATCCTTTTCAATGCTACCACCTACAGAAAAACTAAGTTGATTGAAAGCAACCTCAACAATAAAGTCTAAAATAAAAACATAAAAAAATGCGATACTTTGACCAACACCTTGAACCAAATAACGCTTAACTAAAATGTGGGAGCCCAGAACTTGATACTAAATTGTATCAAATTAAAAATTGTTTTGTCAGTACTTTGACAACACCCCAACATACCATATGGGATGGTGTCAAGACAGAATCTTCCCATTTTTCATTGAATACGATATATATCAACGTGGGTGGGTTGGGTCTACAACCTAGCAAGTAAGAACCTACATTTTAAGTGGAATCCGAACCACAGCCAGCCTAAACAGTTGAACGGTCCTGACCGAGCACGCTCAGTGTCGCTTGATTCTATTATCGGGATACTGAGGTTGAGGCTTGAATGTAGATGCTTGCCCTTCATCGCAAATTTCATGTCGCCAAGCATTACAGTTTAACCTCGTAAGTTATTTTACTTCCTCTCTACATGCTACAACTATACACGTGTACCTATATTACGTTGTCCTAAAAATGTTGATTGGCTGAAGCAAGCTAGCTGCTTCTCACTCCATTAACTATTACTTATTCTGTGCCCCAGTCTTGCATGCCTGCCCTACTGTTACATTTTTAATATATCCTTGATACTAGGCTAAAGGTGTGTTCAGCACCTATTGTAATTTGTTTTTGTATGCTTCATTGTAATTTAGTATTCAATAGAATATTATCGATGATTAGATATTCCTGGTTTTTATTTGACAATGTCTTGAACAGTGAAACTATTTACATTCATTGGTTACTTTTCTAATCATATATTTGTACGTTACTTTAAAGTTTTACAAAAATAAACATATATTTCTTAGGTTAAATTGTTAAGTCATATATGATATTGAATTGAATAGTCACAACAACCACATTTAACCGGGCTACGCTCTAAAAGCATTTACCCGACCATAGCTAGTTAAAAATATATTTAAATGGATTACAATTAAATATATTACTAAGCTAATTAATCAGAAACAATTGCCTTGTCCACAGATGCCGACATCGTCCCTACAAGCACCGATAGGACCGCTTCCGCTCCCAATCACGGACCGATAGCGTCGACACGACAGTCAAAATGCCTTATCGCAGGGCAAACAATATTATTAATCTCCTACTGTTCAATAAATTATTACTGCTAATGGACGCTCCGAGTTCACGAGAGACACTCTCGAGCGGACGCACCGCGGGACAGTCAGTCGACCAGCTCTGTCACTCTTCCGCGCAACTAAACGGAGCATAATGTGAATCCAATAAGCCCTATAGCGTCACCGGATGCGGTCGCGGTAAATACACAAACATACTGAATATCGAGCAGTCGTTCAGTGGGAAGTGACCAGTTGTCGACGTTCCAACGGAAAACCTTCCTCAAACTAGAGAATAAGACCTCGAAAGGAATGTGCAAAATCTAGAAAGTGGTCAAAAGGAATATGATGGAATGATTAGGATAGTTGGATGAATAGGATGTGAATAATAAAGTGTCCAAACCCGATAAAGTGTCGAAGATGGATAACCCTGGAGATCAGCTTAACGCGCTTCAGACGAGGCCGGACAACGGCAGTGTTGCGGTTGAAGACCTGAGCTCGGAGGAACTATTCCAGAACTACCCCGAGGGTCTTCCCGAGTTCGCGTCCATGTGCTGTGTGCTCTTTATGCTGGTGGGGATACCGGGGAACCTCATAACCATCGTCGCGTTGGCGAGGTGCAAGAAGGTAAGTGAGGTGCTGACAATGTCCATACAAGTTCATTTATTTGACAAGATGACTCAAGATGAGAAACTGACTAACGAGACAAGCTAGACATATACATAGCATGCGCGCGCATTTCTATGGGCTAGACCGCTGCTTATTGACGAACGGCAAAGTCAATATTAGTTTTCCTCAAGTGTACCTTGCAAGTTAAAAGCTTGCACTGTTTCCCTATCTACTGTTACATCTTATCAATATAACCTTACACTCTTTACTATTACATAGCAATTATTAACATTTTTCAAAGTAAATAATAACGCATGAAATATTTAATACAGGCCCCCATATAATTGTGAACTTTTCGAGCGGGATTCGCAAACAGCTTATTAAAAAGTTGAGAAATCTCTTTCGTTTCAATGCTACAAATTGCCAAACTTTTGGAAACTTTATATTTGTGATTTGACGAATAAATATGTCAAAAGAAAAATTAACAAAGAAAAACTTGTACCTTTAAAGTAAAAAGGTTACCTTTTTAAAAAAAATTATTTAGAATGTTTTAATCATATTTTTAAATCAGAACTGGAATTTTTACGTATCTAGTCTTAATCGTATTACATTTTTTTTATACAGATTAAACAAGGGGAACCAGAATAATGAGATATGTAGTTTGATATGAAATGAAATTAATGAATAGGAAGTTGAGGACAAACCGATTGAATGTGTTTTGACAGTAATCAAGAGTGATTTCGTATGTTATGATAAACGTTTGACCACCTTAGAGTGACTGATGGAAGATTAATTTCAATATACATACTTAATATTTCCACAAGTTATCTTGGAAGGGTTATCGCCACAAATTAGTAATGGTTGATCGCTTCAATAGTATCCAGTATATACACATTAGTACACCCTGTTGCATTTGTGATGTGATTCACATGTGTACAATATTACTCACACACGCGGCTGCTCTGCGCGAAAACAATTTGTCTTACCTCATACACTGGTATAGTATACATATGTTTAATAGCGATGATTAGGCCCTTTAATAAATCATCTGTCATGTCTCATCTCTGCTCACTCAGGCTGGTCAGGAAAATCATTTAATGGTCTCATTTACTGCTTTGTCCAGTACAACAGAACTATAAAATAGTTCCGACGAATACATGTAAAAACGATAAAAAACACAATAATATGTCTCCGTTTATATATATTAAGTCAGGAATATACGTAAGGTAGTTCAGAAAGTCTGCGTTTTGCTCCTTTAAATTTGGGTTGGTATGCTTTGGGTTGGTTTTCCGCCACTTGGTGATAACTTGTGGTAATCAGGCTTTAATATCCTCCTATTCAATCTTCGCTACGTGACCTGTTTTTGTTACGAGCGTAGCTACATGTTCTTTGAAGTTCTTTGGGAGCGAGCAACTTTCGTCAGTGTTGGTTCATCGTGGAACACCCAGACGGTCGATTGATCGATTGTTATCTAGAATCAGGATTATCGGTATAAATTCATCACCACTGATTATTTCGTAGACCCGATTTGACAATACTCGGTTGAATAATTGAAGAGTTTTCTGACACTATCTGACACGAGCTGCCACCTTGGGATAGCGAATGTGACCCAAAAGCAGACCAGCTTTCTCCCACCAAGCGCTCATCTGCAGGATCTTTTTAATTATAGTCCTTGAAATGCCTAATGATACCTCAACTTCACGATATATTTCACGGTCTTCGATATTTATTGGTCTCACATTAACTGCACAAAACATAACACCAACACCCGCAAATATTTCTTCAAAAATAGAGTTGTAGATAAATGGACAAAGCTCCCCGAAGGACGTAGAAGACGTTATTAATGCTAACTCAACCAATCAGTTGGAAAATCGGCTTCCTGTCTAAAATAAATAAATCAATCAACGTTGTCAACTTCGGTTAAGGCGGTTTATGGGCGCCCCACACGAGATGTAACTAAGACTAGTATTTCCACGCTGGAAATATCAATACTAGAGTTCGACGGTTCTAAGACGTTGGCTTCAATATTGAACACTGAAATCATCTCTTCGAAACACTGAAGTACACGACTCTCGTTACTGTGGACTACATTGCCTGGAGCGAAGTGGTGCTATTCAACATTTAAGAGAGTATTATTAGTTTATGAGCACCGAACACGGAAGACTATCCTCCGTGGCACCGAAGCAGCGGAACCATAATATGTCACAGCACATGTGTTGTCGCTTTTCTTGATACATGTTGAGTTTTCATTGCTTTACTTTCTCCTAAAGGGTTCATCTGTAACGAGAGCTGAATTGATTGAGCTATAAATAGGGTGTCAAAAAAGAAAAAGAAAAGGTTCTCATTAAAATGTCTTAAGAGAATTTCAACTAACAATAAAAAAATAATACACTTTTATATTTTTATATTCTCAATTCGTTCAAATTTCCATACGGATTAACCCCCTTAGACAACGAGAAAATATCATATTAACAAGGTTTTTTATCGCCGACCTTAAAGGACGCAAAACAATCACTCCAAGTAAACATACAATCCGGCCAAGGGCCAAATCCGAAACAATAAGAAATAACGAAAAACACTCAAAGGAGCCATGAGGCAAACTTTGAATTAAACTAAAACTGCAATCTTTAATTTTTAAAACATTTTTTTTTACTAGCCGAAAATCGAACTCATTTCCAATCGAATCGATCGATCGAACAGGATAACGTATCCTGGTATTATTGCACCAGCCAATAGTGTCGCTTATAAGGAATGAATCCTGTGAAGTGATGTTTAATAAACATATTTAAGAAAAGAATATAGTAGTATATTGTTTTCTCTCCTAGAGTCCTACTCTTTAACGGCAGCTTTTTTCTAGATAATCCGATACAGAAACTTCCCCATAATCCTTATTAGTGGAGCACCTTTCAAAAAACTTTCTCACTAACTCACCTCGCAGTTCGTGGCAGCGGGCATCAGTCGAAACAGGCTCCTTATAGATTAGGCCGGACAAATCGCCTTAAAAAGTTGGTTTCTCTTCCGCGCTAACGTTGTAGTCGGCCCAGTGTTCTAAGGTACCATCGGCTACATCTAAAACAATTTCTCCCTTGTGATTACCTTTTATATTCATAGCTGAAATAAATTGACATACATTCACGGATTGTCGGAGTTTCGCGCCGGGGGATGTGAGTTTCTCAGAACTGTAGGCAAAGTGCAGATGAAGTAATGTGATTCTGTCCAATTCCTCCTTGGTAACTAGATGCTTGCCAAGAAAACATGTGGCTTCTTTTAAGGCTGTCGTGAATTCACAGGAAATAAAAAAAATTACAATTTTAAGAAATGCATTGTTTGTCCATTGGCCAAGGCATAATTCTGCCATTAAAATAGCGAAGTCGTCGTCCTGGCCCTAACGTTTCCCTACTCCTCAACATTGTCAGATTTAAAAAAAAATATTATCGTTAGAGAATGCTTCGTACTATGTCCGTATGTTTTGATTTTTCTGTAAATATCTGTATTTTTCAGTAAAAAAAAACGAAAATGAACGTAAACAACAATTTTAACTAATAACATATCTGTCAAACCACAGAGAAAATAAAATGAGTGTGAAGATTTTATTGAAGTGAAAACTTCTTTAGCGGCGCTGAGCACTTTTTGTTGGATGGGTAAAAACTTCCAAACTCGCGTCAGGGTCACGTGATGCTGATCGAAAAAGCGTAAGATTGAAGTGAAAACTTCTTTAGCGGCGCTGAGCACTTTTTGTTGGATGGGTAAAAACTTCCAAACTCGCGTCAGGGTCACGTGATGCTGATCGAAAAAGCGTAAGATTGAAGTGAAAAGTAGACCGAAGTAAAGTTTGCAACAGAGTCGCAGCAAGTTAGTAGTCCGACAAGCAACCCGTTTCAAGCAAACTAGGTTGTTTCATATTTTAGGGTACAACAGAGAGGGATAGAAGATCGAATACATTTAGGGCATGGTTGTCGAACCCATAACACAACGCGCACTTCGTAAATGGAACGTTCTTTACATTTCCCGCGCTTTTGTTCTATGTTGTTTGTCAGAGTTGTTAATTTTATTTCGCTATAATTTGATTATTACGATTGGAAAGTCAATAGAGTGTCGAGAATCGACATGCTGGGCGCTTGCGCGAATGTCCGTCTGTGTTTATGTACAGCGTGCCACGCGTATCCAAGGATGGTAATAGCTGATGGCTTGACTGTTGTGTAGTAACCACATTGTTGTGTACTCGTATATGTGAATTGTTTAAATTATGGAAATTGAACAAAGTGCATCGATTAATGAAAAAAGTGATGATGAAGTAGTGAATGGAAATGAGTAAGTACTTTATAAATATACTACATGAATAAATATACTAGATGAATAAATATTGGATGTGCATATGAAATACAATAGCATGTTTAATGCTAATGTTTCTGATGTTGGTGATATTTGTATAAGTCGTTGCCACTCTGGTGATAATCAGTTCATTATTATGGTTGCTGTTTACATCTCTCCAAATAAGTCTTTGCGTGTTATAAGAGACTTCTTGTATTATTTTTTTTTTTATGTGACTGGACATGATGGCTAATACCACACCTTCGGTCATGGTATTAGCCCAACACACCACATGGGAACTAGGTGCCATGCCAGAACATTCCTTATATAGCACGGCTACATTGAACTGGATGGAAAACACGGACAATTTTCATTGCCGCTTCGACCATCGTTCATTCAATGCGATGGTACCAACCCGGGCGGGATTAACCCTACCACCTAGTAAGTAAGGAAGGGGACCTACAGTTTAACGTGGAATCCGAACCACGGCCAGCCTCTCTCAACGGTCGAATGGTCACCCATCCAAGACCAGACCGGACCCAGCGTTGCTTAACTTCGGAGAGTGATCGCCGAAGTGTCGCGCCACTGGGCCACTGAGGCTGACATTGTATGAAACATTATTTATTTATTCTCATGACGCATCTGCATTGCTTCAAAAAAAAATTGGAAAAAGCTTTGATAAATTGCCAATGATTTTGAGTGGAGATTTCAATATCAATTTTGCAGAGGATAAAAATCAATCATTAATTGAATTTTTAAATAATGAATTTGGTTTAACTATGTCAAATGATCGCAATTTTAGCACAACGAAATACAAAACAACAATTGATGCGGTCTTTATTAGACACTTAAATAGATTCGAATCAAAACTGTTTGTTTCTTACTTCAGCTATCATAAACCGATTGTATCAGTTTTAGAAATTTGCGATGATGATTCTGGTAACAACGATGGTGAAAAAGTCGTCGAAATTATGGATGAAAGTTGATTTTTCTAAGAGATAAAAATTAATGTAATATATAAATAAATAACGATATAATATTATGAATAATAACATGTAAATTGTCATATTTGTGTACGATAGCGCAATAAATAAACATTGTATTCTACCTCATAAATGATAGTATTTTTGTACTTATAATTAAACACAACGTTAATACTAAAGTTTTCACTTCTGCCGGCACTCCCGGTGTGCTACCGGTGTTTTTTTATCTTTCATTCGATTCCGTTTAGATTTTTCAAAACACAGGTATTTGTTGCCTGATATCAAATATTAAATATAAATGAAATTGGAAAAGTGGCTTTCAAATTATTAGTCAACTACGTCTGCTTAGTAAAGATATGTAGATTACGGGCCATTCTTTGGTTAAAACTGTTGGATCAAGTTGCTTAAGAATACCCGTCAACTATACATTTTATGAAGAATCTCTGACCGAAACCCAGAGGTAACTTATCCATTAATCAAAAAGAGGCGCAAGTTAGCGGAAGTCATTAAGTGGCACTTGCCCATAGAGAGGTTGCTAGTTGATATTCTTTTGTGTCGACTAAACTGAATAAATAAAGATACTCAGTATTTTTTTTTATGTTACTGGACATGGATGGCTAATACCACACCTTTTTGTCATGGTATGAGCCTAACACACCACATGGGAACTAGGTGGCATGTCAGGCGTCCTTCCTTATATTGCACGGCTACATTGAACTGGACGGAAAAACGGACATTTTTCATTGCCGTTTCGACCATCGTTAATTCAATGCGATGGTATCAGACCGGGCGGGATTAACCCTACCACCTAGTAAGTAAGGAAGGGGACCTACAGTTTAACGTGGAATCCGAACCACGGCCAGCCTCTCTCAACGGTCGAATGGTCACCCATCCAAGACCAGACCGGACCCAGCGTTGCTTAACTTCGGAGAGCGATCGCCGAAGTGTCGCGCCACTAGGCTATTGAGGCTGACCCAATAGTATAGACATTTGAATAAATATTAATCTATCGTATACTTCAAGCATTTTTTATTTCAATGGAAATGGATGTATACTACAGGGGAGCTACAGTTTTACATGGATTCCGAACCATGGAACTCGCATTCGTAACGAAATGTACTTACCCAACTCAGAAAGAGAGAATACGGGCAAGGATTTGAGCCTAGACCTCTGGGATGGAAGGCAAGTCCACCCGCTTCTGAGTCACGAGACGTTCTAGCTGTATTATAAGTAAGTACTGGTAAATTGTTTTAATATTCCTTTACGTTTACTCTAATTTTGTGTGTGACCTTTAGTTGAAAACGTTTACCTACACTGCACCTACCTACACTGAGAATATCAAAGATCTCCGTGACCCACACTGACGAAGAATCTACTTAAGTCATTATCCTGGTTTCTACTCTCATCTGAAGACGTACTATATAATACGAAGACTGATAGCAATTATAGCGGAGTCATTAAATTGTTCTCCCTTGTATTTCGTAAAAGCGAACTATCTTTTTCCAGGGAGACAAGACAGACTAGGAGGTCGCGACAAAAATGATAACGATAACGTAAATGGCTGAAACTGGGTTCACAGGATAAATATCGGCCCTCTGATGCTAAATGTGTCAGTCTGCCTGCGGCAAGTGGTTGCGGTACGTAGATAAGGCGTCTGAAAAAGTAGTTATGGTAACAAAAATATATATGTTAAGGTAAATCGCTGCAAATAATGAAGCATGAAAGTACATAATTGCTTAGTAATACGAAAACTCTACAAATATTTGGTTGCATTTCTTAGTTATAGGCAATTTAGATTACAGATATAACTTTAGGTAGATATAAGCATTTTATTAAAAACCGACTTGTCATTGTTGTATAATTAATAGGTATCAACATTTCAAGAAAAACAGTATAACGTATCATGGTCGGCACCGTCTTCAGGATTGTCCATATTAATGATCTCTCAGTGGGCGTAACGTAGGTAATGTTAGGTCGTGTGTAAATAAAGCACCAGTCTCACCAATACAGGATGTAATTCCAATCAAAAAAGCTAATTTACAATACCGATACAGGCAGACACAAACCAAAAGTATGTAGGTAGTTTCGGATACGGAACGCGGAGGGTTCTACGTCTGTACGCTGCGACCGCCGGCGAACCAATGTGTCCGGCCCTCGCCCGCTCCCTCTACCGTAGACTCCCTCAAGTGCCGTACGCGGCGCTTGCGTCGTAATCCGAGTAATACCATGGAGCGTTACTAGATGGCGCTCATCCTTATCCGACACGGCCATCCTACTAGCACACGTCCTCGTGTGTAGCTACACCTGAAACAATCAACGCACGAGAATCTTGTTCCACTCGGCCTTTCCTGACCATCTCTCTACCTCATCACAGGGTTTCTACAGGAAATGAACGAACTCAATTCGCAACATTCTAGTCACAACTCAGGACTTTATAACTGATTGCTGCTTGCTGTTAAGCAATTACAGGGGTCACATTACTCTGAAGTTACATTAAACTGAACCAAGTAGAGCCATGTACGACCACCATTTGTATCAATCCAAGAATCACACAACTGAAACTTTGAAACTTCACTACTACTACCCGAGTAAGCTGCCCTCTGACCCGCCACGGCTCACAGCCGACCAGCAATCGCATTGCTGCCTCGCTTGTCCATCTCGTGGATCGCGACTCTCTCACATGCCCATCCACCGCGTGGATCGCATCTCCCATACGCATATCCATCTCATGGATAGCACGTGTGCATCACCACACACTACGGTCTCAACAGACCACGACCTCCCTCCAGAGCTAAACGCGCACCGCGCACCCACGGACTACTTGAGTTACCTCAAGAGACACCGATTTCCACCGGGCTACGACTACGTAATAGCTACTGGCATGGTCGAACAAAATACGGCTGTTAGAGTCCTTACTCGAGTTTCCACCATGATTTTACTCAAACTTTCCCAAAGTTTACTTGCTGACGTCGTCAACGTCATCGTCGGCTGGTACATGACCTACTGGCATAGTTCTCAATCTATCGTGTGCACACTTGTAAATGCGTCTAGAGTTTAACGCTTTTAATGTGTAACGATCACTTATACGCTTGCCGCTCAATTTGCATGAAAAGCTTTCTTTCACTAGCGAGCATTCGGCACCAGAATCGTACGTAAACCGAATCAAGTTACCTTTATGATTCATCACGCCCGAAGGTGGTTGCACGAAGCAGGCGTCCACGCGCCGCTCACCTCGGCCGCCCGCGGACCCGCCGCCGTGGCCACCACCACCATTGCCGCCACTCGTACACCGGATCGCGATGTGTCCCGGCTTGCCACATTTGTAGCAAATCAGGGGCTTCGTGCTGCTTGGCTCGTCGTTGTAGATTCCGCAGGTCGTCCTCCGACTTCGATACGCTTACTCCTACACTCAGATCGCTTATGTCCAGTTTTCCCGCAGTTAAAACATCTAATCAATGATGTTATTTTTGTTCGCTTAGCGTTGAGCGCGTTCGATGACTCACCGTGACTATCAATCTTGCGTTTCAAGCACGAAATAGCACTGAGTTCTTGTTGTAACTTGTCCGTAGAAGTAATGTTCGTAGTGAACGCCAACCGTTGTAGTCTCAAATCAAACTGCGACACGTGAGCGAGCGCAGTTGCCACTACAAGTTCATCCTTTGTCACGTCTTTCCAGCGATTAGTTAACGAAGATACCAACCGACTCGCGTACGCGGCTAGCGATTCTTTTTCACTCGGTTTTTCGCCACGCAGGTTAATGAGGGTACCCGCTAAAGTCTCGGAGGTAACAAATCTCGTCGCGAAAAGTGCCTTGAACTCGATCCACGTCATTCCTTGGTAGGCTACTCGAGATAACCAAGTCGACGCTTCACCTTTCAGCGCCTTACTCCCTGCCAGTACAAGTTGTCCGCCTTGTGGTGGGTTTTCAGCAAAGCACAAATCCGCGGTCGCGCACCAAGAACTTGCGTCCGTATCTGTCTTGTCGGGGTCGAACTCCGGCAGACGTCCATCAAAACTCCGTTGAGGCACCTGCAGGGCTTCGATTAGCGCGCGCATGTTCGCGTTCTGTTGTTCAAACATGACACGCCAATTACTGCTATCATTGCCTTCATTTCGACCCAACATTGATCCCACGCCTGATAACGTATCATGGTCGGCACCGTCTTCAGGATTGTCCATATTAATGATCTCTCAGTGGGCGTAACGTAGGTAATGTTAGGTCGTGTGTAAATAAAGCACCAGTCTCACCAATACAGGATGTAATTCCAATCAAAAAAGCTAATTTACAATACCGATACAGGCAGACACAAACCAAAAGTATGTAGGTAGTTTCGGATACGGAACGCGGAGGGTTCTACGTCTGTACGCTGCGACCGCCGGCGAACCAATGTGTCCGGCCCTCGCCCGCTCCCTCTACCGTAGACTCCCTCAAGTGCCGTACGCGGCGCTTGCGTCGTAATCCGAGTAATACCATGGAGCGTTACTAGATGGCGCTCATCCTTATCCGACAAGTATATTCATTAGCAGTTATATACCAACATCTATTTTATGTAGTCAATCTAGATAACGCAACCACTTGGCGCAGGCAGACCGACAAATTTAGCATCAGAGGGTTGGTCTCTAACATGTTAACTCAGATTCAGCCATTTACCTTAACGTGACCAAAAATGTCGTGACGAGGTGAGGAGGAATGCCCTACGGTATTTTATGATTTAGCGTTTCCAATGACCAAATGTAATGTTAAAGCAAAACCTTCATTCTCACTTTGTATAAAGCCTAGCGGAGATTAGTGCTTAGTAGATCTTGCTACGTCGGCTTATTGCTTTGGTACTATTAAAAGGGTATATTTTTCGTGTCGACCCATACAAAAATGGAAAGCCATTTCCTACTCCATTTCTAAAGATATTTGTTAAATGATGCCAACAACATTATCTCACCTTACCTTAGTCGTCTATGTTTTTAAATGTTATCAAAGTTTTTTATTTACTAAAATATTAAATGCTTAATATGATACATTTTGATTTAAAAAGTAGGCAAAATCAAACTGCTTTTAAATCAGTCATTTATGAGAAAAACTAATTTATGAAAACATAATATTGGAAAATATATTCCAGAAAAAAATATTAAATTGTATATGTTTTTATGTAGAAGACAGGTTTCTCCTGAAGACATCTTTGTAGGTAAATAATGGGCTTTTCATTTAACGACGAGTGCAACGTGAACGAAGGCCACTCCCTACCATGGATAGGTACCGGAGTTGTAATATACGCTCATCGCCCGCAACCGGAGCTGTTAAGGCTGTCGTGAAGTCACAAGAAATTTAAGAAATGAATTCTTTATCTATTGGCCAAGGTACAATGTTGCACGGCGACTGCCTCGTCTTCGAGGCCCTAACGTCTCCTTACCCCTAAACGTTGTCAGATTTAAAAAAAAATATTTTACTTGAGAAAGCTTCATTGTAAGTCCGTATGTTTTGATTTTTTTTAAAATAACTTTATTTTTCAGTAAAAAAAAAACGAAAAGTAATGTAAAAACAGGCATCGACAAAACATCGACAAGGAACGTAAAAAAGACAACTTTTTTCCAATGTTTTTAAGCCATTATTTTCCAATCTAAAAGGTAAATTAAAAAAAAAATAAACATACAGACATAGATGTCTTTATATATTTTAGAATCCAAAATTTCTCTCCATTCCATGTCTGTGTGGCTCGATCAGTATACTACTTACCTAGCCGTGCACTATTTGCTCTCCAGGCAAGCACCGTAAATTATTTCCAGTCGAAAACCCCGCAGTTCCCTAATCAAAACCGCCAGACCTTTTATTTGAACCTCTCCAAATCAGGTCCAGGCGAGGGTACTGCATCGAGCAGGAATGTTCTAACCCTTCAGAATTGTATGATTATTATAGGTTATGCAAAGGGAGCAGCGAATCCCACTAACGTCGTGATTGAAAAGAATTGTACTGTAGGAATCAACAACTTCACACTCAGTATAGATATTTAAACAGCGTACACCATACTTCGCAACCTCTCTCGCCAGTATACATACGTACACATGATCGTAATGTAAATGTTCCTTGACTGGGACGGCAAAGGTCCAAAGTGTAGCATTTATCGCGCCGTCCATGTACCATTATAACAAGGTAGGCATTGGATTTGATTTGGACATTCTAAATACAAAATCAAACAATAAAAGGAAGTTTATTAAGCGAAATAAAACAAAAAGATATCCTCGCGTGATGGAAAACGGACCTTGTTTTCGACACAATCGGCGCCAGCCACCCCTAATTCAACACGCAATGTCGCACCCTGACCTTAATTCGGTTAAGATAGTGTGGACACTTAAGTAAAGTGGGCCACGAGTCTACTTACGGTATTTTTAAACTAGAAATCAGGTTAAATTTGCGTGTAACTATGGACGCCTTGTATTTATAAACACGTTGATTCGTACGTCAAACACAGGATGGACAATGCAGGGAAAAGTGGTCTTAAATTATTGCAAACAACGATTTATAACTTTTATATGTACGTGTATACTAAAGAAATGTCCATAGTTGTTATAGGCCAAATACATGGTTTTGGGTGCTAAAAACTTGTTAAATCGGCAGTAACGTCCGCATATGTATGAATATATCCCAGTATTGCATTATATGTGTGCATTATATGTATGCTAGATGCCGAATTCGATTTAAAAAACCTGCAGGCAAGCAGGTGCGAACTCAGGCCGTCCCGCCATTGAGCTAGGATGTTTTTAATAAAATAGGTGAAAATCGTAAAATACTTCATACAAGGTTGTAGAGAACGAAATGGCAACTAAGTCATTAATATGTCTTATGCAGATCCGTCTCTCTTGAATTATTTGGTATGACTTTCTAAATATAAAACTGAACTGAAAAATATTTTTCTAATTGCAGTCGTTAAAAAGCGACGATTCAAAAAATATTTTATCTCTAACCGTAAAATAATTGAAAGTTCAACCTACGAAGCACATCTCGTAAATATTTGGCTCCTTTGCAAAATATATCGTACCTAAACCCTAAGACTGACTATTCGATGAAAACATGATATCTTTTCCATTCGCGTCGATGGGGTACTAAAAATATACTTGCACCAATAGAGACAGACTAGTTTGCTATTCAATCAAAATTGATCGCTTTCAGGCGGTTATACGGAACGACAAGCATTCTTCAACGCCAAACGTACGTGCATATAGTATTATTTAATACTAGCTGCGGTACCTGGCTCCACTCGGGTTACTGTCGGGCTGAATTATTTCATGAATAATATGTAGCCTACAGGGCTGGTCCAAAAGGCTGGTCCATCCGCCAATCTACCAAATTTAATCAGGATCGGTTGAGCAAATACGGCATAACGTGTTTTTCGTGCGTGTCCGACTCGCACTTGTTCGGTTTTTTTAGAGTCCCGTCGCAAAAAGCGAAAGCCAGCCCATAAGGGTCCCCCTTATGGTATGGTAGGTCACACGCATTTTGTCCCGAATAGTACTCTTATTAACGGTTGTTAGAAAAATACAAATATAGGTACACTTATGTAGTTTACTTTTGCTCAAAACGTCATACTTTTCGATAAAAAGACGATTTCTGAAGCTCCGATTTCGTATGAAATTGCAAAATAATCATCAGGCGAGGGCGAATTTCTTCCATTTTTAATTTAGACTTTCATTGTTGTTACACATTATTATTAAAATGTTTTCGGATAGACAGTGCCATGTTATGAATCGCTTACTTGTTTAAGTCGACGTTTCGTCCACCGTATTGTGGACTTCTTCAGGACTCGCGGCGCGACCTGGAGGACTTCCGACAGGTCGTCCAGTCAGAAGTCAACTGCAGGTCGCCGGCTGCAAATATTGTAGCTGAGGGTAGCTCCAGCCGCCGATGAGGGTAGTTCCACAGCACAGCGATGAATTTATCCGTGTAAACGATGCTTACGGTGTCCTTACTCGATGGTATCGGCAACTGAAGCCTCGTGGTGCTGTGTTGCGCGTATAACGGAGACCACGACGGCGAAATGTTCATGCTGTCATCTCTGTTGAAGTTGTGATGCTTTGAAATCTCAATGGATTCTCGGACCAAGTGTGGAATGTAGTGCCGTTCTACTGCAATTGTTTCAGCTTGGTCAAAACGAATCCAATGATTTTCTGAAGAAGTTCACAATGCTGTGGACGAAACGTCGACTTAAACAAGTAAGCGATTCCATAAATGGTATAAAATCGATGGTTGTTATTTGTCTCTCACACCTTCCGTAAAATTGACCATATAAAAGCCATATTCACAAAATATTGATTCTTACGAGCAGTTAACTAGGAAAATACATTAAAATTTAATCATTTTGGACCACTGTTATTTCGAAATCCATGAATATTTTTTTGTTATCAAAGCAATGGCGGATCTATTGTAGCGTTGACGACCCCATCGTAATGGGAGCCTGGCGAGCCCCATTAGCGAGCCACCGATGTTTCTCCGGTGTCGGCTCGGCACAGGCGGCGGGTCAGCCTTTTGACCCCCAACCTAACCGCCAACATTGCTCCTTGACCTTGGATACGGCAAACTGAGCTGTAACCAACCCGCCCACATCTCTGAAAACGTCCCTTCAACGACCTCCGATAAATTCAGGAACATAACACACCTTATTACGGTATACAATATTTTTGTTAAAGATATAAATGAAAGCAAATGAAGATTTTATCTTCGGCTGGGTTCGGTATTTAAAAATAATGCAAGTGGTCCCTAGCGTTAATTTTCTTGTATGTCGTTAGAAGCGACTTAGGGGTTTGTAGCTCCTTCCTTACTTAATAGATGGTAGGTTGTTTTCCACACGTTCCTCCGCCAAGGTCCTGGCAATGTAACTTGTTTCCATGTGGTGTGTTTTTTAGGGTAATATGTCCATTTACATAAAAAATAATGTACTTTATAAATATTTGAATAATTAACACAATAAGTCCAATGTAATTTTTTTCTAAATATTATAAAATATGGGTAGTATAACATCGATTATTCAAAGTTGTATTTTTCATGAACGATGTTAAAATATGGGATGAAGGCTTTCTCAGATTAGACAAATATGTAGCTATACTTAATTTAATATAGTTGATGCAAAATAACTCCATATTATGTTAATTTTCTTATGTATTCATTTCAATATTATGCAAAACTTATACTGGAGTATATGGGGAAACTTAAAAATATTCCGAAAATTCCCAATATATATTTCTTTACCATTGAAAAAAAAAAATCAAGACTCTCTAAATGAGACAAGTTTCATTCGTGGCCGCTCTTAGTACTCATCCCATATAATTACCCATTCTTCCTTAATCGAGTGCAATGACAAAGCGTACAATTCAAACGGTTCATCAAGAATACACACAGGTAAAACTGCGGGAAACAGCGAGTAATAAATAATTATCACGAAGCATATTTCAAAGGAAATCGACATAAGGGATCAGAGACATTCCAGCAGGTATGACAACTCCACGACCCCAGCCCCGCCGCTTGGAAAAGTTTTTCTCTCCGCTAAATCGTTGAACCCTGGGAAAGGTAAGTATTTAATTTAATCGAATACGCCTCAATGCGCTGCCAAGACGCCAGGGGGGGGGGGGGATCCGGATACGGAGCGGGAGGCATCTAATTAGCCAAGGGTCGAGAGGGGTCAATAACTGTGGAGGAAACCCAAAGGACTTGTCCGGTCTTCACGGAGGGGTACTCTGTCAATTACACAGTGAATTCCAGTCTCAAGTTTTAACCAGTCCGACGACTGGTCTCCCTGTAACAGAGAAATTATACGTGGAAGAGAATTAATATGAATGTCTACTTATTTGGCATTATTGGTAATTGGTAATGTGTTCGGAGCGCATCACCGTAAACGCCACAGTAGGCATTGTCAATTGTAAGGAAAACGTATGTCGGTTAAATTTCAATGTGTTGCGGATACGGTGATGCCGTTTGTACCAGCGAATCATTGAATGAAGTAGCTATAAGTTATTCCTGCTGAACCCACTGTCTACTGTCTATCTAAAATTTATTGATATTTTTTTAACTCTCAGTACGCTTACAACTTGAGAACCACTAACATGATTTTTAAGCGGTTTACATCTACGTATAGCTTGATTCTTTCCATAAATTAAAAGCTGCTTACCATCACGTCAAATTACCTGTGAACTGAACAGTGTGGTTACATATCATAGTCGGGGGAAAAACATACCTGAGAACTCGACAATTTTTCCAGTAACTCTAAAGTACATATCGTCCGTATACTGATAAAACCCGCTCATTTACATGTTTTAGTAAAATGAGTTAATAATGCAGTTCTACTTAATTTGGCAAGATCTTTCTTATAGTAAAACCCATATATTGCTATGACGTTTAGTGTTAAAGTTGGTTGTGTAAACACTTGCACAATTGTACCAACCATTATGAGCTATTAAACTTTCAAGTCCATTTATCTCGAAAATCACATTTCTTCAATTAAAGGGTTTTTTTCAGAATACGATATATTCCTAATATGTCATACAAAACAGCATTATTAATAGCCCGAATCGATGAAGCCCTATGTTTTAGAACGGTCGCTTTGAATAATAGAAGAACAAATAATTGAATAAACATTGAGACAAGTCACAGCGACAACATAGGAATATAAATCCATCACGAGATAGCATCGGAATTATAAGATAGAGATAAATGATTCCGGGTCTCTTTGAATTTCCAGGGTACCGCTCCAGCAATTTATCGCTCAAGCCGGCGACGCAATCAACAAAATAGAAGCTTTGTCTCCCCATTTCGGTTTATTTTCCGTCGATTTGCCCCGACGAGAATGCGCTGGAACCGTTTGGCCAGTGCTAATGCAATTGTCGCTAATATCTTTCGCTCCATTGCTTACACTTTCGTTTATTGAGAATTGCCGTCTACAGCAAATGACGCGGCGGAATGAATAATGACTACCACCAAAAAAGAAGAACGTTCTACGTTCATTATATATGTATATATGATGTAACTGTGCACCCATCATCATCATATTACCGCTACGCAACGAAGGAATTTGGTGCCATGCCAGGACCTTACCTTCATGAGCACGGCGATGTAATGCACTTATCCAACTTAGAAAGATAAATGAAGTGGTGCATGAACAGGGCGGGAACCGAACTCATGACCTCTGGCATGGAACTGAAGTCCCGGTCTACATATACAAGTCGCGACCATAAAATTTAGTATTTTAGTAGTAATATTTTGGTAGTTCTTAATTATTGACATGAAAACGGTAGATTAAAAAAAAATAAGTTGCTTCTCTCGTGTTCCTTCGAACGAAAGCCGATTATCCGTTATTTATACGTCCTCGTAAACACAGAGGTAGGGAAATGCGTCAGAAGAACGCGTAAAATATAATAATGGCGCTCGTTTGGCCAACGCAGTGCAGCTACCATATGCTGACCATCCCTGTCGCACAGATTGCTGGAGCAGGTGGGTTAAGTGCGTTGAATGTTGTCCCGACAGACCTGTAGAGACCTGGAGCAACTGTTATAATTATTACCATTAGATACTAATAGGTTTTGGAATATACGCCTAAGTTTCCGATACCTTCATATTCTGGCAGCATTAATCTATCGATTGATATGTGAAAGATATAATATATGTGCTATAATTTCTCAGCATTAAGAGCGCTGTCGCAAACAGACGGGTTGGTACGTTTCGTTGGAATTGAATAGAACCCCATTTTCAATTAGGTACGTAGCTGTAGCCGGATTCGAAGTGTTGGATATAAACTGTAATGTTACAGTAGTTAGTGGTTCGATGATATCTCCACGTTGTGATCTAACTGGCCAATCAGCGGAAGAGGGCGAATATAATTAGAGTTCACGTAGCAACATTTGCACTCTCGCAGAATGTTCACTTCGCAAACTTGCTCGTGGGCAAAAGTTTAACGGGTCGCGAAAACCACGCCAGCCTTCAGGTGCTCATTTTTTAAATTGCGTTTGAAGGGCGTCAGGTGTTACTTTATGGTAAATACCTCGGCGGTGCGTGCATTCCACAGTTTACAGACCCTATAGGTGTATTTTTAACTTATTTACAATATTTAATTCCATTCGATTACAGGTTATATGTAAGTTTACAGATTTTATTCTTCATTTTCTATTGCAATTGAGGGAACAATATTCTCTTCGGCTCATGATTCAGTAGCGACCATGTGTTTTCGGTCAGTCGTCGCGTTCGTTCGTCCTCGCCTGTATTTTACATGGCACGCGTCAAGGTACCCCAGCTGATATCTGAATAACGTGTTAAACTACGAGAAAGAGGTACAACAGGATTCGATTGTAATTCGGCATGCTCTACCAAGTACAATAATGTCCTTTCATGTCAAGGGAAGGCATTTTACTACATGGTCAACGTCAAGAATGAGAAATCCCATTCCTCCTCCTCCTAATCCCCTTCAGGATGGCGCGTTGAGATAGTTCAGTATAACTCTGAAATGATAAAAGATAGAGTGTATGTAGAATAATAGTAGACACAGGTTTCATAGCAATATTTACTCCTTCCAACATGCATTATCAACTTCGTAAAAAAAAGGTTTTTTTTCCTAAATTGACCGAGTTCGATTCCCGAGTGGTGGAATAATTTTTTTTTTTAAACAACAAAACAACCATGCAGTTTCTCACATCTTTAAAATCGACGACATGGTTCCTTAGAACTTATTTCTGTATCTCTTATAGTTGCAGAGTTCCCCATACTGACCCATCTCAAAGCAGCATCAAACGAGTGAGTTAACATACATACATTCATAAGGACATACCAATGACAGTTCCCCGGAGGAGTTGGCAAAGATGATATAGAACCACATACATACTCTACGCTTACGGATGGTACGCACTCGACCTTTACGGAGTAATTCCTCAATCTGGACGTGGCACTGTAATCTGTAAATCTGTTTCGTCATTCTTTCGTCCCTCATTCGCTTATGAGAGTTGTATGAGCCACAGAGGACTCTAAGAAATGCGGTTGTTGCGTAAATTATTTTATTGCAAATAGATAGAAAGGCGGGATGAAACAGAACCACTTCTAGTCTTCGACACACTCAAAAATACAACAAACCAAAAGAAATCGTTGGAAAACACTCACAGGTTGGGTTGGGCCTTGGGTTTCTGATGAATGTGGGCGAACACACCAGCGTGGTGGTTCGCGCACTGCGATCCAATGTCGTTAGCACAGGTTCACTAGATCGTTCCAATAGTTCGTTGTTGAGAGGTCACAAAACACTCCTAGGAGGTAAAAACGTCCAAAATTATAATGTTCAAAGAATACGTTCACTCGAGGACATGTGGCGCGTCTCGCGATTCAAACTGAACAGAAAACACTGGCAGCGAGCTGTATTCGCGCGCTGCTTAACGTTTTTGGTAACTGTCACATGCATGCGGTAGGTAAAAAATTAAGTCCATGCATGCTGAAACGTTTCCGGTCAATTGGAATGCCTTCTTTTAAAATGTGAGAAAGATTTTGAAGTGGCCCAAATAAGAGTTAACGAGCGTGCCTGCTATATTTTTTTGATTACCAATGACACAAGTTAATACTATGATCTGGCATGTGTGAACTACATATTCAACATTACTTAAATATAAGTCCTTTTCTGAAAACAATAAAATAAAAGTAAAACCTTGAATTATGGAAATAAAGTATTGTAAAAGCCAATTCCTGTTTTCAAAATACATTTAACTAACTCTGGCAAATTAATATTTAACTTTGCTCGTTACGACCAACAAGTGTTCTTTGCCAACTTATACAACGCTTCAGTTCCAGAACGAAGTAACAGTCAAAATGCCATGCTCCGCTCAAATCTCACCATAACACGCAAAGCTACGTCTCGAGCCCCCGACTGAAACGCCGAATGCAAAACCAATTCCGTGTAAGGTGTTAGCATCGGATTGCGTTGAAATGAACTCCGCTCAATCTGTTTGGCCGAAGTTTGCCGAACTCCAACTCCGGCCAACTTCTGGCGGTAATCCAGGCGAATTCTGCGAATCTTCGATGCTACAGACAGCGGTATAGTGGTGGGTACAGAGTAACGACCTTTAGGTGCAGCAGACACTTGTAAGGTGGATTTGGTTGAAACTTTTGTTGATATACGAGGGTCGTGAAGTGACGTTAATCAGTGTACGCTCACTCGGCTTTAGTTTTGTTTTACGTTATTTTTGCTGGTAAAATCCTACCGAGAAAACGGTCTGTAAGAATTGATAATGGAAACTATCCATTAAAAAACTTACCCACCTACATGCATAGATTTTTAGGGGTTTAAACAACGAATTTTGATAAAAAAATATTTTCTTACAAACAGTTGTACAGCAGCATGTATAGTTCACATCATTTCTTATTTAATTCCTCTGTTCGTATTTATCAAAACGTTCGCGTTTGGGTAATATCTAAAATATGTAAAGCATTCCACGGAACACCGATACGGTTTTCCGTAAGTTCGCAAAATTAGCAAGAGCGAAACCTTAGAACTCGATTACCGGTAAATTTATTTTATTTCTGAATGTTATTTGGTTTTTCTTTTGGATCGTCTTTTGCTGGTTGACGTGAATTTAATTTTAAAAATGTGTACTGTGATCTTTTTATTAAGTTTTATGATTTCAACGATATGACAAATCCGAGTGCAGTGTACTGTCTATGGATGATGAATAAACAATGCAATACAACAGATCTCCGTATTTTGAATACATACCACAATAACAACCTACTATACAATATAACAAAACTACATTTCGCCTAATGATGTTTAAGACTGAAGGATGGCGCAAGAAAGTGATGAAGGACAAACTCTTAGTGGATTGCGCTTTTCAATGGCTTTTCTTCTTAATTTTCCCACTTTTCCCGTGACATCTGCACGAGAAAAAGTTAGGTGATTTTCCTAAGCTTCATCGTCATGGTCGTTTTGCTCCGAGCAATATTTCAGCCTTACTTTATGAAGAAACAATATTGAAAGCTAGATTTTATCCAATAAAAGGAATGAGGTAGATTAATTTCGTTGTTTTGACAAAAATAAATTTTACGAGGATATTGAATCCCGAATCTTGGGTTCAAAGATCTCTTATTGTTCTGATAACATATTAAATGTATAAAGAACTAGATGAGGTACCCGGCTCCGCTCGGGTCAATATCGTATTGGACTGATGTCGGGCTGAAATATTTCCTGGATATTACATATATGAGTTCCCCGTACAACCTTTCATCTTCTATTTCACTCCCTTCAAGTTTAAATTTTGGGACACTTCTCTGATATGTGCAAGCAGGTGGCTGGACGCACGAATAGTTAGTTCGCTTGATTGTTACAGTTTAGTTAAGTTTATTTTTACAGTTTCTTTCAATTATTATTTCATTGCGCAACATACAGTGCTTTGGTTTTTTTTATGTAACTGGACATGCATGCTAACACACCACATGGGAACTAGGTGCCAAGCCAGGACCTTCCTTCTCGGCTATATTGAACTGGATGGAAAACGCGGACAATTTTCGTTGCCGCTTCGACCACTTCATTCATTAAATGCGATGGTACCAACCCGTGCGGGTTTTACCCTATTATCTAGATCCAACGGGGACCTACAGTTTTACGTGAAATCCATACCACGGCCAGCCGCAACGGTTGAAAATGGTCACCCATCCAGAACCTAACCGCGCTCAGAGGTGCTTCCCCAGCTTATCGAATCCCAAGGCGTCGCACACTGATGCTGACAACCTCGGCTGAAACCTAATAATTTTTATTCCAGTATTTAATGGAATATGTAGATACAATCTATACCTGTTACGCGGGATAAAATTACGCAATTTAGTTCTACGTCCAGTATAACTTAACATAACAATCATTTTGAAGTGAAGTCATTTATAACAGACGTAAGCGAATATACATAAGCCACGAGGCCTATATTACGTATGAATGTGAGTCACTTAAGTGTCCAATTTAGTTCCCAACTTACAAATAAGATTCTCAACTTGTAGAAAGGATTTCATTGTTATCCATTTAGGCACATTCGCGATCGGAGATCCTATGCTCCGAGATAAGGGTCGGCACTAGAAGAACGCGGAGGATATTGGGTTTTGAAGATCCGAAGTCAATACGTAGTTGTTTGGAAAAAGCTCGACCGCTTTATTTGCTCGGAATAAAGAGTCAATTTATGTTTTTTTTTTGTAATAACGGTGGGTTCTAGATATGAAAACCAACGTCTATTTATAATAAAACCATATCTCGACCAATCGAACGAAACCCTTATTTTCTGCCAATTTCATTGATAACACAATTTATATTTAGAATATAAAGACGCACAGAGTTAACTGACGGGTGAGACCAAAATTGTTTCATACAAAATGTACTGATTTTTTAATACCCAATTTTTGTACTAAATCTCTACGTAGCTTCAAAGAAGTGATCTGAAGTTAAGTTTCAAGATTTACTTCGAAATAATGAAAAAATTTTAAGAAATATGATCGACAAATAATCAGTGGGTCACCTCTCACTTTCCAGAAAAAACCGACCAAGTGCGACTCGGATTCGCACACGAAGGGTTCCAAGATTACGTTTTTTACACAATCCCCCAATTTGTATTGGATAATAACCCCCCTTTAATTTTATTATTTTTTATTTTACCTATTTGTTGTTATAGTGGCAAAATAAATACACACTCTGTGAAAATTACGGTTCATGAGAACAACCCTGTGACAGACGGACGGACGGACGGACAGCGGAGGCTTAGTAATAGGGTTTCTTTTTCACCCTTTGGGTACGGAACCCTAAAAGGGATATTTGTCCGGGTTCTTACGCACAATTTACAAATTCAAAGGTCACCATGCTTTCTTTAACAAAAAAATATTTCACATTACAAAAGCGCGGCCCCAATGTACCGATAACGATTCGAAAAGTTATCTCATCACATGTAGATATTTCAGAATGTTAATTCGGGACAAAATGCGTGTGACCGACAAACACCAGCGCCAGACCATCAGGAGTTTGTTCCCTTGTTGCGACGGGACCCTGGACGGTAGCAAAGCGAGACAAAAATTCCGATCAGGGATATATAAAATATATTTTAGCTCGATATCTGATCTGCAGCGCGCTAAATCACGGAGCCGCGCATGGAAATCCGGAATACGACGGACGAGAAAGGAGGAAACGGCGATTATATTCACTTTATTTTGTAACTCAGTACAAACTTTGCAGAGAAACTCCGTTGCCAGGGGAACGTGTTTCATCAACATACGAGTTTATCATCCTTAGATAGTGCACTTCACTCGGATTTGTCATAATTTATCATTAACCAGTTCAACAATCACACCGAAAAATAATTTTCCCACTTATGTTTTCTAAGGCTGGAGTGCACCATCTCTGGTTGGTTAACATGAATGTTATGGCCTTCTTTCTTCTAATGTCATTAACTAGGACAGGGTTTTTAAAGTACTACAAATTACTTAAATCGATGCAGTAGCTCTAAATGGGTCGCCTTCATAAAGTCCAAAAAGCATAAGGTCCAAAACCCAGAACATCCAAAAGTATGTATTTTTGCATATATTTATAAATGCAAATATTATAATCTAACCTAACCTAACCTAACCTAATTGAAAAAGTTGCGTATTCATTAGTGTTTTGGACGGTATGGGTTTTGGACCTTGTGTTTTGTGGACTTTATGATGCGTCCCCCTCTAAATCATCTTTTAAAAATTCAATTTAGAAAAGAATAACTATATTAGCCTTCAAGGCTACCATACACTATCCAGTCGTATATTTGTGTTACAGAAAAGAGCACTGCGATGCATGCTAGGCATGAAGATGAGAGACTCCTGCAGAAAGGTTTTTGGTGACAAAGCAATCTAGACTTTGCCAAGTGCTTATGTTTTCCAAAAGTTATGTTATGCGAGGAAACATATACATTAATCCACCCTTAATTGTGATGTTCATAACCATAACACTAGACACAAGAACAATGTTAAAGTGATTAGTCATAAATTAGCTAAAACATCAAGAGTTTCATATGTAACAGTGTAAGATTTTATAACAAATTTCCCTAAGAGGTCAGGGATTTATGTGAAAATTCTTTTAAAATTAAGATAAATATTTTTTTAATACAGAAGCCCTAGCTGATAAATTTGAATTTCCTGACATTTTTCCGAAAGCTGACTGGGTACCAAAGGTATCCTACTATAACTTTGATTATTATTTTTTGACACTCGATACATTATGTATCCATATTATTTTTATGATAAATACTACGTGTAGTATAAAAATTACTAACAAAATAATATTGAATTGATACAATTTCGTATCAAAAATGACGAGGGCTCTGTACACCCGAACTGTAGTAAAGCACTTAATTGTAAGTTTTGGTCAGAATCTCTTACAGGAATCTTATTCGTATATTATTATACAGGTTGCTCTCAAACCATTGTACTCTTAATTTTCTGTAGGTGGTAGTATTTAAAGGATTCATATCAAATATTTTTTTAGCTGTAAGAATAATAATGTATTTTGACTCTTTGTTTAGAATTCACTGTAGTAGTTCATGACAGAAATAATAGTATTAAAACTAGAACGTACAAAGTTTTCACTACTTTTTAACCGACTTAAAAAAAGGAGGAGGTTATCAATTCGTCTGTATGTTTTTTTTTTATGTTTGTTACCTCATAACTTTTGCCTGGGTGAACCGATTTTGATGATTATTTTTTTAAATGATAGCTAGTGCTTCCCAAGTGGTCCCATTTTAATTTGGTTAAGTTCTGACAATGATATCCATGACAAAATCATAAAAGTCTTAAATTTGTATGTATAAAATTGATGTGCGCGACAAATGAACGAATAACTCAATATAACGCCAACCGATTTCGGTGATTCTTTTTTTATTGGAAAGGACGTGTACAAATTAGTAAGTGTACTTCAGATTCACTAAAAATAAACAAATAAAAAAAAATTAACAAAAAAAATAACCGACTTCAAGGAAAAAGCACTAAAAAGTAAAAAATAATTTTCATTTTTGTAGTTACGATTTCTGTTATTTTTTGAGTCGGTGTCAGCCAAGGTTAGGTTAGGTTAGGTTAGGTTATGTTCTCTTGATTGGCGCAGCGCGTGCCCGGCTGACGCCGACTCAAAAAACAACAGAAATCGTAACTACAAAAATGAAAATTATTTTTTACTTTTTAGTGCTTTTTCCTTGAAGTCGGTTATTTTTTTTGTTAAATGTTTTTTCATGTTGCCACTGGAGTAGTGCCTCGCTTTAAGGTCTTTACTTGCGGCGACGCTAGGTTCGGGTCTCCTCTTTCCCTAAAATATGGTTGACAGAGGCGATGGCTGAGCCCGGCGTGATGCTCGTGAACGGGTGCTGTTTGTGGGGACTGGCTTGCTCCAATTGGCAACATGTTAGATGGCGGGCATAGTCTTTACAAATAAACTGATATTTGTCATGAACTGTTGCATATCATATTAATTGTTTGTACTTTATACTTTTGTAAGCTTAGACTATGTGGACGTTGAAAAAAAACCAGCGGAGTTGCTTGCCAGTTCTTCTTCGCTGGTATTGCCGAACTGGCTAATGATAAAATGATAAAATATGACAAATCCGAGTGCAGTGTCCTGTCTATGGATGATGAATAAACAATAAACAATAAAAGTATAAGTCGCTTTCAACTATTGTGACTTACGTTCGCGACCTAAGCAATGGAATAGCGCCGCCTAAACGCCGCAGCCGCCCACACGCCCCCGCACCGCGCCCCGCTCCCGTCGCTGTTGGGCGGGCGGCGGCGCAATATATTGTTGGCATTGAACCTCTTCGGTTTGTTCGAATAGCGCTTACTTTAACAAGAACGTGATTTTTTCCTGTAAACGAAAAGCAATAGAAATCCCGATCCAAATTACCGATAGAACGAGCTTCGTAAATCTTTCATGTTTTCCTTTTAATAATATTTTCCCAGTACCGAAACCTTTTTACTGAAAATGGATTTATGATCTAAGCATATTTACGTGAATATACATACATTAAAGCAGTTATTTACTATATCAGGCTGTGTGTTTTTGGAAAACATACGAAAAAGATAACATCGATATGTCTACGACAGAAATCTCCAATCCAGCCTCTATCCAAAGAACGCTTTTGTGCCAGTCTTAACTAGTAAGGATGTTTTTGCTCTTTTTATTTTTAGATTCGCAACAAAGTGATTTGATTCTATTATGTTCTAATATGGTTACGATGGTGATAATTTATTCAATTCAAAAACCTCTGTGAAATTCTGATTTCGTTGGAAATTTTCTAAGTTTTATAGCAGGAAGAGAAACGGAAAATTGATTCATCCGTCCATCCGGACCTACCGCCATAAGAAATTAACGATATTTCTGTCAAACTATTACAATATTCGTGCATGCACTTGAATACGAACCTAATTTTGACTAGGCGGATAATCCACATACGTTGCGCACTTCGTAAAGTGTACGTATAAGTACTTATTTATGCTCTGTAAGATCCGGTTCTATATATTTTTGTAACAAGTGGTTCCACTCCTTTTCTTCCCGCGCATGTCGAAAGAGGCTGAATGACCTTCCTCATGCGTGGTTCAGATTCCACGTATTTTTTCCATAATTTTCCAGGTAGCAGGGTTCGTACCGCCCGGATTGCTACCATCACATTGAATAAACGATTGTCGGCAATGCAAATTTACCGCGTTTTCCGTCTAGTTAAATGTAGCTGTGCTAAATTAAGAAGGTCCTGACATGGCACCTAGTTCCAATATTATGATAATATGTTTTGTTATGTGACTGGACTTGGATGGCTAACCCACACACCGTCAAAATGTCAGCCTGACACAACGCATTCCCGAAGGAATTAAGTTCCATGACAGGACCTTCTCTTTATGAGCACGGCTACATGAACTGGGTGGAAAACAAGGACAATTTTTTATGTCCTCTTTGGCCATCTTTTCATCCAATTCTCGAATTCGTAGTTGCTTATTGTTCGTACAATACTGGAACATCTTCCATAAACGTTTTACTCCGAATTTAAATAATGTTTCAAATAACGTACGAAAACCCTTACATAATAAGTTTAATTGCTGGCATGTAACCCTAAACACAAGGGTAACCTTCGCGAGGCATGCGGGTTGATTAAAACATGAAAATGCAAATCATTTGGAGGTAGCTACTTGTATATCTTGTAACGTTGCAGTTGGCCTGGGCGTGTGGACGGTTCGTACGAATGGACTGACCGAGTGAATGTCTGGTCGCGCAAATACTGCCTTGTACTATGTTTCCTGATCTGGCATAAAAATACTACACATACTTGAGCGGCTCGTGGCTCACGGGCCGGCGGAGTTGTCTTGCATGCCAGAGGTCATGGGTTCATATCCCCGTTCCGTTCATGCATCACTTTCTTCTGATTCTGATTTGGATAAGTGCATTTCGTTGCGAATACTACCTTTCCTCTACCAGATGGCAGGGTTAACACGCACGGGTTGGTTCCATCGCATTGGAAGTGGCAGTGAAAAATTGTACGTTTTTTCCATCCAGTTCGATGCAGACGTGCTCACCAAGGTAAGGCCCTCGCATGGTACTTAATTCCGCAGGGAATGCGGTGTGTTGAGCTAACATCATTAGATTGGTGTGGTATTAGCCATCTATGTCAGTCACATAAAATGCATCACGATTGACGGCTGAGCAAACAAGCTGATGATACCAGATTTCCAAAGTTTTGGTTTAATTAGGCGTATTTCGGAGACCCTTTTACATTGCTAAGATCGGAATAACTTTGCACTCAATATCAAGAAAACTACGCTCAGTTATTGGAAGAGCTGAATATCTAAACAATATACTCAAGGAATCAAAGGATACCAGCGAACAGTCCTACCCTGGGGAGTACAATAGATGCTTTAATTTAGGTCCTTTGAATTTGGAATGTGTTCGAATATATTGCAACTAAGGACTGAACGAAATAAAGTTTAAGCAAAATATACTTTTTATAGCTTGTGGCATTTAAAAAAATATATATGTGGGTTTTATCGACCGTAAAAATAACTACTTAAGGTGGCCCATCCCGCTCATCTCCCCATACAAAAGGGGAAAGAAGATCACGCCCATATGTCTTGTCAGAGATCCAAAATTTTATCAAAGTAGCTATATTTGATCGAACTAGATGTCTGATGACCATTGGCATTGCAAAATTGTGTTTGGTTTCTAAGTCATAAGGTCCGAAAGTTCGAATTTTTACAATAACTTTGGAGGTGGATTACGCTATGATAAAGTAAGAACATCTGTGTAGTGTAGACTGTGTGGCATACGACGCGCCGCCGAATTCATATAAACTGATAATAGAATTGTATGAGATATGGTATAATATATTATGCACACTTTGGCCATACAGCGGAGACGCGATATCAACCACATGCCACTTCTATTTCCTTTCTCTTCAGTGTGTGATACTTTTCACGGCCTTACACCTTCATTTATAATTATAATCATAGATAAATAATAGTAGGGAAAGATTTCTTACGTCATAAAAGTGTTGAATAGGGATACAAAAGTCAATAAATGGTGTTTCAATTCACACTTGAGAATACATTAAATACAAACCATAGAATGAATATCAATGATAATTTGTTTATTTTCATCATCTTAATTTTATAACGTAACAACTAGTAATGTTGAAATTAAAAAAATAGGGAATTGGTGCTGGTTAAAAATGTCATAGTAACAGCGAGTAGCAAAGTATTTAGTGAGTTTTGTACGTTGTATGACGTTAGCAGTCCATCCCTACTATCCTTTGTTCACGGTGTAATGCCTGCAAGGTAATAAGAAAATAAAACTTATCCCTAAACTCACTCACATTCACTTTTTCCATAAAAGAATATATAAACATTTCTTAACTCTCAAAGAAACCCAATCTATTGTTCTCGGCCCCTGTTTACTTTTCACTTTGAAACAACTTCAGCTTCAAAGGAAACAATATCCAATGTTGTGTCAATAGTCCGTAAGTCCCACTCAAGGCTCCACTCAAGTCGAACCGTTTGGACCGGGGTGGTGTGAATTTTCTTAAAATGTTTACAGGCTCGTAGCCGTAAAGGCTTCGCAGGCCGTCGAACGCCTGGCGTGCATTCTCTTTGAAGTTATTATAGCCACCGAAAACATGTTTTCGTAAACAAATTGATGAAAAGAACGAACCATTTACGAACCGAGCCTCGCTTATAAATAATTTGTAATTGAGGTCAAATGTACATAGGAAAATTAACCACTCTTTAAAAAACAATTGAAGGGTTGCTTATTTTCCCCTTCTCGACTTTATTTGGGTATAGTGGAAAACAAAACAGATGGAATGCGACATACTGATCCGGGAAATAATCCCAAAAACATGACTGAAATCCAACCAGTAGACTTAAAAAAATACATCAGCTTTCTAAAATAGAATATAGTAGTCGCATTCAACTCCGCCCCACCCTTCCGAGGAAACAGCGTTATGTTATAAAAATGTTTGTACGATTTTACACTTATGTACATTGGTTTTTAATCCGTTAAAATTATATTGTACCAAGACTTTACAAAAATATTACCTAATACCGCTTTCAAGAGTTCATAAAGTGAAATTGTATAATTCTTTCCAATAAATATATTTATATATTTTAAATAGAATGTTGAATTATGTCTGATCGACGGAGCAGATTTCATCCATATTATGTAATTAACAGACAATACGCAATCCATTTCAATACATGTTATAACCCATTTTTTGTGTCCTCGAAACTTTCAGCAAAATAATTTAAAACCAATATTTCTATACACAGACACGCGATTACCTGAAAGGTGCTACGCGGTTCTACTAGGGTTCTCACTATCTGCCTAGCTGCATACCTACCCATAAGCTATGGAATGAACTCCATGTCGAATTATTTCCCTCAAAGTACAATCCCGGGTCCTTTAAACATGGTGTGAAGAAAATTACAACTTGGTTTCTCTTTATCCCCTTAATTGATTTCCAGTGATCCTAGTTCTTAGATGCTCTGCTTTCCAAAAGTTTTTTACAGATATTTCAATTTGCTTAGGTACTTGAGGATAGGACAATACAAGCACAGGAATTTCTGCGGAGAAAAAGTGAAAAAGTGAATCCTTAAAATATACCTACCCCGAAGGAATATAGCGAGCATAAGGGTATTTCAGCTTAGCCTCAAGGACCTGTTGTCGCTGATAAAACCGTTTAAGACTTTTGCCAATTTATATAGCGATTCCCTGAATTTAGATTAAAAGATTTAAGTGTATAGGGTTTAAGACTCGGTTTAAGATGGCCGATATACATATGTTTGCAACTCGACGTTCTGCGTTTAATTATTACTAACTGTATTTTGTAGTTAAAATAGTTTAGGAAAAATCATTATGAGATGCAGATATAAACGAGAAAAAATGAAAAAAAAATAACATTGAAAGCAACACATTTTTAAATCGATTAAATAAAAAAATAATCGCCCTGTCAGAATTGTTTATTGTTGAATTAAATTGGAACCTTTTATATATTAGGTATTAACCATATTCAGTTCGCTTATTTGGTCTTCAAGGATTCTTATAAGTGATAATGTGTATTGATTAATATTTAACAATTCATACATTTGACGTCAGAAGTACCAATTAAATATTTTTAATTTGAAAATTATTGGTCACAAAATCACACCTAGATGGACGATTGTCGATCTTCGCTTAAAAATAATGTAACAAACTTACATAAAGGTGGCCAAGCTTTGCTTTGGTTGGTTAGTACGTCATTAAAACATCAGAATGGACAATTATCCACTATCAACCAATAAGTTAACAATTATATGGTACGAACAATAATACAAAGGGCAGAATGGACCCGGAAACAAAATAGGTGAAACATGCGAGCCTAAAAAAACGAGTGCCTCATAACACGCAAACCCCGCACCATTCGTCGCAATAAAGAGCATTTTCCGCACCATTTACGGAGAAACATAGACAATATAATTTCCCTTATTGCCCACACGTACAACGAAATTTATAAAGCATTGACTCGCCCGTAGGGCTGCGCTGCTGTCGCTGCAGCTACTTTCATATACAACAGCTTCGGAAGTAATTTGGCTGCAGCTAAGTATTTGTCAACGACCGCTCCCTAAAAGAAATTCGCAAACGTTACTAAGCCAACGGAACCCTATTACTAAGCCGTCGGCGTCCGTCCGTCCGTCCATCCGTCCTTCCGTCCGTCTGTCACAAGGCTGTATCTCATGAACCGTAATAGGTAGGCAGCTGAAATTTTCACAGATTGTGTATTTATTTTGCCACTATAACAACAAATATGTAAAATTAAAAAATAATCAAATAAAGGGCCATATACATACATTTTTTAAATCTTGTACGATGTTACGGAACCCAGAAATTGTTTTCTTTATGATGCCTGTCAGCAATTAGCCTGTCTGTTGTTGTAGTGTCTCACGCCTTGTTTGATTGTTGTTGAGTTGATCTGTTTTGAATTCACGTAAAAAAAATCCTTTGTTATAGCGATGTATGATAATGTGAAATTTAAAGCTGTCAGTTAATTTAACAAACAAATAAAAACGATATTATTTTTGGGAAATATTAGCTTTTTTCATAAATACTTTCCGATAGTGACAGAAACGACGCTTTGCTGTAGCCATTTTAGGAAAGAAAACGGCCTTCACAACTCTTCCTAACGAAGAAGGACCCACTCGGGGCATAATAAAATGTTATCCTTAGCACTCGGCGATCCTGTTGGTCTCGAGATTGGGGTATTATCCTTATTGCTGTTTATGTTACTTGTCATAACTCTGTTCATTTAGTGCGATTTGTGTTCTCTGAGGGGTTATTTTGTATCGTATTCAACTCTCTCCGGAAATGTAGTACGTTACGAGCTTCGAAATTTTGTAAAAAAACTCAAGACCGAAATAATCGCTTCGATTGTGATATTGTTTGTCTTTAATGAAATATTTCACAGTTGTTTACATTTAATTTCTTTATATATAGAATTCCGGCGTTCGTTATTATTCTCCTCAAGATTTTGATCACATTTAACCTGGCTGAATTCGCGTGAATGTCCAAAACGAAATTGATCCGAGCTGAGCCGGGAACCTAAGCTAGTTTATTGAATAATGTGAAACATAAAACGTGATTGGAGACCTTTAGGCAAGCGTTGTGCCCTTATTCATTTGAGGCCCTAGAATATAAAAGTAATCCAGTAAAAAGCCAGTCTGAAGGCAACGATCTGCCCGGCCGGGAATAAACAAACACATAAAGGAGATCAAACAGATTGAGCCCTGTTCCACTCCCGCCATTTTGGCTTAATTAGAATAGCATTATTCATTACTGTTCTAATTAGCTTGGTATACATCAAAATATGGTCAGGTATTTGAATGTTCATTCTCAGAAGGGCAATGAATGGATGTTAATACCATTAAAGTTTGCAGCCTTCATTAAATTCAAACGATTTTGTTATTTCTGTGGACTCTTTTAAATTGGATAGGGGTGATCAACATAGATGTATTATGTATAATTCCTCAAAGGAAATCAACTATTCTTCCGCATATTCTATTTTAAAAATACAATTTTATGTATTAATTTATTTATTTTTAGCATTTGTTTTATTCAGTCCATAGACAACAGTAGGTCTGTCCTCTCCTCTCTCGAAGCACATCGGTTTGAACAATTTCTTCGAGCGAGACTAAAAAAAAAATATTTCATTGCAAACAACTTAAGTTCTAGACCCAAGTAAAACTGTCCCTAATCCCTGTTTTCACCACCTCCAGTTACTTGAAATCCGATAAGTATCTTTCTGTTATATTAAATTATTATATGGTGTAACTGAAAGGTACATTTAGGTTTTTTGTAGCTGGAGGTGGTGGAAACGAGAAACGTAAAACGGGGAAGAAAAGCCTCCCGGGTTGGTAACATCGCATTGAATGATTGATGGTCGAATCGTCAATGAACATTGTCCGTGCTCTCTGTCCTGTAATATTAAATAATAGGAATATTGTGGTTTTATGAAATCAAATTAAATTACATTTATTTATCATAAATGTGTTTATAAAGAATAGTTTTTGCATAGATACCTACCCACCTTAAAAATAACACATGGATAGAGAAATTGGAATGAAATGGTGATCAGTTCATCAAATAAATACTATACTAATAAAACGCAAGGAAACGTCAGAAAATATGAACTCAATTGGGAGTGAAACGCCTCAACTATTTCTCCAAGATATCCGTATTAGTTCCCAAATAGAAATACACACCGAAAAATATAATTGAGCACTTGTAGGAAAATTTTACTTACATGAAGGATGTGAATACATTTACAGGAAAATGAACGCGCTAGTGAACATTAACGTAATAAAATTCGCCCAATAACCATCATAACTACTACACAAATGTGTTCGTACCGAACGAACAAAACATCAATTATTTATTGAGCTAGATTGGAAAATAACTTATAACTAACTATGCATAGTAACGCAGTTTACCTCATGAATAAAATATTTTCTCAGTATTAAATATCCATGCGAGGCGTAGGTGGTATATTAATTATTCCCTAGTTTGAACATTTGCGAAAACAAATAATATTTTCGGTTAGTTACAAGGTTATATCTTCATTAAAGGCTAACATTGTAAATGGTGTCCTATTAGTGTACTAAAAGTATATTTTCGTAACTAAAAGTATGAGGGATGCAATAATAATTAGCTACTGATTTTAGAGCTGCAGCTAGGACACTTAAAAATGCAGTAAACGTATCTTTTAATGCAGTAACCTGGACAGCCACTGACAATAAAACAACATTTTATGGTTGACGTTAAGCTTGTTTGAGCCAACCTTTTCTCAAATTCGTTTTGCACAGCCAGGGTACGAAACTATCTGCTGGCGAGTGTCTTTCCTCATAACTTCAACCTGGGAGTCTTCAAATGTATTTCAAATGAGCACAATAGCTCTGCAATGGTCCGCAAAATGGCCGGTATGGTACCTCGCTGAGCGTGGTTTTGCGAGATGAGGTGGATTTGACTTTTTTGAGCACCTTTGGTCTTTGGACACAGCCATACCCACACACACATTTTTTATATATCAAAACTTACAAAATAACCACATCAATATGATACACTAGCTGCGGTACCCGGCTCCGCTCGGGTTAGTGTCGGCTAAATTATCTCATGGATAAAAAGTAGCCCACATGACTGGTCCAAAATAGGGTCAAACTGGTCCAGGACAATGTATCCATGTACCAAATTTAATCAAGATCGTTCGAGCCGAAATAGCATGATTCAGCCCCGATTGCACGAAGAGACGGCCGAGTTAATCAATGTTCAAACACGTCACTTTTAGTGATCCGCATAGAGTTCCTTCCATACTGTCCACACAAAGTGACGTGTTTGATCATACTTTGACGTTGATTTTGATTTTTTGTCCTTTCGTGCACTCGGCCCTTAATGAGAAACATCCAATAATTCCCATTTAGAGCTTCGTTGACGTTTGGTGGCTATTTAAAAAAAAAACATTTGCCGCGAGAACCTTTCTGCACTTTCACTGCTACATTGCTTACCTAGTAAGTAACGTGTAACGTAGGTAAGTTTTGCGTGGACTCCAACCCACAGCCAGCCTCAACATCGAAAACAGTAACCCATCTCGAACCTGACTGCTCCCAGAGATGCTATACATTGATAAAATACGCATATAAATCAGGTAAGTGGTTCGCATGTTATAAGACTTTAAGACTCACTACTTACCCTTCTGGTAATGAAGCGTTATATTATGTAATCTATAAGTTTTTAGTAGAATCAGGCTAGACGTAGATACAATGCACATCTAAATCGAGTAATTGGTTCTCAAGGATTTTATTCTGTTGGTCGCTCCTCCGGCGATTTAGCGTGATTCCAAGTAGTCCTAAAGTTGCAGGAAATACCAAGCCGTACTTCAGTAAAAGTAAGCGCTGCCGCCGCAAAGCCGAGCCGTGCATAGCATTGCAGTTTGTATGACAGCCCCATCTTAGCGTAAGCGGAACTGAATTCTATTTAGCCAATCCTAATTCCCGGGTAGTTAAATGTACATGTACTAAGTTTTACAAATCGCTAGTGCCTTGAAAATTCGCCAAACGGACACCAAACAGTCACGACGTCTGCCCTCCCCCCGCCGCCGCTCCCCGCCACCGCCCCCGGCTCCTCTCCCCCTAGTGTGAAGTATCGCTACCGGCATCGTTTTCGCAGCCCCGTGAAAGTTCTAAAGCCCATGGGCACATAAATTGTAGCCTATGTGTTATTCTGATGTATAAGCTATATTATTGTAAAGTTTCATTAGAATCCATTCAGTAGTTTTTACGTGAAAGAGTAACAAACATCCATCCATCCATCCATCCATCCATCCATCCATCCATCCATCCATTATTACAAACTTTCCCCTTTATATTATTTATTATTAGATATTTGAGGTTTTTTAGATTCCTCTTAATCAAACTTCTATGGTCTCTGGGCTCTATGGGAGTGTTAACTGTCGACCTTTGGCACCGTCACATTGAATGAAAAGATGTTCAAAATGACGATGGAAGTTTTGTTTGTTGCCTATAGGATATTTGCTTATTTACTTAATGTGCTTATTTAATCCTCCAGACTCACCCCTGCAATTGTGTGCGCATTATAATGAACTTGTTGGAAGCTTACCAGCTAATGATTACATTTTATAGTCACAAACTGGGGTGTAGATGATTGTGTGCGAAATAGATAAGATAGAATTGTCAGATAAATAAGAGTCGTATTTCGTCTGATGAATATATTATATATTTCTGGCCCTTCAAAATAATATAATAGTTTAATTTCAGCAAAAACGCTTATAGTCTAATCGGATCGTGTTATACTCGTAATTATGTATCAAATCAGAGAAGAGAGAATGACCACTATTTGGAAGCGAGAGATTAATTTAATATCTGATATCTTATATTGGAGAGGAAATCAAACGCCCCGCATTTGTTTTCGCAATTAGGTGAAATAGATTTTTTATTTTGATCACACATTTTGTTATACGGGTGGAAAAAAAATCGTCAGTCACATACATTTTTGTTGAAATAGATAAAAAGGAAGGATATATGCCATCTAGCGCGTTTACTATGAGACCCGCTGTCTGCAATTTTCAAAAACTACTAACCCAACATAAACGTACATGCCACATGCAAACATTCAAAGTCGTATTAGAGGGTTTGTATGGGTTGGGACTGACTTGAAAAACGCTGTTTTAGAGCACATTCGCGCACGGTGGTAATGTTTCAACTGTGTGACATACTACGCGCCGCCTCCGGATTTCCATACAATTATATGGTCACTTTTACCATACGGCGAGGACGCGATATCAAGCTAATGCCACTTCTCCTTCCTATCTCTTCAGTGATTCCTACTAGTGTCCGACCGAAACTGGTTTACCGGCCGAAACCAAAACCGAATAATCGGCCGTGGCTTAAGTTTGGGCCGAAACCGAAACCGAAACTCACGTGGTCAAGTATAAAAATACTGAAATTTGGTGCATTTTACCCATTATTCTGTATTATTTAGGAAATGAAATGGAAACACAGTATATTAAGTTTGTTGTAATCATTTATTTAATGCTAGCTGCGGTACCCGGCTCCGCTCGGGTTAGTGTCGGCTAAATTATTTCATGGATAAAAAGTAGCCCACATGGCTGATCCAAAATAGGGTCAAACTGGTCCAGGACATTGTATCCTTCTACCAAATTTCATCAAGATCGTTCGAGCCGAAATAGCATGATTTAATGAGAAACATCCAATAATTCCCATTTAAAGCTTCATTGACATTGGGTGGCTATTTAAAAAAAAAATCATTTGCCGCCAGAACCTTTCTGCACCTAGTTAGTAAGAAATGTTTAAAACGTAGGTAAGTTTTGCGTGGACTTCAACCCCCAGCCAGCCTCAAGTACGAAAACAGTAACCCATCTCGAACCTGACTGCTCCCAGAGATGCTATACATTGATAAAATACGCACATAAATCGGGTAAGTGGTTCGCAAGTTATAAGAATTTAACACTCACTACTCACCCTTCTATTAATGAAGCGTTATATTATGTAACCTAAAAGTTTTGAGTAGAATCAGGCTAGACGTAGATACAATCCGCATCTAAATCGAGTAACTGGTTCTCAAGGATTTTATTATATTGGTCGCACCTCTGGCGATATAGCGTGATGCCAAGTAGGCCTAAAGTTGCGGGTAATACCAAGCCGTACTTCGGTACAATTAATAAAAGTAAGCGCCGCCGCCCCCCCCCCCCCCATCCAGCCGCCGCCCTCCCGCCGAGCCGTGCAGAGCATTGCAGTTTGCATGACAGCCACATCTTAGCGTAAGGGGAACTGAATTATATTTATCCTATCCTAATTCCCGGGTAGTTAAATGTACGTGTATTAAGTTTCATCTCATGCGGATAGTCGGTTTTAAGAGTTATGGAGAAACATACATAATACATACAGAAATGATTTCTAAAAATCGTCAATTTAATTTTAGTATCATAAATAAAGTCTACAAACGTAATAACTTATAAAACAAAGCAACTTACTCCATGAACAACCCTTACATTATTAGTATAGATTTGGGATTATTATTGCTGTTATGTTATTCACATTAATATAAATGAACTAAAACAACCAAAAAAGGACCGGTTACATACCTACCTAAAGTCTATAATAATTTAAATAAACACGAAGTAATTCTTAATAATTAACAGGTAAGTAACCTATCTATATAATTAAAATAGAAATGAAGTATCTTTTTGTACGTGTAACTCCTAACCAAAACAAAAACTGCCAATAACTAACCTTGGGCATATATTACTTAAAGTACAATGCGTTTTTAACAAATCGCTAGTGCCTTGAAAAGTCGCCAAACGGACACAACTGTCAAGGACGTCTGCCCTCACGCGCCTGCCCGTGTTCGGGTAGCGCAATCAGCGATGAGCGACTTCCCCCCCCCCCTCACCCGCCGCCGTCGGAATGCCCACCCATCCCCCGGCCCCGCCTCCGCCGCCGCTCCCGGCGCCGCCCCTGGCCCCGCTCCCCTTGGTGTGAAGTAGCGCTACCGGCATCGTTTTCGCAGCCCCGTGAAAGTTCAAAAGCCCATGGGCACAATATCTTTATAAATTGTAGCCTATGTCTTATTCTGATGTATAAGCTATATTATTGTAAAGTTTCATTAAAATCCATTCAGTAGTTTTTACGTGAAAGAGTAACAAACATCCATCCATCCATCCATTATTATAAAACTTTCCCCTTTATAATATTTATTAGATAATATAAAAAAATGTTAATAATATTTTTCAGTAATATTTATCAGTTTCGGTTTCGGCAAAGGTTCGGCCAATTTTGGCCGAATCCGAAACTGCCGCCGAAACTTGATTTTTGGCCGAAACTCGGCCGAAACCGAAACCGAACTTTCGGTCGGACACTCATTCCTACACACAAAATGTATGGGGAGAACGAATTTGATTAAGAAAATTGAATCCACCTTTTTGGCTCCAAATTTACGAAGCAATACCTGGTTAAGAGTGTACACACAAAAAGTATGGCGAGAACGAATTCGATTAAGAAAATTTCATACACCTTTTTTGCTCCAAATATACCAAGCAATACCTGGTTAAGACCGTACACTGTTCGAGTGGATCCATACAAAAATGGAAAGCTATTTCCTCCTCCGTTTCTAAAGATATTTGGTTTAAATAATGCCAACAACTTTATCTAATTGGTACGTAGTCATCTATCTATGTTTCAAAATTTCTTCAAAGTTTTTTACATACTTAACATGAATCAGTTTGAATCACGTTCTTGTATGGTGACCCCCTTTCATTTTAATTGATTGTTTTGTTTTTACTTTTTGTCGTTATTGCGGCAACAAAAATATACACTCTTTAAAAATTTCAGCTGTCTACCTGTCACGGTTCATGAGATAGAGCCCTATGACAGACGGATGGACGGACAGCCGAGTCTTAGTAACAGGGTTCCGTTTTACGGAACCCTAAAAAAACTACCTCTCTTCGACAGCAACAGCTGTGGTTAATATATAGAAACAATCTTGCGAAATAATGAGTATACTTAAGAAAGTCGATGTTTATGCAAATAATATTCTCGTATTCTTAACCGTACAACTTCTTCCTAGAAACTTTCATTTTAAAGTTATATTTCACTCTGCCTGAGCCGAGTGGAGGCGGTGCTGCGGCTTGTTATACGTTATATGTTATAACTTAAATTATGACGCGTTTACACTCTTGTTTATAGATTTGAATCGTGTTTGTGTGGTGTACGACTCATATAAGAGGCATCCGACGACGCCTAATAGGCTTTTGAACGGGGACGCATCATAAAGTCCAAAAAGCACAAGGTCCAAAACCCATACCGTCCAAAATACTTACGAATACAGATATTTTTAATTGGGTTAGGTTAGGTTAGGTTAGGTTAGAATATATGCATTTTATAATACATACGAAAAATACATACTTTTGGACATTCTGGGTTTTGGACCTTATGCTTTTTGGACTTTATGAAGGCGACCCTTTTGAACTAACCCTGGGCCTGCGGAAATCATGCCGGTAGTACACATTATCTACATAATACTTTGGTGCTTGTAGGAGAAATGTGGAATGCTCCACACAAGACTAGGCAGTTTTCAGGCGTGTCCCTGGCTCTCCCAGTTTTTTTAGGCGAGCTTGATTCTTCTTAATAAATACCTAAATATGAACGATTTTTTGAAGTCGATTACAGTAAAGCCTTTGGTTGGTAAACATTGAAAAACTGATCTTATAGAACGTACGTTTGCAAAGGTACACATCCCCATTTTGTCCAAAAAACTTGTGTAATTATCGAAATAAAAAATATTTCTAAAAGGACCTTTTTTACCTTTCGAAGCAATTTTTTCTGTTATCTTATTTGAAAAAAATTATTCCTTTCAGCCATAACGAGGTACACGTCCCCCTTGCTGTTAAAAAATCTTCTGAATACAGGAATTTCACAAAATCAGACTAGTTGTTCGGGAAACGAGTGTTCTTGCTGGTTTTTGGAGCGGGGACCGAGCGCGCGAAACGTGCTGAGATTATGGCAGTGGCTAGATACCGCCGCGCGTATTCTTGAATTTACGCTATGGTACATAGGCGCCTGAAGGTCATAAGGTCATAATCCCAATGCGGTCATCAATACGCAGAGTGGCACCCTGGAAGGTCGGAGGTGCAGTGAACGTAGTCCCCTTCTCACTAAATACACACGCATGTAACTTGAGAAGGCTGTGGCTTTAACTGTGTGTGTGTGCAAGTGGACGTGATTAAATTTCAACGTTTTCTGGGATCAATGAAAAGTATGGAGGACTAGTCACTTTTGTGTGCCCCTTGATGTTAAATCGGTTCTATGATGCGGCCAATTATTTCGAAACCTTATTTGGAAATAATTTGAAAACTGCTTAATTTCTGTTTAGTTTTCTTTGCTGTATGGATTTTTTTCTAAAATATGCAGAAAAAGATATTGATTGATGGATGTTATATAAAATAAATAAAACAATCGACAATGATGTTTGAATGAATGAATGAATAAATTCTTTATTGTGCAATAGAAAACAAGTACAATTACAAAAACAATTCGAAACAACAACAAAATTGCACAAAGGCGGACTTATCACTAGGAGTGATTTCTTCCAGTCAACCTTTGGGGTGATGAGGAGAGACAATCTAAAATATCTGTAGGTAGGTACACAATAGCAATTTGAAAGGAAAATAATAAAGCAAATAAAATAAAAATATATACATGTTTTCAAATCTTTGCGAACTATCTTTCACCCACCTGACGTAAACTGTAAAAAAATGAATCAAGCTTATATTTCTAATTCACCGCAAGAAAATGTTATTTGTTCTGAAATGAATTGTGTCTGTCGCTGTACTCACAGAAATTGCCTTAGCATCGCTGGAGACATATTATTTGACACGTTGAAGTCAATGACCTTTAGTGAGTTCAGGATCCGATGTCTAAATTGAAGACGACATCGTTTAATTAATCATTGTCTAATTAATTAGTACACAAGATACCTGAAATGTGTCTACTCCCTAAGTATAGAATAATGTTCTCCACAAGTTGTTCACCCGTATATACCCACATCAGCGGCGCACCGGAAACTTACGGGGAAATTTCATTAATAATTTTCAATTATCTACGCAGATATCTTTACGTATCCCAGTGAGGTTGCTTAAATAATTTCCATCAGACATTTGTTCACTAGTGTTTCTTAAGTATGCGAGCGTACGTACGTACGTAGATACGAGCGTACGTACGTAGATAATAATAAAAAGAAAATAAAAAGGGATTTATAATAACGGCTTATATAAAACGTAATTATAGTCAACTTATTAAATCAAATTTAATCTCGCTAAAATACTCATGTTAAATAAGTAAAATAGAGTGTGAATGATTTTTAGAGAAGATTAATTTAGTTTCTGAGCCACTAGTCTGACTTGTCACCTAAATTGGCTTTTACGCGCAACCGATCGAATATCGTAAATGTATGGAGAAATTAAAGAGGGCGCACATTTGCGAGTCCGAGTATGATTGGACAGCTTCCCGTCAGTCAAACTGAAATACAATATTTTCGTCTGTTCATTGACATTAATGAATTAAAACACAAGTAATAGTACAAAAGTTATCGTTTCACAGTTCACCGTTAACTGAAAGTGTGAAAAGTTGCTCAGCTTGAAAATGTATTAATATTTCATTCATTGTTATTTTTGTAAAAATATATTAGTGCTCTATAGATACTATAAACACTTTTGCAGAGTTGGTCGAGGTGAGAATCCCCCCAGAAACGATATCGCTTTTTTATCTATACTTTATCACCTAGTTCTGTCGGTTAAAAACTAATCCCATGATCGGTTTTTTGTAACTAAAAGGTTAATTATTTTAAAAAACTTTCAGTGACATTTCCTATTACCCATACACATGCATCTCCAATAATACTGGTAATACAGGAAAGTATTTTTTTATCTGACCAGTTTGTTGCGTGACTATAGAAACGGATGGACACATGGATTCTTTGAACAAATGTCATTACATGCATACGCTGCGCTTCAATGCCGGCGTCCGGTCGACGACCGGCAACGTAAACATGGCGGCCGGAACCGGAACTAGCGCGTCCGTCTCCGCTGAAGCCTCACGGACTTCAGACGCTGCGGCATGCGGGTTACGAGCGAGGGCGGAACGGACCACTATAAAGTGCAGTATGTTAGGTCGTCTGTTGTTCGGTCATGCAGTTTATAACTGAAATAACCATTGCGTGTTTAGTACTTATTTTATTTTTAACTACCAGCTATACGTCGAAGTGTCAAATATTGTTCTTTCAAGGAAGTTATTAAATAAATATTTAGGTAATTTTACTGATTACTATGTGCGCGGGGCTGGATGGCTAGCATCACATCTATCTATGTCATGATCGTGTCTCGATATATTGTTTTATGCGATTAACGCTTTTTCCGAATCAAACAAAAATACTCCATACATAGCAAGCAAGCAATATGGGCCAGCTACTATTGGGCCATTCGGGCTAATATTAGGACCCACCCATGGATTCGCTACCGACGTTCAGGAATAGGACTAGAAGTATGGGTCCACGTCCCATTCCGACTAGCATATAGTCGTAAGCTTTTAAAAGGATGGTCCTGGCATGGCCCTAATTCCTTCGGAAATGTGGTGTATTGGGCTAAAATCATAACGGTAGTTGTGTAGTATTAACCATCCATGTCAGGCTGAAAAAAAAAGGCGCGCAAGAACTGGGAACTGGAGTAGTCGAAACCCAAAGCGAGACCAACCTTGCCTTCAGATTAACTAGATAAAACTTATTTTTTTAACAGAATGTTTTTTAATCTAGATAATATACACTATCTTAGTAATAATGACTTTAAGAAGAAAGTTGCAGCAACTCTTTCACCATAAAATTTTAATGTTTGTTTGTGTAATAGTTTATTTTCTTTTTTATTATTTCCTTTTTTTGTACGCCATTTACATGAATTATTATGCCATGTATATTATGTAAACATCAGATATATTTTATCACGATTAACCTGTTTGTTTTTCTTTCTGAAATAATGTTTAGATTATATGTGAAATGCGGTGCTGGGTACATGTCTAGTTAATTAGTAAAAAAATGTCTTTTGTATGTAAATCATGCCTTCGGCTGCCTTCGGAAAGCTTAAATTCGCTCTGAACTCTGACCTTCCTCAAAACTCAAAGATCAAAATATATGACCAGAGCGTCCTCCCGGTTATGACGTACGGTTGTGAAACGTGGACTCTGACGGTCGCCGTTGTTCAGAAGTTGAAAGTTGCCCAGCGAGCAATGGAGCGAGCCATGATGGGAATATCGCTACGGGATATGGTGCGTAACGAGGCAATCCGCCGACGTGCCAGAGTAGTCGATATTGGACACCGGGTGGCTAAGCTCAAGTGGCAGTGGGCTGGCCACGTCAGCCGAAGAGACGACGACCTTTGGAGTAACCGTATTCTACACTGTCGGCCGTGGACAGGAAAACGGAGTGTGGGAAGTCCACCCGCCAGGTGGGACGACGACATCAAGTGCGTCGGCCGAAAGCAGTGGTTCCGTACCGCTGAGAGCCGGGAGGACTGGGGAAAAATTGAAGAGGCGTATGTCCAGCAGTGGACGCAAACACGCTGACTGACTGACTGACTGACATGTAAATCATGTGTGTACATGTTTGTGTTTCCAAATAAACAAATAAATGAACTCAAACAATATTGACAAGACCATTGTAGTGAGTTACGCCTGACGCCTCCTACTCCTCGTATCCGCATGCGATGTCAGGGAGGAGGTGGGAGCGAGTGGGAGCAGCATCTTATTATAAGGAAGTGAAGTGGAATAGAATTCAATTCAGAACCCGCTCATTGTGAACAGCTCCACTCTCAGTAATGAATAAGGGAGACTGCTGGCATTTCGTATGTAACCCGTGAGTGAAATAAGAGTGTAGTATAAAAGCAATTTTACTGCTACCACCTTATCTGATAATGGGTCGTAGGATTGAAAAGGGTGCTCTACGTTTCTGTCATTAAATCTCAATTTAACTACGTTGGGGAGCGTGGAATTACAGACCTTATTTACTGAGCCCGCCCTCGAGTTCTGACTCGTAATTAACGAATACCTTTAAAATGGGAAGAATTACACACTACTTGATTTCAATGCTGCTCTCATTGGAATTCATTCCAGTGCTAATTGATATGTCGAAATGTACGTAGAAAACTGTTGCCGAAAGAATTGTTTCAAATGTTCATAATTTTTAAATTTAATCAGAACTGAATTCACAAGGACAGAATTTTATTCGTTTGATTAATGTAAATTAAATAATTTATTTTGTATTTTAAAATATTAAAGTCAGGCTACAAGTGGCACAAATTTACGTATAGATAACTAGCTGAGGTACCCGGCTCCATTCGGGCAAATGTCGTTAAGGACTCATGTCGGGCTTAATTATTTTCTGGATATTTTATGACTTCCCCGTAAATGCTACATCCCCTATTTCACCCCTTTCGAGTTTAATTTTGGCCACAAAAGGTAGCCTATATCCTTTTCTAAGGTTCTGACTATCTCTTTACCGAAATTCATCACAATTGGTTCAGCGGTTTAGCCGAGAAAACGCAATAGACCGAGTTCCTTTCGCATTAATAACTATAATATGAATATGCGTAACATTTACAGCAAAGTTACAACAAATTAACAAACAAGAAAAACAAGGAATACAACGAATAACAAAAAGTGAAAACAGCTCAAATATTATTTTTTCTCATATAATTCCTGCTCTATTAAAGTAATTTCTAAAGAAGCGTGGATGGTCAAACCTCCAGAGGCGATTTTTATCTTTATGTTCGGGTACTAAGACTGCGAGGTGTTTTTGCGGGCGGAACCTCTTCAGCCGCTAGCGAGTTCAGTTGCGATGACCTCAGCCCTATAACGCCGAGACGCATTTTCAGGCGAGGAAAAAATATTTTCCAGAAAAATAGACACGGTCCGACGCGCCGCCGAATTTTTCCGAAGCAGTTCGGATCCAGTATAAAAATAACAAAGTTATTTTAATATAAACTGACCCTTCTGGGCAGGCGCTCGAAGGGCACTAAGGGAAATTCGGGCGATTTCAAAGTAAGGGCAACAAACGGAAGTCAATAAGGTTTCATTTGGACGTTAGAACGACGAATTCAAAAGTATTTTCATCAGTTTTTAACGCCAATAACGTAAGCAGCTGTATTAGTAGTAACTATGAAAAAACCGCCCAAATGCGAGTCGGACTCGCACACGAACCCTTCGAACCGTTCCATTGTACAAGACTTAACACAAAAAAAAACATGTTTTTTGTATGGCGCCCTCCGTTTTTTTTTATTTTACTTATTTTCTGTTAAGGCGGAAAAATAAATACACACTCTGTGAAATTTCAGCTGCCTTTCTATTAAGGTTCATGAGATACAGCCGGACGAACAGCCAAGGCTTAGTAATCCGTTGGACCCTTTGGGTACGAAACCCTAAAAAGTAATACTCTTCTACCTTAACTGGCCCCAGCTAGCAGATCAATTAACCTCATATAGAATGCCCATATCAAAAGCGCTTCACGCTAAGTGAGCGCAAATGGGTGTTATATGTTATTTTAAATCTAAATTAATAATAATATTTTCAGTCAATCGTACTTAAAGCAATTTGGCAGTGTAGATAACCGATTGATATCAAGAGTTCGTGAGTTGATAGATAATAATATATCGGAAGTATAACAAAAGTAACTTGTAGATGTTTTTTCAGTAAGTTCCTAGTAGAAAGGCAAAGCGTTTGACAATAATATACCCGGTCATTTTTCTCAAATAAAAGGTCCCCGTAAAAATATCATATCAATGCTCGAATAACACAAAATAAACTTTGTACTATCGAGGTAGGCTGGCTTTCAATAAAATGTCGAATACGTTTCGTCACACAAGCCCGTGTCAACAATAGTACTGGGTTCGCAGGAAATATTACTTACAACTTTTCTTTTATTTATGTAAACATGACTTTAGGTACGTTGACCTTTCATTCGATTAATTTCGATATTATCTTTGAAATCGAAAAACATAGTTCATGGGCATGTCATCACTAACTCTACATTCGGCCTACTCAAATAAAGTTCTTAATAATAGATTACTCATTCTGTTACTATACCATATCAAGGGATGAAAAAATATTCTTTACTTTTTAATTTTGTGTATTTAATGGATACGAAATTACCGTTAAACTCGTTGATTTGGGGTGATCTAACGACATCACCATTAAATAAATTAAAATCTGTTTTAGAAAATTATTTGAAAATATTTTTGATCGTGACATTCGTCGAAAGCAGGATTCGAACCTGCGACCTTTGTCCACTAATCTGACAGCTGAGCTACCCCGTCCATTACGCCAGTCAACGGATTTCTCAATTATATTAGAATCGAATCACTAGAAATAGAATTTTCTGATTACCGACGCATGACGCCTTCACCTAAGCCGTCACTAGCACGTCACGTCACGTCACGATTCAATCCGCAAATATCTCCGGCCACGCTAAGCCCCACTTCACCTACTGCGAACCCGTGGATAAACCTCGGCTGCTACAAACCCCCTGGCACCATAAACCCCGTTTCAGTATGAAATCGCCCTGCAAATCCAGCGACGATAACGCTCGCCTCTGTTGGACTTACCGAGTCGTTGTAGACGAACCCTGTTATTCGAACGAAACAGGATCGGCAGAAGTCATCGATTTCTTGAGTACTTAAAAAAACTATAAAAATGTATAGTTATAAAAAATGTTCGCCCGTGTGCACACATTTGATTTTTGACATGTCCGAGTGTAGGTTTCCTATTATGAAGTATGGTCCAAACGTTAACCAGGTATTTCTAGGCATATTTGGAGCAAGAAGGCAGATAACATATTATTGTACGACTTAAAAAAATCGTCGTGGAAAAATGTATGGGGAGGGCAAACTTTTACAAACAAAATACAACAAAATTTTACTGACGTAAAAGCAACCAACGCATCTGACAGGTTCGTGAGGGTGAAGAGGATGGCGCAAGAAGTCAAAGCGGACAACGTAATACCTGATATTGAAGGTGTTTTCATATAAGGTCGACATTTTTTTATTTTTTATTAATTAACCACTCGATGAATACTGGATCTAAGAAAACATTGTTTTATCTTTGTGCTAAGGTCAGGGATCTTTAATCTATCGATTAAGTTTTCAGTGTAATATTTTCAATGTATTTATTATTCGTGATTATGTGTTTGTTAATATTTTTAAAAAAATTACAGCCTGTCAATATCCCCAGATCTAGTTTCCGTAAACCCAGTTAAGCCGCTTTCGAGAAACGTCCGGACTTTCGATTCAAACGTAGGTTTCCAGAGTTCAACCGCAAACTATTTTCAATACGGTATGTTTTCGGTCGTTATTTAGAATTTCCTGTTAGGTTCAGCACGCGCCCGCCGGAAAATCGAGCATACGCCGCGAAAACATTCGGGCGGACTGCAGCTCGGTCGCCGATAAAACTGCAACGTTGCAGCGGTCGGAGGTCGTAATATCCGCCGATTGAAACGCAAGCCTTGGACCGAGAGTTATACGAACAGCCGTGTGATATACTAAACCAAATCATAGAGCGCATAAATACTTTGCTGATGGATTGATAAGATAAAACCTAACGAATTCGGTACAAGTATAGATAGGGGTTGTCAAGAATGTATGTAAGCGAGCCAAGTAAACGATGAAGTGCCAATGTGTACAGAAATAATAATTCAAGAGTGCCTTCATGGTCAAATCTGAAACTATAAGAAATAGCGAAAGACTCAAAGGAGTCATGGAGCCAATTTAGATAAAAACAATAACTGCATTATTAGAACTTTGACAAATTTTTTTTCTAGCCGGTAATCTTTGTTTTTTTTATTTTGAGAGAAATAACACACCTGTGTACCAGCCAATAGCGACGTTTGCAGGAACTATTTCGCTTAAGAAATGTTAAACGAGAAACTAAAGGAAACTTTTGATTTTTAATAAACCGATTCATAGAGAAAAAAAACTCATGTAGTTAAGTATTTCATTTTAACTATTATTTTTTTGTAAATTTTTTCCTCACTGTAACCATGTGTTCTTAAGTGCTACATGAATTAAAATAAAACACTGTATATATTTATAGTTTTTAAAGCATTCTATTTTGAAACTAATTTCATTAACTTAATTAGTAGCCGACATATTTTACTTTTCAAAGTAATGTATGCACATACTGAATAAAAGTGCGAATTATGCCTACGATAGGCATTATTCGAACTTTAAGACAAAAGTGTGTTTTTCGATACTACTTGAAAACGCCTTTGCGAAAATCCGCCATTCCTGGACCAGCAGAGCGAACTGTTTCAGCATAAAATGTAGATGCAGTCATGCAATATGTTGCGACCGCCCTGCATCTTTCTTCCGCGTCGGTGCATTACCAGGATTACGTGCCGCTGTGTACGTTCAATCTATTCGACGCTCACGTGTGCTACGAGAATATTCCGAGCGCCAGTGCTCTCGAGAGCACTCGAGTGATTCCGGTTGCTGCGTTGCAAAAACGCGCCAAAGAGTATGTTAATCAATATGAGACCTGAGTCCCGTAAAATGTCTATGAATGCGGTCATAGTTTATTAAAATCATTCCTTAATTAAATCATCTGGCTTTTATCACCTGAATAATTAAAATTAGAATACCTATTAAGTTAGAATAAAATGCCATTATGGTGGCCAAGAGTTTGCTCATCACCATTGTAGATGAAATGTTCTTTGTGAGCAGTAGTAATCTATCAAATACTGTAAACTAGTTTGCAAGTATCAAAGAAAAAATAAATATGATGTTAACCTGGCGAGGTACATAATCGAACCGGCAGAAAAAGAAAAACATTTTGACGAATCTGATTGTGTTGTTTACATTTAATTGAGAATAACATCATGAAAGTAATATGTACCTCAATAGGCATTCGTGTAGTGTTTAAAACATGTGACAGGTTGTGTTTGATTCAAAACATCCTGAAAATAATGTATTAAAAAAAGTAGGTTGATATTTTTCTATCTAGTCCGCTGTACTGAGTGCTGTAATTGTTTGAAATGATATATTCTTTGTCACAGGGTAAACAATGCAGCACCAACGCTAACTGAATCAAACAAATTCAAGACGGTTGGAAATTGAAATGTCTTGCGCGGTGGCTACTACCCTCTATTATACCGCGCCAAAACAACGTTTAAGATAATAATTTTATTCAATTATTACTAAAAGAGGCAAAAATCTATCAAAACAATATTTTGGGTACCACATACATGCATTGCGTAGTGCAAAAACTACAGTTGATCTCCATGTAAGGTATACCCAAGTAGGTTAGAGGGCTAAATAATACGATGTTCTCCACACTTCTTTAAATTATTTTTTGTAAGTATAAAATGGTTTAAACATGTTACAATTGCTTGCATTACATGCAACATGTTATTTTAAAATTGGGGTATACGCTTCACAATCGTAGAAATAATATAGGGCAGGACCTTTGACAATATTAAACCACCGTCTTCTAACTTAATTAAATTATTAAGTTTATTAAGTGTGTGAAGAAATAGAATAAGTATTATAAACATTGGATTTCGTTATAAAGTTACTTGGTTTTTTATTTTATACAAACTTGCAAATTACACTAAATTAGGATGTAGTTCGTCATCTAGCTCGATGAAAATATGTATTGTTTTAGCAATGACAAAACCATTATGCTAATTCTTAATCATTCTATTCGTGTTTATGACCAACTGTCGTCACAGAATTACGTAACCTTTGTTTTATCTAAAGCTAGCTAAAGTTTACTTGAAATTTTATAACTACTGAGCTGAGCTCGTTAAGAATAAATGTAAATTTAGTTTCACTTTCATTATGATGAATTATGTTTTATTTAAATAGATGTGACCCCGAAAACTACGCATATGTATGTATAACAGGTCTTAGCACTTCAAATAAATTGTAGCAAAGTATTTCCATTACAAACATTCGAGTCCCCACATTCCACAGATTGCTGAATTTCATTTGCGAGCGGGTTCTCTTTGAAAAATTATCATATTGGTCTATAATGGTAGGAATTTTCATTTCGCGTTTTGGTGATTACGTACAGCTTTGTACATTTTACATTTCCCGAAATAGCCTACAAGTGAATTTTCCTCAGAAATTTCTTTGACTCATAAACTAGCTTGTAGCATAATAACTCCACTGATATGGAAATTGAATGTTATAAATATTTGGCTGTGTTATTGCAGACGAGACCAAAATCTTTTTACTAAGAAATTCACAAAAACACCCTCCATTTCTGTTTCGGGGCGGTTTAACACGACGTTACAGAAAACCCACATGAGCTGTTGATGAGCATAAAGATACCCTGAAATGAAATATATCAAATTGAAACTTCGCTCGCACCGCGGTTTATGTACTGAAATCGTAGGAGACAGTTGTGTAAGTTTGTTCCACTGAACTAAATCCTATCGAACATGTCTCTACTCCGCACAATTCCCGCAAGCTACCGGTGAAATCGTCTCATGTCCTTACAGCCAGTATGGAAGAACGAATAAAAGAGATAGAGTGGAAAGATTGTGAAAATACACACATCTACAGATTTTAAAATATCCAAATCAAGATATTAAATTGAGAAGTATCGACTATAGCAAGATTTCAAGCGATTATTGTCATAAACTAACCTAACTAAATTGGAATGGAACATTGATTTTGGAATGAAACCAGCCGAACCTAACCTTACACATAAAATTATTATGCCTAGATCTTCTTTAACAGTGTCACATGGGTCGAAAAGTATAATTAACTTTAGTCTTACTTATAAGACAGTAAAAACTTAAAGAGCGTGAAAAAATATAATGCCACGAGACAGCCATGTCGGTTGCCCTAGTAAGTAGCCTATCCGCGGGGTGTCGGAAATTGTGAAACAAAGCGAAAGGAGCCACGTCGCCATCCTTGCGGGCGAAGCCATCTTGCGGGAGGGCTGGCAACCTAGCACCTACTGCTGGGACCAGCCCCAAATTAGTGCCAACCACTCATTTTCATGCCTTAATGTTTTAGTTGCAGGGTTGACTGGAACAAATCAAATGCTTGTCATAATTGTGCATTTGCGATAACGTTGCATAATAAAAATATGTATTCATCTCACACAGTACTATACAGTGTTACATCGACCGATAACATTTTTTTAGGGTAAGTGGGCTGATTTGCAAGGCTTTGACCCATCATATGTCACGTGGCATCGACACACGTTTTTTTTTATTTTTTAAACGTATCCGAATTTTACACCCTTGTAACTTTTGTATCATTGTTTCAGCACAAAAATGCTGCATACGATGCATCTTCGTTCTAGAGAAAATATAATATAGACTATTATAAGTATTCTCTTAAAAAGTTCGCTAATTTACACCATTATATCGTGACAAACATATTCTATCGACTAATAAGTTATCTTCTATACTCTGGTCATTGTAATAAATAAAATATGTGGAACATAGCCAATAAGCGCGCTCAAATGCGGATTTCGGCCAGTTTTATATGGGGATTCGCGCGCGTCACAACCCGAACAGGGCATCAAACAAATATACATGTGGATAAAAACGCATAAGAACTAAGATCGAAACAAAAAGTTCTCAATTTCGCAATTACTGATAATTTTTTTTGGTAACATTTGCCGCTTCTGAAAGCCTTAAGGTGGGCCATCCCGCTCAACTCCCCATACAAACGGGGAAAGAAGATCACGCCCATATTTCTTGTCAGAGATCCCAAATTTTCGACTAGATGTCTGATGACCGTTGACATTGTAAAATTGTGTTTGGTTTCTAAGTTATAAGGTCCGAAAGTTCGAATTTTTCGCGTTTTTTATTCAATATCTTTGGAGGTGGATTACGCAATGATAAAGTAAGAACATCTTAAAAAGATTAGTCATCAGACATAGCCTGTTTCATAAAAATGTATAATCAATTTAGTTTTTGTTAGATTTTTGACTACAGCGGTCGTGGTTTACTTTTAGCTATAAGTCGTTTTATAATTAAATTTTTCTTAAATCTTACCAAATCATACACTATGCACATTGTCTTTTTTTGGGCATGTTGCATCTTCCTCATCACGGAGCCTGTTTTTTTCTTTGAAACAGAGAAGGTCCCAGAGCGCAACAGCACGGTTTTGTACCGTGCCCGCGAATGAGTTAGTCCCGCCGGGTTGGGTCACCTTAAGAATAAATAAATTAATTTGTAATGAACACAGATAAGAAGTTCCAACGTTGTTAAGCATTTACTTTGACAGTTATCGCCAGCGGCAGCTAATTATAGGCGGGTGTCCTTCCGATGCACGACGACTTGCCAGGACTCTTGTTGTGACCTCAGAATGTGATAAGGAGCCAGGTTTTCCTTATCTCTCAGTTGCGCAAGGCATGACCTAGGACAAGGCGATACAATTAGCAAGAACGATCATGACAATGGGGAACAAAGCTGTTTATGTATCACCACGCGGTGATCGACTCGACTTCAATGCTGTCAGATCTAATCACCACCCAAAGAATTTTCAAGTTGACGTAATTGTCCTCACAGTCACAAAATAAATAAAACAAAAAAAAACATTCCCATGTTACTGTGAAATTCTATTGTAATTTAATTACAGTAGGAAACAGTCCAAAGTATACTGTAACTATAATTCGCGAGGTAAGGATGTTCCTACTGACGTTTTGAGTCGGGATGAAGTCAAGTAATAAAAGTATGCTAAACATTAATTAATATACACTAATGATGCACAAAGTACAAACTGAAATACTTGATAAAAAAACCGTCCACGTTGTGGCAACCCTCACTTATTGGAAGCAGCTTACGTAGCGCCTCAGAATGGCTGAGAATTCAGTTTATCGTGGCAACACTGTTGGTAGTTATTATTCTGTGCTGTAGGTTACGACATCACACTTCGATACCAGTACATACACGTATAAGTTTTTCTTTTCTGCTTTCACATTAATTGTTTCACTCCTGCTTGGTGCAGCGCACATGTTGAGTACTTATTTTAATCAATTCATTTACAATGTTTATGCTTGTTTTTTTTTTATGTACATGGCTGGTATTAGCCTCAACTCTCATGATATTAGCCCGACACAGCGCATCTCCGAAGGAATTAGGGGCCATCCTAGGACCTCCCCTTTATGAGCACGGCAACATTGAATCGGATGGAAGACGCTGATCAGTTTTAGGGTTCCGTACGCAAAGGGTGAAAACGGAACCCTATTATAAGCCTCCACCGTCCGTCCGTCCGTACGTCCGTCTCTCATAGGCCTTTATCTCTTGAACCGTAATAGGTAGGCAACTGATATTGTCACAGAGTGTGTATTTATTTTGCCGCTATAACAACAAATAGGCAAAATAAAAAAATCATAAAAATAACTGCAACACAAAAAACCTGTTTTTTTTTGTGTTAAATCTTGTACGATGGTACGGAACCCTTCGTGTGCAAGTCCGACTCGCACTTGGCCGGTTTTTTCATTGCCGTTTCGACTATTTTTGCATGCAATAAGATGGTACCAACCCAGGCGGGCTCAACCCTTTGAAATTATAAATAGTACAGGAAGGGACCCACAGTTTTACATGGATCCCGAATCATGGAACAGCTCGCATTTGTAACGATCCAATCTCCCACTAATCCACTCATCCCACTCAGATATCGAAATAAAGTGATGCATGAACGGGGCGGGAATTTGCACCCATGATCCCTGGCATGCAACTACAAATAGGTAGTGGATTAATTTCTCATAGTCTATGTACATCATCTTAACGGTTTCTTGGATACTAAATGCCTAGTTTAATCCGTAATGTATCTCAGAAGCGAAATATTTAGTTATGTGCGGATTCCAAGAATATATCTCAATCTTAGATTCCGAGAAGCGGTTAAAGTGAAGTATATACCTACATAACTTATTTACGTAGCCACTCTCATCACAATATAATAATATTCTTTCTTTGAGATGAAAAACATTTCTTGAAAAAATGTTCCCCTCCTGAAATTATTTCGTCGATGCAATCATTCCGCTGTCTGCCCACTTGCATCTGAAAACAACTGATCCGATTTTGATTCGGTTAGTATGCTACTTACCATCACGCCAAATTACCTGAGGGGTGCACACTCGGGTCAAATATGAAGGAAGTCGAGGGAACTTGACTTTTTCCGTCGGACGCAGACGGATCCACTAGAGTCTGGCCAACCATTTATTTTACTTTTGCCATTTCGAGTACTCGAGTGATGTCCTTATGCGTTACCGATTCGATTTCTTTTAACAATCGAAGCTTTAGTCGATTGAACACATTGATTTTATGTTTGCTCAAAAAATCACAAAAAACTACGACCTGCAATTATTGAATTGTTTGTCCGTGGTTTCCTGTCAATAATTATGGAACTTCATAGGCACGCCTATCATTATAACGTCATCATATCATATTTAAAAATAGAAACAAAAAGAGCCTAGAACGGCTTAGAGGGCGCAAGAGGCGCCAAGAAGACCGAGTCACCCCCTACTCAGATAATTCAATATAGAAGCCCTTACTTACCTTTCCCCCGGCGTCACCCGCCCCGGGAGCGGCGAAATAGAAAAGGGAATAAAAGTTTTCTAGCTGTTCGTGGGACTCGGGAGATTACCGCAACGGAGGCGGTAACCGAGGGAGAAACAACTGCAAAAAATACAATGTAACTTTGGAAAAAACACCTTTGTTCCTACGAGCACGTTGATACGTTTTTCTTTTAATATAAAACATCACTGTGTCAGCTTCAACAGAATGGATAGCGTTTGGAGACATTATGTTATCTATACTAATAATAAATCTGTAAGGGGTGTTCATGGAGTAAGCTGCTTTGTTTTCTAAGATACTTCGTTTGTAAACTTTATGTATGATACTAAGACTATATTGATGATTTTTTAGAAATCAGTTCTGTATGTATGTATGTATGTATGTTCCTCCATAACTCTTAAACCGATCATCCGAATTCGATGAAACTTACTTACTTATATGGAAATACACGGGACACAGGATAGGCTATATATACATTAGTTCCGCTTACGTTTAGATGTAGCTATCATACAAACCGAAATGCCCCGAGGCGGCGGCTTGGGGGGTAATCACTATCTGCCTTTATTTCTTCGTTTACTTCTTCTAAGATACGCAACGGACTCTTTGATACGGTTTTCATTAATATAAGGAGCGATCAACGAGCAAGGATTGCGTGTGTAATTTTTTATATTTAATACAAACCTTAACAGAAAAATTAAAACTTTGTACTTGAAAATTGTAGGGGTTAAAAAGGCCTACAGAAAGTTCCACGATATCATGTAGAGCGATAACTTCGAACCACTCGCCCGATTAATTTGCGTATTTTATCAACGTATAGCAACTCTGGGCGCAGTCAGATTCCGGATGGGTTACCGTTTTCGATGTTGAACGTGGCTGTGGTTCGTATTCCTCATAAACTTTGTAAAAGTAAGGAAGGTGGTAGGGTTAATCCCGCCTTTGTTGGTTTTGTATCAATTTCTATGTAGCAGTGCCAGTGCAGTGAGGGTCTGGCGGCACATGTTTTTAAAATTCGCTCCCAAATGTTTACGAAGCTCTAAATGGGAATATGTCGATGTTTAACATTAAATCATGCCATATAGGTCCAAACGATTTTGATTAAATTTGGTAGATGGTATTATCTTTACAAACATCTCATCATTTTTGTTAGAATCTTCGCACATTTACGTTTTGAGCCTTTCTTCTCGCTCAACTCCCCATACGAACGTGGAAAGGAAACCTTGCGCACATTTCTGGTCGGAGATGCAAAATTATACTCAAAACAGCTTTATTCTAACAAACTATATGTAAAATGATCATTATTGGCATCGTAAAATTATATATGGTTCTAAGTTTTATAACTTCCAAAAATTCGAAATTTTCGCGCGTTTCAAACAAGTTTGGTCGTGGATTATTCAAGATAAAATAAAAAATTACAAAAACCTTACCCGTAAAACCAAGCTTGTTCCATGATGATTCAACATCAATTTAGTTTTTGTTTGATTTTTGACTACAGCGTCCGTGATTTACTTTTAGCCGACTCATAGGTTTGTAATGCATTTTTTTGTGGATGGTAGCATCCTTCTCATCACGAAGACTGTCTTTTTCTTTATCTTTAAAACCGAGACAGTGCCAGAGCGCAACAGAACGATTTTGTGCTATGCCCGCGAATGAGTTAGTCCCGTCGATATTTGGATAAGGAAGCCGAGAAAAGCGAGTGAAAAATAAAAATTGCGACCACTTGACAGAGACAAAGGGCGGAGCCATCGAAGTGGTCAGGATGTAAGGACGTTGTCTCAGGACCCTCGGCAAACAATGTTTTTGGGGCGGAAGAGCCCTCAGAGCGCGGCCACTCTCCGTAACCCTAGACCCTCCAAACAAAGGGACTAGCCAGGCATCGTCGGTCGCGGGGAGGAAGCAACGACTCGACTCGACAAACGGTGATAAAATCCACGTGAGTTAGCTCGATGTGACAGACTATTCGCCGCTAAAAACGATAGTGCATGGCAGACATTCGTCTATGTAGATAGCGCCACGATGGTTCTTAGCTATTTCTGCTATAACTCCCAAACGTTTGAAGTAACAAAAGATGAATGTAGTGGCGAGCACATTAAGTACTCTTTAATTTCACTTCCGAGTCTCTCGCGAGCTGTCATCCGGTAAATAGAAACAGTAGGAATTATTTTTCTACTTATAGTTTGAAATTTCTCATGCGAGAACTTCCACAGTGCATGCACTCTTGAAGATGCCGTTGGTGAGTTTATGCTCTATGCAGTTTATACCTACTGGCTGTTAATACCTACATTTTATATTCAACCTTCTTAATTTATCCTGTTTTGATTGTACGCTTTTTGGAGAACTTTAAAAAAATTAGGAAATCCACAGCAAAATTAACTTAATTTACACGTTAAAGGGTTTGAAGCAGCGCTGGACTTGCCAATAGGCAGTTAGTATAGGGCCGCGGCCCAGGAGCAGCAGACGTAAAGGCCGCGGCTTAGGGGCGGCAGATTTCCATTTTGCTTCTATGTATTAAAGTGCAAAACTATAAGTCCAGAAGCCTGAGTCCGCTAATAAATAACTCCACTTTTGAGCGTTAGCGTCACACAATATTGTACCAATTTTTTTGTTATCTCGTAACGCTAACGGTTTGAAGGCTTTTTTTGCATCATATATCTTCGGTCAATGGCCAGAGAAATTTTAGGTTCGAATTTAAATTATTTGCAAAACAACATCGCTGCAATGAGTACAGGGTATAACCTCAAAATAAGATGTAACGCCAAAACTTCTTTGAATATAATTTCTGATTATGTATTCCCGCCTCCAATCCAACCCAATTCGTGCTAGCATAACACAAACCTATTCCAATATCGGTACGGTACGGTAGGTACGAATCTATCCGACGGTTATGGGCCCGGAGAATCGAACTCAATCGTGAATTAAGTACGCAAGTAACTAGGCTTCCGTAATTTTAAGCCTCAGTGGTTTTATTTATATATTTAGTTCATAAATATTTTCGAGCACCCAAATAAATATACAGTTTATGGCATTGACCGCCCATGTAATTCTTGTGTATTTCGCAATGATTTCTCACTATAGGAAAACATCTTTTCAGGGTTCCGTACCCAAAGGGTGAACACGGAACCCTATTACTAAGCCTCCGCTGTCCGTCTGTCCGTCCAACCGTCTGTCACAGGGCTGTATCTCATGAACCGTAATAGGTAGGCAGCTGAAATTTCACGGAGTGTGTATTTATTTTGCCGCTATAAAAACAAATAGTTAAAATAATAATATTATGTTAAAGGGGTATGAAAGTTAAAGGGGGGGCCCATACAAAAAACATGATTTATTGTGTTAAATCTTGTATGATGGTACGGAACCCTTCGTGTGCAAGTCCGACTCGCACTTGGCCGGTTTTTTACAAGTACTGACTAACCTAAAAATAAATAGAAAACAAAAAAGAACAAATAATACTGAGAAGATATGTGCGGGTAATTTACTAAAATATTAAAAAGAAAAGACAAAAGGATTAAGTTCAATATAAAATTATGTGAATGTATACATATAATATATATATAATTTTGATTTATAGTGATGATATAAATCAAAATTACATGTTTTCTACATATATATGGAGCAAGTGATGATATTTACACATGAAATAAAATATCGGTTAAATTTCATTTCATTTTAATTTTTATTCCAATGGCCACCGTGTCGGTTGCTCTATTGGTAAGTATGCACTCTTTTGCCACCGCGTCGTGACTGTTGACGGCAATCGTTACCGTCGATGGACGTTATGGCAAGAATTAGACGAAATGGGGAAGAAAACTCAAAGCTTATTGTAGATGATGAGCGACCTCACCTTAAAAACTGTAATACTGTCATTCCTGTCAAGTTTGATTTACGAGTTTTTACCATGGAGGTGAAGAAATAATTATTTCTTCACCTCCATGGTTTTTACATAAAAAATGTGCTCCTTGCCATGACGCAGTAAGAATAAGGTTTAGAGGAAACGAAGAGTTTTATTTGCATTCAAACAAATATAAATGTCATTGATCAGCACAAAGTATGAAACAAAATATTATCTGTTATGTTTTTTTGATATTTTCTCTCCCACTACTTCTTATTATTTACATAATTAAGAACAATTTATTTTCGGAATAACATGGAGAAAATTGACTCATTTAAATTACATAGATTGAGTAAAAAAAATCTTTAAATCTATTTTGGTTTATTTTGTAGTGTATCTGACAGCTTTGACAGATATTTTAGGTGAGCTCGCTGGGCGCCACCTGTCGTGATAAATGAGCAGTTTTCTTCCCCATTGACTTATTGAAATGAGATGTGGTTTTAAATGGCGCCATCTGTCACGCCGCACGTGAAACAAAGACGTGGTTACAAACCAAGTTTTCCAGGTCGTGTCATCTCTGGTATTGGAGACAAAAACTTTCCGCCAAGAAACTTTTTTCTCTGGGTTTGTTTGAAAAGAAAGGAAACAACTAAGGAAAATAGGACCATTTCATTGTCGTCATGAATACCTCCATTTTTTCCACCACACTCCCGAATGAATTAGGTGCCATGCCAGGTCCTTCCCTTTATGAGCACTACTACATTGAACTGGATGGAAAACACGGACAATTTTCCATTGCCGCTTCGACTATCCCTTTGTGGACGGCCAGCCTCCACACTCAAAACATGATATATAAATACAACAAAGTAGCATCCTATAGGCATATGAAAGTTGCGTCGCGATGCCGCTTAGCGACAAGTAAAAATAATACTTTTGTTTTACGCACATCTGACTAAACATAAAATCAAGGTCATCGCAGGCTGAGGGGCGACGGGAGGGTCTGAGGTATGACCCTGAGCGACTGCGCAGGTACAACGTTCGAAAGTACTCGAATAATGCTCTGCTTAGCGACAGGTAAATAATAATAAAATAATAAGAACACGACTCACGCGCCCAAGGCCAACGCCGGGCGAGGGGTGGAGAGCGGGTACAGAGGGGAGCCGGGAGGAAAGATGAGCGGGGGAGAGGGGAGAGTGCGCATGACCACTCGAAAAATGGCGGGATTCCAAGGGAGGGGCGAGGGGGATCAGAGCCTAGAACAGAAAAGGCGCGCGCGTCCCTCGTCAGTGGGTGGCGAGCGAGTCTCTGGGGCAGTATGCCTCTATTCAGGGCTTACGGCACGTAGGTTGAATACGCGGAAGTGTTTTACTATGGAATTTGCACTTGCAAAGTCTTTTCCCTCGTTATATTTTGTTTGGGGACATTGAAACGAGTCATTAAGTTTGAGAGAGTAGCAAAAGTGCAAATTTAGGAACGAGATGAGTTAGCTAAATAATCTATGTTTTCTTGCAGAGTAGGTAGATTTGCAAACAGCTTTTGTTAAAATAGAGTGAAAGAATGGACGGCACTGGACCTTGGTAAGTCTGTACATATTGTTGGGGACAAACTACAAGCGGTAGCAAACTGCGATGAGGAGCCCCGTGTGGGGGAGGTGACGGCATATGGGTCATATTCATCTAAATTGTACATGTAACGAAACGGAAACGAATCGGAACGTAACGAAAATAACGAAACGGAATATAAGGGCTTGGCCACAGTTGGTGAAACTATTTTTATATTAAAGTAAATATTTTATTTTTATATGTTTTATGTATTGTTCTCATTAAAATATTAGCATTATAATTGTTCATTTTCAATTATTTTTAACACGTAACTACGCAAATGGCAGAAAATCAAATTGAACAACTTTTTTTATGGGGCTACCGTAGTCAACCATGTTTTGAAGTTTTCTATGAATCTGATTTTTTTCACGATTAAATCACCATATAAAAAGTTGTTTATACAATAAAATATATTATAGTAACTACATGTATTACTTTTAATATACTTCGTAATTTATGTTGTGTTGCATGTATCGGCCGGGAATGGACCCATGGCGTCTAGAATGAGAGACAATATCCAGTGCCCAAGCTACAAGTCGTACATTACTGTACTTTAGGTATTAGACGCCCTATTAGGCGTGTTTTGAGCATTCATTTCACAAGACCTAACCTTTCTTGTATATTATTAGTTTGTATTGATTTTTTATCAAATTAAATGTTAATATTAATGATCTTTCGTCACACATATTATTTAACTAAATTGTTAGTACTTTCAAATCATCGCATCTTTTGTTTTACCTCTTATAGTTTGTTATAACAAAGAAAAGAAGACACTATGCATCACAATAGAAATATTTTATTTATTCAAATAAGTAACAGACATGACATGTGAATTCTTGATTCGCGACTTCTGCGAAGGGACGACCTTTGTGCAAGGTGCACTTTAGGTGGAACCACCTAGGACATTTGTCACACCCTATATTTTTAAGTTCGTCTTCTTCGACATCACTGATGAGGTCTTCCTCGCAGCCTACACATTTTATGCGCGATTGCGTAGCTGTTACATGGTCAAAACTCATTTTACTGTTTATATTTATTGGTGTTGTATTTTCGTTAACTTCTCCCAGCTCTTGATCAATTGCACCATCAAATTGACCGAGTTCCTCTTCCCTCCATGCATTGTCGTCAGACTCGGTATCAACAATATTATCAATTGAGGGAATTGAACACAGCCTTCGTCTTTTACAACCTTTTCGCATGATGGGCTTAACTTTTTTGATACCCTTGGCTGTTATATTGCTGGGCTTCAATTTCTTGACTAATATGTGTTCCTTTAAATCAAAACATTCACATAATCCGTGCGCTTCCCCGCAAAAACAACTTATGTCTCTGTATTTAATGACATTTGTGTCATCATGAGTTGCAATAATTTGATGTATTTGCATTGTGCCTTTTAAAGCGATTATATCTTCCTTTATATTGTTTTGTTGCAATTGGATTTCTTCTGCTGAAATGTAAAACAGCTTAATTTTTGTTTTATTAGTCAAACAGGTATACGCAACTTCGGCATTCGGTATGTCCAGACCATAAGCCACAGTCTGATCAAGTTGTCTTTTTATAGCACCGCCGATGCCGTCTGCGGCCCCCTTCCCATGAGACGCTTCGAAAAAATTCCACGTCATGTATCGGAACTGATATTCATTCAATTTACGTGTAAGGAGAAAAAAATTCTTTTTCTGCTTGTACTGTGTACAAGGTCCATCCGTAAAAAAGTGCAACACATTGATTTCAGGATAATCTTTCTTCAAAAATTCAAGTACAGGCTGCAAATGCGCCCAAATTGCGCCCGGATCATGATCTTTACTGGGAGATAGCGAACAAAACGAAATTTTAGCAGACTGAATGTATATCACTCCAGTGTGTAGCGATATTTGATTCCTTGAGGCCCCAAAGTGTATGCTTTGAATTTCTTCATGGTATTTAGTGGCATAGTTCTCAGAAAAATCGCATATTAAAGCGGCTTCGTTAACTTTTAAATTTTCTTTACAAGTCCTAAACTGGGACTGTTGGTGGCGAATGTTAAAATAGTGGCGTCGAAATTTTTTCGCTTCCTGCTGAAAAGCCACCAAAAGATCATTGAGGTCACCAGTTTTTACGGCTTTTGAATATTTCTTTGTAACTATCGTTGTAGAAGATCCATCTACAGGATTTTTTTTATTGTATTCGTATTTTTTAAGCTCCCACTCTAGCCACGACGTGGTCTCAGTATTGATCTCTGCTACCGATACGTCAATGTCTTTGTTTTTGCATTCAGAGCATTGTCCATACATACATACTTTAGAGTTCGTTTCACAAGCAATTTCCAACATAAGATCTTTCAGGTTCATTGTCTTTATCATTCCCAATTTCTTCAATTTGCATGCCTTTAAAGATAGGTTACTGTGGCGAATGCAAGCGCATGTGTCTCTTTCATTAATTTTAGGCATTACGACATAAAATGGCCGATACCTTATAAAGGTAGTATAGGAAGCTTTTCCTCCTGATTCACGATAAATTTTGTGTGCATTGAGCATCGAGTCGAGCAGGTATCTTTTTTGTTTTTTAATTGATTTTTTGGTCAAACATTCCTTTTTTCCAGCCGTTGCTCGACTAATATCGTCTCGACAAAAGAAATCTTCTATTTCCTTGGAAATTCTAGCAGTCCTGTTCTTCTTTACTTTATTTTTTCTTATTCTTCCCTTTAATCCAATTTTGCGAGAAAGTTTTGAAACCACTTTGTATTTCTGACATACGTCATTTTTAATAACATTTTTTAAAACTGTTTTTATTTGACTTTGTTGTGTAGTATATTCATGTTGTAAGGACTTTGATAGAACATTCAACTGAAAAATTTCCTTTTTAATAATTTCTCTATTTTCTGGAGTAGTAATCATCCGATTCATCATTATTTCGGTTTTTTTTCGGGGTGTTATTGTATCTTCAGTAATAGATGCGACATCCGTATTTTCAGCCGAAAGAAGTGCTATATATTTTTTTTCTTCATCTTTCATTTTAAGCCTATAATTTTGTTGTCTCAGTCTGTTATTTGTTCTTGTAAGTTTCAGAATATCTTCTTTCATCTTATGATTTTCCAGGGCAAGTTGAATATTTCTTCGTTTCAGAATATACATAGGAGAATTTTTAATCAGCGTTTTCCTTGTTGGTATTGGGCTACTGGTGTTTCTTTTTCTCTTTTCATCCCTCCATTTTTGTCTTTGAATATCTTGGTCTTCTTTGCTGAGGTCTGTAATTTTTTTCTTATTTTTTTTTACCCGCTCTAAATGTTTAATACGAAGGTTTTCATATCGATCAGATTTTTTCAATTTTTCTCGGTAGCGCTTTTGGCGTTCAGCGTTTGTCAACGGCATCTAAAAAAGAACAGGTATCTTTATTGCTTGATATTATAACACGATAAGAATATTGATTTGATATTGGTTGATAAACATTTAATAAAATATAGATGTTAAAAACATTGTCAAAATTATATGTCGTGTAAAAATAACTTAAAAGCTAATAAAAGTGTGTTGTGCTCTCTTTTTTTTAACTCATTATTTCGTGTTAAGTGGAACACTTTTATTTCGAAACGTGTCATTATTATATGTTTTGGTAGGGAACCCTAAAATCTTCAAACACTGTCATTTGGATCATTTATTTTTGGTAAAATAAATTTACACAAAAAAACGAGCGATTTCGTGCGGTGCGGCTCCCGGTTGGAACGAAGTTCCTTTCGCTGTATAGTATGTATTAAATAACAGTCACAATGAAATGAAATTTTCGATCGTCTAATCATAGGGACCCTCGACCGTATTTTGAAAGGAATCTGCCAAGCAAATAAAAAGTTCAAAATGGCGGCCACTTTTTGCAAATCTGACATTAGATTCGTGCTATCCGACCACAGGAATCCCCAGATAGATTTTCAAAGAATTTGGTCCAGTTACTAAAAGTTTCAAAATGGCGACCACTTTTTTCAAATCTAAAACTAGATTTGTGCTATCTGAAGAAAGGGACCTCCAGGTATCGATTTTCAAAGGATGCAGTCCAGGAACCAAAACCTTTAAAATGGTGGTAATTTTTATGAAATCTGGTAAGATTCGTGATATCCTACCACAGCGACCCCCAGATAACGATTTTTAAAGGATTTGGACACCAAATTTGTACTACAGCGACTCTTTTTTTTTTCAAATCTGACAACCGAGCATGATAACTTGTTTTTACTGCTCAGCCGCCTCTCACAACATGCACGGCAAACAAAGGAGTGTGACTATTTCATACATACAGATAATGTTGTCACCTAGGATGACGAGGATTATATTTTTAACTAGCTGCGGTACCCGGCTCTGCCTGGCCCGGGCGGATTTGTATGGGACCCATCTTAGCGTGACTGGAACTGAATTCTATGTGGCCTATCCTGTGCCCCGTACAACTAAATGTACATGTGCTAAGTTTAATTGATTTCGGATAATCGGTTCAAGAGTTATGGAGCAACATACATACATACATACAGAAATGATTTTCCAAAATGGTCAATTTAGCTTTAGTATCATACCTAGACTCTACAAACTCAGTATCATAAAAATCAAAGTAACTTACTCCACCACCACCCCTTACAGATTTATTATTAGTACAAGAGTTATGGAGGAACATACATGCATAAATACATACATACATACATACATACATACATACATACAGAAATGATTTCCAAAAACCGGCCAAGTGCGAGACGCATTCACACATGAAGGGTTCCGTACCTTAGTACAACATTTCTATATTTTGATATTATTAAAATATAGCAAAAGACGCGAAAAATCAGGTCCCTTGTATGGGGACCCCCCTTAATTCTCCAATTTATTTAAATTTGTTGTAGCGGCAATAGAAATACACATTCTGTGAAAATTTTAACTGTCTACCTATTATGGTTCATGAGATACAGCCCGCTGACAGACGAACGGACGGACGGACGGACAGTGGAGGCTTAAGTGGTGGACTGTGGAGGGTTCCGTTGGTACCCTTTGGGTACGGAACCCTAAAAATGGTCAATTGAGCTTTAGTATCATACCTAGACTCTACCATCTCAGTATCATAATAAAAACTAATAATAAAAACTACAAACAAAAAATTGACCAAAAATTAAACCAGACGAAAACTGAAAAGCAAAAAATACCTAATGTTAAGTCGGCTTTTTGAGTTGATTGTATGGCGCCGTGTCAAAATTTGTTATTTTTTGCTTTTCAGTTTTCGTCGGTTTCATTTTTGGTAAAAAAAAATTTATTTCGAACATTTTTTTTTCAAAAGGACCAATCCGGAGGTAAACCCTACCGAATACAAAAAGAATAATCGAAATCGGTCCACTATTGACGGAGATATCGAGTAGCATAAATACAAAAAAACATACAGTCGAATTGTATACCTCCTCCGTTTTTCGTCGGTTAAAAATCAAAGTAACTTACTCCACCACCACCCCTTACAGATTTATTATTAGTATAGAAGATAGAAGAAGATTGTGGTAAAAATAAATTAACTACTTAGGTAATCGAAAAAAAGCTCACTGTGAACACAGCCTTTCGGTTTCGTTGCGTAACGAATCTGTAACTAAACAGAAGATAAAAAAGTAAGAAAACATGACCTACCACATCGAGAAATGACCTACCATTTGAAATAAATATTCGCAAACACTCTTTTTCTCGACCTTTTGCCTGTGCACTACAAAAATAGATAAATATTGGCCAAATATCAAAGATTTCTTACCGAAATCACGTAATTTTCGTGCCGAAACGGAAAGTAGGAGAACACATCGCAATTTCGTACAATCACTACAGAGAAGACGCTTCAAAATGGCCGACTGTTTATGGTTCGTATGTCGACAAAACAGTGCTGCCAGCATAAAAAATATAATCAGTGTGTTTTTAATGAATCTGTGATGTGTGAATAGTGTAACGAAACAAAACGTAACTAAACGGAAAAAAAGTTGTTACTATAATTCAAATTGTTTTTTTTTGGTATAATATTATTCAAATGTTAATGAGTTATTAGAATATTAATAGCTATGCTATGGTATGACCAAAAAAAATCAAATTCACGTATCACAATCAATTGGTAGACTATGATAAAAACTTTTAAAAAAAGGCTTGCTTACTGTGACAGTACAAATTTGTATGGTAGAGTATTTTGTATTTTTTTAAATATTAACATAACATACTACTTTTATGACTTTGTTTGCGCAATGATAGTTTAGACATCAGAGTACACCCGGTTGTAAATAATGTAAACAATATTAAGATATTTTCATTCATTTTAATATAAAAAAATAACAAAATAGGGACTGTGACATTTATGAATTGCAAATGTACAATTTAGATGAATATGACCCATATGTATTGATTGTATATCGAAGTTCGCGCGGCCTGTTAGATGTGCAAGCGCATTGGATGAAGGATTAGATATGCGGGTGTACTGCATTTTGAATTACGAATTGTATGAAGAGAGACTTTATAAAGTTCAAGGTAAGATTTTACGTGGAATAAAATCACTGGTTATAGTGGGGGGGAGGATTATTTTGTGCTCAGATATTTTGTAATATATTCAGGAAAGACCTCGCGTGTAAAATGATGGTTCGTCGACTCGGACGAGGGTACAGGATGTGGTTTTAAATGGAATAAAATCTTGTACTACAGGAGGAGGGTTTTCTGTGTTCGAATAATGTGTACAGTATTCGAGGAGGGGGCTTCACGTGGGTATTAAAGGTCCGATGGCTCGGATGAGGGTTACAGGCTGTGGTTTTACTTGGAACAAAATTTCGCCTCACAGGAGGATGGGTTTCTGTCTTTGATTTATATGGACTATATTTAGGAAGGGCTTAGGAGTGTTTGGGTGTGAGTGAAATGAGGGAGTGCGTCAGCGCACGCTGAACCAGAAAGATATTAAATTCCTAGGATCAGTGTTAAATAGTAGGACCTGGAGTCCATAGTGGGGGCGACGGAACAGTCACGTACACCGGTTCGCTTTTTCTAGATAAAATCTATCTAGCTAGCTACAAAAGAATAAAACGATATTTCTTCACAGAAATGTTAAGGCGATGGATGTTGAGTTGTGGGAAGCAAGTTTAATCCACATACTTGTGCACGCTATGTGGATTTTTGTTTGCAGTGCAGCCAGAAAACGAGGCATTACGGGACATCGGTCGGGTCTGGGATCTCTATGAGATTCCATGCCAGATTGATTGTACCTTAAACGTAAATGTAGCATCACTAACGAACATTCCGAGAAGCTGCGGATCCTGAATTTGAGCCTCAAGTTAGATTGGGCGGTACCCCTTTATACTGAAAGGAGCCGGAACCCATTAAGACTTTCATACTCAGTCAAACTCTAGAGAACCATGAAAGAAAAATATAGTATTGACATTATCGCAAAAAAAAAATACACTACGATGATACAATACATACCAAATATCTCTCTGAACATAAATGACACTATGACACCGTATTTTAAATTGTTGGCATTTAGACCTGGGAGTCATGTTCCAATATTAAAATGTTCACCTCGTTTGAGAGGAAGGCGGAGGCCATACTCTGGTTCGCTTGACAACCGGCGACCAGGTTGACTATCTTAATAAATACAAAATCTGAAGGCATATCCATCTTGGATTGACCTCAGTGTACATTTCGCAGGCAACTTCCTGTATCCCTGCTTAAATTAGTCGACAACCTTGAGGGTTTGTCATGACTGCGGATAACCGCTTATCTTGAACTGCTGTTTCTATCAGCTCTTCTGAAAGCCTTTATTGGCTTTACCACGATCTGCCAAGTGCCGGAACCGTGAAAATGTGGAGACACTCTCATGACCTACCCTGAGTCCAGGAAAGGCTTGGCAACGCGTGTGGCTAATGTCACTAGACGCGAAAATCTTTAAAGTGACTACGCTTTGGTACGTCCGGAGCAGTTCACGAAACTACCCTTATGTCCATGCATTAGTAATGGCAGATGGGAGGGTCTGAGGTATGTCCTACATTCATGTGGGCTGGTACAAGACAGATTCGTAACTATGGTCACCCGCCGTAGTTTTCCGTCACCGTTTGATCGGCTGACAAAACGAACATTCTTGTGATACCTAATGTGTCGTACTTGACGTTGTCAGTGGACACTCAAAATATATAGTGGTCATGTTGTAAATCCAATACCCCAATTGGTATATAATGAACCGCATAAACTCATATTTCCCTACACGGGAATTGAACCTTGGTGTTCAGAGGCTCTATCTTCAGGATGGCTGGCCGCCGCTTTTTGAAGCAGAGGTCGCATATACAGCCTGAAGGCAGGAAGGCGATCATGTGGGGACGCGGGATAACAGTGCCATGGATGGACCTTGGACTGTGAGGGGCGTCACCATTACCCCATGGGGTAAAAATTTTTTTGAAGTTCTGAGCATGCTGAAATGCTCTATTCCAATCAATTCAGATTTGTGTTTGTATGTGAGAGCGCGTGTATGAGAGAGAGAGAGATTATGTATCAGGTTAGGATAGGGAGAAAGGAACCGATTAGAAGAACCGAAAGAGACAGACAGCTAGGTACAGGAGGAGGGCATAGCACCAATGAGGATTTGACAACAATATTCAGGAGAATACATGTTACCTAAGCAAGTAATGTAGTAAAATAACTAGATTTAACGTGAGCAAATCAGGAAACAGTAAATGGGAATATATTAGACGAATGGTTATGTAATGTAAATAATGAAAGCATATAGGACGATCACGAGCCAATGGGGAGAACAAATGGGACGAGTGGATACATGGTAAATAGGTAATTAATGTAGGATGTATCCAAGGGAAATATAAGGTACATAACTTAGGTTAGATATGTATAAGCTAATGTAGGCTAGGAGTCTATTTAAGGGGGGGTCTGGAGGTTTACAGCTGTTGCCGTGACCACAGGATGATTTGTTGACAAGGACTTGTTTATATCTTTAAGCAAATCCTACAATTAAAAGGAACCAAGGTTACTAAAGGCACAACAAAGAAAATGGGTCAAAATAGCGTAGTCATATTATTCGTATTTGTTCACGAAAAATAACTAAGAAAATACTTGAAGCAAAAGAATAAAAATATATAAAAGTAATAAGACGTAAAATTGTCAGCAGGGAATAGTTAAACGCGGTTAGTCAGTTCACGGAAAAATAAAATCATGTTTGTAAACAATTCTTAACATATTACATTGTTGTTGTAATTTATTAATGTATATTATGAAACCATGGAAAGAGATTAGGGAGTATAGGATGTTTCAACAGCACGAGAGCGGTTGTGTGATTACGCCACCAGCGCATTGAATGCGTTGTGTGATCGCGCCACTAGCGCATTGGATGCGTTATGAGAGACGCGTTGATCGCGCGAGCGCGACGCCAAACGCTTACCTCTGGGAAGGCTCAGAGGTACCTACCAGGTAAATTGTTTGACTACAGTTTAGAATGTGTGAAAACTATTGCTCATGGGTTCAGAATTACTTTAAAAAAGTAGTACAAAGGTTAGTACCTTAGGAAATTGTTAATTATGTGTTCTGAAATGTTTTATCCGCAGGTAAGTCAGTATAAAATTGGTTGTGCTAATGAATTGGGTACTAAACAGTGTTATGAATTTCAGCTTAAATTAAGTTCTGTACCATTCTTCAATAATCCACTCTTATGGTGATCTCCATCTTATCTGAATGTGTTACTCTCGTACCATTAACATTTTAATAATTGTAATTACACACGCACGTTAAAGTCGGCAGAAATAAAAATAATAAAACCTTTAGTTAGGTTTAGTTACGTCTCACTACGGTAAACAATCAAGGAAGTGATATCTTTTAGGTTTCTTTAAATAGAGAACCAATTTTCCACGAACGAAAATCGGTCAAAGGAAGATTTGCATTTAGGATCGGTTGGTTCCGTTGAGCGGATAGAACTGAATAATGTCTCCTCAGGGCGAATGTTGTCTTAGTATCTATATGAACATAGATTTCTATTTACTATAGGAAAATTACAGATTAATAGACGCAAGGATTGGCTAAAGTCAGGACCGATTATATGGGGGGCCGATTGGGGTCAGAGGGATGGCGGCAATGTTGTGGGGGCGACCAATCCTAATGAAATTATGTTTTAATTACTATTATTGACTACGCTTGCTGTAGATTTACCGTTTTACTTTGAATTATTCCGTTAAAACATTTATTAAATATTCGTACCCTGTCGAAATTATGGGGGCGACGGGCTTAACGAGCCGGGGCGTCTGATCCTCCGCTGAGTATTAGAGAGATCATGAGTCGAACACGTGGCGGAGATTGTAGAAGTATCGTGTGCGTAATATTTGTGTTGACCATTGGTCACGGGAAAGTATTGATAAAGTGCACTGGTTATATGTAATATATTAATAGAAACAAAGGTAAAGAGTGGTAGTGTAAATAAGTCGTTGTGCGGAGAGGAATATTTTAAAATGAGGTATGAACCAAGTTGAACTTAGTTGAATAACATTTAGTTGATATATAATATTTTGGTTGTCGCATGGGGTCCGTAACGAAGACGAAGTGTGAGAGTAGGTATAATATTGGTACTAGAATGGAGTGAGTAGAAAAACATGGGAACTTAGGTTGTAAACCATCACGTAACTTAAATATTGGTTAAAACTTTTGTGAAAGCAAGGAAGGAAATTATAATTATTATAAATTTTATTTTATTACAGTATTACATATTTTGTGGGGTTATTATAGTATTGCGAGGTAACATTGATTTGGATGGGGCGCGGGACGTTCCTTGCCGCTCCAACCGTCATTCGTTCAGTGCGGTGGTGCCGACTCGGGGCGGGGTGAACTCGCGCGCTGAACAGCGGGTGTACATACCTATACAGTCACATGGATTGGTGGCGCGAGCGGCGGGTCACGTGGTTCGTGCGTCTTGTGTCTAGGGTCGCGGTAGGAGCGTCAAGAATGATATTATTATTGAATAACGGAACCACGCGCGCTCATTACCATTATTCTAGAGATTGCGTTGGGGTTTATTTAAAGATAGATTGATTAATTATGAATGAAGGAATGGTTATGGATGTTAGATATTGAAGAAGACAGACTCCTTGAAGGTTACGATATTCCATCGGGGTTTTGTTGTTTTACTTTGAGTTTTAAGTTGGTGTTATTTGATAGGGGAAAAATATTAGGAATAAGTGATTACAATTTTACGGGTTATAGTGCAATTACTTAGACATATTTACAACATTGAAGTGCAAGTAGCCTTGGGTGAGTGAGGAAGTTCGAGAACGGAACGAGAATTAGTAATGACTGTGAGTTTATGTGAGGGCGAGATAAACTAGAGTTAGGGTTCCGTAGAGATTGAAAAAAAAGGGGTGAATTTGTTGTGACAGTCTATTCCGATGAAATCTGAGATCTGAATGTTCGGGTCGCAGGTGCGTAATAGTACGAGTGTTGGACTTAGGGAGGATAATGTGATGTGTGGGTGGCTTCGCGATAACGAGTTGTGGATATTTTATTGTATGAAGGTGGGGGCGAACTTTGTGCTATGATGCGATATCATGATGTTTGGATGTTAGTCGGGGTGATGTTTGCATGTGGTTTAGCCACAAGAAGGTTGCCGTCATCATCGTATACGAGAGCGAGGGGTGTGGAATGGGAAATATTTATTTTTGATGACTTAGGGATCGGTCGGTTACTGTATATAGGGGATCCCGTTGCTGACCGTGTTGATAGTGGGCGATGGTGTATTACCTTTTGGAGAAAGATATAATAATAATTTATTTAACAATTTTTTATTGATTTCTCTTAACAATAATGTTGACGGGTATTTTAAATTTAATACAATTCGGTGAATACTATTTTCGTATTTTGAGATTATTCGGACACAAATCTGAATTTATTTAGATTGACATAATATTGACGGCCAAGTATTTTGGCTTGCGTTTTGAGTATTATTGTAACGTAGTTCGAGCAGGTGTATCATGCTAGTGGTAGGGTTTTGAAAAAAAAAATAAAGGCAAACTGGAGAAGGGGAACGCGTTGCGGTATAAATAAATATATATATATATATATATACATATACGTATGGTATTAAGTGAATGAAGGTATTGTTTATTTATCAAGGAGTGGCATTTGAAATCGTTGTTTCATTCCAATTGGGATCAATAGAATCAAGGTTATCGTTAAATATGTGTTTGATTTTAGGAGTCAGGTTAAAAAAAAAAAAAAAAAAAAAAAATTGCGTAAGAAGATAGGGTTACATTCTGGGGGAGGGGGGGATTACGAGTGATGATGGCATAGGCTTATTTTAGCGTGTCTCTTTCCCTAGAGTTCAACTTTAGTGTAAGTGAAATAGTATTAAAAGTGTGGATAGACTTAGTGAATGGGAGCATTGAAACGGTCTTATTGTGAGGTGACGACGGGATATCTAAAAAAAAAAAAAAAAAAAAAATTTTTTTTCAGAAGTAGACAGAAAAATAGCGATTGGTTTTAGCAAGTAGGGAAGTGAACTTAAATTTGAACTTGAGCAAACGTTGTTGGAAGATTACGCGGGAAATTTCGAATACTTAGTTCAGTGTGACCACGGAATTGGAAAATAGGTTAGAAGTGACAGTTGCTCCAATATTGGTGACGTACTATGACCAAAGAGTCAGTCTACGGGTATGCGGCGGTGTTTCGCGGGACCACGGAATTGGGGAAAAGGTGGAAATGATATTTCCGCTATGGCTGAGGGGGGATCAGAGACTAGGAGGGAGTGGGGGCGATCGTATTCGGCTACATATATGTATGATAAAATGGTTATCAGATAAGGGGGGGGGGGGTAGAAGGATAATGGGGGTTTCGGTAAGTTAAGGGTAGAAGTGTTTAGAATGGGGGGGGGGGGGGGGGTATAAGGATAATGGGGGTTTCGGTAAGTTAAGGGTAGAAGTGTTTAGAATGGGGGGGGGGTTAAAAAAAAAAGGGGGTTTAGTGTATGAGTGTGTTTGAGTGGATTCAATGGTATAGTTTTCTTTGATATTTTGTGTGATTTATTATGATTATTAAATTGATTATTGAAAGAATATTTAGGAGAGTGTGAGCCATGGGTGTGTTTGATTAGGTTTTTCTTTGCTGAGCAGTAATTGAAATATCGTAAATATAAATCACTTAGTTTTTTATTACCATAGATATGAAGCTTGAATAAGGTTCTCTGGATTATTTGATTAAATCATTCATTTATTAGACTTTGTTTTAGATTATAAATTATTAAATTTGATTTATAGTGATGATTTCACTGTGATGGTTTGTTACAAAATATTCGAGGACAACATCAAATAATTACCTTGATATTTTGATGGTTTCAGCGAGTTGCCAGGGTTGAAACTAAATAATCTGCTGATGGTAAATATACAATGAACTACATACAAATGCACTTAATAAATTGTGGTTCAAGAAATTAAATATATTTTTATTTTATTACTTTAAGCTTCAAATCAGTAAATTTCAAATCATGTAGATTTTGAAGAGGAAAGGCTTTGATGTGTTTCAACCGATATTTTCAGAACATCTTTTGTTCAACATATCCAGTACTCGTTTGAGTTGTCTTCGATCACGATATATGCGAGACAATTTTCACAGACGTTTTCCAAACGTTTGAGTTATTAACGATCTATACTTCCTGCATTTTATGTTGGTGGTTTTACCAACTTTAAATTGATTCTTGGTATGGATTATGAGGTCGGCTACGATTCAATTTAACTGAATTGTAGAATACCTGTCTTGATTAAAGTAAAATGACATGGATTCTGTGGAGATCTCAATAAAATAACAAAACAAATAGAGTTCATCCACATTGCTAGTTGACCGTGTTGTCCGATGGCCAATTATGGAGATATGAGTGCCTTTTGTGTTCATGGCTTAACTAGTTCTGGAAAGTCGTTTATGAAGAAGATCCTTAGCTGAATAGCGGGTGACTTCCACCGATGGATCAGTTGTCAAGATGGGAACTTGCATACTGCAACGTGGGAAGTATTGGTTAACCTTCAAAACCACACACTCACCCGGAGTGCAACGTTGACGAGTACTACTAGTGAATTGACCATGAATACATAGGGTAAACATTGTTCATATTGTTCCCAGAGAACAACTGAAAACACCATACAATTTCAATGCGAATTTGAGGTTCGGTCATTGTGTATTTCAGACTATAAAGTTTGAATTGCTTGAATACATTAAACAACTTCCTGAACCATTCCATATTAGGGCATTGTGACCATATAATGACTGTGTTCACTAAATCAGCCCAATGTCAGAGGAAAAATGCCAGAACCACACCTATTTATTAATGGCGAGTACAGGCATTTGCAGGGTTTAGCACGCTACTGCGTGACGCTGAGATGGCAGTAAAATCCAACCCTTCATAGTTGGTATGCTCTATGTACAACACTAATCCGAAAATGACCATGTCATTCATGCAGTAACATCCAACCTTCATGGTTGGTATGCAAATAGATTCAATCAAGTTATTTGATCATATCATAAGCTTGACCTCCCTGTTGGCAGATGTAAAGTAGAGATCAGTGAATTGGATCTCTTTATACTTTGCTAAATTTTGAGCATGGAAATTTCTTCAAAATTTGTAACAACAAAGAGGAGAAAGCGATTCGAATATTTAGGCAGGTTTTCACTTGGTTGAGAGGAGGAGAACATTTGTAAATTTTCAATGGGGCTCTACTATTGGGGCCTAGCTCGAAATCGTCTTAAATTTTATAATTCTTTTAAATTTCCGCGAATTTTCATTTTATTTGTTTTTATCGAAGTTTATTGAGCAGCAATATAATAACTTCTGCTGAAATATTTGATATTTTCTTAGTTAAAGAATAAGAGAAGAATATATACAATATAGTATGGGTGAGTAATATTTTAGTTGAATACTTAGGAAACTCTATTTGAGGTTAAGTATAAATGATTGGATTAAAATTAGATTAATAATACTAGACGAACACGTGCCTTTATTAGTCATTATTATTATTATTATTAGTCTTTATTGGTAGATAGGTATAGGTAGGCTAGGTTAGGTTTAGGCTGTGGGTGATTACAGTTGGATTAGATTAGGTTAGGCTAGGTAAGATTAGGATAAATTGTGGATGTAGGTTAGGTTAACATAAGTTAAATTACTTTGAAGGAGGTTAGGTGCAGCAACAACAAACAAACTAACAAACAAACAAACAAACAAACAAAAACAAAACTAAACAAAAAAATTTCTCCATATGGGAAGTTCGCAGTAGGTGGAAGGATGTTGAAGGTAATTTTGAGATGGGGGCGTGGTTGAGGTTTTCTTAATATGGAATAAAGACATTATTTTATCTTATGTTGTAACAATTGTCCTTACCTTATTGAATTAACTGCTTCCCTGCGTGTGGCATCGTGTGCCATGTGCAGTCACAGTTAATTGGGGGCGGCTGTGGACGGCCAGCCTCCACACTCAAAACATGATATATAAATACAACAAAGTAGCATCCTATAGGCATATGAAAGTTGCGTCGCGATGCCGCTTAGCGACAAGTAAAAATAATACTTTTGTTTTACGCACATCTGACTAAACATAAAATCAAGGTCATCGCAGGCTGAGGGGCGACGGGAGGGTCTGAGGTATGACCCTGAGCGACTGCGCAGGTACAACGTTCGAAAGTACTCGAATAATGCTCTGCTTAGCGACAGGTAAATAATAATAAAATAATAAGAACACGACTCACGCGCCCAAGGCCAACGCCGGGCGAGGGGTGGAGAGCGGGTACAGAGGGGAGCCGGGAGGAAAGATGAGCGGGGGAGAGGGGAGAGTGCGCATGACCACTCGAAAAATGGCGGGATTCCAAGGGAGGGGCGAGGGGGATCAGAGCCTAGAACAGAAAAGGCGCGCGCGTCCCTCGTCAGTGGGTGGCGAGCGAGTCTCTGGGGCAGTATGCCTCTATTCAGGGCTTACGGCACGTAGGTTGAATACGCGGAAGTGTTTTACTATGGAATTTGCACTTGCAAAGTCTTTTCCCTCGTTATATTTTGTTTGGGGACATTGAAACGAGTCATTAAGTTTGAGAGAGTAGCAAAAGTGCAAATTTAGGAACGAGATGAGTTAGCTAAATAATCTATGTTTTCTTGCAGAGTAGGTAGATTTGCAAACAGCTTTTGTTAAAATAGAGTGAAAGAATGGACGGCACTGGACCTTGGTAAGTCTGTACATATTGTTGGGGACAAACTACAAGCGGTAGCAAACTGCGATGAGGAGCCCCGTGTGGGGGAGGTGACGGCATATGTATTGATTGTATATCGAAGTTCGCGCGGCCTGTTAGATGTGCAAGCGCATTGGATGAAGGATTAGATATGCGGGTGTACTGCATTTTGAATTACGAATTGTATGAAGAGAGACTTTATAAAGTTCAAGGTAAGATTTTACGTGGAATAAAATCACTGGTTATAGTGGGGGGGAGGATTATTTTGTGCTCAGATATTTTGTAATATATTCAGGAAAGACCTCGCGTGTAAAATGATGGTTCGTCGACTCGGACGAGGGTACAGGATGTGGTTTTAAATGGAATAAAATCTTGTACTACAGGAGGAGGGTTTTCTGTGTTCGAATAATGTGTACAGTATTCGAGGAGGGGGCTTCACGTGGGTATTAAAGGTCCGATGGCTCGGATGAGGGTTACAGGCTGTGGTTTTACGTGGAACAAAATTTCGCCTCACAGGAGGATGGGTTTCTGTCTTTGATTTATATGGACTATATTTAGGAAGGGCTTAGGAGTGTTTGGGTGTGAGTGAAATGAGGGAGTGCGTCAGCGCACGCTGAACCAGAAAGATATTAAATTCCTAGGATCAGTGTTAAATAGTAGGACCTGGAGTCCATAGTGGGGGCGACGGAACAGTCACGTACACCGGTTCGCTTTTTCTAGATAAAATCTATCTAGCTAGCTACAAAAGAATAAAACGATATTTCTTCACAGAAATGTTAAGGCGATGGATGTTGAGTTGTGGGAAGCAAGTTTAATCCACATACTTGTGCACGCTATGTGGATTTTTGTTTGCAGTGCAGCCAGAAAACGAGGCATTACGGGACATCGGTCGGGTCTGGGATCTCTATGAGATTCCATGCCAGATTGATTGTACCTTAAACGTAAATGTAGCATCACTAACGAACATTCCGAGAAGCTGCGGATCCTGAATTTGAGCCTCAAGTTAGATTGGGCGGTACCCCTTTATACTGAAAGGAGCCGGAACCCATTAAGACTTTCATACTCAGTCAAACTCTAGAGAACCATGAAAGAAAAATATAGTATTGACATTATCGCAAAAAAAAAATACACTACGATGATACAATACATACCAAATATCTCTCTGAACATAAATGACACTATGACACCGTATTTTAAATTGTTGGCATTTAGACCTGGGAGTCATGTTCCAATATTAAAATGTTCACCTCGTTTGAGAGGAAGGCGGAGGCCATACTCTGGTTCGCTTGACAACCGGCGACCAGGTTGACTATCTTAATAAATACAAAATCTGAAGGCATATCCATCTTGGATTGACCTCAGTGTACATTTCGCAGGCAACTTCCTGTATCCCTGCTTAAATTAGTCGACAACCTTGAGGGTTTGTCATGACTGCGGATAACCGCTTATCTTGAACTGCTGTTTCTATCAGCTCTTCTGAAAGCCTTTATTGGCTTTACCACGATCTGCCAAGTGCCGGAACCGTGAAAATGTGGAGACACTCTCATGACCTACCCTGAGTCCAGGAAAGGCTTGGCAACGCGTGTGGCTAATGTCACTAGACGCGAAAATCTTTAAAGTGACTACGCTTTGGTACGTCCGGAGCAGTTCACGAAACTACCCTTATGTCCATGCATTAGTAATGGCAGATGGGAGGGTCTGAGGTATGTCCTACATTCATGTGGGCTGGTACAAGACAGATTCGTAACTATGGTCACCCGCCGTAGTTTTCCGTCACCGTTTGATCGGCTGACAAAACGAACATTCTTGTGATACCTAATGTGTCGTACTTGACGTTGTCAGTGGACACTCAAAATATATAGTGGTCATGTTGTAAATCCAATACCCCAATTGGTATATAATGAACCGCATAAACTCATATTTCCCTACACGGGAATTGAACCTTGGTGTTCAGAGGCTCTATCTTCAGGATGGCTGGCCGCCGCTTTTTGAAGCAGAGGTCGCATATACAGCCTGAAGGCAGGAAGGCGATCATGTGGGGACGCGGGATAACAGTGCCATGGATGGACCTTGGACTGTGAGGGGCGTCACCATTACCCCATGGGGTAAAAATTTTTTTGAAGTTCTGAGCATGCTGAAATGCTCTATTCCAATCAATTCAGATTTGTGTTTGTATGTGAGAGCGCGTGTATGAGAGAGAGAGAGATTATGTATCAGGTTAGGATAGGGAGAAAGGAACCGATTAGAAGAACCGAAAGAGACAGACAGCTAGGTACAGGAGGAGGGCATAGCACCAATGAGGATTTGACAACAATATTCAGGAGAATACATGTTACCTAAGCAAGTAATGTAGTAAAATAACTAGATTTAACGTGAGCAAATCAGGAAACAGTAAATGGGAATATATTAGACGAATGGTTATGTAATGTAAATAATGAAAGCATATAGGACGATCACGAGCCAATGGGGAGAACAAATGGGACGAGTGGATACATGGTAAATAGGTAATTAATGTAGGATGTATCCAAGGGAAATATAAGGTACATAACTTAGGTTAGATATGTATCAGCTAATGTAGGCTAGGAGTCTATTTAAGGGGGGGTCTGGAGGTTTACACCTTCATCCATTGCATACATACAATACCGAGCGAATTAATTGGAATAAACAACACATTTCGAAACACTTGAGAAGCAATTTTCGATTTCATTAATTTGATTGATTTCTAATTGATTTGCACGATACTGTAAACAATGTAGTGAGACACGCCTTTTTTGTTTAAAACAACCCCTCACTCGGAAAAACTACATAAACATATTAATTCTAAGACATGTTGCACACCTGACTTTTTAATATCGTTTTTACTTAGTTCCCATCTACACGTTTCGATATCGGAATTCTCGCCTGCGAGTTAATAACGGGAAATGAAATGTCTTTGATTACTGACCCCAGCATGTTATCATGTTACTCCTCGGATACTGCCAGGGGACATTTTGGACATCACATTGGTGGGACAGAGACGGAATGAACAATAATCAGGGGGACTAAATGAGATATCCGCAAACTCGATTATAGAGCTGAAATTAATTTGTGAACTATGAACTATAAATGATAGTTCCTTCGATGTTGTTTTTGAGGCAATATCTGGGTGTCTTCGAAATTATCTCGTCTGAATATCTGCTCAAATATAATTTATCAGTATGCATACATTATACGCATTTACAGGAACAGCCAATGATTGGAAACAGCGTTGTTCAATGCTAGTAGTTCTGTTAATAATACTTTTTTACTATTTTATAGCTAATTTGCAACAAATTTGGCCCATTAAAATGGGGGTCTAAAAAATTTTATTATAAGGAAATATGATATATGATTCCAAAACATTTCTGGTATTGTTTAACTACACAAAACTGTGGTAATTTTTTACTCGAAGATTATATGACATACCAAACCTATAAATTTCCAGAGGGGTGAGCAGTTAGGTTAAATGCTTTGATGTAGTTCACATCTACGTAAAGCCTGATTGTTCCCATCAATTATAGGATACGTACCATAACGCTTAATTTCACCTGAAGGATGAGCAGTAACGTTAAATAGGAGAGAATTATTGCCAAACAAACTGTTTTATTCGGACTTTAATGCGTACCGAGACGCGGGCATAGCTATTTACCGGATAGAAATGGTTATTTTTTTTGCACCTGACTCATCTTGGTATCATCTATAAATGTACATATAGGTTTTAATTTATTTTCAGGGGCTTATCTCTAAATCTGGAACTGCAATTCATTTAGAGAAAAACGGTTGGAAATTAATAAAATAAAAATATAATTTAATAGGGGGTTTGCTTTCCAAAACTTTGCATATCTTTTTTTCAAGTATAGTCAACCAAAGGTTAAAGGAGGCACGTCCGGTTAAACGTAAAACTGAATGGTGTTTAAATACAACCTCTGATTCAATTTTGTTAGGGTTTGTTTACTCAGTAGCTAGTAAACATCCTCAACTATGTTTGAATCTAAACTCAACACTATAATTGTTTACAAAAGTCAAAGTATTTCGACTGTTCATCTTTTCATTCAAACGGATGTGTATCCTAAACTCTTTGTTCGACTGTACACATTCAGTTCAGTTTTCAAAAAAGCCTCAGGTGGAAACAGTATCGACTGCTGTACGCGCCCAGGCATATCGCACTTCACAAGCGAAGGAGTTGCAATGCCCGGTAGCCTCGGGACGTCACAGCGGGCCACCAGAGCAGTAGGAACAGCCACCTACCTCCAGCAGCACCAGCTCCTAGGCGTCGGGTCCCGGGACAGTGTTCGACGGCACAGCACTTCGCCCAGACGAGGCGACACAGCGTTGTCAGGCGCGCGGCGGGTTGCGGGCGTGGAGCCCCACGAGAGCACCACGGTAAAAGTTTGCGGTGACGCGGCGCATGCGTGCACCATGCGTGACAGCTAGTAGGCGAGAGATGGTGGCATAGGAAAAACTTCGGAGGGAATTTAAAGCTCATGAAGTGCAAACTACCCACCTAGGTCACCCATGCCGTATTGGCGTGAACCTCGCGTGGCCTTTTAGGAAAGGGAAATATATCCAAATACATAAAAATCTATAAGCTGTATTCAGAGTGGGCGGACTTTAATACGGGATTATCGCCGGAATAAATAGCACTTTTGTATGGTTAGTCCGGTGCTAGTCCGCGTACAAAAAATTTACATTTCACTCCATCGATATAAAAAAACATTTATATGCGTTCTGAGCTTTCCCCTACGTGTCAAGTGAGGTACTCTAATTGAACAATTTAGAGTACCTGATCTGTCAGTTTCGATACACCCGTCACGGCTTTCGCGCGTGTTTGCCGAATATATAGGTGCTGCTCAATGAAGAAAGAAAGAATCATGCCGTCGTTTGTAGCAAAACATTTAAAATTATTACGAGAAAGCCAAGAAGGAAAATGGAATCACATATCACAGGTTTGCTATACAAATTTTATCAAATGGCGTTATTTTATGATGATATGTGTAGTAAGTATGGCGTACGGTGGTGTCGTGATCGTGATATCCGACATTGAACGACAAAACTATCGCAAAAGCCGGTATCTCTTTCTAGCATACGTATATCCTATGAAGTACTTCACTATGGGTATTTATCAGTCATGCATTTGTGGTGTAAGTGTGTGTGTATCGTGTTCACCGGAGGATGGTATTCTCCTATTTAGGTCCCTCGCGCTCTTATGCAATAAAATGGGACTGATAACTAAATGATACCAGGTTAAGAAAAAGATCTCTGGAATGAGGAAATACCTTATTTTCGTGATGTTTTGTGTGTTAATTTAATATTCAGATTATATATTTGGTTATAAATAGTAATTTGAGTATGTTATGAATAATTTAGATGACAAAACGTTTGCTGACTAAAAATTATAACTGAGAGCGGGAAAATTAAAAAATCATGAAGGCAAAACCATAGGCTAGAGGGTAAAACGAGTTGAAACGATTGCTTCTATGAAGTTTTTTTTGTTTAATGGTTCACTCTGAATACGACAGTATGTGTTTACGTGTGTAAGTTCCCAATGGACTATAAAACGGCGTGAATAATTTTGATACAATTTCAGGCTATATTAAGATTTTTTCGCGACCAAATCACATTCAAACCGCATGGTGAGCACTGAACTAATTTCTTTTAGTCCCGTCACATAATACTAAAATCCATCAGCGTACTATGTTCTACTATGGGATGACAGAACGGATTGCGTCATTCTGTTGGGTAGCCGGACCGGGTCGCAAGTACAGTCGAACAAAGAGTTTCGGATACACATCCGGTTGAATGAAAAGATGAACAGTCGAAATACTTTGACTTTTGGAAACAATTATAGTGTTGAGTATAGATTCAAGCATAGTTGAGGATGTCTACTAGCTGCTGAGTAAACAAAACCCTAACAAAATCGAATCAGAGGTTGTATTTTAACACCATTCATTTTTACGTTGAACCGGAAGTGAATCCTTTAACCTTTGGTTGACTGTACATAGTAAATCACTTTGCAAAAATCCACATGCTACATGTAACCACAAGTAAACAATTTTATTGTAATGTTAAGGCTGTCGTGAAATCACAGGAAATAAAGATTTCATAATTTTAAGACATTCATTCTTCGTACATTGGCCAAGGCACAGTTTTGCACGGCGACTGCCATTAAACTAGCGAAATTTTCTTTCAGGCTCTAACGTTTCCCTACCCCTAAAAGTAGTCAGATTTTACTAAATTTTTTTATCACTTGAGAAAGCTGCATTCTATGTCCATATGTTTTTTTTTAATAACTTAAAATTAGACAACTTTTTTCAATGTTTTGAGCCATGATTTTCCAACATATAAGGTATATATAAACAATCAAAACATTCAGACATAGATTTTGAGGCTATATTTTAGAATTCAAAATTATTAAAACATTAAGAATATAGAAACAGTGATCACCACGCATGAAGTATTGATAGGGTAACGACTGCGAACACCCAATCCTAACGTAAGAGGTGCCCGAGGCCGCCCATGGGCTTTCGAACTTACATGGGGGCTGCAAAAACCATGTCGGCCGGCCAGGTGTTTCTTGCAGATGCCAGCCCTTTGTACATCTTCAGATATCTCAGAGACTCCTGTATGAAATAATCCTTTGTCCTACTTTTCTCATATTTTCCGATAGTGCTCGCAAATGAAAATGATAATATATAAACGCGTGCTTTCATAAGGGGTAGTATTTCACCCCTATGAGGTGAATATTGCGCGAACGACGGATAAAGTTTTAGTGCGCCGTGAAATTGCGCCAAGCTACGTGTGGGTGGAACTGGCTCCTAGCAGTCATTAAGTAAGCTTATGAACTTCCGGTGGTGCACTTCCGGCAGGTGGAATGACATTGTTTATGACGGGCGGCAGCAACGGATTCACGTTGAGGATAAGAAGGGGACTCTTTAGTGGCATTCTTGGCCCCTAGGAAATGTTCTTATTGCGTGCTGCAATATAGCCAAAATCGCAGATGACGCTACAATAATGCTTTATTGTTTTATGTTTCAACACATTTGTTGATAAAAAACACATTCGGCTAAGGTAAACATGACGGGATTCTTGGCATTGACAGTGATAGTATCTGTTCCCAAGCCAGGACCGTCCTTATATTAGCTACATACATATTAATTTGAGTTTCAGCGACATCTACATTTTAAGCATTGTAATCAGATTTTGAAAATAATCTGAAAAAGTATTGGTCGTGACATTCGTCGGAAGCAGGACTTGAACCTGCGACCTTTGGATTACATGCCCACTGCTCTAAACCAACTGAGCTATCCCGACAATTACATCAGCCAACGACGTTTTTGGTATCGGTAAGGAATGAAATGCCTTAGCGTAGGATCAATACGCAAAAACATCATCAGCGCCATCTAGCAGAAGATAGGGGAAGCATTGTGTCGATTCGAATATAATCGAGAAATTCGTTGGCTGATGTAATTGTCGGGATAGCTCTGTTGGTTTAGAGCAGTGGACATGTAATCCAAAGGTCGCAGGTTCAAGTCCTGCTTCCGACGAATGTCACGACCAATACTTTTTCAGATTATTTTCAAAATCTGATTACAATGCTTAAAATGTAGATGTCGCTGAAACTCAAATTAATGAGATAACGGTAATGTCGTATCCATTAAATACATAAAATTACATACATAGTTTTAACCATGGAGGTGAAGAAATTACAGGAGAACGGATGGAACTAAAAAGTGTCGACACCACAATTTGTGCCGCGGGAGGCGTGACAGCCGGATTCGGCTCTCGGTGAATACATCATTATGAATGAAGAATGACGTAACGACCATATGGTTCATTGAAAAATAGTTCTTATCTTATTAAGTTTACCAACCGTTTTGGTAGATTTAAAATTCGATTTTTATCCGTTATCATCACTATGTTACAAATGTGTACGGCGATATAATTATTTAAGTCGCGTGGCGTAATTTTTTGCGCACTCGTTGTATGGAAGTTATTTCTCCATACATTCTTCACCTCCATGCATATAACTGGTTGGACACGTTTAATTTTCATTGACGATTCGACCCGGTCTTTTTTTATTAAATGCGACGTTAAATGTTAAATGTAATCAGATTTTCCTATATGAGCACGGCTACATTGATGTGGATGGAAATAACGGAAAATGTTTCATTACCGCTTCGATCATTCTTCATTTAATGCCATAGTAGCTGGCTTAACCCTATCAACTCGTTGGGTACGGGGACCTATAGTTTTACATGGGTTCCGAACCATGGAACAGCTCGCATGCGTAACGAAATGCACTTATCCAACTCAGAAAGAGAAAGATTGTGGTGCATGACCGGGGCGAGGATTTGAATCTAGGCGGTAGAGTTAAGCCCGCCCGGGTTGGTACCACCGCATTAGAAGAGACTATGGTCGAAGGGGCAATAAAACATTGCCCGTGTTTTCGATCCAGTTCAATGTAGCCGTGCTCATAAAAGGAAGGTCCTGGCATGGCACCTAATTCCTTCGGGAATGTGGTGTATTCGGCTAATATTATAGAGGTGTTTGTGTGGCTATTCCATGTCCGGTTGCATAAAAAAAATATGGCCGATATTGATAAATTAAGCGTTGCCGCATTTTTTGACATTATTTTCGATGAATTAGGTTAAGCCATTTAGCCGCTAATTCAGTAAAAGCCACGAGCCTACCAAAATATTATCGCTTTTCACAAAGCCATCCTGGAAATGGGACGAAATGAATGCCACAATAATATTACGCCTCCTATTAAAACCCTTTTCCCAATTAGTACCTAGTTTGTAATTTGAATTTAGCCAATTACGGCGACTGGCTATACAAAGAGCTACTTTGACATTAGCTTCCAACGCTTACGCTGAGATAACATTAAAGAGTAAAGACTAACGAAAAGTAATACATTTGGACGAAATGTCAAAGTAATGCAAAGCGACGTCACAAAGTACTACTATTCGTTAGTCCGCGGCGGAGAAATGGTCGTAACAGAAAAGACTAACGTCAAGTAGTACTTTGTGACGTCACTTTGCATTACTTTGAGATTTCGTCCGATACAAAATGTGTCAATGTGACGTCACAAAGTACTACTTTTCGTTAGTTTTACTTTCGGTCACGACTATTTATCTCAGCCTTAGTTTCTGTTACGATTATTTATCTCAACCAACGAATTCATGTACCGTAAGCTATGCTCCCCATACAAACGTAGTTTACTAATCATTTGGAAACCGCTATTCCAATTGAATTGATATTTAATATCTAATATCAGGTAACAAATATCTGTGTCTGCATGCTTTTGTTTTTTTGAAAAATCCAAACCGAATGAAATGAAAGCAAAAAGAAAATCTTCATACGAATTTTGTTTTCTCTGTGGTTTGACCCAGAATACATTTACCGAAAAAACAAAGGCATGCAGACACAGATAATTGTAACCTAATATTAAATACCAAATATCAAGTATGTTGGAATAGTGGTTTTCAAATTATAAGTAAACTACGTTTGTATGGGAGGCGAAATTTTCTGATGCTTACGGGCCGACCTTAAGGTGGCCCATTCCGCCCAACTTCGCGCGTTTTATACAATAACTTTGGAGGTCGCTTACGCAATGATGAAGTAAGAACATCTTAAAAAGATTAGTCATCAGACATAGCTTCTTTAATTTAGATTTATAATCTATTTGGTTTTTGTTAGATTTTTGACTACAGCGGTCGTGGTTTACTTTTAGCTATAAGTCGTTTTGTAATTAAAATTTTCGTAAATCTTATCAAATCATACACTAAGCACATTGTCTTATTTGTGGACATGTTGCATCTTCCTCATCACGGAGCCTGTCTTTTTTTTTAAACATTGAAGGTCTCAGAGCGCAACAGCACGGTTTTGTACCGTGCCCGCGAATGAGTTCGTCCCGCGCCGGGTTGGGCCGCCATAATCGCTAGCTTCAATTCTTGGAATGGCAAGACCTCGGGCAAGACGCACCCTCCATGGGTAGTTTATCTTCGTGAACCATTCTGAGTCGGTGTTAATTGTAAATTAATTTTTAGAGAGGCTGTTACTCGAGCTTTAGGGCATGGCATTATTATTATATGTATTATGTGATATTAAATATGTGGATTTTATTTACAACAGGCAAATGCCACACAGAAACTTCGCTGATTTGTAATGGATGTATGTACTTTTCATAATGTTCGTGGATATAATAATATATGGATATGAGGATATAATATAATTAAAAAAATTGGTGGAAATAGCAAAGTGGAAATAACATGTTCGTAAATCCATTTTGTGAAAAGTCAATAACAGATTTGTTATTTGATTTTTTTATTACAGAAATAAATCTGTAAAAAATCTACTTTACAAGCAAAGTGTAGGGCTGGATTCTCTATCCTCCGTGGCTGGACTCGAACCAAAAAGCAAAGCTTTCGCGGACATTTTCACCAACCGCTTTATTCGTGTTTAAAATTATGTATTATTTGTTTTAACTTTTTAAACAGAAGATTAAACATCCAATTTCCAATTCCATAATAACCAAAATTATATTTGGCATCGGAATGTTTGAGAAGTTAAAGTTGCAATACATTTCGGTATTTGATTTAATTCAATGTTCGCTTGCGTAGATATATACCTATTCTATGATCCTTCAGGGTATCAATTCTTGGAATTCCGCGCTCAGGAGATGGCTTTGACGACCGCTATAAAATCTGTTTTCTCGACGGAAATATTCCTGAGTCCTGAGCACGGAATTCCAAGAATGGGCCTACTGAAGTGTTACTAAACTAGACTGACAAGTCGGGTCAAGGAATGACCCTTGCGGTCGGTCATTCCGGACGGTGACATTCCGAATCCTACAAACTTTATTATTTGATTTCTGAACGACCAATTTATGAATTCAAGTCTGGAAAATAAAGATAGTATTTTGCATCCACACTGAAGTAATGTAATCAGATTTTAAAAAGGAGCAAAAACATTTTCGCTCGTGACATTATTCTAAAGTAGGATTCAAAGCAGTCAAAATGCGTTGGATAAATAGCGAAATAGTTATTAAAAGCCTACATTAAAATTGAAACAGCCATTATTTACCTACAAAGATATCGCGCAGCTACTGTTAGGAGAAACCTGTTTTCTACATGAAAACATGCCAATTTATTTATTTTTTCTTGAAGTCCTAGCTATGTCACAAACTACTTTTTCTTAGTTTTTCGCGTAAATGACTGAGTTAAAAGCAGTTTGATTTTGCATACTTTTTATTAATTCATAACGTTTCATGTAAAGCATTGAATATTCCAGTAAATAAAAACTTTGATAACTGTGTGCTGGTTAGAAGAAGTTGTTGGCATAATTTAAACGAAATATCTTTAGAAAAAGAGTAGAATGACTGGGTACCTCAGTTCGTACAAAGGAATCTCGAGACCTCAGATCAAAAAGGAAGGATATGTGCTATAAAGCGCGCCTACTATGAGACCCGCTTCCACCTAAATATAGTCGCAGACGTATTAGAAGGTTTGTATGAGTGGAAACTAACTTGGCTAACTCATTTCGGGAGTACATTAGCTCGCGAGGGGCGATGTTTGGACTGTGTGGCATATGACGCGTGGCCGGCTTCCCATACGATTAAATGCATTCTTTGTCCATAAGGTGGAGTCGCGATAACGACCCCATGCCACTTCTCCTTCCTTACTCTTGGTTCCCTGTTTCTTTGGTTTAAACCAAACAAAAAATCCTCGACGTAAACTTGCCAAATACATTGATATATTTAATTTCACTTACTGACTGCGATTTTCGTCCACTGCTCATTCGATGAAATGAAAGGATTTTAATATTTCGGCTATAAAATCCTTTTTCGTTTTACCAAATATCTCACAAAGCGTAAGGTGAGTAGTTTGGAAGTTCGACGTTGGTTGAATCCGCCCAACGGCCACGATAAACTAGTTCAAACTTTATCCAGCGCCCTGCCGCGCTGCATAGCTTCGGGCGCCGGGGACGGGCGCAGCATTATGGCCTGCTCAGCAAGTTATATGTTTAGTTATTTTTTGTCCATATGTTAAGAGGATAATTATGTGATCTAGTTCCATACAATGGCTAATGCTGTAATGGTATGGATTCAAATATTATTATTTTTTTAAAGAAAGGATGTCTGAGGGATATATCCACGCTGTGCGTGACGCCAGTTGTGACGTATGGTTAAGCGAATGCCATGCGGATATCAGTCGGTGAGCGGGGCCGGGTCCTCAACCATACGTCACAAGATGGATACTAATTCTGTCTAACCAAATTAAAACCAGATAAATTAAATGAATGCACCATGTATTATGAATGATTAAATATATACAAACAGAAACAACAACCAATGTTCTAGGATGAGCATAAACACAAAAATATACAAGTAGGTAAAGAAATAGAGTAGGTTCCTAATTGGGCCCCCTAAACGACGACACTGAGAAGTGTTATGCACACTGACTGTAATGCCGGCAAAAAAAATAAGATTTGGTACGGTACCCATTGGTGATGATGTCTGGAGCACGTGGTTGGACGGAGAATGGCGCCTGCCCCCGCGCAGCGAAGCTCGAGCGGCTCGGTGTCTCCTCAGCGGTTGGCGGAGCCCACTCCAAGGAGCACGGGGTGGGCGCCGAAGAGAAGGAGGGTGCGGTTGTGCTCCACCGAGCCAGCCCGAAAGCGGCGCAGACGAGACCCCCGGGACGCGACTGGCGTTACTCGCGGCGTTCGGAGGTCTGTGGTGGCGAGATAGCCTCGCGCCGTGGCGCGCAAACAACAAGATCGCTGCCGTCGTCGTGGTCCTCTCCCATTGGCTCTGTAGGATCGCCTGACGTTCGCTAGGCGCGCGCGCATGAGGGAGACAGCATCCTTGAATTGCTGAGTGGTAGAAAGAGACGGTACTAATGTTCGTGGTTTGTTGTTTTGTTTCTAGAAGAATTTTGACCGTTAGTTCCTTGAAACGTGTATTTTTCCATTATGTAGATAACTATAAATATCAATTGTGAGTATGCATAGGCACTGAAATCATTCTGAAGGCTACCGTAAGTGTAGTTCAAGAAATATATGACATACAGATATTGATATTGCCTACAAATGAAAATAAATAAAGTAACGTATGCCTATTTCCTCAGTCAAAAATATTTTTCTGAAATTAAACCAACTGAGAGCTACGGCTGTACGTATTGACTTATTTTTGAAATTTTAACTTACATCCATTTCATACAAATCTTTAGAGGCTCATAGGTATCTTGGTCATAAGATAAATTATAAAACAATATAAAATTTACGTACAAAATGTCCGATACATTTTTCCTTATTTGACTGAGGCAACAGGCACCATCTATTGTATGGAACTCAATCACTTCATTATTTTTTTTATTTCATTAAAGAGGTGTGTAGAAGGTGTGTCTCTCTGTGTTCTTTCGTCTCTACCATGAATAATACTCATCGGAGCGGCATAATGCTCTCCTTCCGTCTAATTTCTACCGTTGGTCAACGAGAAAAAGGTAGCAAATGTACTCATTCATTGTCGACATTGTTGAAATCAATAGAAACCGTACCTCTAGATCCTTCGTCTGTAGGGTCGGTACTGAGGCATTTCCCTCAAAAACCACCTGGGTCCTTACAACACGTTGTGAGTAAACACCTGGCCGACCGACATGGTTTTCGCAGCCCCCGTAAAAGTCCAAAAGCCCATGGGCCTCCTCTGCCACCTCTGATGTGAGGGCCTGGCGTACGTCATATGACGTGCCTATCATTAAAACACCCCTACACAACCAGCTCCGGTTGAGGCCAGTAAACGTTTTGTATCCCAGTTGAAATCACATTTATCTTTAATCTCAGCATTTCTTTGGTGAAAAGCTCCAATAGGATTTAAAAGAGTCCACCCGCAGCGAAGCAAATGGCACTTTAACGGCGGGGGGCGGTAGGGGCCCACCCGGGGCGAGGCCCCGTGGGGCTCTCTCGAGACACGCCCACATCGAGCAAGAAAGAACGGAACCGGCGACCGAAAATCATAATGGCGGCTGCGTTGCCACGTTTTAGTGATACACAGATGGTAGTGAGTTCGCTTATGAATCCGGGACGCACAAATTCGGACGTGTTCTTAAGTGACGAAACTCGATAACAGCCCCCAGTCCGACTTGTCACCTAAAATGACGTATACGCTAAACCGATCGACTAACTTTTTTAATGGAGGAATTGAAGAGCCCATTTGCGAGTCCGAGTTTGATATGACGGCTTACTCATCGTCGCCGTAAATACGTTGACGTTGGCGTTTACGCCGATGCCGCGTTTTCATACAAATCGGTAGTCCGAGTTTGATTATGACAGCTTGAAGAAGTAAAACTACAGAATAAGTATTAAAAGTTAGTATTTGGGTTTGAAGTGTTAAAGTAACTTCGAAGTTCCGTAAACACACATTTATGTGAGAACTCGGATTGACCATACTGGAGTCAGTTAATTTGTACGCGAATTGACTTGGTTGCCATCGGTGTATGTATTGTGACCCGAAGTAAAATCCCTGCTCAACTTGTTTTTGCTCCTCCCAAATTTAAATCTCTGCACATATTTATTTTGCTCCTCTCGTAGTGAAATCCCTACACAACTTGTTTTTGTTCCTCCCAAAATGAAATCCCTGCTCACTTGTTCTTGCCCCTTCCAAAGTGAAATAAATGCCTACACAACTTGTTTTTGTTCCTCCCAAAATGAAATCCCTGCTCACTTGTTCTTGCCCCTTCCAAAGTGAAATAAATGCCTACACAACTTGTTTTTGTTCCTCCCAAAATGAAATCCCTGCTCACTTGTTTTTGCCCCTTCCAAAGTGAAATAAATGCCTACACAACTTGTTTTTGTTCCTCCCAAAATGAAATCCCTGCTCACTTGTTCTTGCCCCTTCCAAAGTGAAATAAATGCCTACACAACTTGTTTTTGTTCCTCCCAAAATGAAATCCCTGCTCACTTGTTCTTGCCCCTTCCAAAGTGAAATAAATGCCTACACAAGTTGGTTTTGTTCCTCCCAAAATGAAATCCCTGCTCACTTGTTCTTGCCCCTTCCAAAGTGAAATAAATGCCTACACAACTTGTTTTTGTTCCTCCCAAAATGAAATCCCTGCTCACTTGTTCTTGCCCCTTCCAAAGTGAAATAAATGCCTACACAACTTGTTTTTGTTCCTCCCAAAATGAAATCCCTGCTCACTTGTTCTTGCCCCTTCCAAAGTGAAATAAATGCCTACACAAGTTGGTTTTGTTCCTCCCAAAGTGAAATCTCTGCTCAACTAGTTTTAGCTCTTCCTAAAGTGAAATCCCCGCTAAATTTGTTTTCTCTGCTCCCGAAGTGGAATTCCTGCACAACTTGTTTTTGTTCCTCCCAAAGTGAAATCCCTGATCAACTTGTTATTACTACTTCCGAAGTTAAATCCCTGCACATAATTTTTTTTGCTCCTCTCAAAAATCAATTTTGAATGGATTTTATTTCGAATCCCTGCAAAATTTATTTTAGATCCATGCACGAACTTTTTTGTCCTCGCCTATTCCAGCGATTTGACCGCTATGTTTATCGATCCTATGTCAAGGCATTGTCCAAACAACAATACAATTAACAAACATACAACCTTAGATATATCATAATAGTTTTAATGAGTCACTTTTCACACATACTCAACAGCACGACAATTGCTGCCTAGATTAAATCATAACAAAGGTTCGCTGTTATGCAAAGTATTGCGGCCCAGTGTAAAGTTCACCGCGCCTGAGGTTCCTAATCCAGTCATTTCGCTCGCCTGACCTCATAATGGCGCTTGCCCGCTGCGTGAATCACGATAATGTTCGCGTGGGTGCCATCATTCCTCTCGCATGCAATTACGTTTTTTGCCTTTCGGATTCTGCTAAGCATAATCATTTTTACAGACGACCCGGACTATTTGGAATATCAGGACGTGGACTTAGAGCAGTGAGATATATTTGATTTTAGGTTTATTACGTGCATCTATACACGAATGCTTACAGCAATAGAAATAATTGCAAGAAAAGACCACACAATTTTGTTAGTGTGGCTTCAGAAATAGCTGGACGACAGCAATTGACTTGCCAAGTTCAACATTTGCTAAGCCCGTGTTGTTATGTTTTCAGGTACGCAACGCGACAGCCGTGTTCATTATGAACTTGTCCTGCTCCGACCTGCTATTTTGCTGCTTCAACTTGCCGCTGGCCGCCTCCACGTTCTGGCGGCGCGCGTGGGTGCACGGCCCGCTCCTGTGCCGTCTGTTCCCGCTGGCTCGCTACGTGCTGGTGGCGGTATCACTCTTCACCGTGCTCGCCATCACCATCAACAGATACGTCACGATATCGCACCCGCGACTATACCCCACGTGAGTGACATTCTCCCTTGCCTTTAACCTGTCCATAGCTGATTACACGTTGGGGGCGTGCATCAGAGTGCACGAACCGCTGCTAGATCCACTGTTCCCGCTAGCACACTACGTACTGGTGGCGGTTTCGCTCTTCATCGTGCTCGCCATCACCATCAACAGATACGTCACGATAACGCACCCGCGACTCTACCCCACGTGAGTTACATTCTCCCTTGCCTTTAACCTGTCCATAGCTGATTACACGTTGGGGGCGTGCATCAGAGTGCACGAACCGCTGCTAGATCCTCTGTTCCCGCTAGCACACTTCGTACTGGTGGCGGTTTCGTTCTTCATCGTGCTCGCCATCACCATCAACAGATACGTCACGATATCGCACCCGCGACTCTACCTCACGTGAGTTACATTCTCCCTTGCCTTTAACCTGTCCATAGCTGATTACACGTTCTGGACGTGCATCAGAGTGCACGAACCGCTGATAGATTCTCTGTTCCCGCTAGCACACTGCGTACTGGTGGCGGTATCGCTCTTTACCGTCAACCGCCATCACAATCAACAGATACGTCATCAACGGCGCGGCAGTTTGGTGATACGGTCGATAAAACTGCCTTCGGAGTTGGAGGGTCTCTAAATTCTGAAATACCTCGAGGTCGTCGACAATACGCACGAAACGGTGCTGCAACAAATCTAAGAATCCAAGCAGTTACTTAGCTGAACCGTCTCACACGTGCAAACAATACTCCACGCAAGACCAAATCTGCGTCTTGTATAGCAGCAGGTTTTGGTCCTGTGTGAAATACTGATGCACCTTGACGAGAACTCCTTGCGTTTTGAGGCCTACTTTAGCATGGTTAAAATGTCATCAAAAATGTCGTCAAAATGAAAGTCGATGGACAGCATGCGGGGCGCAGCGACTACCAGTGATTTCAAGTAGAACCACGGAGTAGAACGAATCGCGCACCTATATTTGACATGTCGGAAAACATGTGTCTCTTTACCATTGACCCCACCTAAAGGTCCCCGACCCCTGACCCTCAATCATTTTCGGAGGCGCTCTTTTCTAGGGTAAGTATATATTCACAAAGTGTCCATTGAGAATGCTTTCAGAAATATTGGCAGCCAAGGACAATAAATCCACTGAGCTTCGATAGACTATCCGTTCTCGCGGCGGCGCGTGGCGGCGCGGCGGTGGTGTCAGTATTCGGGAGTTAGGAACTGCAATTCATCGTTTTAAGTACAATCGTCATGACTCAATTGTTTTCGAATCAGCATCATAATCTCATATTTCCGTGCTATATTTCACTTTATTCCGCCATACTTACCGCACCCTCACACACCCTCACTCACCTTCACGTGCCCTTTGTTTAATTGTATACTTTTATCCCGAAAAAAAAATCGACACTGACCCGAACGAAGCCGGGCTCCACAGCTAGTCTACAATATGCGAATATGCGACAAAAAGCGACGCTCCGCTTTTCCTTGAAAATGCATCGCCCCGCACCCCTCAAGTCGCTTCCAGAATCTGGCCATTATTAGGCCGTTGCGCCGTTATTGATATGAGATTGCCGACCCTGAACGCACACTCGCGCCGCCCAAACATAACTTGTTCATAAGAAAGGAGAGTGTCGTAGGTGTGCCAGTGTTTCACAACTCGGTGTCGTTAGGTGGATAGGCTCTTGTCAATGAGAGCGACCCTCGTCGCCACGACAGGTCCCCCATTCACCGAACCAGGAGCGAGTCCTGAATGAAACACGAGTGGGTTGGCACCGACGAAACACAATACAAAGGACTGACGAAAATGTCCGATGTTTTTCAATTGCAGGCGGAGTTCGCCGACGGCTTTTTGTCGGTTGTAATTTATCATTCCATGTCTTTAGAAATCCTTCAGCTAGGTAAGGGGTCGGACTACATTGATAAGTTGCTCATCGATTTCAGATTTGGGAAGTGTGTTTATGATTACCACATTATGTAAATGTAGACTATAATAAAGTTCATTGCCTTATTTTCTTTTTCACACGCGAGTTAAGTCCACATACTTTTTGCCAAAAAAATAAATAAATATTCCTTTTTGGCACTTCTACTTACCTGGTATAAAATATACAGGTTAACTCATCTCGGTGGTTTTTAGGGTTCCGTACCCAAAGGGTGAAAACGGAACCCTATTACTAAGCCTCCGCTGTCCGTCCGTCCGTCCGTCCGTCCGTCTGTCCGTCTGTCACAGGGCTGTATCTCAGTAACCGTAACAGGTAGACAGCTGAATTTTTTACAGAGTGTGTATTTATTTTGCCGCTATAACAACAAATAGGTAAGATTAAAAAATAATTTAAATTAAAGGGGGCTCCCATACAAAAAACGTGTTTTTTTTTCTACGATAGTACGGAACCTTCCGTGTGCGAGTCCGACTAGCACTTGGCCGGTTTTTTTATGCGACCTGACATGGATGGCTACTACCACACAACTACCGTTATGATATTAGCCCAATACACCACATGCTCGAAGGAATTTGGTGCCATGCCAGGACCTTCCCTTTATGAGCGCGGCTACATTGAACTGGATGGAAAACACGGACAATTTTTCATTGCCGCTTCGACCATCTTTTCATCAGGTGGTGTCAGGTTACACCAATAGCTTAGTTTTACCAAGCACTGGACCCGCCAATCGCTCTGTAATTAGCTACACGAGAATGACATGACATGATAACATAAAATTAATACGACAGAGGTGTTATAATGGTAACTTAACTCGCCGGGTGAACAGGCAAGTGAGTGAATAAATATTACCTTTAGTTGAATTTCGTACCAAGCTAACAAAACATTTCAGTTCATTTGACCGAATAACATGTCGTTTCACGCGATGGTACGAAATGCAATGAAACGTCAGATTTAATCACTTACGCCTGTACACTCGGATGGTGACCACCCAGAAGGCCGACTCCATGTTAGTTAGTTAGTTAGTTGGGCAAAATGTTTTCCGCGCTAAGCCTACTTCACAGAGAGGCCATTGTGCGTAACAAAGGTGACTATGTAAGCCATCCCAGCTCGTCCCAGAAGTCCAGCATACCCTTTACATTCCCATAGGCCTCTGTAAGGGATCCCGGTGCTCCCAGGGTCTGCGCCCGATGGTCGGCCACACTCTTGCACTCCAACAGTACATGGGTGGTTGTTTCCGTTGTCTCCATGCAGCCACGACATAGAGGGCTGTCCGTCACCCCCAGGTTATGGAGGTGCTTGTTTAGTGAACAATGTCCTGTCATTGTTCCAACCATTGTGCGTAGATCATTTCTTTTTAGATGCAAAAGCTTGTGCGTGAGGCGCTTATTGAGGGATGGGATGACCTCTCTGGCCTGCCTGCAATATACCAGGTGTTTCCATTCGGTATTGTGAAGCATCTTGTTTCTATCTTGTAGCCAGTTTTTGAGTTGACTAAGTGGTATAGGCACTATCGGTTCTGGATCCATTAGTACTGTACTGGATCCCCTTTTCGCCAGTTCATCTGCAGCGTCATTACCCACAGAGCCACTGTGTACTCTTATTCACTGCAAAGTTACGTGATTGTTCCTCGCTACTTCTTCTAGGGCGCAATGACATTCTAGAACAAAGCCCGAGTTAACTTTGTTATTTTTCAGTGCGTTTAATACAGATGCGCTATCTGAGATCATTCTTATCTTATAGTCGTGCATCTTCCTGGTTTTGATTGCCTCTGCGGCTCGAGTTATTCCCACACATTCTGTCTAAAATATGGTGTTGAAGGCGCCTAGGGTTGTTGAGATGTTAATGTTCGCATCTCGGGAGAAGACACCCGCTCCAGTTCCCGAATTTGTTTTTGATCCATCTGTATAGATTCGGATTTCTCTCACCCCTGATTAGTCTGCGAGTACTTCCTTCAGTTGGATGTGATAATAATAATAATAATAATAATAAAGCCCTTTATTCTGATCTACAAGATTATACAAACATATTTACTGTGTTTTGTGTGCCTTTTGGCATAGGCCTCCTCTAACATTTTCCACTGGGTTCACCAAGACCAAACCACTAAAGAAATTAATAGAAGAGTAGCAAATGGATGGAAAAAGTACTGGTCATTGAAAGAAGTATTGAAATGCAAAAAGCTCGACATGCCAATAAAAAGGAAAGTCTTTGATACCTGTATACTTCCAGTCATTACTTACGGATGCGAAACGTGGTCACTCACTAAACACCATAGAGAAAAGCTACAACGATGCCAGAGAGCCATGGAGAGAAGTATGACAGGAATAAAGAAACAAGACAAAGTGAGGAGTATCAAAATAAGAGAGAAAACTAAAGTAGCTGATATACTTATGCAAATAGATCAACAGAAGTGGAGATGGACTGGTCACACGATCCGAGATAAGCAAAACAAATGGAGCACAACTGTGACCGACTGGTACCCCAGAGATGGTAAACGCAAGAGAGGACGCCATCACACGCGATGGGAAGACGACTTGAAGCTCACGGCGGGACACCATTGGAGAAGGGTAGCGAGAGACAGTTGGATGTGATAGTTTCTTTTAAAGATATGGTTGGTAGAAATCTTGTCACAGATTGCCGCGAGCACGGGTACATGGTTCATGAATTCTGTCATAACCGTGCGTGAGGGACTCCATGATTTTGTTTCCAGGTTCCTGCGGCTCTTAGCCGGAGAGCTGCCTAGATCAAGTATTACCTCTAGTGCCTGTATAGGAGTTGTTCTCATGCAGCCTGTCGTTGCAACGCATGCAAGGCGTTGCAGACTTTGAAGTTTTGCTTTTACGGTGCTCAGTTCAGCAGTGTAAAGCCAGAGTGTTATGGAGGGTTTTAAGCCCCATTTTTTTCCGAGCATTCTCTTGCACTGCCAGAAGGAGATGCACGCCTTCTTTGTTTTGTCTTAGAGATGCTTATTCCAGTTCATCTTGCTATCAAGGATTACGCCCAGATATTTGACTTCTGTTGATAGGGATAATTCTATGCCAAAAAGTTTTGGCAGTTTCATGTCTTCTAACTTCCTCGCTTGTAGAGTTTATGTTTTCACAGAATCGTCGCCAGGTTTCCCTTTTGCGGAATCTGATCCGTTTCTTGTAGAAGTATTGAGCTTTCTTGTACGTGTTCCAGTCTTCTTCCACTCTGGTGTTTTTTGCCCGGTTGAACAGGTTTTGCCTCACCTCTCAAGTTCTGGCCCCCACCAGTGATTTTTTCCCCATTGTTTGGGAGGCTTGAGTGGACATGATTGTTCATAACAGGTTGTTATATAGTTGGTTAGAATTCTTACATTGTGCTCAATGTTGCTAGCGTCATGGGTTAAGAGAAGATCCCAAAATTTGATTAATTTGGTCATTGAAAAGAGTTTTATACATGGTTACGTCGGTCTTACGGGGGTTTCTCCTAGGTACCGGCTCGTGTGTATGTGCCGTTATTGTGTAACAGATTCGCCTATGGTCCGAGAAGCATGGCTCCGGTGAAACTTGCCAGTCTGAAACAAGCTCTGCCGCCCCACTCGATGCCAGCGTGATGTCTATTATTGTTTGGTATCTGGAACTGACAAAGGTTGGCTCGGCGCCCACATTCAGTATTGACAGATTGGTGGTAAAGAGATACTCTGTGAGATGCTCACCTCTTTTGTTGGCTGATGCGCTGCCCCAGAGAGGATAATGGGCATTGCAGTCTGCTGAGATGACGATGTGCTGCACTAGCTCGGCCAGTTGCTTGGAGGGGATGTCCTCTTCTCCGGGCATGTAGACCGAGGCTAGTACTAGCGAGGGTGTGTTCGGGTTGGTCTCCTTTTTTACCGCTGTAATGTCTCTGGAACAGTACTGATTAATGAGAACAGCTGTTATATTACGAGACATGTAAATACAAGTTCGTGGATTTTGTACGGCGGTATTAGGCATTAACTTACGACCGATGTTGCCAGACCTCATATTTTGTCCTTCCTAATCGACGGCTCTTGAATTAGGGCTATGGTCTCTTGATTTACCTCCAGCGTTCTGCGTAGTGTAGCCGCCGCGATCTGCTTGTGCTGAAGGTTGGTCTGTATGACTTTAATGGGTTGGTGATCCGAGGATGCCATCTTCGTCCTCAGTTTCCACCTCCGAACCCATTTTGTTGTCACTGGCGGTAGCGCTAGCAGCAGGCGCACCGTCTCCGGATGTTGTGGAAGATCTGGCCGTTTCGGTGGATGTGGCCTTTTTGGTATCAGGAGGGGTGTCGCTGAGGCCGCGGGCAGTGAAGTATCTGACGTATACACTACCCATGGCAAACGCAACACGTCTGTTCCGTTTGGTGATCTTCTCGATCTCAGCCTCCGGTATATTGAGAGTGAGGAACAAACCTTTCTCTTCTTGGATGCTGGCGATGGTAAACGTCCAGGTCCTGATATTGTACCAGGGATTTTGCGCACAGAGGACCCTGTGTATTTCGGTGACCTCGTTGTGATCCGTGGGCAGCAGAAGGCCGGCTTTCACCTGCTTTGTGATCTCCGACTGTGGTATGACCGTCAGAGAGATCCCTTCGCTGATCTGGGGCATCTTCGCTACCGTTGATTTCAGCCACTGCAGTGACTGGTCATCTTCGCACCCTACCTTAAGCACGCCCTCACTGAGTAAGGGCTTACCTCGGAATGCTGGTGCAAAGGCAGTCATGGCGTTGTCCTCGGGAACACTCAGCACCGCTTCGAAGATTCTCTTGTACAGAGTTTTCTTGAGCAGGTCTACGTGTGCTTCGGTAAGGGCCGTGCCGTGCAATATAAGGAAGGTCCTGGCATGGCACCTAGTTCCCATGTGGTGTGTTGGGCTAATACCATGACAGACGGTGTGGTATTAGCCATCCATGTCCAGCCACATAAAAAAAAGGCCAATGGCAGGCTTGGTGGTAATGGCTACAAACAAATTTGATTGCATCATAGTAGTAGAGAATTGGGGCATCCAGCTCAAATGAGCTGGAAGCCTCAATTCTCTTTGTATGATCTAGTATCCCTAATCGTTTAACTTTATTCTATACATTTTTGACATCGTTAGAGAGCTGGAAGCCCCAATTCTATCCGTGTGGTATAGTATCCCTAATCGTTTAACTGTATTCAATACATTTGGACACTGTTAGAGAGCTGGAATCCCCAATTCTATTTATGTGATATAGCATCGCTAATCGTTTAACTGTATTCTATCAAAATTTGTCAAACCAGCTTTCAGGTGCAAATAACTAACATTCTGGCTCATACCATGCTTCACCATTATTATAGGTAATTTGTATTGTGTTAAAACACAATGAAACCAATGTATATTTAAGAAAATATTTAATCAGATTTAGCATTAAAACAGACTAGGTTTTCTTTACACCATTTTCTTAAACAAATAACATTTTTCAAAGCACAGTTCCTCTTATGAGTAATACAAGTAAAATCTTCTTCATTTGAGCAATACATGTTATATAATTTATTCAAGTTTGGACAATTATACATTTCCAAATTAATTATTTCTTGACCATTATTGAAACTGAAAATGTTTTTAACCCATTCTGCTTTCTCTGCTCCTTTCACGAAAATTTTATGTGGTGGCAAAATAGCCCTTAATTTACTATAAAATACTTGATGATTGATGTATCCATCGCTCCAGTAAATTCCACGATTTTTTTCTAACCAATTCACTTGTTTTCTTTCTTCAGGAGTAAGTTTATAATACGAAAACGGTGGTTCCAAAAGAAACACTTCTGTCGTATTTGCTGTTGCCATGGAAAATTCCTTTAAAATGAACTGATTATCATTCGTTTTAAATCCTTGCACATCAACGATGATTGGACTATTCATGATATTTTTTTAACAGTATTGCTTAGAGGTTTGTATTCTATCAAAGATTCGTTTAATATAAGGCAGTAGGCTGTCGTGTTTTCAGGTATTTCAGAGAAGCATTCAATCTCTAATCTCACATCAACTGGACCCGTCTTTATAGATTCGTTTTGCCTTGAGCAATCAATAACTATCAATGGGGATTTGGTCTTGAAATCTTCTAGAGCGAGCAACGGACCAGCACAACGTCCATAATAAGAGTGTTGAAAACGAGAATAAACTTCATATAATATAGAATATTTATCTTCATGAAATTTGATATCTAGTGAATTGTAAGGATAGTAGTTAGAATTTAGGTATACTCTAACGTCTCGTAAATTGCAATGATCAAATATGGACATGTCTAGTTTTTTTGCACTTTTACGATTTGTTTGTAATCCTAACACAACATATCGAGGTTTTTCAGTCTGAGAAGATGTTTTTATAGCCCATGTATGCTTAGTAGTTTTTGGAAGAAGTGGATATTCATAAAGGTCCCAGTTTCTGAAAGGCATTATTATAGAACGATCTTTATCTAAATATCTTAATAAATTCAAGCGTTCTCTGTCTGACACTTTTATGTGCGGGACACGCCATATAATCTTTGAAATTGTAATATCATTTACGAATTCTCCATCTTTTAATTTTAATGCGTTTAAATTAGTACTACTTCTTAACAATATTAATTCATGCTTACAATTAATAATTATTTTATTATAATCCTCGGCAAATCCTAGTACTTTATTCAGAGGAATATTCACTTGAAAATTTCCATTGGTATTTGGAAAACCTTCCAAATTCCACCCCCAAACTTTAGCCGATTTTGATTCTGAATCATTCATAGATATATAGGACTTCATAGTCGTGGTGATTCCAGCATTTTTTATTTTATCAATTTCAACCCCATTAAGCTCATATCGAATATCTTGAAAAAGGAAAAGTATTCCGTTGTTTGTAAAAGTAATATTTGTTACTTTCTCGGCTTTACCATCCACACCAGTTTTAGATACATGAGCGGTTCCTTCGATGAATAAAGAGCTATCGGAAGGTAAAACATACAAGTCTTGCTGATTTATCGGAATTCGTATTTCATCGTTATTATTAAAACTATTAACATAGGGCTTGTACGAGTGTACTTCATAACTTTCAATTGAGCTATCCTGGTATGGTAGATCATTTATGTTTAGAACATTCATTTTATAAGTTTGATAAATTGGAGAAATTTAATATTTTCTTTCGAAAGTTGTGTTATGTGTCTAGGACGCTGCACGCGTCGAGCCTTTCTGATCTTTTCCGGGGCAAGCTTTTGGTATTTATTAAAATCGATCATGATGATTTTCTCAAATGAAGTAGTAAATATATTTCTTCTCCTCGAAAGTTAATTAAATTATCTTGCAAATCTAGTAATCTTATGTTAATAGAGGACACAATTTTTCTATTTACTGGTAAATACACAAGATTTTCAGGTTTCTCTATAATTCTATAGCCAGGAGGTACGTTAGGTGAAAATTCGTGTAAAACATGCGTTGGTCTACCGTTGGTAAAAGACCCGTTTATTATGTCACATTCAACTCTCACGGAGGTCAGTGGTATAATGTTTACGGGTAAATTTGACACGTGCATTATATTAGCCTGATAAATCTTGTTTTCAAATCCTAAAATACTAGCGATTGAGTTTGGTTTTTCAAAATGAATGTCTTCAGTGCATGACATAGAACATTTTAAGGTATTATTATTTGCAGACAGAGAAAAATTACTAGCAGTAATATTGTGTTTTAAATACTCGCTAATATCCTCCAGTTCATATGATCCTTCAGGAATATCAATTACTTGTTTTGCTCCATAAGAAAAGCTATTATTTTTTGAATTAATGTTCGGAACAGAATTAAATGTTGAAAAATTTAAAAGACTACATTCATAGTTGTTTGATAATTGTAGAGGGGGAAAATAATTGCTTGTTAATTTAGAAGTGTTACCAGAGATCGATAGAATGAAAGACATTTTGCAAATGAACTAATATTTCAATCTCTTACCTTTATAAACATTTTTCTCTCCAAAATTTTTTCAAAAATCTTATACAGTGATGCCCACAATTGAAATCGTAAAACGACTGATATCGTTTGTAGTTATACAATATGTTATCACAGTTAAGGTAATTAATTAATTCTTTTGGAGGTTTTAGATCTCCAAAACTATCAAAATATTCACAGTGATCGTTTAATTTAGCGTAAGCTACCCAGTGAGTCCCTGAATTTGTATTGCTATCTAAATTCAAAATACCACATTCAATTATGTGAGCTTTAGAAGGAAGAGTATCCCTCATATACACACCCCTAAAGAATGGAATATTTGCGGAGTGTTTGGCTATATCTATATTCGTAAGGGCTCGCTGAGGTAGTCGCTTTTCTAGTTTTTTTTTAAATTCAAATAACTACCACGACTAACATCTTTGTATGGCTTAAGATGAAGGCCTTTTCCTAATGCTATTGCTTCCATGGTCCTATTATGACGTTCTGATTCTTGTAAACTTTTTTGTCCTGCTTTATAATCATTAACAGCTTTAGCTATACCAGCTGCACCACCTGCTAGACCGCCCAAAGCCGATAGCCCGGCAAAAATCGGTATTAATGGTAGTATTCCACCTGTTTTAGGTAGCGGTATTCTTCTTGGAAGCTTAGTATTAGGTGAAAAAAGTTTTTTGGCAGCAACGTAAGCAAACTTTATGGCACTGTTATCATTTTTTGGTTTATGCTTTTTCAAAGCAGAACGAATTTTAGAAATAAACTTTTTAAAATCAATAGATTTTGTTTTTACGCCTGCTCCTGCTTTAATTTTTGATTTCATAACCCTATTAACAAGCCATGACGCAATTTTCTCCCCTGGTCCTGCATCTTTAGATCTAATTCTTTGCCTAGCCATATTCATAAGTTTCGAATCTGCTATATGCCTATTCTTAAGATCACTATTATTTGAGTATGCTATATCGTGTTCTTTGCAATAATTATCCAATAAATTAATGCCTTTGTCACCGCGTAACAATCTTTTTTCTAACTTAGTTCCAGGACCGCAATAATTATACCCAGGAATATGAAGTTCGAATGGTAATTTATTTATTACTTTATTCAAAAGACCCTTTCCTTTCATTGTTTTGGTTGAAATGATTGAGATTCTTCTAAAACTATATTTATATAATAATATCTACTGTAAATGTTATTTTTTTATGATATTTTTGCCGCTGATCCAACTATTTTCGGTATCTGGAAAACCTAGCCATTTAACAAAAACTCTCCCAGGTTTTCTCTTTAATACCCTTTCGACAAGATAAACATGTGGATGTTTTGTTTTTTGTAACTCATACTCATAGAAGCATCCTAAAATACTCTGTTTCCTAAAGTCTTCCAAAATATATGTGGGAGGGTTAGATGTTTTCAAACTTATTATTTTAAATATTTCCGTTGACCAATTAGGAGTATATCCTTTTGAGAATGTTCCTTTATATTTACTAACACGGACATAATCTCCGATATTGTATTTAGGACATTTCCAAGTCTTTTTCGATTGTAATTCACTAAGTCGATTTTTTATTAAATGTTCATTAGATTTATTGACACATGCAGGAGTATAACCAGTGGTCCTATGCTTTGTATTATTATATGATTTCATAATATTTTCCAATATTGCTCCAACCCATTTATAGCAACCTTTCATGCTAAAATGTTTATATAATTTATTTTTTAGAGTTCGGATAAGGCGTTCAGCGATGGAAGCTTTTTTTATAGAATATGTTGAATAGTGGTTTATTTCGTTTTGTTTCATTACTTTTTCAAACACACTATTATAAAACTCTTTCCCCAAATCGGTTTGTAAGTTCCTTGGTTTCCTACCATTCCTCAAAACCGTTTCAATCGCGGTTGCGACTTCTAATTTACTTTTATTTCTTAATGGTACTGCCCATGCAAATTTCGAAAAAGCATCTATTACAACCAGGATTAATTTATACTCATTATTTTCATCGGCATAAGGCCTCATTTCCATCAAGTCAGCTTGCCATAAATCATCTATACCTTTTATTATAACTGGACGTCGAGGAAAGTTTTTTCGGGCTGGTCTATGAATTTCTTCAACAATTCGTTTCTTACTCATGTTTGAGAATATCTTTTTTTAATTTCATTATATCCTCCTTACTACAAAATCTTGCTTCTAACTGTGCTATTGATAACTGAATTTCTTCTTTTATAACTTCGTGAGTAAGGTGTAATTGTTTTCTAATTTGTTCATCAACGTAAGATTTCGTAACCGCATCATCTGCTTTTACAGGGGGCGATAAGCCCTGTAGTCTTGCGGAATGTACATGAATGTGCCCATCTTCGGATTTTGAAATACCATTTTGCATTTGGTTTATGATTTCATAAAATCTCATTCTTTTATGAACATGCTGACCGAATTTATCTAAATTCATTTTAAAGGATTATGTTTTCTACCCTACTCGCAACAACATACTGACTAAATCCTCAAATAACTATCAATTTATTAACTTTAGTTTTGTTAATTTACAATACCACTCTCCTGCAATTCTTCAATGATAGAAATTATTTCATTATCTACCCCGGTATTGCCAGCGTCTCGGGAAGCTATTAATAAACGGAGACGGTCAACTAATTCATTTGGGTCATCCCAATAAACAAAATCAGTATTTTTTTTAAGTTTTTTCATAAAAGGTAATCCTTCCCCTTCAAAACTTATAGAACGTTTGAATAGTGGTCTTATTATATTACAATATTTAAAACCTTTATTGCTCTTAATCGGCTTTTTCGCATTGAAGTCTCTTCTATGTGCATTCGTTTCCAGTAATATTTGTTTATATTTTGATTTGTCTTCAGGTTTAACTTTGTTCAGATCGGGTTTATTTTTAAACAGTAGTTCTAATAAGCCCGGCGACATTTCTACTGTCAAACTACCAACATTTAAATTTTTGTCATCAAATTCTACACGATGCCTTCCAATCATTGTTTTACCACTCTCGTTTCTTACACCGAATGGAATATTTTGCTTTGAAAATGACGTTCGATTGTTCAAAACAGTTTCATCTAACGATACTGCCGAAGTGTCATGGTAACTTGAATGAGGGGATTCAAAAATTGTTTCATCAATTTGTTTTTCTGAATCATAATACAAATCAGAATCTTCACTACCACTTAGGGAAGACTTAGAATCATCATTGTTTTCGCTTTTAATATTACTAGTATTATTTTTTACTTGAACCGCGGATGTTTTTACCAACTGCTGCAATGGTTCGGTCACTGGTTTAAATATTTCATGCAAAATATTATCGTTATATTTTTTTTTATCTCTCATGTGATCTATTTTCTTCTTCACGGAACGAACTGATTTTATAATTTCTTTTTTTAAAACATCGTTCTCCATTTCGCTTGAACACAACCTTCATAAGCAAAATTTATCAAACAAATGAAGTCTGGTACATAAAATGTATTTTATGTATCAGGAATAACAAATGTATCAAACTTTTTTCGATACATACCATTGTTACGAGAGCATTCTTTATTGATTACTAAGAAGTTAAATGGTTCCAACCAAATTTTAGCACACATTTCTTTAAACACACCCCAAGACATATCAGAGCTAACATGCTCGTTATATGCATGCTTTAAATTTATATCATCTTGTTTAAAAAGTATTATTAAATTTGCATTATCACGAATTAACTGTTTAGGTATTTTTGAATACGTTTGATTCAAATAAAAACAATCAATTTGTCTATGCCTGCCCATTGCAAAATAATTTCTAATGTTATCTTGTTTTTCACATGCCACATCATCAAATATTATTATCGAGTTAGGAAAAGATTGAATGGGATCTAATACTGCTTCATTGGTTTCAAACTTGTAGAAACTTATCTCTGGTACGTTATTTAATACTCTCTCTAAGAATATATACTTGGGCTGAAAACTTGTTTTAGAGTATAGATAAACGTTTGAATATTTTAATCCATTTTCATGAATAAGTAATCCTACAATTAGGTTAGTTTTCCCACAGTTTGATGGTCCACATACGATACATCTGATTGTATTAGGCAGCAAACTCCCATGTCTATTAATATTGCTTTCTGCCTCACAGCGAATATTTTCTAAACTAAGTGTGTGAGACTGCTTAACAAACTTCATTGCTGGATGGATGAATCGGGGGATGTATGTTGCTCTTTAAAAAAAACCACCGAATGGATGTTGATGAATCTTCATAGTAATATAGGCTATTATTTATAACGATGACTATAGAAAAATATTAGCCAAAGATATACGACATTGACCTGAGCGGAGCCGGGTACATCAGCTAGTAATAAATAATTTTATGCTCCCAACCTGTTTATATACCTATGCAGGGACCTATAGAAAGAAACAAAATATTTTTTACTGAAATCAGTTCGTTAATGTGTGTGATACAGGTGTTCAAGTAGGTGCTCGCTCGCGATGACTCGTTAGAGCCTTGACAAGTTTCGACATGATTGTTGGAGTCAGCAAATAATGCTAATATGTACATGCACCTGCATGCGATTTTTTCTCATTTTAGTTTTGGCTTTCCAGTCCGTCAGGCGTCCTCATCATGTCTGTAAGTGTAAATATTTTTTTGAACAATGAATTAAAATTAATTGCAACCTCTAATATTTAAAAAAATTCTAAACATGAATTTCTGTTTCAGATGTTTGACCAGGGCAGCTCCAAAAGCGTGACACTTCAAACATCAAACGATATTTTTAAAGACCTGAAGCGAAACCAAGGAAATCAAAATGGAAGAAAGCGGAAAACGACGACACCAGCGATAAAGAAGCCTCAATTTTCCAACTTCGTTATGGGGCCCAGTCAATCTCAAGGAAGGCACCTAATAAAAATTCAAGTTTATGACTTGATATATGAAGGATTGGGTGACTATTCGGAGCGGCAGGCGGCTCAAGCTCAATATGTTGCTCAAGGACACTACGACGAAATTATGAGTTTATGTGAAAATATTATAAATAAAATTTCAAAAGAGTGTATCTCTGCAGATTGTATTTAAAATAGAAATAAGACTTTAATTGTTATGCTTGATTTAAAAAAAAGGTAATAAATAAAACACATTCATAGTTACACTATTGTTGATTTTTATTTCAAACTTATCCTTTTATTCGTATACATGTTAACATAATTCAAAATATAGTAACAAAAAATTTAATCAGCATGATTAAAAACGTAACAGTCACTTAATTAAGGCCCTGACAACACCTGAATGCCTTCAGTTCTGTAATGGCGTAAGTAAAACCACATTTTATTATTTTTAAAATGACTACAACTTATTTTGAAATTTCAAAAATATGAAAGAAGTATTGATGGTCTAGCTATCTTTTAAACTTATAATTGTAAATATCTAACGCTCCAATTCTTTGTTCAAACTTTTTTAGTAAATTTTTATGCATACTTGCCTACCTTGTAAAATCAAAGCATCAGATCATTAAAGTTTTGTCTTTGAATTATGGTTAATCCATCAATATACATATTTACTTTTTTTGATTTTCAAAATTTGTTGTAGTTATTTTTAAAATTAATAAAATGTTGTTTCACTAACGCCCTTACAGAACTGAATGCAATTAGGTGTTGTCAGCCCCTTAAGGTTTACACACCTTGAGGTACTAAAGTTTCACAACATCAAAACATGGTTCTTATATGACCCCAAGGTAGAGTGTTATACCTTTGCCTCAAAAGTTGACGTTTATCGTCACACCTATTTAATACAGATTTGTTAATTTCTTGTGTGTACAGTTGATGATTATATGACCTGATGGTATACATCTTACGTTGCAATGACCCTTCACTGTGGAGAGCTTGCTTATATTCTTCTACAGAAATTTTTTTTGTAACTGCAGTGCTTATTCCTTTAGCCTTTTTTATTGATGCGCCTGTAGTATTTATACAATATAATTTGGCGCGTAGTCCTATAAATTGAGTTATAATTTCCCCCCCTAATTCATCTTTAAATAATCCAGGAACTTTCATATTTTTCTGTGCAATACCATATACATTGTCCGTAGGAAAATTGCTTGTGTCAAAATAACGTAATTTCTTTTTTAAATCCATATAAAAGTCGTCAGTATACACATGGTACAGTAGGCTATCTGTATCCGTATAGCACAATTTAATTTTGTCGCTGTACATCTTTTTCATAACACAGTAATGAAATTTATATAAATGTGATTTTGACAACTCCAGAACTGTAAATCCTATGTATATGGGTCTATCTAATAAAACTTCTGTTGGGTGTATTTGAATGGCGGCTAGATTTTCAGAAAAAATTGAAATGTTTTTAAAGTTTGGCAGAGAAATCATTTTTTCTGCGCCGATCATTTTGTTTGTAATATTTGATTCATCGTCCCAAACGTTAACCAACTTTACAGATGCCTGATTACGTTTATTTTCGATAGTTTTTCCGAAAATGGCATTATTAAATAATTTAAAATTATCCTTTTCAAAATCAGACTTTGCCGATTGTCGCAGTGAAGTATTTAATTCAATATACTTTCTAAGAAAATATTCCTGCCTAAACTCTAAAACTCTATACATTTTCTTTAGAAGTAGTCCATTGCTAACGCATGCTTTTAAATGAACGTAATGAATAATATATTTAGTTTTATCATATAAGTTAGCGATCAACTTTGGATGCTTACTGCCTATAGGCGCAAATTTTTCAGGAGCGAATGGTAAGTCTGCGTGAGAATCGTGCAGTTCACTAGGATAACTCATATCAACTTCAAGTATATACCCGATGTCAGAGTCATCAGGCACTGAAAGAATATCCAAAGATTTAATTTCATTATCTTCAAGAAATCTAAAGCGAGATATTGGCAGTTTCATCATCATTGCAAATCCGTACAAATTATTACAATCGAGGTAAATCAAAAAACTAGATAACTTATCTTTATCAAAATCAGGCAGGTATTTGTTATTTGCTTCCGCGTAGCGTAAAACACACTGAGCCAATCCACCGCGCACACCTTTCTCTATAAAATCGTAAATTTCCAAATCACTGATTAATTCTAATTTTACTTTCGTATATAATAGCATAGCATTCCAACTAAGTCCGGGAGAAGAAACAAAATATGCCGGGTCAAGCTTATAAAAATGTAAACTCATGTTTCTGAAATTTTCAAATACATCACATAATAATAACACATCACACTTCAAGTATAGATCAGTATATTCACCAATATTACGGATATTAAAACTGCTCCATACTCTCCTCGCATGGTCATAATCACTCTGTGAAATGTGAGATGAAGTTAATTGATTAAAAAATGCGTCATGATTCGGTAAGTTACATTCATCGTATCGTTCATGAGAGTTCATGTAATCATATGGGTACACTCCTTTACAGCGTATAAGCTCAAATAATTGTTTATCAGGAAACTCTTTTTTTAAATGAACAAACTCATTCGTATTTAAACTTTTACTTAGTTTGTCTAAGCTTGAACTCAGAAATTTAAAGGAGTCAATGAATTTTAGTTGAGCATATCGTTGTTTGTCAATATGTATGTACTTTGTAAAAGATATATAGTTCTCCTTATTTTTTGGAATAATTTTTATTTCTCCCTTTGTTTTACCCAATTCTGTTATGAATAAATGACTGTCGTACCCGGATAAATTATGAAATAAAATCGGAATAAAGGGGCATGTTTTGTAATTTAAATTGCATTGATTGTGTGCAGCACCTCTAAAATCTCCAGTTAAATGATCATGATCCGCTACACAGTCACCAAATAAGAGATTATTACAGATATGACATCGCTCAGTTTCCTCAAAATACTTTTTTTGTTCTTCAGTTAAAGGTTTCATAGGTATAACCTGGTTAAGAATGTTTTGAAGTCGTACAACATCTTTTATTATTTTTTTCACGAATATTTCAACGCAATCTATTCCTCTATACGTTACAAACTTATTGAGTTCCGGTTTGGCGGGAGAACAAATATAGTAAGCGAAACATGAAGGTTCATGAACGTTGAGGCGCTCAGTTCGTTCAGTTTTGTTGCTTTCAGAGCTTGTACATTGTCTCAGTATACTTTCAAAGTCTGCGTATATGACTACTGGTATTCTTTGAGTTCTTTCATAGTGTTGAAATTGTAATACACTGTTTTCGTCGGGCAGTACAGTACGAATTTTTGCACAATTGTGAGCATTTAATTTAATTTCTGTGGGAAATGTTAGTAAACACTCATCGCACAACAATAGTCTTGATTTACTTCGTGTTATTTGTTTTCGCACCAACCGCGCCAAATTTTTTATTAGGCAAAAATGTCCCTTCCCCTCCTTTTCAATATAGAGCAAATTGACATGATCTGGTTTTCTGTTTTCTGTTAAATACAGAGGACCTGTCACTATTTGATTTTTTTTGAGACCATAAACATTAACACTAATGTTTGGGTTATTTTCTTCAAATATTTTGATATCCTGAAAAGATGGGGGAAATGACATCCCATTTGTACAAAGTATGGTTGAGTAATGTGGGTAGCAAGATACTCTGCTCACATTACGGCTTACTGGATACATGTGAGCGATTATACTCCACAAAAAGCAGCATTCATCGTTGACATTTCTAATATTGACGCAGCTTTTAGTGCGTGCAATACAATCCGGTAAGTCTATGTAGGAACCGCCTCTTAGAGGGCAGTATTTATTTATATTCACTTCGATATGACTAATGGTTTCAAGAGCCCAGCCCGATTCACGCTCTTCGAATTCAGAAACTTTTAAATTCAACTTTTCACTGGATTCCGTTAGAAATGATGATAAATCGGAATTCTTAAATATTTTTGTATATTTTGTATTGAAAGACTTCAAAGCTCTTTCACCGCTCTGAGGGAGTGTAAAATATGCAAACAACTCAAAATTTACTTTTAATGATGTATGTTTAGAAAGACTGATGTCAATTAATGTTTCAGCTTGTGAACTAACTTCTTTCAAAAAATTCAATGGAAGAACATGATCATTTAATGGATTAATACGATAGCTTCTTACCCTATTTTTAAAGGCGCTTTTGATGATATGGACATTACTCAGCTCTGTATTCACTAAAGAGTTTAGTTTATGCAAATTACTTCTTTGATGATGAGCAAACTTATCCCCCGGAATCGTAAGATTGCATGTGTCACAAAACATCTTTTAATATTAGCTTCAATATGTTTTCTTTAACCACTTATCAATTAATCGCATCTCATAGTAGGTTTAGCGTTTTCAAACTCCACACGCTGTATGGAGACGAACTTAGTCAAGTTACCCCAAGCGTCTCCTCCTTCGTCGACGCGTGTTTTCAGGGTCAGCAGCGAGTACTTCCAGCGCTCAAGAGGTGCTACCTTCTTGATGTCTGCAGCCTCATATACCTTCACCTCGACGAAATATCGACCTCTCTTGTCCGGATCCACCTGCAAAGCAAACCACCATGTAATTAGCGCATATATATATATATATATATATATATATAAGTTGAAATTTTCAGAACATAGTTAATAAAATATTGTATGTAGCAAAAATAAATATCTATAAGAACTTTGTTAAGATGGGTAGTTGCTAAAATTCCCTTATAACTTTCCTATTAATATAAAATTATAAAAACATAATTTTTGTTTGCAAAACCAGCATGTTTTTCACATGAATAAAATAAAATTAATACCTGTTTAGTGTATCCTCTACCCGTGCGTCGTGTTAGAGAACACAGCAACGAGGGTGGTGGAAGAACTTCACCATCGCTTTCAGAGTCGCGGTCATGGTGCTGTACCGGTGCGATAAGTTTACGTTGACGTTTGCGGGTGACGCTAGTGGAGGCACTGCTTCCACTCGCAGCAGTGGTTGCAGATATGGTAGCCGTTTCGCGGGGTACCGATCGCTTGCAAGACTTATTTTTTGACGTCAGCGTAGACCCTCGCGTTTCGTCTTCACTATCTGTTCCAAACAGTTCATAGATTTTGGTTTTCTTCTTTTTGGATATTGCCGTTGTTGTTGTTGTATCTTCATCTGAAGCGAAAGGGTTCCTGATGTTAGAACTCCTGCAATTCATAAATTTTTATTTTAAGCAACTTTTAACGACAATTATTGTAGGAATTTCAAACCCGTTGCGATTGATGAAATACCCAAAATAATAATCACTTTATAAACAAGACGCGTTAAGGATTCAATACAAATGTTGTAGGCAATACTTATAATACAATTGATTGGAATCATCTGTGAGTCTCTCGTTAACATAATAAAAAAATATTTTTATTAAGTTTACAGCCAATAATCAAGATACTAACAAGTATTTTCCGCAATTAATTAGGTCTTGCATTTTAAGAGTTGCAAGTACCTATTCAATGCTAGCTATAACACAATCCGCGGAAAATGTTTGCTGTAAACAAACTTTTAAAGACAATGCATTAAGAAATGGAAGATAAAATTAGCATCAAATAAATCGAATACAATTGATCGGGCTAAGTCGTAGGCCCTGTTGCTTAGTGATAACGTTAAAGTAACGTCAACGTACAATTTAAATGCAACACTTTGTAATAGGAAATTGCTTCTGAATGAAGCAAAATTGATTCTATACGTTCCACGAAAAAAGTTAAGTGTTTATTCAAACGTTAACTTAATTTTAACGTTGATTCTCTTCTTACAACTGAGCCTTAGTCTTGTTTCGCGAGTCTGCACACTAATCGGTATAAGGGACCGATAGTGTACATCCAACAAGCATGCGGACAAGGTTCTATACAATAAGGTACTTACATACTTGCGGTTATCGGCTGCTCGAAGCACTCGCTATATCTTCCACTATTATTACCACTTTTCGTACTTTGCACTTTTCACTTGATTCTTCACTTCACTGCAGGACTTGAACTGATAAATATTGAAGTCCAGTTCTGCTTTTATAATGATTTTTTGTTAATGCGACAAATTCAATCGACCATTGACTTAGATATGATGTGGTCATCATAAAATTCAAATAATGTACTATTCATATAATTATTTTAATGAAATACAAAATTAAATAGTATTTATACAATCTATATATCTATATCTCTATACAAAATATACGATATACATTATATTTATCATAGTTATTCTGCACTTATTCATAATTCTTAATTCTCGTAAAAATATTTGATTAATCAGTAAACACATCATAAACTTAACATATAAAATGTATTTTAAGTTTAATTGCTTTCGCAACATTTTCAGAATGCATTGTGTATTTCATTTCAATATTATCTTGTCCACATTACTTTTAAGTCGTACGCAAAGTATGTGGAGTGAAAACCGAAACGGTTGTACGTGCTCAAGCAAACAAAATGAACATACAGAAATATTGTCTCACGCTAAGTTGACGATTCAACATTTCCTGTTCACGATAAACCTAGTGCACGTAGAAATATGAGCAGGTTGTTATTTGCACCTGAGAGCTAATATGACAAATTTTGCATGGGAAAATTATTGAAATGGGAATTAACAGTTTTAAATACATCCTATAAAAGCAATGTATATTGCAGTAATGCAATCAGTTTGTGACATTCTCTCAGTGAACAAGTGCACCTTCAAATTGTGAAATACCGAGTGAGTACATATTAAATATTTTTTTTTTTTTTCGATTACTTACAGAACCTTTTTACCACAAGTTTTTTAAATCGTATAATATGCCTGTAAGGTGGTAGAAACTAACTATTTTAACGTAGTAAACGAACATTTTGTTCGCTTACAGGATTACATTATTATAACATACTTTTTGCACTAGGCTAGTTCACACAGCCCTGTGCGGTAGCTAGATTGTAAATTAAGCTAACGGTGTCAGAATGTATAGAATGCAGTTAAACGATTAGGGATACTAGATCACACGGATAGAATTGGGGGTTCTAGCTCTCTAACGATGTCAAAAATGTATAGAATACAGTTAAACGATTAGGGATACTAGATCATACAAAGAGAATTGAGGCTTCCAGCTCATTTGAGCTGGATGCCCCAATTCTCTACTACTCATCATATCTGCGTAGCCCAACGAACCTGCTCTGGGTATTTCGGTTTTAGCGCGCTTTGAGTCACCTCTTGGCGAGCTCGCTTACCCTTTGGTGTCACAGTTTGCTGGTGCTGGACTGCGTTGGGTGATCGCTGCCGATGGCAAACCGCAAGTTTTCGGCAAAACACACGGCCCACGAGAACATAGAGCGCGCGTTACGAGTTTGCGAACAAAACACAAACACAACGCATGCGTTTTGCAAACTGCGCTAGCAGAATACCATTTCGCGCGAAACATGCGGTTTTGAGAAAACACAAACATAACGCGCGCAGTTATCAATTTGCAGAATAAGGCTTCAGAGGTGTTATAATGGTAACTTAACTCGCCGGGTGAACAGGCAAGTGAGTGAATACATTTTACCTTTAGTTGAATTTCGTACCAAGCTAACAAAACATTTCAGTTCATATGACCGAATAACATGTCGTTTCACGCGATGGTACGACATGCAATGAAACGTCAGATTTAATCACTTACGCCTGTACACTCGGATGGTGAACACCCAGAAGGCCGACTATATATAACGAGCGAAAAAGGCCCATGCACACGTAGACTACGCTCTTGCTCTCGCCACTGACGTTCGGTCGAGTTCTGTCATAGCCAACTAACATTTCTCGCTCTTTACGTTTGCAAGTACTATACCAGTTGAAATAATAGTTGGCTATGGTTCTGTCGATATCGTCGTATCTACGTGTGCGCGCACCTGTTTTATCCGTTGTATTAAAGCTGGCATTCTGGTCCTGTTAATATTGTGACCATGATACTTGAGACCGAATAATCCTTTCTCGGGAGCCAAAAATAGACACCCGTGATAATAAGGTTTTTCGGATCTTAATGTGTAGCTTGAAAAATTCAATGAATAAATACAAAATCACACACGTCCGTAGTATTCCACCATGCTAATGAGAACGCCCTCCTCGTTGCAGGCTGTACCGGCGGCGCAACCTCGCAGTGATGGTGGCGTGCACGTGGACGGGCGCCCTCGGCGCGCTCGCCGCGACCTGGTTTGGCGTGTGGGGCGAGTTCGGCCTCGACGCCGAGATAGGCTCCTGCTCCATTCTCCAGGACAGCAATGGACACTCCCCCAAGGAGTTCCTCTTCATCGTCGCCTTCGTGCTGCCCTGCCTGGCGATCGTCGGCTGTTACGCGAGGATATTCTGCATCGTCCGCAACTCGGCGCGCAAGTCGCGGGCGCCGGCGAAGCGGCCGCGCGGCGCGCTCGAGGACTCCGCGGTCGGGTCGGCCTCGACGGCCGTCGAGAGGTCGCCGGGGCCCGAGAACGGCGTCGTCCACCTCGGCGAGAAGGCCGCGCCACCCCCGCGCAGGTTCCTCGCGCCGCCGCCGCTGCACTGCCCCCCGACGCCGCTCCCCGAGCGCTCCTCCTCCTCCGGCGTGGACACGCTCGACGGCCACGAGGACGACTGCCGCGGCTCGCAGACTCCGATCCCGGGCGGGGGAGAGACCACGAAGCGGCTGCGCCAAGCGGCCGCCGTGCTGCGCAGGTCGCCGGCGCCGTCGCGCCCGCCCCGCCTCACCGCCAAGGACAGGAGACTCCTCAACATGATCATGGTCATTATGATCTCCTTCTGGGTGTGCTACCTCCCGATCACGATAACGAAGATCAACAGGGAGCTGAGGATGCAGCCCTTCATGAACATAGCGGGCTACCTTCTGATCTACTTGACGACTTGCATCAACCCTATTATTTATGTGGTGATGTCGAGCGAGTACCGGCAGGCGTACAAGAACTTGCTGATGTGTCGACGGCGAGCGTGACGCAAAGATGGCGCGCGTGTGAAGCGCCCGCAGTGCCATCTAGCGCCGGGAGTGGACATTTTGCGCAAAGTTTCCGAGCTACCCGCCTAAAGACTAAGTTTATAGAGATATAGTGTAAAAATCGCTCGTTACAGAACAGTGTCACCGAAATTGTGTTAGATTATTACATGCAGCGTTATCTTTGGCGTTGGAACATTCTATGTTTTAAATAAGTAAATCGATGTTTTGTACTTGATAAATAATATGTGTCTAGAAAGTCTGGTTAGGTATACATTATGTTCGTAAAACGAGAATGACTGCGGTAGATACATATATTTTTGCCGTCCGACGTGTGCTGGTAATTCGGCCGAATAGTTAAATGAGGTAAGTGAGTAGGTAGGATTTATTTATTTCTCGAAAAACCAAATCAATTAGCCATAATTAGATAAGATTATTAATTAATATTCCATAGCTAGATAGGTAACAAATGTATGCTCTTTTTTTTCTATGTTGAAATATTGTTTTTTGACTCCACTTTAAGATTCACCATATTTTTAACAATGTTGGAAGCACATCGCCGTTTATAAAATATAAACGATTTTGAGCCAAAGAATGTGATTGTTGAGTGTTTGTGGTAAACCCAATTTTTTGCAGTATAGACTAGTATAACGTAGAAGCAATATGAAGGAATAAGAGTTTTTTACCCATTAAAAAATAAGCTGTACATATATTTTACATGTGATCATGTTGTATTGGTAAGTATCGATTTTTCCAACGTAACTTATTCGATATTAAATATCATTCTAGGGGTGTAAACGATGGATTTGTAAGCTGGAAACACATGCTGCAAAACAGTCCGTTGAACGCATACCTGTACTAATATGTTATTGTTGAATTAATAGTCTCAATTAATTATTTTTTTAGTCCAATCATGGTTTTGCTTTGATATATGATGTATGTCTTCTGTGGCTTCCCCATGCCGCCGCTGCGGAACTGCAAAATAGCAGAATAAAATCTTGGAAACGCGGAACTCCGAGCGACTCCATTGTATGTTAACTCATGCAAGTTAGGGCTGCCGTGAAGTCACAAGAGAACTAAAATTTAAAAATTATAAGAAATGCATTTATTTGTCCATTGGCCAAGGCATAATTTTGCACGGCGATTGCCATTAAAATAGCGAAATCGTCTAATCGACCTTATCCCTAAATGTTATCAGATTTTAATCCCTTTTTTCACTTAAGAAAGCTTATTTGTAGGTATGTTTTGATTTTTTTGTAAATACCTGTATTTTTCAGTAAAAAAAATCGGAAATGAACGTTAAAAAAGACAACTTTTTTCCAATGTTTATTTTAAAATCGAAACGGAATATTAAAAAAATTAACACATACAGACATAGATTTCTAGAGTATATTATAGAATCCAATATTTAAAAAAACTAGTAAAACATTAAGAGCATGGAAACAGTTATTGTCGCCCGTAGTATGGGGAATTATAGGGTAATGACTCTCTTAAGAGGTCTTACGCTGATGCTGGGATTCATACACAGTTCTTGGGTGTTTTTACCAAATTTGACATTACTTCCATATATTTTATGTCAAAATTGCCAAGCCAAGCACATTTAACGTTTATGAATCACAGCAAGGGTCGCTGGAAGTTCGGCGTTTCCGCATATCACAGTTTCGGAATTCCGTAGCAGTAGGGAAAACCCGGAAGTTCAAAACTTAGGTTGATGTGAACTGGGCGCCATCTAGATTTTCTTGAAGAATTAGCGAGTGTGGTGATTCGAAACAGTCGCAAAATCTTCAACTAAATGTATGTGTAAAACGAATTTTCCAAATTGACATTTGGCGGGATCCTCATACAAATTTGCTAAAACACTTACATGTAATAAATTTGCGAAAACACTTCATGTGAACGCAAGCGAAATATTTTTAGAATGCATTCGTTATGTAATGTCTGCCATCTGGATTTGTTTGAAGATATTGCTTCGAATATTCTTAAATCATCCATTTGTTCAAACTCTAATTGCTTTTGTCACTGGACTAGTTACTTTGTATTGAATTAAGTGATCATTCCGTATGTTTCGTTGAATTTAATGCTCATATATTGAAATGTATCTTTCAAGACAACAAAACGAATCGATAAAGGTGCTGTTGTAAACATGAACGTGTGTGATCGGTAGATGGACTAGAGATAGTAGGTATTCATAGTTTTGTCACAAAATACTCGTGTAAACATTACATAAAACAGCTTGAGGCAAGCATTATAAAGTAAGATATAGAATTTAAGTCGTTGGAGGCACTCAGCTAATTTTTTAGGTCATTTAGAGCGCATACTACTACTACTGTAATGAGAGTATTTTCGAAACAACAAACTAAGTAAACATGTGGGCGTATAGGTATAATGTATACTTATGCACTATTTTTTATTTTATAGGATTGCAAACAGGGTTGAATCACAATAACAAAACAAACACGTGTATCATAGACGGGCTTATGAAACTTGCTGTGCTTAAAGTATTAAGCACAGCATGTGCTAGCAGAAAGAACAGAATACGCAAATAATATAAACATAGCAGAGATAAACAAACCAATAAGATGAAATGAGAAAGCAACAATAACATTAATATCACGTGCAAAAGCTGAGTTGGAGCAGGAGTTCAATAGGAACTGTCATCCCATTAGCTAAAATGTCATTCCAATAAGCGAGCCTGAACACAACTAGTAATAAGCTCTTACTTTCTACAATCTGAACGTCAGGTTTTCTTTAAAAAACAGGTTCTTACGTCCGGATTTTTTATTTTATGGAACTTACAAAAGATGCTATGTACCCTGCAAACATGGACAGTCCTCATACAATCATATTGATGGAAGGGAAACTGCCTTCAGCGCTCTTTGTGGGCGTGATAAGTTTAAAACGCAGATTGTCTCAGGATTGAATCGCGTTTTGTACGGTTAGGCCGGAGGGCAGGCCTTTTCCTGCAATTCCGTAATCAGGAATCCTGAGAAAACCGCTTTTATAGTAGGTTTCAAAGCGATTTTTTGACACAAAACCTTGATTACTAATAATAATGTAATAGCATATGTGCACCACCGTGTAACTGATTTTTGTTTCCGTAACAAGAAATATATAGGATAAAAATTCGCCAAAATAGGCATATCGATTCACATTTATTTTATTTTCCTAGCAGTAATCTTCCAAGGCATAAAGTGCATCATGTTGTAATCGTGCTCACTGTCTTGTCTCTCTGTCAAAGTTGTAATCATGGTCAAGCCGTACTTCCGTGAGGGCATTCAATTCCCCAGCTTAGAGTTCATCCTTTATAGTCAAGCTGCATTTACTGGTATTTTGAGAATGTAACAATACAATGAATGTGATTTTTTTGGACTTAGGTAAAAAAGAATGTCTATGAATAAGTTGATGGTTTGAGTAGCTATTTATTTAGTTTTTGGGGGGTGTTTGTATAGTGAAGTAAGAAACTTTTGTTAGATCATCAAACTAACGAAAATCATACTTTTGTACTGTTATGAAAGTATTTAAGTCGGTATAAAACTGGACTACAAGTCAGTATAAATGTAAGATTTTTTGGGGATGATTTATGTGACTGTCACTGCCGTATTGCTAGAATTATTGAACTAAAGAAAACAACGCATTCAACGTGAACATACTTATTAATCATGCATTAAGTGTTAATTGGCCACAATATTAGATATATACTCAACCAAACTGCAGGTACCAAAGAACCAAATGTTCTGGGGCCATAATGTTACCGAAGCCAAGCCACGTACTTACCAAAGATATTAGGTATAGTAAAATAAATGACGATGCATTTCGAATTGAGTTTTATTTTGCCATTTTGAATGGCAACATCTTTCTACGTCAATGATCGACACATTGGACAGTCAGGAATTGAGATCACGTCATGGAAGTAATAAGAAACAGAACTAACAGAAATGTGCAAACACTTCCAGCAAGAAATGAAGCAAAATATTACATACCTTTTATTACTATTCACATTTTATTCATAATCCTGTTTTCACTCTGGCAATTGGTAGAATGTCCGTAACGTTGACGATCAAATGTGTAGACGGGAAAGAGAAATAATTCCTAAGTCTCTTTTACTCTATGGTTTACGTCAATAAGACAGAATGGGATCCTGAATCGGTCTCTATTTCTGGTGAATACTCGATGGAGACCGGTTGACACTGCAAAAGTTTGTTGTATGTATTTTTAACAACATATAATAATAAATAGGTATAAGAACAGAAGGCCGCAAAAATAACAGATTTCGCATAAAAAAATTGTCAATTTGCTGTCAGTTTACACATATTCATTGTCCCTAACAATGTCATATATTTTCATTTATATCGCTGGTTTTACTGTCCACATACTCGTAGTTCCCATTTCCTTTTTCATCTAAGTTTCTAGCCAGTAATTGTTTCATTATTTAATCCAATTAAAGTTCGCCCAGGCCATTCATTAAATTCTCATCAACAACGTTCAACTTATTGGCGTATGACCCAACGGCTGAACCTAAAGCCGTTGGGTCATTGAATATTCCTAATCTCACCTTACCTAAAATCATCTAACCTTACATAATAAAACTCCTCCTCATCATGCAACTAGTTTATATGGCTATCGTCGAGACATGGAAGCGAGGATTCTACGCGTTGTCTCCCATCCGTTGCAGCTTGCAGTACAGCCCGTTCTCCTTCATCAGCTCTGCATGCGTCCCCTGCTCCACTATCCTGCCTGCAATGTAATAATTTTTCCGTGGTTACGGCTTTAGTGTCGCGTCGTGGAGACCATAGAAATAGGATGCGCATGCTAGGTCTATGGTGGAGACGAAGAGCCTACCTGGGGTCTCCCATCCACTAGAGCTTGCATTACTGTCCAATCTTATTCTCTGTGAGCCTCCACTTCTCTACTATCTTGTCTGTAACGTCATTATTTCCCGTGGTTATGCTTGTCGCGTCATGGAGGCGAACATTATGGCGGCATATGCAGTCCTTGCAGTATTTCCGTATACAAACTGAGGGTGCTAGAAAGGCTAACGAATACCGTGGTCGATGGTGCAGATGAAGTCGACTTCCTGCACAATATTGGTACAGTGTGCCATCACCACCCACGATGTGCAGCCTTCGCTGTTTTTTCATATACATAACTATGGGTGCCAAAAAGGCGGGCGACTACCGTGATTAATGATTCAGATGATGTCGGCTCCCTGCACGGTAATCAGGCTGGGCCCGATCACCACCCATCATGTGCAGTCCTCACCGTTTTTCCGTTTAAAAACTGATACTGAGTACCGTGGCCGATGACGCAGATGAAGTCATCTCCCCGCACAATGTTGAGGCAGTGTGCTATCATCGCCCATTATGTGCAGGCCTCGCCTTAATTTGAGGGTGCTAGAGAGACAAGCGAGTACCGTAGCTGATGACGCAGATGATGGCGGCTCCCTGCACAGTGCTTAGACAGTGTGCGATCACTACCCATCATGTGCAGTTCTCACCGTCCTTCCGTATAAAAACTGATAGAGAGGCGATCGAGTACCGTGGTCAATGACGCAGATGTGGTCGACTCCTTGCACCGTGCTGAGGCGGTGCGCGATCATCACGCATGTGCGACCCTCGCCAGCCTTCTCCAACGCATCTGACACCACCTTCGTTACGTCATATAAAAGTAAGTCATCTCGCAATTACAATGTTTAAAGTAAATTATAAGTTTTTACTTAGATAACAGAATCTAGTTCACGCCGCTTTAATGTGCCACTTGCAGCAGTGCATATGATAGCCTTATTTCTATATATCAGATAAGAGTCCTGCAACCCATAGATTGCGTTATAAGGAGCTTTTAAGCATACACAATCCTAGAGTAAGAAAAAGAGAATAAAACACAGTTACGAAAGGAAATAGAGGGCTGCAAAGAGCTTGAAGGTCACCTTCTGGCTGTGTGCGTCGAGCGCGGAAGTCGCCTCGTCCAGCAGTAGCAGCCGCGGCGAGCGAACGAGCGCGCGAGCGATGCATATACGTTGCTTCTGGCCTCCTGACAATTGCGCGCCTCCCGTACCGAGGCTCGTGTCGTAGCCCTGTTAAGAAACACGCCACTTAACTACATGCAAACCATCTACACTGGCAAGCAACTAGTTTTACCTCTTTCCTGCATGTGGGTATGCAAGTTAGAACCGAGCTCACGGAACTGCACGCAGTTAAAATATCCAGTGCGTCTTTTCCATATCGACCGACATCACGCTTGGTCACATCAAGAGCTAAATTAAGTTAATGGATTTGGAGTAGGTACTCCGGCCCCAACCTTGGGCAGGCCGACGATGAAGCCGTGTATGTTGGCAGCCCTGGCCGCGGCGACTATTTCAGCGGTGGTGACCTTGCGCGTGTTGTCCCCGTAGGCGATGTTCTGCCCGATGCTGCGGTCGAACAGCACCGGCTCCTGCGACACGACGCCGAGCTGCTGGCGTAGGCGCGGCAGCATCAGCGCGCGCTTGATGTCCATCGAGTCCAGCTCCTGCATTACATTATATTTGAGGAAGGGACTCTGGCTCCAACCTTAGGGAGGGGATCTTGCGAGAGACAGGGCCAAGTGTCATAGAGTGTACAAAACGAAACCTGATGACCAAATAAAAACAATTTCAAACGGATGACCGAATGCGCCATTTGTCTCCGAGTCTACTTGAACATTCGGGCGTTTGTCTGTATGAATGTGTAAATGTTTCTTTGACGATAACTCGACTATCGTTGATCTGACCATCATGAAATTCAGTAGGCGAGTAAATGAAATAAAAGATAATTTCGAACATGAGCCAAATCGGTCAACGGGTTTCCGAGATATGGGGTTGTAAGAGGGGTCGAAAAACTTGATGGCGCTGCTTCAATCCCTCATCGCGCTATCGTTGAGCGAGTTCAGGCAAACTACCAGTATTTGTTATTTTTCTTGGCGTCAATGATTGGCGAAATTCAGAGAATTAACTGTATTTTGGTTTGTCACCTTAAAATGATCTAATGCAAGACTTTAAATAACATGAATGAATGTTTAGCAGTAGCAATGTTAGATCTAAGTGTGTATTACATACTTACGCTAGTGAAGCATCTTTGCGGGTTCTTCTTTACTGAGTTAATCGGATCCGCGAATCTTTGTGACATAGCTTACTGTAGTTTGAGAACCAAAAAGTTTAAATCAACGAAATTTAAAACATACAATGGTCCCGTTTTCAGGGTCGTAGAAGCGCTGAAGCAGCTGCAGACAGGTGGACTTGCCGCAACCGCTGGCGCCGACCAGTGCCACCTTGGTACCGGGCGCCACGCGCAGGCGCAGTCCGTTTAGCACGCGCTGCTCCGGCCGCGTCGGGTACGCGAACTCCAGTGCACTCATCTTCAGCTCGCCACTCGCCACCTGCAACACGCACGCAATGTACGGCGACGACTTAGCTGCGCTGAATTTGGGCGCGAACACTACAGAGAGTCGTCTTGCGCTGCAGGACCAATAACGAGCGGCTCCTTGTATGGTCACCTAGAATGCGCGCGGCCGATCACTTGGCTGCGCAGAAGTTGGCCGCGAACAATAGAGCCTGGAGCCGAGTGTACGTACCCAGTCAGGGTCTTCTTGCGCGGCCGGGTTGGTGACGCGCGGCTAGCGCTGTATGGTCACTAGAATATGCGCGGCTGACGACTTGGCTGTGCTGATTGGGCGCGAGCACTAGGTAGTCTGGGGCCGAGTGTACGTACCCAGCCGGAGTCTTCTTCCGTGGCAGGACTGGTGACGCGTGGCTAGCGCTTTATGATCACTAAAATATGCGCGGTCGACGACTTGGCTTATTGAATTTGGGCGCGAACACTAGAGTCTGGGGCCGAGTGTACGTACCCAGTCGGTGTCTTCTTGCGTATCGGGACTGGTGACGCGCGGCTGGCGCTGTATGGTCGCTAGAATACGCGCCGCCGACGTCTTCGCTGCGCTAAAGTTGGGCGCGAATACTAGAGCCTGCCCCAGCATGAAGGCGCCGTGCATGAGAGATTCGACCACGCTGTAGAACAAATGATGAAAAAGAGGTGTTTCACAGTATTTTCAGCCAATCCTTAAAGTAAACATTGACAATATAACTTCCTTGTTACTAATCCATTCGACAGACCTTGCCAGACCAGACTAAGACTGGAGTACAATACCATCTCTTATTAGAATTATAGTTATGGTTATTATAGATCTATCTTCTTTCTTCTTCTGGAAAAAATAAGGACGGATATTTTTTATTTCTAAACAGAGATTGTACACTCCACACAAATTATTTAAGTATGTAAATTTAAAATAGTGTTCTTTAATACTTAGGCGCGTTTGAACATGGACTATATTTTATTGTCTTACAATAGAACTGTACACAGATCCTGTACTGAGAGGTACCCTTATCGCATTCAGCGACATGCAAATGTGTTCCGCTAAAAGGTTTCCTGCTCAGTCAATATTCAGGACCGAGGAATGGCCTACATAGACAGTCAAACCCCTATTACCTCTCAGGAAAGAGTGCAGACTTATAGTCCGAATAGATGAGCTGTCCTGGTTGGTGAAGCAAAACAGTGGCTAAGGAAGCCGATCAGACCTAGGGCAATAGAGCATAAGTACAGCAGCAGCATACCATCAGGTAAGCAACTGAGGATCTGCCACCAACACTTGGCACTCCGAACCTTATTGCAACGGAAGAAGCTGACACTGACGGACACAAAGACCTTCCACCGCTACAACAGTGGGAGATCTGTCCAAGGGGATAAGACAAGCGTAAATGGATTCATCCCCTGGTTACAGTGTCACCAAGGACGCCCTATTAGCAAGCGAAAAGAATATGGTTTAACTTTATCCAAGCAACCTGGTAGGTACAGACCACAACCATAGACTTTATCCATTCTTCATTCCATTCTTTATGCAGCTACCCCAGTGAGCATGTTATGTTCCAGAGACTTGACCACGGTTAAGATTTTCAGGGAGAAAATATAAGGGACCTGAGACGTACTGGTGGCTTCAGCGTACCTGCTTACTGTAAAACAATCATCTCACTACATAATATCATTCATACAGAAAGAGAAAGTGGTACATGAACGGGGCGCGGATTGAACCTATAACATTTGACATGAGAAGCAAGGCTGCGCGCCCCTTCATTCGGATGCCTAGATCTGAATCCAGCTCGAAACTAAGACAGGCACACTGTGTATGTATATGTGGAACTCACAGCAGCGCCGTCTGGTACGGCATACCCTCGTTGGCGACGAGCACCCCGCCGTAGATGAGCGCCACGTTGTAGCTGACATTGGGCGCGGCGATGCCCAGCGCGTACACGGCGCCGCGCCAGCGCGTCTTGGCGGCGGTGGCCGCGCGGGCATGCGCGAGCGCTGCGCCGTATCGCTCCAGGATCTGACGCTCCATCGCTGCTTTCACAGGATCTCGTTAATCCCCTAAATCTCCTATCAGGTTATCTTCGTAACTTTTACTGTTTTTACTTATGATGTAATTTAATCCATTGGTACGTAGCAATTATAACCGAATAGCATGCATGACTTTGATAAGACGAATCCTACTAAAGTATGCTATGATCGTTCTTTATGGCACTCTTAAATGTAATCTTAATCTTAAATCAAGTCTTAGCCCCGGTTGCACGAAGAAACGGCTGAGTTAATCAATGTTCAAACACGTCACTTTTAGTGAACCGTATAGAGTTCTTTCCATACTGTCCACACAAAGTGACGTGTTTAATCATACTTTGACGTTGATTTTGATTTTTGTTTTTTCATGCACTCGGCCCTTAATCTAGTAATCTTAATTAAGTAATCTTTACTCTATTGGGAAGTTTCACTTAACAGAAATTACGTAAAATAGAGAGTAAAAAACTTTTTACTAGTTAACAGTTCTAGAAGTAGATATTTTAGTCACCTGTGCCTTTTTTGGTAAAGTTCGTCTTTGATTGAGATTATTCTATTAAAAAGCCCTACACACAAGCTTCTCTCAATACACCGAGAGACACTGCATAGTTCGTATTCCGAAGATGACCTCGTTCGTGATCTCAGTCGCTTCTTTCATGGCTTCGTGCAAATCTCTGAGGCAAGTCCTGTAGTCATCCATGGCATTACCGCCGACTACAACATACAAGCCACAGACTCTCTACAGTTCTGATATGAGAGATGACCTCGGTCGCGAATTCAGTTGTTTCCTACATAGATTCAACTTTTGAAACGTCTGGGCGCGATCTCTTTCGCGATCTCGGTAGTCTCCACCGGCCGTCCTATTTTTGAAATTCTTTGCAATCGCCTGCAGCCAGCGATTAGCAATGCAATCGTAAACGCTCGAAAACAGCCAATTGCCGCCGGGCGCTGCTATTCAAACGTCATTAAAAAATACGAAACTGAGTTTTTAGCGATCAGAATCGCAAATTGCTGCAGCTATTTGTTAGCGATCGTTTCAAAAATAGGGCAGCCGGGCTTACTTCTGACGCGCTGTGCTGGGCCGAGTGTTGCAGAGCTCTATTGCGATACAGTCGACCACCTTCAACGGGAAGCTACCTTTAACTTTCCGAGACACTATACATGTCGGATGTTAGAGATTACCTCTATCGCTATCACGCAGTAGCCGTCTCGACAGCTTACTTCTTTCGCGTCAGTGATGACACCTTCCATCGCTATACCATCGGCCGCCTCCACAGACAAGCCACCTTTAACTCAGCGAGTTCTACGCGGCTTCTTTCTCGAACGCGGCACTGTGTCAAGTAATGTAACCCTCCATCTGTAAACCGACTACCACTTTCACAAACAAGCTACCTCACCGAGACTCTGCACAGTTCGGATGCTGGAGATGGCCTCAGTCGCGATCTTCGTCGCCTCCTCCATGGCTTCTTTTTCGCGCGCGGCGCTGAGTCGTGTAATGTAACCCTCCAACGCGATACCGCCGACCACCTTCGAACACACGCCACCTTTCACTTACAGAGGCCCCATCAATGACGTAAACATGACTTTCCAATTTGATGCATTTTCTTAACTAACTGATGTATGGAATGTGATATGTATGTATGTATAATCGACCGTGAAGCAAGGCCACATTAATTCAAGAAATATCCCTGTAAAAAGAACTACTTTACGAATATAGCTGCGAGCAAGGCTGGACTCGGACCATAAATACATGTCACATTCTTTGGAATAAGCGACGTACATGCTTAGTACGAAAAAGTGTATTTACATACGACTCTGACTCACATACGCATGAGCTGCCAGGTCAGTAAATTATTACGTTGACTACCTGTTGCAACAGCCCGTAAGCGATACTCCCCAAATAAATGAAAATAATTTAAAAACGAATATGCCGATGGATAGATTCATTACATATTTTAATAATGACATCATAGAAACATACACAGGTATCTATCTGTGTATGTTTCTTTTCAATCAAAACTTAGTTAACTGGAAACAAAAATAAAGTCCACGTAAAAGTTTTTTTGTTTTTGTTTGAGCTCAAATATTTTTTCGACGCAAATGTAAAAAAAAATATACCAATAATGCTGCAATTATTAGAATATGTGATACGTACAATAAAAGATTTGGACACATAGACTTGTTTTGGTGGCACAAAGTCTGCTTTCAAGAAACAATTAATCTTGTCATTATCCTTAAAGTAGATCTTGATATATTAAAAAAAATACTTAAACATGCATACATTTTTAGGAATTTGGATTGACCCACACACATAACACACGACAACATCTTCACAAACCAGACAACACACCCTCACCCTCTCCCACACACCCTCACACACACACACACACCCTCCCTCTCACACACACCCTCACACCCTAATACACCCTCTTTCTCTCCATATACCGTACTTCAGAGCGATTTATAGTTTCCTTTATATTTGTGAAAATTTGTTAGGTTTATTTTTTTATTTCTAGTGTATTTTGTGTATCTTGTTTGTTAGCTGTAAGTTTTCCTTCAATAAATAAATAAATAAATATTCATTGACTGATGTACGGAGCGCAACTCATGGCATTTGCAAGGAAAACGTACGTGGGACAAAGGCCAATGTGTGGCGATTAGGGTGATGCCGTTGTGCATCTTTTTACAAAACAATACTTACATTAGGACAATTGTTTTCACAGTATTGTGTGTGGATAGCGTGTTTTTCGTGAGTATGTACAATATTTTTTGGTCATGGATTCTGAGTGCTACACATACAGGTGTCAGGTAATCAAAGTATTACTTTGAAATGACTCATAACTGAACTCACCATAGGTAAGAATATGCATCCTACCAGCGTCATCTTCCAACTGTAGCACATTGCAATGATGATTCCAATGAGAAGCGTGCTCAATCCCTGTGGACACAAGCCACCATAATGATTAATCATTTTGAATTAAAAAAGCACCAAAGGTTATTTCCACTGAAGAGATTTATTTCTTTTAAAATAAGATTGAGCAAAAAAGAAAGAATAGACCACATATTATATGTACAGAGCGCATCACCCTCGGCGCCACAGTGGGCATTGGCATTTGCAAGGAAATGTGGTTCAAAGTCCAATGTGAAACGTCTAGGGTGATGCAAATTTTAAAATTGTTTAGTTGCTTACTTTAAGCAAATAAGTGTCAAAATAATGACGAAACAGATTGTTTTTAAATCGGGTAATATTCAGTTGTTAAAAACACCAAATACAAAAAGTCTAAAACAAAATGATAAAACCATTAAAATTTCCACATTTAAAAAAAACCTACAAAGATAGGTCATTTAACATCTATCATCGAAAATAAAAACCAATTTTTAAACAATAAAAGTAGCCAGAAATTAAATTAAACAAAATATAATAGCATTAATCCCATAGACCTAGCATGGTATGATGTATCCAAATAATTAAAAAGAAAACGACCACATTATAGAGCGATAGTGAATGGACAACAAAATCAGCGTGGTCGCTTTACAGACGCAGACACGTTCTTGGCAGACGCTTTATAGACTAGGAGGTCGCGACAAAAATGGTATAGTTAACGTATATGGCTGAAACTGGGTTCACGGGATAAAGACCAACCCTCTGAAGCTAAATGTGTCAGTCTGCCTGTTCCAAGTGGTTGCGTTACCTAGATAAGGCGATTGATAATGTAGTTATGGTCAAACAATATATATGATAAGGTAAATGGATGTAAATGACGAAGCATGAAAGTATCAGTACATATTTGCTTAGCAATATAAAAACTGAACAAATCTTTGATTGCATTTCTTAGTTATAGGCGATTTAGATTACAGACATAACTTTAGGTATATTTAAGTATTTAATTAAAAAACCGACTGGTTATTGTTGTATAATTAATAGGTATCAATGTTTCCAGACAATCAGTATATTCATCAGCAGGTACATACCAGCATCTGTTTTATATAGCCAATCTTGATAACTTACACAAATTGGCGCAGGCAGAATTTAGCCATTTACCTTAGCGTGACCAAAAATGTCGTGACCTCCCGAAATATTACCTGCAGGACGATCCCGACGCGCATGCCGGTGGCGCCCTGCACGGCGGCCGCGTCCCCCGATAGTCGCGCGCACACCGCACCGACACTGTTCTTAATGTCATCGAAGTACGACATATCCTGTCGCAAGAAACAAAAATAATTCTAAGCAGGGTAGTTCATTTAGCCCAACAAATCAAATCACGCTGAGATTCTGACATGCAAGACATTGAGTTTGCGGTGGTATGTGTTTGTGCGTAAATAAATCAAATAAAAATCTATCCATGCTATTGTTTTCCAATCGGCAAAGCAACACACGCCCGATGTCAACGCACATAATAATTTGGTGACGGGGAGCAAATAGGGTTACCGTGAGAGCGGGGGAATGGGCTGGGACCACTCTGAGCCTTTGTTTTTTCTCCCACTGGACGAATTTTTATGAAATTTTTAGAAATTGATAAAATGTGGGGCTTCTATGCATGGTTTTATCCAAAAGGCCTACTAGGCCTGTAAAATGTGGTTAATCATGATTCTTACTCGTGAATGGAATAATTCAGCGAAATTAATGGTTATACCCAAAAACGAATAGTATCAGTGTGTTCAGTCCTGTTTATAGATAGGGGACATATAGCGGGTGACCTGCTTGAGATAGCTGGTGAAGGTATCGACTCGCAGGCGCGTCGTCATCTTGAGCCCCGCTGAGTTAAAGGCGGCTGTCTGCACGAACATGGCGGCGCCAGCCACGAATGCCACCAGCGCCAGCAGGCCCGAATAAAAGTCTGTGCGAGCAAATATCTCCGCGTTGTCGTCTCCGAGCGCAAACAACTGCCGAGGTAACAACATTTTCCGCAATAAATTCACTCATGACGCCCAATTCTTAGGGCTCCATGATTTGCTACTAGCTGCATCGAAAATAAATGTGTTGAGTAATGCAGTTAAGTTCAATCGATGTTTCCGCCCATTATTGGCATCGCCAGCCGATGGCGCAGGGCAAGTTGACTTCACCTGCTACAATTCATACTTTTCTCATTCTCATTGGTGAATTCATTCTAGTTTCGACGCACGGGAATGATTGTTCAAGGGTTGAACTTCAAGCAAATCAACTCAAAGACTTAGGACCTTTGGTTGCATTATATTTGGCAACTTTTTTAGAATCTCTAGGGGGGGCAGCTGCCCCTCCCTGCCCCCCCTTGGCGACGCCCTTGCCTATGAAGCTTCTAAGCTCTTTTGGGCCCGATGATCGTTCCAACCCTTTCCTAAAAAAAGTTGCCAGAGAAAGAGCGTCATCGAGCAGTCTAGATACGGGAAGCGGGCAAATTTTCAACTTTTATGACGACTTTCCTCTAGCCATCCACATTTATTTAAATTTAGAATACAAACAAACTCAAAAATAAATGTTTTCAGTTAGATGTGATTCTTGCTAATTGAGAAATATGATGCTACTCTCAAAAATTCCGTAATGATTGCTTAGGTCGAGTTAGGACAGCTACGTTTTTTTTGTTCCAACTTCAGATGAAGTTCCAAAATTCACTAATAAGTCACTTATTTTGTGACAGACGGCGATACTAATAGGAAAAACAAGATTAACGATGCAGGCAGTTGAGCCTCAAGATATTCAAGACTTGGTCTCACAGAAAAAGGCCGTCAGTTCATGAAAAACTCAATTGATGAACTTTAAATAAAAAATGTAATTAAGAAGAAACTCACCCCAAATACTAACGCGAAGAGTACAGAGACGGCGGGAAAGCAGCAGCCTTGCACCAGTGCCGCCAGCGAACCCACCATCAGCAGTGGCCACTCCGGAGCGTTAAGCTTCAGCAACGCCCAGTCAGACAAAACCGCTTTTTCCTGCAGTTAGAGATTCACTATACACCTGGGGGGTTACACTACTCAGACGTAATAACTGCTTATCCATTGTTCGACTTTTGCGTTAAAATAGCTGCCATTCCAAACTTACTTGCATCGGAAATAAATGAAACGCAATATTGAAGGCAGAATTTCTCTAGTAAGAAAAATATAGCTTAGTCAAAGAAGTCAATATTATGATATCACGTTCTGTATACCCAAAATGTATTCAGTTGGTGGTATACTAATATGGTCTGGTTTAATGTCACTTCAAAATCACCTAATTTTATTTTGTATTTTTTTTTTACTTAGAACGGAAATCAGCCTGTGTGAACTTTTATGGTGGATCCTATGTATTCGAACATTCCAGAAAGTTTATTTCATAAGCAATCGCTTCTAAGGTTGTTTAAAGCCTTCCAGTATTGGATAGTGGCGCAATTTGTTGATCGCAACGACTGACGGAAAAATACTAGTTGTCTAAGCAGCTCTTAGAAGCGCTGTTGAAGAGGGAAAAGGCATAATTTCATTGACGCTGCCCATTACCGTTTTATTTTTTTAAGACATTCAATGAGCATACTATAACATAGTGTCCTCTTACCTCCCCGTCATCATCTGCATCGCTTTCATCTGAGATGATGTCACAATTGTAGTTTTTGAAGCCTAACGTGAGGACAGATGCTGCCGAGCTGCTTCTCCGGATCCAGTTCGCTACCTCCGAGCCTGCCGTGTACAGCGTGCGAAATTGAATTATATGCAATAGTATAGTATGGCGCCAAGGACGCACTAAAATGGCTGAGACCTGACCTTCTGAATTGAAGAGATGTATGTAACCAGTGTGTGTCAATAAGTTATTGGCCATGTCCCCATACATTTTTCGGATTTTCTAAGCTACGCTGATTCTCGAGAAGACATAACGACTCAAATATTTGGCGATGCTTACCTCGCGTAGACTTTTCTGTGCAGTCATAGGATTGTCTAGACTTTGCAAGGTAGACATATGCAAAAATATAATATGGTAAATCGATCTGTTGAAACTATTCACACTGAGCACATATACACTTTTTCATAAGTCTACACCATTTAAAAAAAAAGACTATGTAGTTCTTCTACGAAGCGCGTTTAACGGTCTTTATTAAACAATGAAATAATCACCCCTATTCGAAGTGTGTACAGTACGGCGCGTGAATTGGTGCTGCGTTGTTTTTTGCAGCAGCGCACTGTCCTCGTTTGCCAATTCCTCAGGGATGACATAGTCCCCCTCACCCGCCACCCCGAGCGCTTCCATCCCCTCCATATCCACCCCCGAAGTCGCTTGCAGCTCGTTTCCTGACGTCACCATCTTCCAGTAGAATCCTGTACACATTGTAAAAAATTATCCCCACAGCTAAACTAGTCTGTGAGCACAACGACACATGACTATTCTTTGATAAAAGTACATTCGTTCTTATAGCAATCCTTGGGTATCAGTCATCATTGGCGATAAATTGCTAGCGTACCTTTGTTTTTCAGAAGCTCGTAGTGGGTGCCCTCCTCCACGATGCGTCCACTGTCCATACAAATGATCCGAGATGCGTTCACAATACTGGACAGCCTGCGGATTGAGATGTATCTTTCACTTTGCGAACTTATAACGGTTGGGGATATAGAACTAATAAGTCGATAGAAAAGGGAAAAACTTTGATTTGGATAAAAAACAAAACATTGTTGACTTCCACCAATGGCGCATTTAAAAACATTTAAGACGATTCATGATTCTCAAATGCTAGCTGAGCGGCCTGTGGCTCAAGAGCGCTGCGACTTGGTTTCTATTGCAGAGGCCATAGGTTTAAACCCCCGCCCCGTTTATTTCTCTTTCCGAGTTCGAAAAACTGCATTTCGTCACGAATCCGAGCTGTTCCACGATTCGGAATTTGACGTTAAACTGTAGTGCGATTTCCCCTACTAGGTGTGGTAGGATTAAGCCAGCCCCGGTTCCGTACCACCGCATTGGATAAAAATAGGGTCGAAAGGGCAATGAAAAATTTTCCCCGTTTTCCACCCAGTTCAATATAGCCGTACGAATAGTACGGATAAAGGAACGTCCTGGCAGGATACCTTATTCCTTCGGGAATGCGAAGTGTTGGGCCTATATTATGACGGTGGATGTGATATTAGCCACCAATGTCCAGTTCCATAAAAAAAAGTAAATATGGACAGGCTACCTATGTGAAACGCATATAGTAGTCCGGCCCTTGGATGCTGTGTTCAGCGCTGCCTGCACCTCCTTCTCGGAATGTGGATCGAGAGCCGATGTCGCCTCGTCCAGCAGCAGCAGCGGTGGGTCCCGCACGAGCGAGCGCGCTAGAGCGATGCGTTGCTTCTGGCCCCCAGATAGTTGAGCGCCACGCTCACCGATGATTGTGTCGTAACCCTGAGAGTTTCATTTTAGACATGGGAATATTTTATTCACTCCTGTATTTATTTCATGGCTTGGTATTTGAGCTATTTTCGTTTAACACCATTTTGAGCGGTGACTTGCCTGGCATACCAGAAATCATGGATTCAAATCCCCGCCCCGTTCATGTAACACTTTCGTTGGATTAATACATTTCGTCACGAATGCAAGCTGTTCCACGGTTTGGAATTCGTAAAACTGTAGGACCCTTTCCCCTACTAGGTGATAAGCCAACCCAGGTTGGTACTATCACATTGAATAAAAATCTGGTCGAAACTACAGTGAAACATTGTTATCTATCCAGTTCAATGTAGATGGAAGGGCCTGGTATGGCACCTTATTCCTTCGGAAATGCAGTGTGTTAAACTAATATCATAATGGTGGGCTAGGTATTAGCCGTCCAAGCCCAGTTACATAAAAAATAAAATCTAAAAATTCTGACCAAAAACCAACAATATGTGGCGGCATGCTTTGTAAGCATACCGCACACACACATGTATAGGTGTTTACTCCCGCCTCAGTCCACGCGCGCTGCGACGCGCGAAATTATTTAGTGAATATACGCCCTTCTACCAGTACGCACGCGTTTCACTCCGGACTGGCGAGTCGACATTTACTTTCGCCAAAAATATATTTGAACGAAAAAATATTGTCCTAACGCACATTGGGAAGGTTTTGAATAAAGTGGTGAGCAAAGGCCTGTTTCGCGGCGTGCTGTATTTCTTCCATGGTGGCGTCCGGCTCACCCATGGCGATGTTTTCCCGGATCGTACCCGTGAACAGAACTGGCTCCTGTCCCACCACACCTGCACACACATTCCTACATTCAGGTTATGCTATCGTCTCTGCGACAAACACACATAACCCCCATGACTGGGCTTGGGGACCTTGAATCTGCCCGCCTTTTCTTGCGTCCCGCGCAGGTGTTTTTGATCTACGAGGAGCGTGGCATGAACAGGGTCAGAAATCAGGAGAGCTGAATGATCAGTTTATTTAAGGTAGGAGTGTCAATACCTGTGGCATCATTTGAATGGATCGAGCCTCCTTGCAGATTCAGAACCGCTCCTACCAATTGATCCTCATAGATTCGAGAGACGCCTACGCGGCACACAGAAGAGGTGAACACTAGATAAGCTGACCAATTTTTCTTTGGGTGTCTTCTTTCCAGGTTCCGTACATTTAAAAGTTAGTTTTAAGATATTTACACTACGCTAGCCTGAATTTGGTGCCTTTTTTTTATTATGAAGGATTTTTTTGTTCGCGTGGCCATCAACCAAACTTAGTTATTTTAATAAAGAATAATGTTAAAAATAAAATTTGTCCGACCGAACCTACATAAACTCAATCCGAATAAAGTATAAGGTTTCGAAGTTATATTTATTATTCGTTTTTGTATTTACTTATTTGAATATGACTGACCCTCGGAACTTAATTTGGACTGAGTTTAGGGATAAACATGTCCAACTAAAATAACGAAGTTCGGCTGATGGTCGCGAGATCAATAAAAGTCACCAGCTTCTATACAAAACATTCGGCATTGTCCGAGCATATATTTACTGACAATTAAAGTTGCCTATGTACATCGAGTCACAGCAGACCAGTGATTTGTAAAAGGTAAGGATATGCCCTTTCATACAATTCTGTCGCCTCTTGCGGTATTCCGATGTTCCGTCTTTCTTTGCGTTTTTTATCTAATTCTTGCACGGTTTTACCACACAATTAGGCATTTTTGGGGCGCATTATTAGCCAGAGGCGAGGCACAGTCGCATGACGACAGCGAGCGGCTGTCTGGCGACAAAGTGGTGTCCCCGCGACGCATAGAACACCACTTGTGTTGCTAGATTTTTGTTGTATTTTTGCCTGTCCTTACGTAGTAATATTTATGTCAATGCAGCAGACAGATAAAGGGAGTTGTTCACCGATTCGTGAGCGCAGCCACTGCAGGTTGAGCCCGCGCAAGTCGCGTCCATCTATTGTCACATCGCCGAGCACGGGATCATAGAAGCGCTGCAGCAGCTGCAACACGGTAGACTTGCCGCAGCCGGACGGACCGACCAGCGCCACCGTCTCGCCGGCCGATACCGAGAGCGAGAACCCTCGAAGTACCTGAACAAACCACGCAGTGACGCATGTTTCTTTGTAAGATTACGAGATTTTTAATATCAGCAAAAAATATAAGTGATATGCTTCGACCGTGAATCAAAGACACATTAAATAAAGAAAGAGAGCTGTAAAAAAACGATACATACATACGTTAATCAAGGCTGGACCCGACCCAGCAAAACATACCTTTTGCGGGTGTTGCGTCTACCAACTTCGCCACCTGCTGTGGAATTATCCTACTATCCCTTCTCCCGTAATCAATGCCTCCTACTAACGCAGTGTTGAATATTATACATATATTGATTTAACGCTTTACGTGCGTTAAGTACATTGATTGCTAAAATTGCACACATATGAACATATTTCCATCTTCACCAAATTCGTATTTGGCATCAGGCTCTCTTTCTTTTATTAATCTGTACTTTCTTCAAGGCAATTCTTCATGCATATCACAAAGAGCGACGGACTATAAAGTTTATTTACTTGTAAAATATTGTGTTAGAAACACCCATCTAATCGTACGTGTGGACTTTGTAAGCCATACTCACTCTAACATCTGGTCGAGAGGGGTATACGAAATGCACGTCGTCTAACTTGACTCGCCCCTCAAGCCTCTTGGGTTTGGCACCTCCCTCGGCGCAGCTGTCAATGGCCGGTTTTCGCTGCAGCAGCTCAAAGGTCGCTGCGGCGGCCCCGCACGCACTGGAGAAAGCCTCCAAGTGCGGCGCCGACATCGTGATGTTTTGAGCAGATATGAGGACGTTGAAAAGGATCTGGTGACACGAAATAAGTGATAAAAGTGGCGGGGCAGGAGATGCTTTCCAGTTCGAGTGTCGTTCGCTATTTTATGTTTATGTTTAGGGTTCCCAATGATCAACCATTAGACTATAACCAAGGAAGCCGCTGTTCCGTGCGCTGTTCTCACTAATATCGTGAAATGCTAGTGGACACCATTGCCCAGTGGGTCTAGCCGCCTCGGCGTCTCTATTTTCTATTGTTCAGATAGTTACAAGAGCTGTAATGCACTCGCGCGGCCAAATGAGCTAACGTTTTATCCACGCTCGGGACGCCAGATAGGCTGGCTTCTATATCTTCAGTATAGTACTGGAGCTGTTCGCTTGACACGCTCACTACCGCACGCGCATCACATAATAAACCACTCCATTCCATGTGTACGCAGCTGGATCGACCGGTGCAACCACTACCTTTGCACTCGACTATCCGACTTAACAGGGCAAATAACCTGCTCGTAGCCCCGTTCATTTATCAACTCACTGCCTACTACTACTATAACAGCCTGGAAGCAATGTGCTTGCCAGGCAACGAACATTGTCCAGATATGCCGCTAACCACTTACCCAGCTACGAGTCCGACTTCAATCGTTGAGGGACCGAAGGCCGAAGCCGACGATGGGCTCTCCCGACCTGTGGTTCGGAGTCCGAACTTTGGACTGTGAACCCGATATGCGGCAAACCGGTGTAAGATGTAAGAAAATGTGTGAGGGAATCCCATAGATTCTGCATCAATCAGAAGCGTTTCTGTCATAACTTCAACAGGTAGAATATTTGCAAACTACTTCTGATTTGTGCAGAATTGATCGAATTCCCTCGCATATTTTCTCACATCTTACACCGGTTCCGCCTCTGATAGGCGAGTAACTTGGTCTACGAGACAGTGTACTCGATTAACACGATGTGTGAATAAAAATAAAGAGGTACAAACTGTGAGTATAACGCCGGGGTAGTAGACGCGATGGGATTCAGGTGTGTGCATGTCCCACTGAACGAGTCGCATGCCATAGACGAAACCGACGACGTTCACGACATACATGATGACCATGGAGAGGCCGGTGCCGAGGCCGCTGTAGACTCCGCGGGTGTGGCCGTGACGCTCCGCCGGTTTCAAACAAGCGGCGTACCTGGACGTCAATTTTGTTTCTTTTTTCGCAACCTGACATGAATGGCTAATACCACACAACTACTGTTATGATATTAGCCTAATACACCACATTCTCGAAGAATTAGGTGCCATGCCAGGACCTTCTTTTTACGAGCACGGCTCCATTGAACTGGATGGAAAACACGGACAATTTTTCATTGCCGCTTCAACCATAGTTTCATCCAATGCAGTGGTACCAGCCCGGGCGGGCTTAACCCTTTCAAATTGTAAATAGAACACTAAACGGTGTTTCAATATTTTATTTTGTTATCGAAACGAAAGCATCGTGGGTACTTTCAAACGAATGTCATTTTTTTTTAACACGCTTTTATTAGCTTGGGTTGTATCTATGTATCTATGTAACGGAATCTTTGAACTTAATTTTCACCAGTTTCCAGAAGTCTGATTAATTTGAAACTTTGCATACGTATCAAGGACCGATGACAATGCAATAATTTCATAACAGTTTCCCATTATCCTTATTAGGACCGCCAGGATTAATAAATTATTTTATTGATCCTCTGTAGTGGAGTAAAAGGACAGAGCTAGTTATTAATAACACGCTTTTATATAAGCTTGGGTTGTATGTATCTATGTATGTAATGGAATCTTTGAGATTAATTTTCACCAGTTTCCAGAAGTCTTTAATTTGAAACTTTGCATAGGTACGTATCAAGGACCCATGACGATGCAATAATTTCATAACATTTTCCCATTATCCTTATTAGGACCGCCAGGATTAATAAATTATTTTATTGATCCTCTGTAGTGGAGTAAAAGGACAGACCTAGTTATTAATAACACGCTTTTATATAAGCTTGGGTTGTATGTATCTATGTATGTAATGGAATCTTTGAGATTAATTTGCACCAGTTTCCAGAAGTCTTTAATTTGAAACTTTGCATACGTATCAAGGACCCATGCATACGTATCAAGGACGCCGTTTTGTGTAAAACACTTAGCGCCAGTCCCAAGCCTGGATAAAGGAGGAGGGTTGGAAGGGATCGGCGACCAGCCCGCCGTAAAATCGCCAACGCCGAGCACAGGCGGCGGTAATTAACCTGACTGCCTACAGATAGGTAGTGCGGCGGCAGGACCGTGAGGAGTAAATAACTTCAAAAATACTGACTTGTCAACCCGCCTAGCCAGCGTGACAAGACTTAAGGCAATTAAAACCCCCCAATGACAGACAACAACAAACCAAGGCCCCCAGTCCCCAGCAGCTCCGCTATTCCTGATTACGACAGCGGTCACGGTAACGGCGGAGCAGGGGGTGCTAAGAATCTCTGGAAGAGACCCGGCTGTCAAACAAACCTGACCTTGGCAACGTACAACACACGGACATTGAGACTACAACATAACTTGGAGCAGGTAGAAAGGGAGCTATCAGATATTAAATGGGACATTATTGGCCTGAGCGAAGTTAGAAGGCAGGGCGAGAATACCCTGAGGCTGAATTCAGGCAATATGCTCTACCACAGAGGAGAAACAGATTCGTCCAAAGGGAGCGTGAGATTTCTCATTCACCGCAGACTGGCGAATAATATAGAAACGCTAGGCGGAATATCCCTCCGGGTGGCCTACACTATGGTAAGGATTAACAAACGGTATTCAATAAAGATCATCCAAGCATATGCACCAACTTCGACTCACCAAGAAGAAGAAGTTGAAATAATGTATGATGACATATTGAAAGCCCTGGAATGAAGAGCCGGGAAAAGAGCACAATTTAATATACTCATGGGAGATTTTAATGCTAAAATAGGCAAGAGAGATGATCCCAAAGAAGAGTGTGTTGGCCCACATGGTGCAGGCATAAGAAACCAACGAGGACAATTGCTGGTCAACTTTCTTGAGGCAAATCGATTCTTCGCCATGAACTCTTTCTTCCAAAAGAAACCACAACGGAAGTGGACATGGGTAAGCCCAGACGGAAAGACGAAGAATGAAATTGATTTAATCTGTACTGACAACAAAAATATATTTACCGATGTTTCAGTCCTCAATTAATTAAAGACTAGCGACCACAGATTGGTACGATGCCAGCTAAGAATCAACACCAAGCTTGAAAGAGCGAAAATCATGAAGAAGCCACTTGCCAGACTAGCTTTACCGAATGAAACTCACAAAGAATTCGAGGATGCTTTGAAAAACCACATGACACGCACAGACGCAGAATTTTTCGAGAAAAGCCTAGAAGACAAGTACAACCACTTCATCAGTAGTATTACTATAGCCGCCCAAGAAAAGTTTGGGAAAAGACATACACCGAATGACCAACTCTCATTAGAAACTGAAAACCTGCTAGAACACCGGAGGAAAATATCCCAGTACAACTGTCTAGAACACTGCGAGCTTAACAAGAAAATATCCAAAGCAATACACCGTGACATCCGCAATAGAAACACTGCGAAAATACAGCAACTAGCAGAAAAGTACAGAGGACCAAAGGTGTTCAGTAGAGCCACGAGGTCTGAGACAAGTCAGCTAACTAAGTTAGAAAATGAGGATGGTGTGATGTCCACCAATAAAACCGAACTACTCGAAGTAATCACAAATTTATACACAGATCTATACGCATCACACAAGCCGAAACCGCCAATAATAAATACCAGTGATAAACGCGCACCGCTCACGAGACATTATACCGAGGACATACCAGAATTCAGCTTGTATGAAATAAAACAGGCACTGAAACAACTGAAACTCAATAAATGCCCAGGGAGCGACGGTATTACGACGGAACTGTTAAAGGCTGGAGGCAAAGTGGTACTGAAAGAGCTACGGTGGATATTTAACGAGGCACTCTTTACGAGCAACATACCCAACAGCTGGCGAAATTCAATTATCGTCCTGTTTCATAAAAAGGGCGCCAAAACCATGCTTAAGAATTACCGCCCCATTGCACTATTGAGCCAAATTTATAAGGTGTTCGCGAAAGTCATCACCACGAGGATCACCAGAAGACTTGACGAACATCAGCCAGTAGAGCAAGCTGGATTCAGAGCAGGTTATGGAACAGTCGACCACATATTCACTCTGAGGCAAGTGATTCAGAAAACGTGCGAATATGGAAAACCACTATACCTTGCTTTTGTCGACTATGAAAAGGCGTTTGACTCTGTGGAACACTGGGCAGTAATGGATGCACTGCAGCGATGTAGAGTGGACTACCGATATATCGAGATACTCAAGACCATTTATAAATCTGCAACAATGATTGTGGAAGTTCAGGGAGAAACCACTACCATTCCCATCTTCCGTGGAGTGAGACAAGGAGATGTCATCTCGCCGAAACTCTTCACGAATGCAATGGAGGATATATTCAAGAAGCTCGAATGGAATGGTATGGGCATAAACGTGAACGGAAGACTCCTAAACCACCTGAGGTTTGCGGACGATATTGTCCTACTGGCAGAGTCACCCGAAGACCTGAACGTGATATGTGACCTATCACAAGAATCGCAAAAAGTAGGTCTCAAGATGAATGAAGACAAAACCACCGCCACAGATCTAGCAGCAAATCCAATCACGGTCTTCGGCACTGCAATAGAGCAAGTCCACGAGTATTGCTACTTGGGCCAAGTGATTAAACTCGGACGTGACCCACTCGCAAAAGAAATAGGCAGGCGTATTCAGCTGGCGTGGGCCGCCTTCGGAAAACTTAGAGATGTCTTCAATTCTAAGATGCCCCAGTCTCTTAAGACCAGACTGTTTGACCAATGCGTGCTGCCGGTTTTGACCTACGCCTGCGAGACATGGACGCTCACAGTTGGTACTGCACACAAGCTGAAAATAACCCAAAGGGCAATGGAAAGATCCATGCTCGGTATCTCACTGCGCGACCGAATGCCAAATCTGCTGATACGCCAAAGCACCAAGGTCACTGACGTTATGCATAGGGTTGCTAAACTTAGGAATTATGTTTCCTCTAAAGCTATTTCTCCATAGTTACTACTCGCACTACTGCTCACGATACCCAAAGGTAGACTGGTAGAAAATGCCTCCGGCATTAAGTTGTACCTTTTGCCCGAATGTTTTTTGAGTGCAATAAACTTATATAAATAAATAAATAAATAAACTCAAGTGGCAATGGGCAGGTCACGTATGTCGCAGAGATGACCACAGATGGAGCACTGAAGTCTTAATGTGGAGACCCTACACAGGGAAAAGAAGCGTCGGCAAACCGCCAGCACGTTGGTCAGACGATATACGTCAGACAGCAGGTGACAACTGGCGAAGAAAAACAGGAGACCGCACAACTTGGCGAAGTCTGGGGGAGGCCTACGTCCAGCAGTGGACAACAAAAGGCTGAAGAAGAAGAAGAAATCGAACTAAAAAATGAAAAATAAATAATAGTTTAAAAAAACTAAAAAAACACGCTTTTATAGCTAACCAAACTAAAAAATATGAAATAATTTTTAATTTTAAAGAGTTTATATTACAGTAGTAGAAGATCGAACAATCAATCAGAATTTATCACCTCAAAATAAAATTATAATAAAGTTTAAGTTATTAACAAAATAATTCAATTCAGAGTAAAAAGCGTGGGGTGCTTGATAAAGTAAATGTAACAATCATTCTATTGGCAAATATCTGAATGAATGAATGAATAAATTCTTTATTGTGCATAACAAAAATACAATTTCAGAGAAAACATACAGCAAAACAACAATACTGCACAAAGGCGGACTTATCACTAAGAGTGATTTCTTCCAGTCAACCCTTGGGGTGATGAGGAAAGGCAAAAGAAATATCTGTATATCTATGAGAGGAGAGTTATGAAAAGTAGTAAAATGCACCCCACGCTTTTTACTCTGAATTGAATTAATTTGTTAATAACTTAAACTTTATTATAATTTTATTTTGAGGTGATGAATTCTGATTGATTGTTCGATCTTCTACTACTGTGATATAAACTCTTTAAAATTAAAAATTATTTCATATTTTTTAGTTTGGTTAGCTATAAAAGCGTGTTTTTTTAGTTTTTTTAAACTATTATTTTTTATGTGACTGGACATGGATGGCTAATACCACAAGTTCTGTCATGGTATTAGCCCAACACACGACATGGGAACTAGGTGCCATGCCAGGACCTTCCTTATATTGCACGGCTACATTGAACTGGATGGAAAACACGGACAATTTTCATTGCCGCTTCGACCATCGTTCATCCAATGCGATGGTACCAACCCGGGCGGGATAAACCCTACCACCTAGTAAGTAAGGAAGGGGGACCTACAGCTTAACGTGGAATCCGAACCACGGCCAGCCTCTCTCAACGGTCGAATGGTCACCCATCCAAGACCAGACCGGACCCAGCGGTGCTTAACTTCGGAGAGCGATCGCCGAAGTGTCGCGCCACTGGGCCACTGAGGCTGACAATGTTGCACGGGTTTTTTTTACAAATTATTTAAGCCAATTAACAAGAAGTGAGATATAGCTGTCCGCAAGGTAACCTTGTTTGCTAATAAATAAGTGTTCGTTACCGGTCAATCTCCTTCTCCTCTCCACCGAAGGCGACCACGGTGCGGATGGAGCCCAGCACCTCGTCCGCCACGCGGCCCGCCCGGCTGCACGCCTCCAGCTCCTGCGTCGTCGACTGCGACTGCAGCTGTGACCAGACATAATGCACCAGCACTCGCGAGCAGCGCCGTGACTAGGGCGGTGCCAGCGCAGACCCTGGAGGCGCGCAGACATGACCAGACGAGGACCAAGTTTGAGGTCAAGCATGATAGTAGCCAGCCAGGATGGGAGGACGGAAGTAGCAACCGAAACTCGTTTAAAACGGCGTAACCGGCGCTGACGAATGAGTTCAATTACGAATTCCTTACTACAGATTACTACCGAGTTACTTACTCGATTTACTCGATTTTAAACGACGCTATTAAGTGCAACGAACATTCGATGTTGCGCGAACTGGCTATGTATAGTTTTTTTTATTATTTTATTTTATAGTTAGACGTTTTCCACTAACTCGTGGCTACGCTGCCGCCATACGAATGAGTTTCGATCGCTACTCCCCACCTTCCATGCTCGCTGTTACTAGCGCACATGGGCGCAGTTATAGAAGCTCGCACCGGGCGCATAAAAGGCTAAAGTTACGCTACTGCTCGCAAGTTCTTTACCACACAATGTTGGGCTACATAAAAAATAGGCGCCGAAAGATAACAACACGATAGGGAGACAAATCAAGTTAAACCGGCAGCCCTACGCAAATGGCACAAGACAGCAGAGGTATTTTCCTCTGTCCTGGGTCAGAAGCACCTGGCCGGCCGGCATGGATTTCGCAACCCCGGTGAAAACCCATGGGCGCCGTCGGGAGCCTCTCATGTGAGGTCCTGGCGTACGCCATCAAAATATGACGCTCACCATGGAGACAATGCTCGCAGCGGCAAGTGAGAAAGGCACGGCGGCGAGGCAGGCCAGGGTGAGCTTCCAGCCCCACGCGAATGACACGAGGCAGCTGATGATGCAAGTCGACACCAGGTACGTGAATATGCCAAGCTTTTCGGCAATGCCATCCTTCAGTTTCTCCAAATCACTGAAAATGTGTGAGACACACGAATTGTATCAATGAACGATGATCGAAGCGGCAATGAAATTTGCCCGCGTTTGCTACCCACTTTAATGGCGCGTTTGCTACCCATTGTAAGGAAGGTCTTGGCATGGAACCTAGTTCCCATGTGGTGTGTTGGGCTAACATTATGACAGATATATTAGATCTGGTATGAGTTACGCATGTCCCGTACCAAATAAAAATTGGGAATTCCCAGATGCTATGGCCCTTTGCAAATCTCTGCTCTTTGTGGGTTGTACACTACACCGAGCCTTCTGCATATGCGCTGCTGGCTCTTCTGCTAACTTGCTGCTAAACATACTAACTGATCACTGCGACTGGCACAGTTGCGGGAGGTGCTACCTCCTGAAGTTTATAATTCATAGGCTTAGAATGTAAGCACAGCGCGCTATACTAGATTTATGGTATATTCCGCCAGATAACTGTGTACGAAAATGTCAACTCGAGCATTGGAGGTACACCTTACTGAAGTTCTAGAGTACACTCACTCGGCTCCGGAATTACTCGCCTTAGCTTGGTAGCAATTAGGCACCGGAACGGCTCGCGGTTCAGTGGCGCATGGACTAGCTTAGTATGCCATTGGTCTGGGTTCCAATCCCCGCCCCAATCATGAACCACTTTATTTTTCTTTTTGTATGGACAGTCCGAGTTCTCACCTAAACAGGCGTTTACGGAACTTCGAAGTTACGTAAGAACGTCAAATCTATACGAATTTTTCTTTACGGTGGGTGTGGTATTAGCCATCCATTTCCAATTACATAAAAAACACTACATTATTCTTATAGACTATTCTTGTACTAAAACAGCAATGTCTAGCATTGTCTTAAAATTAATTAATCTTACTCAGTCATACGAGATGCGAAGTTTAGTGATGAGTCGGTATCAAAGAAAGACGCATCTTGCCGCAATATACTCTCCAGCAGTCGCATCCGGATCCGCATTATCTGCAATAATAATTACCATTTATGGTTGACCGACTAACGAACACCAACCATTCGACCTCTAGAAGGCTATGAAACAGGATTCGTTCAGTGGCAAGAACCACATCCTACAATACAAGAATCACATCTTAATCTAAATGATCTCTAAGCGTTAACATTGAAATTGTCGACGCGAGGAATCAGTACCAGTACAGTAAGCCGCACGGTCTGCCAGCAGCGCCTCAGCGTGCTTCTCAATGGCATACCTGCCGCAAAACTGCCCAGTTGAGCAGCTGCACCGTGATGAGGGCTAAAAGAAAGGATGGCACTGTCTTCTCAAAGCGCTCAAAGACATACCTGCCACAATGCTGTCTACTTGAGCAGATGAGCCGTGATGAGAGCGGAGTGCGATATGAGCGCTGTTAGCTCGAGGAATCAGTACACTTACGCCGCACAGCCTGCCAGTACGCATTACCTGCCGCAACGCTGACCAGTTGAGTAGCTGCACCGTGATGAGAGCGGAGAGAAAGGTAACCGCTGTCTGCGCAAGGAAGCAGTACGCGTACGCCACGCAGTCTGCCAGCAACACTTCGCGCGCGAGCTCTTCGGTGATGTTAGTCCTGCCAGCGTAAAAACCAAATAAATTTCCGCTTGGCAGAATAAGACTTCACTGCTGACCGAATTAGGTATTGTTCACAATAAACAGCTACGGTCGAGGGAAGAAAGAGCGAATACCATAGTCAGGCTCATAGTATATATTATTCAGTGTAAGGTCACTAATATACATATCTATATTCCAGGAGGTCACGACATTTTTGGTCATATGGCTGAATGCTAAATATGCCGGTCTGCCTGCGACAAGTGGTTGCGTTAGCTAGATTAGCTATAGAAAATAGATGTTGGTATGTGTCTTTCTGAACTTATTGATATCTATTAATAATACAACAATAACCAGTCCGTTTTGTAATTGAATACCTAAACATATCTGTTTTTATATCTGTAACCTAAATCGCTTTTAACTATTTAATGCAACCGAAGGTTTGTTTTGCTATTACTAAGAAAATATGTACTAATACTTTCATGCTTCGTTGTTTGCAGCCAATTACCAAATAAGATATTTTTTTTTTGTCACGATCACTATTTTTTCTGGCACCTTATCTAGGTATCGCAACCACTTGGCGCAGGCAGACCGACACATTTAGCTCGAGAAGGTTGGTCTTTATCCTGAGAACTAAGTTTCAGCCATTTTCGTTATCGTTACCATTTTTGTCGCGACCTCCTAGTCTACTAGCTCACGGGTTGATTCACATAGAAAATTGTAGACCAACTTTTATGTCATTTGACTTTTGGAGACCTTGAAAGACTACCTCCACCTCATCATGCTCACAGTCGCTCGCCGCCTTCGAACGCCTTGAGGAGCAGAGTGGAGCTAGAGGTAAAGGCGCGCCGCTCCGATACGGTGCTCTTCACGATCATAGAGCTCGGCTCCAGATACCTCACCATGTTTAATCTCCTTGTTTCTCTTCTTAACTTCTCCATCTTCTTCTCGTTTCTCTTGCGTTTTCACGTCATTTCTCGTAACCATTTCACGTGCAAGAATAACTGTGGTTACTGCCTCACTGCGCTACTCTCTCAACCCAATCATACTTACAGCCTCTCTCCGCCACCAAACGCCTCGAGGAGCAGAGTGGGACTGGAGGTGAGCGCGCGTCTTTCAGGCACGGTGCGGTCTACGAACATTGAGGTCAACTCGCCGTAGGCAACGATGAGCCAGAATATGCTCAGCCCGGTAGCCACGGACGAGAGCACCGCCGCCGCCACCGCAAGCTTCTCCACGTTCGTCGAGTAGCGGAACTGCAAGCAAAATACACATAGTTCATTTACATCTTTGTATCTTTTGTACAGTTACATTTGATCAAAATTCCTTATTTTTTTTAAATTAGTTGTATAGAAAAAACAGGACTATCACGTAAGATCCTGACATGCATGAGTACTTATGGAGTGCGTAATCAACTCGCAGCTCTAGGCGTACCCAAAAAAAATTATCAGCGACAATCACTACTGGTTCTGCCGAAGTAATATTATCATGGTCCTCGAAATCGTTTTTAGGGTTCCGAACCCAAAGGGTGCCAACGGAACCCTATTACTAAGCCTCCGCTGTCCGTCCGTCCGTTCGTCCGTCCGTCCGTCCGTCTGTCACAGGGCTGTATCTCAGTAACCGTAACAGGTAGACAGCTGAAATTTTCACAGATTGTGTATTTCTTTTGCCGCTATAACAACAAATAGGTACAAAAATAATTAAAATTAAAGGGGGCCCCCATACAAAAAACGTGATTTTTTGTGTTCAATCTTTTACGATGGTACGGAACCCTTCGTGTGCGAGTCCCACTCGCACTTGGCCGGTTTTGAAGAATCTTTTGAAGGTGGTGCAAAAGCGTTCGACTTTTGTTCTACCAGATGGTTTACTAGGATCACTGTAGGTCTTTACAAATTATTAGCCTGAATGTTCACTAGATCAGTGTTCTCTAAGACGATTCGTCGATCTCCACCGGGATATCAATATCGTGTGGTTCTTGATCAAACAATCAATATCTATAATCCAATCAATATTTGATTGATTGTTGTATTTAATCTCACAAAATTATTACAAAAAAGGGCAGGAATTGATTCTATAATTGTGATTATATGAGCAAAAAGTTGGCTTTACAAATAACAACTTTGCCATATGCCTCAAAATTATCTTACCTATTAATTTTAATATGTTATTGCCCATCATTTTTATATACATAACTGCTTAATGTCCTAGCGTTAAAATTATCGTTCGTAACTTTTTTATTTTTGGGGAGTTATAGCAAAAATAGCAGCAAGAATAGCAAGAATGTGGCGCCATCTACAATTTAGGTGGTTGGGTTTAAAATGTCACTATAGTTATCTTTACAGAAACATGTTTAACATGAAACATGTTTACTTACCAATTGAAAGTACGAAACAGATTGGGTCGACTTCTTCCTGAAAGGAAATATTTTTTTTATTACAACTAAATACAAACGTTATTATTTAGCTTTGCATAAATCATTATTATAAAATATGATTATTCTTCTAGTGGACAACTTGTTTTTGTTTACGTAAGTATAGTTGTAAATTTCAGTTTAAGTAAAGAAACAGAAACTGAAACTTATCGACCTTCATGTTCATAATTGTATTGTGCCATAACTCTGGAAGTTCTAGTTCTAGAGCCATCATATTGTTACTCAAATGAAAGACCTCATCAAGAAAAAACTTCCAGTAATACGAAAAATGTCGCCATATCTTTCTGTCATGTCCAAATATCAAATATATGAAATATTAATATCAAATGTCATAACTCTGTAATCTCTCCTAAGAATCTCTCGACATAAACCCACGGTGGGTTTATGGTTGGTACTGAAATAAAATCTGAAAAATGCGTAACTCGGATGTCCCACGACAGCTCACCTATTTTTGTATGGAACTAGAAATGCATAGGGTATCCTACTGTCATGATAACACTGCATTCGCTAAGAAATTAGTTGTCATGCCAGCACCTTTCCTTACTTCATGGCTACATTGAGCTGGATGTAAAACATGGACAATTGTCATTACGGCTTCTACAACTTTCATTCAAAGCGCTGGTGGAAGAATTAATCATGTCCGGGTGGGCGGAATGAATCCTACCACATTGTAAGCAAATAAAGGGACCACCGTCAGCCTCAACGATCGGATGGTCCTAATCTAGAACCCAACCGGCTTGGATAACCTCGATTATCGAAGAACGAGGCCTGGACACAGGGTTATCGAGACTGTCAACATTGATAACAGGCCTGATAACATTGAGGTATCCTGATAATACAAATCAAAATCAATGACTTTTCGTCATGTTTTCAATAAATTTATAACGTTAACGCTAAAGAGTCTACCACCAAATCAGCACCTATACGGGATAAGTTTTTTTGTTTGCAATGTCGCATAGTTTAGATAGTATTTTTAAAAATAATGCTGGTTCATCCTCACACATCACTTTTTGCCCTTATCGTTTTGACTTTATTGCTTGGGAGCAGCGGCACGATACGAATGACAAAGGGATAACGAAAATTAAGACTCCGGCCGCAGACAATTAGTGCGCCCGATCCTTGCAAGGGGAAATCCTATTACTCGGCATAACGAGTGGTGATCTTACCGCACGGCGCGGCACTCGGCTCTGCCGTGTTGAAGCGGGAGTAAAGTGAGTGGTGATCTTACTGCTCGGCGGTGCCTCCGGACCGCGGTCCACTCTCGTAGAGCCACTCGGTACCGAGCAACGCACTCGGCTGCCCGCGCCGAAGCTGACTCTTTCCCATGCTGCTCCCCACACGCTGCGCTGTGGCGGTTGATGTCGGTACAACTGTTGAAGCGGGAGTAAAGTGAGTGGTGATCTTACTGCTCGGCGGTGCCTCCGGACCGCGGTCCACTCTCGTAGAGCCACTCGGTGCCGAGCAACGCACTCGGCTGCCCGCGCCGAAGCTGACTCTTTCCCATGCTGCTCCCCACACGCTGCGCTGTGGCGGTGGATGTCGGTACAACTGTTGAAGCGGGAGTAAAGTGAGTGGTGATCTTACTGCTCGGCGGTGCCTCCGGACCGCGGTCCACTCTCGTAGAGCCACTCGGTGCCGAGCAACGCACTCGGCTGCCCGCGCCGAAGCTGACTCTTTCCCATGCTGCTCCCCACACGCTGCGCTGTGGCGGTTGATGTCGGTACAACTGTTGAAGCGGGAGTTAAGTGAGTGGTGATCTTACTGCTCGGCGGTGCCTCCGGACCGCGGTCCACTCTCGTAGAGCCACTCGGTACCGAGCAACGCACTCGGCTGCCCGCGCCGAAGCTGACTCTTTCCCATGCTGCTCCCCACACGCTGCGCTGTGGCGGTTGATGTCGGTACAACTGTTGAAGCGGGAGTAAAGTGAGTGGTGATCTTACTGCTCGGCGGTGCCTCCGGACCGCGGTCCACTCTCGTAGAGCCACTCGGTGCCGAGCAACGCACTCGGCTGCCCGCGCCGAAGCTGACTCTTTCCCATGCTGCTCCCCACACGCTGCGCTGTGACGGTTGATGTCGGTACAACTGTTGAAGCGGGAGTAAAGTGAGTGGTGATCTTACAGCTCGGCGGTGCCCCCGGACCGCGGTCCACTCTCGTAGAGTCACTCGGTACCGAGCAACGCACTCGGCTGCCTGCGCCGAAGCTGACTCTTTCCCATGCTGCTCCCCACACGCTGCGCTGTGGCGGTTGATGTCGGTACAACTGTTGAAGCGGGAGTAAAGTGAGTGGTGATCTTACTGCTCGGCGATGCCCCCGGACCGCGGTCCACTCTCGTAGAGCCACTCAGTACCGAGCGACGCACTCGACTGCCCGCGCCGCAGCTGATGCTTTTCCATACTGCTCCCCACACGCTGCGCTGTGGCGGTTGATCTCGGTACAACTGTTGAAGCGAAAGTAAAGTAAGTGGTGATCTTACTGCTCGGAGGTGCCCTCGGACCGCGGTCCACTCTCGTAGAGCCACTCAGTGCCGAGCGACGCACTCAGCTGCCCGCGCCGCAGCTGACTCTTTTCCATGCTGCTCCCTACACGCTGCGCTGTGGCGGTTGATCTCTGTACAACTGTTGAAGCGGAGCGTAGTTAATAGTGATCTTATAGCACGTTGGTGCCACGGGCCGCCTCCGCGCCGTCCGATCTCGTGACCCACTCGGTACCGAGCGGCACACTCGGCTGCTGTGCAGCACCCAACCGTTTCCCATGCTACCCTCCACGCGCTGTTATTTAGTCAGTATTAGTCATTGAACTTTTTTTATATCGACAGTATCAGTATTTTGGAGAGCCAAGCAGAAGTGGTGTGTTTGAATTATTGCAATTAGCATTATTCACGTAGAGGTATGTTAAATCGTTAGTTTATGGAAAATCAAACCTAAATCGTTGGTGCCCTTAAAGACAAAATCATCGTCTTCATTGATAAAATTGAGGCCGATCTATACTACACTACATCTGGCATCGAAAATTGGACCGGTTGAATTCGCGCCACTCCGACCGTATCTTATTCACAATATTGACGCATACGATTGACCTTGCAAATAAAACACAAAGCGACGCCGATCGTGTAACTTGTTTTATTTATATTAAAAACCATAGATGAGTCCAATCAGTGGATGTATCTTTTTTCATCTTCGATCTAGAGTTTAACACGTGATTTAATGACGAAATTAATACCACTGCTATAAAATTATGTCAAAAACTAGGTAGGAGAAAAAATAGAAAACGTATGAACGAGGTTTTAATGTATATTTAGGCTCACAAAATATTTCCGTAGTGAAAGGGACATTGTTTTATGATGAGCACTAGTGATGGTAAGTGACGATAATGTGACAACAATACCCCAGTAAGCACCGAAAACCACACTCGCAGATTCGTCGAGCACGTGTGCAACACTGCCACTAAACGTCACGGACGGACACAACTACAATAATAATAATATATGCACGACTGCTAGTTAACTATGTAAGTATGCAGTAGTACTCTCGTACAACAATATGCTAAGTACGCCAGGTTTTTTCATTTGTATTGATTATATTGTGAAGATACGCGTGGGGTACCAGAAGTTCCCAAACTTTTTACCGATATTGGAATATCTTTAGTTTCCTTTAACTTATATGAAATGCGTATCGACTTTTATTCGAATGTATGAGCACATTTTTGCGTATAGTATAAGAGAAAATTTTCTACTACCCGCATCGATAAAGTAAACAAAATGTAGCATAAACCTTCACTTGAAAACGAATTGTATTCGTTCGTTTCATTGCGCGAGAAATATGCCCTCATAATGTAATTCGATTCAAGGTGTTTTTCGCGACTCATGTGTGTCCTTCTCACAGGACACCTTCACGCACTTACACTGTTCTGTCATCGGCGAGTCTAACTAAAAGAATCAGTGTTGACCACAGCAATGCTTTGACGTGTGTTTGCTGCAAACAGCACAGCCCTGACCAACGCGCAATATGAATGGAAGTCCCCAACCATCGTGGATCAGTCATCCAGACTTCTCCCAGTGAAAGTAGCGCCCGACAGAGACAATCACTTGCTATACTATAGTAGACAATTGGATCCGAAACATTTGTGAATGGTCTCGTAAACCAGCCGGTGACAGAACGGCTGAAAGTGAGGTTTTTTCTTAGTTTTCCCAGCTGCCGATGTAGTAACGAGGGTATAGAAGTTTTGCTTTAATACTTTCAATACTCAATACTCGCTAAAAAGGTTTGAAGCAACTGCAAATGTATTCTTATCAGTGCTCGCCTATGTATGTGCGACTGCCGCCTCTTGTTATTCGGTCATCGGTGATCGGTGAGCACGGATATCAATATGTATCTCACTGTCTACACCGGTTGAATGTAATCACAGATTGCTTATGTATTATATTGCTGCTGAACTAGAGAACCATGGTTGCCCGATCGAATCTTGACGTGACGTGACTTGAACCTACGATCATCGATATATTTGGTACGTCGATGCCTACGATGCCATTATTATTTGCTAATCTCATTTTGTCACCGTTTTCTATGCCGTCATCGATGATGTAGTGTTCACATTTGTCTTATCTGTACTTTGTTTGTATAATTTGTAAAAGTATATATATAATATCGGCTCGCACGCACGCGCACACGTCTTTACTCCGCTGCGGTCGGTTGTCCAATGCCTCCCCGCCCCGCGCCCGCGTGTGCGCTGCTCGAGACGCAGAACTTCCTTCCTTTTCTTTCTCCTTTTGTTCTTTATCTCTCTCTTTCTCATTTCGAGATCTTTCAAGTCGTATGTCATATCCCTGATCATTGGTAACTTGTCGCGTAATTGTCACTCGGATTGGATAAGTAATAGTGTTACAGTATGCCTATATTTCTCTTCAGCCATTTTATATTGGTTTGTACCAGTACTTTAGCCGAACCCACTAGGCTTTCATCTTCTATTGCTATCGTCTTATCGTGAATACCTACTTCGTGATTTTGAAAATGCATCTGTCACTCCTTACTGAAACATGACGTTCCTTTCAACACTTTCATGCTCTTCTTCATTCTTACATCGTTTTCCTCTAAGTCAAGATCAATATAAAGATGTCGTCTATAAAGTTTTCTACCCCTTTACAGTTTAAAAGTAATCGCTGAAAAGTTAAAGTTTCGTTGTCTTTTAACACCGGATCTAGTTGGAAGGGCTTTTGACTTCTTCGATTATATCTTTTTTAAGTATTTAGTTCAATTTCGTCTCCACCTTTTCTTAAAGTGGGATAACAATTCTCCGACACGGCTGATAAAGAGACTTAATTGAGTTTTGGAAATTCATTAATTCCGACCCTTTTTATTATTATTTTTATTAGTTATATATATTATATATTTATCATTATATATATGACCCTATTAGCGCCTATGCTACAAGTGATATTTCGTCATTACTAATTTTAAAAATGTAGTCGATGTGTTAGTCATTAGTAGTTACCAGTATTTTCAGTATTATAATTTTTTTTTCAGTGTTTTGGTCTATAATGTGATTCGTCAGTTTTAGATCGAGTGATATTATCTTGCTTGTTGTCTTAAGGCCGATTTTTCAATCCTCACATAGTACTTATGAGACTAATAGTAAAAAATCACGTTTGTCAAAAGACGGATAGTCATTGCCGGAGAATTATATCTTTTATCACAATTGTTTGACTATAACACATATGGACTTACTATATCGGATGGATAAGCAGAAGCGTAAATGAATTCGTCTAATAGTTATCTGGCTGTTTATCTGACTATTGAAAAATCAGCCCTTAATCTCATAAGGAATATAGTTCTTCTTTAAACCTAAACAAATGGCGCTCATATACTTTTGAATCGCCATCTGAAATAGATCGCCTTCTATCGCGTCAGTTCCTGGCATGTTAACGTATTTCCTGTAACTCAGGCCCACCGAAGTGCAATAAACTGGCTCTTTTCTTTGCTTCAGTGACTATACTTGACGCCTCAGGGTAAATATCTCTTTTCTATCGCTCCCATTAGACTGATGCTGAGCCATGCGTTTAGGTAACCTGCGCGAGGTTACCTACACTGAAAAAAATCATCAGTGAATATAAATGCAATTCCCACAATAACCACCGCCCTGCAACGCCAACACATAGCCAACCAAGCAAATAGGCTACTCCTGGCTTCAAACATTAAATGCTACTGTATCCCTTAATTGTTCCTTGTGCAACAACTGCCTTCTCTTACTGATTCCCTAACTCTCTTGAATTCGGACAGCTGCATGGCCAATTTGTAGCCAGCCGCAATGTTCAATCAGTTAAGGCTCGATGTGACGCCAACCTCCAATACCTTGGGGCCATATCTACAGAACCGGTTTATATGTATAAGTGTACATACACTACAGATGTGTAGACGAGTCCATTATGAAAATAACCTGAGTAAAGAGACAGAACTTTACGTGGTGTGAGCTCTTCGCCTTTGCACTTATCAGTGGCGGCCTTTGGGGGTGGCGAGCGGGGCAACCGCCCGGGGCCTCGCTCTTGTAGGGGCCTCGCGCACTCGCACAAGAACTGAAACTAAAAATATTAGGCACGAATATGTTTATTTTAATTTCGCGCCGTACGTCTCGCAATATAAAACTAACGTCAACGTCACACCACTCGCTCTCTCTTGTTGGTATTTATCGCGGAAACTATGACAGGACCTTCCCTTTATGAGCACGGCTACATTGAACTGGATGGAAAACATGGACAATTTTTCATTGCCGCTTCGACCATCTTTTCATCCAATGCGATGGTACCAACCCGGGCGGGCTTGAACCCTTCCACCTAGTAGCGGCAGGGGACCTACAGTTTAACATGGATTCCGAACCATGGAGCAGCTCGCATTCGTGACGAAATTCAATTACTTATCCAACTTAGAATAAGAAATAAAGTGGTGCATGAACGGGACGAGGATTTGAACCCAGACCTCTGGAATGCTAGGCAAGTCCCCGTGCCACTAGGTTACGGGCCGCTCTAGGACGTTAGCAATCTTTCCCTGCTATCATTTATCTATGGTAGTACTGACCCCGATTTATTCTGGGCTGATCTGCAGAATACCGAACGTAATAAATTAAACTCGAAGAAAAGTGTTTAGACCGGGCCAAATACTGGCTTCGTCGGCATTTTACTATGCGAGTAGCAATCGACTTGGTCGTGCGCGCTCCACGCCGGACCACTGTCCCCATACAATTATGTATGTAATATATCGGCACCGTAAAAAGAAAGGTTCGTAATCAATTTCGAATTAAGTGATAAATAAGGATTTTTTTCTTCTAATATTGAGTACTTTCCATTCTAGAAGTTTCTGCTACCTAGTCCAGAACGGCTTGTATAACTGCGCCCTTGAAAATTAAGTAACCCCAAATTGGTCCCATGTTTAATTTAATCGTTAGAGGCGGCGCCAGCGATGCCCAGGCATAGGGCGTAGAAATCATCAGACTATGGGGATTTACCTGCCCTAAAAAAATTCCCTACAGCGGCTGACACTTGCTTGACTGGCACGCCGGCCGGCTGGTAACCATCGCCGAATTTTTCTGTTTATCTTCCACTTAAGATTTTCTCTATTTATTATTCTATGACAACTATAGTTACAAACTTTTTTAAATCTACAATAAATTACAATTTCTGTGGTGTAGTGGAAATGTTTCCGGATTTTTTTTTTTGCAATAAATAGTAATCTTAAAATGGAAAAAGAATATTATGTGTGTAAAAATGTGTTTTATTGTTAACATTTTCAGTTTTATCAGCACAAAAAAAAAAAACATGTGTTTTTATATTCAATGGTCTAAATTATCAAATAAATTGTTTCATTCTCAGATCTCTGAGATATAATTTACCTTGACTTTATCCTATAATATGAATTTTTCCTATAATACAAATTGAATAAAAAAAATACAATTTACAATTGTTAGCCTCGGTAGCCCATTGGCGCGATGCCCTGCCATTCGATAAGCTGACACAAGCGCTAATAACCTAACTGGTCTGGATGGGTGACCATTTCCGACTGTCGAGTATCAAAATATTAAATTATTAACAAATATCAACCAAACTGCAGAACCAAATGCTCTGGGGCCACAATGTTGCCAACACAAAGTCATGTATAAACATGAATTTGTGTCCAATGTCCAAAATTTACCAAAGATACTATAATTAAATAAATTATAATGCATTTCCAAATGAGTTTTATTATTGCATTTTTTATGGCGACACTATCAACTGGCAAATGTGGAGTTCACGTTAGAACCATGATTCACACTCAACAATTCAGTCTTCAAACTTAATTATTTGACACATTTCAAACTTTGATACTACCGTTACTGACATGAAAATGCAATGATCACATATTATAATTTCTGACTTACAAATAAAACATATTAAATGTTCTCAGAAAGTCTTCAAGTGCTACCATTTAAACAGTCACAGTCAACAGTAATAATTATTAGTGACTATTATAAATCAGGCACAGCCCCCACCCACCAAAACACTAAACTATTATCAGCAATCACTTCAACACTTTCTAGAATGTCCATAGATTCAACTTTTGTCAGAACATCACGACTCTCTACCAAAATGTTTTTGTCACCATCACAAATAACGTTTGATTGGTTTATGCCGTCATTGTTGGAATACGCTCGATTCTGAATGTCCTCATTGCTGTCGTGTAGTGCTCCGATCGGATCATGGGAGTGGTACTGTCCAGAACCGGTTGCTATTATTGGTCGATGCGGATGTATGGAGACACTGTTAAGGCAGTCGTTGTGGAGTGGGAACTGGAAAGAAAAATACGATGATTTTGTAGGAGAATGAATTATCTGCTGCGGTTTCATCTGCTATGTACACTGCCACTACATACAACGAGTGAGATGGGTGGAAATAATGGGATTTATTCATCCTTTCTATGAATTCTAAATGTATTGGAGATGTACAACTGAAGAGGAACCTTCGGTTTTTCATGAAACTGAAGAGAAACCTTCAGATTTACATGGAATGGTAATGTCGCAGGATAACAGCGAAAGCCTTATTTTGCCTAAAATAATAGGAATTTGGCATTTAAACATATCTTTCAGCTATAATCCTAGTATTTTAACTAAATTGCCGACCCAGTCTAGTAACATGACGAAAATACAGATTGAATTTGCTAAAATATTACATTTGTTAGATTTGCTTTTATCCTGCGACAGTAACATCACATTTGATTGGTCAGATGGTCCGAGTCGGACTCGCACACGAAGGGTTCCGTACCATCGTTCAAGATTTAACACAAAAAAATTAGGTTTTTTGTATGGGAGCCCCTTTAATTTTTATAATTTTTTTATTCTACCTATTTGTTGTTATAGCAGCAAAATAAATACACACCCTGTGAAAATTTCAGCTGCCTACCTATTACAGTTCATGAGATACAACCCTGTGACACACGGACGGACGGACGGACGGACGGACGGACGGACGGCGGACGGACGGACGGCGGACGGACGGACGGACGGCGGACGGACGGACAGCGGAGGCTTAGTAATAGGGTTCCGTATTTTAACCCTTTGGGTATGGAACCCTAAAAATTGTCTGTTTTCCATCCAGTTTAACGTAGTCAACATACTCATCAAGGGTAGCTCCTGGCATGGCATCAAATTTCTACGGAAATCCGATGTGTAGGGCTAACATCATGACAGTAGGTAGTATAAGCAGTCCTTGCCCTGTTAAATAAAACAAATAGGCACACAGCGATAGGCACTAGGGCGAACGGAGCATAGGGTTGCCAGTTCTCGACTCACTGTATATGTGGGGCCGTCGTCCCTGTCGCCGGTCGCCGGGGCGGCGCCCCACTCCGCGGCGGCCGCGTCCCACACGCGCAGCGCGCCGTCCGTGCCGGCGGTGGCGAGGTAGCGTCCGCACGCCGACACGTCGAACGTCACGCGCTGGTTGGTGTCCGCGCGCCGGTGCAGCACGCGCAGCGGCCGGCGCGTGTCGCGCAGGTCGAACACGAGCAGGCGGGGGTCCCTGCGCGCGCCGGAGATCAGCTTGGTGCCGTCGGGCGTGAAGCGCACGTGGGTCACCCCGCCTGCAACGGACGGAGGCTAATAATGATACTTTTGAGATTACTGCAGAGGCTAATAATGTTAACAACTAATCAATAACAATATTAATCAATAATCAAAAAAAATTCATCAAAATAAATGTATAATGTCAATGAGTTTTAAACGAATTAGTAATTTTTTTATGTAACTGGACATCGGTAGCTAATACCAGACTGACGGCCAGATATTACTACACACAGACAATTGAAAACACTGACAATTTTCATTGCCACTTTGACCATCGTTCAAACAATGCGATGTTACCAACCCAGGCAGGATTAACCCTACCACTTAGCAAGTAAGGGTACCTACAGTTTTTACAGGGTTATCGAATCGCAAGGCGTCGCGCCACTGGGCTACCAAGGCGGATAAAGTAAAACTAGTACTTAAAACAGTAATAGTAATACCAATTTAAAATTTAAAAATATTAACATGTACACTCCGGGAAAAAATAATTCACGCATCAGCTTCAAGCTGCTATTGATATGGATAACACAATAATAATAAGGAGTCTATGGTCAGCTGTCACATGTGACCGATGTCAAAAAAATTCGCAAAATAAAAATTATTTCATTGTTATATAATGTTAATTATTATTGAAGGTTTTCGACAAAAAACACATGTGACAAGTCTTACCGGCCACAGATCTTCACTATTACGGCGCCACCCACGACCTTGGCTCCCTGCAAAGGGGACCAGCGGACACGGCCCCGTTACCACCACATGCACCGTTTTTCAATTATTTTTAGGTATGAATAAAACATGTAAAAATAAAAATAATACATGCAAACATGGTTAGAAAGTAAATACTGTGAATAATAATAATAATAACACCAAGAAACTAATTGAAATAAAGGACAATGCCCAAAATAAAAGCAGAGGCAAACTTGCAAGCTGGCTGTAATAGAAATATATAGTGTTGTGTGGGTTCCGGCAAGTGCAAACAATACAATCGGGCCGCACTGCCTGTCTTCCATTGCATGTCATAAGAGATGACTAAGGGATTCACCATTCGTGGTTCCGAATCCATATAAAACTATAGGTCCCCTCTGTTACTTACTAGGTGGTGGCGTAGTCGTGGGCGTTTCCACAGGTCTTGGAAAACGTTAGTAACGGTTACTGCTGATGCTGATAGCTGTTTGCGGAAACTGTTTCAAAAAGAAACGCCAAAAAACCTTTTTTTTTATTAAAAAAAATTTTTAAATAAAATAAAAAAATTTTTTTTTCATCTAGCGTCGTGATATCGACAGCTGAATTGCACTCGCCTTCAATATAGGCTGAGAAAGAGGTTTTGCTATTATGTACAATTAAGAAGTCAGACAAACTTTTTATCCTCGTCAAAATATTTGCAAAATGTAAATCCTCAGAAATAACAAAACACAAAATATTTAAGGATTTATTACCACCTGTTACCAATTGTTGTACTTTTCCAGTAAGTAAACTACAACGGCGGTCGTTTACAATGTAGCCGGTCTTCGAAAAAATTCGTTCGCACGGCACCGAGCTAGTTACGACATTTAAATGTTGTACAACAATTCTTGACAGATATTTGTACAAATAACGGTGTTCTTTCCACCATTGGAGTGGACACATATTTTCTGGCAGTAATTCCGCATTCAAATATTGATCTATTTCAATATGTGCTCTTTCCAGCGGTGTTTTGTTGGCGGGTTTGACTTTTTCTACAAATGACTTCTTAACTTCGTCGAAGAGTGAAAACGTGGATTTCGATTGAGATAGAATAGCAATAGTAGCAACCGGCGGGGAAGTTAATTCAGGTTCTTCTGCAATAATTTTGGCAACAATTTCATGTTTAATGGTGGTAATAACGGACTCAGTGACTTCGTTATTGGAGAAGTAATGGGTTTTAAAGCGGGGATCTAGAAATGTGCATCGACTCAGACGTATATAACTGTCGGGTTGGTGAAACCTTTGTAACATTCCCTGTTTTAACTTTATAATCACATCTTTAATCCTGGGACAAAAATCTTCCGTTTCAAGCTTTTCACATACGGACTGTAGGCTTCGCAGGATGACAATTGGAAGACTGGCTGTTAAATATTTTTCGCCGCTTATCAAGACCGTTGCTTCTTCAAAAGGTTTTAATACTCTGCACAGTTGTTTACATGCCTCCCACTCTTCGCCTGTTATGATTGGTAGGTTTACGTTTAATATGGCAACAGTAGCTTGTATGCATTCTTGAAGACTCGTGAACCTCTCCAGCATGTAGAGCATTGAGTTCCATCTAGTAGGCATTGCATTTTTTAGTCCCACTGGCTGACTGACTGAATTTTGGAGTTGGTATTTCATTAACTTCTCTTTTGCCGTAGTACTTTTTCTGAAGTAAGCACAAATTTTTTTTACTTTGTCCGTGGTTTCTGTGAAGAGTTTAAGCGCATCTTGTACTACAAGATTAATTGTGTGTGCAAAGCAGCCATAGTGTTCCCAACCAAGATTATTTTTAATAGCATTTTTTATATTTAACGCATTATCAGAAACTACGAGATTGATTTTGTCATTGATATTCCAGTCCGTTGTAATTATGTACAGCTCCTGAGCTAGTTTCTCGCTTGTGTGTGATCCAACAATCGATGAACATTCTAAAAGTACGGATTTGTGTTCAAAATTTAAGGTGATATAATGGCAGTTACGGCTATATATCCTTCATTTGATCGGGACGTCCAAGTATCTGTGGTAAGGCAAACGGTCACTGTTTCATTGTTAATCATGTCTTTTATTTTTTCCTGGCATTTGAAGTAGGCTGTTGGTAACCAATTTGGTGAAATAGTCTTCCTGCTGGGCAATACAAAAGACGGATTCATAACAGCACAGAACTCCTTAAAGCCCTCATCTTCCAAAATACGAAATGGCTGGTAATCTTTGGTAAACATGCTCAACAAGGCAGCATCTATTTTTGTTTTACGTTCCGCTGTTAATTTTTGGGGTATGTATGAAGCAATACTTTTTTGACTTACCGCTCGAGCTGAATCTATTATTGAAGTCTGGGTTGATTGTACTTCTGATTGCGAGACTGAAGTTTCGGAGACTGCTACGGGCGCAGAGGATGACGGTTGCTGATGTTTAATGGCCGGTAAATGTGATTCTAAACTCAAGTAAGAACCGATGTGTTTCCGCTTCAAATGGGTCCTCAAATTAGAAATGGTCGATTTGTAAGAAATGACAGTTTTGCATAAATCACAGGTGGCAGTACCATCACCCACACTTTGGAAATACTTCCACACGTCACTCACTTTTTTTCGTTTTTCCGCCATCGCCAATGTGCGTGTAACACTTGCTAAAACGTCCTAGAAAAAATACACGCAGCCTTAGATTAAAAACGGAATGGATAGGGTATTATTACTTAAATCCATTAGATATACCTGTATGAATCATAAAATGTACAGTATTTATCACCTTGATTAGGATTCAAACCAACAAATAAACTAATTATAAGGGGAACATGTTTTGAGATGAACAAAAGCCTCTGACTGTAAATAAACATACCTACATATTTTAAAGAGCTTAAATGTATCATGTATCGCATTAAATGATATCGTATCCATTCCCTTTTTATCTAAACGCATAGCTGTCGCTATAATACATTCTAAGCTCGCGAAAAAACGAACTTACTGGAAGTCCATACGAACGCGCCGCGGCCACTCGGAGAAACGCGGGAAAGGCGAACGAGCGCACACCCGACCGCGCCGCTGCGACGGAACAGACTGGCTGGATCAACGGCGGTCGCCCCTCTTCGACTGCCTACCTAACCTATCGACTACATTGCGCACTAGCGCGCGCGCATTACAGTTTCGGCGGTAACCCCAGTTGCGGCTACAAGCCTCAACCGAGGTTACAGGCTCGTTTCGGTTACTATACTATCGATTACAGTTACTGCCGCCCGCCATTGCGCGAGCGAGACAGTAGCGGCTGGCGGGTCGTTGCGTCTAGACGTTTCGCAACCTACGGGCTTTCGTTGACGTGCCGCGTGCGCGATCCAGTGCGCTACAAGAAATGTGTAGCGCCCATACTGCTCGGCGTAAAATGAATACTTCGTTTTTACACTAGTAACAGTTTACAAACCCATTTCTCATTTCTCGTCCCACGACTATGGTGGCGTCACTCCCACCCGGGTTGGTACCATCGCATGGAATGAACGATTGTCGAAGCGGCTATGAAAATTGTCCGTGTTTTCCATCTAGTTCAATGTAGCCATCCAATATAAGGGAGGTCCTGGCATGGCACCTAGTTCCTATATGACGTGTTGGGCTAACATCATTACAGAAGGTGTGGAATAAGCCATCCACGCCGTGAAATACAAAAATCGCACACTCACCTGAGTGTCCGTGCATCTTGCCGACGGTCTTGAGCGTACCCATCTCGCTCACGCTGAAGAGGGACAGCGAGGCGTTCCAGGAGCCGACGGCGAGCAGGCGGCCGGCGCTCGCCAGGCTGGCGGCCGGCGCCTTCAGCGGGTGCACGCTGCAGTCGCGGCCTGGTCTGAACGGTGCAAGTGTTTGAGGGTTCCGAAAGTCAACAGAAACAATGGACCTAGCATAGCGCGATGTGCTTACAAGACGAACAAAGCGTTGGGTTGAGACATCAACACAAGTACCACTACCGCGAGTTAGAGGGAGATGGAACACATCTACCCGATGAGACAATTTCTGAAAACGTTATTAACGTTGGAGTCATGGAATGTGAAATGTTTTTTTTGGGAAATCCTTATGATTTCTCTGAAAGCATGGTGACCTGTGCATTTATAAATTGTTTAATGAACGGTAGTAAAACCCGCGGACAAAAACCCTTTTAAACCCCAATGAGGGATTACCCACTGATTCTTTGTCGATAAAATTCTTAACTTTTTCTCAATATTTCCAAGTAAAAGTAAAAACATAGCTTGTGATCATTATTTTGAAACTACTCAGAGATTTAGAATTTATTTTGGGTAAAAAAAAAATTGTTTTTATCAATATGAATAAATTCCAATGTGTAACGATATTACAAAATATTTAATTCCAAAAACATAAATAAAACAATTTTTGAAATGTCAACTGATTGAACCAAGCTGGTACTGTTGGCACTGATGATGATGAAATATTGACTAATATCACATAATATGTGTGCACAAATTTGTTGGCCAAAACACTGCATACCCTAAGGAATTAGGTGCAATGACAGGACCTTCCCTATATGAGTATGGCTACATTGAAGTAGATGGAAATCATGGATAATTTTTCTTTGCAGCTACGACCATCTATTCATCCAATGGGATGGTACCAACCCGGGCAGGTTTAAACATACCACCTAGTAGGGGAAGGGGAGCACAGTTTCACATTGCAGGTAATAATATGCCATTCAGATATTCCCCCAATTGTTTTTTTCTTTCAGTAAACTGTGGAATGCACTCCCTGCCGAGGTATTTCCCCCAAGTAGAATCTGAGGTCTAGCCGGCCGGCTTGGTCTTCGCAGCCCTTCTGAAAGTCGAAGGGTCTGGCGTAGGCCATATGCCACATTAAACATAAAAAAGATCTAACAACCACCTGCTTGTGTGAAAGGTCCGGAGACACTTCTTATAGCCGGCATAGATGCTCTCGCCGGCCGGCGAGAAGGCGACCGACAGCGCCGGCTCCATCTCGTCGACGGCGTCGAAACCACGGTACGAGCAGCGCAGGCCGCCATCGAACGCGTCCCACATTTGCACCGGCCCGTGCTGTCGACTCGTCAGCCAGCTACAGCAAGGTGTAGAGTTCTAAGATGTCATTTGCCATATTATTGCTTCTTTGTGTGACATCTGCGAACAGTCCTCAAACTATAGGCAGATTTGTTATCAGACGTTAGGTCATGAGAGGAGCTGTCAGGTTATAGCTTCTCTATATGAACCCACATCGATTTTATAGCTCCAGGAGGTTCTCGTTTTAATGGTTTGGCGGGTAGCTTGATTGCGTCAGCTGGGCTACCCATATGTTGGGGCGTTTTGTCAGCATTTTTGTGATAGGTGCCTGCTGTGGGCCTGGACACACCTATCAGGACTATTTCCCAGTAACTTTATAATATTAGGTTGGGGAAAAAGTTTCTTCGCATTTTTTAAGAAAATTCAAAACATTTTTTAATATGGTTTATTTACATTTAACTAAAGTATGTAGGTACCATTTTGTTCGATAACTTTTTGCCATCTTGTAGGTAGGGACATGATCCCATTGCTATAGAAATATTGGGACTTCTGATCAATATACCGCGACAAGTGGTTTTGGCAGTCCTCTCGTGATGTTAACCTGACACTGCCTAAAGAATTCTGAAGAGACCTAAACAGGTGGAAATCTGAAGGTGCAAGGTCAGGACTATACGGCGGATGCATTAACACCTCCCAGCCAAACTCTCTTAGTTTTTGCTGAGTGGCTAAAGATGTGTGAGGTCTAGCGTTATCATGATGAAAAACCACACCCCTTCTGTTGATTAATTCCGGCCGCTTTCTCTCAACTTCTTGCTTTAATCTCATCAGTTGTTCGCAGTAGAGTTCAGAATCGATGGTCCTGCCCATAACAGCTCATAACGAATAATGCCCTTCCAATCCCACCACACACACAGCATCACCTTGTTGCGAGTTAACCCGGGTTTCGCCACAGTCTGTGAAGCTTGACCGGCCTTTGACCACGACCTTTTTTCGCACGTTCTTGTCGTACGTGATCCACTTTTCATCACCAGTTATCAGCTTCTTCAAAAATGGTTCGGTTTCATTACGTCGTAATAAAGAATCACAAATGAGTAAACGGTTCATTAGGTTTCTTTCAGTGAGCTCGTGAGGTACCCAAATATCGAGCTTTTTTGTGTACCCAGTTTTTTTCAAATGCGCCAAAACTGTTTTGTGGTCAATTCCTAGTTCTTCAGCTACGTCGTAACTACTGATATGCCGATCTTGCTCCACTTTTTCAAAAATGGCATCCATTTTATCCGTAATAGGGCGACCAGAGCGACGTGCATCTTTGACATCAAAATTTCCGGATTGAAAACGCTTAAACCAAATTTGTGCTACTCTCACAGACACTGCACTAGGTCCATAAACATCGCAAATTTTTTTCGCGGCTTGCGTTGCATTTTTACCTTATTTGTAGTAAAATTTTAAAATGTATCGAATTTCTTCATTAGATTCACTCATTTTGACAGTACGAAAAACAAATGAGAATCACACATTTTCCTAATTTGAATTTGGAATTATGTTCTTTAAAATTTAAACTTTCAATGATACCAAAACCAGCCAGATACAAATAGTATAGCCAAAGAGATTTTATTACAAGTTCATACATACTATAATGCGAAAAGACTTTTTCCCCGACCTATTATATTAACATAAAAAACCCATACATCTAGTTTGTCAACATAATTTATAATTCAGATGTTGCTATATCTCACAAATGATGTCTATAATTTTAAATTAATTTTATATGTGTGTATCTTTTAGTCAGAAGATACATATAGGTCAAAACATGTTTTCATTTGAACTTCTTTGCTAAATCCATCAGGATTTGGATTGAGATTTAAATTTTATCTGATATAGCAACATAGTCGCAACAGAAATACATAAAAAAATACCAGCATGTCTCTGGCAGCGCGCTGTTCATTTCCGGATACCAGCAATAGTCATAGATCAACCCCGACTCGGGTACATGAAGGACAGATGTGAGGAGATCGACGGGCCGGTTACAGGACGGTGTGCCAGTGTAGAGGTCTCGCGGCAGCTCCGCCACGTGCACACCGCCACCGTTTACGACGACCAGACAGCACGTGCCGTCCGGTGACCAGGCGCAGCCGCGGATGTACGGCTGGACCTGTAGGAGCCAAGAGAGACTAGTTTGGAAGACGAACATAGGACAGAAATGTTTCAGCCAAGATTACAAAACTTGTTTAAAAAGCTGCTATTTTCATAATCTTTTTAAAATAATATACTCTCTTTAGCTTTAACGAGTCCAGTAGTTTTGCCCTACTACAGAACGAAACCTTCGCTCAGTGCGGAAAATCATCTCTTACAAGTCACTTTTACACACAAAAATTTGAGGATTATGCAATAAGCGACAAAATAAGTTGTATATGTAGCCTACATATATGTAGGTACTGATGTTCATGTTATACTCAGGCATCAATTTACATGATATGCATGTGTCGGACTTAAGACCTTGGCTGCCCTAGGCCTATGAAAAATTACCGCGAAAGATAGAGAGTGGTTTGGAGTGGGACTGGGTATAGCCGCATCCTAGTCTGCAGGCTAGTAGTTGAGGCTTGATGCGAACCGAAAAAATGCTAGGGATTAGGGATAGTGGCGACCTCTACACTCTACTGCCAATGGGCCCGGATGTGTTAGGTGAGGTCATTAAAAGCTGAGTTCCACCTCTCGAAACCCATTAATCTCGAAAACATTAATACATTTTTTTAAGGCCTCTTTAGCTTTAAGAGGTTAGAGAGACCTTAAAACTGTGTACAATAGTTACTATGGGACTGGCATAACCGCAATGCGGCTAAAGTCCTATCAACACTTTGAATAAAAAAAAAAAGAAACCCAGAGATGTACGTTATGCTACAGTTAAGTAGGGCGCTCTAGCTTGTCATGCTGTGCTAGCCTCGCAATGATATTTTAAGATTTCCTTCTACAAATAAATTCATTTTCTGATGTAAATTAGACACATAAAAATAAACTTACCTCAGAATGTTGTGCAGAAGTGTTTTTCCTCCACTCAGCCTTACTGAGTTCTAAAAGGGTTTTGTTCCCAAACAAGACAGATTGCTCTATCGGACTAATGTTACTTTCCCTCAATTCGTCGGGGCTTTCAATGCATGGTGGTGTTTTAGCGATGGGACTGCAGACAGAATCGCCTTCATCCATTGCTGTGCTGGCTGTTGTTAGCATGCGTTTCGCTGGAAGGAACTGCTTCTGATCTCGTGAAAAACTGGTTTTATTCTTTGGTCTAAGTTCAAACTACTTTAAATCTGATAGATTATTTCATTGATGTAATGAAGGAAATGTATAGTTAAAAGTGATACCTTGAAGTATGAGAACATTTATAAAAAAACGCGCGTAGGTACAATACTAGCCTAGTTTGTTTATAGCAGAAACAAACAAAACAAATATTTTTATTTGAGGTTATTTTTATACTGGATATGTTCGGACAGACTGTTCCGTGCCATTCCGTGCAAGGAACACAGCACAGACTAAATAAGGGCCCGAGTGCACGAAAGAACCAAGTGCAATCGGGGCTAAGAGCCGAGTGCACGAAAGCACAAAACTTTAAAATCAACGTCAACGTAATACATGATGATTATGATTAAACACGTCACTTTGCATGAACAGTATGGAAGCAACTCCGTGCGGTTCACTAAAAGTGACGTGTTTGAACATTGATTTACTCGGCCGTAGCTTCGTGCAATCGGGGCTAAAATGGGTTCCAACTCGCGTAATAGGAGCAATATAGCGTTTTTAATATCTCGGGGCCGCGACATCCTTCGAGCGACCGCGCGTGCACCTAATCAGCATTGCGCCCCGCAATGCTGATTAGGTGTGGATGTGGTGAAGCATCTGCGCGCTCGAACATGCGGTGCGCGAGCTTCACAATAAATTCCTCCACACCGGTGGCACCTGCACATCTTTGGCGATTACTTAATTTCTGATGTAGCGCCCGGCCCCATTATGATTTGGTATTTTCGCCGCCCCAAAAACTATTTCCGTACTGTTCTTGCTGCTCTCTCACGGAATCTCTCAGCCATAAAATCGCCTACAACTACATTATTTCTAGTGGAATTCAGAAATTTAATAATTTTTGTAAATACATTTCGCCTGTCGCAATTTTGCGCGTTTAATTTATCAACCTTATTCAAAGTGGGCGGACTAACTTTAATACGCTGGACTAAACCGTTTTTTGTATGGTTCTTTCTGAATACGACCGGACTAACCATACAAAAACCGGTTTAGTCCTGCGGATTAAAGTTAGTCCGCCAACTCTTAATACACCTGTATGACATTAGAATGATATTAAGTGGTGTGGTGTCAACGTGACGTTAATCTCCGCACTTATTTCATCGAGCATTTTCGAGCATTGCTCTATCAATTGGGTTCCGCCTGATTCCGTTCTGTAACGTGAAGAACAGGACAGAATCGATCTGTGCTCGAACAAACCCACTATGCTTGTGATGACAGCTGACTTTCAAGTATGAGTGTTACCTAATATAAAAGTGGTTTAACCAAAAATTATCGGCTTCGGGACCAGACATTACTTCAATGTAATCGGAATTAGAGACAAAACTAGAAATGTCAATAAAAGCATACTCATTTTAATCAACTTATTAACCGACACGAATCACGCCCCATGTCTGCTCAATATATCGTAATAGCTCCTTAATTAAATGTAGTGGAATGATTTGTTCTAAAATGTATTTTTGATGGCAGCACCGTCTGGTCTGGCTGTCAAAAGGTTGGAGTTCGGTTTTGGCGGGAATCCGAACAAGTCGAGATTTTTTTGCTATCGAGTTTTTATTTGCCAATTCGTTTGTTTGTGGTCTTTCTTCGCGGAAAACCGGTCGAGAAGATGAAGGCGAAGAGGAAACGGAAAAAGGAAGACAAGAGGTCTCCAGAGGAGTCACTTTCGTCCGATTTATCGGACTGTGAAAATTTGGCGGGAAAAGATGATCTTGTGGAACAGGCGGGAACTACTGAGCTCAACATCAACACCACAGCTACTACATCAAAATTGAATTCACTCGATAAGTACCAACCATTCTTCATTAAAGACTACACCCGTGCATACCCTGAGGATTCGGGAGCACTGGATTTTATCGTATTCATAGAAAGCACAGAACCTAACAAGCCGATTGGAGACAGAGTTATTATGAGCTTATCAAACTCTTTCAAAAGATACATTAAGGGCATCAAACAGTTCAAGAGGATAAATCGATACAAAATAGGCGCAATATTTGAAAAACCAGAGCTAGCCAATGCAGCTCTCGGTAACAAAACTTTTTTGGATCAATTCAAGCTTAAGGCTTCCATACCTGCATCTGCAACTGAAACCACTGGTGTCATCACCTCGGTCCCTACCAACTTATCCAATCATAAAATTTTTACCAACATAACAAGCACAAAAAAAATTATATCAGTAAGAAGATTCATGCGTAAAGTTAAGAATGAAAATGGTTTCCAACTAGAACCCACTCCTACTATTTCCATTACATTTGCATCAAATACTCTACCGGACTATATTGACATGAACTTATGGAGATTTAGAGTGGCTCAATACATACCCCGTTTAAAACAGTGCTTCCGATGCTTGCGCTTTGGGCACATATCAAAATATTGTAAAAACGGAGAGAGGTGCTCAATATGCAGTTGCGAAGGGCACAATTATAGAAATTGCTCTACGGAGCATGCCAATGCTACCTGTTATAATTGTCAAGGTAATCATGTCGCTATATCAGGGTTATGCCCTATAAAAAAGAAGAAAATTGAAGAAAACAAAAATAAAACCAGAAAAGTTCAATACAATGAATTATTTAATGAAAAGTCATTCCCTTCCTTACCTACCACTAACACAGATCAAACAGAAAAAAATTATAATACGCAACTAAAATATAACCAAATATTACACACGAATAAAGAAAATTCAGTCGACTCTATCCTGAATAATTTGTTAAACTCTGAAAAGGCAATGAACATACTTCTCGAAATGATTGTAAAAGTTATAACAATGAGCAAAACTGGCGAGGCTCCTATCTCTGCGCAAAACATAAAAAGCGTTATTCACGACTCTATTAGAAAAAATAAACCTGTTATATAATGTCTACTTTGAATGTTGTACAATGGAACGCGCAAAGTTTGCTATGTCATCGACATATTCTCACTCAATTTTTATATGAAAATGATATACATATTGCAATAATTTCTGAAACTTGGTTAAAACCACAACAACGTTGTAAATTTAGAGGATATCAATTGGAAAGATCTGATTCTGGAAATTCCCACAATGGAGTAGCAATATTAATTCATAATAGTCTAAGCTACACAAAAATTATCACCACAAGTGACAACTCGATACAAAATATAGCTATCAAATTATCTTACAACAACAAATTTGTAACTATAGTTAGTTTATACAGTCCCCCGAATTGTACTCCACCTTTCACAAAAAGTAAGTTCGATAGATTAGTAAAAAATATCTCTGAGCCAACGATTATTGCGGGCGATTTTAATGCTCATCACACTTTTTGGGGATGCAATAACACTGATTCACGTGGAAGGGACATTTTGGAAATAATTGATGACAACAATCTTGTTCTTTTGAATAACGGTGAAGTGACAACAGTTGGTTCCAGTAGATGGCGGCCAAATGCACTCGATCTCACAATGGTATCTTCTTCTTTAGCATTGTCTTGTAACTGGACGGTCCATGATGACCCTCTCGGAAGTTATCACCTGCCAACAATAACAAAAATATTATTAGCCAACAACACATACAACAATCAAGAGACTGCAAACAATTTTCCAAAGCATCCAAACTTTAGACTCGTAAATTGGAAAATATACTCAGATTTAGTTTCGAGAGAGCTCGAACATTTTAACTTTGATAATCTTAACCCAATAGAATCTTATGATTCTTTTTGTAATATTTTAAATGCAGCTATTGAGAAGTCTATACCCAAACGGAAGCATTCATCCACACCTAACTCCACTTTTCGGCATTCAAAACCCAAACTTTCTGTTCCCTGGTGGAATGAAAAATGCAGCTCAGCTGTAGAAAATTCCAGGAAAGCATATGCAACATTTAAACTAAATTGTAATGACGAAAATTACATAGAATTCAAACGGTTGCAAGCACTTAAAAAACTCATTTTAAAAAGAGAAAGAAGCGAAAGCTGGCAAAGGTTATGTGAATCATTTAACAGATATACACCCGTTTCTAAAATTTGGAACACTATTAAAAAATTTAATAATACCTACCAAAGTAATAGTCACAACACAAATCATGACTGGATTAATGATTTTTTGCAAAAGTATACACCCGATTATGTTGAAAATCAACTACATTCAATCTATAGTTCTGTTCCTAACAATAATGAAAATGAGTACCTTACAAAATATTTTACTTTACAAGAACTGAAATCTGCCTTAAATTCTAGACGAGATACTGCATGTGGATTAGATATGATTCCATATAAAATGCTACGTCACTTAAACCACAACAGTCTGGTAATATTTTTAAACACGCTTAATAAGCTGTGGTGTACTTCCATAATTCCATGGGAATGGAAAATAGATTGTCTCATCCCAATACTTAAACCAAACAAAAGTAAAGACGATGCAAATTCTTATCGACCTGTGGCATTGACTTCGTGCATTGGAAAAATTTTTGAACAGTTAATTAAACAACGTTTAGAATTTTTTATAGAAAGAAACAACATTTTACCTAGCAATCAATTTGGTTTTAGGAGGGGTCGATCCGCTAGAGAAAGTTTCAGCCATCTACATCTGGATATTTCAAAAGCTTTCTCATTAAATCACGATACCGTCGGCGCATTTAACAACATCGATCACTTTACACTTGCATCGATCTTGAACTCTTTGGGCATTCCAGCAAAATTAATAAATTGGATATATAATTTTTTAAATGGCAGGGAAGTATATGTGAAATACAGCAACTCTCTTTTTGGTCCCAGATTTTCCTATAGGGGAACGTCTCAAGGTGGGATATTAAGTCCCCTCTTATTTATAATTTATATTCACAAATTAAACTCAAAACTAGGATTTGATGTAAATAACCTCCAATTTGCAGATGATTTGGTTATTTATTGTTCCATTGGTGATAGAGTGACTACATTGACTTGTATAAATAAAGCCATGGAGAATTTGTATAAATATTTTACTGAGTTAAATTTAGATATAAGCCCAGAGAAAAGCAAAGTTGTTATATTTAGTAAAAATAAATACAAATTAAAAGCCGAAGTCTTCTACAATAACACTCTTCTTCCGGTAGTTGAAACCGTTAAGTTTTTAGGAATAATATTTAACAGTAACTTATCTTGGAACTCTTATGTCGATGGCATAGCAGACAAAGCGTTAAGATCATACAACATTTTGAGGTCCTTAGCGGGCACCTATTGGGGCGCGGATCCGAAAATCCTAATAATGCTTTTTAAATCTTTGATACGTAGCCATTTTGAATATGGTTTTCTATGTTTTTCTCATCATTGGAAACTTATAGAGAAACTGGAAAAAATACAAAATAAAAGCTTACGTTTAATAACTGGAGCGATGATGTCAACTCCCATAGTATCCATGCAAGTAGAATGTAACATTCCTCCACTGAGAATCCGCTTCAAATATCTGAAATTAAAATTTTTGTTAAAGCTTCTATCCATATCAAATCATCCTCTGTTTACCAAAATTCAACATCTCCTTTCCATCCCATCCGATCCTAGTCATCATCCTTACATCCTGAGAGACTTTTCAAATATATTACATTACAAAAATGAATATGAAATACAAGCCAATTTCAACTTTCCTTGCTATTTGGGAAAATATGACAGCAAATTCTACGGAATTCCAATTCAAATAGACGAAAACTTGGAGTGCAAAGAAGAATTTTTAGAACAAATTTCAAGTTACAGAGGTTACAGAAGAATATATACCGATGGTTCGAAAACAGTTCGTGGGGTCGGCTGCGCGATCTATGACGAGACAACCAAGAGAGGTTATGGCATTAAGATTCCTAGTTCTGCATCAATATACACTTCTGAAGCTTTGGCAATTCAAATCGCACTCGAGTTCATCGAAGTTCAACAACACTATACGTGGATAATAATAAGCGACTGCATGAGCGTTCATAGAGCCCTACAGAATACGAAACTAGATGCCAATACTCACTATGTCATACACCAAATACGGGATAAACACTTTTCCTTGATACAGCAAGGCTACGAAATATGTTTTTTCTGGATTCGCGGCCACATAAATTTGAAGCCACACGACTCAGCAGATTATCTAGCTAGAACGATAGCTGACAGCAACCTGAATATTTGCCATATTAAGAATGTTGCCCTACCGCAATCGGAATTTGTAGCGAAAATAAAACAGGAAATTATCCACGAATGGACCGAACAATGGAAAATGTCCAATACGGGTCGTTGGTACGCCGAAATAAACGATTTAGTTGGGAAAACACCTTGGTTCAATAAAACCTTACCAAAAAGAAGAAAATATTATACAACAATTTGTCGTCTACGTTTCGGACATTGTCTTTTTCAATCCCATCTTTACAGATTAAACCTTATCGACACCGCCGTATGCCCACACTGCAACTTAGCTGATCAATCCCTGGACCACCTCTTCTTTCATTGCTGTGCTTTTGATGAGCAAAGAGAAAAACTATATAAATGCTTAGAAATTACATACAAAGAAAGAGAAAAAATCCCGCTCGACCTGAAAAAGATATTAAGTCAACCGACCAACTTTGAACCCATATTTCTATATATACATGAGACAATAGAAAGTATTTAACTACATGACACTCCAGAATTGACTACAATCCATAAGATACAATAAAGAGAAGGCTGTATAGCGAAAGCTTTTGCCTGTCCATTGGATAAAGAAACAAAAAAAAAAAATGTCAAAAGGTTGCTGACTGTCACCTTTTGTTTCGTGTCGAATTTTCTCAAATTTTCACGGAACTAGATTTAATACTTTTCCACTCTCTCTGTGTGCGCTGTGATTTTCACATTAAGTGTACCTTTGCTGTTTTCATCTGTGTGCGTTCAGCTAGTGTAGAGAGTGCCGAGCGGCCCAGATGACTACAGCGATGGAGGCCGCCGCGGCCGTCACCGCTGGCGTCGAAGCTGTGGAAGCGGACCTCGAGAAGGCGCTGACGAAGTTCCGCGGTCTTGGAGAGCACACTGAGCGCGTGCTGGACGAGGCGATAAACAGCCTAATCGACCTACGCAAGGAGCTCGCCACAGGTAGGTAAGCGTAGTAACGCCTGGAGGGTCATTCCACGAAAAAGAGGCATATTTATAATTCAGGTCGGAACTGGAAGGATTTGAGTACTCGGTCTCTACAAGCTGTACCAGTTTTTGACTGTGGAGTTGTGTAACCATTGTGGAGTTGTGTGTTGTGTAACCATTAACACTTCGAAACGTGATAAGTTTTACAGTCAGAAGATTCTGTTCAGTTAAAACATGACGACTGGTCAAATGCAAATCTTTTTCAATGGTTTAATTTTTTTAGCAACTTGCTGGGTGGATGCGGAGAAAGTTTGACTGTGAAGAAACTCGGCAGAGAAGAAATTATTATTTAAAAAGCTTTAACATGTTCACTTGCTTGCCACTGTTCACTTTCCATCTTGTTTAATTTGAATGACTAACTCTGACTTTCTGATATTTAGCAAATCAAGAGTCCAGGTGTTAAAGAAAGTTAAATATTGTAAAATCACTCAGTTCCAGATGATTACACGCTAAGTGATGACCAGGTGACTATAGTACGTGACACGGTCACACGCTGCCGAGAGACGGTGCAACGGCTTGCTGGTGGTGAGTAAAATTATGTTTAAGTACTCCTCTATTTTGGTCAGGTAAATGATGGTGTAATGTTTGGTGCACTGAGATGAAAATGTACATTCTGATTTAAAAAAATGTGAACGATAAAAACTTGAGATATGCTCAACCAAATGATATAAGTATAGCTTCAAAAGCTATGTCTCATTAAAAAGTTATATTATAGTACTCCAAACAGTGAGAAACGCTCAAGGTGTGAATTGGCCGCAAGTGAAGATGCATGCAGAATAAATTTTCAGGAATATGTTTTGCAAATTCTACTCGACATTGAGCAATGAAAACTTAAAATTAAACTTCACTATTCCAATTAATATGAGCAAATAGTAACCGTTTTAATGCATTCTCAGAACACCGCGACGTACACGCGAGTGTGTCGCGTGTCGGCAAGGCCATCGACCGCCATTTCGTGTCGGACTACGCGGCCGTGGCGCCGCGGGCCGTCCAGTTCAGCTCGGAGCCCAACCGGCGGCTCGCGGACCGCGCCATCGTGCAGCATCTGTACCGGCAGGGGCTCGACTCGGCCGCAGAGGCGCTGGCACACGAGGCAGACGTCGCCGATGAGGTACATAGGGTATTTTCGGTTTATGTAGTTTTTTTAGCATAAGGTAGATTTCCATCGATTTCTGAGCCAACATTTCAGTATTATCAGGTTATAGAATCGACCACTCAGCATAAGTTTCTTTGTAGGCCGGCGTGTCAAATAACATACATAATCTCTCTGTGTTTTCATTATCATACTTTAAAACAAAAGATAAGAGGAGCATAAATGAAATTAAAAAAGGACTGCTTAAATGTTTTTATTTTTAAAATCTGTTCGTCAAGATCCTACTTTGAAACAATATTTCATGATTTCGTCTTTAGCAGTGTGACTAAAGTGCTCTTAAGGTGGCCCAACTCGGCGGGACTAACTCATTTGCGGGCTACAAAACCGTGCTGTCGCACCCTGGGACCTTCTATGTTTCAAAGAAAAAGACAGGCTCCGTGATGAGGAAGATACTAAATGTCCACAAAAAAGACAACGTGCATAGTGTATGATTTGGTAAGATTTAATCTTTTTAAGATATTCTTACTTTATCATAACGTAATCCACCTCCAAAGTTATTGTATAAAACTCGCGAAAAATTCGAACTTTCGGACCTTATAACTTAGAAACCAAACACAATTTTACAATGCCAATGGTCATCAGACATCTAGTTCGATCAAATAAAGCCATTTCGAGCAAAATTTTGGATCTCTGACAAGAAATATGGGCGTGATCTTCTTTCCCCTTTTGTATGGGGAGATGAGCGGGATGGGCCACTTAAGAACAGCAAGTCAGGGAAGGACAGGAGTGGCGACCGAAACTCGTCTGTATGCGGCATGGCCACTTTTTAGTGAAAATACATACACGAACGGTAGTGCCCGCCAGTTAGTTCGCTTAACTCGCTCCCTACTGAGGTTCTCGAGTTCCAACGACACGTAAGAAATTTAAAAGAACATTCGACGTTGGGCGTCCTGTATGGGAAACCGGAGTTCTCACCTAAATTGCCGTTTACCGAACTTTGAAGTTACTTAAAATCGTTATACCCATAGTAGTTTTACTACTTTTTGTGTGGTTTTACTTTCTTCCACCTGTCAAAATCAAACTCGGACTTCCAATTTGTATGAAAACGTGGAATCGGCATAAACGGCAACGTCAATGTATTTACGGTGACAATGAATAAGCTGTCAAATCAAACTCGAGCTTGCAACTTATACCACAAACTGGAATCAGCTAGGTTTGATGACTAAGATTTTTTAGATTTTTTTGTTTTATCATTGAGTAATCCACTGCTAAACTGATTGTTTAAAATGTGCAACAAATTCAAAGTTTCGGACCTTATAACTTTGAAACCAAATACAATTTTACAGTGCCAATGGTCATCAAGCATCTGTCAAATCTGACAAAACGAATGGTATTAAAACCAAATGTTTCACAATTATTTCTTGTTGCCACTGGAGTAGTTCATCGCTTTAAGTTGGGCCTTCCCGCTCAACTCCCCATACAAACGTGGAAAGAAGATCAGGCGCATATTTCTTGTCAGAAATCCAAAATTCTACTCAAGACAGCTTTATTTGATCGAACTAGATGACCATTGGCATTGTAAAATAGTGTTTGGTGTATAGGTTATAAGGTCTGAAAGTTCGAATTTTTCGCATGTTTTATGCAATAACTTTGGACGTGGATTACTCAACGATAAAATAAAAACATCTTAAACAGCTTAGTCATCAGAACTAGCTTGTTTTATGAAGATTTTTTATCAACTTGGTTTTTGTTTGATTTTTTAATACACCAGTTGTGATTTTAGCTATAGTCGTTATGTAATTAAAATTATCGTCAATCTTACCAAATCGCTGTGTTTTGAGTTGCTGAACTGGCTAATGTTAAAATATGACAAATCTGACTGCAGTGTACTGTCTATGGACGATTAATAAACAATATAACAATATAATTTGATCAAATAAAGCTGTTTTGAGTATAATTTTGGATCTAAAACAAGAAATATGAGCATTATCTTCTTTCCACAATTGCATGGGGAGTTGAGCGGGAACACCCACCTTAAGAATGACTCCTCTGCAGAGCAGGCTGTCAATGACACCTAGAAGGCCAAGTTGTGGCCCCACCAACCCTGCTCAGTGATTAGCATGCTCGGTCGTGCCGCAGGTGTGCCGCGGGGAGCCGTTCGCGGCGCTGCAGCGCGTGGCGAGCGCGCTGGGCGGCGGCGACGCGTCGCTCGCGCTCGAGTGGGTCGAGCGGCACGCCGACGAGCTCACCACCTCGCCCCTGCCCTTCACGCTGCACCGCCTCAGGTCGGTCATTCCTAAATTACTAATGTCGATAGCAACTTTCTTGCCAACAGAGTAGTAGATTATTGGAACAGTCTTCCCATTGAAGTTGTAAACGCTGTCTCCGTAAATTCTTTCAATAATAAAAACAGAGTAGTAGAATATTGGAACAGTCTTTCCAGTGAAGTTGTAAACGCTGTCTTCGTAAATTCTTTCAAAAATAAACTGGGCAATCATATAAAAAAAAGAATAGATAATAAATAAATAAATAAGTGTTGTGATATAGGCGCATCAGCTAAAGCTGCTAGTAGCTAAGGCTAGTAAGCTGCTAATAATAGCAACTAGGTGCCATGCCAGCACCTTCCTTATATTCACCTGTATTGGAAAGATTAACAGCCTGAAACGAATCAAGGTTTAAACCGCGCGGTCTGCACTGCAGGTTCCTGCAGATAGCGAAGGCGGAGGGCGCGGCGGCTGCCGTCCGCTACGCGCGACGCCACTTCCCCCCGCACGCCGCGCGCCACGAGCGGGAGCTGCAGCGGGCGATGTGCGCGCTTGCGTGGTGAGTCGAACTGCACCTTTAAACTAGGAATGTGATATGTACCAACCGTGCAGCAAGGACACACTAATTACAGAAAGAGCTCTGTAAAAAGAACTACTTTATGAATACTGCAAGGCTAGACCCGAACCAGCAAAAAATACCATTGGCTGTTTTTGCGTCTTTTACCCGTAATTTAGTGTTATCAATGCCTCCTACTATGAGTGTTTAATATTATACCAACATGCACTAATTTAACGCTATACTGCTTTACGGACATTGTTGGGACTTCTAACTTTTTGTTCTAATGTGTCAGACTGTAAAAAAATGCCTTTTAAGTCTCGAGAGTGGGAATTCCATGCCTAGAATTGTCTAACTAAACCAACGAACGGCGAAAGGCCTTCGTTATTTTAGAATACAAGTGCACATGATCAGAGAACTACAGATAAACTCACTTCATGACAGCTCGAAGACAGCGTACACGCGCACATGCTCTCAACCGTGCGCGCTTTGTACAATCTGTGTGCGGTCTAGACTCACTGCTGTGTCCCTTATGTCATCATGTCGTTCACGGGAGTGAACATGAGCGATTCGGGATGGTCGTGTTTCGCGTGTAGGTGACAGGAACCTACAGTTTTATTTGGATTCCGAATGATGGGACAGCTCACATCCGTAACGAAATGGACTCATCTGGTAGGAAAGGCAAATCAATTCCATCCGCTCCTCAGCTCCGAGTCGACACGAATCTTAACGCTTAACGCTCATATGAGCGACTTAACTAGAGTCTGTAGAATGTGGCTTCATACTTTTGCGCCCAAGGGTGGCAGAGTGCGCGATCTTGTTAAATTTATATATTTTATTTTAGACTAGCAGCCTAGGGTGATGTGTCTAAATCATATTCAAGTATGGTTATAACTGTTCAAGTTTGTAAGTTTTTTGTCTAGATAAGTTCACTTAGGCACTTCCTTGGAATGCTGAGAATGACGTTTTTGACTTGCAAAAACTAGTAGACAGAGGAGGCATTTCGTCGGTTAAATCGAGTGACAACTATTGGTTAGAGCAGTAGGTGTGCAATCCGAAAGTTGAGGGTTAGTATCCTGCTAAACGGATATATTTCTGCTTATTTTAAAAATGAGATGTTTAAATATTAAACACATTGACTGTGTGCAGGTATGTGGAGGGATGCGCGGAGGGGGCGGTTCCGGCATGCTATGCGTCGCTGCACGACTCAGAGGCGTTGTGTGCGGCCGCCGCGGACATGTTTGTGCGAGAGGTAACCAAACCTAACCTAACCTTACCACCTTAATGTTAAATGTAAAGTTTAATTTAGTTGACCCTTTTCCAAATAATCAGTCCACATTTAAAAGTAAAATATTGAAACTTGTAAATTATAATAGATAGTGAGTTACGACATTCACTCATCAAGAGGGACCTGCAGCACAAAATGCTGAGCTGGCTACTTTTTTTCTCCACAAATGTGAATGTTGGATTTTGTATTATCTAAATTGTGTGTTGGGAAAAAATAAACGTATTTTCTTTCTTTCTTTCTTTGATATTTAGTATGTAAGGCTTCATAGACAAAATAAAGAAAAGCAAAATTAAAGAGACACTATATATATGTAACGTGTATACACTATAAATTTATTATATACCATACTATATTTATTTTTTATCTTTTTTTTTATTCTGTTACCAAATAATTAATATAGATACATATTTAACTTTAAGTTTTCTGGGTAAGTAATAAAAATGCCGTATGCATTAAAACATAAATACTTTGTCGCAACAGTTGTTGGATTGAGATTTGTGATGTTTTAAAAGTTTATGCTTGGGCTTGGGCCTGTTTCAATCAGGGCTCCAATGTAAAATATTCATGGCATAACGCATTAAATATTTCTGAAGTTATGGATACAGGATTTGCCTACAATTTTACATGTATTCTGAACCATTGCATGTATCGCATTTGTGTTTAAAGACACTTATCCAACTCGGAAAGTGAAAACTATGATCATGAGAAAAAATCTGCATTTTTGCTGACATCGTGAGCGTGTGTGCAGGCGTGCGCGCTGCTGCGGCTGGCGCCGCTGTCGCCGCTAGCGGCGGCCGTGCTGGCGGGCGGGCGCGTGCTGCCCGCGCTGCTCGACATCCGCACCAAGATCACGCACCCGCACGTCGCGGCCGCGTGGGCCGCCAAGGACGAGCTGCCGCTCGAGGTGCGTCGCGCTCGCATTTAATGCTGAAATTCATATGTCTTACTCGTTCTTGGCTTATCCAGAGTATTGCTTCCGGCTGTCAAATTCGACATTTCTTCCATATATTTTATGTCAAAACTGACAGCCGTAAGGCATACTTTGGCTTAGCCGAGTACAAGTCATCTTTTTGAATGTCAGCATTAGGCCAGGGTACCGTTGAGACGCTGGACGGGGCGGTTGGTGTACCAAGACATCACCGCCGATTGCCGGTCTCGTCGGATGACAGCGAGCCGCAGCTCTCAGCGGCAGCGGCTATGATTTTTCAGTCTTTGCCGGAGCGTCTTGTACTTCTTCAAAAATCATAAGTCAAACAGGAGTCATGAATGTAATTAATATTTTAACCATTTTAGTTCATATTATCAAGAAATATCAAAAAACAAAAATATTGTTATGCTAGTCGAGATGGCAAAGGCTGTTATGATATTCCATTACTGAGGCCCTCAAATGTGTGTAGTCGCTGCGGGTGGCAGCGAGACGCCGGAGTGCTCAAAATCAACTATGGCGGTCAGCCGCGCCTCGTCCGGCCGTCGATGACGGCGTGCGAAAGAGAACACTCGTTAATTTCTGTACAAAGCATTCAGAGGACACCAGGCGCAAGGCGTCTTACATACCAAGCTCTAAGATATATTGAAATTCACTTAGAGCATCCCCCACGACATATACCTTTTAAGATTGTTCCACCAATCACACAGCCTGCTCAAGCATTCTATAAGGTAAACTGGGGTAATTCCGAACGCTATTTACGATATTTTACTTCGGCGTCAAATTGTGCATTATCAGTGATACTTTTCTTTGAAGGTTTTTTTTTTGTAAGGTAAGAATATTTTAATCTTTGTTAATCCGTGCGAATAGAGTTATAATCTCAAAGAGCAAAAATAAAATAAATTAAAATGCGCCAGAAAGCAGAACCTTCTAATTCCGAACGTAAAAATCTAATTCCGAATGATGAGTGCCTAATTCCGAACGTACATATTATTTTCATAAAAATTCGAATAATTCTACTTTGGAAAAAAGGAATAGTTACCAAATAAATGTAGACATGTTATAATTCACATAACTGGTCATTTTTACCAAGATTTCCATAAGAAAACGATATTTCCTCTCTGTGTTCAAACACCACATTTAAGGCGCCGCTCTCCTAAAATGTAATATATTATGGTAGCATTTTCGGTATTTTTAAATTCACAATTAATCCAACCTGGCTTGTCAATCTAATTTTATGCTACCCTGTGCCAATATTTAAGAAAAAAGTCAGATTACCTGTTCGTCTCTTTAGATTTTCACTTTTGTTTGACAAATTATTTTATTTTTACGGATAAACAGTCCTCAGCTTAATTATTTAGCTCAACATTTCGTCTACCACGCTGCGGACATCTTCTGGATTCGCGACTGTCGTCTGCTTTATCCATAGAGCGCTAGGAGTACTATGAGCGAATCCTGAAGATGTCCACGTCGTGGTGGAGCTAAGTAAGCTGAACACTGTTTATCCGTAAATAAAAAATATTTTGTCAAAAAATAGTGAACATCTAAAGGGACAAACAGGAGTTATGTAATTTTTTGTCGTCTAGAAGTTTATGTCTTATTCTTTTAATTTTTTTTATTTCAACCCCAATTTTCAAATAAAAAAGCACAATTTGAATTACGCAATATTGATAAAAAAAATCGTAACCAATTTAAAAAAAGATGGAATCTTTGATTTGTGGTAAAGCTTACTTCCTTAGGTGTGATACAATTATCATTTATCAATTCGGTTTCAATTTAAATCCGAAGCGCTATTGATTCACGTCAACTCGCTTAAGCCGCGGTTTTGAATTTAAACTGAAACTAAATAGACAAATGAACATTTTTATTTTTAAAATAAGCCGAACCACCATTTTATTTTAATTTTTTTATTTAACACTATAAATGCCAATTCCTTAAACATAAATGTGCCTACATGCCTTAGCATGCACCCGAAAAAACCTTGATGTGAATAAATAAGTAAGTATCTCCACTTAAGTGAATAGTATCGTTCGGAATTAGGGCATTATATGGCAAACTGTTTGACCCTAATTACGTACGAGAAAAATACTGTGAAATAGTTTTTTTTTAAGTAATAAATTTTTTAATAACATTACTTTATTATTTTGAACCGCCAAACTAAGTATGTTTTTTGGATTTTGGCAGAAAAACGTGTTTCTCTGATTATTGAAAATACTTACTTTACCCAAATTCTTTAGTCTTTAAAATGTTAAAAATTAACAGGTTGAACGACGGATTTTGGTAAATAGACTTGAAAAGTCTTTATCTTTTCTAATAACTAATCAGAAATTTGATAAGCAATGTGTTTTCTGTGCAAATGTTATAGTAAATAGGTAATGGAAATACCTAATTGCGAACGTCGTTTGGAATTAGATAGTCCATACAACAAATCATCGTAAATCCGAACTACGATATTTCTACAATTCTAAATGAAAACCTGAAATTTTACTCACTTCAATCAAATCACAGAAAAACTTATCACCTTCCTCACTATATCAAAATAGTCTTGCATGTCATGATGTTTGCCGCCGCTAAATCACTTCTGAGAAGACGTCACCCGCGGGATTCGCGCCAACATTGTATGGGCGTACGTGGCAGACGCTCTCCGGCGCGGGACTGAGTGAATTTTAACAAATTTGACTAACATATATTCTAATTATTGTAAGCCATTATCTTCCTTAATAAATTCTGGATGTTTTTGCTTTTAAATTTTGTGTCAAATAGCACAAAAATAATAGAATACAGACAAAATAAAAGCGTTCGATAATTAGGTGGGATTTTTTAACTCGTTCGGAATTACCCGATTTTACCTTAGTAGCCACAATTGTAATGGTGTGTCCACAGGTGGAACTGGGCGAGGAAGGCGGGGGTCACCACTCTGTGTTCGCATGCCCCATCCTGCGGCAGCAGGCGTCGGAGGCGAATCCGCCTATGCGCCTGTTATGCGGGCACGTCATTTCGCGGGACGCGCTCGCCAAACTCGTGCAGGGTGTCAAGTTAGTATTGCATTTTTTGTCACAATCTCGTATGGATTGAATTAAAATGGAATAGAAATACTTTATCGTGCAATATTACATAAGTTAACAATAAAAAAAGGTCTAACAATAGTGATTACTACAGAAAGGCGGACTTATTACCTGAGTGATTTCTTCCAGTCATCATTTGATCCACTGGTTGGTTTTGTGGATTTGGACCCCTAATATAACATACTTTTGCTTATTTTTTTTTAAAAGCACGTTACTTCTTCGTCGGAAATTTCTGAGACCCCCATGCAACTCAGTCGTCGCTTAGTATGCCCAGTGGCGACTGAGACAAGCTGCCTCCCAGCAGCATGGTGACCGAGCCGTGCTGCATCTAAGAAATTGGCTACGAAGAAGTAAGATACATTTATGGAAGATGGCCCAATGTGTGTAGGCCACTTTAGGTTATGGTTAATAATAATTAGGTTATGGTAAATAATAATGTTAGGATACACCAATGTTTCTACGGCAAGATTTGTTAGTTCATTTATTCAAATCAAACCTTACCTTTAGGAACCTGAAGATTTATGAAAGGCATCCTGGGATGTTCCAGATTGGTTTACTCGTCTTGAGATGTTCACATGAGGTGTCCACAGATCAGTTGATCAGTTTGTGATGTAATTTTGTATCATTTGACTACAATCAATCAAATCAAGTAAATGAAATGTAATGTGAGAACATGTTTGAAAAATGTTACGGCTTTTCACGCGGCGAAGAGACATTCTGCGGTAAAATTTTTCAAACATGTTTAACGACCGCGGTAATCTCAAAAGGTAATGTGAGAAGTATAATAACGACTATGAAAAGTATAATTTACTTCAGGTAACACAATGCAGTCTGTTTCCAAGTAAACGAGTTAATATCCAAAACTATGCTCGTAAGATGTGTCATTTTTAGTGCATATTTCGTGCATTATTAACTGTATTGATGTAAGTGTTGTCCGCAGGCTGAAGTGCCCGTACTGCCCAATGGAGCAGTCACAGTCCGAGGCGAGGCTCATCTTCTTCTCGTAGAGCGAAGCGCAGTCCCCGTCTACACCCCTCCCCCTACGACGTAGCTGCCTATTGATTTATCAAGATTATATTCTATAAGATGACATATTTAAATTAGAGCATTGTAATTTTTGTTAGGTTGTGTTTTATATTAAATGAACTAAAAAGCTAGGCGGGTTTTATTGAGTTGGGTGTTACATTTTTGTTGGTAACCTAATGGGCACCGATTTGGGGATTTAAAAAAAATATAAAACGAAGTGGATGGCTAAATACCTACCATCATATTAGCCCAACACACTGCATTACCTAAGGAATTAGGTGCCATGCCAGGGGATGAAAATACAGACAATCTTTCATTGCCATTACGACCAACTTTTCATCCAATGTGATGGCACCAACCGCTACCATCTAGGTAGTAGGGTTAAGCCCGCTTAACCCTACCACATAGCAGGGAAAGGGAACCCACAGTTTTACATGGATATTGAACCCTGGGCCTTCGCTCTATGTGGACCTATGTCATTTTAAACTGGTGTCTCGAATAAGGTCATTGTATGAATGAAAGGAAATTTATTTTCTCATTTACACACCACATCAATATGTACATTCCCAACTACACGAGAAAGTAGATATAGACTCCATTCACACACCCATGGCTACAGCAGACAGACCTTATGGCAGAATGACAGGCCTTAAATATTAAAATTGAATAAATGATCAAATATTTTTTCTCTTTATAAATATTTTTTTACAGTGTATACTTTGTGACCATGTCAGCCGTATGATCCAATCATATGAAGGGAAAGCATTCATTGGACCAATCCTAGGCGAAATATATCCCAAGATGCATGCAGACATCCGAGCTGATTATTATAAAATACAGATTGTAGCTATACAGAGATATTTATTCGTGTTTTATTTATTTATAAGTGCAGCTTATGTTGATGCATCTAAATCCCATGATTATCTTGTTATATTTAGTTGTTAAGTTTTTTTTTACTATTGATATTGTTTGCTGTGGTTATCCAGTCTATTTTTAAATTGATTGGTGGTCGTCACGTTAATCACACCCTATGGAAGTATTCCATGCCTCTACTACTCAGTTGAATATAGTTTTTTGCGAGTATGCATTCTAAAGCCCGTGACCTTCAGCTTCATGAGCAAATACAATGACTTTGCAATATTGTGATGTGTGGGTTCCAGTATTACAAAAGAATACAAGTGCTCCCCACTGCATTTCTTCCCGTATATGTTGTAAGAGGCAACTAGGAAATTTGTCGTTCGTAGTTCAGATTCCATGTAAGGCTCTAGGCTCCCTTCCTTTCTCACTAGCACCATGGTCCGATTTGAACCATAAACTCCCGAATCAGATTGCACGCTCAAAGCTGTAAGCATCACAAACGTTTCGGCCGTTTGTTCACCTCGTGAAAGAGCGCAGAAACAAAACAAAAAACATGGAACAAATGATATTGGTTGTAGTAGTTCATCTCAAATTTGAATTTAATCAATTGCTCCAAGCTGAACATGAATTCTCAACTGAAGGACATTCAACGGTTTGTGAAAAACACGGAATGACGATAGACTACGCTATAGAAACGTCAAAATGTGACACTGATGTTGCACACACAGTGCCCTACCTCCAAAGCGTGAGCACTGTGTACGGCATTGGTTGACGTAACGATTACGTCATACTGTTCACGGCATGGCATTTTGAGGGCTGTGTGAATCGGACCCGTTGTGAACGCGTTTTTGGTAACGCTGGTTCAAATCGGACCGCGACCTAGGTCGTCTGCTTGATAACACCCAGGTAAGTACCATCGCATTGCATAAATAAAGATTGAATTGGCAATAAACATTGTTCCTGTTTTCCATTCAGTTCAATGCAGGCATGCATTGCACCTAGTTCGCATTTGGTGTGTAGGGCTAATGCTGATCATGACAGTATATATCCATACAACACGTCATGCATGTTGCCGGTCAATCAGAGTGATTGGTCCCACATATTTATGTATTGTTTATATTTTTAGGGTCCTCTCCAATAGCGAAAAAACTGACCCTTATGGTCTAGCTCTAGTGTCTGTCGATCACACGCGTTTTGTCACCAATTATTGATCTCTTAAAAACCGGGCAAGTGCGAGTCGGACTCGCACACGAAGGGTTCCGTACCATCGTAAAAGATTTAATGCAAAACATTCTCGTTTTTTGTATGGGGCCCCCCATTAATTTTATTTTTTTAAATCTTACCTATTTGTTGTTTTGGCGGCAAAATAAATACACACTCGTGTGAAATTTTCAGCTGTCTATCTGTTACGGTTACTGAGATACAGCCCTGTGACAGACGGACGGACGGACAGCGGAAGCTTAGTAATAGGGTTCCGTTGGCACCCTTTGGGTACAGAACCCTAAAAAAAAAAAGAAATAAATACCAATATAGGTATACAATACCACATATGTAGTTGTGCACCAACTAATAACTTTTGCTCAAAAAGTTATTTCTAAGAAAGCTAGATTTCTGAAACCCTCATTTTGTATGAAATTGCAAAATAATCATCCGGCGGGGGTGAATTTCTTCTTTTCTGACTCGTAGTGATATTCCCAACATGACCCATGTCCATGTCCAACAGTGACAGAACCCTCCACATGTGAATATGTCGGTTTTTTCCTCAACAAACATCAAATTAATTCAAATCACACGCTCGGTACATAATTTAATTTATTGGATATGTACACAGACAAAATACAAATAAAAATTTGGCAATAACTTCAACAATACAATTAATAAACTGGTACGGTTTAAAAGCTGGCAAAATATCAACAATAACAAATTCTGAGTGATTACATCTAATTTGGTAGCGAGCAAATCATGAGATGCTAAATGCTTATTCATTGAAATATACAAACCATGTGATTTGCCAACACAAGATTTTCAAACAATAAAGTATGAATGTATGCCCAATATCATCCACACATACACGATACTTCGAAAGGACGCTCGTGATGAGAAATCTAACAGTATCACATACAAGTGAGCGGCTATGGCGAAAAAGCACGCCTACAATGGCCCTGTGCCTACATTATTGCTTATATTACACCTACGCACAATACACCTCAAGAAATAATCCACAAACACTAGACAAAACTCTAAGGAAATTATCCGAAGTTGGAAGACGCTCCTAAATACAGCAAAATGTTTTTAGCGAAAAATATTTCCCTTACACACTAGTTCCTATATAGTTAAATACAATAAAAATACGTTAACGTACAGTAATAGAATATATCAAATAGTAACATTTGGCACACAAAGCGGTCGGCGTGCTCTGTTCTGTGAACCGGTGAACCATGTGCGAGTCGACTGCCACGGAGGTTGAGTAAGGTGCGTTTTGTTCAATAAATAAATAAAATACAGTGCAAAATGCATCAAGCTAGTCAGGCCAGTGACCCTTCTCAATGTATTAGTATTTTCTCAGTGGTTGGACACATACGTGTAGACAAAGGGGTGACCTCATAGAAACATACAAGATTCTCAATGAGCATTAACATTTAGTCATCTCCGAGTTTATAGCCTGAAGCTCATTGCCACTGTCAGCTCAACAAACCCGAGTAAACACCCAAGCACCCACCACCATTTCCTTTAGAAACGCGCTTGACAAACACGTGAACACCAAACTAAAGTAACCGTAATAACAAACCACCAATGAACTCACACATCAGCTTAAGCTGCTCGTTCATCAAATAAATAAATAATTCAATCCAACACCATAGGTGGCTTGGGGTAAGGGGCATGGGCAATGTACCAGGAAAATCATTGCAATATATTATGTTATTTTTTATGTTAAGCGCGACATATGGCGTGCGCTAGACCCTCAACAAAGAGGTAGCCAAAGATGTTCATGGGCTTTTCATCTCGGGCGCTACAAAATCCATGCCGGCCATCCGAGTGCTTTCAACATTACTTTTGAAGGACCCCTGGTTGTATTTTGGGGGAAACACATCGACAGGTAGTGCATGGCACGGTTTACCGGCCCTATAAATAAAGGTTATACAGAATCGGCTGGTTCTTATAGGAGGAATGTAGACAGTGAGTGGTGCATTCCCTGCGTGGTGCACGTTGAGTGATGGTAAAATGGTATCCCGTTAAGAGATTGCGTTTACAGCTCCGAAGAGCATTCTCCGCAGTAAAGACAGAACACAGAAACGGACTATACATGGCTTTGCTATATAGCGCTTTATAAACAAACAGATGGGTATCTTAAAACATATTACAAGTTGATGCCATTGCTGTAATCATTTTTGTGACACACGTTTGGTCACATTTTCACATTTCCACATTTTTTGGTAGCTTAAAACATCTCTATTGAGACGAACCATAGATCTGTCAACATCATGGAAACTAACCTCTGATGCTCGCAGTATGCAAACTAGTCTAGCAGTATTAAAGATATGTGTGGCCTAGCACTCTTTTAACAGAAACGTGTTAGTAGCTATTATTTGGAAAGTTCCAAAAAAAAAACGATATTTCAGGCAATTTAACCCCAGTGATGAGTCACTCGCACATGGTAACAGCTCCACTGCCAACATTCATATCGGTTTTAAAACCATAAACTAAATACCACTATCACAATTCACTACTTGGTGTTTGTACCACAGTAACAGACATTACATACATGAACCACTATAGAAATTTAGAATCGAGTAGCTACTAGGCACTTAAAGAGAAACTGCCTCGAAGATTCACATTCGGGAGAGGTTACATTGTTTGCTTGGGTACATACACTATACAGCCATAGCTAAGGTTCTGAAGGTGCGGCCACACTGCGACACTAGGGGACCGCGGTGTGGCCACACCTTTACATCAATAAAAAAATGGTGAAAGGAAATAGGGGTAAATCTGTATTTTAATAATATTGTCAATATTAAAATTTGAAGCCGAATTAGAAACCAAACTAAATGTTAATAACTTTCATACATCTAGTGAACAAGAATTATTGCTCCAAAATATATTTTTAAAAGCCAAATTTTGCAGAAATTTAACACTAGTTTGTAAAATAATGTTTTGTATATCTGCTTCGAGATACAACTAAGTTGAGAGCATTGCTGAGTTTCAGAAATATCTCACGTTGCAGTCTAGACCTTCACTGGCAAAAAAAATATTTTTTTACTTTTCATAACTCCTGCAGGTATTGGAACATTCAACAAAACCCATATAGTTGCATTGGGCTAGTCTGTTTTTACGTACATTGGAAATAACAACAGACCCGCAACCACTCTAGAATCACACTGAATTTTTCATAGCGACAACACACTATGCAATATGATCACATCAGTCGAGGAAAGTCTAAGCCTATTTAGAACTGACAATATTAATAAATTATTACACTAAAAACTTCTCTATTTCATATATTATGTGAACACAAATCGCATATACGTGGCAACGGCGAGTGCTCATTTCCATATTGCTTATATCTGTCTATCATTAAAAATATCATTCAGAGTGTATATTATGCACGAAGCGTGAATGTTTCACTAAAAACGGCGATTGAGATCGCAAAGTTTCACTTTTAAGCGCAAATTCCATGAAATGCGTATATTTTTTTGTTATAAATATTTTTAACCTTAATGCTAATATACGTTTCTCTTATTGTGATGACTAAAAGGTAGCGTGCGACGCGGCGGACAAAAGGTGGGACTACGGACGAACAAAATGCCGGAGATTAAGTACATCTGTCTTGCGGCCCTTACTTGGAACCTCTCAACGAGTCAATGAATATAAAGAGTCGATCTATATCAGTCTAAAGGTGAGCATTTTTATCATAGTGCACAGAAAGCGTCGCAGAGGATCCTAATTGAGTTCCATCATCACACTTTTGAACTGTTCAGACGAATCAATGTACCCGTGCTGTCCTGCTTTCTGCGTAACTACATATTGTTTCAATATTAATATTTCGTCCAATTTATTAACGAGAAAACGTGGGACGAAAGTGAAACAATTGCGTAGAAGTAAATGTTACTACTTGGAATGTGAGATTGTAAAATCCTGTCCACAAATCTACTGTGAAACTAAAACAGCATTTTTATTATGCGAGTGTAACTTGCATCCGGAGGTTTAACTTCGCTGCCCAATATAAATATCAAACGACAGACATCAATCCTCCGTGCAAGCTGCACGCATAATGGAAACGCAGCCTACGGGCCGCGTCGCACATTGTAAAAACTAGTATTGCTCAGTGATGCGCGTCCGGGAGAATAGTCGGCTACCTCTGGTGCAGTTTGCGCTTGCGCGGGAGCGCCACCTCCGGCTCGGGCGTCACGCCGGCGAGGTTCAGCAGCGCCTCGGCGGTGCGCCGCTCCTCGCCCGCCGCCCGCCCGCTGTACGAGTGCTCGTCGCGCGGCGACCGCGAGATGACGAGGTCCGGCGCCGGCGGCAGCCGCTCGAGCACGCCGCGCCCGTACTTCATGGCGAGCACGGTCGCCGCGGCGAGGTACTCGTCGACGCCGGGCGGCGGGCGCGGCTCGCCGGCGAGCCGGCGCGCCAGCAGCGGCAGGAGGTCGTCGTCGAGCGGCGTCGGCACCGGCTGGCGGCCGAACGCCTGCAGCAGCCCCGGCCGGTGCTGCGGGTCGACCGTCCACAGCGAGCCCTTGCCGAGCGTGCTCGCCGTGGCGAGCTTGTGGAAGCACTTGTTGAGCGAGAGGTTGTGCCGCACGCTGTTCTTCCAGCCCTGCGGCGCCTCGCGGAAGTAGGGGAAGTGGCGCACGATCCACGCGTAGATCTCCTTGACGGGCAGCGCGTGCGCGGGCGACGCCTCGATCGCCATGAAGATGAGGCACGAGAAGGAGTAGGGCGGCTTGGCGAGCGAGGGCGCGAGCGGCGCGGCGGGCGGCGGGGAGTGGGGCGCGGGCGGCTGCACCTTGACGGGTGCGGCGGGCGGGGAGGGGGGAGGGTGCGCCGGCGGGGGCGTCTCGCCGCCATCCTGCAAGTATACGCGGCGCCGGTTAGCAACATTCGCCAGGTAAACTAGCAACAAATACTTGTTAGTAGTGAAAAGAGACTGAAAATGCTTTACTGTGTCTACCTGAATAATGATCTTACTTTATCACCAAAATTATCACTAAACCAAGTTTATGAGAATATTAAGTTAAGTATGTTGCTAAATGTGTAATATGTACCTGATATATGAGTTGTTCCATTGGCCTTGATTCCTCACCGTCGCCCTTTGATAGATTTATGCCTGCAAGATTGAAAATTTATACTTTCAATATCTTGATTATTTTCAAGAAAAACATTTTTTATATATATTATTTATTAATTTATGAATAGACAGCAATTGGCTGATGTATTTATTATTCACTATAATTGCCCAGTTCTTAGAAGTAGATGAAAAAAATTACAGAAGTAAATAAAACCTATAAAAATAGTCAAATGAGTAAAGGGGGATTCGAATATGTCCAGATATATCAGGTCCTTACATATCAAAAACAAAAAAAAAAAACTTTTACTCGCTCTGTATAACAATCTGACTCGTTTCAGAATGTTCCGAGGCTTGGTAATAGGGTTCCGTTGGCACCCTTTAGGAAAGCATTAAAGTGCAACCACAGTAGATGTATGGCGTGCGACCGTGGCCACAGTAGAAGCTCAACTCCGGCAATTTTTGGGATGAATACCTTCCCTCCATCGAGTGTGGGGGTTGTCACTTAAATATTAGCGGAACACTGCTGGTTCTGTTATTTTTTTAAATATGAGCTCACAGGACCATTCGCGACAATTCAGCACTGCCAAACTAGTTAGAGTCCATACAAGCAAAATGTGCAGGTGCAGGTGCACGAAATCGGGACTTTGTATGGAGTTGAGCTACTGGATGTAATCCAATACATATTCTGTGGTGTAACTCTGTTGAAATTCTATTACAATAATTGCGCTACAACATTTTTCATGTCTATCTGTGCTCGTACACTCACCACTCAGTAGGTTGCGGTCCTGCAGCCAGCTCAGGCTCGTGAGCTCGTCGTCGTGCTCCCCCGGCGAGCACCCGGCGCCTCCCACGCCGCCTGCGCTCGCCACCCTGCGCAACGCACCCCGTCATACCGACACCGAGCACACTGTCACGCCTCATCGAGCGGACACAAACATTACAAGGGATCTTACGTATCTTTCTGAGTTTTAGAGATTACCACTGCGAATGCTCTTTGGAGCTACATAAAGTAATCCCTCCGTACCTTTTCTGCTGATCAACGCGCTAGGAATTCACTCCATCACTGACTACATTCCCAAAATTAGAACAAACAGATTTTATAGCTCATATTATATGATCTATAAAATTACTGTATATATAAAAGCACTGATGAGTTACATATTCAGTTTCTTTATTTCCTCCATTAGATGTATATTACACCCTCGGTCTCGGTTTTTTTTGGTCGGTTCGATTAGTTCTAGCGAAGAAGAGCCGACAAGAAACTACGTCAGGTTTGGCATTTTTTTTTTCATTGATACTTACAAAGTAGTTTACAGTGATTGATCGATTTGCCTCATAGTATAACCTGGGGTCCCTCAAACATGGTGTCAAGTAGCAGATGGCCGCCGGCAAGGTTTTCGTTTGTAAACGCACATAATGCTGTGTTTGACAATGTGATGATTGTACAAAATTGTTTTGGCCTTGAAAGTCATCACGGCATCTGTTGCTATGAAGTAATACAAATGCATACTTTTCAGCTCAGTTTTAGTTTCGTATAAGATATGTGTAGAAGAATGATGTAGTAGTTAAAATTGTATATAGGTATACATAAATAAAGCTTAACAATCCTTAGAAACAAATTGTGTCTTCAGCTGACTTAAGACTGACCCAAAGTTAGGTTAACATAGTTTGGAAATAATTTTTCACGTTTTTGTATTTATTTTTAAATGTAAATAAAGTCAAATGACAGTAAAAATAATATCTTCATACAAACTTTCTATTCTCTGTGGTACGATAGATTTCCCGAATAAACAAAAACTTGCCGACATTAAAAATGGTTGCCTGACATTAAATACCAAATAAGGATTAAATAGAAATTCATTCAAATGATTTGTCAACTGCCTTTGTAAGGTGATCATAATTTTCTGATGTCTATAGGAGGACCTTAAGACATTCATCGAGTAAGTGGCTGGTTAAAGGTCACACTAAAGATATATGAAAAACATTTATAACTACACAGTTGATAGATTATTGTCAAATACACTGTACAGCTGTCATGTCCCCATGAAAGGGGGTGCTTCTGTAAGTGTGCGTTCCGTTTTGAACTGTAAACGATTACAGTGCTTAGGTGGCCCATCCCGCTCATCTCCCCATACAAACGGGGAAACAAGATCACGCCCATATGTCTTGTCAGAGATCCAAAATTTTGCTCAAAATAGCTTCATTTGATCTAACTAGATGTCTGATGACCATTGGCATTGTAAAATTGTGTTTGGTTTCCAAGTTGTAAGGTCCGAAAGTTCGAATTTTTCGCGCGTTTTATACAATAACTTTGGAGGTGGATTACGCAATGATAAAGTAAGAACATCTTAAAAAGATTAGTCATCAGACATAGCTTATTTAATCAAGATTTATGATCTATTTGGTTTTTGTTAGATTTTTGACTACAGCGGTCGTGGTTTACTTTTAGCTATACATAAGTCGTTTTGAAATTAAAATTTTCGTAAATCTTACTAAATCATACACTATGCACATTGTCTTTTATTGGACATGTTGCATCTTCCTCATCACGGAGCCTGTCTTATTCTTTGAAGCAGAGAAGGTCCCAAAGCGTAACAGCACGGTTTTGTACCGTGCCCGCGAATGAGTTAGGCCCCCCGGGTTGGGCCACCTTAAAACGTATAAAAGCGTCCCGAATTAGCTTGCATGCTCAAAGCTGTAAGCATCACAAACGATTCGGACTGTTGGTGCACACGCTTACGGAACAACAAACATGGATCAAATGACATTAGTTCACCTCAAATTTGAATCGAATCAATTGCTTTAACTAAACTGATCTTAAGAACGGCCCGTAAGCTATGTTCCCCATACAAACGTAGTTTACTAATCATTTGAAAAACACTGTTCCGATTTGCTAGATATTTAGTATCTAATATGCTGCAATAAATATCTGTGTCTGCACGTCTTTGTTTTGTTGAAAAATCGAAAGCAAGTCAAATAAAAGGCAAAAGAAAATTTTCATAAAAACGTTCCTTTTCTCTGTTGTGTGACACAGGATAAAATTTTCTAAAAAACAAACACGAGCAGACATAGATATTTGTTGCCTAATATTAATTTCCACATATCTAGTAAATTGGAACAGTAGTTTTCAAATGATTTCTATTAGTAAACTATGTTTGTATGGGGAGCGTAATTTTCTGATGCTTACGGGCCCACCTTAAATGAGATTCACGGTTTGTGAAAAAATACGGTGGAAAGACTACGCTATAGAAACGTCAAAATGTGAAACTGACAGTTGCACACACAGTGCCCTACCTCGAAAGCGTGAACGCTGTGTACGGCATTGAGTGACGTAACGATGACATCATACCGTGCAGGGGACGCTATTTTGAGTGCTGTAAGCGCGAATCGGACCAATTGTGAACGCGCTTTCGGTAACTATGGTTAAAATCTGACCACGACCTAAGTGTGAAAGCGCATGTAGCTCGTTTTGAAGGTGAACACAAAACATTTTCTCTCATCTACGGGACGGGAGGGAATTTTTCTCTCATTTAATTATATAAACAGAAAGAGGGCCGATCGAGGCGCCACTCACACTGGACTGCCGGGCTCCGTGTCCGAGTCGTCCGCGTCCAGATCGTCGAAGTTGTCGATGACGCGGCCCGACACCTCGAGCCGCTGCAGCGAGCGGCCGCTGGAGGCGACGTGCCGCGCGATCTGCCGGATGAGGTGCCGCGGGAGCGGCAGCGACGCGCGGGCCGCGCGCGCCGGCGACCCGCCGCGCTCGCCGCGCATCGGTGCCATCTGCGGGCAGCGGGGATGTCGGTTATGGCATAGATCAATGATAGTAGGGAAAATGTTTAATTTTAACTACAAATAAAAGAAAAATATCATTGATATACATAGATATTGTTAATGTATTCATAAATGTGAATTGCAACGTCAACACTGGTATGACGTTAGCAATCTATCGCTACTATCTTCAATCTATGGTCATTATTATTATTATTTGGTTTATAACACTAGCAGCTATAAGCTGATGCGTGCATATCAGGTTTTAGAATTACTGAGGGCACTGGTTTTTTTTTTCATATGGACAAATTTTGCATAAAATCTTCAGAAACACACTTTATCGTACACTGCCAAGGTGCAAAGATAGCGTAAGATCCTAAATATAGGTTTAACACAATATTTTTTTAAAGTTAAAACTTAATTATCTCAATACAACTTTTTCTGACTGATTTCTTGAAGTAAGCCCTCGATGTAATCTTATGAGAAGCTGGCTGCGCCTCATATGCCACAGAGTACAAACATTGTCATCGCGTGCAAATTTGCTACAGAAATGCATTCGCTGAGCCAGATTCCACCCACACAAACCGTGCAATAAGTCTGCGACTATGTTTGTGTGTGGAGTGTACTAAATGTACAGTTAAGTTGGTGGTTTTCGAAAAATTAAGACAGCGGATTTCACAGCAGGCACGCTAGATGGCACATCCTCCATTCCTTTTTGATCTGAGGTGCTAAACGTTTTTGCGGCTGACAAGTGATGATAAAATGACTAGAGATAATAGAGCATCGTCCGGTATGATCACAGGATACTTCTCCCGCTTCTTCAACAGCCATGGATGTCTTATGGTGCTATGAATTTGACATTTACGCAGCACATGACCTATCTAGTTGTTCTCGGTGGTCGGGGCATGCCAGCTCCACCCACAAGCAAATTTGCTTCGTCATTTCTTCATCACTCATTCGTTCTACATGGCCAAACAATCTTAACATATCCTTCTGTTATTTTACCACTATTTGTTATGTTCTGTAACTTGTCAAGGATTGCCACTTTAAGTCGTTTTTTACCTACCCCTCCAGAGAAATGGTGTGCCAGTCATTCCAGCCATTCCAGCCAGCCAGCCAGCCAGCCCCCTAAACTGCTTCAACACCCCCAATTTCCTTTGGGTCCTTTACATCCCAGACTATGAATAGACTATAATAAATAATGTGCACTCATATGGCTCGCTATAATTTAGATAATTAAATTAAAGTACTGATATTGATTTTTAAGATGGAGTAAAGCAAAAATATTTGGGGGAGCTAGAAAATAATTAATTCTCAAAGTGGGCGGTAGATATAATAAGTTTGAAAACCTCTGCTCTAATTTAAGGCATGGAGACTTATACCTGCGAAAAATTAAACTTACACCATACCTACGTATGGTGTTGCAATATATTTGCGAAACACATTGAATTCCCTAGGGACTAAGTGTCATGTTAGGACTTTTCTCCAATTGCAGAACACACTGAGACATGTCCCTAATTTCACAAACAAGCATGCACTATCGCACTGCATAAGCTGCTTACCTATCGCAAGAATGATAAATTTGACACTGCTTTATCACATGATATTGATTTGAGAATAACTTGACACTTTGAATTTTCCTCATAAATAACTACGTTATCTAGTTCGCTTGGTTACGGCTCACAGATAATAAACTGCTCCAAATGTAATGTAATTTGTGTCTAAAATGTAGGTCAGGCAATAGACAAGACACATAGAAATAGAAATCTAAATATGGGTGCCCGTGCAACAAAAGACAAGTATTTATCGCTTTGGCTTAGCAAAGGCTTTGGGACATTTGTGAGAACTACTCAAATACTTTATGCTCAAGTTAATTGTTATGTCTTTTTTGGAAAATATAACTTAGGTAAGAGAAGTGGATACAAGAAAGGAAACAAATGAACACACATTTTTTTCAAGAAACTTTAGCACCTTACGGTTGAACAATTTAGGAGGAATCTCATTATGAAATCAATGTGTAGCGTAGTAGACTAACCGGTTTGAGCATCCGAATTGCCTTGACCCGCTATAATAACTTCCTGGTAAGCGTCTATCCACACAGTTGGCTTGTAAACAATACAACATGTGCTAATAGAAGCTTAATTTATTCATGAATAACGTGTTAATTTTATTTTAGTTTCTCCATTTGTATGGCAACCGTGAATCTGGACAGCACACTATGATAATCCACTACACTTTTTTTTTTTTTTATGCGACCTGACATGGATGGCTAATACCACACAACTACCGTTATGATATTAGCCCAATACACCACATTCCCGAAGGAATTAGGTGCCATGCCAGGACCTTCCCTTTATGAGCACCGCTACCATTGAACTGGATGGAAAACACGGACAATTTTTCATTGCCGCTTCGACCATTTTTTCATCCAATGCGATGGTACCAACCCGGGCGGGCTTAAACCCTACCACCTAGTAGGGGAAGGGGACCTACAGTTTTACATGGATTCCGAACCATAGAGCAGCTCGCATTCGTGACGAAATGCACTTAACGAACTCTGAAAGAGAAAGACAGTGGTGCAAGTCGGTATTGAACCCGGGCCTCTGGTACGCTAGGCCAGTCCCCGCGCCACTAGACTACGAGCCGCTCAAACTACTCAGGCATGAATAATAACTATATGGTCGCTAGTTTGTGAGTTGTTTGGTTAACTTCTATAGTCTTCGTGGGTTGTTTGTGAGGCAAGACACATACAATTGTAGATTTCCATGGGTTTTGGCCTAGAATGTAGTTTTGACTTGTTCTTATTAATATTTTGCGTTTTATTTGGTACAGTGGCAATTGTTCAATTCTGTAAATAGCGGAAAAAATGAAATAAAGTAATTCAACTAAATGCAATTTAAGGGAACCTCAGCTTTCTGGTAAACAGTTTTAATTTCACAATTCTCCATGCCCGATTAATAATGGAAATCTTCTAATAAATGTACCGCCAGCGGTAGTATTGATATTGGTTTTGTATGGGGCCATGGTTACATATTGTACATGCTTGAGCAATCAAACAGCATTTTTTGTTGCACGAAAATATTCATGATTCAGAATATACACATGTTTCCAATGTTAAAGTAAAAGTATCAGTACAATTCATTATTTTGTAACATCGCACGTGAGCTTACATTGCACCTGCCTAATCATGAAAGATGCAGACCTCCAATATGGTCAGTCTGGGTTCTCACCTAAATTGGTGTGTATGGAACTTCGAAGTTTGTTAAAAATGTGAAACTCCATACAAGTTTTACTACTGAACTGTGATTTTTCTTCTTTGACCTGTCAAAATCAAACTCGTACCAATTTGTATGAAAACGCAGAGTCGGCGTAAGCGGCAACATACTTTAATAATAATTGGGATAATGGAGCATTTGAACCTGGCCAGCGGTGGATAAGCCAGTAGCTATACAGTAGCAATATGTTTTCTCTGTGTGGTGTATTAATTGCATCGATAAATCCAGGGTTAATATTTAAAATACCATTAAACATACATGGGATCTACACATAACTGAAACAGTGAAACGTACAAACTCCCTGCTTTACATGATCCGAAAAGCATTCTCTATTATTACTCCGGAGTTATTCATCAAGCTATATAAGACATATGTGCGGCCACTTCTTGAATACGCCTACCAAGTTTGGAGCCCCTACTTCAAGAAGGATATAGATGTACTTGAAAAAGTCCAAAGACGAGCAACAAAGATGGTAGTCACCATGAAAAACAAACATTATGAGGACCGACTAAAGCTATTAGGCCTCACAACACTGGAAAAACGCAGACAGCGTGGGGATCTTATCGAAACATATAAAATACTGCATGATTCCTATGATGTCAATAATTTCAAAACAATGTACATATTTAACACTAACGAAAGGCTACGCGGTCACTCGCTAAAGATAAATTGCACCCTAGCATCAACAAATCCTCGAAAACATTTCCTAACAAACAGAGTTGTGGAAATAATAAGTGCATCGTCAGTAAATGTTTTCAAAAACAAACTGGATCTTTACTTAAAACAAAAAAATATATATATAAATAAAAAAAAATTATAAAAAAAATTCATAGACAATAAATAAATAAATAAGTGCAAGTGCTTAAAAACAAAAGTGCAAGTGCATAAAAAGAAGTGCACGCATGAGCATAATGCTGCTAGTGCATTATAATATAATAATAATAATAATAATAATATAAAAATGGGGTATACATAATTAAATATTTTGAATTATTTGATAATATAATTAAGTCAGAGAATAGTGTGTTTAACAAAGAAAAGCGATCATTGTAAATCACTTACCATTGGAAAATTAAATAGACAGTCTCATCACACACAAAACCGTTTTGTTTTTATATACATTTAATTTTGTGAAATATACTGACCAAACACAATTTGCAGCAAAAACACAATTTGCAGCAAATTGTGTTTGGTCCTAATTTTTTTACATTTATACTTAAACAAGTTATGCCATTTATTTGATAATAATGCAACTACAATATCAGTTTCAGGAAAACCCATAAGCACCACAACACACCGGATATATCATCAAACAAAACAGCAGTCATTTTATGAGGATAAATTGGTTTAGTGAGCAATACAAAAGTTCTGCGATTTTTCACCACTGCATGGGCTAAATCTGAGTTTTGCAACTACATTTCCAACATGGTATCCGAAAAAGTCGATTATGAACACCATGACCCCCAATTTGTTCATATAATCAGTGCTCTAATGTAAGTGCTAAATGTATTCGTATCGCCTATAAAGGCATCAAGTTATATATTTTTTTATTTATGCAACGCTCAAATAAAAAGAGATAATAACTAATAGAAAAAGATGAAATTTAACCATAAGAGGCATTCATGAGTTTCAGGTACAAAAATGTGTCAGCAATCAACCAAGAACAAGTGCAAGGGAGAGTGACTCTTCGGGTTTCGGAACATGTATTCTATGAAGGCCACTAAAGGACAAAGGTCCACCGCATGCCCCTTACCAACAGCCGCCCACCCAGCGTTGAACTTGCCAACAGGTCGTAGATGCCGAGGCCTAGGGGCAGCAGACGCAGTCAGACGTATAGGCATATTTACACTTTGCTTCCACAAAAGTGGCCTATAATTAACAAAAGTATAAACCAGGCTCAGCGCCCACCACTGAATATGGCGGGTTCTGATGTCAGTTCCCTTAGAAATGCTTCATGCCACCACTGGTGGCGCAGGCTACTGCACATTGTGTGCCCCTTTAGGATTCAAAGCTTAAAATCTTGCAAAGCCAACCATAATGTTTAAAATAATACTTCTTATGCATTTCTAAAGTGATACATTTCGATTTACATCACATATTAGATACGCTATTTGGTTTCAGCAACAATGCAACAGCTAAGTAATCATGTATGAACACCACAAAGCACAAACATATTGCAACATTTACCTCATCCCTCAGTTGACGACACCGAGAGGTCCGCTATTCATGTACATTCCGCACGTGAAATCACACACCTCTAGGTCACACAACCTTCCTTTTATCGTGTACCAGATCTCTTCAAACAACTGACTGCCTGCCTAATATTTTTATCTTTAATTTTTCATTTATTTTATCAATCAAGGTCTTACTTTTTTGTATACTGGCATCTTAGACATTATCTTCGCATTTAACGTTTGTTTTTATCAAAGCCGTCACGACAATTGCATAATCTATTCGGCTGATATAAGGCACCAATTATGTTGCCAAAAAAAATTTGTTACTCAAAATAATACAGCAAACAATAAAATACACAAATTTGGCAAGTACAAACATACATTAAAATTAATAAATTTACTGTACAAAGTCAGCTACAGTAAAGAACAACTTCTGAAAATAAACTGCAGATAGTAATTTCTGAAAAACCTTAACACATCACTAAAAAAAGAACGCTTGTAACAAGTTTAAAAATATTCAACCATTATACTAACCTCCAACAAGCACTTCCTGCTCCAATTCCACCGTGTCCAACACACCACTAAATTACAAGCGAAGCGCTACCCAATAGTTTATAGTTTACTCCTCTGCTCTGCGTGGCGACGCGTAGACAAGGTTATACACGCACACATGTGACACGTGATGTAACGAGGCAGCCAGAGACACGCGCCACATGTAGGTCAGTAGGGTTATAGACGCTTTATGTAACTGTGGCGTTGTTTACATTGCTCATCTTGAGACAAAATATTTGGTTTTTACTGTATGCTTTTTTTTATTTCTATTTAAAGTAGTTTGAATCAAGTTACCTTTCAGAAAATTGTTAATAACAACATGGGTATCATCAAATAAAGAGGATGGCTGATACTGTATCCATCGCGAAGCCTTGCATGGTAAAAAAAGTCCACGGAATAGACTGGCACATCATTCCACTAGTGTTATTTTTTTAATTTAAGACCATTAACTAGAATCAAGATATTTATTAGAATTCTAGAATCAGAATTCAGGGAAAACATTAGTAATTTTTTTAAAGTCATTTATCAAAGAAAAGGCTATAAAAGACTTTAAGAAATGTAAGAACCATCAGTCCTTTTATGATAGGTATTAAAAGTTTACAGAAATGCAATAAGTATGCAGTTAATTTGTTATGCAGACAAAAGGAAATTAAAGATTAGCAGCCTTGTAGAAAAAAAAGGAATGCATTAAAAATAGCTATTGTACATTTCCGGATGGAACACGATCTCCGCGGGGAGAGCAAGGTGTATTTGCGTCGTAAGCGGGCGACGCGTCTTGCGACGTGTCCGCTGCACGTGCCGCGTGGTGGCGCCGCCTCGTGCCCGCACGTGCTGCGTGTTACGCAACACGCAGCACGCACCACGCCGCACGGTCGCGCGAACTGCACGCCACGCCAGCACCCGAGCCGTTCCATTTTTAGTCGAAGCGGATCCGCTTACGACGCGCCGAGCTCGTTATAGCTGTGAGTAAACGACGCGACGCCACGCGACGCTGCCGCGTGCGAGGCACGACACGAGAACCAATGTTGAGGAGCAAAGGTCTTCAGTTCTGACGCAATTCGGATGACAAGTCGTGAAGCACCTGTGACGCCGCATATTCATTCCATTGCCCAAATCGAACATTCCCAGTAATATAGCTAAATAATTGTACAAAATCGGGTCCTACCTGCTGATGCTGTAGGGCACTAGAGCACCATGAGATGGGTGGTGGTGGTGCGTCCACCTTGTGACGATGAACACCTTGGAAGACGTGAAGACTTTTTCGGCAGCACTCGGTCCTACATACACACGTCCGATATACATAAACATATGATTTGATTGATAAATAAGCTACTGCGCCGCTCTGCGAGAAACGCGTGCGCGACAACAAGTGTTGCAAGCGTGATCATTCTGAAAAACCCTAATATTATTTACTGCTGACTACCACCGCCAACTACAAAAATCAATTTCAATCAAATCAAAAATCAAATTTTTGTCAGACAAAAATTTCTAAACTTTACCATCGGATTCGAAATCGTCCATCTGATAAACCATCACCACTTAATATTATTTAAAGACTTAAGCCCAGTGTAAAACTGTAGGCCCCTTCCACCTACTAGGTGGTAGGATTAATGACGCCCGGTTTGGTACCATCCCATTGAATGAACGATGGTCGAAGCGGCAATGAAAATGATCCGTGTTTTCTTTTGTATCAAATTGAACTGGCTACCGATTTGATAGAACCCTCAAACCCTCTACCTTTGCCAAGTGTGTGACGTCAAAATTTTGTTTTTTATTCAAGTTCAAGCTATCAGCCAGATTTTGAAATTAATTGCAAAGCGAAGTTCAAGATATTTGGAACACATTTTGGAACTTATAATTCCAAGAAACTATCAGACATACAAACGTGATTACAATCATTTCAGTCATGCCAATTATTTAATCACACAGAATATCAAGTCATCTGTATTAGCAAACCACATTTATTTCTGCATTTAAAAAAATACATAACCAATAGGCCATGCCAATTAAATAAAAAAAAAGTGTTCTTGTTAGTTAGTGAACAATTTTCACTGATTATTATGCTCCAAAAATACAGGCGGAGTATAGGCCAAAAAAAATAGCGATGAAACCTCTTTTTCTTCAGAAATTGTGAATACCCTTTTAGCTGAATAATACATAGTTATAGCATTAACAGATGTATTTTGTTGCGCCACAATTTATTTTTCTGGGCATCTTAAAAGTAACGCTATCACATATTTACTATTATACGTATATACATACAAATAAGAATAATGAGAAAACTTTAAAAAAGTATTTAAATATCACACAATAAAATAATAACTCATTAAATGTATTTGCCAAAGTACTCCTGCTTTAAAATTCTGGGGATTATTGGAACGATAGGACGATTGAAACGTTTCAATAATATATTCGTCCTGTACATTTTAAGTTAAAACGGTAAGTAAATAAATAAATACAATACTACTACATGCAATACAAATACAACTCTATGCTAAAGCTAGCCTTTATTAATTAGTAAGCCCAATTTTAAAATTATATCTGATGACTTGCTTAAAAAGTGTGCTAATTGTGTACAACTGGCAGCATTATTTATTATCGGGTAAGCCAAACCCACAGCAAAGAATATATAATAGCTTCCTACAGTATTATATTCTGTGGCCTAACCTCGCTATCCACATCTCCATCCTCATTTTCTTTAGACGCCGCACGCCGCCGCGGCCCAAGCACCCGAAATGTCGCAACCACAGTCGCATCGATTTTTAGTGATCTATCTAAACTCAAACCTACTACGCATTGCAATTTGATTGAAGCTAGATAGAGGCTTCAATCAAATTGCTGACGTCCATATACGATGTTACACCGGTACTCTTTTTAGGGTTCCGTACCCAAAGGGTGACAACGGAACCCTATTACTGAGCCTCCGCTGTCCGTCCGTCCGTCCGTCCGTCCGTCCGTCTGTCCGTCTGTCACAGGGCTGTATCTCAGTAACCGTAACAGGTAGACAGCTGAAATTTTCACAGAGTGTGTATTTATTTTGCCGCTACAACAACAAATAGGTAAGATTAAAAAATAATTAAAATTAAAGGGGGCTCCCATACAAAAAACGTGTTTTTTTTGTTTTTTTTACGATGGTACGGAACCCTTCGTGTGCGAGCCCGACTCGCACTTGGCCGGTTTTTTTATTGTGGTTGATATCGAAAAAAAATGTGTCAGCCTGAGTTACATCTTTCTTCTGAAAAAGTTAGGAAGAATCCAAAACTAAAACTGAATCAAACTTGGACAAGGAACTTGTATCTAAGTAAGATAGAAGTTCCTTTGACTTGGGTCTTCAGTCAACTTCTGACGTTCTTGTGATCGTATTCTGCGCGTCGCGAGCAGCAATCTTCTTGTCCAAATCCGATTCAATTTGAGTTTTACTTTCTCTAATCTTTTCAGAAAGAATCGTTGGTTTCACTTTCAGTCTTTAACTCTGAAAGTGAGCAAGTATATCATGCATATAAAAAAAGGACTTGGTCTAACACATATTTGTACGCAATCACCTAAAACTTGACTCGACTAATTTTTCACATCTGCTTACGGACATTAACGGTAAAACTATAATACTGAAACAATAAATAATTCATAAGCCCCTTTTAATCTAAGGCGGATGTCAATATGACAGAATGAGATCTCAAACTTGTCTCCATTTCCGGTGTACCGGTTTCAGAATAAACGTCCGTACAACTAAAACGAATGGGGCTTCAATTTGCAACGCGTAGCAAGTTTGAATGAAGATACACCATAGAAATAGGATGTACAAGAACAACAAAGTCTGATAGCAGGCGAGACAATAATCGAAATGCAACAGTATAGGTGCACTGTTAATGTGTTGGGCTAAGTCCCGCATCCAAAATTATCGATATCGATATTTATTGGTTGTGCATGTGGACCGACATTTGGGAAATAAAATAATTTTAAAATCTCTTTCACTGGTAAGCACGCGACTCATCTGAGGGCGAGTAGCTGTCATACGCTAAGCATAAAAAAGATGTAGATATTTTTTATACATAAATGTACGTATCGGATTGGGGTCAGACATGCCGAACAACACACAACGCCGGTATAAAGATAAACACAGAATATCGGTTCTTACTTTAATCTTGTAATCACTAGTAAATTAAACAACTTAAATAACGGAGACAAGCGCACAGGCCGACTGCTCACAAACCAACTGAGCCCCGGCTGCCGAGCGCAGCCTTTTTATAGGCGATCGTGTTGGTGGGGGCGCCGGGCGGCAAAACCCGTTGGCCCGTTCTTTTTATTTTACAGCCGACGCCGTCACGGCCATACTGACATAAGATCGTCCTCGAGCGTTATTAGTTTTCTGAAAACAGAAACGTTCGTTCATCCTGACCTATAGAAAGTGACACATGCAACTTGTATTAGAATCAAAACTATGTTTTTTTTTTATTTGGACCGGTCACTATTGACCCTACAGGTGTTACCCTTCAGTTTTAAAACTGGACCGGATTGTGCTAGACCGGAGTTAAATCCCTTTGGCAACTTATGCTAGTCCGGATTAATATCCCTTTAGCCATGACATTGGACCAGATTAACCCTTCAATCATCATCACTTTTTATTGTCATCGTAAGATCTACGTATAGCTGTATTCGTGGCATTGGACCAGATTAACCCTTCAACACCATCAGACACATTATCACTTTTTTTTTTGTCATCGTAAGATCTGCGTACAGCTGTATTCGTGGCATTGGACCAGATTAACGCTTCAACACCATCAGACACATCATCACTTTTTTTTGTCATCGTAAGATCTACATAGAGTGTTATTCGTGGCATTGGACCAGATTAACCCTTCAACGCCATTAGACACATCATCCTCTTTTTTCGACATACAGTGGCATTCGTGGTAATAATAATCATCCCGCTAAAAACTACTTAATGTGGTAAATCTTTTTCGGAGCTAGTGCAAGATCGACGAAAGGTATTATCAATATCTATTTCTGCACTCTACGTTCTTCCATCTAAGGATAATGTATAATTTGTAGAAGACATATTAATGCGATCGCATAATGATAATTAAGACGATCGCTATTACAGAGACATAGTATCACAAGCTAAATTGACATTATTGTGATCAATATCGTGAACAGGGTTGTTTTCATCGGTATCCGCCGTCACGCCATCAGATAAAATATCTAAGAGACCTAAAGGTCTTCGAGGTACTTTACGCAATTTTCCATAGTCATACTTTTAGATTCTATTAGAGCCATGTATTTGCTTCAACTCGTAACTATCATTCTCCAAGGCAGTGGTAATTTGAAAACGGCCTATATATTTTCGGTTCAGTTTTGTTTGATGTCGTTTCTCACTCTTAACATAAACGTAATCTCCAACCGTAACCGGTTTAACTTTTAGCTTTGTCCCTAATAAAGCGAACAACGTCACGTTGGGCCAGTTTTTTTAATTATCGGAAGCATCAGATCGCGCTAAGTCGAGATTTAATCTACTAGGTTCAGCACAGCCTGTGGAGATTTTTGCTATTTCAAACGGTCACCCTGAATACTAAACATTAATTATATCGGGGTGAGCTCCATTACTCTACAGCGAGTGCTATTTAAAGATAGTTAAATACCTCACAATTGTTCTTGCCAAGATTGATTTGAATTTCCTTCCGAAATTGTAAGAAGATTTTTTAAAGTTTGAATTACACGCTCAAACTGCCCATTAGCCCTACCGGAGACCTCCACGAAAAGATGTGATGCAATATTGTTGCCTTATTTTGATACCAATAAATATCGTACAACTTGTGAGGTGTTTTTTCGTACACTAGTTGTTTAATGTTAATTTAGGGTTTTTTTTAATGTTTAATTACAGCGTGCACGTGGCTTATAAGGGACCAAATCAAGGAGGGAGGTAATATAGGTAACCATTTGGTAATGTTACCTCGTTGTCCGCTGAAACACCTGTGAAGCATTTCGGAGCCCAAAAGGCATAGGAAAGGATTCACATTGTCCGGTAGGTGTTACAAAGGTAGTCAGGTTTACAGAATCCTCATGGACATTCAATTGATGAAAACCCGAAGTCATATCAATTCAAAAGAAGTAATGAGATCCGTGTAGCCCATCTATCTCGACATTGATCAAGGGGAGAGGTTGACTATCAGAGCGAGTGTTACTGTTAAGCTCTCTGGAGTCCATATCGTACGATAGCTACCATTATTTTGCTTCTAATAGAATGGGGCTCGCAAAAGGGGAGACACTCTCTCTTATAATGTTAGCATCGAACAGCTCACTAACTTTCTCGTTAACAATGTTAAGTAGGAGATAATCTATATTGTTTATTATTTATTGTTTATTCATCATCCATAGACAGTACACTGCATTCGGATTCGTCATATTTTATCATTAGCCAGGTCAGCAATCTCAGCGAAGAAGAAGTGGCAAGAAACTCCGCTGGATTTTGTTTAGTCCAAGTTTACAAAATAATTGTCCACTGCTTACAATCACAGGGCCTCCTATGCACAGTCTTGGTAGGGTCTTCGAGAGCAATTTTAAGTTCGCCGGTTTTGATACGCGTTGTAGGCAGGTTCTGGATAAAATAGTTAGAATACCTTTTGAGAAAGCTGATTAAAACTTCCCTATACTTACCTATCCAATCTGTGTCAATCATGTTTCCAGCTTTGAGTAAGAATTATGCGTTTTAGTCTTGGCAAAGGTTATTTTGTCATCGTTAATTTCTACAGATACGCCGGGCTTTAAATATAACGCCTAATAAAACATCTTCGCTAAGATTTTCCTCCGGCAAAATATGATATATAGGTTTTGAACTTTGGTTAGGCATCTAATCAGCAGCACAGAGGTAACATTGCTATTACCCACCCCCCTTAATAGATCGCGTTCATAAAACCACTCACCATGTAGTGACCTACTATGAGTCTGTTCAACTAAACTACATTCAGATTCTGAATTGAATAAAAATGGCAATTTAACGTCACTTATCTGTAACACGCTGTGAAGCTGGGGAACACCCGTTGACCTGCCGGCTTGCCGGTTGACCAAAACCGGCACCGGCCGAAGTATCTTCTTTCTTACTATAGCGAATAGGGCACGCAGAGGCGATGTGAATAGTGTCATTACACACATAGCAGGCTGCTTGCGGACGACGTGAACCCGGCGTAAACGTAGTGAAACGTTTTTATGGTGCAGGTGGAGGTTGCCGCTGCCGACGTTTTTCACGACACTCGTGATCTCGATGTCCTATTCTGCCGCAGAAATTACCGTTTCCTCGATATGGTGCTGTGTTTCGAAACCGTTTCGGATCTGAATCGCCGGTTGGATTTTGATTCCTTCGTTTTAAGTTGAAATCACGAAGCGTGCGGAATAGCTGGTGCTTGTTGTTTATGACCACCGAGTTAATTTCTCGACGAATTCGGTCATCGCAACATGATAGTATCGATATGGCAAATCCGGTGATTACTGCTTCTGGCATGTTAGCGTCAGGAATATTTTCGATAAGCTGCCATAACCGAAGTCTCGCCTCGGCTAGGCCTTCCTTAATGTCCATTTGGAATCTTATGATGTTGTCAAAGTGGTCCTGCATGGTCATAGGCTTCGCAAATTTTTATAGCAGCATCTCTTTGATGGTAGGCCAGCAGATACTATCTGGTTGCACTTTCGTCAAGCATGTGGCCGCACCACCCTTGAGGGCAGGAGTGAGAGCGAAAATTAAATCTATTCCCCAGATATATTTTTTAAAATTAATAATTCACTGAGTTCACGCTGAGCACACCAGTTCTCCACGTCGGAGTCCATTTAATCGGGTCAAACCTCACGAGGATATTCGGTACTCTTGATTGAGGTTGATTGGCTGACGTTTTGAGCGATTTTCTTAAATCCAGCAACTAGGGAAATTTGTGCTTCCATTAAATTACTTGCTGAACTCATAGGCTTAGGTGAAGGTGGATCCACCACTTCTGATATCGGATTGGGGTCAGACATGCCGAACAACACACAACGCCGGTATAAAGATAAACACAGAATATCGGTTCTTACTTTAATCTTGTAATCACTAGTAAATTAAACAACTTAAATAACGGAGACAAGCGCACAGGCCGACTGCTCACAAACCAACTGAGCCCCGGCTGCCGAGCGCAGCCTTTTTATAGGCGATCGTGTTGGTGGGGGCGCCGGGCGGCAAAACCCGTTGGCCCGTTCTTTTTATTGTACAGCCGACGCCGTCATACACATAGCTGATGACCGCTACTCGGATTCATACTTTTCGTATTCGTTCCATGACCACAAGGACAGGGGTCTACTCATGCAAGCGAACACGAGAAGTTCTCGTGGTCGTTTCTGTAAAATGTATGTAGAAAAAAGTAGGCATCTTTTTCCTGCATAGAGTTTGACAAAAGCGAACACAAGAACTTTTCGATTTCGCTTCCCTGAGTATATATGCTGGTAAATGTATTTCTCACTCGTAATTGAAATTAAGGAAAAAAAAAGCCTTAATCATTATTTCTTCAATGAGTTACCTTATCACTTTACAATCAATGCCAATATGCCTAACACTTATATTTTTTTGATCAATTAAAACTTATGCCACCCTGGTCCAATAAAAAAAAAAATTGTCAAGTTATACAGCATTATACATGGTGTTCGACACATCGGCCGAAAACATTTATTTATAGGTAATTGGGGTAATTATCAAGGTTTTGACCCATGATACCTTTTGTCAGATGTCACGTGGTAACGAGATAATATTTTTTTTCTTTATTTTTTTAATTTTCCAAAATTCCGGCTTTGCACCCTTGAAACTTATTTATTTTTTAATGTTATCAGGATTTTTTTAAATACAAACAGTTTCAGCGACATCTACATTTGAAGCATTGTAATCAGAATTTGGAAACGATCGAAAAACAATTTCGCGTGTCATTCCTTGGAAGCAGGATTTTCAGATAATTTTCAAGATCTTATTACAAGGTTGTTTTTAAAAACGTTTTTTTATTTTATTATTTGAATTATGACCGGTACTTTTTTTGGTGCAAACGCTCGTAGCCTAGTGGCGCGGGGACTTGCATAGCATACCAGAGGTCTGGGTTCAAATGATCTTTATGAATGCAGAACTTTATTTCTCATTCTGAGTTGGTTAAGTGCATTTCGTCACGAAAGCTGCTCCATGGTTCGGAATCCATGTGAAACTGTAGGTCCCTTCCCCTACTAGGTGGTAGGGTTTAAGCCCGCCCGGGTTGGTACCATGGCATTGGATGACAAACTGCTCGAAGCGACAATGAAGAATTGTCCGTGTTTTCCATCCAGTTCAATGTAGCCACACTCATAAATGGAAGGTCCTGGCATGGTACCTAATTCCTTTGGAAATGTGGTATGCTGGGCTTATATCATTACGGTAGTTGTGTGGTATTAGCCATCCATGTCAGGTTGCATAAATATAAATAAACAGACAAATCAAAAATACTTTTGTTTGATTATAGACAAATTTACATTTATTGTATGATATTTCATTTAAATTTGACAGGTTGTCAAAGGTTGGAATTTTTTGTTATTATTGTGCGTGCGTGGTTCCCTACTGGGATGATATGAAGTGACTTATTTTATAGTCAGTGAATGTACTTCTAGTAATTCAAATGGAATAATGTGGCAGCTCTCTAGAAAAACATACATTCATAAAATGTTGTCCACTATTTCTCTCCATGGGTGCGACTACTCTTCCTAGTGAGTACTTTTTTCGCTTTTTTCACACGAACAATTCAATACAAATATTTGGACATAGAAATTTTAGGGAATAGGTAAATTCAGAATTAAAATGAATGCCTGGTGTAGGTAACTGTAACAATTGAAGTACAACCAGTTGCTTCGTTATACTGGCCGGCAAGTTTTTTTTTAATAAAATAAAATAAAGTTTGTAAAGAAAATTAATTGAAATGCTAATGTGTCAATTTCGATCTGAATAAAAATATGCTTTTCTCTAGATTACCAAATGGTAAAAAGGTAGCCTCTTCCAATAAAACTTCAAGTAATTGGTAGTTTTCGAAATAATGCAATCTCAGCAATTAAATGGCTCTGATTACAAACACCAAATAAACGATCATAATTTTACTCATTTCGAAAAATAGCTGGCTTCAACGTTCATCAATAACGTTTAATGGGAGTCAGTTAGCATTTATTACTACAATCAAGGAATTAAAAGACCATCTTAAATTAAAAGAGCCCTGAGCAATAGAGATTTTTCGTAATCTGTGACGTGGACTCTAGCCACTTAATAATGTGCCCAATTGCATAAAAATCATCCAGCAGGGTATAGTACGCGCAAAACTTAAATGCCGCTGTATGTACCTGCGCAGTAGTCGAATTTCAGGTCAGCTCGGGAGCGTGCGGGGCGCGGGGCAGGAGAAATGACGCGCTCACCCCCCCACGCCACCTCGTTACCTTAGCAACCGCTTGTTTGCGCCCGCGCCTTCCCCGTAACTAACCCCGCAATCCCCGCTCTGCAACGAGCGCTTGTACGCTCAGAGATTTAGTTAGGTGGTGGTTTTTGTGCTTTCTATAATACTTTCGGTACCTACAGTCATGAAGTGTTAGTTTGTGAAGTAAACCTAGTATGTAATATTTTTTTAGTTCTAATATAAAAAATAACTCGTCCAAGTGAGAACTACAAAACAATTCGTATTAATTACTAATCAAAGGATTTAATTGATGAACAAAACAAATCAGCCCCAAAGTCCCATGCAAAGAGGATTTCTCATTTATAAAACAATATATTTTCTTATATTATTCGCATTTAAGTTAATTAAAGTGAAATGATTTATGTTTGTAAAATCAACCCGGCAGCAAGCACACATTTATCAAAGGAAAGATAGCTGTAAAAAGAAGTACTTTATAAGCACATTATAAGGCTGAAAATTAACAAGCATGCAAACCTTTCGGCAATGGCGGGTATTCCTCTATTTTTAAATTAATAATTTTTTTCTTTTCTTAAATGATGTATCCTTGCTTTCCGGTGAATTCTGCATAGCACTCGTGTTCATGTGCGTGAATACCATTTTCTTAAAAAAAAAAATTGAACATTTAATCTTGACTGTACACATGCGCGAACACAACGAAAGAGCGGCATTAAAGATTTGCGCCTGCTATACTAACGTTAAGAATGATGTCATAAAAATAACCTTGAAATTGATCCAAAATAGTTTCAATATATATTATCCCGCGAAAGGAGTGGCGACCGAGCCGCACGGGCGCCGCGGCGCGTGGCGTCTGATTCGCGCGGTGATCTTAAAAAAAATATCGATTGTCAAACAAAGGTCTCTGTCAAGCCCTAGCGAAGTAAAATATTTTCTCACGTATTCAAAATATCCTAAATTTACGCAGGAAATGTTATAAATTATATAAATATTGATAAAAGGAAGAGTAATTTACAATTACAGTTACTTTATTTACAGAGTTTTGGCTTATATTACAAGAAAATGGGTAAGGTTGATATTTCGTTTTTACCGTTAAAAAGTGTATTTCTCTCGTTTATGGCGATAGTTCACCTCACAATCCGTAAAGGCACAGGTAACGACGGCTTCAACACTGCTTTCTTTAATTAATACTTAGAAATGTTCGAGATATTTCGAAAAAACGTTTGACATTTTATGTGTTTGTACACTGCGTGGTGATCACGATTTTGAAAGTGGTCTCATCGGGAATTATGTTCCATCCCTCTCTAATTCATCGGTAGTGATATTTGAAACCGACTCTCGCTCCCACACTCTGTTCGTCTCGTAAGCGCGCTGCGCGCGCATGCTAGGTCTATGAGATACTCCACCTGAAATTGTTGGGACGTGTTTGTTGCTCGGGCCGCGGACCATTAGTGTAGCGATGGCTCGTTCGCAAACGAACGGGTCAAAAGACCCGGGTCGTCTGTACTGAATTACCGAACGGGTCTTTTGTTTGTAAAGACGTGTGTATTTGCGAAATGTGTGCAAAAATCCGGGTCGCGAATGATGCAAAATACCAGTGTCTCGAATCGGTCGCCTGTCATTCAGATGACGAACGCGTTATTTGACCACGCGACCTTTTTTTTTTGTCTTATTCAATGAACATTTCAGAGGGTTGGACCTGAATTGGTGATCACGAGTTCGCGTGACCTTTTTTGCTCATTCTATAAAACGGAATGATGGACTCGAGACTCCACTGGGCCGCATGACTTTTTTTGCTAAATCCAAATGTTTAACGAAAAATTCAAACTATGGGATGAACTCCCTTTCGAGGTATTTCCCCCAAAGTACAAGGTGCTGTCCTTCAAAAATGATGTTAAGAATCACCTGGCCGGCCGGCATGGTTTTCGCAGCCCCTCTATAAGTTCGAAATCCCATGGGCATCGTCGGGCACCTTAAGATGTCCTCGCGCACGCTATATGCCGCGCTTTACATAAATACATATTTTTAAATACTTCCTAGTGCTAACGTACCAACCAAGTAAAAAATGAAAATAATTCATTCAAAACTGTAATATCGATCAACGTATATAAGCTCTATCAAATGTTTATTGGACACGACTGTTCACGACCGTACGTAGCGAATGCGCGGGAATTGGGCGTCGTCGTCTCTCGCTTAGCTCAGCCGCGTTATTAATTAGTTTATTTTTGCTCTAAGGATCGTACCGTAATGGTACATAGCTATAGTTGTTGGATAAATAGTCCAAATGCATTTTTTTTCTATTCTGACTGGTGATTCCAGAGATTAGCGTGTTCAAACAAACAAAATAACAATCTTTTCAGCTTCCTTAGTAGTATCGATTAGACTATATATACAATAGCTCCTTTTAATATTCCTGACCGAACCTCGGATACCTTATATACATCCAAAAGGAGTGATTCTGTACATGAAACGGAACATATTATGTTTTATGACTCTTTAATAGAAAAAATGCTATACATTTTAGGAATTGGTATTTAATGTTCCCATTTTTATCGCTGATTTAAACATGTTTAATAGATGTTTTTGTGTCAGAAGTTTTTATTTGCGCATAAGTAATTTAGTTTTATTGATGAGTACTACCTTCCATTAAGGTGGTTATAGCACTTGATTGCAATTTGAAACCAGTATTTAAAAATAACCACAAAACATTTCGGCAACAACCAATTAAATATGTAGATAGATGGTCTTGCTATATTAGTAAGATAAATCCCTCTTGTGCTTTGAAAATTTAATATGGGCGTCTTTATTAAATAATGAAAAAAAACTTCAAATAATGTAAAAATAGAGATTTCAATGTTTTATAGCGTTCGACGTCATTTAGATGAAAGTCTTACTTGAGGTTCGGCTGAGGTAAGGCCCAGAGATCTTTGGTGATGCCTCAACTTTCATATAACGAAATCGTGTACCGTGCGAATCTTGCTGTAACTTCCGATAATATCCCCCAACAGATCGGTGTATGACATTTGTTTCGCGCGCATTCGCGGGCTGATTTTGACCTCACGCAAATATCCACGGGACGGCCGGTATTTTTGTTTTTGTTTAACGTTTTATAAAAGGGCAGAAAGTAATGAAAAAAAAGAATGTTTTTATAAATTTAACATTTTCTGCCAACGACTTTCAGTCGTATTCAGACAGCACCTGTCAAAACTTAGTATAAGAATAACATCGGACTAACCGTACAAAAACCGGTTTAGTCCGGTGAATTAAAGTTTGTCCGCCCACTCTGAATACAGCTGCTTGACTTTAATTTATGGCTGATTTCATATGACCAATTGCTGATGATTGTTTTCGCCTAACTCAAACCCTATTTTATTAAAATTTTACTTCTTGATTCCTTTCAGTTACTAAACTACAGTTCCCTAAAACGCATACCACCTGATATCTGGCAACATTAAAAATGTCAGGAAACCAAATGGAAAAAAAACACGTTAGAAATTGACGTGGACATTGGTGAGCGGCTGGCTAATCGTCAGCAAAAATACCGTTCTAGATTTTCTTCGATGGATATGAGTTCACTAGCATTATCGACGAGTCAGTGAAGTGAATTGATCAAAAAGAAGACAGCACATCATGGTACTGAGCACTGTAAGTAACCATTTATCATACTACCAGAGTTATTGAACTGTTGAAGTGCAGAGACCGCTGGCTGCCGAAAGAGCCTCTCGATGCTTTCTTGAATGGTATTTGTGGTGTCGTTGCGGTGACTGCCTTGCTGCTTTGGGGATAGACGATCGAAATGAATGCCATGCGACAAATATGTTATTGCGCATCTTGTGTTGTCTTAAGAAAAAAATGTCACGAGGAAGTGACTTGAAAGCCGATAAACGTGACACAATGTAACGCCGGTCCGGCCGCTCGAGCACCGAAACAGTCACAAGTAGTTTGATTGATGTAGCATCACTCAAACATGCGATCCTTCTCGATTGGACTGACGCCCTAAGCCCCGATTGCACGAAGAGACGGCTGAGTTAATCAATGTTCAAACACGTCACTTTTAGTGAACCGCATGGAGTTCCATCCATACTGTTCATTCACAAAGACGTGTTTAATCATACGTTGACGTTGATTTTGATTTTTTGTCCTTTCGTGCACTCGGCGCTAAGTCTTGAGTACTGTTGTGTTGTCTTGAATACCGTTTGGTTCACGTTTTAATATATGAGTTAGAAGTGAATTAGTCCGGGGGGCTGATTCAACGAACTAGTTGATTCAACCGGGTTCTTTGCAAGACTACTATTCAACTAGTAATGTTTAACGTGCAATGATCAATGGACAACGGGATTTGTTTCATTCTAGACGGGTTAACTACTGTTAAACTAACTTGACGAAACTTTGCATCCAGCTAAATGAACTCCGGCGGTTATGTTCAACTATTTCATACCTTGAACTAGTTAAAATTTCTAACTAGTTTATCAAATAGATGGTCTATTAAAAATGGTTTCGAACAATGATCCATGACAAAAACAAATTAAATTTGTCACTCCGATTTTTATTTTCTCCTGTTGAAAAAGCGCACACACAAGTTGATGGTAGCATCATAAATAGCCTAATCGTAGGTCACTGTAAGTTTGAATGTAGCTAATGATTTAAAATAATTTTCTAAGTTTACTAAGGAAAATAAGGTTTAATCCAACAGTACAGATTTCCGTTTGCGAAAACAGTATACTGATTTATAGTAATTACATTCACTATAACATGTCGTTTTTTACGATAGTATTGCCTTCAAAATGTTTTCGCCTTTTGCATTATGCCTTATTTCCCATAGCTTTTCCGACCGAAGTTAGTCAACGTATATATAATATAATAAAATATATATATAAATATAAATATAAATATATAATATAGCACTATAAACTACACTGATAAAATTTTAATGATTTTCAGAGGATGTGGGCAGTGCTGTGCGTGCTGGCACCACTGCTGGCAGGCGGTGTGGTTCATGCTGTCGCCGTAATGTCTGTCGACCTCGGCGCAGAGTGGATCAAGGTAATACAATCTTTCTCTCATGATCGGAGGGACGATAAGATCTTTCTTAAATCAAAGTAAAGAAAAATGCAAATTTTTTGCTTGATGAAAGAAATTTAGGTTAGGTTAGGTTAGATATTGAAATAATATTACTTCCGTTAAGAAACCCTCACTGTGGGCACACCTACAAATATCTCTGACTTTCCTATAAAAAAAACCGCCAAGTGGAAAAAACAACTCACGCACACCAGATGTGCGGTGCTCCTGTGTATGCACACATGAGCACCGTTGGAGCAGGGTTGGCAATATTCATCTTAAAACAATGGCGCAGCGAAACGAGCACAATACAATTTTGCTTGATTGATGTCCTACTGAACATTTATTGCCAAACAACGGCCACACTTGGGAGCAAAGTGAGGGTTGCGGGGCGACACATTTTCAAGGAAAAGTGGAGCATCTATATGAATAAAGAAAATACCACACCTACTGTCATGATATTTGCCGAACAAACCACAAAGGAACTAGGTGCCATTTCAGGTCCTTACCTTTGGACATTTTTCATTGAATGTCGTGGTACCAACCAGGGCGGGCTTAACCCTACCATGGTTTTCAAAGAAAATTCATGTTTCAATTTGTGAAACTATAGAAACATCCTCCTTTGGTATTGAGCCCATGGCCTTTGGCGCAAAAGAGCACAACTATTGTCTATCCACTGACTCCTAAATTGCGGTGCCAGGTGGGCATCGTTTCACCCGGCGTGCCCATGGAGATAGTTCTCAACAAGGAGTCAAAGCGCAAGTCGCCAGCTGTGGTGGCGTTCCGCGATGGTGTGCGCACGTTCGGCGAGGACGCCGTCAACGTCGGCGTCCGCTTCCCCAAGAACAGCTATAAATACATCCTCGATCTGCTCGGAAAAAGCTATGATCACCCCATAGTGCAGGCGTACAGGTGAGCGGAAGTATCTGCGGAGAGAAGGAAAATGGACTTTGATGTAGTCCATATAAGATTCAATGCGAATTGAATAGACCAAGTTATTAAAATCGAATTAATCTCCGTTTAATCACATTCTGAAACCCGGAAATGACGTCACAACTGAGTACCAAATACAACCACTCGACTCTCCGTGGTTAAACAAAAATATGGTGCTAGCTGAACAGTTGATGACAATGTCAGCGGGTCCAGCAGTTCTTAAAAATATAAAATGCCCTATATATTAGTGCAATCCCGCGTACTTGACCATGTGTGGTAAGCATTTTCTTTAAAATCAGGTTTGTCGACTGGTAACTTGGTATTTACACCGACCGGAGATCGTGCACTCCAAATTGCATTTTGACAACTACCTGTGGCAAATTTGATTTCCCCTCTACCCCGAGTGGTGCCAAACAAATAAATACCGAGTTGAAGTTGTTATGTCTCAGCACTGTAGTCACAGAAAAGGTAGCTTGATCGTAATTGTTAAGTCACGAAATTTTGAAATCAGTCAGTCACTTTCATTAAGGTGGCCCAACCCGCTCATTTCCCCATACAAAACGGGAAAGAAGATCACGCCTATATTTCTTGTCAGAGATCCAAAATTTTGCTCAATATAGCTTTATTTGATTGAACTAGATGTCTGATGACCATTGGCATTGCAAAATTGTGTTTGGTTTCCAAGTTATAACGTCCGAAAGTTCGGATTTTTCGCGCATTTTATATAATTACTTTGAAGGTGGATTACGCAATGATAAAGTAAGAACATCTTAAAAAGATTAGTCATCAGACATCGCTTGTTTAATCAAAATTTATAATCTATTTGGTTTTTGTTAGATTTTTGACTACAGCGGTCGTGGTTTACTTTTAGCTATAAGTCGTTTTGAAATAAAAAATTTCGTAAATCTTACCAAATCATATACTATGCACATTGTCTTTTTTGTGGACAGGTTGCATCTTCCTCATAACGGAGCCTGTCTTATTCTTAGAAACAGAGAATGTCCCAGAGTGCAACAGCACGGTTTTGTACCGTGCCCCCAAATGAGTTGAGGCCGCCGGGTTGGGCCACCTTAACACCTCTTTCTAAATGTATTAACTTGTTTCAAGCAACTTGGCCGCTTCAACTTGCAGCATATTCTTTCGTTCTGCACTAATCTTATGTCCTTATGAGTAGGCTTTAACGGCAAACAACTACACACCTCGTAACATGGGGGACACAGGGATTACAACAAAGGACATAAAAAAATCAATAAACAACTAAGTTCATGATTTTTTTCCCAAAATAAACATGAATTTGGTTGATAGTAGATTAAATATCCACAGCTTGTATTAAAGAGAAGGAAAGAAAGAAATAAATTATTTATTGTGCAACACTAAAACAGAAATCAAACACAGAATAGTTAGACTACTAGACATAACTAACTGCACAAAGGCGGACTTATCACTAAAAGTAATTTCGTCCAGTTCATCTTTGGGGTGATCAGTACAAAAATTGTAAAAGATTATCTATCCTTTTCAATGCAAAGGAAATTACATTCTTAATATCGTTCTTTGAGTCTAAAACCATTGACAATCACGAGGTCGATATTATTGAGACTTGAAACGGACAGTATGATTTTTTTTCTAGGGAGAGGTTCCCGTACTATGACCTCCGCCGTACAGAGACCGGTGACCGGCCGGTGTTCATCCACGACGAGAACACTTCCTTCACGCCGGAGGAACTGGTCGCTCAGCACCTGGGCAAGTGCAAGGAACTGGCGGAAATCAGCGCAGGTACCGTTGAATACCGACTGTACTGATGCAGTTATTTTTGGGCACACATATATTAATGAAAAACGGTTATGGGCACAGATTATTACTGAGCAAACTTCATTTCGGGTCACCACAAACTGAATACAAACATTATGGCTTAGATAAATGGTCTTAACTGAAACTTAAACTAACGACAAGAAGTACTTTTTTACGTCACTTTGACACATTTTGAATGGAGGAAATGTAACTTATGATACTTGTTACTATTTCTTTTGGTTAGTGTTAGTTCCTAAGAGCCTGCTAAGTTATTAAAAAAAATATTGACTTCTGGTGTTATTATGCCGTATTTCTGTGGTGAAACTATGTCAGATAACTACATTAGCATCTATAATGAAAGATCCTTAGCCGCTCAACTTACCATAAAACTACTAAATAATCATCCCCCTTTAACTTTTGTTAAATTTGCGTACGTCTGCCCAATCAGGTCAAGCGGTGAATGAGGCGGTGATCACGGTGCCCGGGTTCTTCAACCAGGCGGAGCGGCGCGCGGTGCTGGATGCGGCGTCGCTCGCCGGCCTCAAGGTGCTGCAGTTGATCAACGACTACACCGCCATCGCCATCAACTATGGTATCTTCAGGCGTAAGGTAAACTACATTAGTAAATACCAATAAAAGCAGACCTTACCTCGTTGATATAAATTTTTAATTGAAGGCGTGGACCTCAGCATTCAGTGGCTTCACCGAATATATCCGGGCCATTGGTAGTAGAGCAGGGTTTCGTTCGAGTTCCCAGTCCTGCTGTCGACCTTCCTGTCGCTACCTATCCATATTCTGTAGGATGCCTCCAATGATGTCTTCCCAACTCTCCATTAGCGTTGATCTTGGTAGGCCTAGATTCTTAAAGACACTAGAGCGACTTTGCTGGTAGTCCTGATGCTCCGCCTTGAACAGCAAACAGTTCCGTCTTGAACCCATTTCTCACTATCCGATCTACTAAATTGCAGTGCTTGTTTACTTTATGTGTTAGTTTCCCATGGATCTATTAGTTCGACAAGTACTACATGTTTTGTTGCTTTCGAGTATCCAAGTATGTCCGGTCTTCATGCTGTGGTTTCTAGCAATTGCTAGGGTGAAAACAGAATTCAATTGCAAAAGATGTCAATATTAATAATTTGTGCATAATGTTGTTACGATATGTTGAGTTTCTATAGATACTCCAAAAGTGTTGACATGACATGAGCATTTCTGGACCTCCTGGTTCTACCTTCGGAATCCTGAAGAAACTAATTGATTTCCAGGACATCAACGAGACGGCCTCGTACACGATGTTCTTTGACATGGGAGCGCTCAGCACGAAGGCGGCGCTCGTCGAGTACCGCCTCGTCAAGACCAAGGAGAAGGGCTACGTGGAGACGGTGCCGCAACTTCAGGTCATCGGCGTGGCCTATGACAGGTGGGGGCGGCAGGCTTGTACGCTCACTACCAATTGACATTAGCAATTCATACTCTTGTGGTGTGGCTAATTCTTATTCTAATCTCCATATTCATGTGCAACTTCCTCATTCTCTGAAATCTATGACTACCTCCATATTCACACAATCAAGGAGGAGACCAAAACACGTTATAAGAAATATTTACTATAAAACTAACAATGCCAGACACGAACGGCGCAAAATTCACCCATTACCAACAGGACCATACCTTCTAAAAAGCCAAAAAGAATTAATTGAGGGATTTCTAGTGGGGGATTCTACTCTATATGCCACCAGAAAAGCACTAATCATGATATACTCAAACCTCATTTAAACTAGGTGCCATGCCATGACCTTCATAATATTGCGCAGCTACATTGAACTGGATTGAAAAAATTCACTGATCGTCTCAATCTGGGCGGGATTAACCCTACCATCTATTAAGTCTCCTCTTACGAACGGGATTCAGTAAGGTCACTTGAATTCTTTGGAAGGGCCAAAACCCACACTGCATAATATAATTTAATATAGGTGTTATTAAAATAATAATAAATTTTCTTCTCAAATGTGGTTCACCAAGTGGCCCTTTGTTTTAAGGACACTCGGCGGTCTCGAGATCACGTGGCGTCTCCGCGAGCACCTGATCGCTGGCTGGCTCAAGAATGGCGGCTCGGACCTCCGCGGCAACCCTCGGGCCATGGAGAAGCTTCTGCGCGAGGCGGAGCGGTTGAAGGTGGTGCTGTCGGCCAACACGGAGCACTACGCGCAGATCGAGAGCTTACACGACGACAAGGACTTCAAAATGATGGTGTGTTATATGTAGGAGATTTGTCCTGCTCGTCCCATTTGTTGCTTTCGTATTTCTGTCCGGCTATTCTCCTCTACAGGTCGCATTTTTCAATAGATTTTACGTTCTTTGCAACGCCACAACAATTTATACCCAATTTTTTGCATTACTTTCTTTTGAGTGACTTTTTTTATTGATTCAATTTGTAACACCACCTTAGGCGAGAACTCGGACTATGGGCTGTATGGTGGCGGCCTAGCCACTTTAACATACAAAAATGGAAATTCGGTTACTACACTACTGGTTTTCTCTCATTTCAAGGGCACGTAAGAACATCACAGGCCGCTATTTAGTGCAATAGACATTTGATGTTGCGCTTCACAAATTCGTAAGCAAACTAGTTACAGTAGACGTTTTGGACTCCTGCGCGTCCATTCGCGCTCATTCGCTGGGCAGGAATACTCTTTGGGGTTGAAGTTAGTAGGTTCACGTGGAATCAAGCGCGTTCGAACGAACGAAGCGTGCATGAAGCACTTCAAAGTTTAACAATTTATGTCTTATATCAGTTGATGGCACACAGCTATACAGTTCTACACATTATATTAACAGAGACGAAATTGTTAATATGAGTATTTGCTTTAGATACACTGGTATCTAGTGGATAACTATTTGCTAACATTATGTGACAATGAACGAGATTTTAAGATATTGATAGACATAGAATTTGGCAAACATGCGAAATAGCAGTAGAGCGACGATGGAGAGAGCGTGCGTTTCTTCAGTTTTACACACGGTTACGTCGTTACTGCATGTAAAGGGTGAGTGAAAACGGTGATGCTTTTTATTTTATATTCTGTGTCCTCTACTTGCAGTGACAAAATCAAATTTGCCACGCGATTTGCCGCTGACAGCACTCACGGTTTCGCACTGAGCACCATAATAATTTGAATGATGACATCATCGTGACGTCATACCTCACAATCTCGCATTTCTGAGCACTGTCAGCGCAATTCGTACCAACTGTATCCACGGAAAGCTTAAATTTGCTCTGAAGTCTGACCTTACGCAAAATTTAAAGACCAAAATATATGACCAGTGCGTCCTCCCGGTTATGACGTACGGGTGTGACGTGGACTCTGACGGTCGCCATTGTTCAGAAGTTGAAAGTTGCCCAGCGAGCAATGAAGCAAGCCATGATGGGAATTTCGCTACAGGATATGGTATGTAACGAGGCAATCCGCCAACGTACCAGAGTAGTCGGTATTGGACCCCGGGTGGCTAAGCTCAAGTGGCAGTGGGCTGGCCACATCAGCCGAAGAGACGACTACCGTTGGAGTAACCGTGTCCTAACACTGGCGGCCGTGCACAGGAAAACGGAGTGTGGGAAGCCCACCCGCCAGGTGGGACGACGACATCAAGTGCGTCGGCGGAAAGCAGTGGTTCTGTACCGCTGAGGGCCGGGAGGACTGGAGAAAAATTGGAGAGGCGTATGTCCAGCAGTGGACGCAAACACGCTGACTGACTGACTGACTGACTGTATCCACGGTGTCAGCGTTTGAGCGCAATTCGGCCCGTAACCTCAACGTGCGGCCGGTGTGTCGGGCAGGTGAGCCGCGACGAGCTGGAGGCGCTGTGCGCGGACGTGTGGGCGCGCGCGGGCGGCGTGGTGTCGCGCGCGGCGGCGGCAGCAGGCGGCGCGGGCGCGGGCGCGCTCGGCGTGGTGGCGGGCGGCGCGGCGCGCTCGCCGCGGCTGCAGCGCGCGCTGCGCGAGGCGCTCGGCCACGAGCCGAGCCGCGGGATCAACGCCGACGAGGCTGCCACGCTCGGCGCCGTCTACAGGTGCAACATTTATTTATTTGTTTATAAGTTTTAGACAGGCAGCAAATGCTAATGCGTCTAAATTCATATGGTATGCTAGGCTGACGGTCAGTTTGGTATTAGCCATTCATGTCCAGTTACATAAAAACAAGACACTATTTTACTCGAATTCCACATCTGACAGGCGTCCCGTGATGGCCAATTTTTTTTTTATGTAACTGGAAATATATGGCTAACACCATGCTGTGCTAACAAAACAAACAGTGTGGGAGAGAAAAGTCAATTCGAGCCCCACTACCGCTAGTTGAAGAGAGAGGAGACATACCTACCCGATGTGACATTTTGCAAGTCGCTATAAGTACAGTGTCCAGGCTCATTCAATGAAATATGTTTCCCTAAAATCTTTATGATTTTAGGGAAACATATTTCCTCAAAAAATGCATATGCTGAAGCCATGGTGACCTGGGCATTTCTATATTATGAGGCGAATAGCCGTAATAACCCAGACCAATACCCTTTTTTCTTTAAAAATAAAAAGCGATACACTGATTCTTTGTCGATCATATTTCTTATCTGTTTTTCATTATTTTAAGTAAAATTTGAAACTATTTATAATGAAGATTGATAAATGTAGATCTAGCCCAGCAATGTGTTAATTTTGCTCATATGCCTATTGTAGGGCGGCGTCGCTGGCTAAGGGCTACAAGGTAGCGGCGCTTCAGGTCAAGGACGCTGTGATACTACCCGTGCAGGTCACCTTTACGCGTCACGTCGACGGCAACGACAAACTGGTGAGTAATATTGTAGGGCGGCGTCGCTGGCTAAGGGCTACAAGGTGGCGGCGCTTCAGGTCAAGGACGCTGTGATACTACCCGTGCAGGTCACCTTTACGCGACACGTCGACGGCAACAACAAACTGGTGAGTAATATTGTAGGGCGGCGTCGCTGGCTAAGGGCTACAAGGTAGCGGCGCTTCAGATCAAGGATGCTGTGATACTACCCGTGCAGGTCACCTTTACGCGACACGTCGACGGCAACGACAAACTGGTGAGTAATATTGTAGGGCGGCGTCGCTGGCTAAGGGCTACAAGGTGGCGGCACTTCAGGTCAAGGACGCTGTGATACTACCCGTGAAGGTCACCTTTACGCGACACGTCGACGGCAATGACAAACTAGTGAGTAATATTTCTTTGGAGAAGTGTGCTATAAACAATATAGGAGTGCCCTTCGAAAGAAGTGGTACGTCACATTATGAATAACCATTACTGGTACTATTTCTGGCTCCCAAAAGCCAAATGTTTGGTCTCTGGGTGCCCAGAACCTGGGGTCTCGTTCCGCGATGAATAAACAAGTAACCAACTCATCACTGTCATTTGTGTATTGTCAAAACCTAAACATCACCGAATTAAAGGGTTTCCTTGCAATATTTTCGTTCACCATCACCATTTGTGTAACACAAGAAGGGAACGAAAATGATGCTCCCAAATGATAAATCAAACCAACTCCAACCCAGACCTAGGCCACGAAACAAAAAATAACTTTGTTTACCTTCAAGAATAGTAATCTAGAACTGAACAAAGTGCAAAACACCTATGCTTGAGGACAGGAGAGAACAGTTAGGAAAGGATAAGTCTCCATCTTTGAAGATGGCTAAATAGCTCCCAGGATTCTAAACATACCTTATGTGAGCAACTGATTTACTAAATTATGTTGTTTTCTATTTTCACTGTTTTTTGACATATTTTATTTATGTTTTGTATTCTTCGAGCTAAATCTGCTAAGCTGAAAACTGTTTATCTGTAAATACAAATAATATAACTATAAATATTTTACAATCGAACATTAAATTACCCATTATATTGCAGGACTCAAGTGCATTTGTGAGTAAAAATGCCTACAACTTTATGTTAAAAACCTATGATAAATCCATTTGCATAACAGCGTTGGATTTGCCAATACGGTGTATAGGCCATTGCTTAGTGGCGGCAACTTTCACCGAATGAAGTGGCCTATACTTAAAAAAAGTAAAAGTTCAGCACTGTTGCACAGCCTTTATAAAATTTCCCTCAGCAGCCTAAGACTTTTTTATACCGTACAAAAATTCTGTCTTGTTGGTATGAATATTAAATGCTACATATTGCTAGCATAAAATTTTATATTCCACTGTAAAATCGAAAAAGCCTGAACTTATCCGAACTGAAACAGTCCAGGACGTCTATTCTTGGCATTCAGTCATTGCGGATTCAGTAGAGTTAACAGAAGAAGAATTTACTTTGACATTACTGTTAACTCTACTGAATCCGCAATGACTGAATGCCAAGAATACACGCCCAGATAATTACCTAAAATCACCAACAAAAACATGATGGTTTACCATTCGAGTATTAAGGCTGGCCCTGGTTCGGATTCCACTCAAAATGGAGGACCGACCGTTGCCCCATGCATTGAATGAATGATGGTTGAAGCAATCGTCTGTTTTCCATCCAGTTCAATGTTCACGGCTATGAATATAAAGATGATCCTGGCATGGCACCCATTTGTTTTTAGTAAAAATGGCAGCAGGTGTGGTCTTATAGTCCCACATAGCTTATTTTACGCATGGCTGAGGGCACCAGTCTTTTTACGGTTACCACATGAAAAAAAATCACCCATTGATAGGGAAAAACAAATTGGGTTGGTTTTCATGTTTTTGTTCTTTAACGATGTTTGGCACAGTGCTAGTCGATACGCTTGGAGTTTATATAAAAGTTTTTGTAACCAATATTAAGGTGGCCCAACCCGCTCAACTTCCCATACAAACAGGGAAAGAAGATCACGCCCATATTTCTTGTCAGAGATCCCAAATTTTGCTCAAAACAGCTTTATTTGATCGAACTAGATGTCTGATGACCGTTGGCATTGTAAAATTGTGTTTGGTTTCGAAAAGGTCCGAAAGTTTGAATTTTTCGCGCGTTTTATACAATAACTTTGGAGGTTTATTACGCAATGATAAAGTAAGAAGATCTTAAAAAGATTAGTCATCAGACATAGCTTATTTAATCAAGATGTATAATCTATTTGGTTTTTGTTAGATTTTTTACTACAGCGGTCGTGGTTTACTTTTAGCTATGAGTCGTTTTGAAATCAAAATTTTAGTAAATCTTACCAAATCATACACTATGCACATTGTCTTTTTTGTGGACATGTTACATCTTCCTCATCACGGAGCCTGTCTTTTTCTTTGAAACAGAGAAGGTCCCAGAGCGCAACAGCACGGTTTTGTACCGTGCCCGCGAATAAGTTAGTCCCGCCGGGTTGGGCCACCTTAACAAAATAAAGTGTGTTTGGCAAAACTCGATTAATGTAAATAAAATAAAAACATTGTTTTATTTTGGAGCACACTGTATCCCAAAGGAAGCCTACAATTTTGCGCACAAGTTATAACATATAACAACTTATTATTATTTTTATTTGTATCTATTCCATAGCGCTCAGAAAAACGCCTGACAAACAGCTGGACGGCGAGCAATCCTAATGGTCACTTAAAAAATAAAAACATACTGATTGCTAATCTAAACCACAACAATATCTTCACAAACTGATAATTACTTACTTAACAAAAAAAATCCCCAGCCTAAAATGAATAATTAGTGGGTAACTTGCATCGTGATAATGGCAACACATCCCCATAGCCACGAAGACGCGCTTGGTAACGTTTTTAAAATTGAATTATATCCAATTTATTTCCTTTTCGGCCTCGAAGAACTTTCGCACCTTCAAAACAATCTTTCAAATTAAACTTTTGTAGAACTTAGGCATGATTTAACGCGTTCAACATTCCACAAAGACAGAGGACAGCATATGGGGAAATCCAATAGCCGAATGACGTTCAAGATGGCAACCGTTTAGTTCCAATTTTGGTTGAGCACAAAATAAGCTATGTGGCCCTATAGCCGTCCATATCCAGTTGCATACAAAATAAACTCTCAACAGGTGAAGCGCACCCTGTTCGGCCCCATGAACCCGTACCCCCAGAAGAAGGTGATCACATTCAACAAGCACACGTCGGACTTCGCGTTCAACGTGCACTACGCGGAGCTCGACCACCTGCCCTCCGCCGAGGTGGCGCTCGTGGGCGCCCTGAATCTGTCGCGCGTGGAGCTGCACGGCGTCGCGGCGGCGCTCGCCGCGCACACCGGCGAACACGTCGAACACAAGGTAATGAGCTGGCGTCTTCATAGCTAGTTGCAGATCCAGGGGGAAAATCCTCCACCCCAGAGTCTTAGATAAGGCACTGTTTTTGGCCAATTTTAAAGCAACGGATGCAATTGCCCCCATTTTGAGATGAAATTGCACTAAAATTTTGAGTCATTAAGTCAAAGTCCTCCACGAACCCGAAAACACTCGCATGCCTTTGCTTCTGGCTATTTGATAATGAAAGTATTCCTGCAAGCTGGAAAATCACTAAACAACATTTATGGACTACGAAAGTCCTCGCATTAATATTGTTTTGCTCTTACATTTTCATTCTCATCTATCAGCTAACCGGCGGCACCGAGGATGCAGAATATACCCAGTCCCACTCCCTTCTTTTCTCCTTTTTCTTTACCTGTGGATGGCAGTGACAACTAAGAAGGCTCTTAATATAAGAGCACACAAAAATGTTTAATTGCTATTTTCAAACCCTTGCTTTCAATGTAAGTCATGTTTTTTTTTTATTTGATCAACAATTTCTCCCTCATGTCTGAATTTAAACTTTTGATATGTTGAGCTAAAGAACATTAATTAGGACACAATGGAACTGATGACATGTCAGGACAGAACAACACAGAGGTTTTTTCACAACACAATTATGCCCCGAAAGGATCCAATTAAAAATTACTTAAAATATCATTAACTAAAGTCATCTTTTATTCCAGGGGGTGAAAGCTCATTTCAGCATGGACGATTCTGGTGTTCTCAACCTGGTCAACGTGGAATTTGTAGCTGAGAAGACCGTCACTGAGGAAGAGGAGGATAGCACCCTCTCTAAGCTCGGAAGCACCATCAGCAAACTCTTTGGATCTGAGACAGAAGAACTAAAGCCGGAAGACACTAAGCCTGAAGAGCCACCGAAAAACGATACTGTCAAGCAGAATGACACGGAATCAGAGAAGACAGCACAGAAGACAAATACTACTGACACTGAACCAAAAGCTCCCAAACCCAAGATTGTCGTCCTCAAGGAGCCAATCAAATCAGAAGAAACCATCCTTAATCTTCCCGCTTTGACTGAAGATGACCTAAAGAAATCTAAGGCTAAAATTGATGAGCTAGATGATATTGACAGGAAACGTAATGAAAGAGAGACATCACTTAATAATCTAGAGTCATTTGTGATTGATATGCAATTAAAAATGGACATGGATGAATACACAGAGTGTGCAACACCGGAGGAGGTAGAGGAAATCAAGAAGTCTTGCGCAGAGGTGTCTGAATGGCTCTACGAAGATGGCTATGATGCGGCTACAGAACTGTATCGAGAGAAGCTTTCCGCGCTTCAAGACAAGACCGAGCCTATACTCTACAAGCACTGGGAACATCGTGAGAGGCCAGATGCTGTTGCAGCTATGAGAAATATGCTCAATAGCTCACAAGTTTTCCTCAAAATGGCCAAAAACAACACGAAAGACTCCAATCCCGATAGAGACATCTTCACCGATGTCGAAATAACTGTGCTCGAGAAAAAAATCACAGAGGCAGAAACGTGGTTGAACAAGACGATCGATGAACAGAAGGCCTTAAAAAAGAATGAGCCTGTTAAACTGACAGTGGACAGTATCCGGGAAAAGATGGCAGGTGTTGACCGAGAAGTTAAATACCTAATAAATAAGATGAAGATTTGGCGGCCGAAGAAACCTCTGACTCCCCCCAAGTCCGATAAACCCGAAGACAACTCCACAGATAAAGTTATACCAGTAGTTGAAGAGCAGGAAGAGAAAGCAGAGGAAGGGGAGGTTGAGGTCGAGGGTGTCACGGAAGAGAAAGACGAAGAGCCCGTAGAACAGATTTCTAGTGTGGATGAGGAGAAGCATTCCGAGTTATAACTTAGTCGCAACAAATTTATTAGCTTAATTTATTTTTGTACAATCTCATGGTACTTGTACGCATGTATATTTTTAAATGCCTGCGTGACTGTTGTAACAAATGTTCAAAGCTCAGCTAAAGGATATTCATGGCTTTACAGGTTTGCATGCGTATGAGCACAAGTTTTATAGTGGGATCACACCTGTGTTGTGACGTTCCTCTCTTTTAAAAGTGACCAGCTTAAATCCCACAAAATAAAGAAGTCAACTCTCGAGCAATCGGGGAGTGGATGTCAAACAATTTCGCAAATTACAAAAACGCTTCTAATTGATGTCGAAGTTACACTTTCTTTTGTGCGAGTTGAGTTGGTCCTCCCTCAGGCCTCTGCATATTTACTTGACACTGCATCTCCTGACAGAGGTGTGGCCCCACTCTAGTGTCTGTAAGACCACCTATTTATTTTCAAATCGGCGCAGTTGAAACAACCATGGACTTGCTATACTGATTAAGTTATACGGACTTGTGGAGTGTACCAACGTATGTGTGTTCTTGTATTTTGCTTAATCTAGGTTGTAATATATTCCTTCCTATAATTTTGCTAAAGATTTTGCAAATTACTTTTACAATTAATTTTATTTAAAGAACTTTGTAAGTGTGATGAATATGAAGACATGAACTGTGCAATGTTGTGAGTAAAATTATGTCATAGATTTGTGATATTTGCAATAGTTTAGTATTTCTCAAAAATTGCATTTTCGGCGCGTGGCTTTTGGGACACCCATTTCAATTTAAAGTAATCATATTTTTTCTGCGTGAGCTGATGTTGAATGATATGTTAATGCTAAAAGGTTGAGTAGGCCACTAGACTGCATGCCTAGGCTACATGTTTTTTTTCTCTTCAATTAATATAAAAAATATTCCTAACCCATACTCTGCTTGCCTTTCGCACGCGCAACATACAGTGAAAGTTGGGCATTTTCTGTTTTAATGCGCATTTATAAATGATGGATTACTCCATCACACACAAATTTTGATTAACACATTTTCAGTTTACATTATAATTTATATTTAATTGAATCAATAACCAAACTCATATTTGAATCACACTTTATTTATTACTTATAACCTTCAGCACATAATTAACCCACCAAACTTTCATGGAATATGGTGCCAATATTTTTGTTTATAGGAACACGCGCTGCCATAGACAAATAAGGAGTTGTTTCCAAACACTTGATTTGCCGGTGTTCAGATGACTTATATTCAATCTCAGTGCGCGGTACTACATTGCCTTTTCCGGTGTTCGGATTACTGATATTACATCGCAGCATGCGTGCCACAATGCGAGTTGGACACATTTTCGTAGCAGTACAACCGTAATATTAAGGGTAAACTAAATCTATATGATTGAGCTTGTTTTTTTAATATGAATTGAAGTCGATTTTGATGCATTGAGTGGCTTATTCAACAACTTGGCGTAAAATATGCACTAAATTCCTTAATATAGCGATTGTGTATCCGAAATTAACATCTTCTATGCCTGTGTAAAAGGTGAGATTTTGTTTATTAGAAATTACTTTCGGACAATCTGTATTATGTCTGTGCTGTAGTGTTTGGTGGTTGATTCCATGTTATACATATTTAATGCAATGTGAGTGAATGAGTTTAAAAATATGATTTGGAATGTGATAGTTACAGACGATACCACGGGCTAGCCTCTAATAAGCTCTATAAAAAAATCTGATGGGTTTAAAGTAATAAGTTTACATTTTTACTGATAGCAAAATACGAAAATATATTAATTGAAATTGTGGAATCCGTTTTTTATTCTTGGGATCCATTTTTTTATTCCTGGGATTTGGAAAATGATTACATTTGTTGCCAGACAAATCTTCTTTTCTAGGCTTTTAACATTTAGATAGGAAAGTATATTTGTAACCAGTATAAAATTATTATATTTATAAAAAAACCAATTACAATTTTCGTTGATGAAATGTTCTCTGACCAATATCATATGACCTGATTCCATTGCATTTAGATGCTAAAAATTGTCTATCGTCAATACACAACCGGAAAATACTGCATTTTCCTTCTCGTTATGGGTCGACACCGATAATCCTTTGTACATGCATACATACTTTCACGCCGTTTTCCCGGAGGGGTAGACAGAGATGATAGAGCACCATACGGTACGATCACAGCACACCTCTTTCGCTTCATCTACAGATATAGTTCTTTTCATACATGCTCTACGATTACGGGTGCTACATACCAGACCATTGCGAAGAATTACATCGATTTGGTCGTGGTACGTTCTTCTAGACCTGCCCGGGAACGACACTTCCGCTTACTTCTACTCTGTAATTTTTTTTTTGTCATTTTTTGATCATCCATTCTTCCAAATGTCCAAACCATCTTAGCACTCCTTTCTCGATTCTAGTCACAACATAATTTTGCTAATCCTTTGTTTTATCTACGGGTTAACTTTATGACTCGTGGTGAACACAGTATTCACACTAATTAATTTCGCAAATACAGCATGCTTGAGACTTGGTATCCTTAAAATAATTTAAATCATGAATTATTATTTGTTGACGTTGTCCACTCAATGTTTTCCCATCCGTATTATTATTGCCACACTGTCATGATAGTAGCCCAACACACCTCATTGGACCTAGGTGCCATGCCATGGTCTTCCTTTTATTGCACAGCTACATGGAACCGGATGGAAAACAGACATTTCATTGCCACTTCGACCTTCGTTATTCAATGCGATGGTATCAACCTGGACGGGGTTTACCCTACTATTAAGGGAAGCGACCTACAGTTTAACATAAATCCGAACCACAAACGACTAATTCGAGATGCACGTGAAAAAATTAACATGCAGGAACCAACACAGCATAAAATTTTTGTAAGTACTTTACTAGTACTTGACGTTAGCAGTATGGCAAGTATATTATATCAAGGGCTTATTTCAAGAATGCATTAAGTCGAAAAAAGTCGATTTTGACTGAATGCATTTAATGATGCAATTTTGTTCTAAATTATTTGCGCTAAAATCTTCAAAAACACACTTTATTGTACAGCTACAAGGTCTAAGGTCCTAAATATATGTGGAACTTTTTTTAAACCATAAAACTTAATTATCTCAATACAACACTATAATGCTTTCTTGAAGTAAACCCTCGCAAGTACTTCTTTGCTAATGCACGGCGCGCGTGCATTCCGCTCAACTCCCCATACAAACGGGGAAAGAAGATCACGCCCATATCCCTTTGCTCAAATTAGCTTTATTTGATCGAAAGTTCGAATTTTTTGCGGGTTTTATGCAATAACTTTGGAGATGGACTACGCAATGATAAAGTAAGAACATCTTAAAAAGATTAGTCATCAGACATAGCTTATTTAATCAAGATTTATAATCTATTTGGTTTTTCTTAGATTTTTTACAACAGCGGTCGTGGTTTACTTTTAGCTATAAGTTGTTTTGTAATTAAAATTTTTGTAAATCTTACCAAATCATACACTATGCACATTGTCTTTTTTGTGGACATGTAGCATCTTCCTCATCACGGAGCCTGTCTTTTTCTTTGAAACAGAGAAGGGTACGGTTTTGTACTGTGCCCGCGAATGAGTTACACCCGCCGTCCAGGAATCACCAATTATTTTCATTGGGGGTCTGTTCTTAGTTCTAAATAACCCTAATCCCATTTCTAATCAACCCCCACATTCTGCAAATCGGCTTTCAAATTCTGATTTAGGATCCAATTACAGTTAATTCATCTTTAATAAATGTCTTGTATTGGCCGACGTCATCTCGTTCTCACTATTGCCAATGTTTTTAAATTTGGGAAATGCAGGCGTTTTCATCATTTTTCGACCCTGGTTATCCTCACGGCTTTAATACATTCGCACCTATCTTCTGTGTCTTCCATCTTGTTTATCCACCGATGTCGTCTAGCATCTTCCATATTCATTCCCATACTTACGTTCCTCGAATCCGGCGATATCTGGCTATCAGGTTGAATGCTTGACCGTCTTATTGGGGAGCAGAATATATATTGGGCAGAACGTCTCCATGAGCGATAGGGCGTATTCACGTAGAAAGCAGGCAGCCGGCGGCGCCGACCTACCGCCGCTGATCGGCGCCGACTAGGAACTCGAGCGCCGCGGACAGATACACAGGAGCGCCCGCGCCGATCCTCTCGCAGTAGTGCCCCTTCCTGAGGATCCTATGGAGCCTTCCATGATTGAGGTGTTTAAAAATATCCGATAAAAATCGATGGAAGCTACATTTTCTTTTACGCTCAGAATGTCCGGAACCGGCCGCGGTCCGCCATTTGGTGACCTCTGCTCTATTCTATGGTGGTGGTGAAATAGGTTATGGAACCGATGCGTAACTCGTAATGACCTAACTCGTGATTGTTTGTGTATCTGGGAAGCATGTTTACGCGTGATAAAAAGTGTGACATGGACATTGATAGCACATGCTGGGAAAAGAGTGAGTGAATGGCATGTTGAACTCCATGATGAAAAGCAAGGCGACATCGATGCAAGGCGATAATGCCTACACCTAGGATCGCGATTCATAACGGCGTGCTGGTGCCAGCGAGCATAGAAGGACGGGATTTGCAACCGAAACTGTATGGTAGCGGCGTAGCCACTTACATACGGTGGCGGCAGCGCCGGCGAGTAAGTACACCGATTTCTGTAGTACGAATTCACCCTCTACTGATTTTCTCGAATTCTAACGACACGTAAGAACTTCACAGGGCGCTATTTAGTAAATAAATAAATAAATTTGATTTTTTTTTTCTGAAAACTTTTTCATAGCCTCTGAGATAGCAATTTGGTCGCTGCCTATTCATTCGGAATGAACTTGCAAGCTAAATCATCAGCCTGGGCAATCTCTGGGCGCCCGCTATCTAGATCCGCTACGTTTTCATCAGTACAGAGGGACCCATCTTCATTGGTTTGGTTTGTTCGGTCTTGAATTTCAGCCACGCTATGAATGGCTTATCAGCTCGGATGCAGCTCTGGACCTTCCATTTATGAGCACGGCTACATGAACTGGATGGAAAACACGGACAATTTGTATTGCTGTTCCGAACATATTTTCATCCAATGCGATTGTACCAACCCGGGCGGCCTTAACCCTACCCACCCTACAATTTTACATGGATTCCGAACGCATTCGTAACGAATTTCACTTATCCAACTCAGAAAGAGAAAGAATGTGATGCATGAACTGGACCGGGATTTGAACCCATGAACTCTGGAATGGAAGGCAAGTCCACGTTTCCCTGGGCCCCGAGTCGTTCAATCGACCTGTAGGTTAGGTTAGCTTAATCCTATCTAGTAAAAGACTCTTTAATATATGCCAGTAAGTAACGAAGGGTACCAACCGTTTTAATTGAAATCTGAACCAAATACGGCGAATCGCTTAGTTCAATATCAAGACCTAAATTCCAGTTTTTTCTTCGACATACAGATGGACCTCCAAAAGTCGTAAAGGAACGAAATACCTTGCTCTATCATTTCCCCATACATGTTACAATGGCGAATGGTAAATTTCTTGTCTGCAAAATAATGCAATGTTAAATCTTCATCAACCGACGCGCCTGGAGTTTGCAGTGGGGTGCAGTGGATCGCAGAAAACTATTACTAACTTGTGGTAGCATAACTACAATGCGATTCAAATAAGAATAGGATAGGATCACCGCCATTTTGAATGTAAAACTGTTAAAACCTTCAATTTCACTTCACAAATTTCAGTACTTTACCGCAGTGTTGCCGCGTACTTTCCCTCGCGAATTCGAGTGAACTAAGTCACGAGCCCCGTCCTATTCTTATTTGAATCGCATTGTACGTACCAGAAATTTCGCGAGGGACGCTCCGAGAGCCGCGGTGCGCCTGCGCGGAATGCGCCCTGACCGGTACCCACCCGCACCTCGGCCCCGCCGACGTATCCCGCGCGTGCATATACCGCGGAAGCGGCGCGCCGGGCGGCGCGGGCAATTTGATCGAGTTGCGGGCACGTTTGGATGAGCCTTGAAGTTATTAACTGTTTTCATGTCTTTGCAGTGCATACACTTTGTTTTCTCCAAGTTACCTAAGGCAGAAGGAAGGTACGTCGAACAAAGAGTTCAGGATTCACATCCGGTTGAATGAAAAGATGAACAGTCGAAATAATTTTACTTTTGGCAACAATTATTGAGTTGAGTATAAAACAAAGTTGAGGATGTCTACTAGCTACTGAGTAAACAAAATTGAATCAGAGGTTGTATTTAAACACCATTCATTTTTACGTTTAACCGGAAGTGTATCCTTTAACCTTTGGTTGACTTCACCTAAGTCCGTCCACAATAAAATCCGTAAAATTACGAGTTTCCTAGGCGGCGATAAAAGATGCGTTCGTTGCGCTGCTGCCTGTACATCTTGTCGGGCCCGGTATTCAGGGATCAAATAGCACTATTATATGCACAATTTGTCCTTACAGCGTCGGTAGCGGTGTCGTCGGAGGTTGTATTTAACCACCGATCATTGCAACGTTTAACCGGAAGTGTATCCTTTAATCTTTGCTTGACTGTACTAACCTGGGGGGAACGGCAGAACGTCTAATATGCAGATCGTATATTGTCATATTTTAACAAAATTTTAAAACCATGCAAAACGTATAATCGGCAGATCGTATAATTTTATACGTAGTGCATGAAGAAGTTTAAAAAATAAAATAACTTATTTCTCCATGCATAACGTATAATAGTCACAACGTATAATATTATGATCTTTATTTAACAAAAAAAGAAAACCATGCATATAATATAATCCAAAAACTTGTCATACGATAAGCGCCCTTATGTTGATACTTTTAAAGCGTATACTCGCACGTGACGTTTCGACCGTCTCAAATAGCGTAAGGTGGCCTTTCGAAATTGTAGCAAATATCGATTCGTAGCAATTTCAGCCTTAAATGTATCGCTATTAGGGCGCTTTATGCAGTGCTTGTTGGCATATTATACGTTCTGCATGGTTTTCTTTTTTTGTGAATTCATGTTAGGAATATTATACGTTGTGACTATTATACGTTCTGCATGATGCAGAGTTGATTTTATTTTTAAACTTTATTCATGCACAACATATAACATTATACGTTTTGAATATTATATGCATGGTTTTGATTTTTTGGAAAAAAATACTTTTATACGTTGTGAATATTATACGTAGTGAATGTTTTGCAGGAGTCGCCAAGAAAATGGAAGAAATGTATCAGATTTAATAATTTTGCACAAAATTTTAAACAATCATATAATTGTGCATCTCTCCTTAGCCAAATATCTTTTAATGTTCCTAGATTCAATGCCAGATTATCTAATTATGTTCCCTATAAAGTAAAGAAGCACAAAACTAATCTTGGTAAGATTTCGCTTCTTACAAGAATTTGTAGTAGGTACTTTCACTAAGCCATAAATGGCACTGTATTGACTATTCTTCAAAAACCGGCCAAGTGCGAAGGGTTCCGTACCATCGTACAAGATTTAACGCAAAAAAATCACGCTTTTCGTAATTACCCTTTAAAATAAATACACACTCTGTGAAAATTTCCTATGAGATACAGCGCTGTGACAGACGGACGGACGGACGGACAGCGGAGGCTTAGTAATAGGGTTCCATTTTCAACCTTTGGATACGGAACCCTAAAAAACAGTAAAATAACTGCCCGAATAATATTTATCAACCTCAAAAAAATGTTTTAAACATTTATTTTCTCTAATATTATTAGATAATATCTGCTTTATGATTGATTGGTTTTTATTTTCATGTCATTATTTTTACATTCCCTCTTATTCTTACTTAATGCGTTGTGGTTATGTGATTGTTTTTGTTTTTTGGTTTTTATTGTTTTATTTTTTCGTAAGTTACATAAAGTTTCGGTGTGGTTTTTGTTTCTTGTAATATGTGTAAATGTAAGAAACGAGTCTATGTGGACGAACCTTTAAATACAAAAATATATATAAGAACGCAGATATATGTACTCATGCGTCAAAAAACCTTCCTAAAATATCTTGCGTTTGTGTCGTGAGCTACCTACCTGCTAATGCAATGGATTTATCACTTCAGAGCAACATATATAATATAGGCCTCAAATGCCCATAAAACTTAATCAACCGCACCTAGCAAAGTCAAAAAACAGGATTATTCCAAATATGTGCTAGAGTTTATTATTTAGGTATTAATTATTTGTTTATCTGTTCAGTTCCTTCAGGTCCCTCCTATGTGACTACCTATCACGTGACTAAACATTCACCTTATCCATCCACTGTATGATGGAAACCATCGCATGCTAGGTCTATGATAGAAACCCTATCCGCGCACTGCCATCAGTTTCTTCACCCCCAATTTATAATAATTACAGACATGATAGGTACCATAAAATGGGTGTCCATTTCTCGGAACCCTGAGAGGCCGAATCGAACATGACAAGTTTTTTCTGTGCATATTATTTCACCCACAACAGCCAAGAATATGCGTACCCACACAATTCTAAAGCATACCTATGCTAGAGGACTAGAGGACGGTTCTATTTCTAATCTACGCTGCATAATACGACCGTAACATCCAGAACTTTATGGGTCACCAGTTTTCTTCAAATCTCTCTTGAGTCCACTTCAAATGTGGCGCGTCACGGAAGTAGCAGCCAAAGACGATTTTTTAAATGCATTCAAAGTTAATTTCAGCCTGTGAGGGAGATAACGATATTGAAACCAAAGAAGATAAGTAGAGAAGGGTAGAGTCTAGACAAACGATGTTGCCTGAATCAAAGATATTTCTTTGAGTTGAGTTTGTGCTTCTGCATTCCAAATTTATCTAATAAAACCATAGAAATAGGATGTACTGCTAGGTCTATGAATAAAACGGTAAATGGAAAAAATATGTTTTGGTACAATTTAATGCATTAAAAAATCACATTTGGCAAAATCTGAATTAAATATAGTTTTTACCCTATTTAGCAGTCCATTCAGCCTACTTTCGCCCTTTACAAGGCGAGTCTCCTACACCTATCTCCGACGATACCGACTGAATCGCAGATGACTGAAAAATATGTTAGTTACTTACTGTTAAAGAATAAATAGAGGATACTGCTGCATTTATAGATTGTTCGAGATTTTGAGTGTCATGTCTTCGTGTCGCGTTGCGTTTTTACGTAGGCAACACCGGAATGGGCAGGCGCGAAGGAGGAAGATAGTTGTTCTCACTCGCTCCCCCGCGCGCGCGCGCAGTTTGCCGCCGACCGCCACCGTCGATGGTGTTTTTTTCGTTCTTGGTCGGCGTCTTTTGTTTTGGTTTCTCGAGTTCTTGTGTTTTATGACTGGAGTGAATTGAATGGATGGCTTTATGGAACGCACAAGAAAACGGTGACTGGAGTGTAGTGCGAGCAGCGTGATCCGGGGCATGGCGCAAGCTGTTCATGATCGGGAGTGATCTCGGAGCCGTAAACCGGTGAGTTCCCTCCCCCTCCCCTCGTTGCACTGGACCGGCTGGAAGGAATGCGCAGGCGCCTCCGCACACACACACAAAGACGCTACGCGCACCTTGTGTCGTTGCACTTGATGCAACGAATACCACGACACCCCCTATGATCCCTAGTGGACCGAACAAGTCCCCTTTTTTTGTTTTGAGAGGACTGCATATGTCGGATGTCTGACCGTATGTAACAGGAAGCGTACCTACAGAACTTCACAATCGCCCAAACTCGTACTACGATCTGTCGGGTCCGGTTCCTGCATGTCGGGCCTTGTTTGACCTCTCTACTAAATATTCTCGCATGATTCGCGGCGTCTCGGCATCTCAGAATTGCAAAAATCGAAACCCCAGACGACCGCAGGATCTACATTCCAATAAACTTTGTCAAAAGGGACGTAGATGAGTGCTCCAAAACAAAATGATAGGCTAAAAATACTAGCATGACGTGGGTAAAGAATATATTAATATAGAATAATAAATAAAAATATATTAATAAATACTGATATAAAGGACCTAGATGCTCATAAAGGGAAGGTTCTGGCGTGCCACCAAATCTTTTCCTTGTGTTGGGCTACTAAAAAAAACTGGAAGGAAAACACTGACAATGTTGCACTGCCATCTTTTATCCATTGCGATGGTACCGACCCGGGCCGGTGTAACCCTTCCACCTAGTAAATAGGGACCTACCATTTTACATGGGTTCCGAACCATGGACTGACCTTCGGACTGACGATACCCTGAGATTCGAGTCTAGCGTACATTGCTGGGTACCTATTGCAGGTGCTGTTAAGGATGTTCCGACCCATACAATGTTTTTTTTTACACAGAACGCAAAAAGTATTGCACTTTAAGGTACGAATTCGTCAAAAATATTAAATACTAGCTGCGGTACCCGGCTCCGCTCGGGTTAGTGTCGGCTAAATTATCTCATGGATAAAAAGTAGCCCACATGACTGGTCCAAAATAGGGTCAAACTGGTCCAGGACAATGTATCCATGTACCAAATTTAATCAAGATCGTTCGAGCCGAAATAGCATGATTTAATGAGAAACATCCAATAATTCCCATTTAGAGCTTCTTTGACGTTTGGTGGCTATTCAAAAAAAAACATTTGCCGCGAGAACCTTTCTGCACTTTCACTGCTACATTGCTTACCTAGTAAGTAACGTGTAACGTAGGTAAGTTTTGCGTGGACTCCAACCCACAGCCAGCCTCAACATCGAAAACAGTAACCCATCTCGAACCTGACTGCTCCCAGAGATGCTATACATTGATAAAATACGCACATAAATCAGGTAAGTGGTTCGCATGTTATAAGACTTTAAGACTCACTACTTACCCTTCTGGTAATGAAGCGTTATATTATGTAATCTATAAGTTTTAGTAGAATCAGGCTAGACGTAGATACAATGCACATCTAAATCGAGTAATTGGTTCTCAAGGATTTTATTCTGTTGGTCGCTCCTCCGGCGATTTAGCGTGATGCCAAGTAGTCCTAAAGTTGCAGGAAATACCAAGCCGTACTTCAGTAAAAGTAAGCGCTGCCGCCGCAAAGCCGAGCCGTGCATAGCATTGCAGTTTGTATGACAGCCCCATCTTAGCGTAAGCGGAACTGAATTCTATTTAGCCAATCCTAATTCCCGGGTAGTTAAATGTACATGTACTAAGTTTTACAAATCGCTAGTGCCTTGAAAATTCGCCAAACGGACACCAAACAGTCACGACGTCTGCCCTCCCCCCGCCGCCGCTCCCCGCCACCGCCCCCGGCTCCTCTCCCCCTAGTGTGAAGTATCGCTACCGGCATCGTTTTCGCAGCCCCGTGAAAGTTCTAAAGCCCATGGGCACATAAATTGTAGCCTATGTGTTATTCTGATGTATAAGCTATATTATTGTAAAGTTTCATTAGAATCCATTCAGTAGTTTTTACGTGAAAGAGTAACAAACATCCATCCATCCATCCATCCATCCATCCATCCATCCATCCATCCATCCATCCATTATTACAAACTTTCCCCTTTATATTATTTATTTTATTTATTAGATATTTATTAGATTAGATAGCCATAGTAGTTGCAGCGAAAACATATTCACAATTTCAGGTTTAATGGTTTCGTTGTAATTGCCGATTAGAAGTTTTACACCGTTAGATGGCGCTGTTAAATCAAAATCGTCTTTAAATAAATTGTAACAAAACCAATAATCCTGAAATTGTGAAATTGTTTTCGCGGCAAGTAATATGACTATATTAAACTTTTATTATTCATTCGTGGCTTAAAGTGCAATACTTTTTGCGTTATGTGTGCAAACAACTTTATATGGGTCGCAGCAGCCTTAAGGCGGCCCATCCCGCTCATCTCCCCATACAAAAGGGGAAAGAAGATCAAGCCCATATTTCTTATCAGAGATCCAAAATGTTGCTCAAAATAGCTATATTTGATCGAACTAGATGTCTGATGACCATTGGCATTGTAGAATTATGTTTGGTTTCTAAGTTATAAGGTCTGAAAGTTCGCATTTTTCGCGCGTTTTATACAATAACTTTGGAGGTGGATTACGCAATGATAAAGTAAAAACATCTTAAAAAGGTTAGTCATCAGACATAGCTTATTTAATCAAGATTTATAATCTATTTGGTTTTTGTTCGATTTTTTACTACAGCGGTCGTGGTTTACTTTTAGCTATAAGTCGTTTTGAAATTAAAATTTTCGTAAATCTTACCAAATCATACACTATGCACATTGTCTTTTTTGTGGACATGTTGCATCTTCCTCATCACGGAGCCTGTCTGATTCTTTGAAATAGAGAAGGTCCCAGAGCGCAACAGCACGGTTTTGTACCGTGCCCGCGAATGAGTTAGGCCCGCCGGGTTGGGCCACCTTAAGCCAACTCCCCATACAAACGGGGAAAGAAGATCACGCCAATATATCTTGTCAAAGATCCCAAATTTTGCTCAAAATAGTTTTATTTGATCGAACTAGATGTCTGATGACCGTTGGCATTGTAAAATTGTGTTTGGTTTCTAAGTTATAAGGTCCGAAAGTTCGCATTTTTCGCGCGTTTTATACAATAACTTTGGAGCTGGATTACGCAATGATAAAGTAAGAACATCTTAAAAAGATTAGTCATCAGACATATTTAATCAAGATTTATAATCTATTTGGTTTTTGTAAGGTAGATTTTTTACTACAGCGATCGTGGTTTACTTTTAGCTATAAGTCGTTTTGTAATTAAAATTTTCGTAAATCTTACCAACTCATACACTATGCACATTGTCTTTTTTGTGGACATGTTGCATCTTCCTCATCACAGAGCCTGTCTTATTCTTGGAAACAGAGAAGGTCCCAGAGCGCAACAGCACGGTTTTGTACGAGGTTTTGTACCGTGCCCGCGAATGAGTTAGTCCCGTCGGGTTGGGCCACCTTAACTATAGAACGTGCCTCTTTGTAAATCTGTAGGGGCTGCTTTGAAGGGGGTGGGACCACCCGTAACTTAGGGAGGCGGTAAATAGGTTCAGATTACACGCACCTGTGGCGGGGAAGCACCCGGAACCGATTGGTTTGAGTTTCCTGTTGGGGAGAAATTATTGTGTCTACCTCTGTGTCACTTCGAAACAGCAGGGTATACCTACCCTAACTGTCTGCCAATCTGACGAAATTTAAAAATGTAAGGAACAATCGAAAATGTAAAATGCAACAACAATAACAGCTCGCTAAGTTAGGCAATAAATTGGGGGGGGGGGGGGGATGAAAAATCGCAAAAAGCTATATCAAGCGAACAAACATTAATGACCAATAGAATTGAAACACAATTGCAGTCCGATGCTCATAGGAACTAGTAACTCGATAGAGGCTCGGATTGAGCTAGCCCCAAATGAATTAGGATTCATTCCCGAAGGAATTTGGTGCCATGCCATGCCACGTTACGCTGCACTGGATGGAAAACACGGACATTGTCCCTTCATCCATAGATAGTTTCCTCCAATCCGGTGGTACCAACCGCAACCTGGGCTGGCCTACCTAGTTAGGGTAGGGAACCTACCGTTTTACATAGGTTCCGAACCATCGAACAGCTCGCATTCGTAATTAAATGCACTTATCCAACTCAGAAAGAGAAAGAAAGTGGTGCATGACCGGTGCGAGAATTTAAATGATTTGAACCTTTAACCTCTAGCATGAGAGGAAGTTATCTAGCCCCTACACCACGAGCTGTAGGTGTGGCACGTCTCCACTTACGCGAGCTGAGGTTGCTGCATCAAATGATGACTTCTAAATATGTACAAGGATTTTATGGGATTCCACGTTACGCAAATTGAACACAAACATCGATGGGTTACAAACGAACAAAGGTCTAATAACTCGTTGACATCCGGTTGTTCGACGTTCTACCACAATAATAGAAGGTAACACGATTCCATGGAGCCCCCTCGAAGTCGGCACGAGGCTGATGCCATTATACGCGCATAGAACTGCAGGGTAATTCTCGAGGCAGAAATATACACCTGGCTTTGTTATTTTCTCATATAAAAGAATGGAAGACCATCGGCCGCATTACCTTTTTTTAGCTCATTAGAAATGCCTTCTCGCTGAACAAAGTTTTTTGGTTATTCTAGCATTTTTGGAGTCATTAGTAATCTTAAGAAATCCCAAAATATTTAGTAATCCTAGGAATATTCAGTAACCTCTTAGGAATACTTGGTAGTCCTTTTAGAATCATAGAAATCTCCAGCAATCTTTGGAAATCTTTTAAAATCTTCGGGAATCTTTGGTAGTCCTTGGGAATCCTTCGGAATCTAGAAATCACAAGCTAATCCTGGTATTTTTTAAATACTGGTAATCTCAGTGTACACTTTTTGCTCAAGCGACTGACCCCTTGGACTGACCCCTCGCCCTGAAGTATTCCTGAACTTTGAGACCCTCCAAATTCGAAGGGACGTAGGGCCTCCCTGTGTTCTATCGTCTTTACCATAGAGAATGCTCGTCGGAGCTGCATGACGCAGTCTCTCCGTCCCCTTTCTACCTTCGCTCACCGCGGAACAGAGAGAAAATGCACGAATTCACAGTCGACATTCCAAAAATAAGAATCCACCGATCCTCTAAATCCTTTATCTATAGGGTCGGTAACAATGGAATGAACTCCCTTTATAGGTTTTTCCCGAAAGTTCAGCCTGGGGTCCTTTAAACATGGTGTGAAGAAACAATTGGCATGGTTTTTGCACCAGAAACATACAAACTTTCATCCCCTATTACGTCGCCTTCAAGCTTAATTTTCGCTACAAAAGGTAGAGCCTATGTCCTTCTCCAAGGTCCACACTATCTCTACCGAAAGTCATCAAAATTGGTTCAGCTGTTAAGGCGTGACAGTTACTTTCGCGTTTAAAATATTAGCATGGATAGTGTAGTATGGATAACTTGCATTAAAAAAATCTCCCGTCCAAGATTGTTTTTGGAAGATGATCTAGTGAAATATTGAACACGTACAACCAATACAACCACTGCTTTATCCATATATTTTTTTTCGAAAATGTGAACAAAAAATGTTGCGTGATGCCAAAAAATTGTAGTTTTTACTCTATAAATTAGAGTTTATAAGACATGAATCACACCTATTTTTTGTCTGGGTCGACATGTTATATTTGGAACTAAACTTATTTTGTTCTTTCTTCGAAAGATTTGTCCGTCCGATTGTTTCCAAATTGATAGATCCAAAACCAAAATCAGGCGGGATATTTTTTCAGAATTTTTTGTTGATATGTTTATAAAAAATCCTTAAAATAGTGATTGGAATAATTTAAATTCTTACTATAATTATCCATGTTAAGTTTACTACCGCCATAATGTTGCATGTATGTATATTCGACGAAATAATAAAGGATCGGTTGAAGGTAAGGATGTACCACAGATTAAGTAAGTAGGATGTACGGTCAAAATATTATGAATATTGCCAATAATAGCAAGGCTGTCTATACGTTAAAAAGTAATCAAGAACGTATAACTATGTGAACCAAAAACTAGCAAATTTAAAGGATCGTTGTATTTCAACACATTTTATTTTTACTTTATGCCCATCTGCAGGTGCATGTCATGTTAGAGATCAACGAAAGGGTAAGGATATGAAAAGGACAGACTAGGGTAGCCCACCGGCACGCGGCGTTTCTATTGAATAGACCCGCATGGCATGAGACATCTCGTTGACGTATGCGTTCGCCATTTGTGCGGAGTGAATTGTGTGAATAAAGTAAAGGGCTGCGTTTGTATGATAAATTAACATCGTAGATGAAAGGTACCTTTACACAGTGTGACTAGTAGCCCAATGGTTCAATTTCTAGGACCTGTAGTTCCTTGGAAAGTGATATGTACTCGTATGTATGTATAATCGAGTGCGATGCAAGGCCACATTAAGGTGGCCCAACCCGCTCAACTCCCCATACAAACGGGGAAAGAAGATCACCCCCATATTTCTTATCAGAGATCCCAAATTTTGCTCAAAAGAGCTTTATTTGATCGAACTAGATGTCTGATCACCGTTGGCATTGTGAAATTGTGTTTGGTTTCTAAGTTAAAAGGTCCGAAAGTTCGAATTTTTCGCGCGTTTTATACAATAAATTTGGTGGTTTATTATGCAATGATAAAGTAAGAAAATCTCAAAAAGATTAGTCATCAGACATAGCTTATTTAATCAAGATTTATAATCTATTTGGTTTTTGTTAGATTTTTGACTACAGCGGTCGTGGGTTACTTTTAGCTATAAGTCGTTTTGAAATCAAAATTTTCGTATATCTTACCAAATCATACACTATGCACATTATCTTGTTTGTGGACATGTTGCATCTTCCTCATCACGGAGCCTGTCTTTTTCTTGAAACAGAGAAGGTCCCAGAGCGCAACAGCACGGTTTTGTACAGTATGATTTGGTAAGATTTACGAAAATTGTATCACATTATTTGGAATAAGCGACGTACGAAAGAAGTACGAAAAAGTATATTTACTGTAGTTCCTTGTTGTGTCCATTATATTTCAAAATCTATTTTCGTCTAACCTTAACATTTATACAAATCCAATGAGAATGTTCTCTTGTTTTAAAATTGATCGAGTCAATGAACAAAGAAAGCCTTTCTAAAAAAAATCTCACAATTCTGCTGACTTCACGAGAGTCTTAACTCATTATGCATAACAATAGAAGACACACTGAAGTAAAATAAGTATCTTATTAATAAATGTTAGCTAACAAAAGCATTTCTTAAAATGCTTCGGAAAATTACGTTTCCCATGCTAAAATAAAGTTTACTAATACTAATAAATTGGAAAACCACTGTTCCAATTTACTTCATATTGGTATTTAATATCAAGCATCAAATTTCTTATATCTGAGCGTGTTGTTACACATGGTGACGAACATTAGTTCAAATGTAAAAATATTTGCAAATATTGTGTTTTTTAACTTTTAAATGTTGACTACTTTGAAGATAAATGAAGATTTTTTTTAAATTGCCTAGATTGTCGGTTTTTTTTATCGAGCGAAGTTTCTGTGGAAGCTAAAATCAGTCATATCATGGATTATAGCGAATCTATGGTGATATCGTGCGGCCTTACCTGATACATTTTAGCTTCTGAGAAATTAACGAATAACAGAGCGTCAACACAGACGTGTCACCTAGCGCAGGAATCAGTGTTGCAGACTACAATAATTTCTAGTAAATTCAAAGTAACGTGTATTGAATTTTCTCACAAGATAACATTGATCGTTTTTAGAGACGGAAGTACCCAAAGGGTGAAAACGGAACCCTATTACTAAGCCTCCGCTGTCCGTCCGTCCGTCCGTCCGTCTGTCACAGGGCTGTATCTCATGAACCGTAATAGGTAGACAGCTGAAATTTTCACATAGTGTGTATTTCTTATGCCGCTATAACAACAAATAGGTAAAATTAAAAAAATATAAAAAATAAAGGGGGCCCCATACAAAAACCGTTTTTTTTTGTCGTAAATCTTGTATGATGGTACGGAACCCTTCGTGTGCGAGTCCGACTCGCACTTGGCAGGTTTTGTTGGCCTAAAATCACACCAGTCTCTTCATTAATTGCATTTTTTTTAAGCTCTGTAATGATTTTTTCTTTGATTAGATGCATGGTGATCAACACACTATTTGCAAAGATTACGAAAATATTGTGCAAACTGAAAATAAGGCAGTTCGTTCGAAGTTCGCCGCACGTGCAGAAGCGAAGCGTTGCACATTCCGTTGAATCAGTCATAATGGATGGACCTTTTTAGGGTTCCGTACCCAAAAGGTGCCAACGGAACCCTATTACTAAGCCTCCGCTGTCCATCCGTCCGTCTGTCAACGTCCGTATGACAACAAATAGGTAAAATTAAAAAATAACAAAACTGTCATACGAAATACGTTTTTTTTTGTATTCAATATTGTACTATGGTACGGAACCCTTCGTGTGCGAGTTCGACTCCCACTTGGCCGGTTTTTTTACCGACAATTACGAGAATTTTTCGTGTCGATCCATATAAAAAGAGAAAGCTATTTCTTACTCCATTTCTAAAGATATTTATTTAAATTATACCGATAACATCATCTAACTACTACGTACTCGTCTTGGTTTTTAGAATTTTATCAACGTTTTTTGAAACATTTTGAATTAAAAAGTATCCAAAATCATACTGCTTTTAACTTAGTCATTTACGAGAAAAAGAAATTATTAAAATATACGAGACTAGCTACTAAAATTGAAAATATATATTCAAGAATGAAATAATTAAATCGGTTCTTAATCGGTTATTTTTAATTTCAAATTCATGTTTTAAATGATGTACAGTAAAGTTTGTTCTCCACTAGGGAATGCAATGCAATGATTGTAAATTCGAGATCCCGCGGGGTTAGAAATATCAATCCCGCGGGATCCCGGAATTTTCGGGATCCCGGCTAGTTTTAATAAAATGTTAAATTCGGATGACTGAAAAAGCTTATAACTGCTTGTTTGTGATAGTGAGGTTAACTAAAATAACATATTACTAGAAAGAAAATAAAAACCTTTATTCTTTAATCTTACCACCTAAATAATTATCAGGTTTTAAGGAAATTAACAATAGGTAAATTAGGTAATCAAAACAATAAGCATATTTCAAGGGAATTAGGAAGTAGTTACCTACGAGTGATTTTGAAAATGACTCCTTAAAAAACAAAGGGTATTAATAGTGTAATCTGCTAAACGGCATCTAATGTCCGTTGCAATGTACCCCGCTGCTACGAATGCCCTCTCCGACTCAACACTGGTTGGCAACAGCAGCGTGGCGAAGCAATTATATGCAAACTGCAAAAATCGCCCCCTTGTTCCTCCACACTCAAATAAAAATACAAATTTAACAAAAAAAATAACCGACTTCAAAGGAAAAGCACTAAAAAGTAAAAAATAATTTTCATTTTTGTAGTTACGATTTCTGTAATTTTTTGAGTCGGCGTCAACCGGGCACCCGCTGCGCCAATCAAGAGAACCTAACCTAACCTAACCTAACCTAACCTAACCTAACCTAACCTTGGCTGACACCGACTCAAAAAATTACAGAAATCGTAACTACAAAAATGAAAATTATTTTTTACTTTTTAGTGCTTTTCCTTTGAAGTCGGTTATTTTTTTGTTAAATTTGTATTTTTATTTGTTTCTTTTTAGTGAATCTGAAGTAAACTTACTAATTTGTACACGTCCTTTCCAATAAAAAAAGAATCACCGAAATCGGTTGGCGTTATATTGAGTTATTCGTCCATTTGTCGCGCACATCTTAATACAAATTTAAGACTTTTATGATTTTCTCATGAATATCATTGTCAGAACTTAACCAAATTAAAATGGGACCACTTGGGAAGCACTAGCTATCATTTAAAAAAATAATCATCAAAATCGGTTCACCCAGGCAAAAGTTATGAGGTAACAAACGTAAAAAAAAAAAAACAAAAAAAAAACATACAGACGAATTGATAACCTCCTCCTTTTTTTGAAGTCGGTTAACAAATCCATTTCTTTTTTTATGGTAGACTCTAATTTGTCTAAGCTCGTGGCCGCCCAATCCCGTCAATCTCGAACGGGATCTCGTCATATGATGCGTCGGGATTGATCCCGAAAAATTACACGAGATCTCGCGAGATCGGGATCCCGCGGGATCGGGATTGCATTCCCTATTCTCCACACTTATTAATGACTAGTATACCACGTTTGTATACCATGCTTAAAATAATTCAAAAAGAAAGTTACACTACAAGTGTACACTACAAGTCAAAACACAATAAGTCAACCGCTGGGTACCGTGAGACCGAATATCGGGGCTCGGGAGCCAGAAATGGCACCCGTGATGATGTTCTTTTCTTTTCAGTTTTATTTAATGCAACCTGACGTAGATGGCTAATACCATACAACTATAGTCATGATATTAGCCCAATACCCCACATTTCCGAAGGATTAGTTGCCATGGCAGGACCTTCCCTTCATGAGCACGGCTACACTGAACTGGATCGAAATTCAGATGGAATTTCATTGCCGATGCAACCATAGTTCCAATGCGGTGGTACCAACCCGGGCGGGTTTAACCCTACCACCTAGTAGGGGAAGGGAACCTAGTAGGGCATCAAGTTTAAAAAACAATGTATTGTGCTGAAGATTATGTAGTCGCAGTTACATTATCATAGTGACCTTAACCCCTTTGTATCGGAAGCGCTTTGTGATTTTTCAACTTATATCAGAAACAGACCTGCTGACCCCTGGCTGGCCAAACATTACTTGTAGGTATGTGACCAGCAAATTGTATTGTGACTTCCCGCTTGCGTAGATAGTTCATAGTGTAAATGTATAGAAGACACGAAAGTCGTACGAAAAAAAATTACTCTCTTGTTCCAAATATGCCTACGAATGATTAACCACGTTTGAACCATACTTTCGCTAACACCCGTTCTTTTATTGAAAAGGTTGTTAATTCTAAATTAAAAATGGCTCCCATCCAAAGGCACCAATGCATACGCATACACACCTTTAAATTTTTCGGGTTGTTCGCCTTTCGGATGCTTTCACAACACCTCGCCCTTTCTTATTTCGTCGGCCGCCGCGGCGGCGGCGCCACGCGGGCCTTGCGGCGCGGAGGCGCGTGGGCAGAATTAGAACGAAGTGGAGACGGCAACGGAGCACCAGTAGGTGCCAGGCGTGGGCGTGGCTAATTAGCCACGTCTTACACTACCACCGGACCGAGGGGCTTTGTCCGCCGACCTAAAGCAGCCGAAATCCACCGCGCGTATACCGCTTCCACAATCATACACTCGCTTTGTCTTCTTGTCGCCGACGACGCGAAGCACGTCTAATGCCTACCATTCTGAATGGTCAGGCCGAGTTCTCACGTAAATTGAAGTTTACGGAACTTCGAAGTTAAGGTGGGCCTTCCCGCTTAACTCCCCATACAAACGGGGAAAGAAGATCACGCCCATATTTCTTGTCAGAGATCCAAAATTTTGCTCAAAATTGCTTTATTTGATCGAACTAGATGTCTGATGATCGTTGGCATTGCACAGTTGTGTTTGGTTTCTAAGTTATAAGGTCCGGAAGTTCGAGTTTTTTGCGCGCGTTTTACTCAACGATAAAATAAAAACATCTTAAAAAGATTAGTCATCAGACATAGCTTGTTTCATCAAGATTGTTAATCAATTTGGTTTTTGTTCGAATTTTGACTACAGCGGTCGTGGTTTTCTTTAAGCTATAAGTCGTTTTGTAATCAAAATTTTCGTAAATCTTGCCAAATCATAGGTACACTATGCGCATTGTCTGCTTTTTGGAAATATTGCATCCTTCTCATTACGGAGCCTGTCTTTTTCGTTGAAACAAAGAAGGTTCCAGAGCGTAATAGCACGGTTTTGTGCCGTGCCCGCGAATGAGTTAGCCCCGCCGGGAAGGGACGGGTAAAAACGTCAAACCCCATAGAAGTTTTTTATACTTATTGTGTTTTTACTACTTCAAGCTGTCAAAATCTAACTCGGGCTTCCGATTCGTAAATAAACGCAGACGGCGTAAACGGCAACGTCAACGTTTCGTTATCAATACATTGGAGTCACGTTCATGGAATGTGAAATGTTTTTTTGTGAAATCTTTATGATTTCTCTAGTTTTCCTCAAAGCACGGTGTCCTGTGCATTTATAGATTGTTAAGTGAACGGGAGTAAAAAACCTGGGCAACAATTCCTTTTTATGGTAAACAAAGGGATCACCCACTGATTCTTTGTCGATAACATTTCTTAACTTTTCCATAATATTTCAAAGAAAAAAATAAAACGTAACTTCAGATCATTATTATGAATCTACATAGCGATTTAGAAATTGTTGTGAGTATAAAAAAGATATTTCAGTAGATTTTGTATGAAACGATTTTGGTCTCATCCGTCAGTTGACTCTGTATGTCTTTACATTCTAAGCCTATGACTCAAATAATCCAGTTTACTCTGAACTGCATAGTCTGTTATGTAAGTTCAGCGGCGTAGTATAGTATAAGTCATTAACACCCGGTGCGGATCCAAAATTTGCCGCTCTCTTATTTTTGCGATTGATTATAAAATAATTGATTCGGTCATCATGGTGTAGCACAAATAATTGGGAAAAATAAATATTTATGTAAATTAAAATCAAAACGATATAAGTAATTGTAAATAATAGTTATTGCAGAACCTTGCATTATCAATTAACCATATAAAAAGGGGAAGGAAATCAGTTTTTTTTCCGCCACCTGTGAAATGCCGCCCCGTGCCGCGTCCATGAAACCTCACACAGGTCTTATATGTTTCAATCGAGGTAATAAACCCTCGCTTCTGTCTGTGATCCATCCCCAGTCTTCCTATCGGCTTTGCTATCGCGCTCGTCAGAAAATAACCGCTCGCTTTTGTTTAGATCCGCCGCGGACACCCACCCACACCTGCCGTCGGTCGTCGCCCACGAGGTCCAACTGCGGTCAGCGCCGTGGATAATTGCAGCGCTTGACGCAAACGTACTATCCAGCATGGGCGGTGTGATTAGCCGCTTGTTCTCTCCAATGAGCACTAATAGTTGTCTGAGAGGTATAGCTGTGAGCCGTGAGGGCAATAAAAATTATTGAATTATAACTAATCATGCGCAACGCGGGCGCAAACCGAGCGATCTTCTTGAGAAGACAATAGTACTACTAAATAATAGGGTAATCTGGGTAGTACAATGAAGAGCACTACAATGCTATAAATAAACGCGAAATTATTTCAATCAACTCGTTTTAAACATCAAAATACCTATGCTTACCTTAGTCGCGATTTATGAAGAGACGTCGAAGTTACTTTTAGACGTTACACGTCACTTTTAGTGAACAGCTCCCTTCCATACTGTCAATAAAACGTGACATTTTTAATCTTACTTTAATTTAACTTTGGTGTCCTTTCGGTTTCGCGTTGTTTCGGTTACTCGGCCCTTGGTGTCCTCATGCCCACAGAATAATAATCAAACTACCTTTGAACGTCGCTGTACTTACGTCGCGTCCTAGCAGTGGAAAGTCGACCAGCCTGCCATTTGATAGGGCTTGAGGTCACTACGTCGCGTGAAAGCGGTTAGAGTTTCCCATGATTTCTAATCGTGGATATGCCAATAGCCCCATCGTGGATAATGAGATCAGCGCCTTTGTTTACCTACTGTGTTTTTCTTCTATCAACAGTGATAATACTTACTATGTATATATTAATGTTACAAGCATAGACCTTGCATGCGGTACATCCTATTTCTACGGTTACAAGAACTTAAAATAATTCATTTACACAAACAAATTTGTTTGTTTCATAAACTGTCTAATAAAGAAATTTGAATTTGAATTTGAATGTATCAATAACTCATATATGTCTAAACAGTGGGAAAAACTCTTGTGACTTTAGACTAAGTGGACGTTGAAAAAAATTCCAGCGGAGTTTCTTGCCAGTTATTCGCTCTGGTTGCTGAACTGGCTAATAATAATAGTAAAATATTTTCATATTTATATTTTCTCATTTTAGACTAGGAGGTCGCGACAAAAATGGTAACGATAACGTAAATGACGGAAACTGGGTTCACGGGATAAAGTACAACCCTCTGAAGCTAAATATGTCAGTCTGCCTGTTCCAAGTGGTTGCGTTACGTAGATAAGGCGCCTGAAAAAGGAGTTATGGTGACAAAAAATACATATGATAAGGTGAATGGATGCAAATGACGAAGCATGAAAGTATTTAATACATACTTGCTTAGCAATACAAAAACTGAACAAATTTTTGGTTGCATTTAGTAGTTATAGGCGATTTAGGTTACAGATATAACTTTAGGTATATTTAAGTATTTAATTAAGTAACCGTCTGGTTGTATAATTAATAGGTATCAATGTTTCCAGATAATCAGTATATTCATCAGCAGGTACATACCAGCATCTATTGTATATAGCCAATCAAGAAAATTTAGCATCATTTAGCATCAGAGGGTTGGTCTCTAACATGTGAACCCAGTATACTGGTAGAGAATGCCATTTGGTATTAAGTGTTCCTTTTTGCCATTGTTTTATTTAAAACTAGCAAATAAATGATATTTTCATTTAATTTTTCATTTCAGTTTCAGCCATTTAAACTTTTGTCCATTGGCCAAGGGACAATTTTTGTGAGATTTTAATCAATTCACTTGAGAAAGCTTCATTCTGTGTCCGTATTTTTTTTGTAAATGTCTGTATTTTTCATTAAAAAAAAAACAAAAGGACGTAAAAAAACACTACAGTTTTCCAATATTTACCAATCTAAAAAATTTTTTTAAAAACACAGACGTAGATTTCGACAATATATTTTAGAATCCAAAATTTCAAACCCTAGTAAAACATTAAGAGCATGTAAACAGTTATCGTTTGTAATATGGGGAATTGATAGGGTCGCAGTAAAATGGTCCGTATCATTTCGATTTTGATATTGATATTAATAATAAATAAGTAAAAATAAATAAATGACCGGGGAGCGACCCGCCCGGTTACGAAATTTATAACTGACGCCACAGAATAACGCAATCCGTTCTGTATCCCATAGTGCACGCTGCTGAAGTATGGGATGACAGTTCGGATTTCAGTATTCTTTGACGGGACCAAGAGAAATTCATTCGCCGGTTTGCGGTTCTCAGTCTGCGGTTTGAATATGATTTACTCGTTCTTTTTCATCTAAGCCCGTGATTAACAAAACAGATACATACGATCGCTACCAAACATCACGGGATCACCCGCTGGGCGAATCTGAAGATGGCCTTTTATCAAAATCGGTCCCGCCGTTTTGGAGTCCATAACATACATACACACATCGAGTTTTATAAATTTAGATGATTGTACATAATGTAATCATTACTTCTTTTGTTTCAGACCTGACTCGGAACTCATCCAGCATGGCGCGAACGCTCCTGCTCCTGGCGCTATTAGCACCTGTACTGGCAGGTAACTACATTTCCTTTACATTACCTACCAATGATTCTGTGTTCTATCAGCTCTACCATGTAGATTGCTCGTCGGAGCTGCATATCGCCGTCCCTCCGTCCCTTTTCTACGCGGAACAGGCAGGGAATGCACCCATTCACGGTCTGCATTTCATAAATAACAACCAACCAATACTCTGGATCCTTTATCTATAGCGTCGGTAAACTATGAAATAAAGTGATATGTGGGAAATAAGTACTTATTTCATTGTATTGTATTATAATATACATAACGTTACGAATCCGAGCCTAAGTAAATTACCTACATTGTCATGACACATGACAATGTAGGTAATTTTCCCCAACAAGGCTAAACCCGCCTAATATGGTCGAAACGGCAATAAAACATTGTCCGTGTTTTCCATGCAGCTCAATGTAGCCGTGCTCATAAGAGAACGGTTCTGGCTTGACACCTCATTTCTTCGGAAATGCGGAGTTGGGTTGGGCTAATAGCATGACGGTGGGTGCAGAAAAACTATTTTGATGAATGTAAAAACATGTTTTCTTTGTAAAATCTTTATATTAAACTGACTTTCTCTGAGATGCAAAACGATAAATCCGTGTTTCACCCACGTCCTGGCTAGCATTTTTTTTTGTTTAAAAATAGGCTTTTAAAAAGTATTAATTTTTTTTTAAATTTTAAACCTAAAGGCGCAAAATATCTCGATTACACTTTAAATAAAGCCACAGGTACGTATTCTGTGCCACAAGCATTGAAGTTTTTTTATTTTATACTTTTCAAAAGTTTGTTGAAAAGGTTTTCAACGATTTTTTTATGCCCTTGATTTAACTTTGACATGTCCCTGAACTTTGTTTCTTAGTTTTATGTGATCAATTGTAGTTACATTAATCGGGAAAACCCATTTAGACATACTGTAATAGTAACTCTTCAAACGCTTCTCGCCAAAGGCGCAAAGCTTGTTAGGATTTAATAGCTTTTCGATAGCTATCAATTTCAAAATTGATTGCCTATTAAAACTCGCCTAGGCTCGGTTGTGCTTTTCATCCGAAGCCGCCGCCACCAGCTAACAACAAGTTCGGCTCGCTATTAGGACCTTGAGGCATTCCGTGCGATGCGCTGACCTTGCGGGTGTACCATCTTGCTATTTTTGTTCGGTGAAATGGCGCGGTGTTAAGCCGTTTTCTCACTCAAGTAGAGGTCAGATAACAATTCTTCGACATAGCCTTCTTTGTGATGCACACGTTAACACTGGAAGATCTTTACAGATTGTAAAGTTCCCACCCCACCTCTTCGTTTCTCTTCATAATTCAGACTATGTTTCATTTAAAGTAAACAATAGATTTTTCAAATAAACAATAACATGCACACTCAGATGCTGATAGAATGTAATTCGGTGAAGGGCATAGCTTCTTATTCAATGTCTGTACTACGAGTAGAATATGATAAACACCTTCTTTCATAAATTAGTCCTTCGAGCCGGTTTTAGTTTAGAATTTTGAAAGTAAAATATGTCCTTCGAGCCGGATTTCATTCGTCTTCTGTCGTGTTCAAGGATAATTCATTATATTATGGTAGTCCTTCAAAAATAAATAAAACCGTTTAAAAAGTCCTCTTCGGGCGTTCAAAACGCTGTAAAAACCAAACTGAGAACCGGAATGTGAATTGTTTTGGTAGATCTATTTTTTACCCGACTGCGAAAGAAGGAGGGTTATGTTTTTCGAGTGTATGTATGTATGTATGTATATTTCTTTGGCACGCCCTGCAGCCTAAACGGCTTGATGGATTTGAGCTTGAGAAGTGTCGTTAGATTCGTCTTAATTGTGAGAGTGACACTGGGTATATCAAAGTTATGAAAAAAAATCATGGCCGATTATTGGCGCCAAAATATATGTTTTCGAATATATTTTTTCTTAAAACCTATCGAGTGGGGTATCAATTACAAAAAGGTATACAACTTATATGTTTAAATTTAATTTGGAATTATAAATTCCAAAAAACATCAAAATATTCAACGTTAAAAATTAATTCAAATGTTTTTTGTTTACGCAAGCGCACTTGTCACAGCAACTCAGGTCTTGTACCCATGTTTTCACTACCTACAGCTACCTGGAATCCGATAGTTTAGTTTCGGTTAAATTGCATATTTATATTGTGTGACCCGCATAGACCGACATCACAGTCATCGCTTTACTATCAGCGCAATGCAGCTGCATAGCTCCTATATGTATACTTCCCGTGACAATGGGTGTCACGCTGGGAAAGGTTCGCTTGTTTCATAACAGGACGACCCTACCGTGCCGATATACTGTGGTACCCAAAGGAAGTATCAATCTGATAATATCTAAAAGCTTTACCAATGTACATCATCCATGAATATGTCGTCAGCCCCCTGATGAGTACTTCTGTTACATGGGATACATAAGATATGATCGTCATCATAATATCGCTGATCTTTACCCGTGCGTCGTTGGGAGCAGTGGGAAGGAAATGCAGGGGCTTTGCCAAAGTTGGGTTCCTTTTGGAAACAAGCCCGGAACCTATCACATATTATTAACACGTTATATTATTCAAAATAATAAACCAGGAGTTGATGGGCAGATTTAACCCTGAACGTTAAATTTTGATGCGCTTCGGGGCAAGAAAAAAATTTAACGTAGGTATTCGCCTTTAATTCTTAGTTGGGATGTAGCAGTTCATAAGCTCCGAGGTACCACATGCGATCGGGCGGTTGTGGACCTCGGGCCCACATATATTTGCAAACGATCAAGCCCGGTCTCACTATGGTCGAAGTGGCAATGAAAATTTTTTCCGAGCTTTCCACCCATGGTATACAGTAGCCGTGCTTCTGTATAAAGGAAGGTCCTGGCATGGCACCTAATTCCTTTCGGAATTTGGTGAATTAGGCTTATATCATCACGGTAGGTGTGTTTTTTTAGCCATCCATGTCAGGTTCCATAATAAAACCTAACCTTTCTTTCGTTGGAATTTATTAACGTGCATATATTTGAATGATTAATTCATGCTCTACAAAAACTAAAAATAAATAAAATAAAACAAATTATTTAAGAATTTAAAAAACCCGACAGCGTAAAAACATTTAACTTAAAATTTACTTAATGGAACTGAAAAGAGAGAAACAAGTTGAAAGATTAAATATTTTTTGTGTTTGAATGATCATGGTTGACAGTGTTCACAAACGCAGTCGGAGGCATTTATATTATGTTATCAAATCCGTTAATGGTGTGCCTATGCAAATTTCCTGATGATAGGTTGAGTTTGCGAAACATAGAAACTAGCTGTCGTATTTATTATATGAAAGTTAGAAGATTATAACTTCTTTATAAGTATATTTTCGCTCTACCCATATCAATAAGAAAATCGCTTGTCATTAAAATGAAACGTATTCTGAATATTAGGAATCAAATACATTAACTATGATTTATATTTTGTTATCAAATCCATTGAGAGTGTACCTATGCAAATTTCATTATGATTGGTGAGAACGAAAACGAGAAAAAACAACCTCACTTTAGATATAAAATATGAAAGTTAGGATATTGGAACTTCCCCCACCACGTATTTTCTTGCTCCACCGATATAATCCATAAGATCGCTAGTCATTCATGATGGAACGTACTGTGGATATTTGATGCCTCCGACTGCGTTTGTGAACACTGTCAACCATGATCATTCAAACACAAAAAATATTTAATCTTTCAACTTGTTTCTCTCTTTTCAGTTCCTTTAAGTAAATTTTAAGATAAATGTTTTTACGCTGTCGGGTTTTTTATATTTTTATTTTACCCTGTACATCTCATTGCGTGGTACGGCCTGTGGTACGGTACTCTATATTCTGGCCTACGTGACACGAAGCCCGTCTCCGTAGTTATCAAACGAAATCTTATGTCAGCTGACGCACTTACCGCAATCAAAATGTCGACAGTCAATAGTAAACATCGCCACGGTGGCGGATGATACTCGCTTTGTATGCGAACTGCGTCGGAAAACACGCTTGTGGTATGCACATCATTGATGGCATGCAAAGCGAGAACTAAAATTGGTTGCAAAATCTGGTGGAAAGCTGTCGAGGGATATTGTTTTACTTTGATGACCAGTGTAAAATAAAGTCGTAGAGGTTTGACCCGGACCGCGGACTCGTTTGTGGTCTCTTGTGTTGAAGACTGCGGCTACAAATTCTTCCCAGGGTATACCTACTTACAGGCTTAATTTTCATTAAGATTCCGGTTCACTCCATGGTTCGGAACCCATGTAAGACTGCAGGTCTACGGGATGATAAGATGGTCGATACGGCATTGACAAATAGTCCGTGTTTTCCATTCAGTTCAATGTAGCCGTGCTCATACAGGCAAGGTCCTTGGCATGGCATCTAATTCCTATGGGAATGCGGTGACCTGTTTGCTATCCTTCCCAGTTTCATGTTCTAATAACTTCCACCCACGTCTAATTTTGTTGATAGGTACATGTTCGGACTGATCCAAACTGGATAGACCGCGAATATGGCGTCATCAAACGATCAATTTTGCCGATCGCTAATTTTATATCTTAATCATCGACAGCGCCGCAGGGCTCTAAACTGGTTGGTTGTATACCGCATCTTCGATATCTTGAAACCTTTCTTGTCCCGGTTGCAGTGGAATATGCACGAACGCATACACGCCAAGATCGGAAGTATACGTCCCACGCGTAGGTTTTTATGCCGCGTCCGAGATGCGTGAATCACTCCAAGCCGTTTATAGAGCGAACTTCTTGAACAAAAGAAACTGGCGTCGCCTGTTGGTGTCCAGTTTAGGATGCAAGATGGCTGCAAGGCCACATGCTCGCCGTAGAAGTGCATATCGTCTTTTATGGTGGAGTCATTGATTGTTTCCACTGGTTTTCTTGGTTATTTTAGCTAGCTGTCGATGCCTGTGAATGGAAGATACACGTCCGATTGAAGACGTCAGAAGACGTTATGCTCTACATGACGGCACTATGGCTGAGATAAATAGTCGCAACTGGAACTAACACTAACCGAAGTAATACTACCTAGTGTCAAAAGTGACATTTTGTTCATACAAATTATGTTGTGTAACGTAAGAAAGTACCTACCACTTTTCGTTAGTCTTAGTTTTAGTTACGACTATTTATCTCAAACCTTATTTATTATACTTTATTATGCCGCGCACACACAATCAATCAATGGCTATTTGTCATAATAAACATGTGGCAAATAATTATATCGTCACAATCATTGATCATCACTTACTTTGTGAAATCGAACGTCATTCGTGCCTGTCTGTACGCTTTCAAATTGAGGACAGCTTACCCGATTTTCATGCGGTTTATTGATTCATCCCATCAATATAGCTCCTTATACCACGCTAAATTCGGTGAAGGGTTATGAGGGAAATCGGGGTAAAGACGCCTGTATTTTAATGCGGGCGAATTCGCGGACATTTGGTGTCGGTTGGTCTCGAGACGAATATTTAACTTTTTGAAAAACGTCTTACAATTTTGACAGTTTATTCTTTTTTCCACCCAGTTCAATTTAGTTAAAATCTTTGAATTTAATGGGCGTGCTCATAACCTAATTCATTCGGAAATGCGGTTTATATTTCTAGGAACTTTAAACCCGATTACTGTCTCCGGAGCCAGTAACGACACCCGTGATGATTATTTCATTTAAATATTTTGCATGCGCGAACGTTGAGAATCACAAATAATGGTGATTTTTCAACGATACGACAAGACATCTTTACCTGTCTTTTTATTCTTGCTCATAGAAACAGTTGCTTTTGTCAATAAAATGGATTATTGCAAACGAAAATTCTTAGAAGAGTGAAGGAAAATGACAAGAGCGTGTTAAGAATATTTTGATGTACATCATTCATCGGATTTTATAACTTAAGGCTGTTCCGACCCATATAAAGTTGTTTGCACACATAACGCAAAAAGTATTCCACTTTAAGCCACGAATTAATAATAAAAGTTTAATATAGTCATATTACTTGCAGCGAAAACAATTTCACAATTTCAGGATTATTGGTTTTGTTACAATTTATTTAAATACGATTTTTATTTAACAGCGCCATCTAACGGTGTAAAACTTCTAATCGGCAATTACAACGAAACCATTAAACCTGAAATTGTGAATACGTTTTCGCTGCAACTGCTATGGCTACATTTAATATTTTTGATGAATTCGTGCCTTAAAGTGTAATAATTTTTGCGTTCTGTGTAAAAAAAACATTGTATGGGTCGGAACATCCTTAAGAAAATTGTAGGGCCCAACCAACTATTGTCGGTACATAATATTGTTAAGGTTGAAATGAGTAAAGTTAAACCGCTATATCCAGAATCCAGTCCATTAGAGCCCAACTAGGTAGGCGTATCTAATAATCTGTTTAGAAGGCATCTGCTAAGTTTGAACAGTCAGGTTCAACCAACTTACACGTTAAAATCTACATCTCATTCAACACGACTTACACCATCTTATCTTCACGCATTGAAATTACGTAAGCGTTGGATAGTAGTTCTTATTTCATTGCTCACAGAGTCGCAGGAAGCCCTGGGAATGTGGTTCATGAGGTGCATGTATGCGTAGGCGGATGCATGTGCCTGATGGGCCGTGGCTTGGCTACCATGCGAGCGAGCAACGATGTGGCGGGGCACACATAGCCGCAGTGTGATTTTAATGATCCTGTATTTAATTCTATGATGTATCACTCTAAAGTTAAAATTCATAGAGATTGCTTGTACATTAGGAAAAATACCAAAGTGAACTTAGACAAACGTCAAAATTCAAAATTTGGTTCAGTCAAGTACAAGTAATGCCTATGAATTTACGCATAAAAAAATAAATTTATCGAAAAATAACAATGAGGGTATGGCACGGGTAGTCTGCGCATATCGTATGCCAATGTGTCTGTGCCATCATATAGCCCATCCCGTCATTTTTAATTATCGTAACCAACTGTAATTTTTATTTTTAAAGTTCTATTACTCGTGGTCGATTGAAGGATTAATCCACGCAAACCATTAAATACAAAAGGTAATCCAATTTGAGTTATTTCTAATTTAAAATCATGCTTTCGCTAGAGAAATGAATAGCTACGTAATATAATAGACATCTACTTATAAACAAAGCCTGATTTTTTTTCAAGTGAACCGTTAGGACTTTGTGTTCTAAAGATTTTTATTCTCTGAAAATTTGAAGATTTCCGTAAAATTAAGATCGCTTGAAGGCAATAGTTAGGTGGAGACACCGTCCGTAGAGAAGAGTACCTCAGTAGCTTCTCCCCTCCAACGAATACACTAGTGGTGAAAGGAAAACTGGGAGTAGGAAGCACGGGGAAGGGGTAGGTACATGCGTAGCATTGGCTGGGTGATGGCAGGGGAGAGGTAGAATCACTGGTGATTCTGGTAACGCTGCTTTTGCTTGTTTTTTTTTTTCATTTAAGATGATACCCAGATCCTTACTATTCTCAATGATTATCTTTTAGTCAGTAAATAAATTATAAAAACTATCTCTATCTAAAAATTATGAGCAAAGAAGTTTCACTACCACGCGTGGGCAATTTTTTTTTAAATAAATGCTACGCCATCGTCTTACACCAACATTGCTCATCGCTTTGCACAACGCTCGCACCGTGGCCACTACTTTACCATGACGCGTCGAGTGGCGTCGTCGTCGGCGGGAGGAGGGCCGGCTACCTGCGCTCGCGCCGCTTCGCGCCGGTCGGCGGCATCCGGATATTTGTCAAATATTTCGGGTACAAATACACCAAAGTTATCGTCACGCTCGCCTTACGTTTTTATTGGCCGTTACGGGACGTTCGCGGCGTCGCGGCGTATTGTCGGGGTGATGTTGGGTCCCCGAATTTGTCCCATACGCTTGTAAAAAAATGGTTTATTGGAGTAAAGATTTTCCTGTTTCTGTCAGCAGGTTTTGTTAAGTGGCCTGAATTATGAAGCCATTTGCTTACTGTATTCACTTTTCATATCTATATAATACTGTCGGGAAGGAACGGGACTCGTGAGTTTTGATATTTTGAAGAAATCATTTCTTTGGCCATGGGCCAAGGCACTATTTTGCACGTCGACTGCGTTAAACTAACATAATTGTCTTCAAGGCCCTAACGGTCCCCTACCCCTAAAACGTGTCAGATTTTAATCAACATTTTTTAATCACTTGAGAAAGCTTGATCCTTATGTTTGTGATGTCCGTATGTTTTTATTTTTATGTAAATATCGGTATTATCCACTAAAAAAAATCTAAAATTACATAAGATTAAAAATACCACTTTTCCAATGTTTAGAAGCAAATATTTTGAAATGTTATGTTTAAATAAAAAAAGATACATGCAGACGCAGGTCTTTTAGAATACAACATTTCAAAAACGTAAAACATTTAGAGCATGTAAACAGTTATCGCCGTAAGATGAGGAATTGATAGGGTAACAAACAAATGTCTTTAGCAACAACCGTCTTAAACTCACCCATAGGTTGTGGTAAGATCGTCCTTTGTAAATATTAGTTTAAAGGGACACAGTAAACATCTTATCTATCTATTTTTTAAGTAACTTGTCAGGGGAGGCTAATATCTACCACACCTACCTACCTTCAGATGTATATTAGTCAAACACACCTCATGGGACATTTATTTTTACGGCTGCTTAAACCATCATCAAGGTACACTGGAAATTACTAGCAAAGGCGGGACTAGCCTCTCCTAAGCAAGGAATGGGACCTTAATCTGACATCCTTAAGGTGGCCCAACCCGGCGGGCCTAACTCATTCGCGGGCACGGTAAAAAACCGTGCTGTTGCGCTCTGGGACCTTCTCTGTTTCAAAGAATAAGACAGGCTCCGTGATGAGGAAGATACAACATGTCCACAGAAAAGACAATGTGCATAGAGTATGATTTGGTAACATTTACGAAAATTTTAATTTCAAAACAACTTATAGCTAAAAGTAAACCACGACCGCTGTAGTAAAAAATCGAACAACAAGCAAATAGATTATAAATCTTGATTAAATAAGCTATGTCTGATGACTAATCTTTTTAAGATGTTCTTACTTTATCATTGCGTAATCCACCTTCAAAGTTACTGTATAAAACGCGCGAAAAATGCGAAATTTCGGACCTTATAACTTCGAAACCAAACACAATTTTACAATGCCAATGGTCATCAGACATCTAGTTCGATCAAATAAAGCTATTTTAAGCAAAATTTTGGATCTCTGACAAGAAATATGGGCGTGATCTTCTTTCCCCTTTTGTATGGGGAGATGAGCGGGATGGGCCACCTTAATATGACATCACGGAAAGAAATGCAGTGGGACCACTTGTATTATTTTAAGTGCCGGGATCTACACAGTGCACATGATATGACTTTCCTCATATAGTAAAGGGGGTATCTACCCCTTTACTATATGAGAAAAGTTTTAGCCTTCTTCAGCTTTTGAGTTTTGATCCTTGAGTTTTAGTCTGCGTCTGCGACTAAAGGACGTCACAGACGGAACATATCTGTCGATATCGCTCTTTATAGAAATCAATGACTACCACATACGGCGCAGAAATTATATTTTTGATCTGTGAGCATCTGCAGATACAGACCGATATCGACAGACGCCGCCGACAGATGCGAAGACTATCTGCGGGAAAATACGGGTTGGAACATTTGAGCGCTCGGGGCGTGCCACGGGGTTGTCTTGCGGTAAGAGGGCTAGGTTTGCAGGTGACTCGGTACGGCGACACTGCGCGTGCTGTGTGATGTGTCTATTCGTTCGTTTATATTTGAGCGTAGTTATCGTGCACTGCACACTGCTGTCACGTAATTCATTATGGAGCGTCTAATTGAAAATATGCAGAAACGCCCTTTTTTATGAAACACGGACATCGAGGAATATAAACATACACGTTCTTCGGTGGAAATGATTTCAAGCCCGTTTGTGTTTTTCTTTTAATAGCATCCTTAATCAAATCGTGAATCGCCATGAATTTGGCTCTTTGCTGTCGAAAAATGGTACTTTACAAAAATACTTGTTAATTGTAAAGGTAGAATTTAACTCGCTCCTTTCTTAACTTAAGGTGGCCCAACCCGGCGGGCCTAACTCATTCGCGGGCACGGTACAAAACCATGCTGTTGCGCTCTGGGACCTTCTCTGTTTCAAAGAATAAGACAGGCTCCGTGATAAGGAAGATGCAACATGTCCAAAAAAGGACAATGTGCATAGTGTATGATTTGGTAAGATTTACAAAAAATTTAATTTTAAAACGACTTATAGCTAAAAGTAAACCACGACCGCTGTAGTAAAAAATCGAACAAAAACCAAATAGATTATAAATCTTGATTAAATAAGCTATGTCTGATGACTAATCTTTTTAAGATATTCTTGCTTTATCATTGCGTAATCCACCTCCAAAGTTATTGTATAAAACGCGAGAAAAATGCGAACTTTCAGACCTTATAACTTAGAAACCAAACACAATTTTACAATGCCAATGGTCATCAGACATCTAGTTCGATCAAATAAAGCTATTTTGAGCAAAATTTTGGATCTCCGACAAGAAATATGGGCGTGATCTTCTTTCCCCTTTAGTATGGGGAGATGAGCGGGATGGGCCACCTTAATATGCGGTTTTACCCAAATTCTTCGGCTTTTAGGCAACATGTAAATCAAACTCAAAATCGAAGTATTCTTCTGACGAACTGTCTATTAAATCTAATAATAATCTACGCGCTACACTCTGTATAAGAACTTTACGTGCGACCCGCAGATAGGAATGCGTTGACTTTCAAATATTATCGTATATGTCCCGTGTGTGATAACCACAGATGCTATAGTTTTTATGCGCAGATGCTCGCAGATAAAATCTTATAGTATCTGTCCCGTCTGTGACAACCTCAGACGGGATCACATCGCTGTTTCGATACCCCACTTGCGATCCCCTTTGACGCCCACCGCTTTCTTTCTCATCGGGACAATATATTAACGAAGTAGATGCAAACTCTGTATAGCACGAATGCTTCTGGCAAAGGAATCCATCGCGAGGGAGCAATTTTTAGGTTTGTCCTGAACTCCCACTCCACCTTTCCATTTATTCTGAGCTCAAGTCCTCACTGCAGAAACGTCCACTTGCAGAGATCGACATGGAGTTCACGCGGTGGCCGGAGTCGGTGTCGGCGCCCCTCGGCGACGAGGTCGCGTTCGAGTGCGCGGTGCGCGTGCCCGCCGAGGAGCGGCTCGCGTGGCGGCGGCGCGCGCACGCCCGCGCACCCTGGACCTACGTCGAGCGCGCCGACACCGCGGGCGCGATGCGCGTGTCGCCGCACCGCGCCGACGCGACCAAGCTCACCGTGCGTCTGCGCGACCACTCCCTCGCCGGCCAGTACCAGTGCGTCGTCTGGTACGGCGCCATCGTGCTCGCCTCCGTGCCGGCCGACCTCACGGTCGCCGAGCTCCGCATCCCCGAGACGGGCGGCCGCGACGCGGCGATAACGGCGCCCGCCGGCAACCCGCTCGTCCTGCACTGCCCGCCGGTCGAGTCGACTCCCCCGGCGGTGTTCTCGTGGTGGCGGCTCGGCGGAGACGGCTCGAAGCGGCCGCTTGCGGCGCCGCACGGCGTGCTCGTGATCGCTAACGCGAGCGTCGGCGACAGCGGCGCGTACGGCTGCACAGCCACCAACGAGATTAGCGGCGAGGCGAAGGATCTGCCGGCCCGCATTATGTTGACGGTTCAGCGGGAGGCGGTCCCCCTTTCAACCAGGTGAGCACTATTTTTACGTACACGAGTCTTAAAAATGCCCCATTCAAAGAGGTCACTTGCTAAAACGTATAACGCGCGTGTACCTAACATATATGAGGATTTGAACGAAGCAATAAAAGGTGCGAGGATAGACCCGAGCACGCAGATCTGTCACTGGAACCTGACTGCTCGCTTGTCGCTACAGGTGCTTAGAGGGTCCAAGAGAGGGAGATAATTTATCTGCAGAGTTTACTTCCCTTCGCCGTTCCTTATATAGCGCCGATATCCACTGAACTCCCGAGCTGGGAGTGCGTACGGTCCTCACTGAACGTTCAGTGAGGACCATAGCCTCAGAAGGTCTTCGATATGTCTTGCCGGCTCCGCATATAGCTCTGGTAATTAATGTTAATGTCGAGTGGAAGATGCACGTGGACGATGCACGTGGACGTGTCCAATACCTGTTTTCGAGATAAGTACTGTAGCTGTAATGCTCGCAGCTGCAAATGTTTCGTAAGAAGGGTCTCTGAGCTGACGGCTGTCCCGCGCGCTCGCGCGCACCCGCGACACGCTGCGGTTTTGGTGCGGCCCGATGGCTGGCCGGCGCCGCGGGTTACCTGGTCGCGCTTCGGCGACAGCACCGACCACGCAGAGCTGTCACTGGAGCCCTGACTGCTGCCATGTCGCCACAGGTTCCTTGAGGGTCCCGAGTTGGTGGGCCAGTTCCGCGGCGGCGCGCTGGAAGCGCGGGTGCACGCGGGTGACACGCTGCGGCTTTGGTGCGGCGCGGTCGGCTGGCCGGCGCCGCGGGTCACCTGGACGCGCTTTGGCGACAGCACCGAGCTGCCCGCGCGCGCCAAGATCGACCCGACCACGCAGAGTCTCACCATCACTTCGTTGAAGGCCGAGGATGAGGTAATTGTTTACCACGACTTGTAAGTATGTAGATTTTGGTCTGGTAGTTACTTTGCCTCTCGATATAAGAAAAAAGAGCCTCTTTGGCACGGTTTTACATAATGCTCGATTGCCTGATGCTTCTTCAAACATCATGCATTTTGTTCCTGACACCTAAACCACCTCTCCTCTCACGGTTTACATTGCGACCGATAAGATTAGATGTTTCGTAATATCCTTGCTCCTCGGCGTCTCTTCGTGAACACCACGTCCACCTCAGGTCCGATTCGAACCGACACACTTGCAGGGTGGCTACGAGTGCTCAGCGGGCGGCCTGCGTCGGTCGTGGCGCGTGGTGGCGCTGTCGGCGGCGCGGTGGCGCGGACGAGCGAGTGCGGCGCGCGCCACCGAGGGGGGAGCCGCGCACGTGCGCTGCCCCACGCCGCTCGGGCAGCCGCCGCCGCTCATCACGTGGCTGCTCAACGCCGAGCCGCTCACGCCCACCGACAACGTCAACATTCAAGGTACAGTAGAAGCCCGATTATTCGGACTAATTGGGACCAGGGCTAGTCCGTATAATCGAAAATCCGTATAATCCATCTTGCTGTAAAATAAAAGTAGGTAAGTGTGTATAAGTATGTACTTGTATGTGCATGCGTAGTGTTAAACAACAGGTTTATTGAAGAAAGAGAGTGATGTGATACATTGTATGTCATGCATATAGTCTGAAAATATATTTCAATTGACTTCTGAAGTAAACAGTTGGATTTTTCATTGCAGCTAAATCTCAGATCCGTTTAAGTTATAACATAGTTGTAGGAGCTGTATATGGTCCAATTTCTGCCTGTTTAGAGAAGCGCACATATTCTGGCAGACATTGTTGGGTCAGGTTGTCTCGCGCGGGTCGGTGTCGGCCGCGCAAGCCCTCACCTTTGTCCGTCGCGCTCTCACGTATATTTGCATGCTTGCTGTGCACGCAAATTCGACGTTCATTATAAAATGCGAGTTCGACTAACCGAATGTCAGGATAACCGGTGTCCGGTTAATCGGCGTTCTACTGCACTGCCACCAGCAAGTAAATAGAACCTCAAGCCGACACAGATGCAGAGTGGCTATGAGTGCTCGGCAACACACGTTTCCTGAAAACAGGTCTTCTTTTCTCATCTTGCAAGTTAATTGGAGAGAATCAGTTAACTTACTAGTTTCCTGAATTCTGTCAGGAAAGATTTAACAAATTACTTTTCGCAAATTTTTTTTATGCAACCTGACATGGATGGCTAATACCACACAACTACCGTTATGATATTAGCACAATACACCACATTCCCGAAGGAAATAGGTGCCATGCCAGGACCTTCCCTTTATGAGCACGGCTACATTGGACTGGATGGAAAACACGGTAAATTTTTAATTGCCGCTTCAACCATCTTTTCATCCCATACAATGGTACCAACCCGGGCGAGCTTACACCGTACCACCTAGTAGGGGAAGGGGACCTTCAGGTTCCGGTGCATGCGAGGATTTGAATCCAGACCTCTGGTACGCTAGGCAAGTCCCCGCGCCACTAGGCTACGGGCCGCTCTGCATGTTATAATTATCTATGTGTGTATGTTCGCTGAACCCTGAACGGCTGGATCGATTTGGATGAAATGTTCTGTGCGTGTTTGAGTTACACCCTGGATGGCTTAAGAATTAAGAATCCAACCCTGTGTAAGACAATTACATGGAATCGTTTATTGGTTTGAGTTGATGGTATGCGTCCATATTGTTATAGATCAGATGGTACTGTTATATTAAACCTTATTGTAGCTTCTGCTCTCAGCAAGAACTTCGCCAGTATGTTTGGATAAGTGTCAATACATTCCTTGTATATTTTGGCAATGTATAGCATTCCTATTGAAGGATGGGTATTAACCTGCCTTTGTAAAGCGTGGCTCCGTGTGATATCAGCGTTAGAGTTCGAATTGGTCCCCAATGCCCACATGGGTTTGAGTATAAACTTTTGAATTAGCAGCTATCAGTGTCGAGCTTGTCGTCTGACTTCGCTGATGGGTGATTGTCCACTCGGCAGGCCAGGAGCTGTTCATTCAACGCGTGGAGAAGCGCCACGCCGGCATCGTCCAGTGCTTCGTGTCCAACGAGCTGGGTTCCGCGTACGAGGCCGCCCTCCTCACCGTCGTGCCGGTGCAGATTACCGGACAGGTACACTCGTGCAATTTAATTTCGTTATAGCCTTAATCCATTTTTCTTTCAGACTTTTCCTATTTATTAGGATCAAACAGTATTTCAGAAAACAATGTACGTACAACAATGATTAACACTTAAATTTACATTAGCAAAGATTCCGTTAAAAGAATACAACGAAGAATGTGTAATAGTAGAAGAAAAAATATGGCATCACAACTAAATATAAAAACAAAGACGACCAACCAACCAACAAGACAAAACTAAAAACTAAAATCAGCCTTAATGTAAGAACAAAAGTGGAACAAAACAAATAAAAAAAAATCATTAAAAACTTGAATGTCCTCCATATATTATCAACCTAACATTATTGTGTTGCGTTGATTTCTGGTTTCACGACACAAAAGTAAGCAACCATACGCTATTCGAAAATGTACGACATTATAGGTTGACTGAAAGAAGTCATTCAACAATAAGTCTAAGTTTGTAAGGGTCTGTAAATTTTTGTTATGTACTGACTTCAATTCGCAATCAAGAATATTTTCATTCATTTAAATTATGGATATATGAGGCTATTAATGTTCTGTGACCAAAACCCGCATCGCATAGATGCATCAAATACCTTTTTGCTAGTTTTAATAATAAATATAAAATCTGATGTCACAATTTTATTGTTCCTAATGTCTTTACTTCCCAGCACTTATTTTTTGATAGATAATATTTCAAAGTGTTTATTTTCCAGGACTTCTCTCAAGATAACGAGAAATCAATCCACTTTCCACCACAACCCAACAATGGGCGACGCAATCGCAAGAAAAAAGGCAAAAGCAAAGGTATGTCATTTCAAGGAAACTATCGAACGCGGTAGGTTTCTGGATGGGTTATATTTTGTAACAATGTATAACTCCAGAAGATAGAAAAGGAAAAAAACATGGCGTGGGGGGACGTTCCTATTTTTTGTGAAATTATTTGTAACGTTGGAATTTTCGATTTTTCGACCACAAATTGTTTTATTGTTTATTGATCATCCATAGACAGTACACTGCACTCGGATTTGTCATATTTTATCATTAACCAGTTCAGCAATTCCAGCGAAGAAGAACTGGCAAGGAACTCCGCTGGATTTTTTTTCAACATCCGCTTAGTCTAAGTTTACAAAAGAATTTGTCATTTCTTACATCACAGGTAAAAACACAAAATTGATAAGAATTGACGAGAATCAACAATTCAGGTTGTATGCAACAGTTCATGACAAATATCGGTTTATTTGTAAAGACCATGCTATTTAAAATGTTGCCAATTGGAGCAAGCCAGTCCCCACAAACAGCACCCATTCGCGAGCATCACGCCGGGCACAGCCATCGCCTCTCTCAACCATATTTTAGGGAAAGAGGAGACCAGAACCCAGCATCACCGCAAGCAAGGACCTTACATGTATATACAGATTTTAAAAGGATTCGAATAAGTTACTAAAAGTTATAAATGACAGCCACTTTTTCCAATCTGACATAAAAATCGCACTCTCTGACCTTAAGGATATCTGCGGGATATGCTATTTAAAAGTTTTGTACTGGACTGAGTAACTAAAAAATTCAAAATTAATGCCTTTTTTGTAACTTTTAGACTCGTATTCCCTGACCAATTTATTTGGGCTTATTATGTAAACCAATATTACACCATCTGGCATTCTATCCCGCAGTGGTGATGATTCCGCCGTCACGCCCCATCGTGACCCGCATGTCCGACCAGTCGGTGATGGTGTCGTGGCGCGCCGACAACGACGAGGGCCTGCCCATACAGTTCTTCAAGGTGCAGTACCGCGACGTGACGCTGCGCTCGGCGTGGCGCACCGCCAACATGGACATACCGCACTATATACGCTCCTACGACGTGGACGGACTGACGCCGGAGCACGAATACAAGTGAGCGCTCCAACTTGCAGTGTGGTGCAATCTAAATGTGGCCAAGGATGATGTCCGAGTTCTCAGTCGGAGTTCTGGGTTAGAATATAACTGGCGTGCATCTCTTTCTATTTTATTTTATTTTAAATGCGAGTTTTACTACTATATGGTTCCCCTGTACAATTTACATGAATTCAGGTAAGAGTGAGTTTGAGTTCGGGAGTGAGTTAACCTAAAAATAGCTGTAAGCAATATTATTATTTAAATAACGGAACTGTTATTTTTCCTTTCAACATATTTATGGAGTTTAATTCAAGAAGTGCGGTGTAGTAAAGTATTTATAAAAGTGATTTGATATTTATCGCCAAACTCGAACTCACTCTTACCTGAATGTGCCCCCTGCTCGTTTCCTACTGACTAGTGGGTTAGTATACTTACTGGACTGATGATTGTGCAACGTTTCCCATTACTGCAATTCTACAAGCTCTTATTTTCCCTCAAACGCTTTACCATCTATTCTTTGCCTTATGCCGCATTCACAGTTGTGGGTTGCCATAAGGAATTGGTACACTGCAAAGTCTTATGGTTACCGCCTACAGCGTACTTTACTTTCCGAGCATACACGTTCATATTCCAAGCATATAAGGTTTCATCACGGCGTATTCCTTCACTGGGGATCGCGTATTGTTGAGGCAGTAAACTAGAGCTCTTCCGATATCAGCGTGATCCCCTCCGCAGGTTCCGCATCGCGGCGGTGTACTCGAACCAGGACAACAAGCAGGGGAACAGCAGCGGGCGCTTCTTCCTGCAGCGCGGGGAGCGGGGCGGGCTGCGCCAGCCGCAGGCGCCCGTGCTGACCTCCGTCGCGCCGCTCTCGCCCACTCAGCTCCGCGTCAACTGGACCGTAAGTACACCTACCAAATACCGGATGTACGCGCGATCAGACGCCCGAGCACGGATATCCTCGCGACTTGCTGTTGCGGTGTTCACACTACACGCACAGCAAACAATGTAGACCCACAAAAATACCGATTATACGTGCGATCGGACAACCGAGCACGGAAATCCTCCAATAAGCTAAGACTAAGAAAATTAAGTTAATTAAATTAAAATAAAGAAAGCATTAAAATGCTTCGTCGATCAGGTGGTAAAATTCGTTGTCGGTCTTGCCTCCGATTCGTTTTGTTTTGCTCGCCGTTTGGGTCCAGACCGACACTAGCTAAAAACTTATATCTTTCTTCAATCTTGGTATCCACGCTTCACAATTGATTCTACGTGTTCATCATATTTGTTCATCGTGATTTGAAAGTTTTACAGAATAAGAAATGCAGGTATTATGTGTATTTCATTACAATTATGAATACAAACATTGGTATATTCAAATATTGGTGTGCCCAGTGGTCGAGCGGCGGCGGGGTTCCGGCGGACGGTTTCTACGTGTACTACCGCGAGGTGTCGGACGCCGGCAACTACGCCAAGGTGACGGCGGCGGGCGGCGGCGGCGCGCGGCACACGGTGCTGTCCCACCTGCACCCCGACACGCCCTACGACATCAAGATACAGTCGTACACCTCGTCGGCGCCCTCTGACTTCTCCATCATCAAGGTAATATATCGTGTCGATGTTACGTTACGGTAACATATTGAAAACCATCCAAATATAGCTGCAAAAGATCTAATAGGATCGGCCAGCATACAATTCTCAAGACTGAAAAGATACAGTGTACCAAGTCTACTAAAAGATTTAATTAACCTGTAAATGGGCCACACGATAAAGAAAGAGACTGCTGAGTCTCTCTTGGCCTATGATCTGAAAAAAAAACTCAGCATGATGCACACAAATGAGATGATTATTGCAGTCAATACTGCAGATGTGCAGAACTAACAAAGAAGAAAAAAATATATACATTCATACAGCAGCAGCGGCATGGGAGCGATGTTAGCTAGGTGGAGGGTCAGCGTGCTCAAACCTGTGCTGAGCGAGCTTCACAACGAAACCCTCCAACGAGGCCATTTGCAGGTCGTGGGCGATCACCTCATTCCGGTCGTACCGCCCGGCCCGGGAATAGTCTTCTTTTCCACTGTTATAGTTTTAATAAAATTATCGTTCACGTTTTCCTGAAATAACTACGCCTAACCTAAAAACATTGATACACGCAGTATGAAGACGAACTAAACGGAAGGTGCTTTGTGCGGACTTTGAAAAGTCAGGCGCAGGAAGTGCGTACTCTCCCTGACAAGATGTCACTGACGAGATTCCGCCGGGTGCATTCATGGCTTTAAGCTGAGGGGTGTATGCGCTTGGTAGGGGAAGGGGAACCTACAGTTTTACATGTATCCGAAGCACTGAACAGCTGGCATTCGTGACGAAATACACTTATCCAACAGTCAGTCAGCGTCCACTGCTGGACATACGCCTCTCAATTTTTTCCCCAGTCCTCCCGACCCTAAGCGGTACGGAACCACTGCTTTACGCCCACGCACTTGATGTCGTCGTCCCACCCGGCGGGTGGTCGTCCCACACTGCGTTTTCCTGTCCACGGCCGTCAGTGTAGGACACAGGTTCTCCAATGCTGAAAGAGAAATTTCATTTAACTTCATTTATTTATTCAACTTCTGGTAGTCAAACTACACTAAGTCATGTCACAATTTGATTGATCTGCGGATTCGATCAACCAGTAAAGACGAACCCGCAAAGAAAGTTCACTGGTATATAATAAAAGTGGTGCGGGACTGAACCCGTGACCTCCTAAGCATGGCCCCGAGCTACGTGCTGCCGTGATGTAACATTAACAGTTTGCGTGCGACAGATGGCGCGCACGGAGCGCAACGCGTCGGCGGCGGCGGCGGCGACGGAGCGCGCGCCGGCGCGGGGCGGCGGCGGCGGCGGCGGCGGTGGGGGAGGCGGTGCGGCGGGAGGGGACGCGCCGCCTGCGCTCTACACGGCGGCGGGCGCGGCGGGCGGCGCGGCGGCGCTGCTGGCGGGGCTCGCCCTCCTCCTGCTGCTGTGTCGTCGGCGCTCCGCTACTGCCAGTGAGTCAGCTCGCTTCCACTCATAGGTTGCGCTCAAATCGTGCTTCCACAAATGTTCAGACCAAAACAATTTTTCTGATTATTGTCAAAATCGATTTACAATGGTTCAATGTAGATGCCTTTCATTAAGGTGGCCCTTCCCGAAGGTATTGACTTATTTGGCATGACACAAAATATTTCTAATGTGCTCTGGCGCTGTCTCTGAGTTAAAAAAAAGTCTTCACGATGAGAAGAATCCAACATGTCCAAAAACCGGCCAAGTGTGAGTCGGACTCACACACGAAGAGTTCCGTACCATGTAACGGTAACATATATGCTGTGGTACAGACTTCTGAAGGCTCATGCATCTCATGTGTGTCCATCAACGATAGGCTATCTTTACTTGCCCCTTATATTGAGAAAAGTTTGGTTCTATCTTTGGGTAGGTTAGTGGCTCCAGGTTTAACAAAGTTTACATTCTCAAAGCCCCTACTGGTTGGTCCAGCTATATTCCGGGTCTTACAAAACTCTTTACCCGCTTCGACAATTTGTTCCGATGCTTTCAAGAAGAATGTTAAACTATCTGGTCCTACTCAATTGTATAAATCGAATGACATATATTTAAAAAACAAATATTGATCAAAATGTTACACTATAATAATTAAATATGTGCTTTGATTTTAAAGTAAATTGATATCACACCGTTCGTTTATGTTAGGGTCAACTGAAATCCTCGCTGTGCTTGGTCATTTTGGAACTTTGGAAACAAATAGAAGGAACCACGGTTGATGATGATTGTCATCTTTGTGCAGAGGAGAAGCAGCCAACTCCAGATGAGTGTGCCAACACTAACGGATACCTGCCCGGGAAACTGCCCATCACCATCACGTCGAACCCTCTCCACCCTGAGGTATGTTCGCATACCTTAAGCAATCTATATTTTGTAGTGTTTATATGATTGGCCGGCGAGACAGTCGTATGTACAGTCGTTTTGTCTGAAATCTATACACCGGAAATAGAGACAAATTTGAGATCTCTTTCTGACATGCTGACGTCAACCATAGAGTAAAAGGGACTTAGAAATTCCTTCTCTTTCCAGTGTATACATTTGATAAGCAACGACTGTACCATGCAAATTGCTTTTATATACTTACTGCGCCTTTACTTTATTGCGATACAAGGAAATTCGATTCAGATTATAGGTTACTGTGCAATCCACCCACAAGAGGTGTATGAGGATCTTATGTGCACAAGATTTGGACAAGTGCATTTGTTTGTTTAGGCGTGTGTTTGTTTGCATTGCATCAGTATGAAACCAATGTGTTACTGGCGCTTGATACACATTTCATATGTTACTACGAATCCACATCCATATTAATATTATAAATGCGTAAGTAACTCTGTCGCCTTGTCACGCCTAAACCGCTGAACCAATTTTGATGACTTTGATCTTGTCTGGACCTTGAAGATGGACATGGGCAGTCATAACTGAAACTAAATATAACGAAGAGTGCTACTTCCTTAAGTCACTCTGACACATGTTTGGACAAAATGTCACTTTTCTTTCGGTTCGTGTTACTTCCAGTTGCGAATATTTATCTCAGCATGTCATACCCGTTGTAGCGAAAATTATATTAACAAAGGGGTGAAATAGGCGATGAAAGTTTGTAAAGGAAATAATAATATCCAGGAAATAAGTCAGCGACATCAGTCCAAAATGACATTGACCCGAGCGGAGCCGGGTACCTCAGCTAGCATAGGTATATGGAACCGTTTCTTGGAACCACCACCCACACTTACCTTATTATTGAATATTGTTCTTATTACAAAGGTGCAAAAGTCGTTTTAACTATTTGTTTCGCTATATATAAATTGAAATTTAATACATGATTAAGCAACCCAAACGAAAGATGGCTGACCTGACAAAAGCAATTGCAAAACGTATTGCTTTGTTACAAAATTATTATTATCTATACAAACATTTGAACATACCACTTCTTGGGGGATTATATGCCGGGTTGTGGTTAGCTTTGCTGTGGTGCCACCATACCATAGATAATATAATATTACTGCGTAATATAGATGGGAAAGCTGGGAACACTTCGGTTAACAAGGTGAAACAGCGATATAAAGGCCAACGTTAGAAAGAGAAAGCACTACTTTTTACTCAAAAGGTTGCCAGATTAGGGATAAGTTAAAAGATTTCAAGATTTTTATGAGCGCTGGAACCAAAGTCTATGACTTTTTAAAATGTTCATAGATAAAATAAGTAATAAAACGATAATTTCTTAGTGAAACAAATATACTTTATTTTTCTTTGGAAAAAATCTACTGAAGTACTTAAAAGTATTTTTACTCTTAATATTATCTACAATAATTTAATTTTCACGGATTTTTTTTGTAGTAAGTATAAATGATGAATACATAATTTCTTCAAGTTTCGAAGATCCAAAATTGTATTTAAGTTATTACCTAGTTCGTTACCTATGGAAAATGTAGAATTACGATTAGTTAAAAAAATCGGCGAGTGAGATAAGTTAGGAAGTCAATGGTTGATAGTAAATGCGGCAATTTTCATACTGAAAATGAGAAAAGGACTTGGACAAATGACGATTAGTTGAAAGTTTCATTTAGCTAATCACTAAAAGGGATTTCAAATTAATCAAATGATTATGAAAGTCCGGGTGGCGGAGGTATTCCGAGATGAGATATTGATCAATTCATTTTACGCCATCTATAATTTGAACTCTATTATTTACTAAATCTACATTATGTTAACATTTAATAGTGTTTAACAACGGTTAAATACTATAAACTCTATTTGTATTCGAAATTCGAAATTCGGGTGTACAGAGCCTTCGTAATTATTAATACTAAATTGTATCATCAAAAATTTGTCAGCAATTTTATACTACATGTAGTATTTATCAAAATAATAATTATAATAGTTTCAGTTTCTTTATTTCCTCCATTAGATGTATATTACACACTCGGATTCATATTATTTTTTTCCGTCGGTTCGATTACTTCTGGCGAAGAAGAGCCGACAAGAAACTTCGTCAGGTTGGTCATTGTATTATTATTTTTTCCAGTGATACTTACAAACTAGTTTACAGTGATTGATTGATTGATTACTACTGCTCACAAAGAACATTATTATAAGAACATAATATACATTGGTGAGGAGCAAACTCTTGACTACGATAATAACATCTTATTCTAAATTAATAGGAATTATGATCTAAATTATTCTGGTGTAAAAAGCCATCGTCATTTTTGATACAAGGTAATATCAAATTAAATATAAGTTAGTAAATAATAAACAAATTCATACTAACAATAACAATGATACAAAATGTAATCCCCTGTTTACAGTCAAAATGATTGAAATTCAGTAATTATAATAGGCTACTTCTGTTACCCGGTCATGTATTCATGGGAAAAGATCTGAACGTGTTCATCTGCTCTGGATAAGTGCTATAATAACTACCGGTGCTTCCTTTTCAAGGACTTTTTGAATTTTTCTACAGCTAACTTTTGAAGATAACCTAACTTCTCATCAGCCCTACTATCTATTCCCTTCAATAATCTATTAACAGATTTACACCAATAATTGAGTTGAAACTTTAAAACAAATTCAAAAAGATATGACTGTGCTTGTTCACTGTGATGAATACAATTGATCCATTTTACAGGAACATTTTTCCTTAAATGACTTAACAAGTTTCGAAATACCGTCTAAATTAGCATGTTCGTCTAAATAATTATTAATAGCACATGTACAATTTTTATAAAATTCAATCATATCGGAAGAAGGATACATTAAAAAATTTCTTATTCTCAATGAAAGCATGTTCAGGTAACCTATGATCAGTTACAAAAATATTCTTACAAGATGTACAATTATCTAATTTTAGTACTATTTTCTTGGCTACCCAGCCTGCTATGTAAGCATTAGCATAACTCTGACATTTTTCATTAATTACATCACTAGTAGTAATAAAGGGTTTATTGGTAACTGACAAACTTGGTAAACAACATTTTGTAGAGGCTGTACCACAAACAGCCTGGGAAGCCTCAGAATCCAAACTAGCCTTAAACAAATTTACCATATTTTTTAAGTCAACAAGATTATGAGCCCTATCTTTCTTACAATTAGCACCAGGAGAATGAACACTATGGGTATCACTAATTATTAAAGCTTTAATAGAATTTTGAAACGCGTTGCACATAGGACTAACATTACGATAATTATGAGACCTTAATTTCCCAAAAAAAATTTCTAGAGGATCCTGATTTAAATTTCTAGGGGAAAAAAACCTAACACCCTTACTTCTAAGAAAATACCATAAACTTCTAAAACTCTTAATTGTAGTTATCCAATTCTGGGCACTAGGAATCGAGTGCGTACGCCCATTCGTATCTACAAATTTCAAAGTTTCTAACATTTTAATAGCTTCGATCCAAAAAGTATGATGTGAACTATTTTCCTGGACTCGCACTCGTAACTTTCCTTTATCATAAGCCTTATATCCATTAACACTATCAAACAACTTATCAAAAATCCCACGAGTTCTGCTCCGATAGTACTTGATACTCGTCTGCCATTGATGTCAGGTAGTCCAGCTGCAAAGTAAAATAAAATGCTTGCAAACTCAGTGTAAGTACCTTCTTAGAATGGTTCTAAGTGGATTTTGTCTTCCATTTGAGCACAACATTGATGGACAACCAACACATCATTACTTTGAGATAAGTATCTATTCATCCTTTGATTTATTAGCATGTTACCTTTCAGTACTTCAAATTCCTCTGTTCATATTGTTTGTACAAGTAATTGATTGGAAGACACCTTCAGAGGTTAGGGGCGCCTTTAAACGATATATTTATTATAAGTTCTGCTATTCCGTGCCATATTATGTTTTCAGTATTTTATGTTAAAATTCAATGAAGATACAACATGAAATAATCATAAATTCGTAGTCAATAACCAAAATAAAAAAGCATACTAAATAACCCTTAGAAATACAAACACTATTGCAGTTTAAAAAAAATAGTTGTTTGCCTACCGAAGTTCTTGAGTGTGCAGAGGTACTTGTGCATGCTGGAACTGAAAATTTGAACACATTTATTAACTTTCATTTTTTTCATTTTTAATGGATCAATATGTACATCTGTCACTTTCGGTATCATCCTCGCTTCCCCATTTGGACTATCTGTTTCATAGGCCTCCACCAGATCTTGCCACCTGGCCCTCTTTTTGTCACGACCAAACAAAATATCGTACTTCATTAAATTATTACGAAGACCTTTCAATAGGTGAGGAGGATCATAAATAATAAACAATTCTTCACCGGCCACTCGAATCACCTGATTTTCATAATGTTCATCTTTCAAAACACAGTCACGCATAGTTTCCTTCCTCAATATATTGATCGCTCCCCTATTGGATGCGCCTTGGTCACAAATTAAGGAAAGCGGAACCAAGTTACATTCTTTTAGCATAGCCACAACCTCTTTCAATATAATGACATACTCCTCTTAACATTATTACCAAAGCATGATCTGCAAATTTTCGTCGCCTTTCATTTTCCCCGAGATCTACCAACCCTACAATTTTGTCATCAGGAGATAAATGAACCCCACAACTCAAAGATATTTCATCTATAACAATAGAGCAATATTTTCTAGTGGAATTCCAAGTTAACGTTTCATTTGCTAAAAAGGTTTTAATACTGTTATTTAACCCAGTTCCAAAACTAATCTTTCTTATAATTGACTGCAGTGTTTTAGTCGTCGGTAGTACAAAATGTTTCTCAAGGAATTTATATCCTTTCGGACTAGATTTATACATCGCCAAACAGAAAAATTTTTTCATCCAATGTGTACTTGCGCCCCATTTTCTTACGATTCACATTCAATAATTGCATTCTAATAAACTCTCTATTTGTCTTATTTAATTTATTGAGCATACGCTCAGATACGATATTTATACTCCTCTGTAGTGTTCTTCTATGCATCCGGACTCGTAGTCCTTTCGTTTCTGAAAAGGAAACAAATAAAAAATTACGTATACCTTTAATTGAAATAACTTTAATTTTCTAGAAGTAGAGGTATTTAATTGTTTCATTTTTTTTATTTAAGATCTCAGGCAATTTATACACGTCAGGAAGTTGTACACTCCTATAATAAGAAGCCGGTTTAGGAGCACACAAACCACAACAATTATAAATGTTAGAAATGAAAGGTACCTCTAATAATAATCATAGCAAATAAACCGTCTGTGTACTTATGCACGCAAGTAAAGAGTTATACTTCTTACAAAACTAACATAAATTATATTTTGTTACATTGCCTCGACTTGGCTTGGGCTTGGGCTTGAGCTTGGGGCTTGGGCTTGGGCTTGGCATGGCTCGGCTTACTAGATCCGGCAGATTAGATAGATAGATAGATTACTAGACGGCATGATGGTATGCTTATGTCCGTGCATGCATATGCACGAATGACAAAATGACATAGCAACAAGAAAAGTAGCCCCACACAATACTCCAAATAACCTCCAAAATTATTTCGATACAAACCTAACATCACTACATCATTACATGTTACATACAAACATTCACTCATAATGATTTTTTTAATGCGCCTAAATAAGCATAACTTCAATTTTTTTTCTATATCATGTACACGTGTTATGCGACGTCACTAAACATGCATTTGGATAAAACTACTATTAAGGCTACAGCTTAGCCACCGTAATGCTGGCAGAAAGAACATTTACTTGCCATTTCTTAAAGAACATGAAAAAGGAATGGATCAGACATCCTGCAACCAGGCGCACCAAACATTTTCTTCCATATTTTATTACAAACTGTGTCAAAGCGTTTGCGCCAATGTAAGTTTACCTACAAATTCGAATCATTCGAACACAGCCGAATGGCAAATTAAGTTTTGTCATTCCTTTTCGGCTCAATGCGATGTTACTAACCCGGGTGGGAACTACCCTACCACCTAGTAAGTAAGGAAGGGGACCTACAGTTTAACCTCGGTCAGCCTCAACAGTTGAAAACGGTCACCCATCTAGAACCCAACTGCGCTCAGAGACGCTTACCTTCGCTTACTGAACGGCAAAGCGTCTCACCACTAGGCCGCCACAGATGCTGACGAATTTCGTCCTAACGAAACTGAAGTGTAGTGATTTTCCAATTAGGCGGGCACGTCCTTAATAAAACGTTGACGGGTCATACGAACGTTTGACAGCTTACGCATCGTAGCCATGAGCACGCAAAAGTTTTTATGCTAACGCTCACTGCGGTGCTCTTCAATTCTCCATACATTTGTAGTGTATTCCGTGACGCTAGTCACCCTGTTTGGCCTAAACACTGAATTAACAACTGGGACTAGCCTTTCAGATCTTGCCACTTTACGTTAAGCATTTTACTTGTGTTCACTTTAGCGTGGTTTCAGCCGTTCATTTCATATTTTTTATATTTTTTACGTGACTGCACATGGATAGCTAATACCACACATACTGTCATGGTATTAGCCCAAAACACCATTTGGGGACTAGGTCTGGATTAAGAATTAAGAAGGAGTTAAAAAGGAGGAGTCCGAAGCACAAACCACGAATCCCTTAGTCGGCTCTTATGACGCACGAAGAAATGCAGTGGGACGGCATTGTATTATTTCTAAGTGCCCACTATAAAAAAATTGCAACTATAATAATCTTATAACACCCCTTATTTTAGCATCGGAAGTTAAAAACAAGGAAAATTTTGAACAAAATAGTGTTTGGAAATATTACAACTTCGATTATTAGTATGTCAGTTTTCTGTTTTATACCATAGTACTTACATGTGATAACTGTTAAAAAAAAATGACTGGACCCAGAAAAAAAGTTGGACCTTTTGAGAAATACTGGATGGATGAACGTCAACCATTGAGGCTGGCCGTGGTTTTTTCCATTTAATGTACTTAAATATGAATCCACATATTTATATTAATAATCCTTAATTTGAAAAAGATGATTTTGTACGTACGCGATGAATGCTGGTTAGCTGATGACGTAGATGGCTGCTGCTGCTGTCGTTGTTCTGGCGAAGGCTGCTCCAGTGGCTTCTCTAATGGCTGCACATCATACTCCCTTGCGGATTCTGATAAAGGATGTATGTACCACATGTATAAACAGTTTAAAAATAGTATATTCATTTTTTTTCTCTGATAATTATATTAGGACTTGAGCCAGGTTTGGCTATGCCAGCCCCATAGTGACTGTCACAATAATGAATTCCTTACTTCGTGGCTGGCCCAGAGCCTCATGGATTAAAAAAAAAACTATTGAACAAAACATTAAACCGTTGAAAACTGAAAAGCATAAAATAACTTTTTAGGAATAATTTTAAGTCAGCTTTTTGAGTTGATTGCTTGGCGCCGCCGCAAAATTAGTTAAATTAGTTAAGGTTTGAGTTTCTAGCCAAAGCTCGAGGAGCATTTACTTCACACTGAACCTTGAAGGTCTGATGATGACCAGAAATGCTCGCGAGGTCTTCATGCAGCTCACAGAGCCACTAGTTAGTAGTAGTGGGATAGGCACCCGTCATAATATAGGAACGTGTTTATTAGAAGTATATAAGTATTTAGGATACTCACCCATTTCAGGAAATATTGTAGGAACCGCAGAACTCTTCAAACGTATATTGACGTAGTCGTTACACCTCGTCGGCACTTTCGGAAACCGGTGAACAACTGTGTCCATACCAGTGTTTTTACAGCCTCGCACGGAACAAATGCTCTCATTCGGGCGATTTGGACGCCTCCACTCCATGTTTTTGTGCTATTTTTCACTTGCTTTTGCTCAGAGTACGCAAATTAAAACACAAAATGGCGGTTGGAAATTAAAATTCAACGATGCCATTGACATAAGACCGTCAATGATACCATGCGTAAGAAAAAGGCCTCCCGGTATTTTTCCCTAAATTATTGGACAAATTCGACCAAAATTCCTTAAACATGCGGATGGTTACCGGTATAGCAATCATCTCCCCTGTCCCTTACAAATTAGATAAGAGGAAGTGAGAGAAGTCTACTTTCTACTTTTTGTATGGACTTCTGGGACTATGCACCATACCGTTATCTCAGCGTAACGAAACTTTATATTTGCCCGCAGGCCGGCGACAGCGGTCTGGAGATGCCGTACCTCCACAACAACAACTGCGGCGGCGCCAGTCCTACGCCACCAGCCGCAACGCCCCCCGCGCACCGCAAGCACCCCACCGCCCCCTCTCCAGACTACGTGTGATGCTACCTTTCAAGAGGCCTGCACACCGAATAACCTTCGCAATTTCTTAGACGCCAGGTGGCTCGGTGGTCATGCAGTTCGAAAGCCGCGCGACTCGGTAATCTCTGGTATATATAGTCTAAGAAATAGGCGACGTAGAAGTAGGACCTATTTGTGGCGGTGGCCCAACATCTGTAGTGGGTTCACATAAGTTCATAACTGTTGCCATGCCATGTACAGTTTTTCGTGTTGATTGTCCCAACAATTGACGGCTCAATTCATATTTTGTAACCAATCAGTGCCATTTGTGAATTGATCGTTGCACTACCATGAGATTGTAGAAGCTAGAAGGTATAGTATACTAACTCACTCAAATGCGTCTTCTGGGAAATTTTTGTGACGACAACCGCAGCTTTTGCCGACAGAAGAGTCATCGTGTAAACTTACTCTACGCTGAAATACTGAGATTGACGATCGAATCAAACCTAGTTTCATGTACATAGATTCTATTTTTAATTGGGAAGAGAGAATTACTGTTGGGGTCTCCATACAATCTTCTGGATGCCTAGACATTACGTTTTGACATTAAGTCAGACTTAAGAATCTACAGCTTTACTAATAAAAAACATACAACTGAATGTACTCTGAATAGTGGTCCAGTGAGTTATGAGTATTTATTGGCACAGACACATAAATTCGGAACATAGTTCATAATAGCCATTTTGTGTCCTACACACTAAATAAAAACTGTGCTTCTAAGGGCCGAGTGCATGAAAGGACAAAATATATTATTAAACACGTCACTTTGCATGGACAGTATGGAAGGACACATTGATTAACTCAGCCGTCTCTTCGTTTTCAACTCAACCGGGGCTAAGGATGTACATTTAACATTTACGTTTACATTTACATTTAGCAATGTCCATTCAAGTGTCCACATTGTCGGCCACTATTTGAAAACAGCTGATGATGGGACATCATCTCTTTAACACGCTTTTATTAGCTTGGGTTGTATGTATGTATGTAATGGAATCTTTGAGATTAATTTTCACCAGTTTCCAGAAGTCTGATTAATTTGAAACTTTGCACACGTATCAAGGGCCGATGACAATGCAATAATTTCATAACAGTTTCCCATTATCCTTATTAGGACCGCCAGGATTAAATAATTATTTTATAGATCCTCTGTAGTAATAATAACTAATTGATAAATCGAACTAAAAAATGAAAAATAAATAATAGTTTAAAAAAACTAACAAAACACGCTTTTATAGCTAACTGAACTAAAAAATATAAAATAATTTTTAATTTTAAGGAGTTTATATTACAGTAGTAGAAGATCGAACAATCAATCAGAATTTATCACCTCAAAATAAAATTATAATAAAGTTTAAGTTATTAACAAAATAATTCAATTCAGAGTAAAAAGCGTGGGGTGCATTTTACTACTTTTCATAACTCTCCTCTCATAGATAGTTGCCAATAGAATGATTGTTACATTTACTTTATCGAGCACCCCACGCTTTTTACTCTGAATTGAATTATTTTGTTAATAACTTAAACTTTATTATAATTTTATTTTGAGGTGATAAATTCTGATTGATTGTTCGACCTTCTACTTCTGTAATATAAACTCTTTAAAATTAAAAATTATTTTATATTTTTTAGTTCAGTTAGCTATAAAAGCGTGTTTTTTTAGTTTTTTTAAACTATTATTTTTATAACTTCACCATACATGTGTCGTGAGGTTTAATGAACTTTCCAAATCTTAACATGTAACAATCACACCAGAGTTTGGCTGTATCAGAAATTAGCTGTGCATTTTGCAGACGATTAAGTATTTACTATAAATTACTAATAATTTCATAGTAAGACCGTTAGTGTATAATAAATATCTTCTCTCTTTTCTTTTTTTATCTGTATGCTTTAATGTCTGGTGCAGATTTCGGCTGGTTTTTTGACCAATTCTCATAATGAACTTTCACAGAACTGATATCATTGAAGCCATAGCAATGCATTTTACATTAAGACAAGATAAGGCTTTTAGCTGAATAGTTCTAAAACGAAAATGTCTTTTCATAACCTGTCCAATTTTTAGTATAGGCATGTGATTGTAGGTGCCAAGCGTGTTGGCAATAATTATCTGTGTCTGTTTGAATTGAATGAAAATCGCGTTAATAATTTACTCTAGTTTTTATTGTTGGTTCCTTTGTTTGTTTGTATGTATGTTGAGGTGTCAAAAAGCTCTTTTTAGCGTTTGTAGCGAGTCAAAATTTTAATTTTGCTCTGAATTTGGGAGTGGTTTGCGGAGTGAATTGTAAATAGATAGCGTATGTTTAATTTATAGGTTTTAAACCTGCACTTTGATGGCAATAAAACTTTGATTAAATACCTCTAACTTAAGAATGCATCTGATGAAAATATTTAGGTCAATAGGGAAGTACTTACTTAAATTCATAAAATTTTGCTGACCACACATTTATTGCAAATTGTTATATCTAAATGTTTTATTGTTTTCTGTAGTTAAATAAAAACACCTTAGTGATATATGTGATTGTCTACAAATATATCAAAGCCATAACTATAACAATGCATTTACGTATACGAATCTACAAACAGTGTTGTCCAATATTTAGAACAAAGAGATAGGCTCAATTGATTTATGCTTAATGTGAGCAGCACCTATGTTGTTGTTTTGTTTTGTTGTTTGGAATGATATGTTTGATTTCAGTGATATGTCAAACATGTAGATATATTGGCGATTTTTGCCTTAACACAATGTGTAAGTAAACTATATTAAATATAATTTCTGGTGGAACTGCATGGATGCACATAGGCCGAGTACTTAATTGTCTGTGGCTATAGGCAATGTTTTGTTTTCGTCCGTAATAGGCATTAATCAGTTATCTTGCCGCGTCTAGTGTTAAATACATTTGGAAAACAGATTCTTGGATCATAATTTATGTGTGAATCGGTGTTAAATAGTTGTAATAAACGAAATGCAAATCACAAAATATTTTAGATCTGAAATTTGCTTTTGAATGGAATGGATAAATCGTAAAGTGTCATATTTTAGATTTTGACCAGAGCATTAGTCACCGCTCAAAGCAAAAAACATAAGACTGACGTTCCATGTTTTAACACATAAGGTTACTGTACCTAGTGATATTTAATTTTTAGAATAGAATAATTAAGTATTTTACAAATTAAATTAATTTAATTGCATGTTTTGTTTATTACTTACTCCGTATTCATACCTTTTTAATTACATTCCAGGTGATTTAAGTATTACAAATTAAAAGTTACTTTCTTTGGAGTATGACAATAAATAATACAAATACCTTCAGAAATGTGGTGTGCGGGAGGAGGGTTTTCTCAAGTAACCGTAGTAAAATATAGATAGCTGTGACCAGTATATTTTTTACATGAAATTGGACATGCATGGGTAGTACCACCTTTCAGTTTTCCTTAGCCTTAGTTTCTGTTACAACTATTTATCTCAGACATATTTCATAGTGTCATTCATATTAGCCCAACACACCACATGGGAACTAGGTGCCATACGAAGGGACTTTTTTTAAATTGCATGGCTACATTGAGCTGGATGGATGAGGGGACCTTTTCATTGCCGCTTCATTCATTCAATGTGCAAACCCGGGTGGAACTAACCTTGCCACATAGTAAATTGACCAATAACTTCTACGTCTAATCCGAATCTCGGTCACCTCAACTGCGATAACAGCCACCCATCCAGAACATGACCGCGCCCAGGGTTGCTTAACCTCGATTATAACATTTCGAGGCATCGCCAGTAAGAAAACAGGATCAAGGAAACACGTACAGCTTATTAAACAGGATCTACTAGGCCAGTAAAGCGAACAGGAGCAGTTCTCACAATGAAAGCTTGCGAGTAGCTATAACAGCTTCTCGCAGGTACCTATTCGTTGTGAGAACTTCTCATGGTTTGACTAGATCGCACCATCGACGAAATAAATCCAGTAGCACCCTACGGTCGGGTTTCGTCTGGCACATGTGGCGTGCCCCTTCCTCCGCCAACCGCTCTTCTGGCGGGGCGTCCTACCGCAACCCGCACGCCGATGCGATCGTCCCCTCCCGCTTCACCTCCGCACTTCATGCGTACAGGTGGTGCATTCTAGCCAAACTTATGTAAACACTTTACTGAATCATAGCTGAATCAGTTAATTACTTCCGACCTATTCCTGCGGCATTTACTGAATCGCATACGGAAACGAATATGCTATTTTTCGTTATTCCCGAGGTTATTCCTCAACTCGGAAAGTATGATTTTAAATAGGACTGTGGCAGTGGGAGCTAGTATAGTGCTATCTCTTTCTGTTTTTCAGTAATAGAAGTGCTCGCTCTAAGCTGCTTACGAATGGTAGCGCACGAAAACAAACACGACTCGGCGTGTCATCGAAGATTTGTATTTTAGCTTATTCTGTGTTTGTTTACTGCTTATGGTGAACCTCACTGAAGTTTCAATTCTAAAAGTAAGTAACTAACGGAACAATGGCCGTGAGGATATATTATGAACTATTAACATCTTCTTATTCCAACGTTTCGTTTGCCAAAATATTATAGCGTAATGTTTATAAATGCGTAGCGACACCGCGGCGGGACGGGGAGGAAGTCGCCGCTTCTTTCTGGGGTCGGCGTGTCGACGTCATTCTGCATTTCTTCGCCCGCTTAACCAGCAGGCGTGTGACGAGTTACACCACGAACGATGAAAAGCCTAACAAATGCCGGACAGGCCAGACCCGCAAATGGTTTCCAAAAATGTTTCCTAAAATCCCAAACATAACTGGCTAAAGCCGAATGCCTGGCAACCTTTGTCATTGCAGCTGCGGAAACAAGTACGAAATTATTCCACGAATGAATCAGTAAACGCAGCTGTCAAAATCTTCCCAGAATGCCAAAGTTTTCGTCGTCCATACAAATAACAATTATTACATATGTAAACGTTTAATTCCGTGGCCACTCATTCCGTGTGGCGCTGCGATCGGTTTCTAGAATGCCAAAGTAATGTCAAAGTAAATTCTTCTTCTGTTAACTCTACTGAATCCGCAATGACGGAATGCCAAGAATACATGCCCAGACTACTGCATTTTTGAATGCGACCGTACCTTAGGAAACGAGGATAACATTGTGACTAGAGCACTTGCCCACTAACCAATTATTTCCACTTCAAAAGAAGATGATATTTACTGCGAGAATGATGGCAGGACCGCAATAATTAAATTGTACCATGCAAGATCAAGCGCTGGTGCATGAGACACACTTGATACGCAATTGCTGTTCATTAGCCACCGCAGACGCATTGTTGCGCAAGTTTCCGGACGTCCGCGTCGCCATTGACATTCGCCGGGCCCGGTCGCAGATCCACACTTTCTCTGCACAACGCCACGCGGTGGGGCGACGCGGCCTCGACCCGCGGGGCGCCCGCGGTGCGGTAATGTGTTACTCAACGCAGTGGCAGCGACGCGCCGGCTGGGTGCGCGCGGAGTACGGTCGATTGAAGTGCGGTTCGAGTTTGCGCGGGAGTTTCGTGACGTGTGCGGGATTGCAAAATGAAGGTGGGGTCAAGAAGAAATCCTTGTGGCGAAGTTTGTCCGTCTGTCAGATATTCTGTGGCGAAAGTTTGTTTTATTTTAGTTGTTTGAGTTATTAATACCCACTACAATTTACAATAGCCAAAAATGTATAACATTACTTAGTATTTTCATGTATTTAGTGATGATTAAGGTTATATTAAGGTCATTTAATTAATGGTTAAATTAAAGGGTGGTTAAAGGTCATTAATAATTCCGTCTATTTTACATAATTTTGTCATAATACCTGCATACCTACATACATAGGGTACCCCTAGTATGGCTCTAATTCACGAGTATTATTTCTAAAATGTTTGACTTAATTTCACATTTAGTTTAAAGAGTAAGTGCCTATGTTCAATAGAGATTGTAATACTGAAATATTCATTATAACTTACCGGATTCATTGCACAAGCTCGGTAGGTACCATTGACTTATAGGTACTTTTATTCTCGTCTAGCAAAGGACGAATGGTCCTAACCAGGATGTCCCCTAACTCAACATATTTTACGATATACCTAATTATTTAAACGCTCAAAGTCATTCAGAGTTGGCGTGCTATTTATAAAACGGGGATTATCTCCGGATTAAATCGCGTTTTCTATGATAAGTCCGGAAATAGTGCAGGTTTAAAATTTTGACTGATATATTTTTGTTGACAGAAAACTCTGAATCCAACTTATAGTTCCTACCGCTTCTGTTATAAACGGGGACGCATCATAAAGTCCAAGTCCAAAACCCAAATTATAGCCCTCTTATGAATACTGATACTTTCAATTAGGTTAGGTTAGGTAAGATTATATGCATTACATATAATAAAAAATACACACGAAAAATACATAGTTTTGGATGTTCCAGGTGTTTTTATGACTAATTTATTTGTTTGTCTTTTTACCAGTTTGATACAGACTCTTTTAGATCAATGTATCTATACCCATCATAGTCCTTTAGTAATACTTACTTTATGGTTATAAATACGAATCACATAAAAGCTACGTCTGAATGATTCTACAAACAGCAAGAGCTATGTACCTATGCTATTCTACTATGGCCATTCGCGTGGGAAATCCTTGATGGCAAGGTTTCGTATCTTTATGCTACACACGTGTCCCTTCACTTCATAAGATCATACAGATGGTCGCATCGCACTGTACATGAAGACATACACTTATGACATATGACTTTTTCTTATTCATATTCATACAATATAACAATAACATATTCATTCTTCAAAAAGTAAGTTCTAAAACTAAAACCCAAATACTGAAAAATCACGCACTAATAATAAGTATGAAAATATTCTCACCTGATGTGGTTTTGTTCATACTATTACAACTTACAAGTACATTCATAGTGATGTTCACAGGTTAGCCTGCGATTACGAAGCGCGGCATGAGTACCGCACCTACCCTAAATAGACAGCAAACTGGCGGCTTTCGAGTACAATATATGTCAGTTAGGGGGGAGTGCTGACAAGTCTGGCAATGATCCCGGAATTCTACTCCAGGAACTTTAGCCTTAAATCAGCACTTAGAAAAACATTAAATCCGAAATGCAATTTTTTTTCTCATAAACGTAGTATTTCATGTGGACGTGTGTACATTAAGTTTGCAACATTTTGGGGGGTCCGGAAGACAGAAATAAAATATTAAATATGTTTAAAAAATGATATCTCCTAAACAAATATTTAGAAATGTTATTTAAAAATGTTATATGTTAGCTAATTTTAGGTGTTTAGAAATGTTATTTAAAATTGTTATGTGTTAGCTAATTTTAGGTGTAATATTACTGTGAATTTGCAACAATTTCTTATTTATGGAACTGTGTAAATTTTTTTTTTTTACTTTCAATATCTGTTATATTTTATATCTGCAAAGCAAATAATGAAAATTCTATTTTATTTTCTGAAATTGGAAACTGACCGCAAACTCTATATTCTGTGAAATTTGTAAAATGTTGCAAATATTAGAAGCACATTTTTTTTCATTTATAACGTTTACATTCACACAAAAGCTAAACAAAAAATTCGAAATACGTATAAAATCGTTCGTTGTATAGTTTCTAAAGAATTTAATTTGCTTTTACATATTCTAGAAAGAAATATAGCAATAGCAAGTTAGGTTCGCGGCATAGATTTTTTTTAGTAAAAACATTTTTTTAAATACATTTCCGTAATTACAAAATTGTTGCAAATTCACAGTTACATGACGCCTTAAAAGACTTAACATATACATTTTTTAAAACCGTTTCTAAATATTTGTTTAGGAGATATATATTTTTTAATACATTTTAATTTTTTTTTCTATCTTCCAGGCCCCGCTAAATGTTGCAAACTTAATATAAGCATATGAACATGAAATTATATATTACTGAGAAAAAAAAAAACATTTCGGATTTCATGTGCTTCTCAAACCGTATCTACCCCGGTCTATTCTTCGCAGCGATGCTTTAATCTCAGAATTCAGTTTTTATGGAATGTTTCTTGTTCTAAATAGCGACCAGTGCATGACGCGTTGTTGGAACCCGAGAATAGCAGGAATGAGCCAATTCGTAGGCGAACTGACTGGCCGGCGCTACCGTCAGTGTATATATTCTCCTCAAAACATTCGACAGTGCGGATAGCTTAATTTCTCGTAATAAATTTTTAAATCAGTGACAGCATCATAACCACATTTTAATTAAAATATACATATTTCTCACAATCAAATAAATTGAAATCAGTTACAATTTCATAACCAAATTGAAATAAATATACAGATTGAGTTTTTCGTCTTCATGGCCAAATCCGAAACTATACGAAATAGCGAAAAACACTCAAAGGAGTTAAGGGGGCATTATTAAATATAAAAAAACCGGTCAAGTGCGAGTCGGACTCGCACACGAAGGGTTCCGTACCATCTTACAGGATTTAAAATAAAAATAATCACATTTTTTGTATGGGCCCCTCCTTTATTTTTTATTATTTTTTAATTTTACCTATTTGTTGTTATAGCGGCAAAACAAATAAACACTTTGTGAAACCCTAAAAACTAATCGAACAATTTGATTAGTGAAGGCACGGTAACGATAAGTACTTGAAAATATCAATATTTTTTTTAATAATCAATAATTTCCTTTACTTTGGCGTTTAACATTAATTCACAGAATATGTTGTGCGTTATTTTTCTCAAAATCAACGAGTCTCGGCTAGAAAAATATTTTTTTTGAAAAATCTAATAAATATCGAAATAGGACCCATGTGCTCTGACTCCTTAAAATGTTTTTCGCTATTTCTTATAGTTTCGGATTTGGCCATGACGGCACGCTGCATAATCCACCTGCATATCAATGACTAATGAAGCCGCCGTTGTAGGTAAATAATGCAATATTGTGAAGTGGCGAGGTTTCAACAGAACTGGCTTCTGTCTGATGCGTTCAGCAATAATCCGCTTCGCCGACCACAACTGCGACACCCATTAGCCACCTCGACCGGTGCAACACAATTGCATGGCTAATTCTTATATCCGAATACCATCGAAAATGTGTAAGAAATGGACCTAAATCTCGCCACGTTTCGCCTTGAAGAGCCTAGTCTGAAGAGTTCTCGTTAACCATTTGACAAACTCATTCACAATTTCACGAAGCCTATGAAACGTCCAGGGTGGATTAATTTCCTTATAGGTCGAGTAGGCCCAGGCTTAGGGCGGCAAAACTTGAGATTTTTTTAGTAGTCCATGATCATATATCATTCATATAATACATAATTTTAGTAGACCATCCTTCTCAATTGCTCCGAAAATACTTCCAAATTTTCCGACGATTCCGAATATGAGTTTTGTTTTCATACTCCTCCGAAAGTTTCCGACGACCATCGGCTGCATGATTTGATTTTTGCTCATTCGAAATTTTCATTGAACTGTTGAATCCGATTTCGGATTTTTACGGATTTGGGGAATGCGAATAGGAAGGCGGCAATGTTCCATAGACAGCCAAGGTATTAAATTCGCCTCTGACAAGTCTTGTCTCTACTAATGTGTTTTTGGCAGCTACCCAGTTTCAGTTTGGTTTATATCCCTATCAAATAAAAAATATAAAAGGTTTTAAAGATACTAACCATTTAAGCTTATGGAAAAGGGTTTTTTATAGTCAAAGAATAACTAATGAGAATAATCCTATTATAAATTCGCTTTACATGTGTTTAATGCAGATAGATTAACACTTTATGTTACACAAATTATAAAGATGCTGTATCATTATTATATGTATTTTTTATATTCATACACATTTATTATATGTTATTACTAATCGTTATTATCCGAACGTTTCCGCAGCCAAAAAGCCATCACACGGAATTCCCGAAGGAACTAGGTGCCATGGCAGGACCGTCTCCTTCATTGAACTAGATAGAAAACACAGGCCATTATTCATTGTGTTAATTTTTACTTTAATATAAAAACCGGCCTAGTGCAAGTCGGACTCGCACACGAAGGGTTCCGTACCATCGTACCAAAAAAAATATGTTTTTTTGTATATTTTAATATTTTTTTAATCTTACCTATTTGTTGTTATAGCGGCAAAATAAATACACACTTTGTGAAAATTTCAGCTGTCTATCTGTTACGGTTACTGAGATACAGCCCTGTGACAGGCGGACAGACGGACGGACGGACGGACGGACGGACGGACGGACGGACGGACGGACAGCGGAGGCTTAGTAATAGGGTTCCGTTTTCACCCTTTGGGTACGGAACCCTAAAAACTATAGAACTGAATATATCTGGCTAGGTAAAAAAAATATTGTAGTTAATCAGTGGAAAAACTGCACTTTTAATAAAATTACTTTTCATAATATTTTACCTAATGCTTCACTTATTCATTGGACCGTTTGCGTTATTCGCTTTCAAGCTCATCAGGTTACCAGTCACGCCACACTTAACGCTTTAACCGCGAACACATCGATAATCATATGTCATTATCCGCGATCGCCACATCGACAGTGAATCATGGACATGTCATTGACGGCAGCTTTCATCCTGAGCCGCTCCACTGGTCCAGCCCAGCCTGGTCTGGTTTCTCTACCTCTTTCCAGTTCTTAACTCTCCCTATAGCCTGTTAGAAATCAACACGTCTTGATTCGGATCTAAAATATTCATAGCTTGGACCAAATAAGAAAGATCTGCGAACATTATCTCTATCAATAATACTTATTGAATCAAACGTCTGCCGTCTGCCTGTTTGTTCCCTCATAACTTGAAATCCACTTACCCGATTCCTACGTATCGCTTGAATCTCCTTTTAAGGGTTCCGTACCCAAGGGGTGAAAACGGAACCCCATTACTAAGCCTCCGCTGTCCGTCCGTCCGTCCGTCCGTCCGTCTGTCACAGGGCTGTATCTCATGAACCGTAATAGGTAGGCAGTTGAATTTTTCACAGAGTATGTATTTATTTTGACGCTATAACAACAAATAGGTAAACTAAAAAACATGTAAAAAATGTTTTTTTTTTTAGTTATATCTTGTACGATGGTACGGAACCCTTTGTGGGCGAGTCCGACTCTCACTTGGCCGGTTTTTATGCAGCCTGACATGAATGGATGGCTAATACCGTACATAATTACCGTTATGATATTAGCCTAACACACCATGTTACCGAGGGAATTTGGTGCCCCGCCAGGACCTTCCCTTTATAAGCACAGCTGCTCTGAACTAGATGGAAGACACGGACAATTTTTAATTGCCACTTCAACCATAGTTTCATCCAATGCGGTGGTACCAACCTTATGCAGAAAATAAGGCCTTAATCCTTGATCAATCTTTACGTAGAGTAATGTCTACTTACTTGAATTAACTAGTTTGTCCTACAAATTGTGTATTGCCTATAAATTTTTTATACAATACATCTGTGTGTGAAATAAAATTTAATAATAAAATGTATTGTCACACATATTTGTAAAAATCTCGCAGTGTTACCATCATACAACTTGCATTTGCAGTGAGAAAGCGTGAAGATGAGATCACTAATTAAATAATCAGTGCAATGATCAGTTCGATGCTCTGCTCATTATTTTACTTTGAATGTTCAGGTAACATGGTTGAATAATTCCAGGCGCTTTGTCATGTTATAGTGTCTCTATAATGTATGTCTGTCCAATACTATTTAGGATGCATCCACAACAATTTTAAAATATTTCAAATATAAAATGTTACAAAGTTACTTATGTTATTGTTATATTGACGCTCCTGCTACTTATTTTTCTTCCTTATCCGCATCGAGAACTTAATTGAAAAAAAAATGGGTAAATTTTTCTGCTTGCATGTAATTTTTTAAAATTTTTTTCTTCATCAATTTTGTTCTCGATTCAGATTTAAAAAATAACTGTTTATAGAACTGTCTGTGGATAGAGTGTCACCAAATTCCCTAAAGATAAGATGGAATTATCGATAGGAAATTCGAAGAATATCCTATCGTGCTGTATAGCTAACGGAAAAGTCTAGGAGGGACGGAAAGGAAGTTAGTCCTCTGCATCTATCCACCGAGCTCTCGGCAACCGACCACTCTGCTGTAATGTACTATCCACGGAGACTGACGATAAATAGCCCTGTATCACATTATGCAATACGACACGAGGAAACTGAGGGCTACTTTCCCCAGGTTAATGCACTGTGTTGCTAGACGGGTTTTCTGTTCTGGCGAATATGTAAGTTATCTCAAAGTTCACCATGCTTTCAGAATTTTAGATTCTGTTTGCGTTAGTATGTAGCTGGATTTTTTGCAGTATGTATTATTTTGCACTGATCCGATCTGATCCGAAAATACTTGATTTAGCCAAGATCATACAGATCGTCGCACTGTACATGAAGACATACACTCATGACATATGACTTTTTCTTATTCATATTCATACAATATAACAATAACATATTCATTCTTCAAAAAGTAAGTTCAAAAACTAAAACCCGAATACTGAAAAATCACGCACTAATAATAAGTATGAAAATATTCTCACCTGATGTGGTTTTGTTCATACTATCAGGCATCCGTCACTCCTAAATACCTACTGAGATCTTCACCTACGGCGCTCGGGAACCCGAGGTTCCAAATTCAGTCAGGGCCGCCGCGCGCACACGCTCGCACGTCCTCTACGTCCAGTCGATCAGTCGTTTCGAAAAGCGCACTTTCGCCGTTTTTATTCGTAATAATGTCTAATCATCATAGAATTAAATATAATAACTGTTGCGTGAACGGATGTCATAGTACACGAAAGAATTTGAAGTTACCTTTCTTTACGCTTCCGAAATATTCTGAAAGGAGAGTTTGTTTTTTTAGTTTAGGTTTATTGGCGTTTTGCCTTTATGTAGGTAGGTATGTGGTATAGTGTTATGAGGGGCCTATTGAATTGACACGCATTTAACTGGTATCATCACAGCACTTTTTTATACATTAGGTAGTATTTATCTATGTATTACAAGTAAAAACAACATAAATTGGTTTCGCTTAGTGAAACAATAATGGGCATCATTCGTGGCAGCTCCAGGTACTTATTGCCTATTCTCCTTTGCTGCATGTAGTTGGTTTTTAGGGTTCCGCACCCAAAGGGTGAAAACTGAACCCTATTACTAAGCCTCCGCTGTCCGTCCGTATCTCAGGAACCGTAATAGGTATGCAGCTGAAATTTTCATAAAGTTTGTAATTATTTTGCCGCTAGAACAACAAATAGGTAAAATAAAAAAATAATAAAAGTTAAAGGAAGGCATAAAAAAAAAGAAGTTTTGTTTGATCTTGTACGATGGTACGGAACCCTTCTTGTGCGAGGCCGACTCGCACTTGGCCGGTTTTTGCCATGCCAGGACCTTCCTTTCATGAGCACGGCGATATTGAACTGAATGGAAAACACGGACAATGTTTTCTTACCGTTTCGACCAACTTTTTATCAAATGTGATATTATCAACCCGGCCAATAACAACAATAACCCGTACAATACCAAACAATACTGTTTGGCGGCGGCATTGTGTGATAACCCTAGCGCAAGCCGCATTCCAGCGATATGGGGCGGATGAGCGACGACGCGTTTCATCTCGCCGCCGCGCTGGCGATGAGCAACGTAATAAATACTTTATATTAAGGACATTTAGGATGAAAATTGAAAAATTACTGTCGGGGAGTGCAACTTCTGTGCGTAGCACTATTAGTTATTCTGTGATACTATTACAACTTACAAGTACATTCATAGTGATGTTCACAGGTTAGCCTGCGATTACGAAGCGCGGCATGAGTACCGCACCTACCCTAAATAGACAGCAAACTGACGGCTTTCGAGTACAATATATGTCAGTTAGGGGGGAGTACTGACAAGTCTGGCAATGATCCCGGAATTCTTCGCAGCGATGCTTTAATCTCAGAATTCAGTTTTTATGGAATGTTTCTTGTTCTAAATAGCGACCAATGCATGACGCGTTGTTGGAACCCGAGAATAGCAGGAATGAGCCAATTCGTAGGCGAACTGACTGGCCGGCGCTACCGTCAGTGTATCAATTGCACGAAGAGACGGCCGAGTTAATCAATGTTCAAACACGTCACTTTTAGTGCACCGCATGGAGTTCCTTCCATACTGGACAGTCCTGAGTAAGTGACGTGTTTAATCGTACGTTTACGTTGATTTTGATTTTTCGTCCTTTCTTGCACTCGGCCCTTAGTCTAAAGCACTATTGTAAAGAAAGTCGACACTTAAGGTGGCCCAACCCCGCGGCCTCAACTCATTTGCGGGCACGGTACAAAACCGTGCTGTTGCGCTCTGGGACCTTCTCTGTTTCTAAGAATAAGACAGGCTCCGTTATGAGGAAGATGCAACCTGTCCACAAAAAAGACAATGTGCATTGGTAAGATTTACGAAAATTTTAATTTCAAAACGACTTATAGCTAAAAGTAAACCACGACCGCTGTAGTCAAAAATCTAACAAAAACCAAATATATTATAAATCTTGATTAAACAAGCTATGTCTGATGACTAATCTTTTTAAGATGTTCTTACTTTATCATTGCGTAATCCACCTCCAAAGTAATTGTATAAAACGCGCGAAAAATCCGAACTTTCGGACGTTATAACTTGGAAACCAAACACAATTTTACAATGCCTATGGTCATCAGACATCTAGTTCAATCAAATAAAGCTAATTTGAGCAAAATTTTGGATCTCTGACAAGAAATATAGGCGTGATCTTCTTTCCCCTTTTGTATGGGGAAATGAGCGGGTTGGGCCACCTTAAAGGGCCTTTATTACTAAAGTACTGATTATCTTGTACTGGTGTTGATTGCAAGTTGTTAAGAAAGGCCCTTAATACGTGGCGATTATGCTAATCAGCAGTAGGTGAAAAAAGCCCTAAGGGTCTCTTCCGCCAGTACTGATTAGCTTAATCCTTACTTACCATCTCGCAATCGATACCAGTACAAGATAGCCAGCACTTTAGTAATAAAGGCCCTGTTAGTGTCAATTAATATTATTAATTATTAATAAGCAATTGGTGAAAACCAGGCTAACAAGATTATTTATTGGGATCTATAACTTCGCAAGCTAATGCAAGACTTTAATTACAACTTTGAGGAAAGTATTAACTAAAAGAGAATGGCCATTCTTCTATGGGCAAGAAAACTGGTGCCAAATTTAAGGCAATACTCATGCGGCTACAGTGGTAAGTGAACTCGCCGGGTGAACAGGCAAAAGGGCCAATGAGTGATTCAACTTGACTTCTAGTTGCATTTCGTACCAGTCTACCTGGTAATGTTTAGGTTATTTGACCGAATAACGCGTCGTCTGCCAGTTAGAATGTTAGGAAATGCTACTCAACGTCAAATTAAATCAGTTACCTGCCTGTTCACCACCCGGCGAGTAAATTTACCATGGTGGTCTATTCATTGATAATGCTGTTAATATAATAAAAAACCGGCCAAGTGCGAGTCGGACTCGCACACGAAGGGTTCCGTACCACCGAAAAAGATATAACACAAAAAATCACGTTTTTTGTATGGGGACACCCTTTATTTTTTAATTTTACTTATTCATTGTTATAGCGGCAAAATACACTTTGTGAAAATTTCAGCTGCCTAACTATTACGGTTTATGTGATATAACCCTGTGACAGACGGACGGACGGAAAGCGGAGGCTTAGTAATAGGGTTCCGTTGGCACCCTTTGGGAACGGAACCCTAAAACGCAGTCCTTATTTTACAAATTTAGACAAAAAAATTCGCAGATATGGATTTTTTTGTATTCTGGTTTGAATTTGATATACGTTATACATGTGACACAAATGCTTTACGGTGAAGGAAAACATCGTGAAGCAATTCACCACTCCGCTTTCTAGTAATAGCTAGTTAAATGATGACAGAAATTCAAGCTTACAATTTTTTTCGAATGATTGGAATCAGATTATTCCACGGGGCAGGTAGAGAGGAGATGGTCTAAGCAAACTGGGTCTGTGTCCAACAAGTGGGTCTCTACGTCACAGCCCACGTGATAAGAAGGCGTGTGAAGTTTGTAGGTGGAATTAAGTTTTATTTGTCAGTAAAACACCTCATAATTTGATTCAATATTCGAGCATTGTATCGATGTATCGCTTTTGCTATGTGCCGATAGATGGCGCGCAATCATTTTCTTTGTACGGTAAGAAATGTTGATTTCATGATGCAAATTTTTATGACATTTTAAATTAAAAATATTTGAATCCGCGCAAAGGTAAAGATTAAAATTTCGAAGTTTTTTTTATAGAAAAACCATAGACCTAGCATGCGATCCTATTTCTATGAGAAAAACTAACAGTAAAATGCAAAAGGCGCCATCGATTTGTAGTCTTGTAACCACTAAGAATAGCTCTCGGAATAGCTGCTACCAGAATATCGGTTCTTCCGGTAGATGGATTTAGCACAAAAGGCGGAGCTTGAACCCCCACCATGAAATGTTTTTCCCCCCGCTTCCCCGCGCAGAGTCACGCTGCGTTCCTTAGTAATATGAGCTAACAACACCTCCTCTCTACCTCCCTCCTGTGTGGATTATTCGAATGAGCAAACAAAAGGTCAAAAATAACAATCGGAACGGGATATTCCCCAAGTTTTGGCGCCCCCGAAATTGTACCGCCTTGGACCCGAGCCTCATTTCTGGACCCTTTAGGGGTCCATGGCATTAGCCCTGGGGGTCCATGTTTGATATAATGACTGAGTGCTGCGTGTGAACGATCTTAAACATGGAAATATCTTTACTTTTCCTTTGGTAATAAAAGAAAAGTGCTTTTTTCAAAAGGCCTTGTTTAATTCGAAGGGGCCCGTAATATTTGTTTGGTTTCGGAAGGTGTCCATCACAACGAAACTGGCCAACTGCGAGTCGAACTCGCACACGAAGGGATCCGTACCATCGTACAATATGTAATGTATATATTTGTATATAACAAACGTGATTTTTCGTGTTTTTGGGCCGCCTTTAATTTTTATTATTTTTTTATTTTACCTTGTTAAAGCGGAAAAATAAATATTTTAAAAAAATTTCAGCTGCAGGTCCAGGACCTACACGGAAATGCGAAAATGTGCGAGTGTTGTTAAAACTCCATCAATGACGTTTAAAAATTATGTATACAGAGAAAGACGGAAGTAAATGGTCACCTGCCAAGTTATGTTGGTGCCCTGTAATGTGGCTTAGTCACAGATTTGATGTCATTGAAATAATTAAAAATAAACACTCCGCGCAAAGTAATTCCGTGATCACATCCAGCGAAAGTGCAATTACGTCGGTCTTGTCTCGCACGCATCTGTGTACATTAACACCGATGTGTCCAACCGTTATACTGTTAAAAAATATCATATTTTCTTTATGTAACTGGATATGGATGGCTAATTCCATACCTAGTGTCGAACACGACGCATGGGAATAACGTGCCATGCCGGTTCACACGGCTACAATGACCTGGATGAATAATTCCGAAAATTCTCATTGCCGCTTCGACCATCGTTCATTAAATAGGTTTTTTTTTTACAAAAACACCGGCTGTGCTAATAAAATATGCGAATCGTCCACCAGCCACCAACGGATTTGCCGTTCTAGCCACCTAGTAGGTAGGTACTTCTAGCTGGAATCCGAACCACGAACGCCAATGTCTGCATCTGCAGTAACCTATTTCCACTTTCATTACTGATAATTCATATTTTATTTTTATTTATGGACAAAGACAGAGCCTGATTTTGTAATATTGTTTTGTTAGGTATTTTTAACCGACACCAAAAAAAAGGAGGAGGTTCTCAATTTGTCGGAATATTTTTTTTTGCTCTTTTTTTATGTATGTTCACCGAAGACTCGAAGACCCCTGTACCGATTCGAAAAAATCTTTTTTTATTCGAAAGAGTATACTTTCTAATTGGTCCCATATTTTTTATTAAATAGATTTGTTTATATTGTTTCTGAGTTCCGACTGATTTGATTTGAAATTGATGCGATGAATTTTGTTTGATGGTTTTATTATATTATTGTTATTTTAATCATGCATTATAATTATGCCATTTAGTCATTGCTGTAATTTTATATTGTGTCATTACACTTTAATTAAAGAAATTATAAAGGGACAAAATAGGGTGACTCGTGTGAGAAGGTTCACGCAAGTTGCGGTCATGCCATGGGTGAGAAAGTGAGTCACAGGTGACTGTGAATCAACGGGGAATGTAAATTTGCTTGTGTTTCGTAACACATAAAGCGGAGACTTCAGCGAGGCCATTCACAAAGTAATTACCGTCAAGGCGGTTCGTTGACACATTTAACTATGACATTTTGAACCATCAACTCCGGACTTACAACAATACTTGTCATAAGTTGAGATAGCCAAATATTTAAATATATTTGCATCGTCAAGTTTGAATGGCAAGTAAATCTAATAATGCCAAAAAGTTATTTAACGTAATTTTGCAAAAAAAAATTATTGACGGAATTTCGCAATTTTTTTTAAAACCTTTATGTTTCTAGTGTTCGTTAGTACTTCTGACTTCACACTGATTTCCTTGGTATTTCAAACAGCATATTTAATCCGAAGTGAAATACATTATTGAGGAGTTAGGTACATGACTTCTTGTACGTTAACCCATTGCTGGTATTTCAAATTTAGTACTAGAAATATTAAATTTTACTCATATATTTTTTCCTATTTTCAGGAGCGGTCCTGTTTGTTGCTACTAGGCCTGGTGGCACTGTCTTCCTGCGCGCCCTCCCCTAAGCGGAGAGGAGTCGATGTCGAGAAGACTGTGGCGCAAGTCGAGGAGGTCTTGCGCCAGAACGCAAACCTTCCGAGACTGTCTCGAGAGGACATCATGCAACTTCTCAATGATATACGGGCCGAGGATGAACGCTCAGCGAGCGCCAGCGCCGAACGAGCAACGAGCTTTGAACCGACCTCCAAGGAAGGGCTAAGCGATGAACGCCAAGCAAACTCAGAATCATCCAAAGAAAAGACGAAGGGCGATCGTGAACGTGAACAGATCGAGCTGAATGAGATCAGCAACGAAATCGATCTCAATCCTACACCTGATTTGATTCCGGCTGGAACGTCTCAAGGCACAACATTACGCCCCACGCCAAGACCAGATTCACTTATGGTAGTTTTGCCGTATACTCCTCGGGATGGAACCTCTCTCCAGGAGCTGTACACGAGACCCCCGCGTGTGGCTCTAGTGAGGGCACCGGCTCCTATGCGCCATGCCTACGAACAGTTCGCCGATGGGGCAAGGGAAGAGAGCAAGGTTTCGCCGACCATCCTGGATAGTATTCAGCCACTGACTAAAATCGATGCTGCAGTCAACACAGAGTTAAAAGACCCTAAAGAACAACATAAAGTGTCTGATTCACACACAAATACGGAAACCGTAATAACTTTAGATCAAGCAGTAGAGAATATAAGTTCACCGAATATTCAAACAAAAGCAGAACGCATCAATTCCAGCGCAGGTTCCGTTCAGATCCCAGTAGAATATCCAGACGTGTCATCCGAGCTCCGGGAATTTCTTCAACTCCACGGTCTTCATGGCAACGCGGGCGCTCCTGAAGACCACTTCCTTTTACCACTCGATGGATTTAAGCCGCTGCCACCTGTGCGTCAAGTGGACGGATCTGTAGAACTGCCTGAAAGTATTTTGCTGACATACGACCTTATATCACCGCATTCAGGCGAGTTCTACTCGGCTGCATCATTCCCAAGCGTTGAGTCCGTGGATCTTCCTCCAGAGACCTACGTATACGACCCCCTGCGGCCTGAAGTACCTTTTGAGCTCGATGCATTGTCATCCGAGACAAAGAAGACTGTCGTAGCTCTCAACGCACCCAGCAGAAAACGTAAGGCTGCTGAGGATTTAAACTACAGCCCCATTGAGTATGATTCAGTGAAAGTAATTCCTCTTAAATCCGGACCGGATCCTCTGTCCTTCGACCCAGAGGAAGCGGAATTGGATGTTCAAAAGAGACAGAGTGAGAACGCTACAACGACAACTGAATCTCCAACATCCGAAACCCCAGCTGAGGAAACCACCACCGCTGCCTCGGAAGAAGTTGCTACTACGACTTTGGCACCAGCACGTGATTCTTCTGGAGCCGACTCTGCAGGGTCTGGTCCATCTATAGCCGACTTAGAAAGTTCTTTCGGCGCTCCCGCTCCAGAGGACGAATCCGAATCGATGCTGCCTCCTCCAAGAAAAAATGGTTTCTACTGGATGCTGGATTGGAACAGTTTCTTGGAGGTCGGTGATGGTGATGAGAAGGTCAACATTCGCTTCGAGCCCAAGCTTGGAGATCCGCAGATGTTTTTGCCGGTGTCGGTGCCATAACAAGTATTGTGTAGCATATTCATTAAATATAACATCTCATCAAATCAAATTGTAACTTTGTCACTTTGATTTTGTGATCCACTACAGCTCACAAATCGAGACGCAGTTATGAAAAGTGATACTATGACATCCATAGTCAATAATACACGCAGATAACTTTGACTCTGGTAAGCAGCAGAGTTAGATGAATTAGCCAAGAGCTGTTATGTCAATACCGAGTGTCGTGATGGGTCGGCTCGCAGCTTATGTCGCAACGGTACACGAACAATCGCGATGGACTCATCGTTAGTCAGTTTAATTATTGGTGAAAGTGTTTAGTGGTTGTGTAAATAAACTAACTGATCCACGCAAGCGTGTGCATTCTTGTAAATAGTGTCGTTAGCATTGTAAATAGATCGGGTTACTTTTAAGTTTCGTATGGATTATAAATATATATGAGAATAAATATTTCACATTCTTTTATATCCTATCAATAAGTATTCTCCTTATAATTGAACTTTGTTGTTATGCAACATTTTTAACTTATTATATACTAACGCAAAAAGAGCGGACAATGGTAATCAGCATATAGTTAATTAGCAAATAAACAATGAACAAATACATTTATAATTCAATACCTATTAAATACACAATGATCGGAAAATAAATTTGCACACTAAAATATTGTCATTGTTCAATTAGCTAAACACCGTAAAAAATTCCTGCCCAAATCCCACTTCAAAGTATTTGCATCATAACTTCGTTTTTTTTGCCCAGAATCTATGTTTTGACTTTAAAACAATTTGTCAATATCCGTCTTTTGAGACTGTAAATATTGTTAAGATGTTTTAAAGTTGTATTAGGTTGCATTAGGCGATTGTGATTTCGAAACACGCTTTTGTCGTTGGAAGACCAGAAAACTGTTCATGTTTTAAACACATTTGCCAGTTGCACCATTGCACTTTCCAAAAAAAAATTAAGGTTCCAAATGTTTTGAGCAAAAACTAAATTTTTGACAATGAGCTTGTGCACGATTGGTCCTAATTCCTCTAGCTCAGAAACGCCCAACCTACAGAACCTCAGTAAAACCTCTTGGCTAATGTTTCCGAAGCCAAAAGGCGTGTCTGAGAATTTAAATTTGACTTACCAAGAGACTTTCTAAATAATTTAGGTTTTCATATGATTAACATTGAAAATACCTATAGTTTCAAGGTGTAAGTATAAAAGTTTTAGAACTGATGGTACTTACTGAGTAAAACTGCAAGCACCGGAGTAACCATACAAAAACCAGGTTTAGTCCGGCAATAATCCGCGCACTAAAGTTTCCGTAGTTCGTAAGATCTCGTTACTTCTGGCTGCATTTGTTATTTTCATTACGACTATTGGTTTATTTTAGTAGTATATCTGTCAACCAAAGATTCAAGATACACTTCCGATTAGAAGTAAAAATTAATGGTGCCATTGGGTCATGGGGCCATGAGTTTTGTGATTTGGTCACCTAAACTGGAGTTTACGGAACTTCGAAGTCCCGGTAAAACGTCTAATAGTTTTTACTAGATATTCTAAGGTTTTACTGCTTCCAGCTGTCAAAGACGAACTCAGATAAAAAAATAATTTTTTTTTTTAAAAGCGGAGTATTTATGGCAACGTTGAGTAAGCTGTCAAATCAAACTCGGACTCGCAAATGACTGCGCGTGCTTTCCAATTTCTCAATACATTTGAAAACGCCAGTCGATCGGTTTGCCGTAAACGCCAATTTCGGTGCCAGCTGGGAATACGGGCTCAGAAAGAAAGTAGCATGAACGAGCTGGGATTTGAACCCAGACCTCTGGGATGGAAGGCAAGTCCACCCGCCCCGGAACCACGTGCTGAACTATAAAACCTATGATAATTCTCCGTCTGGGATGTGATGTTGTGGCTATCGTGAAGGCAGCGGAATTTTAGGAAATTCATGATTTGTCCATTGGCCAAGGCAATATATTTTAGAATTCAAAATGCAATAACCTAGTAAAACATTAGGAGCATTTAAACAGTTGTCACCCGTAGTATGGGGAATTGGTAGGGTCTCTCGGCTCGGCTCATACCTGCTCTTGTGGCGCGTATGTGGTGACAATGTTCTGTGGTGGTGACCTATGACCACAGATTAAGTAGGTAGTACCTATGACCGTTTCCCACGCCATACAATGATAAACGAGGTAATTTCTATCATCCACACCGGAACATAATCTCTTTCCTCACCTCCATGTTTCAGTGTCGACGGGAAATTAGCAGATGGGATGACCAGGGTTTTTAGGGTTCCGTACCCAAAGGGTGCCAACGAAACCCTATTACTAAACCTCCGCTGTCCGTTCGTCCGTCCGAACGTCCGTCTGTCACAGGGCTGGATCACATGAACCGTAATAGGTAGTAATAGGCAGCTGAAAAATTTCACAGAGAGTGTATTTATTTTGCCGCTATAACAACAAATAGGTAAAATTAAATATTAATAAAAATTAACACCACAATAATAACCATACAAAAAACGTGATGTTTTGTGTTAAATCTTGTACGATGGCACGGGACACTTCGTGTGCGAGTCCAGCTCGCACTTGACCGGTTTTTATGTGTAGCGCGACAAATGGAGGTCTCAGAGGTATCCGACGACCCCGATGAGCTTTCGGATTTTCACCGGAGGAGCTGCGAAAACTATACTGGCCTGCCAGCTCCCTCACACCATCCGATTATATCGATGATCCGAAGTATAACCCGGGTTATGCCTCGACAGAGAGCGCATTTCAGGAAGGAAGAGCAGACAGCGAGCGTGGAAGGACGGGACAAGACGAACAGAAATAAAATCAAAGAAAGTGTAACAATATGCAACCGCCGTAACATAGAACTGATCGCTGGCCCGTCTGACGTAGCCCTCGTGATGAAAATGTTGTTGATTTATTTTATTATTTTTTAATAAGTAGGTAGGTGGAAAAAAATATCAAAAGGCCCCTCGTTCCAAATAACCACAACGGTTCCACAAAATGAGCCGGTTTTTTTTTCGAAAAATGTAATACAAAAATGTTTTATCTTCAAGTGCTATCGCGGTTAACCTCATTAGGGGCCCGACATCAGCATTATTCTTAACCTGCCAATAAACCCTGCCTCCTCATAAACCACGGCTAGTGATTGAATATCGGCTGCCGTATCGGGCACACGTCCATCACGGAGGGAGTGTGTTCACACCGCACCGTTTATGACAGTCAAGCACGCCACCCGCCCCTCCACGCGCGTCGCCGCCCCCCGCACTACCTAGCCCCCGCGTCGCACTTTGACGATTACATCCGCCGGAACAGACGTATTTTTAGGGCAACTCCAGACAACGAAAGTCTGTCGACGGAAACAATAGGGTTTCGACTAAATTTAAAAAAGCTCGTGGTGTAGGGGCTAGAGGGAGAGGTTATTCGTTCAAATCCTCGCCCGGTCATGCACCACTTTCTCTCTCTTTATGGTTGGCGTTTCCTTACGAATGCGAGCTATTCTATGGTTCGGACCCCTTCCCCTACTATCTAGGTGGTATGGTTATGCCCGGGTTGATTCCACCTGAAGGGGAGGGCTGCACTCGAAATTAGCGCAGTCCCCGTAGGTTGCTGGATTTTAGGAAAAAATAAAAATAGTACATCGTGGACTGTATTGGTTATTAAGATATTGTATGGCGCATTATAAAATACATTGCGACTGACCTGCTTTCCGTGCCAGTGGGTGTTCACTGCTCGAGCTGGAACCCGGGCCCGGGGTTTGCTGGCGGTGGTGATGATGAGAAAACGCCGCCGCGCCGTGGCGATACACTGTCTCTATAGGTCAACCACTACTAGGCAAGGTTAGCATTCACTGCCGAACATCGAAGACGGGCAATAAAAACTCATTTTGGCTGGATTTCTTGAAGAATATGTCGAGAGCTCAGTGCAGGAAAAAAGTGGCAGTCGAATAGTGTCAAAAATTTCGCGGAGTTACTCAAAAGTGACGGAAAGTGTGGGTAGTTCGCATTAGCATATAAAGGACGCCAGAAATTAAAATTTGAAATGGAAAGATTGAGAGATTTCTCAACACCACCGCATTCGAAAAAACTATGGTTGAAGTAGAAATGAAAAATTGTCCGTGTTTTCCATCCAGCTCAATGTAGCCGTAAGGCTTAGGGCTTAAATCATGAAGGTAGTTGTGTGGTATTAGCCATCCATGTCGGGTCCCATAAAAAATAACGACACCAAAACTGAAATTAATTTGTCGAATGAACAATTACAGACGCAAGAATTGTTCATTCGACATGAAGATGCCAGAGGGCAGTAAAGTGTTATTAAGATGATAATGAAGTCATCAAGTTCCATACATTGGCTTGTGCCTGTTTCGTTAGTCAAATTAAGGTGGACCTTCCCGCTCAACTCCCCATACACACGTGGACAGAAGATAACCCATATTTCTTGTCAGAGATCTAAAATGTTATTTAAAATAGCTTTATTTTATCGAACTAGATGTCTGATGACTGTTGACATGGTAAAATTGTGTTTGGTTTCTAAGTTATAAAGCCCGAAAGTTCGAATTTTTCGCGCGTTTTATACAATAACTTTGGAGGTGGATTACCCAACGATAAAATCAAAGCATCTCAAAAAGATTAGTCATCAGATATAGCTTGTTTCATTAAGATTTATAATCAATTAGGTTTTAGTTAGATTGTTGACTATATCGGTCGTAGTTTACTTTTATCTATAAGTCGTTTTGTAATTACAAATTTCGTTAACCTTACCAAATAAAACACTATGCGCATTGTCAGCTTTGTGGATATGTTGCATCTTCCTCATCACGGAGCCTGTCTTTTTATTTGAAACGGAGAAGGTCCCAGAGCGGGATAGCACGGTTTTGTACCATGCCCGTGAATGAGTTAGTCCCGCCGGGTTGGGCCACCTTAAGAAATATTTATCTTAAATTTTGCATATTAAATGAATCAACGGAGAGCTTCGTTGATTTTTTTGATAACTGCTTAAATCCATAATATACACCCTTAAACATTTTTAACGCGTCTTAAGAGGCATATGTCATGGAAAATCTAAACGTAGAGACGTAACTCAGGGCCGAGTGCACGAAAGGACAAAAAATCTAAATCAACCTCAACGTATGATTAAATACGTCACTTTGTATGGACAGTATGGAAGGTCCATACTCCATGCGGTTCACTAAAAGTGAAGTCCTTAAACTATGATTAACTCATACGTCTCTTCGTTGATTTTAGTTGATTTAGATTTCGATTGACATCGAACATTTCTTATAATTTAACGATCGAACAAAAGTCGCAGCGTCAATGTTTATTCCCGAATTCGTCAATGTCTGGACCGACCCGCGCCTGCCACGACAGGGCGGGCAGTCCTGGCGTTCCCCAGTGCTTTGTCTACGAATGCCTTCACTCATTACTCATATGCGATGGACGCATTTTTGGAAACCGTAAGCCCTCACTATTCAAATTTGATCAACGACGGCGCGTAATGTGCAGAGGGGACGATACGATCTCCCGCTCCCCCACCGCGGCACCTCCTGCTCTCTCTCACACTCACTTCACCCACCTTTTTACTTTCGCTCCTTTCACGAGCAAAATATAAGCTCGGTTTGATTCAGTTGTTATTATAATTTTTAAACCGAATTTAAATTTAAATTTGTATGTGTACGTTAAATTGATGAATGAGAGATTCAAAAATTAAATAACAAAGACATTTTTTATGTAACATGGACAGGATAGCTAATGTTTTCTACAGGATGACATGGATAGGAACTAGTTTTGGTATTAGCCTCGGCTAAACTGGGTGCCATGCCAAGACTTTACACAGCTGCATTAGCTGCAGTATATTATGTTTTATTCTAGATATTCGTTTACATTTTGTAATTGATTAAAAATGTTGACGTTGTCCAAGTGTAACATAGTGTACCTAAGGAAAAACATAATTGAATTGAATTCATTTCAACAAGAAAGAAAATAAACGAATAAACGACGCTTCGATCATCGTTCATTCAATGTTTTTTTAAGGGATTCAACGGGTCAACGTGATTTACCCTGCTATTCTTTTTACGTGCCAGAACCCACACAGCAATATGAAAAACTAACAAAAAATAAAGCATATGGTAAAACGAAAAATCTGATGAAATATCCACGATAATTTCATTGTTTGTTGGAAAAAGTACAAATTCTAGAAAAAAAGGATAAAAAAATAAAATCGACAGTATGGAAACAAACATTGACTTCGTCGGTGAAGAAAATGTTTAAATAGGTACATATTTGTTATCTATCCAACTCATGTACAGTTATATGAAAATCACGTGTCACTATGTTCGTACATACTAATCTCTAAAACCACCCCACCACTTTCAATGTTCTTTTATGAATGTGTGCTTTTTAGTCCCACTTTTTGTCCCAAAAAGATTTTTCGATGTTGTCCCGAGAAAAGCCAGGTACCACAGCTTGTATTATAGTTAGTATGTTACAATAATTTCGGAAAATGAAACGGTCTTATACGCTCAAATCAGTTTTATGTTGAATTATACAATATTTTTAAACAACCAAATATCGTTAAAACTAAATATAGTACGCATAGTAAGAATAGTAAAATTCCGTGTAAAATTTTAGGCAATGAATAGTAAAAGTTTTTCAAGCCAACGGTATAACCCGTGGGTTTTGAGCGCCTTAACTGATTGCCGAAACTTCTAAGAATCGACCGACCACAGCCCTGTCTGGCAACCACCGCACAAAGGGCTATTTAATTTTCAGAGAATGGATGCCCACACAGACGACGCCACCCCTCTCCCCATCATAAAAAATACTTTATGACAGCTGTTTAACCACGAGTTGGGACAGAAGTCAAGACAATGTATTGATCAAGGCGAGGCTTGGGGGCCAGGAATATGTCGGGGTTTTGACTTATGAACATATTAATTCGAATTGCGTGTAAGAATAATTTTCCATCCATGGGGTGCATGTTGTTATGATGAAGCATCGTTCGTGCATGTTGTGATTATGCTTCTTCAGTAGTCATTGAAATTCATATCCATACTAATATTATAAATGCGAAATTAACTCTGTCTGTCTGTTACGTATTCACGCCTGAACAGCTGAACCAATTTAAAGAAAATTTGGTATAGAGCACGGCGTGGTATAGAGAGAGTCTGGACCTTGGGGAAATTTAAACACAAAGGGGAATTAAAGTCTGTAAAAAGAAAAGTAGGTGCCATACCTGGACCTTCCCTTTATGAGCGCGGCTACATTGAACTGGATGGACAACACGGACAATGTGTCTTTGCCGCTTCTCTCATCTTTTCATCCAATGCGATGGTACCAACCTGGGCGGGCTTAACCCTACCCCCTGCAGTTTCACATGGAAACAGCCCGCATTCGTAACGAAATGCAATTAATCAACTCAGGAAGAAAAAAAAGTGGCTAGGCTTTGCACGAATGCATTTTGCATGACAGGCAAGTCCACGTGCTCCTGAGCTACGAAACGCTCTAGAGATGATAGGGGAACAGATTTGATAAAGATTAATAACTTTTACTTGAATAATAGCTATATGCAAAATTTTGTTATTAGATAGTTTAAGACTGTTTGTTTTCGTGAAATAAAAAAACATTTTCAAAAGATTTAACGTTATTTTTATTTAAAAAAATGTAAATGTTTTTGTTTCTTGATATTTAAATCGAGTCTTTAGTGATTAATCACATGTTAATAAAACAAGAACAAAGTACTAACGAGAAAAAGCTCATACCGACCCAAATGTACTAGGTTATAATGCTAATGAAGCCTGTTCATACAACTAGCATTTGGCTGATTTAATCTGTTTAAATTAGCAACATTTCAGTTATGAAGGTGTCGAAATGGTGTCGAGTAAGAAGCTAGCTTCATACTCCATCTCAGGTTGAACACTTGTGACGTCAGCAGCACCCACAGAGATGGCGGCAGGGTAGCAAGTGGGCTGGTGGATGCACCTGCGAACACAAAACTAAGCATTTAAAATCAAATCAGTTACTGTCTTTATCTCTATCTTTATCTCGTCACTGATCAACGTCTCTAAAGTATAGGCAAGTCTTTGAGGAAGCATCTCTATATACAGCGGTTCATAGCTCAGGCGCGCAAGTCTTTACCTTTTATGCCAGAGGTCAGGGGTTCAAATTCCCGCCCCATTCATGCACCACGTTGGTTGAGTGATTTTCACCACGAATGTGAGCCGTTACATGGTTAGGAATCCATGTAAAACTGTAGGTCCCCTTTCCCTACTAGGGGGAAAGGTTAGGCCCGCCCGGGATGGTACTGTCGCATTGAACTAAAATATGGAACGGCTTTTCGTGGTTTGCATCCAGTTCCAGGGAAGATTTCGGCATGGCATATAAATCCTTCGGGAAAACGGTGCGTTGGGTTAATATATCTGTGGTTAATAACGGGCGTAGTATCAGTCATCCATGTCCAATTACGTTTGAATACACGCTCAGGACACTGGAGCCCATATCTTCTGCTAGTCACAAAACTTTGGTACTCATGAAATTACAGTTGAAACAAGTTACTCATTAGTGACTCACAGGTGAGAATCTTATGAGTTAACCCGCTGTAATGTGTCTGAGTTGTTCATTTGGCTCACTCATTCTGCACTTTCACTAATTTATCTCTGTTCGTATATAGGCAGCTGGGTCGTTCGGCGCAAGTGCTAATTCTGCACTCCTTGCGCTTCAGGCAAGCACTGGAGGATTACTGAAGGTGTCGTTCAGTCCGTACCTCTACAGTCTGGAGACAACTATGTATGTAGACCGAAACTAGTGTAGAGTCCGTGCTGAAAGAGAACCGCCGTAAGATTTGAGGGCGCACATGTGCACATTTACCGTATTTGTCCTGTTGACAACACTGGCACGTCATTATAGTATGACTGTAACAACTAGATATTTTGAGGCTGTGTTAAAATATAATATTTTCAGATTTTCAGGTCTTATATATGTAATGTAAAAATGTTAGTTCCATTGTACGCCACGCCGGTTCTCTTTCCGCACGGACTCTAACGGATTTCAATTGGCTCAACACTTTATCAGAGATAGACAATGTCCCGTACGGAAAGGTTCTATTCTAACGTGATTGCACAATTTCGAGTATTTTACGTTCAATGTTTCAAATTCTAATTGCAATTAATCGGTTGAGGTTTGAACCTACTTTTCCCTTTAAATACGCTCCAAACGACCCGAAGTCTCAGCGTATTGGTTGTCGCCGAAATTCGGCGTCCTGATTGGTCCGGTCCATTCATCTAGCTAGACCAAAGCGCCGCCGCCGCCGGCGCGCATCAAACAGCAGTGACATCTGACTTTCTCGCGCGAGCGAACCAACTTCTGGCCGTCGTCGCAGACAGAGTTCTGTCAGCCTCAGTGGCCCAGTGGCGCGACACTTCGGCGATCGCTCTCCGAAGTTAAGCAACGCTGGGTCCGGTCTGGTCTTGGATGGGTGACCTTAGACCGTTGAGAGAGGCTGGCCGTGGTTCGGATTCCACGTTAAACTGTAGGTCCCCTTCCTTACTTACTAGGTGGTAGGGTTAATCCCGCCCGGGTTGGTACCATCGCATTGAATGAACGATGGTCGAAGCGGCAATGAAAATTGTCCGTGTTTTCCATCCAGTTCAATGTAGCCGAGCAATATAAGGAAGGTCCTGGCATGGCACCTAGTTCCCATGTGGTGTGTTGGGCTAATACCATGACAGAAGGTGTGGTATTAGCCATCATGTCCAGTCACATAAAAAAAAAAAAAAAGATCCACAAAACCCCAGAACATTATTTGCATAGACTTTGTTTATCTACAACAGTGACCTCAGTGACTATCAGCCGTGTTACTTTTAAGAGACTGCACCGCACCGCTGCCGTCGCCGCTGCCGCCAACCTGAGCCAGTGCGCGGGACGAAAGGTCGTGGAAGGTTTATTCGAAAAGGTTAGTAGGTAAGTCAAACCTCAATCAAATTGCAACAATACAGTCCACTAACTCTCGTAGAGCTCAAAACAGACAATATACACGGTTAATAATAGAATAAGGAATTAAAATTAAATTAAATAGAAAATTGTATTAAATTCATCCGAGGCTGCCTTTGTCCCTAATACACTCATGGCATTACCTCTTTGGCAAGTGTAACGTAGAATTAGTGGAAACGGGTACTGACTCGCAGCCGTATACTTGGATATCCGCGGGCCCGCCGCCCGCTCCAGCAGCAGCGCGGCGCGACGCTCGCGCGGCGGCGCCGGCGGCGGCTGCGCGGCGACGCACGCGACACTCACGTCGGCGTCGCCGCGCGGCACCGCGACGCGCGCGCTGCGCCACGTCTTGCGCAGCCCGAGCTCGTCCGCCCGCCCGAACGCCACCGACGACATCGACTCTTCCTCCACCTGCGGCCGATGCGGAAACATCGCTGGTGGCTATCAGTTATGGTATACAATATAATGAATGAATACCTAAATGCTACTGCCAAACTAAACTTTTTGGTAGAACGATGGACTTAGAACCACGAAGAAACAAATAATCCAAAATTAGTCATCCATGTAGAGTTAAATAAAAAAATTACATTGAACCTAGAGGATAACATCGACCCCCTGGAACCCTTGGACAGAATATGTCTTAGCTTCTAGGTAAACATCGTGTTAACCTAACTCAATCGGCCTCATGACTCCTTTGAGTGGTTTCGCTATTTCTTATACTCTCGGATTTGGCCCTGAAGGCCCACTTGACAAATTCCCCTGTATATGAAATGATATATAGATTAAGGGCCTGCTGACCTGTTGACCGTCCAGGGTCCAGTAGACGAGCGCGGGCGGCGCGGCCAGGTCGGTGGAGCAGTTGAGGAGCAGCACGTCTCCGGCGGAGACCGTGCCCTCGCCGCCGCCTTCGGGCCCGCCGACTATCGTGGGCCCGTACACCGGCTCGGCTGCACACATGCACTTCATTTATGCAGGTTACAAGATTGATGCAGGAAAATAAGATTGGCAAGAGCCATCCATGTCCAGTTACATAAAAAAAATTGCATAGAGCAGGTGGATTGTTCCTTTTTTACATGTTCAAGTATAATCATGTACCTATGAATGAAATAAAACATTTCAATACATTTAAGAATGTTAAGATTTAATGTAGGGATGATGTATGCAAGAATATGCAAATTCAATGGAGAGAAATAGCAGCACAAAATCAAAGGTAAACAGATCCAAAGATATAATTTATACATGATTTATAGACAGTTTGAAAATGAAAGGTTTTCAAAACTAGAACATTTGAGAACGTTGAGATTTTTAAAAGTAGTGACTTAGTAGTTCAAAATAAGAAGAACATGTAGAGAATAGAATTGAGAAATTTAAGCTAGTTCGAATTTAGAGGCGTAGCAGTTCGAAAGAAAATTCATATGTAATTCACAGATACAATACTGGAACAGAGTTGGAAGTACATACGTGGATAGATAGTCACCAAATACGATGACAAGACACGAAAAGCCAATGCGGGTATAGTGCCCAGGGTAGCTTTTAACAACTGGATAGCTATGCGAAACAACGGGTAGAAATGATTATGATAATTGTTGCTACTTAAAATTATTCGTCTTTTCCATCGACTTGACATGGAAGACTACGTAAAGTTGCATATTTTTCGCATGAACCTAAAATGCCGGAGAGGTGTGTTACCCTTCTTTTTAATGTCTGTTAAAATTCTTCAAATTTTCAAACTGCAGAGCCCAGATACATACACGACAGTCTTGGGCCGAGTGCACGAAAGGACAAAAAATCAAAATCAATGTCAAAGTATGATCAAACACTTTGTGTGGACAGTATGGAAGGAACTCTATGCGGATTACTAAAAGTGACGTGTTTGAACATTGATTAACTCTTCGTGCAACCGGGGCTTGACCTGGGGGGTAACCGGCGTAGAATGTGAGGGAATTCATCAATTGTGCACCGATCCGAACCGTTTATGTCATACCTTCAGCGCTCTTACTGGGTAGAATATTTGGAAATTCAAGTTTGGCGTGAATTAATCGAATTCCCACACATATTTTCTCATATTTTACACCGGTTCAGCCCTAAATCCGCATCTAAAGCCGCTATAACAACAAATAGGTAACATTAGAAAATAATACAAAATAAAGGGGGCCCCCCATACAAAAAACGTGATTTTTGGGTGTTAAATCTTGTACGGTGGTACGGAACCCTTCGTGTGCGAGTTCGACTCGCACTTGACCGGTTTTTATCTATGGTCCGTACCGATGACGTCGAGGTGGGTCTCGCTGTCGGCGATCTCGAAGGTGGGCGCCTCGCCGGAGAGCTCGCAGCGCAGGCGCAGGCGGCCGGCGCGCGCGCGCAGCTCCACGCGGCAGCCGGCGCCGCGCGCGCACGTCGAGCGATCCACGCGCGCAGAGCCGTCGTTCTCGAACTGGTGGCTCTGGGGCTGTGGCCAGGACCATAGACAAAATGTAATGTAGGAATAGACTGCTAACGTCATACAACGTACAAAACACCCAGCTTACATAGTTTTTTGGCTGGTATGTATATACTATCATCGATATAAAAACAATTTTTTTTAGTTCAATGCTTATGCCTACTATAGATTTCGATAACTCCCTTCTCCTTGGTTACGGTAAATTCATTATTAGTAAATTAAATTAATTCCTAAACGTAAATTCCTAAATATTTGACAAAAAAATAAAAAAATACCTGAAGTATTAGAAGACATCAATGGGATCGCCACGAATTATATGTGCCGGAACGTCATTGGCAAGACGAATTTGAATTGAAATCGTCTCGGGAGCTAGTTGGGAATCACATCTGATGATATCTGTGTTGTGTTTTAAAGTGTGTTTGGCGCAAGATCAGACCAGGTTGTAAAGCAGTATACTTGACAGTGTTAAATAATGAATTGGATGGGCGACGCGGCAGTCTAGGTGTATCATTATTGTTTATTGTTTATTGTTTATTCATCATCCATAGACAGTACACTGCACTCGGATTTGTCATATTTTATCATTAGCCTACCCAACACACCGGATTTATTAGATTTCACAGGACAGCACGGCTACATTGAACAGGAAGGAAAATACGGACATTTCATTGCCGCTTTAAACATATTTCATATAATTCGATGTTATCAATCCACAATCCACCAAGGCAAGCTAGCAGTCGTGATGAAAGGCACTTATCCAACAAAGAGATAATCGGATACTCAGAAAGAGAGAGAGGTATCGGGAATACACTACGAATGAGAGGCAAGGCCCCGCGTCCTAAGCTGCGACCGTTCAAGACACAATATAGGTACTTGAACAAATCCAAGTGTATCCCTACAAAAATATAACGTATGGTCAAAGTGTTGAAAATTGGAACCTCGGGACTCAAATTCTTTTCTCGTGATACAGGGTCAGATTAAGCTTTCGGCAGTATTGAAATTATTCTTCAAAATTACCGTATTTACCTGTTTTCCTCATATCTACTAACATCGATATAATCCCTACTAACGATGATATTCAGACACTGCCCTGCCTGTGACACGGTCACACTCCCTCTAATTTCCCCCGAGAGAAAACATGAGGTGTGTTTGAACGAATTAATTACAAAATTAGCACACTGCATCTAGGTCCTAACCATTCCCACTATTGACTTTACTAAAGGGACTGGAGGAGCGCCTGTTTGTCTGCCGGTCGGTATGTCATCAAAGGCGCGACGTCCCCCGGGGTCAAAGGGTTGGAAAGGTCAAACATGGTAATTGCTGCTAAGTGAACGACGGTTATGGACACTTATGGGGCCGTGGGTAATGGACATTGTCGATGATAACGCATGTTCTTGATAAGGTTGCAATTCGAATGATTTAATAATAATATGTTTCAACGAGTCACACAGTCCTAAATACATGAAAATACAGAAATTAATTACTAATCATCAACATAATAAACCTGAAAAATTTATTTACATGATTTATACAAAAAAGTAAAAAAATCAAGAAAAACAGACACAATTGAACAAATCGAAAAAAATAAAGTTATAAAATGATGTCTGTAAAATGACGTTATAAAATGAAATCTTAACGAAGCATAACACTGTTTTCCATGGAACCGGACATGGGTACCTAATATCATACAACCCCACAAACCGTATAGCTGAAGGAATTAGGTGCCATGCCAGGACTTTCCCTTTATGAGCAAGGCTGCATTGACCTGGATGGTTAACACGGACAATTTTTCTTTAGCGCTTCGACCATCTTTTCATCCCACGCGATTTTACCAAATCGGCCGGGCTTGAACAAGGCGGGGATTTGAACCCATACATCCCAGATGAAAGGCAAGTCCGCCCGCACCTGGGCCACGAGCCGCTCAAGCCAGTTATGGGTGCCATGCCGTAACTGACTTTACATGAGCATAACCTTATATGAGCTCGGTTCGGTTCTGAGTAGAATACGTTCAAATTCAAGCTATTCCATGGTTCGGATCGGAAGCCATGTAAAACAATATGCCCTCCCCTGGTGGTGGGATAAAGCCGCCGGGTCGGTAACACAACCCATAAGGGTTGGAAGCATGGTCGAAGCGGCAATGCAAAATCATTCCTTATTTCCATCATGTTCAATATAGCCGTGCTCTTAAAGGGAATCTCCTGGCATGGCACCTAACTCCTTCGGCACGTGATGGGCTAATATCATTACGGTGGGTGTAGTATTTGCCACCCACGGCCAGCTACGTAACAAACATTTGAATTGAGTGCTTCAGCTATAACATAATCGCTGACTTCTGCAATAATTTCAAGTTACACACGAACTGACCTCTCCCAAAGGGGTGAATCTGAATATCTCCGAGGCCTTGCTTTGCTCAGCCCCGGCAGCGTACAGCTTCAGGGACTGGATCACTTCGCGTCCACCCGCGCCTCCGTCATCCGGAAGGAGCTCGTTCGCCGGCCCAGTAAGGGCGGAGTCTCCCGGCTCGTCGCGCTCTCCGTAGCGGCACTGGACGGAGAAGGGCTGACGGGCGTCCGCAGTGGCTGGGGCTGTCAGATTGGGCTTCTGCAGCGCTGAGCACCGCCCTGCGTAGCCCGAGCAGAGCAGTTGCAGTATGGCCAGATTAGGCTATTAATTGAATACCATAATCAAAGCATAATTACGTAGGTAATATTCCAAAAACTCCTGGTGTCTCATAGAAATAAAGAAAATGCAACCGACAATTGGTCATATGTACGATAAAATAAATTCACAGTGTTATCAGGGAAATCCCGAAAACTATTTTACTTAAATAATTCGGTCTGAACAAAAAAATTCAAACGTTTTTGAATAGTAATAAAAGAAATATAATATGAAAATACCATCATATACATACAATTCACCATACATACAAATAACATGGTTCAGATTCCACGTAAAACATACCATAGCATTTAACGAATGATGGTCAAAGCGGCAATATTGTTTATTTATTGCTTATTGTTTTTTCATCATTCATAGGCAGCACACTGTACTCGGATTTGTTCCGCGTCGACCATAGTTCATTCATTGCGATGTTACCAACCCGGGCAGCATTAACATAGATTTGGATTTACGTGGAATCCGAACCAGGAAACGACAAATCCCTTAGTCGCCTATTACGACATGCACGAGAAGAGACTTTATTACTACTCTTCCGAGGCATATATCTGTTATTTGTTACAAATTCCATGAGTAAGTTTATATACCAATAAAATATTACATTTGCTTACCCGAAAGAAACAGCGCAATCCAAAAGTAGAGCACATACATCCCGGCACCTCAAATCTCACATTAAGCACCACACTTTTTCATAACCACGTAAATCGTGTACGAAGAACTTCAAATGGAACGTCCGTTCGCGAGCGATCTTCGCATTCGTTCGCTTGTGGAAAACGTCCTCAGTCCGCAGCCGGCGGAAAACAATGGCGGGAAGCTTCCCGCCCGCACCCTCCACTAGTCGCGACACTACAAGGGGGGGTTCAGTCCTCCGCGCAGGAAAATTATCCCCTCAGTAGAGACATTGAACCGGATAGTTTTTCTGTGACTATTTGTGGTAGTACAGCAAATTTAAGCTGTTTAGAAACTACCTATATTCCGGGAGGTCACGATAATTTTGGTCACGATAAGGTAAATGGCTGAATCTGGGTTCACATGTAAGAGACCAACCCTCTGATGCTAAATATGTCGGTCTGCCTGTGCCAAGTGGTTGCGTTATCTAGATTGGCTAAATAAAATATTTGTTGGTATGTACCTGCTAATGAATATACTGATTGTATACATTTTGTATAATTATACAACAATAACCAGTCGGTTTTTTAGTTAAATACTTAACTATACCTAAAGTTAATGTAATTGTGAACCGATCGCCAGGGTAGACTCTCTCCAATATCTAGGAGTTGTGTTTGACCAGCATCTGACTTGGAAGCCACATATTATTCAAGTATCAGCTAGGGTAAGAAAGCTCATACACATTTTCATCAACATTAGAAATATCCTTAATCTAAAAACGCTGATATCCATCTATTAGGCCTTAGCTCAATCAGTTATTGCATATGGTCAGATCGCTTGGGGCGGAATGGCAAAATCTAATATGGATCCTTTAATCAAAGCACAAAAAGCTCTTCTCAGAGTCATTGGCAAGAAACCCTTCCGTTACCAATCTGATTTACTTTTCAGTGAGCTACACTTGCTTGACGTGCGACAAACATACATAAAAATGATTACTCTAAACCAAATGAATGAGATTGAAGACAGTACAATGGCAAACAATCTTTGCAACAACGACTCTTATGCGACTCGACAAAAAAACTTGCTACCACTTCCTTCCACATCCACACGATTTGCACAAAGATTCTATTCCTTCTTGGCACCTAAAATATACAACCATATTATAAAATCCATCCCATATTTAGGCAAAAAAAAACCTCACACGAGGAAAAAAATTCTCCACTGCTGGCTAATTGATGCAGGGAGACAAGAGTGTGAACAAGCCCTTACTTTTATATTACAATAAAAACACATAATTACACTAACACCTCGACTTACACTATAAAAATACTTATTTAATGTTACTTAGTTTACTCTTTATCTAATATTATAATGGAATATTTTATTTATGTATTACTTATTTCATACATAATATACAGAAGACGCCATCTTAACTTAATCAAAATGTTTATTCCTAGCAAACCATTTCACCACGGGCCAAACGGTCTATCGGAATGGTATTAATCCACTTAGATATAGTTAAATGTGAATACTGTATTGTGTATGATGATGGATATAAATAAATAATAAATAATAGTTATATCTGTAACCTTCAGTCAGTCAGTCAGTCAGCGTGTTTGCGTCCACTGCTGGACATACGCCTCTCCAATCCTTCTCCAGTCCTCCCGGCCCTCAGCGGTACGGAACCACTGCTTTCCGCCGACGCACTTGATGTCGTCTTCCCACCTGGCGGGTGGTCTTCCCACACTCCGTTTGCCTGTCCACGGCCGCCAGTGTAGGACACGGTTACTCCAACGGTCGTCGTCTCTTCGGCTGACGTGACCAGCCCACTGCCATTTTAGCTTAGCCACCCGGTGTCCAATATCGACTACTTTGGTACGTCGGCGGATTGCCTCGTTACGCACCATATCTGTAACCTTAATCGCCTATAACTACGAAATTCAACCAAAGCTTTGTTCAGTTTTGGCATTGCTAAGCAAGTATGTACTGATACTTTCATGATTCGTTATTTGCAACCATTTACCTTATTATATATATTTTTTGTCACCATAACTACTTTTTCAGGCGCCTTATCTAGGTATCGCAACCACTTGGCACAAGCAGACTGACACATCTAGCTTCAGAGGGTTGGTCCTTATCCTGTGAACCCAGTTTCAGCCATTTACGTTATCGTTACCATTTTTGTCGACAATGCTTTAAATAAACGTTTTTGAAGCAATTGAATTGTTGTTAAAGTTCTGAAACGCCAATGGAATATTTGTTAGCGGGTAAGCCCGTGGAATAAAACAAATGTTCAATGACCAGACATCAGACCTACGGGGACCTTACGTGGCTTCCAAACCATGGGGCAAGCTCGAATTCGTGACGAAATGCACTTATCAAATTGCATTTAGATTAAGCTAAGTATCTAAAATGTTTTATGTTAGAAATAATCTAAATGTAATTAATTAAATCTTAAAACTATCTACTAGGCATTGAGAACGATCCATTACCATGTATATCCGTATACCCGTCAAATATTTGAATAAATCCAACGTTTCCAAGTAAAAATATCCAAAAAGCATGCGAGGGTGAACGTAATAAATAAAGGGAAGACATTAAGCGGCGAGGGACAGTAATTAGACGTATTGTGGCAACGCAATTAACTTAATTATGTAGTGTAAAGTGACAGAAGAAAAATAGTCGAGGATGGTGAAGAGTGAAGACAGAGCTTAGGGTATTGGCTTGTAGTGTGCGTGCGCAACACCACAAAAACAATATTTAAATACCAACGCCACCACAGCATGTTCACAAGGAGTCAATTTATTTCAATATAAACTAGCCCAAATATCCTCAACCTTGGGTTTAAAGTCACAACTACGTTATTTAACTCGTTAACAATATTCTGGTGCAAAAAAGAACTGCGTAAAAAACTAGCTAAATTATGGAAACGAGATGAAATTTAGAAAAGGTCCGATCCAATCCGAACCACGGCCAGCCTCAACGGTTTGCAAATGGTTACTCATCCAGAACCCAACCGCGCTCAGAGGTGCTTCACCTGGCATATCGGATCGCAAGGCGTCGCACCAATGGGCTACTGAGTCTATAAATAATTGCCAGGATTGGATTGGGGATTGCCAGGATAGCTCACACGGTACCACATTTCATAAGAATTAAGGTGCCATGCCAACCCGTCGTACGGAAAGAAGACTATAATTTGTTATGACGTTTTGACAATTTTGCATTCAAGCTATGATGGCGACCTGGGATAGACCTGCTAACCTAACCGAACTCTCTAAAGCAGAGGGGACCTTTGTCTTACATAAGTTCCGAGCCTCCATTCTTAACGAAAATGCACATTGTTTTAGATATTTAATATTTATTTATTTATTAAAAAGACATTTTAAATTACAAGCGTTCCTGGATCCAACGGAGGAAAGAAGTGACACGAGTGTAGACAGAAGGATCGCCGCGTTGGCAGCTTCCAAAGCCGAACGAAATTATTCCGACCTGGAGAAAATAAATTAGAGATTGTTTTTTGTATTTTTTTTTAATCTTACATGCAGAAATTTATATAGGTAATGATAACACATATCGCTTTTTCAAATATAAAAATATTGAGCTTTAAATAAAAACGTTCCTCCATTTAGGTATTTGACATAGTCCTACAGAGAATGTACACCTCAGAATTCCCGAAAGGCGCTTTCCTTTTGCAAACATGTCTACGCTATACTGGATGGAAAAGGCGGATATTGTTTTCGGCGATTCGACCATCATTCTTCTAATGCGATGGTACCAATCGCCTAGGTCGACATGGTACCATGGAGCATTCGTGACGAAATAGATGCGACATTTCAACTCTGAAGGAGAAAAACAGTGGTGCCCGGGACGGGACTAAACCCTAGACCTCTCGTATGAGAGGCAAGGCCGCGCGCCCCTGGACTGCAAGGCGCTCAGCGTATTTTTGTGTGCTTGTTGTTTTAGCGCTATAGTCGCGGTAAAATCACGGCGTTATGAGCACGACTACATTGCACTGGATGGAAATCATGAACCACTTTTCATTGCCGCTTCAACCGTAGTTCTATCCAATGCGGTGGTACCAACCCTGAAGGGTATAACCCTACCACCTAGTAGGGGAAGGGTACCTTCAGTTTTACATAGGTCCGAACCATAGAACAGCTTGCATTCGTAACGAAATTCACTTATCCAACTCAGAAAGAGAAAGAAAGTGATGCATGACCGGGGCAAGGATTTGAACCCATAATATCTCGTATGAAAGGTAAGGCCCCTACACCACGAGCTGTACAATATACCCATATGCGTGAATATTATATCCCTTGCGTAAGGGGTTGAGTTTATGCATCAGGACGTTTACCGTCGCATCGTCGCGAAATAGTCTTGGAAACAGGGAAGGTAAAGCTCTCCTTATGAGGTGATCTAGGCTGCTGTGACGAGACAAACAGCCAGCCCTTTTCGATCATCTTAGACCATGATGGGCGAAAGGATTAACATTAGCACCACAAATCCAAATGTAGTGCCACCTTGGAATTCAGCAGCTTTGTGGTAAGTTTTACAATATAAAAGTGTCTTAAGCATGCAACTACGCACCCATAGAGAAATACCCACCAGAATTCCACTCAGAATAAGTAAGATTCCAAGACACGCAAACCGGCCAAGTGCGAGTCGGAGTCGCACACAAGGGGTTCCGTACCATAGTAAAAGATTTAACACGAAAAAATCATGTTTTTTGTATGGGAGCCCCCTTTAATTCTTATATTTTTTTAATTTTACCTGTTTATAAATAAACACTCTCAAATTTCAGCTGCCTAACTATTACGGTTCGTAAGATGCAGCCCTGTGACAGACGGACGGACGGACAGCGAAGGCTAAGTAAAAGCCTCCGTCCTTTTGAAAAAAAAAGGGATAGTTATGATGAGGGTTACGACGACGTATCCCTGTTATTTGGAGAGTTCTTATCCTGTGGCCAACTTTGTGGCAGTAGCTTTAGTTCATCTGCTGCACGAAATGGAAATTGTTATCGAATCAGTGCAATACAATTTTGCGAGGTAATAAATGTGAGGTAATACGGGAAATGGTTCACATCAAACCAAGGAATGACTTCATATATGAACTGAAGCCTCCATCAAACCATAAGATAGAACTCAAAGTTGGTATTTTTGGGTTATTAGCCCCTCCCCCAGTATGACTGGGTCCTAAACCCCCATCCCCAGGACTACTGTTTAGTCATCCTGGATCCGTCACTGCTTACCAGCACTCTGCTGCCTTCACTGCGTACGGTGAGGGGCCCGCCGGAGTCCCCGCTGCACGATCCCACACCACCGACGCCGCTCGTGCAGAGCATGGACGGAAGGATGGGAGTGGGGTGGGACCACTGCTGGCACATCTCGTTGGAGATGATCTGAAGTTTCACGACATTCAGCGCCGCGTCTTCGGAAATGCCCGTTTCTGCAGGAACAAGGCAGATGTTTCCTTTGATAAATGATAAAATACCTCTTAAAAATATATCAAGGTCTCTATTACCAAAATGGGGTTACCAATAAGTAAATATACTTATTCGTTCTAAGCAAGTACGTCGCTTTTTCCAAGGAGATAAGGGTGTAAAGCAGGTGCGGAATAGTAAGATGCAATACCGGCGAATTTAATTCACGTGTCCTCGGTTCATGGTCGATTATACATACATGCAAATCACGTTCACAGTAAGTCCAGTCATAATTTTTATTTGGATAGAAACTATAGGTGCAGGTTTAAGTTACACGAAAAGAAGAAATAATTTAAGTCTTATATTGCAAGGTTGACTAGACGTCCAATTTGACTCTACTTTCGGTGTAATGAAGTGCCTGTACACTACTTCATTGGAATGTTTCTTCTCTACAACGTGTAACAAAAAAAAACTTGTGGTATATTGGAGCCAGACCCACCTTCGCTAAAAAAAAACCGGCCAAGTGCGAGTCGGATTCGCACACGTACCATCGTAGAAAAAAAAACAAAAAAATCACGTTTTTTGTATGGGAGCCCCCTTTAATTTTAATAATTTTTAATCTTACCTATTTGTTGTTATAGCGGCAAAATAAATACACACTCTGTGAAAATTTCAGCTGTCTACCTGTTACGGTTACTGAGATACAGCCCTGTGACAGACGGACAGACGGACGGACGGACGATCGGACGGACGGACGGACGGACGGACAGCGGAGGCTTAGTAATAGGGTTCCGTTTTCACCCTTTGGGTACGGAACCCTAAAAAGCGATAAAACATTACCAATTTACATACCTACTAAGGAGGGAGTTTACTCACGATCGCCAGTTTCTCCGAAGCCAGATGCGAAACCACGCTCGCCGACGAACTCGTTCCTCGTTTCGTTGCCAGTCGGTAGACGAACAGGCTTAATTTTGCCTGTAACGGTTTATCAGTTAATTCTTCGGTTTCGTTGAGAGTGGCTAGCGTTGACCCTGGGCTGGCATTCCATCCAGAAGCCATTTAACAATCCGATATTCAAGCACGTGTGAGCTTGTCAAAACAATGAAAAGGCCCCCGAACCGTAAGAAATTGGGTGGCTAGAAAGTTGAACAGTAATCGGTAAAACCAAGTACACTTTATAAATACAAATACCCAATATACATTCCTAAAAAACCATTTTGTGTTACATTTGGGATAACATTTTCCCATTCCCTTTTCATTTTAATCATCGATCGGAATAGTGTACTTTAGAGTTGTTTTCGTTTATGGAATTCGGTGCTCTACAATTATTATTTTCTCGTAATTTGCATCATGTATTGATTTCGAGTGAGCTATACAACATTTAGCCTAGTTTTCACCATGGCCTTTATTACTAAAGTGCTGATTATCTTGTACAGGTATTGATAGCAAGCCGCTAAGAAAGGTCCCTAATATGTGGCTATAATAATCCGGAGTAGGTGAAAAAGGCCCGAAGAATCGTAAAAAATAGGGGAACAGTTTAATGGGGAAGGTAACAATATATGAAAATCAAGGATTTTGGCAAAAAAAGGATATCGTAATATACGTGGGGGATACATTGAATTTATGAGGCGTATATAATATGTAACCCATCCATCCATAGCCACATATCCGCCATTTTAAATTGGCTAACCACCTGCCGAACACCATATATATAATATATAACTTACGATTGAAGCCGACCCAGCGAAGCATGGTTACGATGGCGATGTCGTTAGCTGCAGTATGGGGGTCGTACTCCTCGTGCAAGGAGACTTGGTTGGTGGTGGTGCGAATGCCGCCTGTGAAAAGCGTTCTGGAGCCTAGTACAACTGTGAACGCCTTCATCTGATTGGATGCATCTTGCCAGCAGTGGGCGGCAGTCACGAGGCGCGTGTGGCTGATCAGAGAAGCGCCACAGGCGGAGGTTGTTCCATCTTGATCAAGCAGATGGCCGATCAGACCGGCCTGTGTACATAAATAAGACTCATGTATAATATTTAACTGGCCAGTTGAATCAGATATGAAGCATGTTATCTTTAGCAATTTTGAATTTTTTTTCTTGATTTTTTTTAAAATGGTACAATTTAGATTAACGTGGTCGTTAATATTTTTAAAAACTCACGGCTTTTCGCGCTGCGGAAGAAGTCTTTCTTGAGATGTTGTCCGTGCTAACGCAGCAGCAGTGCCGTGAGTTTTTCAAATATTTTTAAATGTTGAAAATATACTGTTTTGTACTAAGCAGGTACGTCACTTATTCCATAGTAGAAATGATTGATGATATTGTGATATATGATCAAAATATTATAGTGGACTACTTCATAAAACTGGGAGTTGTCTCTTGACTGACAGATAACCTTTACGTCGGCTTGACTGTCAGTCAAAAGCGTTTGTGAAGCCATTTTTATTTAATTATTATGCTATATAAGTTCCAGTTGCACAGATTATAATATGGATGTGGTGAAAGAGACCCGGCTTGATCGTTTGCAAATATGTATATGTGGGCCCGAGGTCCACAACTGCCCGATCGAATGTGGTTCCTTAGAGCTTATGAGCTGTTATATCCCAACTTCGAATTAAAGGCGAAACCCTGCATTTAATTCTTGTTCTTGTCTGCACATCAAAATATAACGTTTAGTGTTAAATCCGTATAATGAATAATATATCGTGTTAATAATATGTGATATGATCCGGACTTGTTTCCCAAAGGAAGCCGTGCTATTAGTCCAATACACCGCATTCCCGAAGGAATTAGGTGCCATGACAGGGGCCTTCCCTTTATGAGCACGGCTACATTGAACTGGATGGAAAATATGGACAATTTTTTAGGGTTCCGTACCCAAAGGGTGAAAACGGAACCCTATTACTAAGCCTCCGCTGTCCGTCCGTCTGTCACAGGGCTGTATCTCATGAACCGTAATAGGTAGGCAGCTGAAATTTTCACAGAGTGTGTATTGATTTTGCCGCTATAACAACAAATAGGTAACATTTTAAAATAATAAGAATTAAAGGGGGTCCCCATACAAAAAACGTGTTTTTTGTGTTTAATCTTGTTCGATGGTACGGAACCCTTCGTGTGCGAGCCCGACTCGCACTTGGCCGGTTTTTATTGCCGCTTTGACCATCATTTTATCCAATGCGATAATACCAGCCGGGCGGACGTAACCCTACCGCCTAGTGAGGCCTACTGTTTTATATGGATTCCGAACCATGAAACAGAAATCGCATTTTTCCAACTAAGAAAAAGAAAGTGGTGCATGAACGGGGCCTGGATTTGAACCCATAAACTCTGGAAGGAAAGTCCACACGCGCCGCGCGCCAGCGCCACTGAGCTACGAAGTGCTCATCAATAATTTGTAAAACTATTTTCGAAAGACACGGTTTTTAGTAGGCCACAAATATCCGGTTTTTTGCATATACCTACTGTTCTTAACAAAACAACCTGGCGCTTGTAAAGTTTGTGTGAACTGTTTGAAAAAGTGTGACCTGAAATGGAAGGGAAGCGAGGGTGCCCCCAACAATATGCCAACGGGGGTCCTTAGAGGCCCTAGCTTCTGCAAAGCGGATACGCTCAGCCGCAGGAATGCCGACTCTACGGTGGTAGTCCGCTACTGGCTGTGATAAGGCAGCCATCTTGGCTGTCCCCTCGCCCGCCGCCACCGCCGCACACACTACCATACAAAGAAGGAACTTCATTGCATTACTGCTGACTACATACTGCGATAAATTTATCTTTTTATACGCTCGTATGATTGTGGTATTTATGGCTAGTAAAATTGCTTTATTGTTAACGACCAAAAAGCATAAATCAGTAAATTCCTAAATATTTTAATGTCAAAAGAGAATCCACAAATCGGCTTCAGTTTATTTTATTATTTTGCCTTAACAACAATTAATATGTACCTCACATTTAGCAAAGAGAAAAATTATTTTTTTGGGTTTTTCAAGGCAAAATTTTCCGATGAACCCGGTTTCTTGGTTTCTAGAGTGTGTTCTTTCGTTATCGTCACATTTCTTTGCCACTTTCTAAACAAAGGTTCGAATCATGCTTCCGACTAATGTAAAGAGCAAAAACTTTTTCTATTTTCCAAATCTGATTACAATGCTTCATATGTAGATGTCCCTGAAACTGAAATTAATGAGATAACGGTAATGTCGTATCCATAAAACACACGCGGCGAAGACGAGTAGTTGTCGTGTTTGCTTTCATGAATCCCTTTTTAGGGTTCCGTACCCAAAGGGTAGAAACGGAACCCTATTACTAAGCCCCCGCTGTCCGTCCGTCCGTCCGTCCGTCACAGGACTGTATCTCATGAACCGTAACATATAGGAAGCTGAAATTTTCACAGATTATGTATTTATTTTGCCGCTATAACAACAAATGGGTAACATTATAAAATAATAATAATTATTATCTAATTAGCCTAGTGGCGCGGGGACTGGCCTAGCGTACCAGGGGCCTGGGTTCAATACCGACATGCACCACTGTCTTTCTATTTCCGAGTTCGATAAGTGCATTTCGTCACGAATGCGAGCTACTCCATGGTTCGGAATCCATGTAAAACTGTAGGTCCCCTTCCCCTACTAGGTGGTAGGGTTTAAGCCCGCCCGGGTTGGTACCATCGCATTGGATGAAAATATGGTCGAAGCGGCAATAAAAATTGTCCGTTTTTTCCATCCAGTTCAATGTAGCCGTGCTCATAAAGGGAAGGTCCTGGCATGGCACCAAATTCCTTCGGGAATGTGGTGTATTGGGCTAATATCATAACGGTAGTTGTGTGGTATTAGCCATCCATGTCAGGTCGCATAAAAAAAATTAAAAAAAATAAAGGGGGGGCCAGACAAAAAACGTGTTCGTCACAGAATTTTATTCGTGGCTGTCATTTCATGAGCACGAAAGTTTTGTGACTCATCTATGATAAAAAAAATACAACGACTTAGGCGAACTTTCTTTCCGGTTCTTTTTTGCCAGAAGTATCGATTCGAGTGTATATAAATATATAATGGAGGAAAATTAAGAAACTGAAACTCACCGGTGACTCACAGGTGAGAATCTAATGAGTAGACTGCCCCCTTACTCATGGAACGACACGCAAAATTCTCGATCGAGTAAGTAGTTGTCATATTGAAAATAATTTTAGGTCTGTACACATTTTTCTACGAATGACAGCTACTCGTGTAAAAACTTCTCCTGTACTTTCCATGAGTACAAGAACTGTTGTACAATAAATGAGTAGCACTGACAAATGTCTTTGAGGCAGAGAGATTATTGTCAGCTGATGACTGGTTTGATTTTGTCATAACCTTAATCAGCTGTCAAATTCCGTGAATTACATTTTGCAATTTCTTACAAATCGAAGGAATATTTAGTCCAGCGAAAAACATCCAAAATGAGTGTTCTTATGCGGAAGTCTTGGAGTGTTGTAAATGCGGCGCGCTGGGCCGCTGCTGGTGCACGCCTTCTGTCAGAGGCTGGCAAGCCGGCGATCGAGACGCTCGTGAAGAGCAACAAGGTGGTGGTGTTCATGAAGGGGGTCCCAGATGCGCCTCGCTGCGGCTTCAGCAACGCAGTAGTGCAGATACTGCGCATGCACGCGGTACCCTACGAGTCGCATGACGTGCTTGCCGATGAGGAGCTCAGGCAAGGTGCGCTTTTAGACTATACTTCTTTACATGGAGCACACTCCATTTCATTTCTTGCTAACATCATTTGTCCAATCATGCTCACGGATTTTTGACTTTCACAAGAATAGTTATTTGATGATATTCTACCTGTTCATGTGCGATGTTCCTGTTCTGGTCAGCAGCAGTCCGCCAAAGTGAATGAAGTTATTTTTTCTTACTAAACACAATTTTGGATCATTACTAACAGTTTATCTTCATGTGCGGTTGCATCCATGGCTCTCATAGAACAACTAAGTGTGAATGTAATTTTATTGCAATAAATATAAATATTAATTTGTGTTTGCCTCCATATCCCATTGGCATGACGCCTTACCATTTGACAATTGAGGTGAAGGATGCTCATACTCACGCTGCATCTGGTTCAGATTCCATGTAAAACTGTAGGTCTTACTTTCTTACATGGTGGTAAGAAGTAAGCGACTAAGGTATTCGTCGTCCTTGGTTCTGATTCAACATTAGATGTTCTTCCTTACAAAGGGGTAGGGTTGATATCATCACATTTAATCATAGCGTCCTCGCATAATCTTTTTGTCCTCCCGAAATCATCAGAAGGCCATAGCTCTTGTTCCAATTTTTTACTTTAACAAACCTGTTAGAATCAATCATTCAATAGTTTGTTTAAGATATGAATCCGTGTTGCAGGCATCAAGGACTATTCGAACTGGCCGACGATCCCGCAAGTCTTCCTGGGCGGAGAGTTTGTTGGTGGCTGCGACATAATGCTTCAGATGCACCAGTCAGGAGAGCTTATTGAAGAACTAAAGAAGGTCGGCATAAAAAGTGCGCTGCTGACTGCTGAGGAGACTAAAGATGCCAATGCCGAGAGCAAATAATCACCTTTAAACCCGTGCTCCTAGCCTATGTCTGAGGTAAATTAATATGGTTTGATTTCATTAAAAAAAATTTTATCAAACATGTTCAGTTCATGCAAGAATATGATCACACAAAATGTTGGATTTGGGTTCTCTGAATATTTGTATTTTGTGCAATTAAAATAATTAATTAATGTAAGATTAATTATACAAAAGGAGAGTGTAGAAAAATTCAAGAATAATAAAACTTTCTAGTTTCTTAGGTCTCATAAATTTAGGCTTTCAACCAATCTTTGATATGCATTGGATGTATGGCATTAATTACAGTTTAGGCTGCACGGTGTAATATCTCTTTCGATATTGCTCAAGTTCAACTTATGGAACATAGGGAGGTGATGGATCAGTGGAATGTAATTTAGGTAAAACAATTATTGTAAAGCTAGTCTGTATGTAATGTGCATGTAATTTTAGAATGTTTTGCAAACTTTAGTGAGGCTTGTGGAATACCTAATAATATACTTAAATATTTTTTAAAAAACATTCTCATTGAGTTTCCTTTTCAAGCAACTAACCAATAATGTTTAAGGCGCCTATATCCCATAGCGTAAAGTCAATAATGCGCGCGGTGGAAGCTAGCCAGTGCCATCATGTCAGCGGGAGGGTACGCACGTTTGGCGCGCTCCGTCCCCGCTCGGCAAGGTACGACTAGTCTGATTTTGTCAAAAAAATAAAAAAAACAATTTTTTGAACAGAAAGCGCGATGTGTACATTGTTACGGCTGAAAGGTATAAGTTTTTTTTCATTCTTCTAAATAGAAAAATAACAGAGAAAACGGCTTTGAAAGGTAAAAGAAGTCCTTTTAGAAATATTTTTTTTATGTCGATGATTATACAAGTGTTTTGGGCAAAATGGGGATGTGTACCTTTGCAAGCGTTCATTCTATAAGCTCAGTATTTTTTCAATGTTAAACAAAGGCTTTACTTTAATCGACTTCAGAAAAACATTCATATTTATGTATTTATTCCCCTTAAAGAGGTAGGGACATCTGATTGACTATGTTTAACTAAGGGAACCAGTGTAGCAGGAAACACCTCACCACAAGAAGTATTACTGTTTCATCTCTCATTAAATTACTTTTCCACATTGTGAAATCTTTCGTATAGAGATTTTTCGCACAATTTTTTTTAAGTTTTACTTCAAAAATTAATTATGTTACATTCAAATGCTGCAAAATAGAAATAAATATTATAATTTTATAACCTAAACTTAAAAATATTCATCCATCATAGGTCCCATTGTTCTTGTCCCCATGATAGATGCCGCATTCTACCTTTGAATGACGAGACACACCCACTGGCTGGCGGAAAAAAGATGGAGCCCGCTGGTCTCACACAGTCGTGGCCTCCACAAGCAACTTGCTCAATCTACGGGCGAACTGCCATACGTCACTCCATGGGCCGTGTCTCAACAGCGCAGGCAAGGAACTCACTGATACTTCAAGGACGAGTACTTGGAGTGTATCCACGAGACTATCCACCTTATTATAGTAAAATGCTGATTACCTGAACATCAGTCGTCTGGTCGATCAGTTATGCTAGTTCGGACTCGTATGTCTATTATTCTACCTGATATTGCAGGCTTTGGTTGAATGCCTTGAGAAAATAAATGCGAGCAGGTGGGAATGGACTTGATGTCGGAACGATCCGATTGATTGATGAGAAGTAAAGAGGGACCTTCTATCAAGTTTGCAAATAAAAAGTATTCAGAGTGGTCGGTCTGCGTTCTCACCTAAATTGGAACTTCAAAGTTACGTAAAAACATCAAACCACATGCTTTTACTACTTATTCTGTGGTTTTACTTCTTAAAGCTGTCAAAATCAAACTCAGACTTCAGATTTGTATGAAAACGGGGAGTTGGCGTAAACGGCAATGCTAACGCCGGTGGGTAAGCTACAAATAAAACAAGGACTTGCAAATGTTAGTTCGTTTAACACCCACTCACTGCACACGCTCTTCAATTTCTGGATTCATTGTAAAACGCTAGTCGATCGATTTGGCGTAAACAACAATTTAGGTGACATGTCGAGAAACAATAGGTATCACCTCATCTTCCATCGGATTTCAAGCTCTAGGAATCTTGAAGGCTCGAGATAGAAAAATAATTGGATGCTACGATGCTACAATTCAAACTAATTAGAGATTTAGCTGCAATTTAGCAACTGGCCGGCCGGCACGGTTACACCGGCATTGTGGCACTTATCCTTGGACTGAATTGTGGGGGATGTCGTGGTTCCCAGCATTCAGTAATGACATGGAACCTATATACGAGGTATTATGTACAAAAAGGACAGTACACAGAATTAAACAAAACATATTTTTGTACTTTTTTTTTTATTAATTTAGCTGTACATTCGAGTTAGTATACTTTTTGGGCACATACTTCATTCTTAGCCGATTTCTAAATGTTTCCTCGATAAAAACATGTATAAATAAGATTCCTGTGACTACATAACCGAATGCAGTTATGTAATAAAAAATATGGCAGATCATTGGAGAGAGTATTCGTCTGTTACTCCAATGAAAATAAATTATACTAAAAATAAAGTGTTGCAGGCAAGGTATGGCGAATTCTTTACATTTTTAGCATACCTACCAAATTCCTGCATGGATCCTTAAAATTGGAAACTTAAAAGAATTCATTATCGGCTAATATTACTAAGTGGCAGTAAAATAAACCTGATCTTTCATAAATAGTTTTTGCTTATAAATAATAAAAAATTACAAAAGTTGCCGAAATGTCTACGGATGAAATGAGTCTTCAATATTTGGCTTAACTCATTCTACGTCGAGCCTAACTTAGCACCATCGTTTAACCTAAAAAGTATTTTGTGACTTATTTGCCTGAGAAATCTTATGTTAAAATCCCTAAACCTAGAATATAAATAATAGATTGATGTCGTAAGTTTGAGCCAGCGTAGCCGATTACGTTAGGAAGAGACAGGCGTCGGGAGAGAATGAACGGTGCGAGAGTTAATGGCATTTTTTGGTTTGAACATTGCACATATTTGTATAAATAAGACATGTCTGCGATGAGAGACTGTCTATCTACTTCGAATGTCGATTCTCCTTCAATGGACTTCCACAAATCCATTAAGGCAGCGATCCATTTCAAAGGCTGATATGTGGATGTTGCTTGATGGCCTCCGGTGAATTGACTTCCTTATGTTATATCTGAAACAAGACATACTGTAAATGTGTGCATGTCTGTGTAATATGTGCAAGCGATGAAAAGAGAAGTTGAATAAATTGTCACTTTGAATGAGGTACAAGGAATACAAGGTAGCTGCATTGGTGTACTGCACAATATTTTTGTCCCTACTCCAGACTAACACCACAGTGTGTAAATCATCAGTCAAAAATAAAGATTATAAATAATTTGAAAAAAATATGTCGCGCTAAAAGGCGAACACTGGAGTCTGACATCAACCTATACTTGTGTTCGTTATGTTAGTCGTTGAGTTAATAAACCTAACATCTTATGTGCATTATTTTAGAAGTTAGAGTTTTCTCTGTCAACTATTGACATGAATCAGTTTTTGTGTCTGTAAGGTAAGAGTTAATCTTGCGTGTGATAATTGTTCCGTAACATTTCCACAATTTTTTTTATGCAGAGGCCTTGGGGCACGTACCCTTCTCTTCAGTCTGGGAAGAATGTTCTAGATTCCATCAGTTTGGATGCCAATTTGTTCAGACGCTGAGCTAGTCTCCATTTGTAGTCTTCAGTTCTGGCTTTCGCTTCATCTCAAGTTCACGGTGGAGCCTATGGTTTGTCACATACGGTGCATTGGCAACCATGCGCAGCGTTTTTGATTGGTATCTCTTTAGAATTTTCAGTATTGAGTTCGAGACAGTGCCCCAGAGCTGAATTCCATATGACCAGTTTGGTTTGAGGATGCTTTTGTAAAGTAGGAGTTTGTTTTCAAGGGAGAGCTGTGATTTACGACCTAATAGCCAGTATAGTTCCTCAGCTGAAAATATCTTTCAAAAGTGAATGCATTTCGGATATCAATCAAGAAGGGATGCATGAAGGCACAAAGGATCGAAATGAGGGGAACATGTCAGTCCTCGATATTTGTGACTTTAAAATGAGAGATAAGTGGTACCTAGAGGTCGGTCTCCCCGTAGAGCGCGGTGGAGAAGGCCATGTAGTCGAGCGCGCCGGGCGGGGCTCCGTGCGCGCGGTACGGCGGCATGCGCGCCGCGCAGTACTCCGCCTGGTCGGGCGGCAGCTCCCGCCGCAGCTCCTCCGCCGTGATGTAGGGCTGCAGGGAAACATACACGTTCAGCATTGGCTATACCATCAAGGCTGGTTATTCTATCGTGCGGAATGCAAGATTGTGGAGCTCTGTGCATCTTGATAATTTTATGTATTTAATGGAAACGACATTACCGTCACTAATTAATTTGAGATTCAGCGACATTTATATTTGAAGAATTGTAATTCGATTTTTTAAAAGAATATGAAAATGTTTTTGTTCGTGACATTCGTCGGAAGCAGGATTCGAACCTGCGACCTTTGAATTACATGCCCACTGTTCTAACCAAATGAGCTATCCCGACAATTACGACTGCACTACACTTTAACCATGATCAACCATGGTACTCAAGATAAAACATTGTGCATATGGTATTGTTCAAACTAATATTATCATTATCATTTGTGTAATGCAATGGTCACCTTGTCGCCAGCTAGGATCCTGAAACTGTCGATGACTTGTTCTGCCGTGTCTGTGTCTGTGGACTCCCGGGTCATGAAGTCAAGGAACGCGTCGAACGATACGTAGCCTGAAATTGAATGAACAGCTTATGAGTATCAGGGAATCTAATTTACCTCCGACCTAAGCTACGTCAGACGTCAGATAGTAGGTGACAACTGTTGAAGAAAAACAGGAGACCGCACAACTTGGCGAAATCTGGGGTAGGCCTACGTCCAGAAGTGGACAGCAAAAGACTGAAGAAGAAGAATCTACTACTAGTTTCATATAAGCGTCCTAGTGTATGTAAACTGGCTGATAAGCTGATGTGGAATATATATATTTTTGATTTGCAGATTGTTTGGCGTATACACTCGCTTTTTGTTGAGCCGTACTCCGGTTCATGTAAATCTAGTAATCCACCATTTCCAATACTCCACTCAGTCAGTCAATCAGTCAGTCAGTCAGCGTGTTTGCGTCCACTGCTGGATATACGCCTCTCCAATTTTTGAATTTTTTCCAGCTTGAAACGGTTGGAAAATTTACCCCTGCATACAAAACAACCAACTTTTTTGGTCCATGTTAATCGAAACAGCTTATGATAAATAAGACGAGTCCAAGAGAACAAAAGCAAAATAAATGAAGACAAAACACTGGAAGGGACAAGGCGAGCGCCTGAGGGCGTACCGGTGCTGTTGGGGTCGACGACGGCGAGGATGCGCTGGAAGTCGAGCTCGCCCTGCCGGTCCTTGCCGATGCTGTAGCCGAGCGACACCAGGCACGACTTGAACTCCTCGGGGGCCAGCCGCCCTGTAACACACCATCGGAACCACTTGTTAAACATTAATTAAAGGGCTTGGTCCAAATTACGCATTTTACGTGTCACAACGCTCTGACTATCCGATCCGAATTATCCTCATTGGCGCTGTCAATGACACGTCGTCAGCGATGTCACACTCTCACGGTGCTCACGCTTTCGTGGTAGTACAGGGTGAGCGTAGTCAAATTTGTTCTCTGCAGCACGGTAGACCGTTTGGTGGACCAGGTTTTTGTAAACGTGCTCACCTTGGTCTGAAGAATAAGCATAGTGAACAGTTTTATGTGTGCCAAATAATTTGGACTGGCTATTATTAGGATATTCAGAACTATATACTCTGTGTGCGTAATTCGGACCACACCATAAGCCTCATAACTGGTAATTAAGAAAGGGAACTAATCAACCTGCCAAAGTATTTCCCCCAAAGAACGACCTGGGGTCCAGAATGGTGTGAAGAGGCACCTGTCCGGCCGGCATTGTTTTCACAGACCCCCTGAAAGTTCAAAAACCCATGGGCAACGTCAGGCACCTTAATAGGTCCTGACGCGCGCCATATGCGCGGTGATCAGTCACCACTTATTCTGTGTGTTCAAACGAGGTCAAAGTCAGTCGCTAAGAAGCCTGGGACCAAATATGCCAGTCTTGATGGCGTGGCATCAACCATGTAAAGCTCCCAATGCCAGCGTACCAGTGCGATTCTTGTCGAAGTGGTTGAAGGAGCCGCGGAACTCTGTGAGCTGCGCCTGCGTGATGCCCTTGGAGTCGCGCGTGAGGATCTGGTTCTCCACCTCGTTGATGGTGCGGTTGATGGAGGTGAGTAGCTGCTCCCAGCCGACGCGCAGCGTGTCCATTGTGTACTGCGAGTATCTGGAACGGGAATGCGACTGTATTTATAGTGGAGTTTTGAGCGGGCAATTTAGTTGACAAAGGCAGTCCGTTAAAAAAACCTCGTCACGCCGCATATGTACTGTCATTAATTTTATTCAATAGTTCTGTTTTAATTATTTATTTTGTCTTATTTTGTAATATTAATTTAAAAAAATATATATAATTATGAAATTAGTAGGGTTAACCCCGCCTGGGCCATAACTTAAGATGAAAATATTTTTGAACCAGCAAGGAAAAATTGTATTGTCAATATTTTCCATCAAGCTCAATGCAACCGCTTATAAAGGGAAGGTCCCGGCATGGCATCAAATTCCTTCCGGATTGCGGTGTGTTGGGCTTATACCGGGACGTTAAGAGGACATCCATCAAATTAATTCACTGGTGATATCATAACATGACTAATTTCACAATATCCCAGCTATGTCAACCGTGTGGTGTCAACGAAATGCTGTGTGTTACCTGTTCTCGAAGATCATGCCCTCCTGCACGGCCTGGTGGATGCGCTCCAGCTCCTCGATGTGCGGCTTGTACGCGTACACTCCGCCCTCGTACTCCTTCAGCCGGTGTAGCTGGTCCTCCAGTGAGCCCTGCCCACACAAAGATGCCTTAGGGAATTGTGCTAACTGAATAAATGTCCGCTGATGCCATTTCAAATGCATAAGTTTGTCTAAGCCGTATGGTTAAAAACCCTTGCCTTTCTGCAAAGGATAACCTTGTTGGTGCTATAGTTTGAAACACCAACTAATTTTGTATCATAAAGTAAGTAGGGCTTGATATATTTTTTTAAAAGGTATACATTTCTATCATAGTTTATGCATTTCTGTCCTCCGGAAGAAAACATTTACCTTTTCAAACAATTTTCAGGTTGAGTAGGCACGAAAACTCATTCATTGAATGCTACTACCCCTTTATAAATATGACTACACTAAGTTGAGTTTCCTGGCTCCGTTTTGGAAAATCACCCGAGCAGAGCAAGTAAAATGAGCCCTCAGTCCCCAATCCACCTCGTCGCATCGCCCGCCCGCTCTTACTGTGTTTTTTCGAATTATGTCTTTTTTCTTTTTGCTCGGGCATAAGAGTCTTAACGTGATGTTAAATAACCTATAACCTTCCTCAAGAATTGGGCTATCAAATGCAAAAAAATATTAAATTTAAACTATTCAGCTTTATTATTTACTTCAGTATACTTAGATTTGTTACAGTTCAAAAGTTAAGCTGACCGGAAAAGGCCTTTCTATCACAATAAATAAATAAGTGACAGCTGCTGAACCGAGAAGTTACGCTCGAGTATGCTCTAAGAAGTGGTGTACCTGCAGGCCCATGCCGATGGCGGTGACGGCGTCCATCTGCCGTTCGATCCAAGGCCCCACGGCGTTGGCCTTCTCCGCGAATTGCCGGCGGAGGCTCTCGTTGTTCTGCTGCTTGCGGAGCTCGGCGGCGAGCGTGCCGTCCCGCTGGGGCACCAGCTGCCGCACGTCGCCCCACTTGCGGTTCAACTCCTGCACAATGCACACCAACCCATTGATTTACGTCAACCATTATAATACTTACAACCCACCTGACTAGGCTTAAGGTCCTATACTGCCTTCCTTATTAAAAAGGCGGTAACTACATATGGGCCTCATATGTAGTTACCGCCTTTTTAATAAGGAGGGCAGTATAAGGGATGCTCACCATTCAATTGTAAATTATTTAAAAACTACGTTCCGAATTACTAGGCAGTCAATCGATGTGTGCACATCATTGTTTTTCATAAAAGAAATCTGAGTCAAATGCAAAAAAGACAATTTTGCATACAAACTCACAAACGTACTCACATTAAAAAAGTTAAAGTGGTTTTATATATCAAAATCTTGTGTGTCTTGTGGTGTCTTTTATATAGTAAACCTGCATTGTGGTTTATATTTACTTCTCAAAATAAATTATTCTAAAGGGATTCTGAACTTAGCTTTCCCACCTTAGCTTTTATGCTGTGTAGTATGGTTGAGGGCATACAGGTGTCCTGACAATTTAAGCATTTTTTATTTAGAAGTTTTGCGAATATACAAATAAGATGTATTTTTTTCAGTGGTATGCACCACTTCTTACTGTACTCACATACTTTTTAGGGTTCTGTAAGTACAACTAGGAATCCTGTTGGTATAATGCCTGGCCCCTGTGACATTAGCGCCGGTTGGTTTGGATTACTCCAGCTAATTATAAATTTGATTTCAGTAACTACAATGAGAAAGGCAGACAGTTTTTACGTTGAAAAGTGACAGATGGACTCACGTGGGCGGTGAGGGTGGTGTAGGGGTTCTCCAACCCTCCAGGGATCTGGTGCTGCTTTACGATCGACTCGACCTGGTGCACCAGGTTTACGATTGCCTGCAAAATATAATCATCGGTTGAGATGTTTTAATTTGAGAATGCATCCAACGCTTCATCGCAACTGGTCCTGCGTTTCGAAATTCTCCACTCCAATTCAATTCCTCAATCTTTAAATCAAGGTAAAAAAAAATTGTGATTAGTGGAACAGCGATATAATTGAAACTATAGTAACATTTACCGAATAAATTTCGCGGTAATTGCCCCATTATAAGCACTGCAACAGTTCTTATATGTGATAAAAGCCGCAATTAGGTCTATGGATTACACAAAAATCTAACAGCAAGGTCTCCTACTAAGGTAAAGAAAATCATTATCCTTGCTTTGTAAAAGGTTAATGACTACTAGAAAAAGTCGCAATTTTTTCAAACTTTAGCTCAACATCCCATTATTTTACTAGCAGGCATGCGACAAATACAACGGAACACGAGTTTTAATGTAAGACGGTGACAATTGCACGATCATGAAGCCGGAGGCTAGGCATTTCAAACCTAATCCTAATTCGGTGGCTTCGACATTACCATTTTCCTCTGGATGGCTTTAGCGCGTGCAACGTATGCAAACAATTTTGCCATTTCGTTCATATTGAAGTAATGCATAAAGACAAGTGATTAGAAATGATTAAGTAAACACACGTCAGACATCTGTGTGTACAACGCGATTCAAATAAGAATAGGACATGGCTCGTGACTAACTTCACTCTAATTCGCGAGGCAAAGTACTGAAGTTTGTGAAGTGAGGTAAGTGTTTTAGCAGTTTGACATTCAAAATTGCGATGATCCTATCCTATTCTTATTTGAATCGCATTGTATGACGTGACCTTGGTGAGTTAGTGTCACACACCTGGTATTCTTTGTCGGCCTCCCCGAGCGTGGCCTTGAAGCGCGCATGCGCGTCCATGAGGCCCGAGATCTCCTCGATGGTGTGCACGATGAACATGTCCACGAGGTCCTCGCGCGTGCCGTCCAACCTGCGAGCATAACACGTGAGCATACGACTAACTAAACTTGAATTATTACGGAGAAATCGAAGCTCTGCATGGTAATTCAGATGTCGATCATTGGAGTACGGGTTAGGTACGACACGTAATCGAAGAGCAAGCAATGCAGAAAGTATGTTGTGAATATGGCACTCTATCGCCATATGTTTCCAGGCGGTCTCATTTGGTCGATGCGATATGGCGGAGAGACAGCCATCGTCATTTTGGATATCATATATCATGTTAACATGAACATAAATAGAAAATAATCTTGATAGCATAGATCTTTCAGCACTAAACACCAATAGGTTCACTCGAAGAAATCTCTTCGAGCAGTAAGCCTACCTCTACTCGGTACTTATTAAGATGTCCTTAAAATGTATTTCATTTTGTAAATGTGTTACAGGGTAGTTTTTAGGGTTCCATACCCAAAAGGTGCCAACGGAACCCTATTACTAAGACTCCGCTGTCCGTCCGTCCATCCGTCTGTCACAGGGTTGTGTCTCGTGAACCGTAATAGATAGGCAGCTTAAATTTTCACCGAGTGTGTATTTATTTTGCCGCTATAACAACAAACAGGGAACATTAAAAAAATATAAAAATTAAAGCGGGGCCCCATGTAAAAAACGTGATTTTTTGTGTTAAATCTTCTACAATGGTACGGAACACTTCGTGATCGAGTCCGACTCGCACTTGGCCGGTTTTTCTCTTTGTATCCATCCAAGAAAGTCGTAATCACTGTAGCAACAAACTGCTCACCAGTTGTTGAAGGGCGCGGCGCGCTTGGCGAACTCGAGGTGCAGCAGGTCGATCTGCTCGAGCGTGCGCTCCGCGTCGTCGAGCGCCTGCCGCCGGCGCTGCGTGAGCGCACCCAGCCGGTCCCACTGCGAGCAGATGCGCTGGCAGCGCGCGTTCACCGTGCCAACGTCGTGGTACTGCAGCGTGCTGTCAATGATTCAAAGAATTTATTTGCGATTTTAAGTTTCGTCATAGACAAACGATGGTAGGTATAGACTGCTAACGTCAAACAACGTACAAAACTCACTAAATACTTCCTTTTTTTGCTGATGCTATGACATTTTTATATATGACATTAATATTCATTGGTTTGTATTAAATGTATTCTCAAATGTAAATTGCTAATATTGACCTTGCTAATGGGTCATTCCATTATCGCGGGTGCAACATTTAGACGCCTGTTTTCATTTAACCTAATTAAATGAAAAACATTTTTAATTAAATTAGTCTTTAAAAGACTACATTTTAATATGTTTACTTTATATTAACTAACAAAAAAAGTAAAATGATATTTTAAAAGCCAGGAGAAAGGTTCAAATTGCCATCGCGGGTGCAACAAATTTGGCCCAACCTTTCCAGATCACAAACAAAAAACACATAAATCTGTTAATTCTAATACATTTAATATGTTATGTCTTAATATTATGAAATGTATTAAAGTAACAAAGAACATAAAATAAAAACTCTAAAGAAAACAAAAATAAACAATGAAGTAATATTATTTTTAATAATAGCGGGTGCAACACCAAATTATCGCGGGTGCAACCAGTCTAATTTAAGTGAACATAAACATAAATTTTACTTATAAAGGAACGAAATAAGAGATCAAACCATATTTATTATTAACAATTATGCTTTTGTTGTCGCTTATATTAATGATTTATTTTGAAATACATCAATAATTGCCGAAAATTCTATGAACTTATTATTTCCAAAGTCTTTTTTTTTGGCGCTTCCAATTTCGCGATAATATCATCAAATTGCACTTCTTGTATGTCATTAACGTTTTCTGTGCTAATGTGCATGTTATCCCTGTTATAAAAATCACAAATCAGTTTTTTCCCTCCATCAGTTAGCTTTCGCAGCGTTGCCTTAGGGGCGTCATTTTTGTCAAATGCAGCAATGTTGAATTCAGAAGCTAACTTCCACTGCTTTGGTAGGACTGGCTGGTAGATTACGTTTTATTTACTGCTGTATCTAGCAGATGTTTGTTTAAATTGTTCTTCCTTACGTCGCTTTCTAGTTGCCTGCATTCTTTCTTTGGATCTGATTCTAGCCAATATTTTTCATTACATTACTTCTCTCCGTTTGGAATTACGAGCCTTTTCCCGTTGGAGGTGTTCAGCATGAAGCTCAGGTTTTTCTTTTAATTTCCACCTATATTTCTGCAAAGCAGTCTCCTTATGTTGCTCTGTTGTCATTTTAACCAATATTTCTTTAAAAAAATAAGGAATATACTATAGATACACATATTCAATAAATATCATCAATCGTCTTCAGCATATATTATTAGTCAAAACAATGAAATGTAAAAGTAATCACACAAAACTTTTTTTCACGTAACCTACGTGAAAAAAAGTTGCACCCGCGATCTCACGTCGAGATCGCGGGTGCAACCAATTTAAGCTATCGTTTATTTTAAACTGATAATCATTATACTCTTAAAAACAAATAATTTAAGTATGGTTTTTATTTCTTCTTACTTTTGCAAAGTTTCAGAACGTTAGCTCTTCATTTCTGTTAAAAAAGTAAACTTTTATATCTTTTGCATCGCGGGTGCAACAAGTTAACAGTGTATTCTAGCAGTCAATAATTCTTAATAAATAGCAACAAATACTTAAATTTTTTGGAACACGAAGATAAATGAATATTTCCACTTCACGTTTAGCCGATAAAACATAACCTCAAGCTGTCAACAACCACTGTTTCGCGCCAGTTGTGCTAGTTATGATTTTACAGTTTATACCAATTCTTCGGATGGTAATATTTCAACAGCGCCAAAAAAGAAGATATGGTATAAAATCAAATCAAAATACATTGATTATTATATTTAGACTTTCTTCTTTGCACTAATAACAAAAAAAACAACTAATAGCGTGATTAAAAAATTCATTTCGGAAATCATCTATAGCGGAATCGCCCTAATATTGTTTAAGGTGGCCCAACCCGCTCATCTCCCCATACAAAAGGGGAAAGAAGATCACGTCTATATTTCTTGTCAGAGATCCAAAATTTTGCTCAAAATAGCTCTATTTGATTGAACTAGATGTCTGATGACCATTGGCATTGTAAAATTGTGTTTGGTTTCCAAGTTATAACGTCCGAAAGTTCGGATTTTGCGCGCGTTTTATGCAATAACTTTGGAGGTGAATTACGCAATGATAAAGTAAGAACATCTTAATAAGATTAGTCATCAGACATAGCTTATTTAATCAAGATTTATAATTTATTTGGTTTTTGTTAGATTTTTGACAACAGCGGTCGTGGTTTACTTTTAGCTATAAGTCGTTTTGAAATTAAAATTTTCGTAAATCTTACCAAATCATACACTATGCATATTGTCTTTTTTGTGGACAGAGCCGGTAGTCTAAGTTGTCACCTAAATTGGCGTTACGGCAAACCGATCGACTGGCGTTTTCAAATGTATGGAGAAATTGGAGAGCGCGCGCAGCGGGCGTTAAGCGAACTAACATTTGCGAGTCCGAGCTTGATTTGACAGCTTACTCAACGTTGCCGTAAATACGTCGACGTTGCCGTTTACGTCCACTCCGCGTTTTCATACAAATCGGAAGTCCGCGTTTGACTTTGACAGATTGAAGAAGTAAAACCACAGAATATCTAGTAAAAACTTGTATAGAGTTTGGAGAAAACGCCAGTCGATCGGTTTGTCGTAAACGCCAATTTCGGTGAGAACTCAGACTGCCCACTCTGGTTGCATCTTCCTCATCACGGAGCCTGTCTTATTCTTGGAAACAGAGAAGGTCCCAGAGCGCAACAGCACGGTTTTGTACCGTGCCGGCAAATGAGTTGAGGCCACCTTAACTACAATGAACTGGATAGAAAACAATGACGATTTTCCTTACAGTCTTAACCATCTATAATTTAATGCGATTGTACTAATCTAGACGGGGTCAACCCAACCACCTGATAAGAAAGAGGATCTAAGTTTTACTTTGGATTCGGAACCACAGCCAGCGTCATCGGTCGAACGGTCACCCATGCGGAACCTGGCCGCACCCAGCGTTGCCTAACCTCAATGACCGAACTCCAATACCTCCTCCGCATGCTGTAACTTAGGTGGGCACGTAAGCATCATAAAATGTCCTCATACAAATTATTAGTAAACTACGTTTGTATGGCGACCATAGCTTACAGGCCATTCTTAACCCGTAAAGCGCGAACGACGCCGCATAGGCGTCCTCTGCCGCGCTCCCGCTATCTGCGCTGATTGGCGATTTTTTGTGTGGGCATAGATTTACTGGTCTATGATTGGCTTTTTCAAATGGATTGAGGAGTGTAGGACGCTTTTGATTGGCTAAACCGCGACCCAATAGCTGCAACTTCGTAAAACAAAATATTTTTTTGAAATCCGCGCGGCTCGTCTCGCTGGCCAGTCGACCGAGATACGTTTGCGCGCGTGGTTCTGTGCCGGCTGAAAAGGATGATTGACGAAAATATTACGTAAGTATTGTAATTTTTTTTATATCAATGAAATTGTAATATATTCAGCTATCTATCAATGCAGTGGTTATAGGTTTTTGCAATTTCTGTAGGCAGCAAAAAAATCAAATGTTTTTTGGCATGTTCAGATTTCAAAGATTTATCACATTTGTTTACAAAATTTGTTTACAAAAAATTACGTTTGCTTGAATGTAATTAGTCCGGATTGTGGCAAATTTTGTGTAGAATCCGGTGATGTATCACACTTGATATGTTTTCTTACATAAAAATGGAAAAAAGACCGAAAATCTAGAAAATCATATTTTGTAGTATAAACATTGTGAGTGTATTGGTGTCGGCCGCTCGGCCGCTCGGCCGCCCGCTGGCCGTTGGTCAAGTGTGATTCAAGTCATTTGTCGATATCTCAGGAACTTCGTGAGCGTGGAGTTATAATACCAAATTTTGTTGCTTTGAAATCGTTTGGTATATCTAATAAGTAATCCCATTGCATCATCTGCATACATTTCCATAGGGCAAGACGCATCTGGTAATAGAATAGAATTAAAAATATGTACTATTTGTTTCTGTTACATAGTATTCTTGTTAGGGTTCCGTACCCAAAGGGTGAAAACGGAACCCTATTACTAATCCTCCGCTGTCCGTCCGTCCGTCCGTCTGTCCGTCCGTCTGTCACATGGCTGTATCTCAGTAACCGTAACAGATAGACAGCTGAAATTTTCACAGAGTGTGTATTTATTTTGCCGCTATAACAACAAATAGGTAAAATTGAAAAATAATTTAAATTAAAGGGGGCTCCCATACAAAAAACGTGATTTTGTTATGTTAAATCTTTTACGATGGTACGGAACCCTTCGTGTGCGAGTCCGGCTCGCACTTGGCCGGTTTTTGGTTACTAGTCACACTGGGTCAATTGCCGTGCATGCTGTATTACATTTCGGCGAATTCTGCCGTGCATGTCGCACCTATTCTCATGCTAACGGGTGGTGTGTGGACACGAAAGATGCCTAAAATATACTTGCGACATGCACGGGAGCACTTGCCATGCATGTCAATCAACTTCAAAAAATTTTTTTCGTCATATCTTGGGAAACTCTGGTCTTAGACTCATCATGCGACCCCTCAAACTAGATGGCCCGACCTGATCTACCTACCTGTCATGTCAAAACTTGTTTTCGTCATACATTGTAAATTTTGTAACTTCAATAATAGGAGGAGGTGTCTGACAGACGGACGGACAGACAACGCACAAACTCTACTTCAGATATAATCATTAGGTGTTTTTTTTGACCATCCGTCGCTAATTCGAATTTCTATTCATTTTAGGTTTCACTTTTACAAAATGTTAAAAAATATACTTGTGCTGCTATATTTCTATGAACTTATATTTACGTGTTTTATTTCAAAGACCATGTCACCAATGCTTCGTGTCACGGAAGCCTGCTTCTACTCCAGCAACAAGTTTCGACCTCGTCATGCTGAGTAAGTGCCTACCTATATAGATAGAACGCGCGCGCCCACCTATCTATAGATAGAGCGCGCGCTCACCGACGTGTGTTCAAGTGGAGCGTTTGCATGTATGAGTGCGCTGAGTGCAATTTTATAGCCGAATTTGAATGTTCAAAATAAAATGTTTTTGATTACATATTATAACATTATCTTACACAAAAAAATTGTGTATATATAACAGTTTATGATGATATAAAATCTAACTCGATTCTAATTAGATTAGATTCTAATTAGACTGTTAGTAATGTAGAGAGATTTTTCGGGTTTTTCCTTTACTGAAAATGTTATGTAAACTTTTTCTTTACAAAAATTTTATGTAAATATTCTTCCATCATTATTCAATAAATTAAAAATAAATTCAACTGAGATAATATCGTAAATAATTTATAATAAATTCTAAAATATTATTTTGAAAAACAATAAGTGTCGCTTTTGTTCGCGATGTTTGGAACCAAATTATTATTATTTTTTGTATGGCGGGGTCATTAGTTTTTGACACAATGTTATAGCAGCTATCATAAACTACGAAATAAAAAACAAATTTGTTTCATAACTTTATCTTTTTTACCCTAAACCTCGAGTAACATCACAAAATATTTTAAAAAAATCTAAAGTCAATGTTATATGATTTTTATTATTTTATATTTGAACCAAACTACTACAAAAGTAACGTAAATAAATGGAGGCACTATCTAGCTACATGGAACAGTTATTATTTTGAAGATACCTTGACAAGTGTCTTAGATATAGATTTTTATTCGATTCGGGAGCGCGGTACAGGACGCCGATGCTGCGTCGTTCGCGCTCCAAAGGTTAAGAATAGCCCGTAAGCTATGCTGCCACGCGGTGAATTCCAATTAAATTGATATCTAATATCAGGTAACAAATATCTGTGTCTGCATGCTTTTGTTTTTTTTTAAATCCAAACAGAATGAAATTAAAGCAAAAAGAAAATCTTCATACGAATTTTGTTTTCTCTGTGGTTCGACCCAGAATACATTTACCGAAAATCAACATGCAGACAGAGATATTTGTAGCCTAATTTTAGATATCAAATATCAAGTAAGTTGGTACAGTGGTTTTCAAATTTTTAACAAACTACGTTTGCATGGGAGGTGAAATTTTCTGATGCTTACGGGCCGACCTTAAGGGTGTCAAGGGCTCACTTGAGTTCCTGAGCGATGGCGGCGATCTGCTCGACGCGGTCCTGGTGCGCGGCGAGGTCCGACTCGAACGCCTCGTGCTTCTTCTTCAGCGCCTTGAGCTCGTTGAGCTTGCACTGCCGGAAGTCCTGCGACTGCAGCATCTCCTCCTTGCCTGCGCACAAATTTCATTAGTTGACCGGCTCGGGCTCAGTACACTATATACAGGTGATTTTTGAAGTGAAAACTTCTTTAGCGGCGCTGAGCACTTTTTGTTGGATGGGTAAAAACTTCCAAACTCGCGTCAGGGTCACGTGATGCTGATCGAAAAAGCGTAAGATTGAAGTGAAAACTTCTTTAGCGGCGCTGAGCACTTTTTGTTCCGCACCCGCCCCCGTCGGACCGCCCGCCCCGCCCCCGGCCCCGCTCCCGCTACCGCCCCCGGCCCCGCTCCCCTTGGTGTGAAGTAGCGCTACTGGCATCGTTTTCGCAGCCCCGTGAAAGTTCTTAAGCCCATGGGCACAATATCTTTATAAATTGTAGCCTATGTGTTATTCAGATGTATAAGCTATATTATTGTAAAGTTTCATTAGAATCCATTCAGTAGTTTTTACATGAAAGAGTAACAAACATCCATTGATTCGAATCAAAACTGTTTGTTTCTTACTTCAGCTATCATAAACCGATTGTATCAGTTTTAGAAATTTGCGATGATGATTCTGGTAATAACGATGGTGAAAAAGTCGTCGAAATTATGGATGAAAGTTGATTTTTCTAAGAGATAAAAATTAATGTAATATATAAATAAATAACGATATAATATTATGAATAATAACATGTAAATTGTCATATTTGTGTACGATAGTGCAATAAATAAACATTGTATTCTACCTCATAAATGATAGTATTTTTGTACTTATAATTAAACACAACGTTAATACTAAAGTTTTCACTTCTGCCGGCACTCCCGGAGTGCTACCGGTGTTTTTTTTAAGTGCGCCTTCATGGTCTTTTTTTTTATGCAACCTGACATGGATGGCTAATACCACACAACTACCATTATGATACTAGCCCAATACACCACATTCCCGAAGGAATTAGGTGCCATTTGAGGACCTTCCCTTTATGAGCACGGCTACATTGAACTGGATGGAAAACATGGACAAATTTTCATTGCCGCTTCGATCATCTTTTCATCCAATGCGATGGTACCAACCCGGGCGGGCTTCAACCCTACCAAGGGGAAGGGGACTTACAGTTTTACATGGACTCCGAACCATGGAGCATTCGTGACGAAAATGCACTGGACGAACTCAGAAAGAGAAAGAAAGTGATGCATGTCGGGACGAGGAATTGAACTCAGACTTCTGGTACGCTAGTCCAGTCCCGCGCCACTAGGCTACGAGCCGCTCAAATCCGAAACTATAAGAAATAAGGAAAAACACTCACAGAAGTCACGAGGCCGATTTTGATAAAAACTAAAAGTTTTTTTAGTCCTAGTTGGGAATCGAACTCGTTCGTCGAATTTTGAGAAAAATAACGCTTCCTGTATTATTGCACCAGTAAATAGTGTCGCTTATAATGAACAAATCCTGTGAAGTAATATTTAACAGAAAACTAGAGCAAAGTCCAAATTTTCAATTTATTTTGCTCAATTTTTTTAGTGCAATAAACATATATAAATAAATCATGTTTTATCATTAGGACTGACCGCGAGTCCAGTCCTCGTGGATGTCGGCTTTGTGCTTGAACTTCTGCGCAAGGTACTCGAGACGCTCCAGGCGCATCATCTCGCTCAGCAGCCACTCCTCGAACGCCTTCTCTGCGACCTCTAGCCCCTTCCACGCGCCGGCGATGTCCTTCACCGCAAACCATCACGAGTATTAGCCCCAGTTGCACGAAGAAACGGCTGAATTAATCAATGTTCAAAAACGTCACTTTTAGCAAACCGCATAGAGTTTCTTCAATACTGTCCACACAAAGTGACGTGTTTAATCATACTTTGACGTTGATTTTTTGTTCTTTCGTGCACCCGCCCCTAAATGTGGAAGAAGTTCTTCCTGAGGGCCAGAAGTGTCTTCATTGCGTGGATATTGTAACAATAATAAAAATATTGAGGTTATGAGATTCATGAGGTTACCGCCATGTGACGTGTACAGAAAACCACCATCGTACCAATTGCTATGCCTACCATTTTTTCAAAACATTTGGCCGAACATATAAAAAGAATAAGCGTTGGTTTTGGGCTCCGTTTTCAAATGTAGAAATCGGAGGTTTCTTTCTGTAGTTCAGAGATGCATTACAGATTTTGGTTCCAGTTGGATTTCATTAAGGGCGTGAAAACACATAATTGCATTCTGTTTCATAAGGTATGCCCATATGCTATTGACCATATTTTATTATTTTATAAAATAACTACAACTCATTTTGGAATTTCAAAAAGACGAAATATATACATTGATGGTCTAGTTATATTTGAAAAATATAACGGTAATATCAGACGCTCATATTTTGAGTTAAAACTTTTTTTATGAAAATTTAGGAATATTTGTCTAATTTGAGAACGCAAGCAGCGATCTCATTTTACCTTTAAATAATAGCTAGACCATCAATCTACATACATACATATACTTTTTAACATCTAAATTCATCGTAGTTATTTTTAAATAGAATTAAATGTAAATTTATTTACTTAAGTTCAATTTAGTATCAGGTTTGTTGTATTATTGTGAAATGCACTATGAAAATCTCATACTCGTAATAAATATACGCTGTGAATGTTAAGAATATTGATGTAATTATCTCATGGCTTTGTCATGAGCACACGTGTCAGAACTCATGTCATAAATTAAGAAACATGATGATACATAAACTAGTAAGAAATACTCACCGACACCATCTTGCCTTCGGTGGGCATGTACGCAGGTCGGTTGCTGAGGCGCAGCTTGGTCTGGAGCGTGTTGAAGTTGGTCTCCAGCTTGGCTTTCTGCTCCACGCGTGGCGGCTTGTGTTTACGCCTGAAATTAGAACATTTTCAAAATTTTAAGCAATTACATAGCCACTAGCTACGTAGTTCAATGTGACCTCCTAAAACGCCTAAAACGCTTTGTGTTGATTTGAAAACTACTATTAATTTGCTCGATTTTTCTACTAAACTTCACTGCATCAATTATTATTTGCATGTTTTGGTTATTAAAAAAAATCTAGACGGAGTAAAATCACAGACACAACAAAATCTACAAAATAACTTCTTGTCGCTGTCCTTTTTTTTTTCTAACAAACAGAGTTTTTCTAAAACCCATACTACACTAACAATAGTGAAGTTAATTCAAATAAAAAAACGGTCAAGCGTAAACATATTCACGTCCCGAGGTCCTGTCACTGCTGGAAATGGACATGGGTCATGTTGGGAATATGACTACGAGACAGAGTGCAAAACGAAAAAATTCGCCCTCACCTAATGATTATTTTGTAATTTCATGTAATATTTGCGTTTCAGAAATCTGGCTATTTCTCAAAAAGTATGACATTTTGAGCAAAAGTATAGTGGTAAGAAAGTAAAGTATATTTTTCTGAATTTTCGAACAATTGTGAATAGGAGATCAGTTAGGGACAATGCATGTAACCGATAGATACCAGAGTCAGACCATAGCGCCTTTATTCGCTTTTTGCGACTGGACCCAAAAATCTTGTAAAACATCCCAGTCCGAGCGTCTACACACACATTTCACTCATTGCTATCAAATTCTCAAAGTAGGATGTTCAAATTCAGCTCTAAGAAAATCATAATAAATGCTCAATCCAATACAATTGGGAGAAAAGATAAAAAAGCATTTGTCTGGCGTGCCAGAGACGTGGGTACATAGCCATGACATTTTATTTAAAACATCCTATGAGGCATAGCTAAGTTTAGAGGTAGGGGAACGATACTACAAAAGATGATTATAAAAAAATTGCAAATGTTCACCTGTAAGTACGGTAGTCTTCCAGTTTCTTCTGGCACCCGGCGAGGGAGTTGTCCGTCTGGCGGCTGTTCAGCCACGGCATGGTGCGACGGATCCATTCCAGAAGCTGAGGTATGTCCATTCGTTATTTGTTAGCATATAATATTGATTTTTATCCTTTGAGATTCTAGGATTCTGGTCCGACTTGAACTGTCAATTTAACACTTTACACGTTTCCGGTCCGGATTCAGATTGCACGCTCAAAGCTATCAGCATCACAAACTGTTCTGACCATTCGTGTGAAACAAATAAACAAATGACTTTACTTGAAGCAGTTCACCTCAAAGTTAAATATAATCAATTCCTCAAAGCTGAACTTGAATATTCACCTAAGAGGCATTTAACGATTTGTGAAACAACACATTCGAAAGATGATAGATAACGCTATAGGAACGTCAAAATGTGACACTGAGCACTCTGTATGGTATTGAGTGACGTAACGATGACATCTTATCGTACATGGTACGCAATTTTGAGAGCCGTCACCGCGAATGAGACTATGGTACAGGAACCGCTGAAATATGACCATAAAATCGCTCAAATTAAAAAGTGCAAACATGTTATAAAATTCATGATAGGTTATTATGGGATTTACGTATTTTACCGCACTTGTGTTACAATGTCTCTCATTACTTGGCAGTTGCATTAAATTGTTCAAAGAACAGTTTAATTGTTAGGTAGGTACCTAATTTACTATGTTTTACGTTCCAAAAATAAAGATAGAAGTACTTAAATCTCAGCAATATTTATTTTAGATACCGAAAACATTGTAGGAGAAGAAAAAAGCTGGATGCTTACATCACTGGCGAGACGCTCGTACTCCTCCATGAGTCGTTCGTTCTCCTGGTTGACCTTGAGAACTTTGCAGATCCTGTTGGCGGCGGTCTCGGCCTGCAACACACCCACACTATCAACCCATTTCCACACACAGATTTACTGAATATGCCGACACGGGCACTAAGGCGAGTCGACTTCTAACGCAATACAAATGTACATTGTGCAAACTAACATAAGTACGTATAGTGTAATTTTAACTGGAACTATAGACTCATAATTGCTCGATATCGAGACTGATAATGCTCAAAAGTGAAAAATATTTTTGGCACCAAGGAAAAAAAAAGATTCTTTGCATTAGAACTTTGAAAAAAAATCATCGATAGATTCAATAAAAATAATCTTTGTGCATTAAAAAAAAAAAAATAATTCAGATTTCTAGCTTTATTCAAACGATTTTAGAAATTGATATATATTTTCTACATTTTTCATCTAATTAAAAATGGAAACAGAAAAAAAAGGAAATTCTATAATTGGTAGAAAAGGAATCATATATTTTTATAAAGCGATTTCAGACTGAGCTAGTTAACTTGCGGTCCCTTGGACAACTTTACGTTTTGCTTAGTACCAGAGCCTTAAGAAGCAACATGGTTCAGAATATTCATCGAGTGTGAGTACTAGTTTCGTTTTAACATTTTAAAAATAGAACACGGGAATGTATCGTTTCAAGGTCAAGGTCACGATAATGTAACTCTCACATTCACATTTAGCGCCCAAATGCATAAAATATAGTAGGTAGGCACACTTTGATGCAACCATGATCATGTATGGAATGATATTTATATTTTTGTTTCTATTTAGAATTTATTTGGTTCTCTATCTTTAAAATCTTGCTGTTTTAAACATACCTCTATGAAATGAGCCTATTTTCAGTGGGTAATATTCAGAGGTCACCCCGAAAAATTGCGAGCTTCTTACTACATTTGCACGGGGAAAGGACTTCAGATGGGGTATCTTAAAATAAATATCTTTGCAGTGTAACAACATGGAAATAAATTATAGTCCAGTCAAAGGCCTTACCTTCTGCGCTCCAGAGAAGCAGTGGTAGTAGGAGGAGACATATGTCATGACGGCGCGCTCGTCCGGCATGGCCGTGTTCTGTAAATCTGCCACAAGCAAGACAAGCCACGGTGCGGTTAGACATGCCGCTGACTACTTAAGGCTATGATTACGTCACAAACACACAATCCATTCAATCGAACGAGAAGGCGGCACGTGTTATCGAAACAAAAACGAAAATTCCATCCGTTTTACGTGTGAGCATTCTTTTGTGAGTGTAATGCCCATGTTCTTTTTCGTTCCATTGGATGAAAAATATCGCAGCTTCTCAGGACAGGTAATACAAAAGAGAAGGCTGTTATTTAAATGAACGCTATGTTACGAGTTAAGAAAATGTTCTGATTTATATAAAGTTGTGGGTTTGTATAATTGTTCATTTACTTATGAAGAGTGTTCATAAAGAAGCCTTTTTTGCCTTCAATTTTCTTACGAACTCGTAACATTGAAATTGTTTAGCAAATTCACATTCAGATAAACCGAATTAACAGAATTTTTCTGAATGTAAATTTCACAGCAAAGCACACACAACAGCAATATTTTTTTATTATTCAAACTCGATTTTTTACATCGCATCATGTAAAGAATTATGGTAAAAAACGCAGTGTTAATCACAGATATAATATGCAAAAAAAAAACTTTTGTGGAAAGAACACTATCGGGTCGCAATTTGATAAGACCATGCGAGCAAAAATGACATAAAACAGCATTAAAATCTATGTCAGTAAATGTTTAGCGGTTATTTATTGGTCACAGCAACACGCGGTCCGTGGTTCTATACCTGCTGTGCGCCCTGGAACGCATGGTAGTAACATGACACGTATGTCATTATAGCGCGTTCATCGGGTTTGGGTGTGTTTATCAGGTCTGCAATTTACGCAAAGGAAATAACTTTAAAATCTATATAGTAGCGTCACACTAAAAGAAGGCTTAACGGATTACAAGATTTATCTTTCCTTGGAAAAGAAAGAGCCTTAAATTGTGTTATAAAAATATTTGCATTCCAAAAAATATGCAAAACTCCCAAATTTTTACCTCATAACGAAATCTGTTGAGAAGGCATACAATTACTGTTTAATTATCGTTACATCTTTGCCCTCTTAACCAAAGCCTGCTAATGCCAGGGGAGAGATCGTTCTTACGCATCATCTGCGGCATCGCAGCTCTGATCGTTAATTGAACAATTTCTGTGATATCCATGATCGACATATGTTTGTGACAGAAAGCAAATACTCAGCAAATCGATTTCTTTTTGCTCTTATGGGGCATGAAATCCAAAACGGGAAAGGAAAATAGGCTGTTATGGATTTGACTGGATGGACATGTTGCATAATGCCTATTGAAGTTGGTCCATCCAAAGTCATCTTGAGCGGTAAGATTTTTGATCCGATGGTGTGGGAACAAACTCTGCAGTGACCATCGAGTAAGGACGGTAGGAAATGGCGACCAAAACTAATCCGTTTAGCGGCACTCGAGAATATTAGGGGTGAGCTAATTTGTAAGCGAGCTGACGGCCGCCGCTACCGTCAGTGTATCCGTACCGCTAAAAAAAAGAATTTTCCAAATCGGTCCAGGGGTCTTCGAGTAATCGGTGAACATCCATAAAAAAAAAAAGATTCCGACGAATTGATAACCTCCTCCTTTTTTGAAGTCGGTTAAAAATGGTTACGATGCCTATGATTACGGTGATGGGTTTCGGTCGCCGCTCCCTTCCTTCCTCGATCGCTTCCGTGCGAGAGTCCGTCCGTCATAGGGGGGCCCTCTCCAACAGCACGTGGGTCGTGTCTCACCGTCGGGGTCCAACATCCGCGGAATGTCGAGGTACTTCTCGGCGACGTCGAACGCGGTGTTGAGGTTCTCGAGCGGGTTGTCCTTGCTGAGCTTGCTGTAGTCGATGAGGTCGGGCCGGTGGCGGTGGATGAGCGCGCAGAACGCGAGGCCGTCCTTGAACGACAGGTGGAAGTTCTGCACGTTCACGTTCTTGTACGGCGCCGTCTTGCGCTGGCACCACAGCAGCAGACCCTCCTGCGATTTGGACATCGAACCGTTTACGATTTGTACCATACAAGAGTTTTTCATAAGGCAAACTTGAAATGAAATGAAAAAATACTTTATTTGCAGCCAAACGGTACAAAAAGGTGGAAATTAATGCCATAAGGCATTCTCTACCTTAGAGATGTACGAGAGGTGCAGTGAGGCGGGCAAAAAAATAAACATAAAACAAAATGAATTAGAGAAAATATGAATTAACCTAAAAATATGGATATATATTAAAATAAATTACATACAACTACGTACATACACTTAAACATATTAATAGACATAAGATACACATACACATATATTATTATAGAATATATAAATAGATGTACACATACAAAAATACATATGTACATTTGATAAATAAAGGTTAAAAAAACTCTAGATTTCTCGAGAACAATGTGACAAGAAACAATCAGGAAGCAAAGAAATGACATTTAAGAGCTCTTTAAATATATGAATTGAAAATTACATGGATGGCTAATACCACACAGTTTCAGTTTCAGTTTCAGTTTCTTTATTTCCTCCATTAGATGTATATTACACACTCGGATTCGTCATTTTTAGGGTTCCGTACCCAAAGGGTGAAAACGGAACCCTATTACTAAGCCTCTGCTGTCCGTCCGTCCGTCCGTCCGTCCGTCCGTCTGTCCGTCTGTCACAGGGCTGTATCTCAGTAACGGTAACAGGTAGACAGCTGAAATTTTCACAGAGTGTGTATTTATTTTGCCGCTACAACAACAAATAGGTAAGATTAAAAAATAATTAAAATTAATCCCATACAAGAACGTGTTTTTTTACGATGGTACGGAACCCTTCGTGTGCGAGTCCGACTCGCACTTGGCCGGTTTTTTCCTGTCGGTTCGATTACTTCTGGCGAAGAAGAGCCGACAAAAAACTTCGTCAGGTTGGTCATTGTATTATTATTTTTTCCAGTGATACAACTACAGTCATGATATTAGCCCAATACACCACATTCCCGAAGGAATTACGTGCTAAACCGTGACCACGGCTACACCGCACTGGATGGAAAACACGGACAATTTTTCATTGCCGCTTCAACCATAGTTTCATTCAATGCGGTGGCACCAACCCGGGCGGGCTTAACCCTACCACCTAGTAGGGAAATGGGACCTCGTCTTAATGGTTTCCAAATCATGTAACAGCTCGTACAACCATAAGTCAGATTATTAACCATGTATTCCTTGTCATACTTGGAGCCACAGAGATCTTCGATACCGTTAATATAATTTCGTCACTCATTTCTATCCATTCGACGATTCGCAGCCTCAGATTTGCATCAAGGAAAAGTGGAAGAAGCCCTTTGCCCAGCAGTGGGATGATATATGCAGCCTCAGAATTGCATCAAGGAAAAATGGAAGAAGGCCTTTGACCAGCAGTGGGATGATATATGCAGCCTCAGAATTGCATCAAGGAAAAATGGAAGAAGGCCTTTGCCCAGCAGTGGGATGATATATGCAGCCTCAGAATTGCATCAAGGAAAAATGGAAGAAGGCCTTTGCCCAGCAGTGGGATGATATATGCTGCCTCAGAATTGCATCAAGAAAAAATGGAAGAAGGCCTTTGCCCAGCAGTGCGATGATATATGCAGCCTCAGAATTGCATCAAGGAAAAATGGAAGAAGGCCTTTGACCAGCAGTGGGAAGATATATGCAGCCTCAGAATTGCATCAAGGAAAAATGGAAGAAGGCCTTTGCCCAGCAGTGGGATGATATATGCAGCCTCAGAATTGCATCAAGGAAAAATGGAAGAAGGCCTTTGCCCAGCAGTGGGATGATATATGCAGCCTCAGAATTGCATCAAGGAAAAATGGAAGAAGGCCTTTGCCCAGCAGTGCGATGATATATGCAGCCTCAGAATTGCATCAAGGAAAAATTTAAGAAGGCCTTTGCCCAGCAGTGGGATGATATATGCAGCCTCAGAATTGCATCAAGGAAAAATGGAAGAAGGCCTTTGCCCAGCAGTGGGATGATATATGCAGCCTCAGAATTGCATCAAGGAAAAATGGAAGAAGGCCTTTGCCCAGCAGTGGGATGATATATGCAGCCTCAGAATTGCATCAAGGAAAAATGGAAGAAGGCCTTTGCCCAGCAGTGGGATGATATATAACCAAAACAATCCATTTTTATAATAAAAATAAGAATAGTTATTTATGTATTGACATAAATAAATCACCTTGGCGGTCATCTCCTCGACGGAAATGTCCTGGATGGCGAACCGCAGGATGATGGTCCAGATCATGCCCAGCGTCATCTTCAGGTTGCCGTCCACGATCTCCTCGGCGCCGATCGACACCAGCTTCACGCCTGCAATCATCACACTCCCATTTCACGCCTCGAACAGAATCTCGTAGCAGAAACAGTGCCACAGGGTACCCTCCAGCCTTCTTTAGATGGCCTGATCGGAGACCTGCACAGTCTGGAGTGGCCCTTTCGAACAAAGTGACAGATATTCAGATATTTGTGCAGTGACGGCGCTCGTATGGGACAAGTTTTTGTGATGGGAGAAAACATATGTGAGAAAACAACATTGATTTAACTGCTGGGTTCCTTGGGCTAAGTGCTAGGTCTAATCCCGCCCAGTTTGGTACCATCGCACTGAATGAACGATGGTCGAAGCGTCAATAAAATAATGTCCGTGTTAAATGTACCCGCGAAACATTAGAGCGTTCCTGACAGTGCAACTAGCTCCAGTCATAGTCTTGGGTTATTACTATGAATTTAGTATTAGCCAGACATATCCAGTAAATAAAAAAATCCACACAAAGGATAAACCATTTAATTGGGTTAGTGAACTTTGTCAGCCATTTTGTCGCGAAGTAATCTCGGACTGCCCTCGGACACAACAGTAGGTTCGTGGCAATGCCTTGGTATTTCCTATTTTGAAATACAAAATGGCACATTCCTGGATTCCTCTGCTCTGCATGAACCAGCTGTTCCGATGTGCAACGCTGCCGATTGTCGTCTCGTAGGCGTTCATGTGCGCGGGTCAGCCATATAACGCGAGGTGATAAAATTAGTTGTAAACGCTACAAGCAAAGCTATTTGCACTTTATGAGCATTCGTCGATGGTGTTGCCTAATGCATCAGTGCATAAATTAGGTCGGAGATCGGGTGACACGGAAACTGGATGTTAGGTGGATTTTGTTCGTGGTGACTTTGGCATAAGCAATAAACTGAACTATTTCGTTTCTAAACTATTTTCAACATAAAAGTCGTGCAAAAAGCACCGATTATATGGAAGCGTATTTTGTTTAAGCCAGGTCTATGGTTAAGCATTTTTAATTGACATGAGAGAAATGATAGTTATGTTTTTATTCAAGAACATTATTATTTGTTTGTTTTGGAATCCTTATTCCTGAAATTGAAACAGGGGTGTCGGCGCGGCGACTTGCCATGCATACCAGAGGATCATGGGTTCAAGTCCCCGCCAAGCACCACTTTCTCTTTCTGAGTTGAATAAGTGCATTTCGTCACGAATGTGAGCTGTTCCATGTTTAGTGATCGTAAAACTGTGGACTTCAAGCCGAAGAAAGTCAAGCGACCAATAGACGGCGGCGGCTCCGCAGGGGGGGGGGGGGTATTCTATATTCAAATTAATTACTCGGCGGGCGCTGTTCCAAACGCGCCTATAGAAGTATAAACGTCAATAAATTCAAAAGAAGCGGGTCAAGCTCACCCTTGGAGGCGATGAAGTCGAGCGCCTTGTTGACGTTGGCGATTTTGTGGAAGCGCATCTTGCCGCGGTCCGGCTTGGGCAGCGTCTCGCCGGAGATCACCTCCAGCAGCAGCATCAGCTTGAGTCCGTTCCGGAAGTCATCCTCGATGTTCTCGATGCCGGTGCCGGCCTTGCGCAGGTGGCTGTTGCACCACGCGGTGAATGTCTGCAAGAGGAGGGCGCTCATTCAACGTACGGCTCGCATTCAAAATTGTACCTACCAGATGAGACATCTTTTGGAATAGTTATCAGTACACAGTGCCCGCGCTCATGTAATGTGAAGTGTTTTTTTGTTAACATCTAATTTCCCTTAAAGAAGTCGATCTAGTTTTACTCGAAATTATATTGACGACTTTTTTTACAATCTTTATATAAAAAATTCGGGTGGTCCGATTTTGATTATTTCTTTTTTAATTGTTATGGGTTCACATTGATGGTTCTTAGTTATAGTTGGACTCGGTGCGTGTCGTTGTTGCCGAGATCCATATTTGTTTTAATGTTGCGAATACATATTGTTTTTATTCAATAAAAATATGTCCAAAACGGAACTGACACGAGCGGAGCCGCGAACCTCAGCTGGTCTTTCCATAAATACAAATTATCGAAATTACTGGCAAATTAAGACAAAGAAGTTAATTCTTATTTGGCAGACACTAGTCGACGTGTACTTGAAAATCAATACTCGGTGCAGGGTCGGTACCGAGGGGAGACAGCCGGCACCCAAACATTGGGGTTCGACCCTCCGCGATACACAAGCAGAAAGTATTTGCGCAACGTTACCTGTACGCAGAATTATGCAAATGTATGTAGACGCCAAGTGAGGTAACACGTGGACTGGAAGTGAACACCGCCAGGGTTAAAAGGTACTTCGAGTGTATGGTTATATGGGACCCTCATAAATAAGGCTGGCTGTTTGATCGCCATTTTTATTGAATACTAGCTGCAGTACCCAGGTGCAGTTCGAGTTGTGTTATAAGTAATCCTGTGGAAACTTTTGAAATCTGCGGGATAAAAAAGTATCCTATAAGTTAAACCAGGTAATAAACTATCAATGTTTGAGGTTATAACACGAGCTCTACATTGAAGTATTGTATTCGGATTTTGAAAATAATCAGAAAAAGTTTGAAAGGATGTCACGACCAAAAACGTTTTCTGATTATTTTCAAAAGCTGATTACAATGCATCAAAGTAGATGTCCTTTGATTACCTCAAAATAATGAGATAACGAGATGCAAACCTAATTGCTGTGGTTACCAAAGTTGATTTTGGTATCTGCCAACAGAATCGACAAGCGCCCTGCCCTTGCTTCAGACAAAAATTGTTTCTGACTATTTTCAAAATAGGATTACAATTCTTCAATGTAGTTGCGTTGTAAAATTCCAAATTAGAGTAATATTTAAGTCAATGCAAATTAATGAGAAAAAAAATATCGAATCGATTTAGGTAGCTATATTTCGCTGCTTGCCAAACCCGTTACTGCAATTGGTTAAAAAAATATATGTTTGAGGTAATTTATCTGTTTACAAAATATTGTCAATGTGATCGATAGCCGAAATCGCAACTACGCTTTCTGGCGTGGCGTTGGAAATTCCTTTGATGTGCAGCAGAAAAAAATCACATCTGTCTCCGAATCAGTCAATGAGCTCAAAATACGCTAATGGCGGCGAGCGTTGAACTGGCGCGGCCGACACGGTTCACTCAAATTAATCTCAAGTGCCAAACGAATTGATTGTTCCGCTCCGGCGAGCCTGGCTCGTCGCTCCCTCGCACGCGGCTGCGCAGAACCTTCACCGCCAAAATAACATTCTTCGGAGTGTGACGGTTTTGATTTCTTTTACACATATCTCTTTCGACGCCTTCACTTTTCAGATGATGTAACATCACATTCACGCAAAGCCGAGGGGGCTACCATGGTAAATAACTCGCGGGGGCTATGTGGTTAGCTACAGGAGCGGGCAGAGCTTGTTGTCCGGCAATCACGTCTCGTACAAGGTCCTTATCTAGTCCTAGTGGCCTGATAAGAGAACAGGACACGGGACAGGTGGCTCTTGTTAAGTCGGAAGGCACCTCGCGAAGAGTCACGATCGGAAGGATTATTTTAAAACAAATTCTCATCGTGAAAAAGATGGTCGATATACGCTTAGACTACGTTTCATTGTAATAAATCAGACTTGGGAGAATCGCGCACTGCAGGACTCAGAAGATTAAACGCTGTGGAAAACAAATGCAAACGCTATCCCGAACTTCGAGAAGGCTATGATGCATTTTATTTATGAAAGACTATAGGTGTAGATAAAGGTCATATGGAAGCGATCCCGTCTAGTGGATTGAACATAAAGAATGTCTGTATAATGAATGTTGCCACACACACAATGCAGTGATCTCCCCACACCATCAATTGAAAGGGAGTGTCGAGTCGACTGCCTTCATCTTCGTCCAGAGGACAGATTCCTGTTGAGGGCTTAGAACTGGTTCAAGAATGTAAAGCGCGAATGTTGGTTTGTTATGGTTTGGTCGAATCAAACACATCATCAAGGACTCTGGCTCTGCACTGGGTAATGTTAACCAAATGGACAAATTCAAGCCACACGATAAATATGAGGTAACTTTTGATAGGCGTCCTTGGGGCAGAGAATATCTTATCTTTTGGTAACGGAAATCCACAATAGGCAATCTTTATCAGCCGGACGACCAACGGCGCTTTGTAACCAAATACAGCAGCATAAATATACATAGTTTCGAAATTAATAAGCAATATAGATTTCTTAACTACCGTTTTTTATAAATATTCTCTCACGTCTCTGTTTATTACGACATATTTATTTATTGAAAGGAAAATTTACATCTCACAAAAATGCAGATTAAAATAGTGGACTTCAAGTACTTGCTCATTTCGTAAAAGAGGAAAAGAAGATTGTTGATGATTGAAGAAGACATGGATGATTGTTTATCGCTTAAAAACTAAAGTTCATTCAAAGTTTTCTTAAATAGAACAACGAATGTGTATTATTTCCTTTGTTAGTTCATCGAAGGGATTACCTTGCGTTTCTCTTTCTTACATCTCGTCAGACTAAGTATATATATAAGTGCACTAAATGAAATACACTATTCAGTTAGACGAAAGAGACCTTGACACGCAGTGATTAATGTCTAGCGATAGAATAATAACTTCATTACTTATGCAGTTTACGTCATCGATTTTCTAAGTAACAATGGCCTTTATAGATACATTGTCATTATAATTGACGAGGGCAAATAACTGAAATTTTAACATACAAGAGAGAAAAAGCTGACCATTGACCATACTACTACCTGCATTCAATGCACAAGAGAATTAAGTAGACGAAAAGTACAAGCATGGTTTGAGAAAGAGGGTGTAAACGAATAAAACGGGAGAGAGAAAAAAAATAAAAAGGAGAAAGATATAGTGTTAGAGAGAAAGTGAGTGTGGCAGATAAAATAAATATATAAGACAGATAAATTGGTATACGAGACAAGTTAGAGAAATTTTAGGAACAAACAGTATTCATTTCTAGAAAAAAAAGTGGCCCAGTGGCCCAGTGGCGCGACACTTCGGCGATCGCTCTCCGAAGTTAAGCAACGCTGGGCCCGGTCTGGTCTTGGATGGGTGACCATTCGACCGTTGAGAGAGGCTGGCCGTGGTTCGGATTCCACGTTAAGCTGTAGGTCCCCTTCCTTACTTACTAGGTGGTAGGGTTTATCCCGCCCGGGTTGGTACCATCGCATTGGATGAACGATGGTCGAAGCGGCAATGAAAATTGTCCGTGTTTTCCATCCAGTTCAATGTAGCCGTGCAATATAAGGAAGGTCCTGGCATGGCACCTAGTTCCCATGTGGTGTGTTGGGCTAATACCATGACAGAACTTGTGGTATTAGCCATCCATGTCCAGTCACATAAAAAAAAAATAAAAAAATTATCATTACACAAATCGAAAAAGGTTTTTTTCGCCGCTTACCTGCACAAATTGGTCTTCAACTTAATGTATGGCTAAATAAGTAAAGTGAATACTTTGGATTTCGGTTTGTGTGATGAGGATTTCTTTCTTCTAATATTTTTTTTATGTGAATGGACATGATTGGCTAATATCACACCTACCATCATGATCTAAGCCCAATACCGCATTCCCGAAGGAATTGGGTGCCATACCAGGACCTTTCCGTTTATGAGCTAGGCTACATTGAACTGGATGGAAAACACGGACTATGTTATTTTCCGCTTCGACCATCTTTCCATTTCGATCTTCTGACCATCCAATGCGATGGTAAAATCCGGGCGGGTTTAGTCTTACCAACTAGCAGGGAAAGGGGACCTACAGTTTTACATCATGGAGCTCGCATACGTAGCGAAATCCAACTCGGAAAGACAAAGAAAGTGGTGCATGTACGGGGCAGGGATTTGACCCCAAGATTTTGGGATGGCAGGCAGGTCCACCGTCCCTGGGCCAAGATATAAACATAAGAGATGACAGGAAATAAAGTTTCTCTGACATATTCCGTAACACCCTAGAGAACCAACGGAGAGAGGGCAGAGAATGAGAGAGAAAAATTACATAAAGAGAGGGGTAAAGATAGAGATCCTGAGATTTATAAATAAAGCCAGTTTGGTTAGCGTTAATCAAAGCGTTAATGCATTTGTAAGTCAACAAAGAGATTCAGCGGGCACTAATGTTGTGACCTCGGCTTGATTGAAAGAGCAGGCCCGATGGAGCGGCGTGCGCAGTCTCCTAGCAGTACAATTCGCGCATGCGATTGAATTTGTTCCGGGAGATCAAGGCCACTCTAGTGCTTTCCACACAATTGATTCCATTCAAACGGAATTGATTGTGGCATAAAGTTCAATGAGGCAGACGACAGAATTGGTTCGCTATGGTATTCAATGTTCGAGCGGGCTCAGTAGTGGTCAGTCATCGCCAGGATGGATGGGTTTGATTAGAATATAAAAGTACGGGTCCATACAAAAGTAGGTTTAATCAGTAACGTTTATTTATTAACTTTAGGTGGGCCTGTAAGAAATAGAAAATTAGGCTTCGAAACAAACACAGTTTACTAATAATATAATTTGAAAGTCGATGTTCCAATTTACTTGATGTTTGGTATATAATAGATAGGTATCTAATACATAGCTGTGTCTGGACATTACTGTTTTTGAAAAATGTGTCCTAGGTCAAACCACAGAGAAAATAATATTTTCTTTTTGATGCCATTTGACTCGATTTACATTTTTCAATCAATCAAAACCGTGCAGACACAGATATTCTTCGCTAATATTAAAGAAATACCAAATATCAAGTAAATAAGACAGGGGTTTCAAAATGACTTTTTGAATGAGTTTTGTGGGGAACATAGCTCACCGGCCATGCGTGAATACATTTGGGTCATTAAAATTCCAGAATTTTGGACAACATACCTAAAGTGTGGAGGTTTTTTAAAACGCTCTCATTAGTTTTACTTGTTTATTACCATTTTGTTTCCAAGGATTCAGTCACAATCTTGATAACCGAACCTATCCATGAATTCCTTCCGAAAGACTGAAACTATATAACAGGGGATACCATTGTCTACCCTATTGCAGAATTCACATAAAGAAATACAAATCGGATCCATTACAAACACCTGTAATCTGTGCAGGGAAAGCTTGATAAATCAAATACAGCATTCTATCCCACGAGCTAAATCTTAAAGTGATATATTAGTAAGAGATCCGATGAAAGACGTCTGGCACTTCTCGGATGCGATAGAAGCAACAGCGGTATAAGACTACACTAACGACCACCGCGTAACAACACGGGAGTGTTCATAACAATATTCCCGTCGCACTCGACCCAGAAGTCGAGAATAGTTCGGAATCACCTTGGCGGTTTCACGGCCGCCATTCCGATTTAAGCAGGTGCGGACAGAACTATTAGCACCGCAGATTCACAGGCGCCGTGGTCACCGCTGGTATTTGGGACGGAGCGTCTCCGTGAAACTGGGCTAGCGAACGCCGTCCTAGTTACGCTGAGCTTACGCACGCGTGCCTGGTAGTGTCAACTCTGGTACAGAAATATACGCGATGGAATTATAAGACGTTACATAAAACTTAAACACATACGTTTTGTGAATAGAAACCGCAGGAATGTCAGATCATAGTGGGATTTGGGGCTGAAGTTGTGTGTTGAGGATAAGAATGCCCTTCGATTATTTTTTTCTAGCGATCTTGATAGATGTCCGACTGTGAGGTCATGCGCAAAGGGAGACGCTATTCCCATCGACGCGCGACGCCGAAATGCCAGAACAGTAGTTCTTGCTACCTCAGCATGTTCCTTCGGTACTCTTAATGACAGGTGCGACAAGGATGATGTACTCTCCCTATTTTCCAGATAGTGACCGGAGCTGTAATGCACTCTCACCGCCCGCAACCGAAGCTGCTTACATTTCAATCTACGCTTGCGACGAAAGTTATGGCGGCTCCCATATCTCCAGCTGTCTACATGGTGCCGGAGTTGTTAACTTGTCCCTCACTTCCCGATACACATAATGCATCACTCCATTCCATGTCTCATGTCAACGAGGCTGAATCGACCTAAATTATTAAAGTACCATCCGACGTAAAAAGTACAACTCACCTGCCCTGCGCCCCGTTCTTTTATCAGGCTACTAGGACTAAATAGTAAGGACGCTCGTTATGCGCGGAGTGGTCAGCCCGAACGCGACGTGCTGTCATCCGGCAAGACAACAGACGTTGCCTGCTCCTGCAGCTAACCATATACCACCTGCGACTCGACCTTAATTTCGGGGCCAAAGGCTGAAACCGACGGTGGACGCACCCCTAAGACCCACTATACTCTAGTGCAAACAGCCCAACCCATACTTCGAGCTTTGAACCCCATTTGATCGGGTACTTCAGACGAATGATTTGTAAAACTGCTTAAGGTGACCCTTCCCGACGGGACTAAATCATTCGCGGGCACGGTACAAAACCTAGTTATTGCGCTCTACGACCATATAGACGATGAAGAGGATGCAACAAGCCGACAAAGCCAACAATACGCATAGTGACTATGCGCATGTATGGTAAGATTTACGAAACATTTTATTACAAAACAACTTACAGCTAAAAGTAAATCAAGACCGCATTAGTAAAAAATCAAACAAAAACCAAATAGATGATAGAAATTCACGAAACAAGCTAGGTTTGATGATTAACCTTTTTAATTTTTTTTTATTATATCGTTGATTAATCCACATTTAAAGTTATTATTGTATAAAACGCGCGAAAAATTCGAACTTTCGGACCTTATAACTTAAAACCAAACACAATTTTACAATGTCAATTTTTTTTTTATGTGACTGGACATGGATGGCTAATACCACAAGTTCTGTCATGGTATTAGCCCAACACACCACATGGGAACTAGGTGCCATGCCAGGACCTTCCTTATATTGCACGGCTACATTGAACTGGATGGAAAACACGGACAATTTTCATTGCCGCTTCGACCATCGTTCATCCAATGCGATGGTACCAACCCGGGCGGGATAAACCCTACCACCTAGTAAGTAAGGAAGGGGACCTACAGCTTAACGTGGAATCCGAACCACGGCCAGCCTCTCTCAACGGTCGAATGGTCACCCATCCAAGACCAGACCGGACCCAGCGTTGCTTAACTTCGGAGAGCGATCGCCGAAGTGTCGCGCCACTGGGCCACTGAGGCTGACCGTGAGATCAGACATCTAGTTTTATCAAATAATGCTGTTTTTAGTATAATTTTGGATCTCTGGCAAGAAATATGCGCATGATCTTCTTTCCACATTTGTATGGGAAGTTGAGCGGGAAGGCCCTCCTTAAGTAGGCTAGCAATGACGCTGTGTGTAGATTCGCTGAAGACACACACAGCTGATTGGACTTTAATACTAACAACAAAGGGGTTACGTACAGTCAACCAAAGGTTAAAGGATACACTTCAGGTTAAACGTAAAAGTGAATGGTGTTCTCAATACAACCTCTGATTCAATTTTGTTAGGCTTTTGTTTACTCAGTAGCAAGTAGACATCCTCAACTATGTTTGAATCTATACTCAACATTATGATTGTTTCCAAAAGTAAAAGTATTTCGACTGTTCATCTTTTCATTCAACCGGATGTGTATCCTAAACTCTTTGTTCGACTGTACATAAAAGAGGTTTTCCTGTAGACGATAAGTTGTGGTGTAAGTAGATGCCACATGAGTAACGGAAACGTGTGCTTACATGTGAAATGACTTCATACGTCAACACGAAAGAAATCAGTTCGACAGAACCCAGTTTACGACCAAAGAGTAAAGTTAATTTGCGTGCCCCGCTTGATTAGGCGATATACATACAAGCAATCCAAATATTCTCGAATGAAAGAAACAAGGAACTACGAGGGATGCGACCAATGCCGGGAGAAATTATCTTTGCCCTCACATTTCGCATTTCAAATCGCTTCTCGAATCTGGACTTCCCTATTTTCAAATTCAATCGTGGTATGATTAGCTGCGGAGGTAAACAATAAAATTAGCTAAAAGGAAAGGCAGGAGCCACCAGGAAAATAAACACCACTTTATAGTTGATCAGTCAGATGTGTGAGTTGGACAAACAGTCTAGCCTAGTTTTATCGAGCGGCCGGAATTTAATATGTAGGAGCGTTTATTAGCCGACACACATACGAAACAGTGGTTATGGGAGGCCAATTATAAATTAATTTTATGGATGATCAATATTCTTGTGGAGCAGCAAATATTTGTGCAGCCGGCTACGAGTCCGCGCATTCAAACAAACAGAAATGTGAACTCGATGTTTATCAATTTTTAATATTTTTTTTAATTTAGTACGAACCGCTGACTACCTACTCGTTAAACTACATAGTAGATCGCGAATTATCTAGAGGATCTATTTCATGATTGGCGACGGTGGAAAATTTCACAGATTGTGTATTTCTATTGCCGCTATAACAACAATTTGTAAAAATAAAAAATAATAAATGGGGCACATATTTTTTGCGTTGAAATGGTACAGAAGCCTTCGATTGACCGGCTAAATTGAACTGGATAGAAAATCGCCACCTTACACCTTAGTAAGTAATGAAGGAAGGGGCCCCCACATTTAGGTGTCTCAGTCTCTTCTTAAGACACGCACGGGAAAACAAGCAGTCAGAAAATTTGCATTGTTTTTAAAGGGTGCAACCCACATATCACTTGCACCAGCAGTCCAATATTAGCCCACGCGAATTCCCGGCCACGAAATTGCCACTAAGCTGGTCGCCTGTCCAATATTTCATCCCACGTAACGATAAAGTCCACATTTCCCGCCAAATCCCGCGTTATGTAACCTGGAGGTGGACGTGAGTCACGAGGTCACGGGCGGTCGCTGCGGTGTCGTGCCAAGTACTATCAGAGCTGGATTATGAATCTGATGGGAGGTTAGCCAAGTTATAGAGCGCCTAATTAGTCTGACTAAATGCGGTTTTTATGAGACACAGCGCGCAACGAAAAGAAGCTTTGCGAGGAACTAAGCTAAAACCTTAGATTGAAGAGATTTTATTTTTGTTATTTACTAAGGAATGTTATTTCATAGCTATGTTCATAGAATAAATATGTTCATTTATTTGATCTTAAAAACAAATATAAGATGCTTGTTAGTCGTTTCGGTAACACATTGGAATAACAACTCTACAAACGAAAAGCGAATGGCATTAAAACTTATCACTAAAACAAAAGTTCATAAAAAAAGAATGATTCAAGTTTTTCGCAAGGAATGGCTAATACCACACAGTTGCTTAGCCCAACACGTCGGCTGTGACGTCGGAACTAGGAGCCATTACAGCACCTTCCTCATAAAAGTGAATTCTTCCATTACGTTTTGTGTTTCGCCTGCTCCTGAACTACAGTCGCCCGAAACATAGACGCATAGAAGAATCACCATGCTTATTATACATATATCTAATAAGGCATTGCTCTCAGGAGGCCCATCTAATACTTCCCATGCCACCCGAATTCGACATACGCGCAGGACCTTGACTAAAACAGTTTGTTGTATACATAAATGTGTTCAGAACACAAATCCCGGTTCTAAGAGATATCATATATTATCAACAATGGCGTTAACTAACCAACGGTGAAGATCTGTCTACGTGTTGCAATTTGGACCATCAAGCATAAAGAGAACGATTATTATCACGCATTATAGATTTGAGGGAGCTTCTAGCGGATAGAAGAAAGTTATGGTCGCCCAAGCACAGAAATCGTCGCAAATATGATGGCCCGACCCGGCGCGGGCCTAACTCATTCGCGGGCACGGTACAAAACCGTGCTGTTGCGCTCTGGGACCTTCTCTGTTTTAAAGAATAAGCCAGGCTCCGTGACGAGGAAGATCCAACATGTCCACAAAAAAGACAATGTGTATAGTGTATGATTTGGTAAGATTTACGAAAATTTTAATTTCAAAACGACTTATAGATATAAAAGTAAACCACGACCGCTGTAGTCAAAAATCTAACAAAAACCAAATAGATTATAAATCTTGATTAAATAAGCTATGTCTGATGACTAATCTTTTTAAGATGTTCTTACTTTATCATTGCGTAATCCACCTCCAAAGTTATTGTATAAAACGCGCGAAAATTTCGAACTTTCGGACCTTATAACTTAGAAACTAAACACAATTTTACAATGCCAATGGTCATCAGACATCTATTTCAATGAAAAAAAGCTATTTTGAGCAAAATTTTGGATCCCTGACAAGAAATATGGGCGTCATCTTCTTTCCCCTTTTGTATGGGGAGATGAGCGGGATGGGCCACCTTAAACTGCGATCGACGCGGCTCACGACAGTGGCACTCCTGTCTGCGGTTGAGAGAGTTAAATCAGTTCGTTGCCTCCATACAAGATCCGAAGCACCGAACACAAATCGTCAGTCGGATAAATATCCTCTTGTAAACAAGCAAGATGGTCAGATAGTGCTCAGTAGCAATAACATATGTAGATTACATTATTTGTTTACCAGTAATTATGATTATATGAAAAATACAAAACATGATAAATATTTTAGCAATTATTAACTTGCACATATAATTTCTTAATTGCATGTCAAATCTTTGCCAAACCAGTTCGCTGAAGCCACGCTGTTCAATTTGACCTATTTTGTGAATTCTTGCGACTGTGTTTGGAGCGCAAATCCAAATTAAAACCAGTAGCAAGTTGCAATTTACTCACTTTAAACAATTGCAGGTCGAATGCAAAGTAGCATTGCCGTGCATTTTCCACGAGACGAAGCTGCGATGCAATCGGTCGAGGGCATTGAGTATGCATCTCTGGTCGCAATCGTAACAGTTGCCTTATGTGCCGCAGAAGGCACGAGAAATGGGAGGTTTGCCAATCGCACTATGACCAAATACAACAAACATCACTTGACAAGCCCGAATGTTGAGTCAATATTAGGCGAGGTCGTGGCAAATAGAGGAGTGGAGACTAGTACCTATTACTCCCTCACACTAGTGATGAACCCATTCGACAATCATTCGAGACAAAATAAGACATTATTGTATGCAACTCGTCATGGATGGCACCGCATAGAAACTAGGTGACAAGACAGACCCTTCATTATGTTTCACGGCTACATTGAACTGGATGAAAAATAAAAGTTATACAAGGAATAACTTACAGGGAGGGCAGTTTTAAGTTTAATTCGACCCACGAACGACAAACTAGTTAATTAAAGGAAAATTAATAGTTTACTAAACAATTTAAACAAATGTAAACTTAACAAAGAAACAAAAGTGTTACTGTAAGAATGAAATCATACTTAGATCATAGGAAGAAATAGAGGGCCAGCAATTTGATTCCAATATGTTTTTCTTAATATATCCAATACAATAAGTCTATATCTGATGAAAAGACCAAAAAGTTATATTTTAAGAATAAAGATATTTATAAAATCGCCCAGTGCATCGACCTCTCAACCTGAACACGAAGAAATAACTAGATACCATACTTAACACATCAGGAAAAAAAATGGAGTTGAGTAACTAAGAAAGCCTGAGTTTGTCACTGTGTTCTATAAAATTACTCGGAAAAAATAGCCGGAGTAGTACTGGAGAAAGCGAGCCACTGCCTCTCGTGCATTTACTTACGACTCAAACATAACACCAACATAACTCCCAATCAGGACCCATTGGGTGAAGCCAGGTTCGTCGAACTGCAGCCGTGTTTGTGTAACATACCTGCAAATAAAGAATACAACATATTTACACTTGGCACACACACACGCGCGAAAAGCTTAAAGCGAACTCATGGTTCGCTTTAAGCTTTTTCATAGCAGCAGCTTTTATGAACTTTAAGATAATCCTCGAAAGTAATATTGACTTTTCAAATGTGGATTCTGTGTTGAATATATACGATATATTAAGCAAAGAAATAAAGCGGTAAAAAAAAGAAGGCGACGAAGTGAGAACCTCCTTCTTTTTTTTGAAGTCGGTTAAAAAGAACTACTTAGTACAAAGTGCAAGTCTATATTCGAAACGGCAAAAAACAAAAGCAAGAAGTTTAAGAATAAATATTATATTGCATACCATTCCTATAATTGGCCTGAATTCACCTAGAATGACAAAAAAATGTACTATTATATTGATTTATGTTATTTTCACCAATTAGAACCTTATTAGATTCCATATTTAGTTTGTTGGACCAAAGCTTCATACAATCCTAGGAATAAGTCACTACATTTTCTAAGACGGTGATGGCTGTGTGTACACGTAATGACTAATCAACAAAGCTGAACGTGAGTTTTTCTATACCAGACCAGACTTAAATAAAGAAACGACTTGCTAAGTATTTGCTCCGAGATCTAAACACATGATAATATATAATCATAGCAAATATAGTAACTTTGCTGCATGTGGGTGTCAGTGAAGTGTTCGTTATTCTTAATAGCATGTTATTAGATCTACCTACAATACTCTACTTCATAAACTTTGCAGCTTCGTGAATTGCATCAAAGTGAATTTATTTCTTACTTTCAACAACACCGTTATGATAAGATAAACTGATTCATATTGCATAGATTCCTACCATTCTCAGGCTAGTAAGATAAAAAAATAAACGGTTGAGAATTCTATATGATTTATTTAGCAGTCACGCTCTTTGAATTTCCGAGCATTCTAATATGATTCTACTCAAATCGGCAGGATGAGTTTTGTTTTAGTGACACTTTTTTTTCCGAATACTATCTCAAATCTCATCTCATCTACTCAAATGCGGCGGCACGACCTTTTTTTGCTCTTTCGAAAACATTTATTTTCTCGACGACCATTGAACTCTAATTCACTGCATGACTTTTTTTGCTCATTCGGACAAAATCTCGAGAATTCTAACCAAATCGGCGGGATGAGTTTCTCGTGCTGTTCCGAAGACCACCGATTGCAGAGCACTTTTTTGCTCATTCGAAATTTTCATTGAAAAGTTGCATCCGATTCTGGAGCGGGGCGGCGATCTTCCATTGGCCTTGGGCAACAAGTCGAACTTGAAACCTTTGCTGCCCTAGGCCTAGGGAAGATAGCTGCCCGCTCCAAAATCAGATGCAAGGTTTTCAATGAAAATTTCGAATAAGCAAAAAGCGCTACCTATATTGCAAGCGAGTAAACAACTAGGAGGCGCTAAACCATTTTAAATTTGAAACGTTCCTAGGCGACATCGAACTTCTGCTCGCTGCTTCACTGCGCAATCTTTACTTTTATTAGAGCGAGCTAGATACAATGCGAAAGTTGCGTCTTTAAATATCTAGTGATTATCCAATATGTTGTAAATGAAGCGAAAAGACGCATGTCTAAAATAAAATCCGGAACGACGCCAATCACCAAGCAATAAAAATACCCGTGCACCCGTTCATACGGTAGTCATACAAATTACTATAATATAATCGTCAATACACCAATCAAATACGGCAAACTTCGTGTCGACGATCTAAAAAACTTCAAACAAATGCAGTGATTTACTAACTAAGTAGATAACACACGGGTGAGATAGTAAAACAATGTTGCCGTTAGCTAAACAAACTTGCTGAATATTGCAACACATTTCCTACGTGCCACAGTGAAAATGTTTTGTCGCATACCGAGACGCGCGTTCACTTAATCAGATGAAATGCTCACGTAAAATGAACTTAGTCACATACGGAAGCGCGTGAGAAGCTGTCTCCATGTCAGGTTTCGTAATTGACTAATGACGAATTTGTACATTGTAGCGTTTTTAATTATTAACGACACCGTGTGAATTGTCTTTTGTTGTGGAGTGAGAGGCAAAATATTGTCTACGCGTATGTAATTAAAAACCGTTGTGGTTTCGCTTTTCGAATTCTTCAACGTTTTGTGTTTGCCGCTCACGCATTGTTTGGGAATTCCCGGACCCCTTCATGAAGCAGGTAGAAACGGTTTTTGTTGGTTCTCATTTGGGAATTTAGGGAATGTGTACTTCAAAAATTGGGTAGAGCATTGTCAAAATCTATCAGCGACGCGACGTCTACGAAATGTCGATCCGGATATCTAAACTAGGATTCGAACCTTGCGTCAGATTATTGTCTAGAAGAAGAAAATGGGCTCAACCCGGGTTGGTAACAATCGCATTGGTTGTAGGTAACAATCGATTAATAACATGGCATAACTAGTAATGAAAAAAAAAGTAATACGTCGACGTTGCCGTTTACGCCGACTCCTCATTTTCATACAAATCGGAAGTCTGAGTTTGACTTTGACAGCTTGAAGAAGTAAAACCACAGAATAAGTAGTAAACATGTGTAGGGTTTGACGTTTTTACGTAACTTCAAAGTTCCGTAAACGCCAATTTAGGTGAGAACTCAGACTGACCACTCAGGAGGTGAGATATCAACCAGAGGAAACCAAATGAGGACTTCGGATGGAACGAGTAATCTACGCTAACGTGTTTGTTACTCAGCCAACGTGTTCGCCGACACATTGTCTGCAGCGTAGCTTGCGCCTGTCTGCCCGCTCGCTGCCACAACAAAGGCGTTCTACTTTCATTCAGTGTCCGCTCAGCGCGGCGACATGCTAAGTGCCCGCTTCGTCATGGCTTTGTCTCGTCGCCGCTTTAGTGCCGTTGCTCTACAGAAAGTTGTTTATGACGTTTTTAGCCATGCCAATGGTTATGACACTTAATTTTATTATGACATCTTTTAAATACGAGAACTTAGTGTTGGACGTTGAAACCAAACGTTGAAGACACAACGACGTACCTATGAGACTGATACCTCTTCTTTGTTACGCTCACGCCATTCGGATAAGCTGGCTGTTTTGGAATAAGGGGTTTTTGGGTTAGAAATTCCACACATCCGCCTCGATATGGCACAACTTTGGGCTGAAGGTTCTGAATATGTGACTTTTGAGGCTGGCCGTGTTTCGGATTCCAGGTAACACTGTAGGTTACTATCAGGTAACTTGCTACGTGCACATAATAAGTAAATAGTCTATGTGTAGATTTAATTTAACCTAGGTTGGTAAATACCGAAGGGTGATGAAAATTGTCCGCGATTTCCATGCAGTTCAACATGGCCGAACAATTTAAGGTCAGTTCATTGGCCAAGGCACAATTTTGCCATTAAGGCTGTTCCGACCCATATAAAGTTGTTTGTACACATAACGCAAAACGTATTGCACTTTAAGCCACGAATTAATAATAACAGTTTAATGTAGTCATATTACTTGCAGCGAAAACAATTTCACAATTTCAGGATTATTGGTTTTGTTACAATTTATTTAAATACGATTTTTCCATCTAACGGTGTAAAACTTCTAATCGGCAATTACAACGAAACCATTAAACCTGAAATTGTGAATATGTTTTCGCTACAACTGCTAAGGCTATATTTAATATTTTTGACGAATTCGTGCCTTAAAGTGCAATACTTTTTGCGTTATGTGTAAAAAAAACATTGTATGGGTCGGAACATCCTTAAACTAGCCAAATCGTCTTCCAGGCATTCCTTCTTAGGGTTCTGTACACAAAGGGTGAAAACGAAACCCTATTACTAAGACTCCGCTGTCCGTCCGTCCGTCCGTCCGTCCGTCTGTCCGTCCGTCCGTCCGTCTGTCACAGGGCTGTATCTCATGAACCGTAATAGGTAGGCAGCTGAAATTTTCACAGAGTGTGTATTACATTTGCCGCTATAACAACAAATAGGTAAAATAATAAAATAATGAAGATTAAAGGGGAGCCATACAAACACGTGATTTTTTTTTATGTTAAATCTTGTACCCTTCTTGTACCCCGGAACCCTTCGTGTGTGAGTCTGACTCGCACTTGGCCGGTTTTTTATAACTTGAGTAAGCTTCATTTTATATCCGCATCTTTTAATATTTTTGGAAATATCTGTAAAAAAAATTTAAATGAACGTAAAAAAAGACAACTACTATAAAAAGACATTTGCATCTGAAATTCTCATTATTGTATGTTTTTCACGGCATATGGCGTAAGCCAGGACCTATTAAAGTGTCCGAAGACGCCCATGGTATTTCGTACTGACATGGAGACAGCGAAAACCATGCCGGCCGGCCAGGTGCTCCTTCACACCATGTTTGAAGGAGCCCAGGTTGTACTTCGGGGGAAATACCCCAGACGGGAGTTCATTTCATTGTTTTTCGACTCCATAGGTGAAGGATCTAGAAGATGGTGGGTTCTTACATAGCATTGAAATATATATAACGTATCACTGGAAATTCGAGAAAATTAACATAAGCATTACTTTCTAGCCAGATGTTCATTCACAAAAGTCCGAACTAAGCGAGGGGTTAGTCACTCGAGCAAAAAGTGTACACCAGATTCCCAGTAGTCAAGATTTCCTTGGGATTTCTAGATTCCTAAAGATTTCCAAAGACTACCAAAGATTCTTGGAGATTCCTAAAGATTTCCAAAGACTCCCAAAGATTCTTGGAGATTCCTAAAGATTTCCAAAGACTACCGAAGATTCTTGGAGATTCCTAAAGATTTCCAAAGACTCCCAAAGATTCTTGGAGATTCCTAAAGATTTCCAAAGACTACCGAAGATTCTTGGAGATTCCTAAAGATTTCCAAAGACTCCCAAAGATTCTTAAAGATTCTTAAAGACTCCCAAAGATTTTTAGGGAATTACCAAATATACTGGGATTTTGTAAGATTTCTGAGGACTACCAAAGATTCCTAGAGACTACCAAAGATTACCTGGATTTTTTAAGGACTAACAACACATTTTTGGTACATTCCAAAGATTTCGGGATTTCTAAAGATTCTTAGAGATTCTTAGTGACCACCAACGATTCATAGAGACTTATAATTCAATAGAATATGTATGGTTAAAATCTTTTCAATCTCGTTTGTCATCTGACTGAATTGCTGACAGCCGGCTGGCCAGCTGGCTGTCCTTTGACTTGACGGCGCGCGCCCTTAGCGCACAAAATACCTACAAAAATAAAATTATTGAATCAAAATCACTGACTAAAAGTCTCCCACCCAATACACAGTAGGTAAGTGAAAAGCGAGGTAAAAAGTTCAAATATATGATAAGTATGTACTATTTGTTTTGGAATTGGGGGTCGTCGGGTACACGCGGGGTGCGCGTTGCGCGCACCACGTGTCCGTGACGTCATCGCAGACAGGCGGGCGGCGCGGCCGCCCGGAGGGGGGCGGCGCGGGGCGGGCGCGGCGTCCGCGCGAAGCGGCAACGCGCGGGCGCAGGCGGCGGCGGCGAGCGGCGCCCGCGGGTGGCGGCAACAGCGCGGCGGGCGGGGCGCCCCCGCGCGTTGGTGCGATATTCGTTTTGGGCATATTCACCCAGGCGGAATCCGGTTAAATTAGATCCCATATTATCTCAGCGATCTTTAGATCAGCGCTGATTTTTTCTTTTCCTGAGGCATTATACAATACCATTTTTGAAGCCACAGTACATATTTCACATACTAAATTTCAAGATGAGGTACTCCGCTCTTTCGAAATCTCTTCAAATCTCAGCCATCATTAGGTCAGGGTTGATTATTTTTTTGCCTGGGTCGTTATAAAAGGCTATATTTGAAACCTTAGCAAATATTTCACGTAGAAAACTTCGCGATAAGGTAGGTACTCTTCTTTTTCGAAATCCCTTACAGTCGTATTCACAGTGAACCTGTTAAAACTTGGTACGAGATTAGCACCGGACTAACCATACAAAAACCGGTTTACTTCGACCTTAATACGCGTAGTAAAGTTAGTCCGCCCACTTTGAATACTGCTGTTTGTTTACTAACAAAAACAAGATTTCCAGATTCATCGGACACCTTCCGAAGATTATCTGATATTACAAAGATTTGCAAAGATTCTCAGATTCCTTAGGATTATTCGGGATTACATAAGATTTCCGGATTCTTCGGACTCCCGTCAGATTTATCGGACTCCGCCTAAGATTACACGAGATTTTCCTGATTTTTTTAGGATTCCCAATGATTTCCTTAGGATTCTCAGATTCTTTAGGATTACTCGGGATTACATAAGATTTCCGAGATTCTCCGGACTCCCGCCAGATTTCTCAGACTCCCACCAGATTCCTCGGACTCCCACCTAAGATTCTCAGATTCTTTAGGATTACTCGGGATTACATAAGATTTCCGAGATTCTCCGGACTCCCGCCAGATTCCTCGGACTCCCGCCAGATTCCTCAGACTCCCACCAGATTCCTCGGACTCCCACCTAAGATTCTTGAGATTCCCAAACGATTGTACACCAGATTCCCTGAGTGAGTGACCCCTCGGAACTAAGGCAGCAGAACGTATGTGGTTAGGACGCGAACACCCGAGCGGTCGCTACTTCCGCACAGTCAATACCAAAAAGTTAAAATACTTGCAAAGAAGAATTCGAGAAGTAAATAAATCACAAATACTTCTGTTTATAAAATGCCATAGAAAAGAGAAATTCGACAAAAATGCATGAAATTATATTAATATTCTTGTAAAAAAATATGAAAATGTGAAAATTGGAACATTTGTCGTTTGTTAACTGTTTTTATAATTCATCATTTATAATGGTAAACATTTACACTTTCCAAAAAAAGTATAATAATTCCCTACAAAAGTCAACCGGCAAAAATGTTTTGGCCGGAAGCCAATCCAATGTCTTGTAGAATTAGAATTTAATAGTGGATATGTCGGATCAACAACCGGACCACTGAAGCTTCACATCTGGTGGACAAATATATCTACGATACCGTATATCTTCTACATTTCACAAAGTCAGACGACTTAAGATAAATGTCTCATAAGATTTAAGACAGAAATGTCTTAAAGTAATATTTTGCTTAAATTCACTTTCGTATTAAACATATGGGTGACTCATTAAATATACGATCATCGATGAATTAATGAGAAACTCATAAAGAAAGTTGGCAGGAAAATATTAATGATATGGTCCAATGACTAATTTGAAAGTGCCTATGATGAAGAAATACATATATTTATACGTTAAAATCTAACGAAAAACATTTCGTTGTTTTCTGAATTATCTCATATTTAATCACTCACTGCTTATCCAACAGGTAATTTATCGTAAGTTAGAAAAAAGCGCTGAGTGTGGTCAGGGGTTCTAAAGCTGCAAGCGTACCTAATGATTCCCCTGCTTCTTACATATTTGACCCTTTTGCTCACCCATCATTCATAGTAGTCCTTAGGTTATCAGCAAATACACAAACTGACGCAGACGTTTGATTGTATAAGCCAGTAAGTATAATTAATCTATGGTATAAGTATTAGATATAAAGATTAAGGCACCAGTTATGAACCGCTAATGCATACTGATCTCGATCACAGATAACGATACAAAACTAAAACTGAACGATTTTATCTTAGACGCTCAACCGAGTACAATGCAGGAATTTATCGCCGGAGAGTAATATTAAATCACACTTGAGATAACCATCAAAATAGATCGTCCAAAAATAAAATCTGTGACCCACATCTCCCCCAGCAACCGGTATAGTGGTAATCTCCGTCTTCAAGATTCCCGACGGGGCGGCGCCGAATGTATATAAACGCAACAGCGCACCGCACTGTATTTTTCAAGTCGGAGTTCACAACCAAATTGGCGTTTACGGAACTTCGATGTTACGAAACACGTCACCCATGCATGTTTTACTACTTATTATATTCGGACTACCGATATGATGAAAACGCGGAGTCGGACGTATTTACGGCAAACATACTTAAGCTGCCAAATCAAATTCGAAATCGCAGCTCTTCAATTAAAAACGCCATACATTTAAAAACGCTAGTCGATCGGTTTCGCGTCAACGCCAATTTAGGTGAGAAGTCCGACTAAGGGCTGTGATTCGGGATTGTTACGTTCACAAGGCCGTATCTACAAAAACGCCCCCAACATCTCAATAAGAGTGACTCAAAAATATTTTTTTTAAGGTTAAACATTCTCATTACTAACCATTTCAGTAGTTTTAACTAGACTTGCCAGCAATTTTGACAGAACTGTAAAAGCATATTAAATGCATTTTCATAGCCATTAAAAATTTTATAAGTTTATTTGCAGCACATGTTATTGCCCAGACTAGAAGTGGTAGGGACGCAGTATCAATCAATAAAGTTTTATCTACAAGTAGATTTACAGAATATATTTACTACCAAACGCTTCAAAATCAGGTTTAAGTCAACACTTCTAGAATAGGTTTTTTATTCAATATAAGTTTTAATTTTCATTTCATTCACATGATTGCAATATATTTGCGCGGGCCCGATAAATAGCCCAAGCCCAAGCTGTACTATTGTATGCTATTGGTTTGTGTAAACGAAGAGTTTTAGCTTGCAATGCCATGAAGTTTGAGCACGTTGACGGATACTAAGTTAAAGGCAAACTAGCATCAATTACGGATAAATGAATAGAAAGCCAATTTCTATTATGTCCACCACCGTTTCGTTTGTACTAGGATCCACTTGTAACTCGAGAACCTCTTACCAAATTTTTAAGCGGACTGCATTTACGTATTGCCTAGCCTATATTCTTCCCATAAATAAATGGTTACATCTCATCATGCAACATTTTGGTTTTGGGCAATTGAAATAATAATTTTATTTTCAATTTTGAGACACAAGCGTACTATAAAATCTTTTTTTTTATAATGCTCTTGACGAAGATCAGGTAGATTCCGTGATTTTTTTGTAAAGTATCGTTACTCGTTAAATGTAATGTGCATAGCACATACATACGTTGTAAAGAAGAAAAATCAGGAGGCATTTTAAAAGTACTAAAAAGTAAGTAGTACGTAGCAAAGAAAGTTTTCAAGTTAATGTATAAAATCAAACCTGTGATAAAACTTATTTTCATTGCCACCATAAAAAATAGAAGCTATATGAGGGCGATATCGTATTTGAAAGTTCTTATAGCCTTTCGTAAGCATCGCTCAAGTAGGTTAGTGTCACAGTAGTGGCCTATGTGTGGAGTAGCGAAAGTGATATAGTGAGACAGGAATGTGACGCCACAGGAAGAATAAACAATAATAATGAATTTACAAATAGACGCTTGGAGGTGACAAAACGCATGATTGTTTTTAGAATTATTTCGAATCAAAAACATGCAAAGTGACAACTCGAAAATACTTTCAATTTTTTGCTTAAGTAACGGATTCAAACAATACTGCTAATATGTATACACTTGAAAAGAGTGTACAAAAAGATTGCAACCAAAAAAACTGCACCCACGCCCGTGCCGCTCATTAGAATAGCCAACAATTTGGGCAGGTGCCAATCTGTGTGTTTGGACCCGGCAACGCTTGTCACGATGCATGGACGCCCAAACGTTCGTCAACCACGATCGTCTAGTCCGTCGGTGTCCGTCGGTATGTGGCTGTCGATTTTCGGTATCGGTCACAGTTCATTCGTCGCGTCCATCTTGCCCCAGTCTCAGATCGACAAACCTAGCTTTGTAGAGATACTGGTAACTTTTGGCAGCACATAAAACGAGGGGTCACTCACTCAAGGAATCTGGTGTACAATCGTTTGGGAATCTCAAGAATCTTAGGTGGGAGTCCGAGGAATCTGGTGGGAGTCCGGAGAATCTCGGAAATCTTATGTAATCCCGAGTAATCCTAAAGAATCTGGAAATCCCAAGGAAATCATTGGGAATCCTATCAAATTCATGGAAATCTCGGGTAATCTTAGGCGGAGTCCGAGGAATCCGATGGGAGTCCGAGGAATCTGGAAATCTTATGTAATCCCGAGTAATCCTAAGGAATCTGAGAATACCAAGGAAATCATTGGGAATCCTTTCAAATTAATGGAAATCTCGAGTAATCCTGGGCGGGAGTCCGAGGAATAGGAAAATCTTGGGTAGTCTCGAGTACTCCCAGGGAGTGTAGGAATCCTAAGCGAATCATTGGCAATCCGATCAAAGTCTTTGTAATCTCAGATAATCTTGTCGGGGTCGGACTAAACCGGTTGTATGCTTAGTCCGGTGCAATTCTAGTACAGTACGTAAGTTTTGACAGGTTAGTTCTGAATAAGACTGTAAAGAGAAATCACGCACACGTGTGCGCACGAGTGTGCGCAGCGCGCACCCCGCGTGTGCCCGACGACACAATTCCAAAACATATTCAGCCGTATTCAGAGTAAACCTGTCAAAATTTAGTACGGGATAAGCACCGGATTAACCAAACAAAAACCGGTTTAGTCCGACCTTAATACGCGTACTAAGCGAATAGAAGGTTATCATGCGTATACTACTTTTTAGGGTTCCGTACCGAAAGGGTGAAAACGGAACCCTATTACTAAGCCTCAGCTGTCCGTCCGTCCGTCCGTCTGTCACAAAGCTGTTACTCATGAACCGTAATAAGTACGTAGCTGAAATTTTCACAGAGTGAGTATTTAATTTGCCGCTATAACAACAAATAAGTAAAATTTAAAGATAATAAAAAAATACAAATAATATGATTTTTTGGTGTTAAATCATTTACGATGGTACGGAACCCTTTGTGTGCGAGTCCGACTCGCACTTGGCCGGTTTGTTTACTGTGTTTATTGTATGTATTTTGATTAAATAATTAGATGATTGTAGGTATGTTGTGAACCGAGCTCGGGGCGGACTAACTTTACTACGCGTATTAAGGTCGAAGTAAACCGGTTTTTGTATGGTTAGTCCGGTGCTAATCTCGTACCAAGTTTTTACAGGTTCACAGTGATTACGACTGCAAGGGATTTCGAAAAAGAAGAGTACCTACCTAATCGCGAAGTTTTCTACGTGAAATATTTGCTAAGGTTTCAAATATAGCCTTTTATAATGACCCAGGCAAAAAAAAAATCAACCCTGACCTAATGATGGCTGAGATTCTAAGAGATTTCGAAAGAGCGGAGTACCTCATCTTGAAATTTAGTATGTGAAATATGTACTGTGGATTCAAAAATGGTATCGTATAATGCCTCAGGGAAAGAAAAAATCAGCGCTGATCTAAAGATCGCTGAGATAATATGGGATCTAATTTAACCGGATTCCGCCTGGGTAAATATGTCCAAAACGAATATCGCACGGCCACGGCGCGGGGGCTCCCCGCCCGCCGCGCCGTTGCCGTCTCCTGCGGGCGCCGCTCGCCCCCGCCGCCCGCGCCCGCGCTGTTGCCGCCTCGCGCGGACGCCGCGCCCGTGCCGACCCCCGCCGCCGGCCGCGCCGCCCGCCTGTCTGCGATGACGTCACGGACACGTGCTGCGCGCAACGCGCAATTATAAGTCTCTATGAATCGTTGGTGGTCACTAAGAATCTTTAGAAATCCCGAAATCATTGGAATGTACCAAAAATGTGTTGGTAGTCCTTAAAAATCCAGGTAATCTTTGGTAGTCTCTAGGAATCTTTGGTAGTCCTCAGAAATCTTACGAAATCCCAGTATATTTGAAATCTCCAAGAATCTTTGGTAGTCTTTGGAAATCTTTAGGAATCTCCAGGAATCTTTGGAAATCTTTAGGAATCTCTAAGAATCTTTGGAAATCTTTAGGAATCTCCAGGAATCTTTGGAAATCTTTAGGAATCTCTAAGAATCTTTGGTAGTCTTTGGAAATCTTTAGGAATCTAGAAATCCCAAGGAAATCTTGACTACTGGGAATCTGGTGTACACTTTTTGCTCGAGTGACTAACCCCTCGACATAAAAGTCGATTGTATCACTGTATGGAAAAATATCAACACGTCTTTAATTTGTTTGCGATATCCAGTGACTGAAATCGCTTAGAAAATCCAGACGCAGCTGGTAAAAACCAGTTGATCAACCGCCGCGGCCGGCGCGGCGTAATGTAGAGTGAATTGCTTCCTAGAATCGAAAGAAGCGGTTTCTAACCGATACCCATAGAAGAATGGCCGGGTGACACCTACACGGGCCGGAGGCGGCGGCAGCGGCGGCGAACAAGCGTACAACCGCTGCTGTTCCACTTCCACTCGATTTCAAATGAAACCTAGTATAGCATCCTACTTGCAGGAATCTTGCAGGCGTCCATTACCATCCATTACGGAGCAACCTCGCTGCATACCTGTTCGTGTATCTTTGTAGATACGTAGAGAGCTTTGACTGATTCATTTTAAAATTACCGAATGAGCTACGAGCTGAGTGGTCAGTCTGAGTTCTCATCTAAATTGGCGTGTAAGGCAAACCGGTCGACTAGCGTTTTCCGTAAAAACGTCAAACTCCATACAAGTTTTTACTAGATATTCTGTGGTTTTACTTGTTCAAGCTGTCAAAGTCACACTCGGACTTACGATTTGTATGAAAACGCGGAGTCGGCGTAAATGGCAACGTCGACGTATTTACGGCAACCTTGAGTAAGCTGTCAAATGAAACTCGGGACTCGCAAATGTTAGTTCGCTTAACGCCCACTGCGCGCGCTCTTCAATTTCTCCATACATTTGAAAACACCAGTCGAGTGGTATGCCGTAAACGCCAATTTAGGTGACAACTGGGACTACCGGCTCTGATAACGGTTGGCCGTCACGGCCAAGAAGCTGAAATTGGGTGTTTATTAGGTTAATGTTTATTAATTGACCATCGGCAGTAAGTACACTGCACTCGGATTTGTCATACTTTACCATAAACCAGTTCAACTAGAATCAAAGAACTGGCAAGACAATTCGTTGGAACTTTTTCAACGTCCTCTCTAAGTTTACAAAAGTTTTTACCACTGCTTACGAGTTATTGGTTCGTGTTTGTGTAAATAACACACACAAACAGCACCCGTTCATGAGCATCACGCCAGGTCCAGCCATCATCGCCATACCATATTTTAGGGAAAGAGGTGATACACCGGGTATGTTCCTATGTACACGTACGTTAAGTAAGAGGATATTTTAAAACAAGCATGCACTCGATAGCCGTGTAGAGGATCACAAAATGGACCATAACGATGACACGATCGCATTGTTATCGCCGAAGACAATACGTCGTAATACATGTTACAGTTCGTCCTCTTTAGGAATTGATACCTTGTTAGAAGACAGCGCCTAGAAGGAATCGCGTGTTATGAAATATTAAACAGGAGACAAATATGTCTTCAGACGTGACAGAATTGTCAATTGTGTAAATTAACAAGCAATACCCAGGTGCTAACGGAATAATTATAACAGTGAAATGGATTTGGAGCATAGGACAGAACAGCCGAACAAATGAAGTTATTTGTTGAGCTCATGTTTAGTGGTTATTTTAAACTATCTGCGGTAGCCGGCTCCACTCGGGTTAACTATTTCATGGATAAAAAGAAGCCCAAAGGGCTGGTCCATAAAGCGGGTCCAGGACAATGTATCCTTCACCAAATTTAATCAAGATCGTTTAAATCGATATGCCATGATTTAATAAACATCCAATCATACCCATAGAGCTCCTAAACATTTGGTGACTACTTTTCAAAAAATCAAATTAAAGCATGTGCCGCCAAAACCTTTCTGCATTTGGACTGTTTACATTGCATGCCTAGTGAGTAAGTAACGAAGAGGACATAAAGTTTTGCGTGGACTCCAAACCATAGCCAGCCTCAACATCGAAAACGGTAACCCATCTCGAACCTTACTGTTCTGAATTATATTTAGCCTATCCTGTGCCCCGGTTGGTTAAATGTACGTGTACCAAGTTTCATCGAATTCGGATAATTTATTTAAGAGTTATGGAGGAACATACATACATACATACAGAAATTATTTCTAAAAATCGTCAATTTAGTTTTAGTATCATACATAAAGTCTACAAACGCAGTATCTTAGAAAACATAGCAACTTATTCCATGAAATTATTTCTAAAAATCGTCAATTTAGTTTTAGTATCATACATAAAGTCTACAAACGCAGTATCTTAGAAAACTAAGCAACTTATTCCATGAACATCCCTTACAGATTTATTATTAGCATAGATATGGATGGGCACAGAAATATCCTCAATAACGTATTATCAGATACATGATAAAGGCTCCGCATTCCCGACGGAACTAACTCCCATGCCAGCCAGGACATTTATGTAAACGAGCACGGCGTGAACTGGCGGGCGGGCTTTAATCTTACCACCCGTAAGCTGGGAATAATCTGATCTCTATCATCTAGTTTTTTTGCAGTTATGTAATTGTAAGTCGGAAATTACAAACGTACGTGTAAATAAATGGTTATTGACTCAAATTCAAATTTCTTTATTAGACAGTTCATGAAACCAATTACGATAACTTAGTGGGTAAAAACATGATAATCACAATAATAGAAGCCCCAGATCTCTTTGATAACCTGACATTAGAGCATTTACGTGTGACCACGGACAGCCAAGTGCACCGGAACATTGGAGTGAGAGAGTTTATTCTTAGTATATTTGGCAGACGTCAGTTAACCGCTCCGCTAACGCATGGCGGAAATGCCGCGCTAGTCCCAACGACACCAGATTCCGAACATTTGCGTTAGCGCGATTCCTTCGAGGGCATGACAGGAAACGTAGCGGAACATTCCATCAGCTAAGACCTGTTGGGAAATGGAGTCGCCAGAACTAGGAGGCTTGGAAACGCCCGATTAATAAAAGGGACTTTGGGCCTCAAACATTTTCGATCGCGCACATGATGATTTTTAGCTGATTCCAGAATGGTTTGAAGCCGGATTAGATATATCTTTGATATGAAGCGAAAATGGAAATATGATAAGATAATAGGGAAAATTGTAAATTGCACAGGACCGAGACAAATGGGCATCTTTGGAGGAGGCCTTCACCCAAACTAGGGTTCTTGTAGATGATACAGAATCATTAAATATTGTAATAAAAGAAAATGGGAATTTTGAGCAAAAACAGTATTTTTATTTTATCTTTTCACACTTCTAACAACCGTTGCTAAGTGACTCTTTTCAAATATCACTTTTTAAAATGTGTAAAGGCATAAAGCCTGTTACAATATGCAACTTAAACTAACAAACGAAATTTTTAATTAAAGCTAACTCATTATTAATACCTACTAGAAAATAAGATAATAGTGCAATGAATGCAATAAATTAAAAGGCTTTTTTATTTTTATTTTATTTTTAATAGGGAATATGAATATAGGCGTGATAAAATAAGTAATGAAGGGGGTTCTTGGAATTGGTTGGACTCGAAATGACCCATCGCTGATGTATATCTCTTGTGCGGCCTTAATTTTGGACATCAAATTAAAGATCACCTAAAAATTTGTAAATGTATAAAAAGGTGTATTTTTATAAATCAGTTTAGTAACCTTATGTGGAAAACGCAGTTTCACCTCTGCATGTGAAATTTCTCACCGTGGACGCTTATTTGTTATTCTATACCTGTGGGATGATTCGGCCAAGTACCAGCCTGCTGGTTTTAATCAAGGTTTTGACGTGCGATAGGTGAACGACCTGGCGGTACCAATGCGGGGATTCCATAAATTGCTATAGACAGGTATGCCAGGACACGTAAAACTATAGGTTTCCTTTCCCTACTAGGTGGCAGGGTCAATCCCGCCCGGGTTGGTACCAACGCTTTGGATGAAAATCAATGAACACTTTCAGTATTTTTCATCCATTTCAATGTATCCGTGCTCACAAAAAGGAAGGCATCTAATTCATTCGGGAATGCGGTGTGTTGAAATATAAGTCTAGTTACAAAAAAAACCTGTCGCACGTTTATAATAACATTATAAACGTGCATACATATGTATAACTTAACTTAACCTTGCCTATAATAATCTGTCCTAACCAAACTCTAATATAATAATTAAATAATAATACAACATTACAATCAGCAAAACAATAACAATGTATTCCCTATAGTTTATATTTACGGAAGTTTACATGCAGTCAGAAATGCATTAGTCACACCTCCACGTAAGGTCGCGTATGGTAATGGTAATTATTGAACACATGATTCATTTGCTTTTTCAGGTCGAACCTGAGTATTGAGGATAACCGCGAGCTCTAAACTAAGCTATAGGCGCATAATTCAGATTCATAACTATAACCGTCATACTTGTGAATGATGTGGTGGAAGGAAGGAGTCATAACATAGAAGATATTTAATGGAACTTAAAGAGAAATAGTAAGTAATTCATGTATTATTTTACATTTAAGCTGAACACTGTTTATCCAGTGTTCAGCTTACTTATTTAGCTCGACGTTTCGTCAACCACGCTGAGGACATCATCAGGATTCGCGACGCGACCTGGAAGATCTCTTACGCTTCGTCCAGTCAGATGTCCATACTGTTTATCCGTAAATGTAAAATAATATGTCGAACAACAGTGAAAATCTAAATAAAAAAGTAAATTAAGGTTAACATGTTACAAATTGGCACATAAGAAAAAACAAATAAAAACGAAAAAGAAAAGAAACATAAAGGATGTAAATTACAAACAGATGATGATGACTAAAGTATAACTGAACCTAAATCTAAGAACACTCGTCTATCTCGTATTAGAGTGGGCGTGGTGCGTAGACGGCAGTGAAAATAGCCTGGCCTCGGATTGCAGTCGGCCACGGCTTAGCCGCTCGGCGCGATCGGATAGTTCTGAACTAGTTGGCGACTACGCTGAATTGTTCGTTCTCACAAGTCACGAAACCTACGAAACCGGCCATGAAGACGATTTAGACAGGGAATGGATAGAGGAATGAGTCGGGAAGGCAGAAGAGGTGGGCACTGATAATTAGAAGGGAAAACAGTTGAATCCTCTTGGAACAGTTTGGGAATCGCGGGAGATATTGCGGTCTATTGCAGTCCCTCAAATATAGAGATATCTCTGAGATAAGAGACATTTTATATATGAGAGACATGTAATTAATTACATGCTCTACACGTCAATTGGCTTGTTCATTGAGTATTTCATGGGAATTCAAGTGTTGTGACTACTATGTGCATTGTTTTATAGTATATCACACGTTGCACAATAGCCATAGCTTATAGGTTATCGAGAATAATATAACCGAGAATTTCGCAGCATGTTCCGAAATTTAATTTGGCACGATGCAGCGAAATATTTCGTCATTAGTTAACTAAACGATTGAATCATCCATGACATGGCAATACTTGGATTTACCCATACAATTTCATACTTAGCAAACGTTAGACTTCCTTATGCATATTGATGAACATAATATTTATACAATCGTATAGTAGGTGTAAATATGTAGAGACGCAGGTTTCGGTCGTCCAGCGTGGGTGGAGAAAGAAGCAATGGCCTCAACCAGTATTTAATATACAATTCTTTGGCCTCAACCTTCCTCTTAAATTACGAAACCTCTTCGTTTCGAATTTTTTTATGTTTATTTGATTTCTTTTCGAATTACGATTCCGATCATGGTGTTACATGTACTAACATAGGATTAGATTTATAAAAATGCAAGGACGTAATTGTGCTTCAATGTATAACTATGCAGAAGACTTTTGGTGTATGAAGCAAGGATACGACTGCTCGTTCGAAAAACGTTTAGTGAATTCCCATGCAGGAGCATATCAGGCAAAAAGAAACTCCTATTCTGTCCATGTCACTAGTCCTCGTGGAATGATATGTTGTGTATATTGATTTACCTAGCCTTAGCTTATGACTGAGAATGTTGTTGTTTTTGGGGTCTGCCTGCACGCGGTCCCCTGCCAGCGAGGAAGAAATGACGAAAAGGCGATAGAAACTCGAACTAGTGGAACTAGCTAGCTAGTGTTGTTAGTGCCCTACACTGGCGGACCTTTCTGGTCTGAGTGACCCCTATGCAAAAAAACAAGACTTTTGGGCCCCAATGCTAAACATTTGACTATTCGGGCCTCAGTCCAGAAATGGAGGTACATCATCATGAAATCAACTTAAAAGCTTACACTTTTATAAAATAATACTATAGCAGCTTAGTTATTTACACGAAAATTTATTATTTTTGGACCCCACTGGGGCCCCCTTAAATCAGAGGCCCCATACCACTACATTGGTTGCATTGGCGTAGCTCATCGCAACATCGCATGTTCTTTGCACTAAACATGCTCCCGTGAGATTATTACGTGTTCTTTGGTGTCGTTGGAATACGAGAACATCAGTAGTGAGCGAACTCGTAAGCGAACTGACTCGTCGACGCTACGGATATTGTATCTAAAAGTGGCTACGCCCCGCCCCGATACAATCTGGTTACTAGTCCTTCCAATTGTAAGATATAGACCCGCCTTATACATATTTTTAATAATTCAACACAACCAACGTGAGTAGACGTTTATTCATACGTTTTGGTATTGAATGTTACAATTTGAACACACCGACACAAAATGGTCAATGCATCGAGTGCACTGAATAAGTAATAATATGTAGTACGTAGGCGTATCCATCCGACATCGTATCGGAGCCCTGCACCGCGCTAGAGAAACCGGTCCACTTAAAATGATATTATCCGAGAACTTTGGTTGTACGAGTATGTATGAGTAGGTCTCAAGGTACACATATGAAAAGAATGAAATTATTTTGATGTGGCAAAAGACTTCGATTGCCTGGTCGATTGATCTGTCATCAGAAACACTCGAAGGAACAAATTATAACAACTGAACCTTCCTTCTTTCCTTTTGTTGAACTGCTTTCAGTTCAACAAAAACATTAGAAGCTGCATACATAAGCAAACGAGCATAGAACTGTTAGAAACGAGTGCGGCTTCTAATTTAATAATTAAAAGTTAGCACCAGATCAGTGAAAAAAGCAAACTGAAAACGCGAAAGAATAAAAAGCTGTCCCCATTTTTTTTGCTTAAACTTTTGTTCGTTTACTGGCGAGCATATTCTATTTGAATATGGCACCTGGACCTACTACTTTAATTATGAATACAGCTGCTATGATGAAATCTTTGTAAAAATATAATTTTAATCCCTCGTGTTGGCTCCAATCATCACCTCGAACTCACGAGTCATTCTTAATCACCTGTCGAATAGATCCAGACCACGCAAATACAATTTAAAGCTCGTTCAAACTGTACCGTTCGAATGCAAGAACCGTTGCTATATGAGTTTCGATATTTTAATGGTGGTCGAGTAATTACTGTTTTCTTAAATTGACGTGCTCACTTGTGACTGGGCCCGAACCTCTTCACGTTCACAATTATTGTAATTCAAATGTTTCGACTCGCTTTGTTATATTGTATGCGTGCTACGATCTGAGAGCAGCTATGTAACTGGGAACGCAAATGCACCTTTCAATCACAGCAACGGGATCGATTCGAGGTTTCGATCAAAAACGGTTAGAAAGGAACGCACTATGTAGAGACTTGCTCTGCAACCGCACGCACATTTGTTTATACTGTTACAAAATGTTTTTGTGCAGTAATAACCCGGTGGTATTCTTTGCCACAGGCGTTTACAATAATTAACAAATTCCATAGGGCTCGCTCGCAGATCTGGCTCCACTCAGGTACCGAGGGTGGCAACGGGATGAGGTAGATGCAGGAGGGGCGGGGGACGCGGGGATCTGTTACTCATACGACTCGTTGACCGGAGTGAATCATGCCGCCCGGTGGCGGCGCGGCGGAGGCGTCCGTGTCCCCTCACTACGCCAAATGCATGGGATTATTGTTGGCTATCAGCTGGCACAAAATCAATAAACACGACCCTTTTGCGATTAAATTAAGAGACGGGAAGCGGGGAGTATAATAGTTGTGTGGTTGGATATTATGAATCGAAATGATCCCCCCTTTACCACATGAATGCTATAAATGGGTAAACTGACTTGGGGGAACGGCAGAACGTCTAAAATTCAGATCGTATAATATCATATTTTAATAAAATTTTAAAACCATGCACAACGTATAATCGGCAGATCGTATAATTTTATACGTAGTGCATGAAGAAGTTTAAAAAATAAAATTACTTATTTCTCCATGCATAACGTATAATAGTCACAACGTTTAAAATTATGATCTTTATTTAACAAAAAAAGAAACCCATGCATATAATATAATCCAAAAACTTTTCATACGATAAGCGCCCTTATGAATATACTTTTAAAGCGTATACTCGCACGCGACTTTTCGACCGTCTCAATTAGCGTAAGGTGGCCTTTCGAAATTGTAGCAAATTGTTACTCTTTAACAAATATCGATTTGTAGCAATTTCAGCCTTAAATGTATCGTCATTAGGGCGCTTTATGCAGTGCTTCTTGGCATATTATACGTTTTGCATGGTTATCTTTTTTGTGAATTCACGTTAGGAATATTATACGTTATGACTATTATACGTTCTGCATGATGCAGAGTTGATTCTATTTTTAAACTTTCTTCATGCACAACGTATAAAATTATACGTTGTGAATATTATACGATATGCATGGTTTTGATTTATTGGAAAAAAAAAACTTTTATACGTTGTGAATATTATACGTAGTGAATACGACTCAACAGACTTCGCTATGTAATGCCATTTATGGCCTTTGAAGCGTAAAACTGTATTTCAGTTGGCGATAGTCTGACGGATGTCGAAAATAATGGATTTTCCAGAAATGCATGAAACGAAGAAAAAGTAATTTCTAGAAACCTCTCAAATCTTCCAGGGCCGGAAGCTGAGACCCAGGTTGAAAAACCAACAAGAACGCCAGAATGTCTGTTGTTAAAGTCATTAAAGCGGCATTAAATTTGCAACAAGTCCGCAGTCGTCAGCCGGTCCTCGTTTAGGACAGACAGTCATCGCCGGATCTTCGGGCCATAGTGTGGCAGCCTTCGTCCAGCCTTCCGGGCCGTCTCACGGCAGGTTACCGGAGAGTCTTCGATTCACGGAGAGAACAATGTGTGTTCTCGGCGTGCATGCTGACGGCGCGGCCTTAAGGCTGCTGCAGACCATCATAATGGCGCGATGTGACGTGACCTTCAACGCGGTATTTGCTGCCCGAATCCCCCAGTCTTCTTCTGGACCCCGCAACCTACATTTGCCATCGCGTCAAAGGCTGCTGCCCCTTTTTTTGGAATCGCCCTGTCCATAAAATAAAGAGGAAGGTAGGTATTAAAGGCTAACGTGACACAACCATGGAGGTGAAGTCACCTCCATGGTTTCGCTGCTTTTTCATCTTAGGGTACTATGACATTATTAACCAGAGCCACCTCACGTCACTACCAGACATAGTTACACCGTCAATAAACTAATCTTGATTCCAAATTTTGCCTGGGTAGGCGTGATGAAAACGTTACATTTGAACTATACATTAAATTAATGTTATTATCAATAAAACATATTAATGTTATTCATTGGTTTCTATTTTATGTATTCTGAAATGTGAATTGCAACGCAACCTGTGGACTTTTACTATCTCTATTCAACACTGGTATTACGTGAGCAGTCTATCCCTTCCATGCGTTTTAAAGCTACGTCAAATCGATATTCCTAACAGATGATTAACATAATTATGTAAATAGATTCTACTAACATGGACCTTTCTCTCCGATAAGACAGGTGATGTACACAATTCCACTATCAGTAGCAGCAGCTCCAGGCATAGTAAACGTGATAGAAACTCCATAAGGCCTGACACATACGTTCATTTTCCTGATTATATTTGAGAATACGGTTTCCCAAACTGCGCTCTTCGAACACCAATAACCTATTTAAAATATATGACCTGTTATACAAATCACGCATCTTTCGTTTGGCCCTTAGTGTATGGGGTTGCGCATGGCGACTCTTTAACCAGGGTAGGCACCTCTTTATTTCTTAACCGAGGTTGAATGTGCATTTTCGTTGAGAATGCCGGTCAGTCCATGGTTCGGAACCCATGCAAAACATTAGGTTCTCTTGATTGATGACGGTTGAAGCGTCAATATAAAAATATCATCTCATATAAAGGTAAGGTGTGTTCGGCATGTGGGTAAGCTATCCATGTCAGATTTCATAACAAAAAAGATTCCGAACGAAATGTTTCCTTCGGTACACATTCATACCTACGACCTCTTACTCTCTTACTTATTTACTCTTACGGCCTTCATCTTGCACGTACGTACTCTTATTTATACTGTGCCTACGGTTCGACTTCAAAAAGGAAAGCGTTTGCGGCGTTCGGAGACGCGGATTCGGATTCCATATTCGGATATCTAATCAAGAAAAACGGATGTGTATTCCGGGCCTAAATACGTAAGTACCGTGACGTGAATGTCGCACGACACGCGGCGCGGCGCTATCGGGCACCGGGAGAAAGTTGGGGTTTCTCCGACCGAGCGTGAGGTTAATGTTGTTTATCAAGTGCTGTCAAGGTCGATCATACAAATGAATTGGTTCATGAACTCGCGGCTCCATCGCGATACCTCGTAATTCGATTGCGAATGTCTAGCCAAGTAGTAATCGAGTCTGTAAAGATTTTTTTACCGAATCCTTAACTAATACAATAACTCTGAAGAGTATGTTTGTTTTTTTGTTTGAACGCTCTAATCTATGGAGGTACCGGTCGGAATTGAAGACATATTTTTGCATTTGACAATCCAACTCTTTCAGGAAGGTTATAAGTTTAAATTCGTAACGATCCTTAGGAGCGAAGTAATAGCGCGGGCGGGCGATGCGACGCGGTCGGGGGTGCATTTTACCGAGTCCGCTCGATTGGTTGCCCAAAACTAAATTGACCCGAGAATTTGGCATATTTTTTATTTCCTATTTTTATAATTATTTATATAGGGAGGACTACTAAACGGTCGGCATTTTGGGTTAATTTTACATGAGTTTCATTGACCTAGAAAACACAGATATTGATATTCGGCTATAGCCCTTTTAATCCCTGTTTTCACCACATCCAGTTACCTGAAATCCGTTAAGTAACTTTCGGTTTAACCGGAAGGCAACTATGGGATTTTTGTAGCTGTAGATGGTGGAAACGGGCGTGAGACGAGTAATCCCTGCGGTATGATATAGGCTAATCAATTATATCAGTGTTTGAGTGAAGTTCAGCTCAAACAAAACTTGGTGGCTGCTCTCAGACAGTGTAAAATTCATGACTACGCGCGTCTAAGGGCCGAGTGCACGAAAGGACAAAACATCAAAATCAACGGCAACGTATGATTAAACACGTCACTTTAAAAGGAACTCCATGCGGTTCACTAAAGTGACGTGTTTGAACATTTATTAACTCAGCCGTCTCTTCGTGCTAAGTCGACTAACACCCGGTTCCACCACCTCCAGCTACAAACATCCCAAAGTTATCTTTCGGTTACACCATATAAATATGCAATGTAACCGAAAGTTAACTATCGGATTTCAGGTATTTGGAGGTGGTTAAATCAGGGGTAAGTCGGGAAAAACTATTTTTTATCAAATCATTATAAAATAACATAATAAATTGCACAAAGCAAGAAGGTATAAGGTAATTTTTTATCGAATATAACGGCGGCTATACATATGTATGTGGTTTGTATAAATAACTTGTTGTAAAATCATGCGTCATAAGCGTCTTTCTGTGTGAGTGTGACGTGTCTGTGTGTGACACGTACAGTTCTATTCTTCCTGGCAATTATAGGGCACTTTCACGCTAATTTACTTGCGACACGAGAAAATTCGCGGGAAACCGACTGTTTTTCGTCAGGCATTAATGCAGGATTGGGTATCCACTAGTCTCGTATTACCTAAACAACGTATAAAAATCTGTCTCTCTGTAAGACATAATAAATAAAATTCAACATTATTTTAAAACGAACTACGTGACATCATTAACTGTGGAATGCACTCCCCTAGAGAGGTAATTTCCCCAAATAGAACCAGGGGTCTTTCACACATGGTGTGAGGAAGCACCTCTCACCGCCAGCCGGCATGATTTTCGTAGCACTCTCACGGCTGCTTAGATAACCCATGGGCGTCGTCGGGCACCTCCCGAGGGCCAAGCGTGTGTCAAATGCCGCACTTTAAAATTGGAAACTTCCGAGATCAATTATCCACGCAACAAGTTACCAACTTGGGTTGGGCCGTTCACTGTTTCCCGATAACCGACGCTCGCAAGCAGGGCGACTCATCGGCACAACCCGGGCACTCGACAAGAAGCTCGTAAACGCGATATGCAGTGAAAGTGGCAACGAGGAGTCACCACAACCAAGGTCGGAGTCACTCGCCAAGCCGACCAAAGCCGGATGACCAAAGGCTGTCCAGCTTCCGGCTGCCAAATTATTCATACTTATGCTTATGTTTGCTTCTAACCTACGATTCGTGACGTGTCATGCATGCATAATCGATGGGGCAAAGGGAAATTTCGGCATTTTTAATTTATTTTTGGGTGATATTTTAGTAACAATTTGGTTGAATTGGGTGACCTTTCAATGCTTCGCAAAGACAACTAACGCTGCACAATAATGTTGCCAAAACATTAAAAGGTTGTGAGCATACATAAGAAGATTTTATAGAATTTAATAGAAAAAAACACCTTTTTTCTAGATATAAAGGTTAGTAACAGTATTAATGGATACAAACAGAGTTCTAAAATCCTTTTCTGTTTTCTAGTTTGAAAATCTGGTGCAATTTTAGCGACATCAACGATTTCTACTATCGTTGATGTCGCGGGAAATTGAGAAATTCTATTCCTTATAATCAGCTTAAGAACATGTATATTGAAGCATTGTAATCAGATCTTATAACCCCTAATTAATGAGATAACGGTAACGTCGTATCAATTAAATTATAATCAGCTCAAGAGTGCTTAACTTTTTGAAGAATGAATGAAATGTTCTGCACATTTAGCTATACTAAAATCGTTTACTTGTTGCGTGGTTCTTAAGTAACAAGCAGACGCCAGGCGTTGAATTTTAGTTAGGTAAAAGAATATGCAATAACAATAGAAACCTAACCTACTTGGCTGTCAACATTCAATTAACCTTTAATAAAAGCAAATAAATATACATGTAATCGGGATAACATATTTATAACCGCGCTTTGCCAATAACTAAATAAACTATGAGATAAGATTAAAAATCGTGATGGATTTGAGGCTACTGTCCCCTTGCCAGATTTGTTGCACAACTAACGATAAACAGACTTTGGTTGTGACGAAATATGTATAACCCTATCCGGCTCCGTCTTTAAATCCTCACTACTTCAATCTTCAAGTGTTGAATTTTTGCCTAGTCTAGATTCATAATAATTTATACTGATTTCGTTGATGCTAACGTTTCTACGTTTATTTCGATTCCATTCCGAGTTTAGGTCATGCTGCAAGATGTTAATGAATTGCAGACTTAATCAAATTAAAGGAAGGAAGACAACATCGAGGTGTGGTGTTTAGGCGGAAATTCTCACTTCATTCAGTAATTTGTAAATAATTCCATGTAAGTTTCAGTAACAGTGGAAGACTATAAATTATTAACAAACCGATTTCTAACAAAATATCTTAATTTTTATTCAAAGAACCTAACTATAATTTAAATGTTATAACACCCATTTTGCGCAAGGAAAAACAAAAAAACGGTTCACCAACATCTCAATCAAATCGAAATTAACAAATCTCGAGAATTCAAATTCAAAGAAAAACATTTCCTAATCTTTCAGATCCATATACCTGCCTATATTAGATTTCTGTACACATTCCAACCGATAAAATATAAAACGTGTCCCACATAAGACGCCCACTTTTGCAGCTGTCGAAATACTCCAAGTGGTTTATCTTGTGAGGTCAACGTACGGACTCACCAAAGATGAGTGCAAAAGCGGAAGGAATGTGGCGGGCGATAACTCCTTGCTTCAGTACGCTGCTATTGACGTTTATGGATTTGAATGAGGATAAAGGGGGCAGTACTGGTTTATACCAGGTCCCTATACCAGTACACCAAACCAGAACATGGGGAAGAAAACGGCTTATTGATCACGACAGGTGGCGCCCAGCGTAAAACCAAAATAGATTTGATATGTTTATTTACCCAACCTACGTAGTTAAAATTACTCAATTTTCTTGTTAATATTGTGAAAATTATTCGTTCCGAATTATGCTAATCAAATGAAGTAGTAGGAAAGAAAATATCGCAATAACATACCTATAATATTTCATTTCAAACCTTGTGCTTGGACTATAATAATAAAATTAGTTTGAAGACAAACAATAGCTCTTCTGTTCCTCCAAACTGCAAGATGTACTGCATAATGCAGTACATCTTGCATCTAAAACTAGTAAATAAAACTTGACAGGAATTACAATTTTGACATTTCTAAGGGGAGGTCGCCATGGAGGTGAGGAAATTATTTTCACCTCCATGGAGGTCGCTCATGCGACATCCACAATAAGCTTTTGAGTTTTCTGTATAAGCCTCCAATTGAAGGGAAGAACGTAGATTCCAAAAGCATCTAAATCTGGTAAGTTGTAAAGTTGTAAGTTGTAAACTCCAAGACAGACAGGCGCCGCGCCGCCAGACATTGCCTTTTGTAAGAGATAACTAACTCATCTTTTAAAAGGACGTATCGACCTGTAAGGCTGTAGGTAGGTAATTATCCTGCTGACGGCAGTGGGGATATCAATTTCGCACTGTTTATCTTATCTCGTCTTAACACTTACCTTGTTTACTTTAGCCTCTGCAACCAGTCTGACTAAGAAGTTATTGTTGTGTTACAGCTTGGGCCGGCCATTTGCCGAGGGCTGACGGTCACTTATCTCGTCTCGCAGGTAAACAGAACAAAGGAAGGTGTGAACAATATCGCTGTTTCTTATTCAAAATCTACTTTCGACGAAAACAAAACAGAGACGAAACCAGCGCCACTTTTTAGTTGGAACTACTTTACTCTTAAAAAATGTAACGTCTGACGAACCGCTTCAGTTCTTTTGATGCGGTTTGTATCCAAACTAAATTCGAGAGCCCACCACCAGTGATATCTTTGACAAGAATTTACTATTCGCACAATATTTTGACAAATGTGCACTCACTCGTTAAGACGAACGCCAATAAATACATATGTAATTCCCAGATAGAGGAAAGTTCATTATAAACAGAAAACAAGTTCCCCGGTACCGACGAGCAAGAAAATTACCATTTCTTGAACCTATCCTAATATTTCATCATGTGAAAGCGAAATCGTTCGGAAACTTAATTAAATGCACAAATGTTGTGGTCGGAGTCGGCCTAATCACTATATTACTTTCTCGCATCTCCCGAGCGACCAGCGATGTCAAATGACTTATCAAACGTACATCTGAGGCCTGCTTTATCAGAAATTAACACGAAAAACTCATAAAAATATTAACCGATGCTTCGAATGTTATTAGGAGATATTAAGCTACTGGTAACATCGATAACTGGAAATAAAAATGAATTGAATTATAAATATCTATCATCTTATTTCATTGATATAAATGATATAATGGATGGTTATAATACCATATGGACATTCTCTTTATTGTTCATGTGCATGGCTGTGTGTGGAATCCCTTTTTATTTCAACCGACCTTTCATGCAATTCGATAGTACCAATTCCCGGTATGGTCAAATGGAGTTCACAGATATGATTCTAGCAAATGGCTAGAAGACGCATAAATCGAACATCGAACATCTTTTGGCGAACGATGTTTCAATAGTCAACCCCTGGGTTGGGTTAGGTAAGGATAGACCACTTTGAGACCGTATATCGGTGCTAGGGCATGGAGGCATTCTTCACCTCCATGTGCTAGGGTGCCAGAAATGGCAGCCTTGATGATGTTTTTTTTATTTTGACAAGCGAGTGACGAATGTTAAGTTATATTTTGGACTCCTTTGAAATAAATGATAAATGTCAACTCATGTATGCGAATACTTCGCTGCAAACTCTTGCAAACGTGCAGCGTTTTGATTTATAGTTCAGCCGGTGAAAACCCTATCAACTGCTTGCTTAGTGTCAGGCATAGGGAGTGTGCAAGGTTGTGCATCCCTGAACGTGTACATTCCTGGTAGGTTACTGTGAGGCAACTCTCGACCAGTCTTCAACAGTTCATATTCTGTGCCGTGGCGACGGATTACTACAAGCTTTTGACTGTCCCCAAGTGAGGAGCTCGTGTGTTGTGAAGAGTTTCTTCGAGGTTAGATCTTTGAATCGCTTGCCAACAGTTGAGCATGCTTGAATGGAAACTACTAACAATACTTGGTAGGTCCATCGGCGTTTCTTCAACGACAGTTCGTGTATGCTCGAGACGGGAACTTCTGATTGTAAATCCGATTCGCAGGCCAGGTCAAGCCGGTAAGCACACCAGAAATAAAATGACGACTTAACCGTGCGGTTCGGGATCTACAGGCGGCGACAGATAACGCCGTTGTTTACAGCGCGTTATTACGCGAGGAGGGCTATAACGAGGACGCGATATCGGGTGCACCGAGCGGTGGGTTGGCAACTCGGTTGGCAATGCAGTCTGGGAAAAATAGTCTACAGCCAAGGTGGTTCTTTTAAAATCGGATCTTCTACTCTCGTTAATCAATTATGCGAACTTTAAAGGTGTGTGTCGTTTTTTAACTTTAAAGGAAAGTGTATCTACTCTACATTACTTGTATACGCTGTTTTATAATATGTCGAATATACAGCATTGATCCATACTTCTTTCACTTCTTCTTTAGACACGTTCATCTCTTTTATAGCTATGCTCTCAGATAATTGTATTATTATTAACAAATCTGCAGGAATAAATAAGGTTTTCAGGCTATTTTTTTTCAATGAACAGAGGCCGTTATTTATTTTTAAGACCAGCGAGTTTTAAACGTTGAGGCAGTTTTTTTTATTTTTCCTTTAGTGTCATGCTGTGCCCACCTAGAGGTAGGTAAATAAAATCATCCACAAAACAATGCGGTAATTTATTGGGAAGCTAGTTCTAATTCCAAGATCTGCATGAGTCACATGGTAACATAACACCTCGTCGAGTGTACCTAGTCACGGTGCAGTTTCCGTGGGTTGCCGGATATTGCCGGGATTTCTGCTCTGGAGTGACTGACGTTGCCTCGCTCCCGGCGCCCGCGCACCCGGCGCGGACCCATTTTAGGGCATGACTGACGGAAATTCGACGCCTCTCTCTCCCGCCCGTTCGCTCTCGCGGGCGCGCCGTGCGTCTGTCCCGCTCCCGCGAAAAGCCCGAGGAAATCTTTTAATAGTGTCCACGGCCACGATCCACTTTCGACACCGCAGGCGGTGGCGGGCGCCGGGACACTTGCAAGCGAATCGTCAGAAACGATTTTTGTGAATCTATTTTGGAGGATATTTTATTGTGTCGGGAAAGGTTTAAATTTAAACCTGTCTATTGATAAATCGATTATAAATAGACAGGTAAACAAACTCCTATTTATACGCAAGTAATTTGGAAGAGCAGCAGTTTCTTCATTTGACCTTGAGAAATCGGTGATAAATTACATACAACATACTAAGTTTTTCTGTTTCAAAAGGCACCGCTGCGATATTTGGAGTTATATAGAAAGCAACATTACCCTGAATTCAAGTATTTTATTAGCAACCTTGATTTATTGCGTGTGTCTACTCAGCTATTCGAGTTTTACAGATTTAAAATGTCGTAGGCGATCGAGTGAACACTGCCTATAAATAGTTTCGCCACCGCGCAACCACAAATTACTTATAATTCATTGGAATATTATATACAATTAGGACATTTTTTTGGCCGATTGGGAAATATCTATCGGTTTGGAAGCATCTATATAGGTCCATACCTAGATGGAAAGACTTATTTATTTCCCGCGCAGAGACTTTAAAAAACAGCATTTGTCATATCATTGATAACAAAATATACATACGCGCACTCATTCAGCGTCTCAGCTGATTCGACCGTTCGTGGTAGGTAGGTATATTTTTTGTTCACATTCTAATGACGAATTCTATACGTGCCGCATTGTTGTTAAACGAGTTATTCATGAGAGGGTGACAGGTCGCCGAGGCTGCGAAACGAGATGCTGTGTTGTGCTCTCGGGAGTAGGAACTGACCTTTTTCTGCTGCTTCTCCCAGGCCGGGTCCAGCAGACCCTCGCGTTCCCACTCCTCTTCGGGCTCCATGTAACCATCGCCGTAGTAACCGCCGTCCGGCGCCATCCCCATCACGCCGTTCTCCATCATCATGGTCGCGCCGCCCGCACGCACCGTCGAGAGTTCGTGTTCGTTCCACCCGCACCCGATACACACCGCACACAAACAGCCGAGCCGCGCGCTCGCTGCGATGAGACTGACTGCGGGGGTAGGTAGGTGGTAGCGGCAGCGGGGAAAGGTACGGCGACGCGCCAGGCGCGGGGTGCGGAGGGCGGCGCATCGCAGCAGCCAGCTGCCTCCGCCGCCGCCGCTGATGCCTAGGAGGGGGGAGGAGTAGAGTAGCCCTTGGTCCGAATTGGGTTGACAGTGCTCACAAATATATTCGTGCAAACACCAGGGGGTCCATTCAGAGTAAGAGTGAGTTCGAATTCGCCACAAAATATCAACTCACTTTTTTAAATAGTTACTGTTTTTCACACTTCTAGAACATCATTACAGTTAGGTAAAAATCTGGTTTGTCCCGTAAATACGTTGGACATACAATAACCGTTCCGTTATTTAAATAATAATATATTTCCCAGCTATTTTTAGGTTAACTCACTCCCGTACTCGAACTCACTCTTGCTCTGAATGGACCCCCTGGTCCGAATCAGTAATCTCGAATACTGCAATATTTGCGATATCAAATCGGACCGATTGTGAGGGTGCTAACGGTGCTCACAAAATCACCTCAAACTATTGTTTGAAGTGTCTTCAACAAAAAAGAGTATTTAATGTTCAACAATGAACAATTTGCAAGCTGAAAACTGTTTACTAACATTATGTGACAATGAGAGTGATGATGAAGGTGATTTTGAGATGTTGGATTTCAGATTTGGCAAACTGGCGAAATAGTAGTATAACGACAATGGAGAGAGCGCGCATTTCTGCTATATTGCACACGGTTACTGCAGCTAAAGGGCGAGCGAAAGCGGTGACGGGTTTTATTTTATATTCCGTGTCCTCTACTTGCAGTAGCAATTTTCCGCGTGATCTATGACTGCCGCTGACAGCGCTCACGGTTTTGCACTGAGCACCGTAAGCACTGGAACGATGACGCCATCTTGACGTCATACCTCACAATTTTGCATTTGTGAGCACTGTCAGCGCGTTTCGGACCAACTGTATTCAGTAACAGGGTTGCCACCTTATGAAACACAAATCTGTAGATTATTAATCTGTGATCCACAGGAGAGTGGACAGGCTGTGGGGGGAAATGGATGGATTTCGTTTCGGGAAGACTAAAAAAACTCATGCGGAGGATTAATTTTTGTTTGAATTTCGTTGCACTTAAAATCTGGCGGGCAGGGCGAGCAAAACATTTTGCAACTACGAAACACAAAATACGATCGCATATATGTGAAGCGCATCAACCGCATAGTTAGCATGGGCATTAGCAAGGAAAATGTATGTGGGTAAAGTTAAATGTATGACTTCTAGGGTGATGCCGTTCTTTGCCGCTAATTTCGAAACTATTTCTTTGTAAAATAAAATACTAAATTTAAACAAGCAACTCACAATTAATTGTTAAATGGATACTTTTAATGGACCCAGTTTTATAATGTTGTGAATCTAGTTATCCAGGTTATTTTTGGCCTGTATTGTTTATTGAATAAATTTAACAGTCCATTTCTCAACAACCGTGGTTCCATGGCTGTAAAGCTTGCTCAAAAATACTGACTGACACGATGACCGGTGAAACTAGATTATTTTCTTGATGGCAAGACCAGAACTATGCTGTCAAGCGGGTAGAAGGTACAACAACAATACGTATTCTTAATACTTTATTTATTTCTAAGAAAAAAAAAATATTTTTCTAATTGAACATAAACTAAATGAACACGAAAGTTCAGAAGTATAATTAATAAAAAATGTTATGTTGCATGGCAGAAAATGAACCTGGACAAATGTCGTCCTTGATTTCCAATACATATCATAAAACTGCTATATCAGCAGTTTTTGACTGATTTTTTATTTTAACACATTTTTTTTTATTATTTATCGGAAAATACTAATTCGCCATCGAAAATATAATCGGAAGTTGTGACCAATCGTCTGTTTATTGGATGAATGTGGATTTGGATAGACTGGGTTCACGGGATAAAGACCAACTCTCTGAAGCTAAATGTGTCAGTCTGCCAGTTCCAAGTGGTTGCGTTGCCTAGATAAGGCGATTGAAAAAGTAGTTATGGTGACAAACAATATATACGATAAGGTAAATGGATGTAAATGACGAAGTATGAAAGTATCAGTACATACTTGCTTAGCAATACAAAAACTGAACAAATCTTTGATTGCATTTCTTAGTTATAGGCGATTTGGGTTACAGATATAACTTTAGGTATATTTAAGTATTTAATAAAAAAACCGACTGGTTATTATTGTAAAATTAATAGGTAACAATGTTTCCAGACAATCAGTATATTCATCAGCAGGTAGATGATAGATGCATCTATTTTATATAGCTAATCCAGATAACGCAACCACTTGGCGCAGGCAGACCGACATATTTAGCATCAGAAGGTTGGTCTCTAACATGTGAACCCAGATTCAGCCATTTACCTTATCGTGACCAAAAATGTCGTGACCTTTCCGGAATATGAGTGATGTGCCGTCCTGACGTGATATATGATATCCAAAACGACGATGGCTGTATACACCCGAACAGAGTAATTAGGATAATTTTGTATGACCATAGAACTCAATATTGTAAAACTTTATATGTGTAATATAAACTACTTCTTAATTCATTAATTAATGAAACTTGTATGTCAGCTCTTCTCGAATCGATAGATTGTTAACGTGTCCAAGTGTAGGTATCCTACCTATGGATAAGAAATGAAATGAAATGAAATGAAATGAAATGATACCAATTATTTGTAGCTGCCATCGCTGTTTTATCGAGTTTTTTCTATGAAAGCATGTGCTCTAGTAGGTCAACAAATAAAGGACTTGGCAAACACCTATGTAACAATGCAAAACATACCTAAAATTAAAATATTCATAAAAAAATCTGGTTGATTTAATTGATTTTTGCAATTCATTTATTTGATTAAGATGAAACCTGCTCTATTTTACTTTTATTAAACGAAATTAAAAAATGAGAACCTAAATAAAATAATAGTATCAAACTCGTTCAGTCACAGTATACGGGGTGGCCATATGACTGATGTAAGGTAGATGTATGACATGACTGTAGGAGAATTCCAAATTATGGGTATACAGCAGGTGGCGAAATTGGTTAGACGCAAATGGTATGTTTTGCTGGTTCGGGTCCAGCCTTGCAGTATATTTGTAAAATAATTATTTTTACAGGGATGTTTCTTTAATTAATGTATCCTTGCTTCACGGTCCATTATACATGCATACATGTCATATTATCCGGTTCAGATAGCTTCTTTCTGAAAAAGTTTAGCGAAAGTAAAACTCAAACTGAATCAGAGTTGTAATATTCTTGTGTTCGTATTTTGTGCGTCGCAAGTTGCAAAATTTCCGTACTGGACCGGGCGATGATACTCATCTTTTTTTATGTTTGAGGAGAAGATTGATTATTACTTTATACTTCCAGATTTTTTTTATTTCTGTATCCCGATTCTGGGAGACTTCCGGAAATCCTGGAGAAGAGGGATATTTATAGAGAGAGAAATAAAATTCTAGGCGTTGTTTTGTTTGAATTCATGTTCATGCTTTTATGCGATACCTGGAGCTCGATTCACGAAATACGTCTTAGGTTTTGTTTGTAAGTTAGGTAGTGCCCAAAAAGGAGTAATGTACTCACGATATTTGTAAAGTATTATTAAAATTTCAAGAACCGTATTGGTTAACATTTAAACCAATATTAATATAAGATGAAGAGTTTAATTACGGGTTCTTCTTCACTGAGTTTATCGAATCCACGGATCAATTAAATTGTGACATGACTTAGTGTAGTTTGACTACCAGAACTAGAATAAATAAATGAAATTAAATTATTATTGAGAGAGTATTAGTAATTAAAACATTGCGACAAAAATTATTCAACAATACATTTTTGTTAATTTACAGTCAATTTAGTTTAGTGCAACGTTGCGGCAACGCTTCAATCGCCAACAGTTCTTGTACTCACGGAATTTATATAGACAGGTGAATGTGGGTCACTTTAATTTTGATTTAGGTTGACACGATCACTCATTTTATGTTGCATCAAAACTAATATAACTCGTGTAAGAATGTTTCACGCGGTCATACCATGAGAAAGAATGAGTAAATTTTTACCGATGAGTCACAGGTAACTTTGAATCACCGGCGAATGTGAATTTCATGATTAACCCAGCATTAGGCTTTTCAGTACGATCTGTTTTTCATACTAATTTCTCTGCCGCACCGCCAGGATATGGAACTGTCTGCTGGCGGGTGCCTTTCCTCATACCTATAACCTGGGAGTCTTCAAGCGTAATTTGAACAAGCTTAATAGCTCCACGATAGTCCGCAAACCCGCTGGCAAGGTGCCTCGCTGAGCGTGGATTCGCGAGGCGAGGTGTTTTGGCTTTTCTGAACAACTTTCGTCCTTAGCACAGCCACCCATACCTAATTTTCATAAAAAAGCATAATACAATTTACATGGGCGTGAAAGCAGCTGATTACGCCGAGTAAGTAAAACAACCAAATTGATAGTGTATTTATAACTTAAATAAAGCACTGTTAGTCCCTGGTATTTTTAACCGACTTCATCACAAAAGAAGAAGGCTCTCAATTCGTGGGAATATTTTTAATTATTCAAATTGAGCAATCATACATACCAACTATTAGTTTAATTAAATAATGAGAGTGTCTGATATTTACCGTTACATTAAATTATTGTTACAGAATACGTTATTTTAATCAAATAGATCAATCGATAGCAATGACATACTTTGTGTATTTGACTAACGATAGATTTTTAATCGAGTATGATTATGCCCCGGTTGCACGAAGAGACGGTCGCTTTAATCAATGTTCAAACACGTCACTTTTAGTGATCCGCATAGATTTCCTTACATACTGTCCATACAAAGTGACGTGTTTTATCATACTTTGACGTTGATTTTGATTTTTTGTTCTTTCGTGCACTCGGCCCTATGTATAATTTCGATTCGAAATTATGTGCATCAATTGCATAAGCATGCTAGAAAAAAGAAGGCATATTTCTTTCTCGTTTTATTTAGCCCCGATTGCACGAAGAGACGGCCGAATTAATCAATGTTCAAACACGTCACTTTTAGTGAACGGCATGAAGCTCCTTCCATACTGTCCACGCAAAGTGACGTGTTTAATCGTACATTGACATTGATTTTGATTTTTTGCTCTTTCGTGCACTCGGCCCTGAGTCTATTCGTGAGCTCTGACGACCCAATTCGGATCACAATCAATAAACACGATAGTCTGTGCAATAAATATTATTTTATTCTGTGCCATCAATCAAAACACCTTTTCTCCTTCTGTGATTTACTGGCCCCGCGAAAATAAATTCCTAAAAATTTGATCAGTTTGGGTCAGCGATTTTTAAATCTACCTACCAAAACCTGAATTGCAGCTAGAACCTTTATTCATGTGCGTACGAGAAAATCACTTGTCGTTTTAGCTGTGCGAGTTGGCTCGGAACACGAAATCTGGGACGCGCACCACGGAGCTGCGGCGCCGTGAGCGGAAAGATCGAACAAATGAAGTTATGTTCGTGCAGTTGTTTTCTTGGTAATCTCACACCATTTCTAATAATTCATCATAAAATTATTCTGTTCAGCTTAAGGTTGCCCAAAGTCGGCAAGAGTCGAGTACCTATTTTTTAATATGCTGAGATTCAAAGACATTTCTTGGGTCTTGAGACGGTCTTGCCAATTTTGGCATAATATATATGGAAATAGTGTCAAATTTGGCGTTCGGAAGACTCGAGAATCGTCTCAAGACCCAATAACTTCCTTTGAATCTCAGCATTACATGACTCAATGCTGTTCGCGTCTTAAGCCACAGTTTATTTTCTTTGTCTTCCTTGTTGGTTATTTGTGAAAATCAAGGTGCAACAGCTTTTGGTTGTTAAACATTGAAAAAATACTGAGCTTATACCTAGTACGTACGTTTGCGAAGTATTTAATGTTTCTAAAAAGACCTTTTTTACCTTTCAAAGCCATTTTTTCTGTTATCTTTCTATTTAGAAGAATGAAATAAAAAAAATCTTAAACCTTTCAGCCATTACGAGGTACACATCTCCCATGCTGTTAAAAATCTACTAAATACAGGAATTTCACAAAATCAGACTAGTCGTTCGGGAAACGAGTATTCTTTCTGGTTTTTGGAGCGGGGACGGAGCGGGCGAAACGTGCGTACCCTCCCATTGACATGATGGCACTGTTTAGATTCCGCAGCGCGTATTCTTGACTTTACGCTATAGAATATAGGCTCCTTAACTGCTTGCCATTCCAGAATGCAATGACAAGTTTATCTGAATGCAAAATTGTGCAGAACTTGCTTGACCCAATCAAGGTGACCTTCGTGGTGGTCGGTCTGTGGTTAGTCCCACCATGTGCGGCTTTGTAGTCATGAAACCGGCTAAAACTCTTCACATCCGTCTGGTGGTATAACAAGAATATGTCATTTAAACAATCGTCTGGACTCAACCGCTTAGTGTGAACGATAATGACATACTCTAATAGAAATACTATAGGACTGTAGAGATTTGAAGTAGTGAGAACACATGAATAATGCCTCAATAAAATCCACAAAAATTTATTCACCACATAAAATTTGAATTATACATCTTGCTTATGCAACATAACAAGGTTCTCATATCAAGAACTCAATACTTTATTTAGATACACACACGGCGCCATCCACATCACAGAAAGGATTATAAAATCTTGGAATACAAAACATTTCAACATCCATCAGAGAAAGGGAACAATCATTAAGTAAGTACCTAGCATTCCTTCTGTTAAAAAGGTATAAATGTATGCTTTAGATAAAAACATAATGAGTCTTCATAACAAGAAGAGATATCATAAAATTGAAATGCCTACGTTTTGAGCAAAGTAAAGTCACCTTGAAATCCACAGTTGAAATCACACATCATTTTCACAGCAACATCAACAAAAGTACATGGTTGGTAAATTTTGAACAGGTGTACATAAAAATGGGGTCTGGGTATTGTAATAAACTCTTCTTCAAGGGTTAGCGTGATAAAGTCCTTGGACGCTCTATCTGTTAAACTTTCAATGCAGTGCAGTTCTTAGACAGCCTTAAATTGTTTCATGAATGTAAAAAATATTCTCCCGCCTGATCCCAGTTTTGACACCAACATTTAAAAAAAAAAAAAAAAAATCCATCCCTGATATCCAGCGGATAAAACGGATCACTAATAAAGTTCTTTCTATGCAAACAACATTCTATGGTTTTTCATGAGAAAACCCTTAAGGCTATGCGTATGGTTTTTCCTATGAATTTAAAAATTTATGGAATTGTTCCTTTTGCAGTATCATTGTTTTTTTTTTATAAAACTGCACATGAATGGCCAAAACCAAACCTACCCTAATGATATTAGCCAAACACCACATGGGGACTAGGTGCCATACTAGCACCTTAGTAACATTGATCATGAAATATTAAGGTGGCCCAACCGGGACTAACTCATTCGCGGGCATGGTACAAAACCGTGCTGTTGCGCTCTGGGACCTTCTCTGTTTCAAAGAATAAGACTGGCTCCGTGATGAGGAAGATGCAACATGTCCACAAAAAAGACAATGTGCATAGTGTATAATTTGGTAAGATTTAAGAAAATGTTTATTACAAAACGACTTATAGCTAAAAGTAAACCACGAAAAAATCTAACAAAAACCAAATAGATTATAAATCTTGATTAAATAAGCTATGTCTGATGACTAATCTTTTTAAGATGTTCTTACTTTATCATAGCGTAATCCACCTCCAAAATTATTGTATAAAACGCGCGAAAAATTCGAACTTTCGGACCTTATAACTTAGAAACCAAACACAATTTTACAATGCCAATGGTCATCAGACATCTAGTTCGATCAAATAAAGCTATTTTGAGCTAAATTTTGGATCTCTGACAAGAAATATGGGCGTGATCTTATTTCCCCTTTTATATGGGGAGATGAGCGGGATGGGCCACCTTAAGCTTTAAAATTATCCCCTTGTGGACACCTACTAAATAAACTTTCCTGCAGCGTTACCAATAATTGTGCAGCGTTTGATGAATAATTTGGCTCAGTTGAATTTCAGTGGCGTTAGGTGGTTTCACGAAGGGATACCCATAATGTAAAACTTTCAAAAATGGTTTAAACATTTTAATTGTTAAAACATATTTTTAGTAACAGGTTTAATTAGTGGGGTTTTTTTAAAGTTATGGTACTTTTTATTTATTTGCTTTAGAATTCATAGGTTTTCATGCAAACCTGAACTCAGAAATGATGCGTCCATTGTATACCGGAAAATGATAACAAATATGCCCTTTGAACTATAATTATGCAATTATCCAGCCTTATTTAAATGCTTCCCCTTCTTAAATCCATGTCATGGTGCTAACCTTTAAGAAATCTTTTGCGGTATATGCTACTGGTTTAGTTAGGTGCTTATCATGGAGATAAGTTGAATACAAATATTGTTTACGTCTAAAAATTATAAAAGCCACAAAAGTACTGCGAATAAAGTACAGACACGAACTCTTGGCTCGGTTCCAGAGAGAGCCAGCAATATCAAATTTTCACTAATATCAAAGGAAGCTTAGTTGATACTAAGATAATTTAGGTGAGAACTCGGACTGAACATACTGATCCTCGTTTTAGTACTCAAAGACTACAATATTATCAATGTTGCCAGTAAATATTATGGTGCAACAATTTACACCTTCCTCAAATATTTTTCGATTTCTTTGTGAGCTTAGGTGTATAAAATGTATACAATTTTATAACATAATGATGCAAAACAAAAAAAATACATCAGAGTCACAGGATGTTACAGTAGTCATATGCAGTTACTTGGAGCTACGGATACCGATTTGGAATTTTTCAAAATGACACCCATTTAAAAATAATTACCTAGAAGTCTTGTTAATGAAGTTTGAATTATTTATATAATAAACATTATAATCACGGTAAGTAGTACAAAACAAAATAATATTTTTGTACATCAGGTATAAAACCAATTGTTTGTTTTTATTTTTACATTTCTGCAATTCTTGTTTACACTTACGAAGATACAGAGTAGGATGTTGTTCTTTTGCAAATACATACTTGACTTTGTGAGTCAATCTGACTTACATTTGCATGGCTTGATTAAGGAATCGAGTAAGGACGTTATTTCACTCGGAGCGCACGAAACTTACACGTGTTTCCGCCAAGAACAAACTACGGTAAAAGGACCGTGACTTTTGAAGGAGCAACCATTTATAATGCCTTACCTAATCATATTAAAGACCAAACGTCTCTAGAATTGTTTAAAAAAATGGTAAAATCGTTCTTCCTTCCCGATTAATGTTAAACGTCTAAGGTTACCGTAACAAACTTTAATGTAACTAACTTATTATTCTCTGTGAGTGAATGTTCTGTTCTTAAGAGAAATAAATAATCTTTATGCTGAGTAAGGACGTTATCGTCGCTTGTCTCAGATAAAAGTAAGTACAAGGCATCAGACAGCTCAATTTGATTTAAGCCTATATTTTGGAAAAAATAAATCTATATCGAACTTCACTGACTTTTACTTTCTGTTTTTAAACGACTTTTTTCAGATCTTGAAATTGCTGCATCCCTTAACATCCATTACCATAGCTACCAAAATAATTGCACCATAATATTTACTGCTAACATTGATATTATCGAAGTCTGAGACCACTAGACTAGGGGACTAGAAGTCAGAATGCGGTCTTCATATTATGCCAACAAAAATACCATTGATAACTGCTCTATATTGTGGACTTCTTTCTTGAGTACAATTATTTTTCAGGAAGCTGGAGTGAGCTCCCTTATGTTATCCCTGTCATTTTGTAAAAAAAATAGCCATATATATGTTTTTAAAGTGTTACATTCACACCCATTCACAAAGGTGGAAAAACTATACTTTTGATGACGTTTATTCAATAAATAAAGTTCCGCATGAGGGAACTAAATCTTACCTGAATTAAATAACTATAAATATATTCATTTATATTTTCACTTTATGTAGAAGCATTGCCTTCGTCTTGTACCATCACAGAAAAATATGAACCATTCACACACATTTAAAATATGAGCAGAGACAGTGTTAAAAAGTATACGTAGAATAGTTTACACATCTAATATTAACATCTAAGCATAAGTAAATACATCATGATCACATTTTCCAACATTTATATATAACATTAATATTTTTTGTTATTTCGACATGTTACATTTGTACAGTGTTTTCTGGTAGGTTTTTCGAAAGTTAGCTTTTCTTTAGTTTTTGTACACCTAAAATGTAAGGTTATGAGAACTTATGTATCAGTCACCCTTATCCATAAAATATATTTTATTAAGTACTCTTAACAATGTAACTGTTTGTTCAAAACCATTTTTATTTTGCAAACATTTGCAACACACTACAGAAATAAATGTATAGGTCGATCAGTCAGAGTCTGGCTTTTTACTTGACTAGATTCCGCATTATCATTGTAAATGAACAGGCATGAATCAATAATATTTTAACAAGAAAGTCAACTGTTCATCCATATCTACGTCTATAACATTAGTAAATACAATAGTAAAGGCTCCATATCATACCACAATTAGTAAGACGTGTCCACTAAACTGGCAACTCTTCGAATTACTTCCTCGATCATATTGGCATTTAGATTCCGTAGTCAAAACTGTCCCACTCAGAGAAACGCGAGTCCTGCTTTTGTAGTCTCTCCTGGCACGCTTCAATGTAGCTGTCCTGAATCCGGTACATCCCGGAGTTGGCTTGGTACATGAGAGTCTCCAGGATCCTCTCGTTCTTGATGGCTTTCGAGGGTAGGACTACCTTGATGAGTTCCTGAGGCGATATCCTGTAGAGTTTAAGATCCCTAGCAAGTCGCTCCATGATGCATTTGAACTCGTTCTTTGCATCGGTCTTGGTGGAGGTTTTGACTTTGATCTTATTCCGGGCCCAGCTGAGCATGGCCTCGAACTTCCTAACCTCCGGCACCTCGAGGTTGCGGCACATGATCATCTGCACCATGGACTCGGAGAGGGCGAGGAACTCGTCCGTCTGGAAGAGCGCGAAGGCCCGTTGCTCCACGAACGCTAGTATCATGTTCACGAGCTCCGATGCAGACGTGTATCGCCAGTAGTAGTTCTCTAGCGATATCAGCATAGTGCACACCTGCAAATTTAATATATATTTGAGGTGATTCAAAAAGCTTGCTAGTTGTAGCGCTGTCCGTTTTAAACAACGCTTAATTTCAATAAACAGTATTTGTTAAGATGTATTTATTATTTATAAATAATAAATAACTAGTTGAGGTACCCGTCTCAGCTCGCATTAATGTCGTTTTGGATTGATGTCGGGCTGAATGATTACCTGGATATTATGAGTTTCCCACACAAACTTTCATTTCTTTCAGCCACAAAAGGTAGTCTGTCCTTCTCCAAGACCCAGAGCATCTCTATACAGAAATTCATCAAAATTGGTTCATCAGTTTAGGTATGAAAACGCAACAGACAGAGTTACTTTCGCATTTATAGCCTTAGTATGTATTAAAGCCTCTGCGACATTTTTGAACAATATGCGATCCATTACTTTTAATATGTTATTTAGAAGAAACTTTGCATGGGTTGCATGATCGGAACCTCCTTAAAGAAACTTTTTTGGTAGCTGGGCTGAACACTTTGGGCAATCGGAGGGGCCAATGTGGCAAATAATAAAGAAACAAGTAAAAGAATAACTATCAGTGCTGGTCATCCAGTATTCACTGACCACATCTATCCGGAGGAATTGCTTGGCGTGATGGAAACAGGCCTGCAGCAGTTCTGGCAGGTCGTAGTGCTCGGCGGCGCAGATTAGGCCCGGGATAGAGGCGCAGGTGAGCGGACAGCTCCCGGTGTGCAGGTAGTCTAGCAGGATGCGGAAGGTTTCCGGATCGAACTCGATTATTGAGAACTGCAAGACAAATACACATACATATATAGAATACCTATTTTGACCATTTTATATGAAATCATAATACTGTATTTTTTATGGAACTGGGCATGGATGGCTAATACCGCACTCAATTTCATGATAATAGCCCAACACGTTGTTTCCCCATAAGGAATTCGGTGCCATCCTCCTTAACTATGCATGTGGTATACACACGGCTACATTGAACTCCATTGAAAACATGGAATATTCCATGGCCGCTTCGATCATCTTTAATCTAATGCGATGATATCAATCAGGGACCGCCTAGCAAGCCAAGGGACCTACAGTTTGACATGGGTTCCGAACCATGAAATGACTCGCACTAGCAACAAAAATACACATTTCAATCTCGGACAAGAAAGGGGTGCATACGGTGGGGTTGGTATCCGCGATCTTACATTCATAAGACATAGGCGATAACAGGTAGGTTAGTCACACATTTTCTCACTTGCGTCTTTAATTTTTAATTTCTTGAAATCATGAAATATTTTTTTCAAATGTAGGTTTTGTAAGGATGATCATAGAAAGATTTATCAGTTTTGCCATGTTGATATGTTAATTTTCATATAATACAAACAAAATGATACCTCAGTCTGTGCCAGCTTAGCGCGATCAACTTTCTGTGCGTCCGCGCACACCGACAGCCGCGGCACACCGAGCGCTGCGTTTTCTCGATTTTTGTCTTTGTCCTTACTCTCCTTGTCTGGAAAATGATTAAAGTGACATGATTGTTTTGACCTGTAATCTTAGAAAAGGGTCCCATATGAGAACTCGCTATCTGAAACGTTTGTTGCCTTGGTCCCTCATGCAAACCTTAGTATGGTTCTTTTTCTTGAATAACAATTCATGCAACTTTCCTATGTATGGCGTTTGCATGGAAATGACAGGTTCATTCGACCAAATATTTGTTGAAAATAATAATGTAGTGATTATGCGAATGAATATAAGCAGATTCTTTGCATACAGCTTCCCTGTTCTGCCTAAATACATAATAACCAGGAGCATGGCATTGCTTGAGGTCTTACTAGAGCAATCTTGCGAGCTGGCCCATTTCTTCTTGTCGTCGGCGTTGAGGTGAGAGTGTTGTTTGCGTATGGAGCGGCCCCACCCCGCCGTGATGGTGCCCAGTCGGGAGAAAGCGCGCTTCACCATAGGGGAACTGGGCACGCTCTTCGGTCTGCAAGCAATTCCAAGATGAGTTGTTGGATCGCAGATTATCGTCAACCTATATTGGATCTATTCTTTCTCCTAAAATAAGAAGTTTTGGTTATCGCAAGTCTAGCAGTGTTCCTGGAAATGACAAAAATTGCTTTTCAGTGTAACTAAGTTTTTACATCCCTGGTAAATGCCTCTGTTTTTCTAAAAAAGAAAACAAACGGGCTCGAAAAATATTGGTTGATCAGCCAATTCCAGCGCAGCCAGCCCCTTTTGGTTAAAATCACTGTACATAGGCAATTTGTCTAACACGAAGTTTAAATACCTGGAAAAAAATATTTTAATACTATCTGGTATTTTAGTCACTACTCTTGTATTCCTGCAGCTCCGCAACCGGACCTTGCGACGAGCCGAATCCACTTTGCATGCTGTCAGCATGCATTACCTCGGGGACTCCATGTCGAGGACCTGTAGGAAGTTGCTGCTATTGTTGCGGGCCGGCTGCAGCAACATGAGCATGTGCGCCGGCCGCACCAGCAGCTCAGCCAAGGGCACTTGCAGTGAGCAGAATTCACTCTGCATATTGTTAGAATCTCTTGGAACAGCATGCATTACCTCGGGGACTCCATGTCGGGAACTTGCAGAAAGTTGCTGCTTTTGTTGCGTGCCGGCTGCGGCGACATGAGCGTGGGTGCCGGCCGCGCCAGCAGCTCCGCCACGGGCACTTGTGGTGAGCCGAATCCGCTTTGAATGCCGTACAGCATCTCTTGGAACACCCTGCAAGCAGTGGCGTAGCTACTAAGTTGTGAGGTGGTGCAGTGCACCAGGGCCCTCAGTTCAAGGGGGATCTAAATCCAAGACGTTGGGCAGTTGAGGTTGATAGGTCGGATGATTAAAATAAATCTCAATTTGTTGAAAAACTCCCATGGAAAGGCAACAAGTTGGCTTCTAGACGAATTGACGAAAAGGGAGATTCTCTGATTTGGTTTTTTCGTCGAAGTTTATTAAATAAATCGATAGACAAAACGATAAAACTCTTGACATTACTCCTTAAGGTGGCCCAACCCGGCGGGACGAACTCATTCTCGGGCACGGTACAAAACCGTGCTGTTGCGCTCTGGGACCTTCTCTGTTTAAAAAAAAAAACAGGCTCCGTGATGAGGAAGATGCAACATGTCCACAAAAAAGACAATGTGCATAGTGTATGATTTGATAAGATTTACGAAAATTTTAATTACAAAACGACTTATAGCTAAAAGTAAACCACGACCACTGTAGTCAAAAATCTAACAAAAACCAAATAGTTTGTAAATCTTGATTAAACAAGCTATGTCTGATGACTAATCTTTTAAAGATGTTCTTACTTTATCATTGCGTAATCCACCTCCAAAGTTATTGTATAAAACGCGGGAAAAATTCGAACTTTCGGACCTAATAACTTAGAAACCAAACACAATTTTACAATGCCAATGGTCATCAGACATCTAGTTTGATCAAATAAAGCTATTTTGAGCAAAACTTGGGATCTCTGACAAGAAATATGGGCGTGATCTTCTTTCCCCTTTTGTATGGGGAGATGAGCGGGATGGGCCACCTTAAGGTGAAGAACATCTTAAAAATATTAGTCATCAGACATAGCTTGTTTAATCAAGATTTACAAACTATTTGGTTTTTGTTAGATTTTTGACTACAGCGGTCGTGGTTTACTTTTAGCTATAACTCGTTTTTAAATTAAAAATTTCGTAAATCTTACCAAATCATACACTATGCACATTGTCAGCCTCGGTGGCCCAGTGGCGCGACACTTCGGCGATCGCTCTCCGAAGTTAAGCAACGCTGGGTCCGGTCTGGTCTTGGATGGGTGACCATTCGACCGTTGAGAGAGGCTGGCCGTGGTTCGGATTCCACGTTAAGCTGTAGGTCCCCTTCCTTACTTACTAGGTGGTAGGGTTTATCCCGCCCGGGTTGGTACCATCGCATTGGATGAACGATGGTCGAAGCGGCAATGAAAATTGTCCGTGTTTTCCATCCAGTTCAATGTAGCCTTGCAATATAAGGAAGGTCCTGGCATGGCACCTAGTTCCCATGTGGTGTGTTGGGCTAATACCATGACAGAACTTGTGGTATTAGCCATCCATGTCCAGTCACATAAAAAAAAAAAACCAATGTCACGTCGTGGCGTGCTCGGGGGTGGCGTAGCTCAGTGAAACGAATCAAAACATGGGGAACCAGAACTTCATTTGGAAAAAACTTATTTCCTAAAACAAAACTCTCTCAGATCAACTTTTCTAGTCGCTTCTTCGAACACGGAACTGTCATTTTCAAACTATTCTATTTTATTTTTATGTGCATGGTCTGGCATGACAGTAGGTATACTTTCAAAAATCTTTATTCCTCAACATTAATATGGGGGACCCTAATTGAAACTTTGGATATAATTCGCTTCAGCTAGCGCATTTTCCAAAGGCCTTTTCGATATGACATTCATTCCTTCAACAATTAGGTCTTAATCTCTATCGTCGCAAAACCTTTTAAAGCTCTTCATTTTTGAGGACAGGAAAAAGTCGCGCTAAGTCGGGCGAATTCCGTGGTACATGTCAAAATTTAGGACGTTTTGCTACTGCAAACAAATGACAAATGACAAATTTTCTATTTTTCGTTAACTAGGCATTTACTTAGATTGACTCCAAATGATGCTATCGACGATAATTGGCAAAGGAAAATAGATGAATACCTTGAAAGTGATTTGCAGTTGAGCCCCCCAATCAAAAGCTTCTCCCCGCATGAAATTTGGACAACTGTCAGATCTCTTGACCTGAAGAAAGCTCCGGGATTTGACCAAATAACTGCAGAGGTATTGAGACAGTTGCCAAGGAAAGGTGTTGTATTCCTAACATCTCTATTCAATGCTATTCTGAGAACCTCTTACTATCCCTATGTATGGAAGTTCTCTCAAATAATTATGGTACCTAAACCGGGAAAAGATCATTTTCTTGTCTCCTCATATCGGCCTATAAGCCTCCTACCAGTCATTTCAAAATTGTTCGAAAAACTGTTTCTTACCCGCATAAACATGGTAATAGCTGAATCCTCACTGATACCAGACCACCAGTTTGGGTTTAGAAGCAAACATTCTACCATTGAGCAAGTCCACAGGGTTACTCATGAAATAAGACAGTCCCTAGAACGCCGCCAGTACTGCTCAGCAGCCTTCTTAGACATCCAGCAGGCGTTCGATAGGGTATGGCACAAAGGCCTCCTATACAAACTGAAGAAAAATCTCCCACACAACTTTTATACCCTGCTGGAATCGTACTTAGAAGGCAGAATATTTCAAGTTATTATCAACGAGAGTCGGTCAGAATTCCATGAAATAAGTGCTGGTGTCCCACAAGGATCAGTCCTGGGTCCAGTATTGTATGTACTATTTACTGCAGATCTACCAAATAGCCCCAACATCATCTCTGCTACGTTTGCAGATGACACCGCAGCATTAAGTACTGACTCAAATCCTGATGCAGCTTCAGAAAAACTACAGACACATTTGAACCGTACAAATGAGTGGATGCAGAAATGGAGAATGAAAGCGAGTGCATCCAAATCTACCCACGTTACCTTCTCACTGAGAAATGGAGAAATGGAACTCCTGTCAAGTTAGGCAACGAAACGTTACCACACTGCGATTCAGCTAGATACCTAGGTATACACCTTGACAGGCGACAGACATGGCGTATCCACATACAGAAAAAACGAGACGAATTAAACTCTCGCTTCAGATCCCTTCTATGGTTGCTGGGAAGGCACACTAGACTCTCATTAAACAACAAACTACTGATCTACAAATCTATCCTGAAGCCAGTATGGACATACGGAATAGAGCTCTGGGGAACAGCCAGCAATTCGAACCTGGAAATCCTACAACGCTTTCAGAATAATGTGTTCCGCACAATCACGAACGCCCCATGGTTCGTGAAAACATCAGAAACGCACGAATACCTGCAAATGCCCACAATAAAAGAGGAAATAAATAATGCCTCCAAACGCTACTCTAAACGACTAACGGTTCATGTCAACAAGCTGGCTGTAGCTCTTACAGATACTACAGATAATGTCAGAAGATTGAAGCGGCATGTTATTGCTAACCTAGACAAGAGAACATAAGATGCCTATACTTACAGACCACTCATAAAAGATAGCCATCCAAAGGGAGCCACTATCTCATTCAAGTCTTCAAAGCACTCAAAAAATCTGCTTATAGTGTGCACTGATTGCAGATAGCCAAAAATAACAAAAAAAAAAAAAAAAGATTGTCATTTGCCCTACCTCCTATTTGGTTATCGTCCAACCATTGTTGGATTTAAACTAAATGTTAATAGTGAAAAGTGTTGATTTTACTTTTTATTGAATCTGAACAAAATGTATTTTGTTTCAGGTACATGATGGACGATTCAAGTTCTTTTTCATCACTTTCTGATTTGATAAATAGTCATCTGTCGAAGCCTGAAGTGCAAGCAAGTGGCTCCGAAAGTCAAGTAGATCAACTTATAAGACATGCTTGCTCTATGGTCCAGCCTCGAAGATTTATAATCCCTAGTTTAAATATTAACAGCAAAGCACCGGAAGCTTCTGCGATACTTGTTAAACAAGTTACCAATGCTATGCGAGCTCAAGGAGATTTGGATTTAAATATGGAATCTGGGGACAAAGTGATTAATGGAAATTTAGAAAACAAAGATGATACAATTGATTTAATGAAATGTTTAAAACGACCACAAGACCTTGAAGAATTGAAGAGATCTGTTTCACCAGATTTTTTAGAGATTGAATTTAAAGGCGATTTGGAGGAATATGTTTTTGATAATCATCAAAAACCTCAGTGTCCCATTCTACCTTGCGTTCTGAACGGTTACCCGATAAAGAAATTGGGAAAACCTACATCAACATGCTCGACCATCGGAAGAGCTCTGTGCACTAAGTTCCTTGAATTTCAAGTACCTTACATTCATGACAAAATTGAAACAGATATTGTGAGGTTTGATTTTAGTACAAGTTCTCCGGATGATATAATAAAACAGAGTCGGAAGAAAATTACAATGGAAAAATGAAATGTCCATTTTATATTGAGTTGGTTAAACGTCCTTTCAAATCATGAGCTTTCTGTAATGTAAATATTATTTCTACTACATGTTCAAGTTCTGAGTTCCATGTAAAAGTTAAAATGTTATTAATACATATATTTTTATATATACAGTAACCACTATTCATTGCCTAGTGCCCTGTGATATAAAAACGATATAGGATATTCTAACGAAAAAAGGGGCGTCCGTCTAAGAAGGAATCTACCTTATTTTCTGTGTTGACTAACTTTCGTTTTATTTCACCAATACCAAGACAAGACAAGATTTATTTATGTATTTATTGTCATTATAATATACAGGATGTTTGGTAATTCGACACATTCCTTCTAAAGGGTCATTCTAGAGCTAATTTGTAACAAATTTGTCCCAATAAACTGGGGGCCGAAAAACAATAGTTTTTGAGATATTTAGGTTTTAAATTTTTTTGGAAATGTTCTGTCTTGTTACCAAAAGATGATAGTTATAAAATAACTAATCCGCTCTGGGTACTTAATCAATTGTTTTTATAGGTGACGAATGAGAGACTACTTTAAAATAATATGTGCCCTCAAAATATCCGTAATATCATAAATGAAAAACTCAAAAACGATTGATTTTCGACCCCCAGTTTATTGGGACAAATTTGTTGCAAATTAGCTATAGAATAAGCCCTTAGAAGGAATGTATCGAAATACCAAACAGCCTGTATAATGAATTAGTAAAGCATTTAAGTGGGTTCTGAAAACAACGGGTGTCTTGCGATTGATTGAATGAATTTTTTTTAATACGCTACAAAAAACAGTTTACAAAAGAAAGTATAGTGCAATAAAAACACAAGTGGGGTGCAAAGGCGGGCTTATCCCTCAAAGAGATTTCTTCCAGCTGTGATTGCGCTGTTAGCTTGTCTTAGCTCCTAGACAATGCTGCTCTTTTCTTAGCTCCTAGACAAGGCTGCTTCCCGTTTCCAGGAAGTCTATTTGCGTTTAATAACAATGATTGATATAATAAAAATATGGCTAGATTCTGCATGAACGCATTGAAGTAAAGATACAATACTGTATACCATAGAAGTATGGTGTACATAATACCGTCTAAAAACTAATAGTAAAAGACTTTGATCAGGACAAACAGAAACAGAAGGAATTGAAAAGAATTATACTCCAAAATTCTAGAATTCACCCTTACCTGCTCCTGACACCGAGGATCGCCCTTACGCCTATGAATTTGACCTTCTGCTTGGACTGCCCGACCAGGAAGACGACGTCGAACAACAGCGCGTTGGTCAACGTGTTGGCCTCCGAGTTGAGGAATACACGCGTGAAGTCTTTAGCCAATTGGTCGTAATCCTCGAACTGGTCACGGACGGAGTCGAGCAGCGGTGAGGATGGTCGCATGTGGCCGATCGGTCGCCACGAACCTGATGGTTGATATTGGGAAAAATATGTAATTACAACAAAGTTAAATGCGACTTGGAGGACTAGACGGGACCCTCGGCACATATTTTAGTTGGCATTAAACTGCTGTGGCTGTTAAACAGATGCGTAAAGTTTAAATGATTGAATACGACTGTAAAAATGGAACTACTAAACTCTTTCTCTCCGAGAACGCGGTAACTTTGGACCATTGACTAACGTCATTCAAGGCATTGAAATTGAAGTTGCATTCAAAATCACGGATAAAATAAATGTCGAGCAAAAGCCAAAAGCTAGTTTTATCGTCTCAGCGACAAAGGTGCTAAAAACGGAGATAGTTTTATTGCCTGACACCTTTGAAAAATGGTCTGCTTGATGGTCGATTTGTTAAATCGTGGTTTAGAGCATAATCAAGACTGATGATTTTACCTCTCCTGTAAGGCTTCGGTATCTGGCCGGTCTCAGCGTGGTTAGCGAGGTTGGCCACGATGTCTTCCAACATCTGACTCCTGGTTCGCTCCTGCATCCGCGCGAATTTCGGAGCGGAGTAGCTCGCTCGCTCGCCATTGACTATCTTCGTCAGCAGCCACTCCCTGGAAGTCATGAACGGATATGATTGACACGAGGTAGCAGAATCGAATAGATTTATCGTAAGGGTCAGTAGTCAAATGCTTATGGACGATTTGTAAGTTTTTCCCTAAGTATATTATAAGGTTTCCTCTAACTTTACTATCTTTGCTTGCATAGGGCTGTTTGGAAGTTCCTTACCTGAACATAGGTCCTTTGTCGAACACGCTCTGCTCCCAAAGGTAAGGTTTGTAGGCACCGACTTCGTCTCTGGTCACTACCGACACCTCGTACCGCGTCGGCCGTCGCTTGATCCGCGCCGACACTCGAACTGTAACCACATACATCGAGAAATTCTTACGTTGGCTTGGTGATTGCTACCCCTGGAACTCGTTAGCAGTTTACCACCAAATTGGCGCTTCTGACCGCCTTGACGTATGATATTACATATGCCATACCATCTCATAGAATAACGAATGGTCGAAGCGGGAATTAAAATTAAGGACTGTAATGAAGGCCCTGGCTTGGCACCCAGTTCCCATGTGGTGTGTTGGGCAATCATAAAAGTAGGTTGGGGCAGGTATTAGACATCCATGACAAGAAATCCAAAGAAAAATACTGTGCTAGGTAGTGAACACATACATACTTACGTACTTTTATTCTGCACAGGAGCGGATTTACCATAGCCCGATTATGGGGGCGGCAAAACTTTTTTTTAAGCAGTCGCCCCTTTTGTGTACTTATGATTTTTTGCTTGGTCGAAAATTTCCAACCATTCAAATCAAATTGGTTGCATGAGCTTTTTTTTTGTTCATTCGAAAACAATCCCGAACATTCTACCCAAATCGTACCGATCATCAGTTGCATGAGCTTTTTGTCCATTTGAAATTTTCACCGAAACCATGGATTCGATACTGGATTTTGATGAATCTGTGGAATCCAAAGAACTTTCGGCGGCAATCTTCCATTTGCTTAGGGCAGCAAAGGTATCAAATCGACTCAGATTCCGTAGCTACTATATTTGGTCTTGTACATACTGATAACCGCCTATATGTTGCAACAAAAACGTACCTATATTTTTTCTAATTTGATTGTCTTTAGCATCTTTATGCGCGCAGATGGATTGAATGGATCAGTTAAAGGAATTAAATCCTATTCCTAGAGTTTCCCATTGAATGTTAAGTATATTATTTTTTCCAATTTTTGAATGATTGATTCGCCGTATTGACATTAGAATAAATTTAGCCTTTTCATACGATTTGACTAACAACTGCCAATAACATCTTTAAGTGGAAAAAAAAATACTAGAAAATACCTACCTGCTTGACTATTCAACGTATCTTTTTACGCTGCTGCTCTGCACAGAAATAAAGAATAGCGCCTACCCAGACCTTGGCTCAATTTCCGAAGTGTCCCTCGTCAGATGACCTGTCGATCTACTTCCCCTGACCGAAACCGAACATGCCACTCATCCCATTTTTGGCGACCTGCCTTTTATCGAACCGGACGTTAGATACGGAATAAACGTCTAAGGGAAGAAATTTAACCTAGGAATAAATTCCTTTTCGTGGCCTTCCTCGAAGTCGCTATATTATTTATTTCCATTTTTGTGATTTGATTTTATGATTTGTTCCGATAAAAGGTAAACGTTTCTTAACCCTTTTACTTGACTACTCTAAATTAAAAGCAAGAAGTCTTAAAATGTAGAACATTTTATCTTAAATAATATGAATAAGGAATGATGTATTCCTTCTTAAGCCGGAATTGATTTTCCAAAGGTAAGAGCCAAGTGAACTATGCAAAGAGGACTACGTTCATGAAATAAGTGTAAATCATCGAAACTCCCGTCAGGTTTGCGTCGCATTTTATGCAATGATATATAAGATAACTAGCAGCCCGTCCCGGCTTTGCACGGGCATAATATAATTGAAAAAATATTATTTTGACACATTGATACACAAATAAACCCCTTATTACGTAGAGTTCCTAAAAAAAGAGCATAAACTTACATTGAAATATTTGAAATAAAAATAACAAATTTTGTGAATTTATTTTTTTTGTATTTTTTTTCTTATTTGTGTTTTTTACTTTTATGTATTTTTCATACTATTAATTATTTTAAAAAGGTCATAACCACAAATCAAAGCCATTAAATAAATAATTTATTGAGTGAAAGCCAGGGAGTAAACATTATTTGATGTTGTTTTATTTTTCACTAAATAATTAGCTTAACTGTTATTATGATACTTTTGAGATTACCGCGGTCGTTAGACATGTTTGAAAAATGTTACGGCTTTTGAGAATGTCTTTGGAGAGTGTATCGTCCTGCCGCGTGAAAAGCAGTAACATTTTTCAAACATGTTTAACTGTTATTAGCTACGTACATTTTAATTAATTTTTAATTTAATCAAAAATCATAAAAACTATTTAAGTCACTTATTTATTAGGATAACTAAATGTACAACATATATTAATGGGTCTAGTTCTGAAAAGAACTTTTTGAATGCGTTTAGTTACCTACTAAACTAATTATCATCAAGCGATAAAATATTATCAAGCGACAATTTCTTAAATTCCGCACACGGCTGCTGCGTAGGGAGCCGACTGACTCCCCTCCCGTATCTCTGAGTGACGCCTACAAACTCTAAAACGCATAGTTTGTCAAAGGGAAGTTTTTTCTAATTTTTAAGCTCGAATGAAATGTCGGAATCGAATAATTCAAAAAGTAATATGAAGGTATTGAAACAGGTTAAATAATATTTTATTTATTTTGATAAGGATTAATATCTAGGTACAAATTAAGAGCCTTTTCTAGCGGCGGTATTTAAATTTTTATTTTAAAATAAATGCACACTTATTGTGACATAACTATAATAGTTAGATGTATGCTGTCGCGACATTTTTTGTAGATAATAATGTGTTCTATAATATTGTACTACATCATTTTGTTCTATCGTGAATCGTTTTCGCAGCGCACGCGATGTAAGGAACATTCTTGGTAATTTTTTTGCACCTTGGGTTACGTTATCGGAGTTTTGGTAAGGATCCCTAATTTTTTTAAGATAAAATATAGTCTATGTCCCTCGGATAGACTGTAGCTTTCCAACGGTGAAATAATTTTTCAAATCCGTTCAGTAGTTTCCTATCTGTTCATGTATTTGAGCCTATTCGGTTCAAATACACAAACAATCAAACCTTTCCTCTTTATATAATAGTATAGATAGAGTATAGATTAGAGAGCTCCGATAATAAACGCGTCCGATCGCTGCTAAATTCAAAGTGCTAGAACCGCAGCCTCCGACGCACTATTTATAGGCACGCTCCCACCGCCCCGGCCGGCCCGTACTGCCGCAAACCTACATCCCGCAATTTTTAAATCTGTAATATCTTCGAAAATATTCATTTAAATCATATGCTGTAAACGGCCATATAAATCTATATTAAATCAACAATGTATTTAAGGTATTTAATTGGATAAGGATTAATGCTGTATTGGTTAAAATCGCCTCGAAAATTAGCCATTATTTGTCGTAAAAAGTTAATGACAAAAAAAAATGTATTGTGGTATATCCATAAGAGATAGACATATACCATCGCGGAGTTTTCTGTAGACTTTTTCAATGTGTACAATACTTAGTACATTATTTCGATAAATATCGTAGGATTCAGCCTGCGTTTGCAATGTAAGCGGAAAAAATGTAATTTATTACGACATCACATTGGAAACCTCAAAAATAACAGTATTTCTCCACTATTTAATGGATGTTATTATACATATAAACCTTCCTCTTGAATCACTCTATCTATTAAAAAAAACCGCATCAAAATCCGTTGCGTAGTTTTAAAGATTTAAGCGAACATGGGGATATAGGGACAGAGAAAGCGACTTTGTTTTATACTATGTAGTGATTTAACCATCTACATGGGTGAAAGAACGTTCTAGTGCCCATATTGCCGACTGCGTTGCAGCTTCTGCGGGTCTTGCCGCTCCTATTCCAACTGCGTCGAAGCGGTTCTTATTTATGTACGCCGGCGAGAAGCTTGTGTTGTCCGCATCTAGGAACACGACGCAGACAATGTCGTTGCCGATGTGCCGCTTGCGTTGCAGCTTCGGCGGTTCGTGCAACTCGTAAGGCAGCTGCGTGGGCACGTGAAACACGACCTTTGCACCTTTACGAGTGCCACTTACCTAAAATGAAAGTGTGCAGGAAGTGGCTCTTGATGCACGCCGGCGAGAAGCTTGTGTTGTCCGCCTCCAGGAACACGACGCAGATGATGTCGTTGCCGATGTGCCGCTTGCGTTGCAGTTTCGGCGGGTCGTGCCACTCGTAAGGCAGCTGCGTGGGCACGTGAAACACGACCTCTTGGACCTTTACGAGTGCCACTTACCTAATATGAAAGTGTGCAGGAAGTGGCTTTTGATGCACGCCGGCGAGAAGCTTGTGTTGTCCGCCTCCAGGAACACGACGCAGATGATGTCGTTGCCGATGTGCCGCTTGCGTTGCAGCTTCTGCGGGTCGTGCCGCTCGTAGGGCAGCTGCGTGTACACGTGAAACACGACCTCTTGGACCTTTACGAGTGCCACTTACCTAATATGAAAGTGTGCAGGAAGTGGCTTTTGATGCACGCCGGCGAGAAGCTTGTGTTGTCCGCCTCCAGGAACACGACGCAGATGATGTCGTTGCCGATGTGCCGCTTGCGTTGCAGCTTCTGCGGGTCGTGCCGCTCGTAGGGCAGCTGCGTGTACACGTGAAACACGACCTCTTGGACCTTTACGAGTGCCACTTACCTAATATGAAAGTGTGCAGGAAGTGGCTTTTGATGCACGCCGGCGAGAAGCTTGTGTTGTCCGCCTCCAGGAACACGACGCAGATGATGTCGTTGCCGATGTGCCGCTTGCGTTGCAGTTTCGGCGGGTCGTGCCACTCGTAAGGCAGCTGCGTGGGCACGTGAAACACGACCTCTTGGACCTTTACGAGTGCCACTTACCTAATATGAAAGTGTGCAGGAAGTGGCTTTTGATGCACGCCGGCGAGAAGCTTGTGTTGTCCGCCTCCAGGAACACGACGCAGACGATGTCGTTGCCGATGTGCCGCTTGCGTTGCAGCTTCTGCGGGTCGTGCCGCTCGTAGGGCAGCTGCGTGGACACGTGGAACATGATCTCGATGCCGCGCCAGTTGGTGTACACCGAGTAGAGGCCGGTCAGGTCGTGGACGGTGTCAAGGCCGCCCTTGTATTTGTCGAAACCTGGAATCACATGGGTGGGGGAACTAGGGTTTGGTTGATATATTTTGGTCTATAGAGGGTCGCTTTGTAACGACTGTCGAAAATTTTCCTTATCGCTGTTAGGTATTCAGAGAAAACCTAGCCTGCTCGTTGACGGTGCGTGATACCTAATAATTTAATTGTTATTATTGAAGACTGCATGTTTACCGCTTCTTTAAAAATGCAAGAGATGACAGATAAAAATGTATCGATTCATACTAGCTCTTCTATTGAGGGTGCTGACATCGATATGTCCATGGATAGATTTCTTGCACGTGCTGCATGTGTTCGTGATTGTAAAATCAAATTTTGATAAATTCAAAGTATTTGTTAGCTCTAAGAATGTTTGAAAACGTTTTGGTATTCATAAATGTTATGCTAATGGAATTGCAAACTTTGCATATTGTTTCTAATAAATTTAATCTTAGTTATTATCCTAATATCTAGTTACTGCATATCACTATTTTGCAGAAGCAGAAAATCCTTTCTGGCTTCTCAAAACCTTGTTAAGTTGAAAGGAGCTGGAAAATCAGAAGGATTGGCTCATAAAACACGGTAGCCAGAAGGTGGTGACTTACCCTTTAGCCTGACTTTGTCGCCTAGGACCTGCAAGAACTCGTCGAATAGCGGCGAGTTCTCGTTGTTGTCCAGGATATCCTCTTCGTTGAACTGGCCCTCTTTCACGTAAATCACGCCGACCTTCAGCTCCGACTTGATGAACACCTGCCGACGGTGGTGAGACGTTAGGGCGGGTTAAGCGGTTCTTAACGGGGTTTCGAACGCTTAGAAAATGTTAGATGGCATCATAAAATAGTAGTGCCATACCAGTATAAAACTTCACACAAAATCAATAAAATTTACGGTTTGATGGCCAAATTATTTGGCCTCAACATCTATGGCTATATTTATTATTTATACATTACACCACACACATCATAACGGGTGCCATTTCTGGCTCCTGAGCAGCGATATACCTACGGTCGGTCACCCAGCAGTTGACTATTGATATATTAACGTCATCATACTCAAATTTGAGTTGTGAAAAATGCGGCTTCAGGCTTCAGTTATGTACCAACCTGGCATTTCATAAGCACAGCGGGGCTAATCATAGAACTCGGTTGGGAAGATTTCACCTAAATAGCTGTCATCTGCTATTTAAAATAAATGTAGTACACTTTTTTCAACATGTATAGATATTGACTGATACTCCTGTGAGAACTTATCGTGTTCGTTCCATGAGTAAACAGGCAGTTGCTTCCGAAATCAAATGTAAATCACACCTTTTTTATTAATGCAGTTTTTATGGAGCAGTAAAAGTAAGCATGTGAAGCAGGTACCTACTTATTCATCGCACAAACGTTTGTAAACATGATAATAAGTGTCGTTTAGTTAGTAGGTAGTTACACAGAACATAATCCATATATCATAGCATATCATTAATACCCATCGCGCCGTCATGAAAACATGCAAGCCCAACATTTGGAATCATAAATATTACGCAGTTTTTTGTTCCAAAAATGGTAATTTATGAGATGCTCTTTGTGTGATGGAATCACGTGACAGTGACAAGGGCAATTGTATACAGAATGTTTGGAAGGTCGATGCAAGCCTTGAGCAGGTGATAGGGGTGGTAATTTGGAGTGAATTAAGCCAAACATACCTTAGGACAAAGTCTTAAAGAATTCGAGATTATCGTCATTTTCGTGATTTCAAGAAAAATCCGTTTTGTCACATTTGAACCCTAATAACTCACCAATGTAACAAAGCATCTAGTATCACCAATGTAAAAAAGTTTGTCCCTCTGCGTTTAGTGATTATCGTCCTATTTCAATTTTACCGTTTCTATCTAAAGTTCTTGAGCGTGTAGCTCATTTCCAACTTTCCAACTACCTTTCTGTTAATTCTCTTCATGACCCTCTTCAATCTGGATTTCGCCCATCCCATAGCACCACCTCTGCTTTGGTGAAGATTACTGACGATATTCGGCTTGCCATGGATGATCGAAAACTTACTCTTTTAGTATTGTTAGATTTCAGTAGCGCTTTTAATTCCGTCGATTTTGACATTCTCTGTGCCATCCTTTTCTCTCTTAATATCTCTCAACCAGTAATAGATTGGTTTTCATCTTATCTTCGTGGTCGCCAGCAATGTGCCCGTTTAGACAATGTTTACTCACCTTGGTGTGACATAACTGCTGGTGTACCTCAAGGCGGTGTTCTCTCACCCTTACTCTTCTCAATTTTTATTAATAAAATTGTTTCAATTCTCGTTTCTCACTACCATCTGTACGCCGACGACTTGCAGCTGTATAGACACTTTCGTATTGATGACCTTGCTACTGATATAAGTCTTATGAATGTAGATCTTGATTTGGTACTAAATTGGGCTACGAAGTTTGGCCTTCTAGTCAATCCTTCTAAGTCGCAGGCAATCATTATTGGTACTCACAAACTTCTAGCTAAGCTGAATCGAGACGAGCTACCTGATCTTTTATTCAATGGCACTGTCATTCCTTACGTTAAATGCGTGAAAAACCTGGGACTCATGATCGACGAAACTCTGTCTTGGCAACCACAAGTTAGTCAAGTAAGCCGCAAAATGTTTGCTAGCATGCATACTCTGAAACTCTTAAAGAACTTTATTCCTTTCGCTACCAAAATTACGCTTGCACAATCCTTGCTTCTCCCTTTACTTGATTATGGTGACGTGTGCTATCTTGACCTCAATCAAGAGCTCCTTAACAAACTCGACCGCCTCCTCAACGTGTGTATCCGCTACGTATTTGGGCTTCGTAAATTTGATCACATCTCTGAATTCCGAACTCGTCTTCAATGGCTCGATATTCGTCACCGAAGGAATACTCATGTCCTTTCACTTCTCTACAGCATCCTTAATGATCCCAATGCTCCCTCGTACCTTCGTAATCGGTTTTCATATCTTTGCTCACATGGTCTCCCACTTAGATCGACCGGCTCTTCGGTACTGGCCATTCCCTCGCACACATCCTCCACGTATTCAGACTCCTTTACAGTGCACGCTGCGAGGCAGTGGAATCAGCTACCTCCCCATTTACGAAATTCTCCCTCTATCTATGTTTTTAAAAAAAATCTCAAAGCTTATTTTCTGTCTATATGATTTCTTTAATTTTCTCCCTCATACTTCTTTAAGTTGGTCAGTATTTATTTTTATTTTTTTATTTCTTTTGCCAATATATATATTTTTTTCCTTAAAATTATATTGTATTAAGTATCATCTTTTATTTGTTTTTATAATATATATATGTAGTATTTAGTATTTATTTACTGATATTTATGTAGTTATATTTATGTACAGTTATATAAGTTATATATTTAAGTTTAAGTATAATGTGTATTTGTTGTATATTGTGTAGGAATTATGTTTCCTCTAAAGCTATTTCTCCATAGTTACTACTCGCACTACTGCTCACGATACCCAAAGGTAGACTGGTAGAAAATGCCTCCGGCATTAAGTTGTACCTTTTGCCCGAATGTTTTTTTGAGTGCAATAAACTTATATAAATAAATAAATAAATAAATAAATCTAGTTAATTATTTTAATTTTAATACCGGAGTGTGTTTTTTCTGTCAACATATGTATTCAATTAAGTATTATTAAATACATGGTTTTTTTAATAATAATAATTGGTGTTCATGCCCTTTCAAATGGTATACTAGAAGTGCAAGTAATTGGTCATATTCTGAGAACTACAATGCATACACTGATAAGGAATAGACATACAAGAAATAGTAGTCGATCACAAGATTTGGGTTCAAGGCACTCCGCGACCCCTATAAGCTCAGTAATTCCTCGTTAACAATGTTTTTTTTAATGTTACAGAACATTGATTGCTGACATGACCTCTAATGCTGGTGTGTTATTGGAATCATATCGCAATTATAATGAAACGAAATGTAAACTAATTTGTAATATATATAGGGTAGGTAAGCTTTGGAATTAAAATGCTGAGGTATTTACCCCGAAGTGAAGCATTAATCATTATCATTAATATAGATATTAGATTATTACTGAATTGGGATTTATATTTAAATTGCTAATTAGAAAACGTACATTTCTGGACGGCTCGAACTAAGCGGGCGATACTAGGAATGTTTACTTTACACAGCGTCATCACTATCAGATCATTTTTTTTTCTAATATGATCAATAAATGTAATAAAAAAATCCAACTAAATCACTTTTGCTTATTTATTGCCTGCGACCAAATTCACTTTCCTTTAACCGAGTCAAGCGATTTCTTCGAAGGAATCACCTGTCTGGCTGTAATGAATGTCAAGACAAGGTCAAATAATCTATTACTGTGGAAACAATATAGGCCTATAGTTACAGCCTACTAGGTACCTACATAGGTTCAACGGAGTTACATCACAAATCCGTCCAATTATTTTTCTACCGTTAAAGTTTTGGGAGTTGAGATAAAACTGAATGCATTATTCCGGTTCATTAGTGCTAATAATACGGAATAAATGAATCAGACGGAGGATTTTTTTGTATGTATAGATAGGTTGCACTATATGTTTCCCGAATAAAAAAAATGATTACAATATTTGAAAATGGAACTCTTGGCTGTAGAATACAGTTTTTTTAATCCGTCACTTGTTAGGGTTCCGTACCGAAAGGGTGCCAACGGATCCCTATTACTAAGCCTCCGTTGTCCGTCCGTCCGTCCGTCCGTCTGTCACAGGGCTGTATCTAATGAACCGTAATAGGTAGGCAGCTCAAATTGTCATTATTATTTATTTTGCCGCTATAACAAAAAATTGGTAAAAAAAAAAATAATTAAAATTAAAGGGGGTTCCCATACAAAAAACATTATTTTTTAGCGTTAAATCATGTACGATGGCACGGAACCCTTGCCGGTTTTTTAAATTGTGGCGTCAATACAAATAACATACAAAAAACATTATTTTTTAGCGTTAAATCATGTACGATGGCACGGAACCCTTGCCGGTTTTATACATTGTGGCGTCATTTACAGGGTGTTCGGCAGATCGACCGAGTAAAAATGTTTGCAGGTTAGTGGGGTCATTTGCAAAGTTTTGACCTATGAGACCTTTTGTCAGATGTCACGCGGTATTTCAGGAAATCTCTCCTGGTACAAGCGACGTGCTACTAATCTATTGCCACCTGCTCTGCGATACATAACATGCCCGAGTACTTTTCATTACTGAAAGCAGCCATTTCACAAACTAATTTGTCCAAATTAAACAAAATACCACGCGAGAAAGAGTTCGACGCACACACAGCGGAACTGCACCTCTGACACGTTATAATTACATGAACTATTTTGTATGTTTGTTTATATGTGGAGTGTAATCTCCGGAACCACTCTACTTTTTTGAAAAAATGTTTTATTATTATAAAGGTACATTACTCCAAATTCAAATAGGTAGGCTATACATTATGCATAAAATAAAATAAATACTATGGGGAACTGATAGGCTAAAGAAGGTTTTAAGACTGTCGTGAAGGCAGCGGGACTCTGAGATTTGAAAATGTTAAGAAATGAATTATTTGTCCATTGGCCAAGGTACAATTTTGCCAGGGGACTGCGATTAAACTAGTAAACTTTCAGGCCCTAACGGTTCCCTACCTGTAAAATTTGTCAGAATTTAATTAAAAAAATAATCACTTGAGAATTTTTGTCCGTATGTTTTAGATCAGTATTTGTCCATAAAAAAAATTAAGGCAAAACATATAACTTTTTGCAATGTTTATTAGCCAATATTTTTCAATATAAAAGGTATATGAAAACATACATAGAGATGTCGACAATATATTTTAGAATCAAAAATTTCAAAACCTAGTAAAACATTAAGAGCATGTAAACAGTGATCTTCCGTATTTAGACCGGGATAGATACGGTTTAAGAAGCACATGAAATCCGAAATGATTTTTTTTTCTCAGAAATATATAATTTCATGTTCATATGCTTACATTAAGTTTTCAACATTTAGCGGGGCCCGGAAGATAGAAAAAAAAATTAAAATGAATAAAAAAAAATATATCTCCTAAACAAATATTTAGAAACGGTATTAAAAATGTTTAAATGTTAATTCTTTTAAGGCGTAATGTAACTGTGAATTTGCAACAATTTTGTAATTACGGAAATGTATTTAAAAAAATGTTTTTTACTAAAAAAATCTATGCCGCGAACCTAACTTGCTATTGCTATATTTATTTCAAGAATATGTGAAAGAAAATTAAATTCTTTAAAAACTATACAACGAACGATTTTATACGTTTTTCGAATTTTTTGTTTAGCTTTTGTGTGAATGTAAAAATTGTAAATGAAAAAAATGTGCTTCTAATATTTGCAATATTTTACAAATTTCACAGAATATAGAGTTTGCGGTCAGTTTCCAATTTCAGAAAATAAAATAGAATTTTCATTATTTGCATTGCAGATATTATGAAAATAGTACAAAAAATTATATTTACACAGTTCCGTAAATAAGAAATTGTTGCAAATTCACAGTAATATTACACCTAAAATTAGCTAACATATAACATTTTTAAATAACATTTCTAAATATTTGTTAAGGAGATATCATTTTTTAAACATATTTCATATTTTATTTCTATCTTCCGGACCCCCCAAAATGTTGCAAACTTAATGTACACACGTCCACATGAAATACTACGTTTATGAGAAAAAAAATGCATTTCGGATTTAATGTTTTTCTAAGTGCTGATTTAAGGCTAAAGTTCCTGGAGTAATTATGGGGAATTGATAAGTTAACGACTCCCTTAAGACAGATCATTGTTCAACGCAGACGAAGTCGGGGCGGGCCCACTAGTCGTCACTAGAATACAAGTCCTCGAATTCGAAGACGGAGACTATCGTATCCAAAACTTGCTGCTACGGCCAGGAGTTGTCCGTCTCTCATCTTTTATCTCCTGATCAAGGGGTCCCCTAAGGAACTCCCGAAATTAGTTTCCGATGACCCCGAGTAATACAATTCGTTGCGCAATCAGCGCCTACGAGGGGCGTACTCACACCGTATCCGGGAGTTAGATTAAGGAGGGAATCAATGATTGATCTCAGCACCAAGTGTTTTATGAGAATCAAGTCGAGCAAATATCGTTAAGATGTCGGTTAAGGTGTTTTGCGGGAACAGCCAAATTTTATAAATATAGTTATTTTGATTAATGCCTTAACATCGTGGCCAAGAACCTAATTCTATAAAGAATTCCATACTTTAGTGCGACCAGAGAGGCAAGAGGGCAAACTAGTTATAGAGGAGAGCGGCAGTTTTAAGGTTCATTTAATTACTTAATTTATTTATGGAGTTGGACGATATTGATGGCGTGTCTAAGGTTATTATGTACATATACTGACCAAACGGGAATGCGTAATGTTTTATTATTGATATTTGAAATTCATGAATAAATATAAAAATATGTATTAATTATTTATTATATCGTTATTATTATGTATTACACTTCAGAGGATACTGAGGTCATAGAGTTCCATACGCTCGTGCCTGTTTCCTCCTTCAAATTAATTAATATTTTTCTGATATTTTGCACATTAAATAAATCAACTGAGATCTACATCTGTACGTTTTGATTTTTCGCGTACATTTTTTTTTTCTCTGAATACGACTGTATGAATTTAACAAATTGCTCTATACATTGCGAGTCTGTGTTTACATTGCTTGAAACTGAATAAATGTTCACTATTATTTTTCTATACCAAGTATCTACATATTGCTTGCAGTTTTGACAACTGAATCGGCAAGAAAATATATCTAATTATCGAACTTGCTCACAAAATCTTACGAAAATCGGTTGGGAAATGCGACCTGTAGAGGAGAATAGCCGAACGGACGGACACGAAGGCATTTTTGCCCAAGCTGAATCGGAGACGTTTCGCGCTTCGCTCGGCCAATTAAACTCTGGCCGTTTAAGCAATCAGCTAATTCGTTAAACGTTGCTTTCAACTATTACAAACATCCATTAGCCATTTCATTTAAGGCAGTGGCGTGCATTTGAGTCCCTTATTCAACCACTAGGGCCAGCATAAGCGAATGAATAACACATTTTGTGACATTGTAATTACCATCACGATTTTATTTCAGATAGGTAGGTAGCGTGTTAAGTGTTGTACGGTGTTACATCATGCAAAGTAAAGTTTTGAGTACCTACCTACACTAATATATGTTTTAAAACTGTTAACCGCGTGAGCCCTTTACAAAACCTCGGGTCTTATTATCGGGCTCAAAGGACCGCACTCTCAGAAAATTTTCCTCGTAAACTAGACCACTTTGGGCAAATTAAATGTTTCCAGCACAACGTAACGCTGACAGCCTTTCCCTAAAATTAAATTAAATTACGAGAGTACATTAACCCAATGCAGGAAATGGGGACAGGTGTGTTTAGATTCTATTTGTTAGTCATTATGGCTAACCACATAATTGGGAATATGTTAGAAACGTTTAGCCGCTCGCTTGTCGCCGCCTTATATTATGTCTGTAATCTATCTATAAATACTAGTGGCTCTCTGAGCTGCGGACCACACGAGTCTGTCTTTGCATGGCTTAGAATTGAATAAATGTTCACCGCACACCTTAAAACAAAATGCTATTATTTTTCTTGCATTTTTCTCACTTGGTCTTGTCACAAAACAAATGTTACGTTAGATTTTAAAAGATTTTCAAAAACTCGACATAAATATTCTACATATATAATTATCGAACCTGCTCACAAATTTCACGAGAATCAGTTGAAAGATGCGACCTATAGAGGAAATAGCCTGACATACGAAAGCATTTTTGTCCAAGCTGAAACTGAGAACGCGCGCACTTCGCGCTCGCTTGGTCAATAAAAGTCGATGTGTGTGGATATGCATGGTTGTTTGTATGTATGTTATCTATTGACTCCAAAACGGTTGGATCGATTTTGATGAAATGTTTAGGCAATCTTTAGATTGGTCCAGCTTGTAAACTTTTCCAAACTGCATAGGATAACCCTTGTGCAGAATGGGTTCTAGGATTCGAACACGCGGTATGAAACGCAAAATATAACAGGCGTAACCCTTACACTACGGGCCAGACGATACGTTTCAGGTATCTATTATATGCTGCGAGTATGATGAAAACTACATGAAAATTCACTCTACTCTCCCGTCTCTCCCCTACATCGCTGCCGTAATATAAGCACGTAAAGTTATTGTAAAATTGGTCAACAGTGAACTTGACGTTATATGTGACTCGTAGCCCAGGGGCACGGGGACTTGCCTTCTATGCCAGAAGTTACGTGTTCGATTCCCGCCCCGTTCGTGCATCACTTTCTGCTCTTTGTAAGTTGGTTAAGTGCATTTAGCTACGAAGGCAGCTGTTAACAATCCATCTAAAACTTGAGTTCCCTACTAGGGGATATGGTTTGAACCGGTCCTGTTTGGTACCATCGCATTGGATGAATAGATGGTTTCCACGACAATAATTTTGTTTCCGTGTTTTCCATCCAGTTCAATGTAGCCGTGCTCGTAAGGGCCATGCATGGCACTTAATTCATTCGGGAATGCTGTATGTTGGGATTATGTCATAACGCAGAATCGGGAGTCATCCATATGCCGTAACATAAAAACAATCTTATAATACATGAAAACAGTATATCGGTGAAAATTTCTCGAGTTTTTTGGTCATTTAACAATTTACGATTGGAAAGAGAAATTTAAAAAAAAGTTGTTGTTTTTAAAATAATAAATGTGGCTTCAGTTACGTACATTTAAGATTTTGCAAATATATAAAAAAATCTTATTATTCTCATCAGTATAAAGATAAATTGAACAAAAAGAAAAAAACAACGACTTATGCGCGTACCTAAATTTAGCTTTAGTTTTGGAATAATATCAAAAGTAGCAAATTGAAGCATGGGCATCATGAAATGCACTCTCATGGCGATTGTGAATTCATTTAAAGTTTCAGGCGACACGGAAAGTCTATTACAGGACCAGGGCTACTGAAGTTGCCTTGGACAATCGGATCCAAAGGACATTATAGTTTGCAGCCCAAGAAATAAGGTTGAAAACGATGGCCCAGAAGAGATGATTTGCGAACAAACAGCGTTATCTAGAAATCAAGCACTCCACGGCGTGCCAGTTTTCATTATGTTGACTCGGATGTGAATGGTCGACTATGGACAAAGTGGTTTTCGCAGGAAGGTGATAAATACTATAGGTAATAAATACTGGGTTATAAACATAATTATCGCGATCAGGATTCGTACTAATGCGTGAAACTCTGAATGGTGCGTGTACATATGGTTATGAAGGATTCTTAAGGTGGCCCAACCCGGCGGGACTAACTCATTCGCGGGCATGGTACAAAACCGTGCTGTTGCGCTCTGGGACCTTCTCTGTTTAAAATAATAAGACAGGCTCCGTAATGAGCAAGATGCAACATATCCACAAAAAAGACAATGTGCATAGTGTATGATTTGGTAAGATTTACGAAAATTTTAATTACAAAACGACTTATAGCTAAAAGTAAACCACGACTGCTGTAGTCAAAAATCTAACAAAAACCAAATAGATTATAAATCTTGATTAGTCTGATGACTAATCTTTTTAAGATGTTCTTACTTTATCATTGCGTAATCCACCTCTAAAATTATTGCATAAAACGCGCGAAAAATTCGAACTTTCGGACCTTAGAAACCAAACAATTTTACAATGCCAACGTTCCTTTTTCATCTAAGTGCCAACGGTCATTAGACATGTAGTTCGATTAAATAAAGCTATTTTGAGCAAAATGTTTGATCTTTGACAAGAAATATGGGCGTGATCTTCTTTCCCCTTTTGTATGGGGGTTGGGCCACCTTAAGGCTCAATGATGCAGTTAGAGTAAGATTTGGAGGAACGGAAGAGCTTTTGTTTATCTTCACACTCATTTTAATGTAGTTGACCAGCACAAAGATTGAAATGAAATATAATAGGTTATGTTATTGTGATATTTTCTTTCCCACGACTTCATTTGATTGGCATAATTAAAAAAAGAATACTTTCAAAATAACATCGATTAAACTAAGTCATTTTAGTGACACAGATTGAGATATATTTTTTTCCAAATCGATTCTGTTCTATTTTGCATTGACATATCACTGTTATTTTGTAGGGTCTCTGAAAAATATTTTAGGGTAGGTCGCCTAGACGCCACCTGTCGTAATAAATAAGCAGTTTTCTTTGCCATTTACAATTATTTGAACAAAAAAAAAAAACATTGGCAACATCTGTACAGTTGTTTTATGGTGGGGAGGCATCATAACATCCGAGTTTTGGACTGAAAGCTGTCCAAAACTCTTAGGGTCCAAAACTGTTATTAATAAGAACATCTTCAATTACTTTAGGTTAGGTGCTTTTTTTAATACACACGAAATATATATACACTTTTGGAACTTCTGGGTTTTAGATTTTGTGCTTTTTGGATTTTAGAAAGGGGACCCCTAAAGCCTAGCTTCATTTACCCTTCTATCAGTAAGTTTATTCGTATCTCCCTACTCTCACTGCCATGTTAAAAAATACTTCGATATGCTCGATACCCCCTTCTGACTAATATACTAGCTATTTCGCCATTATTCTTTCTCAGAAATGAGGAATCGTAAATGGAAGGTTAGTATCATTCAGTTTGTGGCATTTTCATATTATATCCTCTATCTCCGACATCAATAAGTGATTACAGGGCATGCGGTCATAAAATAAATTGTAAGAGGAAAGTAGTAAGTAGGTAGGTACAATGTTAAATGGGATGTGCACCTGCTTTCCTCAATCTCCGACATATGCTTTCGAATGCTACCGAATTGTCTGCCCATAAAGGTCTTTAGATAATCTGGGCATTGGTTGCTGATGTTACCAACAAGAGAGAACTACTCTCAAATCGATTTATTGTAAATGTAAAGTTTATTTCTGTGGCGTATGAGGACATTATTTCCATTTCATATTTTACGAGTCTGCAAATGTTATATGCCGTTTGAAAGGTTTCAAACAAACGTAAAGAAGGATAGTAAAATAGTTAATGCACCACAGAGCATTATATGCCGTTCGGCTGGCAGGGTAGCACTCATACTTATTGTGTGGTAGGGGCTAGCCATGAAAGTAAAAAGTAAAAACAATAATATTATAATAGGAATGTGAGCTTTCCCGAAAAAACTGAGCCAGCAGAGAAAGTTTCTGCAAAAGATTCGGTCTCCCTTTCTCAGAGTAACCATAATTTTGGGTGTCAAGTTGGGTTATTGGCAAACTGTCCAACAATAATTCGTAAATATTGTCACTTTAACAACATCATATGAATTCCTTCGGGAATGTGGTGTATTGGGCTAATATCATAACGGTATTTTTGTGGTTTTATAAAAAACGTAATTTGTTTAATTCTATTGTCAAAGGCATTACCAAGTATTACTTTTTCTTTTAAATTAAATGTTATTACGCATACAAATGAATGTTTTAAAACGTATTTATTAAAATAGGCATGGATAACTACACAGAATTTAGTTCTTCTGTAGGCTGCAACATATAATTTTATTAACTACTCGTAGATGTTTGTAAAATGTATTATAACCTATGGTTTTTTAAATTTAATTATGTATATACGTGTGTTTTTGGAAAAAATAAATTGAATTTGAAAATTAAATTGAATTTGAATCATAATTTTACTGTTGATATTTTTTGTGTGCGTAGCTTAGTCATATTATTTGGCCCTAATTATTTAAACTAGAATAAAATCACCCCTTGCGGATAAATATTTTACAGATAATTCACACAGGTGATGGCGAATTAACCAAGCATTCATCCGAATAACAGATTTATAGATTTAATAAAAACGTTGAATTCTGAGACATTCGCTCGAAGGATATATTTCCACATTTATATTTCAATATTATTATAATATATCTATGGACAGGCGTTTAAGTCTATTCACCTCAAATGATTTACTAGTTGGAGTAAGTTAGAAAAACGACGATCGAAGCAATTTAATGATGATTGGCGATGAAGAGACCCTGGAAAAAGTGTCCGGGTGGGGTCTCCAGAAACTCATTGCGTTTAACGCGTGCAAGGCAAGCGTGCGTATGCAGTGCGAAGTGGACTCCGTTCAGAGCGGCTTCGACCTTCCAGGGAACAACTTTGCGTATTGATGACCAAATAGGGATTACGACCTTAATTTCGGACAACAAATCCAGTAGAAACCCAAGTTCGCCTCAAAAAAGCTGGAAGTCTTCAACAGGTTGCGTCAGTATTTAATGCCCGACTAAAAACTGCTCCTTTACAAGGCACAGAGATAAGGTCTTGCGTGGAGTATTGTTCGCATTTGTGGGACGGCTCAGCTTACAGTGCACTTACATGTGATGTGATGTTCTATTGTTTGGATATTCACATGTTCACTACAATTTTTACACATTTTCACCACCCAGATCGGCATTTCGACAAAAAGCAAGAACGATGCGCTCACGCCGCGCGTACAGTAGCACTATATGTCCGGCTAGCGGCTTGCTCGCTATAAGCGCAATATTGCGCTTATGACGCCACCACGATCCCGTGCGCTTTAACCCATCTAGCTCTTATTTACTTAATCTGTGGGATGTAGGGTCTCTGTATTCTATCGTCTTTACCGTGGAGAATGTTCTTAAGAGCTGCATAACCCTGTCCCTCCTTCCCCTTTCCTTTCTGCCTGTCAAAACTTAGTTCAAGATTAGCACCGGACTAACCATACAAAAACCGGCTTAGCCCGGCCACTCTGAATACGGCTGTTTATGTTTTACTAAGTTTTAGAAATATATTATAGAAATCTATGTCTGTAAGTTTTCATTTTTTTAATATGCCTTTTAGATTGAAAATTATTGGCCAATAAACATTAGAATCAAGTTATTTTTTTTAAGTTAATTTTTGATTGTTTTTTACTGAAAGATACAGATATATTTACAAAAATCAAAACATACGGACATAGAATGAAGCTTTCTGAAGTGATATGATAATTGATTACAATCTGACAACGGGAAACGTTAGGTTCTGGAAGACGATTTCGCTATTTTAATGGCAGGTCGCTGTGCAAAATTGTGCCTTGGCTAATGGACAAAGAATGTATTTCTTAAAATTGTCAAAACCTAAAGTTCCTGTGGCTTTACGACAGACTTAATCTAAAGCGTTATTAGCTCTCCTCAGCTTTCATCTTGCCGATGGATATTATTGAATTCAGCACAAACACTGGGGGCAGGAAATTGTCCACACACCTGAGAACATCGGTTGTTTATTTCATGTAGGAGCAACTCAATCAAGACAAGTTGGGTGTCATCAATATTTAATATTTCCGGTGAAGTAACAAAAGAAACCAATTTGAATATGTAAGTGCATAGCCGAGAACTGTTCTATCCAAATTGCATCTAACAAGTAAACAAGTAAAGATTTATTTTACCGTTATAAACTAAATCTTAAGTATCCAATTAGCAATCGAGAAATGCATATCTCCGTGAACGCCAGTGAAGCGTGAAGCGAATGTTTCAGAACGTACTTATTAATCTGCAACGGCTGTATGAGTTTCAATTATTGTTATAGATAGCAAGTTGAGAAAGTATTAAAAGCTGGACCTAAGCTAAGCCGGAGAAGTCATTATTCACCTGATGGAGTCTCAATTGAATCTCGAAGAGGAACGACCGTGTAAAGCGGAATCTAGCCAGCCCTAGCATACAGGCTCATATTACTAGCGTGGCGCAAGACAAATCCCTTATGCAATCCAGGCGTCCTACGTTGCATTTTGTAGGTCCCCTTCCTTACTTACTAGGTGGTAGGGTTTATCCCGCCCGGGTTGGTACCATCGCATTGGATGAACGATGGTCGAAGCGGCAATGAATATTGTCCGTGTTTTCCATCCAGTTCAATGTAGCCGTGCAATATAAGGAAGGTCCTGGCATGGCACCTAGTTCCCATGTGGTGTGTTGGGCTAATACCATGACAGAACTTGTGGTATTAGCCATCCATGTCCAGTCACATAAAAAAAAAACAAATTTAACAAAAAAAATAACCGACTTCAAAGGAAAAGCACTAAAAAGTAAAAAATAATGTTCATTTTTGTAGTTACGATTTCTGTTATTTTTTGAGTCGGCGTCAGCCGGGCACGCGCTGCGCCAATCAAGAGAACCTAACCTAACCTAACCTAACCTTGGCTGACACCGACTCAAAAAATAACAGAAATCGTAACTACAAAAATGAACATTATTTTTTACTTTTTAGTGCTTTTCCTTTGAAGTCGGTTATTTTTTTTGTTAAATTTGTTTTTTTATTTGTTATTTTTTAGTGAATCTGAAGTAAACTTACTAGTTTGTACACGTCCTTTCCAATAAAAAAAGAATCACCGAAATCGGTTGGCGTTATATTGAGTTATTCGTCCATTTGTCGCGCACATCTTAATAAAAATTTAAGACTTTTATGATTTTCTCATGGATATCATTGTCAGAACTTAAGGGCCTGGTACTAGCCAAATCGCAAAGTTAGACGAGGCACCCCAAGTTAACTAACTAAGTCTGACGATTATAAGTGTCATTCTTACAATATATGATTCCTTGTCTAGGAATCGAATTATTTTCGTTAATGTATGTTTCCTTTTTCTATACAAAATACATTGCGGAAACGGTGTCCATTTCCGAACTTTTTTGACTAAATGTAGAAATCTAAAAGCAAATGGATTTTTTTATTTATGCATATATGCTGTTTTTGCTTATATCTAGAAATCGAATTACTTTCAGATTTCTAATGAGAAAAATCAACTTTTTTATTTTTATTATTATTTAAATAAATAATGGAATAAAAAAATATTAACAATCCATTATCAGTCTGGAGTTCTATTTGGATTTGCTGAAGCGTTTCACTATATATTATTACATTTGTTAAAAAGTGCATTTGTATGGCGCGAGTAGTTGGCTAGTCCTAGCGCCTTAACCAAATTAAAATGGGACCACTTGGGAAGCACTAGCTATCATTTAAAAAAATAATCATCAAAATCGGTTCACCCAGGAAAAAGTTATGAGGTAACAAACATAAAAAAAAAAACAAAAAAAACAAAAAAAAAAAACATACAGACGAATTGATAACCTCCTCCTTTTTTGAAGTCGGTTAAAAAATATCTGCAAATCTGACGTTTAGTGGCATTTCTTACCAGGTGATAAATTTCAGTACACTTGGCCGAATAATGCGTCGTTTGACAGCTGGAATGAAATGCAACTAAAACGTCAGATTCAATCACTCTCTCGCCTATTCACCTGCTATTATGGGCCGTGTCTGGATATCGCAGGCTTCCCACACACGGGATCTAATAAAGAACTCGTTACTGCAGCTACGCGGATAATCCACGTCGCTGCATAAAGGTTATTTCATACCGTCCTGATTCCTGAGTGGAAATCCAATACTACCCAAGTGTCCCCCTGCCTGCTTACCTTAGTAAAACAAAGCTTAAATAATAGCAAAATAGCTTATATAGTGGAATATGTTTAGAGCAATGACCCGACGTCTATCGGAGTATGTGTTCTCACTATAAACCAATTTGAGTTCATTATAGTTTTTCCAACACACATGATGGAAATGAGAATAGTTTGTATTTTTCATGGGATATGTTTATGCTTTATTGAAAGGTCGTAGAATCCATAAGACATGACCGTATAGAAAGCTTTAGAGCAGGGCTTTGTCGAAGGACAAGCTGTAAAAGAAAAAACTGGCTGCCGATGTAATTAACTAAAATTAGCTAAAAAAGTTAAATTATTTAATAAAATTAAGTAAACGTTATATTAAAGCAATAAAGGCATGTTATTATTAGAAGTAATAGAAGCAAAAATTAGGAACCCATTGAAATTAGTCCTCAAAGACATTAAACTACTATTTAGACCCCTCTATACATAGTTGCATAGCAAATAATACCTATTATAGTCTCGTGGACGGCGTCAGACTCTTTAGTCCTTCGGCATAGTCTGGGTGGCAAATAATGCACACCCCCTCGCCTCACACCCCTCTCTTGTATCGGGAACTTGACGCCATCTGCCGGCTCCGCGGCGCCATCTCATTTTGCTGATTAGCTTCCGAGCGTAGCCGTCTCTGATAGGAAATAAATTCACTCCTACTTACTGGGACTTAGTTTAAAGAATCTGCAAACTGCGACCGAACTCTCTGTGATAAAACTAGAATACTTACGTAGCTTTAGCTACTACTATAACTATAACATAGCATAGTTATAGTTTTTATTTCATTTCACTTTATATGTATAATTACTTCTCATAGTAGTTTTTTTCAATTAACAATTTAAAAGTATATAATTTTGTTCGTAATGTAAGTAATGCGGTGCTATTTTCGTTTTTATTTGTGGCAGCCCTGAACGGCGGCACAATTCGGCTGCTAAGTGAATAACATATTTCGGCACAGAGCTCTGCATAATTTGGCGTGAATATTTTCGAGGTAATTACAGTTTTATTCGTATGGGCAACAATAGCGACGGAAGACCTGCACTTCGGATGGAGTTGGACATCTACATACGAAGTAGTTTTTAACATTATCTTTTATTATAGTAATTAATGCACAAGTCACACCGGATGGCGACCGGCGTTTTTTAAGAGAGCATAAAATAAAGCAACTTTTGATATAAAAGGCGTCTTGTTCAAATTAAACGTATAATTTGATATGTTTAGATTGCGTATCGCACCGTTGCGAAGCTTAAATCTATGTATTCCCTGAAGACTGACCAAAGATTTCGTGGAAATTCTCTTAAACTCAACCATATTTGTATCAGGCGACAATTTTCTATCAAACCGTATTGTGGAAGACTAAAATAAACTGCCAAAAAAAGTATTATGTGTTAGCTTAGTGAACAACCATTGGGATCATCATGTAAATAAACAGTAAAAAATATATAGTATAATGGAAACTTAATTAACAAAGACACTAAACAATGCATTAGCTTGCAGCAGCTTGTGCATAAAATAATAATAATAAATAATGCATGTTTGAAAAACCATATTGCTTCATTTCGAAAAAGAACATACTCTAGCGTACAATGGTGCGCGTCTATCTGTTCATATATTTCTAATTTGTGTGCCAATCTTTCTAGCTCAATTATTAAATCAAATCTTTCAAATTAACTCATCCTATTAAAGTTTGTTCGTTCTCCAAACAAAAAACTTAATTTACTGAAAATTTCGCTCTCCCCGGTGACAACTCCGGTCTCGTCGTGATTAATACAAACTTTCCTCTCAGTGTTGCCCCACCTAATGACGATTAAAGCGTCCGCGAGTGACACATCCGGGGGGGGAACTTCGATATCTTTGCGGGGTGAAACTTCGCCGGGAGCCGCGATGGCGGGCCGTAAATTAGCCTGCGCGGGAATACAGGATGAGAGAGTGATTTGGAAAATGGCTCGCGACAAAGTTGCCGCCAGGTATAACTAACTGTGAAGGGAAGTCTTCGTCGGGAGTTGGGACAGCGAAACGCGAGTCTGGGGTTGTATTCCGGGAGGTCACGACATTATTGGTCACGATTAGGTAAATGTCTGAATCCGGGTTCACATGTTAGAGGCCAACCCTTTCATGCTAAATATGTCGGTCTGCCTGCGCCAAGTGGTTACGTTATCTAGATTGGCTATATAAAATAGATGTTGGTATGCACCTGCTGATGATTATACTGATCTGTCTGTAGATATCGATACCTATTAATTATACAACAATAACTAGTCGGATTTTTTATTCAATACTTAAATATACCTCCAGCTATATCTGTAACCTAAATCGCCTGTAACTACGAAATGCAACCAAAGATTTGTTCAATGTTGGTATTGTTAAGCAAGTAAGTACTGATACATTCATGCTTCGTTATTTGTAGCCATTTACCTTATCATATATGTTCTTTGTCACCATAACTAATTTTTCAGGCGCCTTATCTACGTATCGCAACCAATTGGCGCAGGCAGACTGACATATTTAGTTTCCAAGGGTTGGTCTTTATCCTGTGAACCCAGATTCAGCCATTTACGTTATCGTTACCATTTTTGTCGCGACCTCCTGGTCTATTTAGACCTAGTCACAATGTTCTATGGGCCGAAATAAGAATAGAATTTAAAATCGTTTATTAAGAAAACATATATAAATTATTTACATTGTTTTCCCAACACTAGCCCGTAGGCTGTTTTATAGGAAACAGAGGTTAAACATTAAATGGGTGGTACATTGCCATATGTAGGTATATTATGTGTTGAGACATATGTGATTCAATGGGTTTTAGATACTAAGAACTTTTTTATGCAGTGTTATTTGAAATGTATGTTTATGTGTTATATTAAATTATGGTTGAAACGTCAATGAAAAATTGTCCGGGCTTTGGCACCTAATTCCTTCGGGAATGTGGTGTATTGGGCTAATATTAGCCATCCATGTCAGTTTGCACAAAGAAAACAAAAACAAACTGGATGGAAAACACGGATAATTTTTCATTGCCGATTCGACTATATTGTCTGGCGGGACAAAGCCTACCACCTAGTAGGGGAAGGGGATTTATAATGTTTTTTAGGGTTACTTAGTGTTAATTAGGGTTTTTTTGGCGTACCCAAAGGGTGCCAAACGGAACCCTACTAGTAAGGCTCCGCTGTTCGTCCGTCCGTCCGTCTGTCACATGGCTGTATCTCATGAACCGTAATAGGTAAGTAGCTGAAATTTTCACAGAGTTTGTATTAATTTTGCCGCTAAAACAACAATCATAATAAAAAATTATTTCAAAATATTAAAAATTAAACCGAAGATAATAAAGGTGATATTTTGTGTTAAATCTTGTTCGATGGTACGGAACCCTTCGTGTGCAAGTACGACTCGCACTCGGCCGTTTTTTCGGAGAATTGTTTCGCGTGTACGGCACCTGCCGGAGAGTTCGCGCTCCGCGGCGGAGTCCCGGGTTGAACCCGCGGACGCCAGCGAGAGTAATCCCGGTAATGGACTAATGACAGTCGGATGGGACGCGACGCGGACGGACGCGCCGAGGTAATTCTGTAGGAAAGGGGCCGTGCGGCTTTGTTCGCTTCGGCGGCTCTCGTGATGCATATTTCACTATGCACTCTCCGCGGCTAGACAGTGCAGGGCAACGAGTAAAGCAGGTGCGGGAGTGGCGACTTATCCGTCGAAAGTGAAAAATATTTATCAGTTAGGGATCATATTATGACTAGACAAAAATAGTAAATGTCAACATACACCTTTTGACTTTTGATAATATTTAATTTGCTCGCTACTTCCTCTTTCGTCATTTACACGCGCGCACACGCTCTCATTCACATACACACCTTCTCTCTTTGTCACTCTTTTACATACCCTCACACACATACACACTAACACACCCGCTACTCATGTATTAAAAGACTTTGGAAAAGGATGCGCTGAAAACAAGCTTCGCAGCGTTTGCTGCGTACTAGCCTGTAGGTCTAAATGATAATTAGTACATTATTTATAACTTGTGTTACTTTTTTCTTTACTTGATTAATTCGTGTTCTATGTATTTTCCTGTGTTGTGGCTGAATGAACTATTTGTATTGTATCCGTATAGCGGCAATGTAACCGCTATTTTTAATGTAAATGGACGTGGATAGCTAATACCAAACCGACCTTCGTGACATTAGCCTAGGTGCCATGCCAAGACATTTATAATGTTCGGCTGCTTTGAACTGGATGGAAAACACTGTCAATTCAGGGCGGGATTAACCCTACCATCTAGTAAGTAAGGAAGAGGAAAGAGTAAGTAAGAATCCGAACCACGGCCAGCTTCATCGGTTGAAAACGGTTATACATTACAGTTAAATAGGTTTACAAAAAAAACACCAAATGTAACAGACTAATTTAATTCTTAGTTTTTTTTGTTCGTTTTATATTACCATAATGTATTGATACATTACAATTGATGATGAAATATAAAAAAAATATCCTTATAAATAAATACCTACTTTATACTTACTTTCGCCTTTCTCATAAAATATCATCTTAGACACTAACTTTGTAATTCAAGCGCATTTAATCAACATCTAAGACGTTGGGAATGCGAAAGGCAAATCAAATTAAACTCGGAATTGTAGAAACTAATTAAACCCCTTTTACAGAGCGATTTTCCACCATCTACACGGCTCGTCGCCCAGGCAGTTCCAGCCAGGGCTACTTACTATGCGATCAGAGAGTTTCCCGATACTTGAACGTGAATAATTAACTGACGTCAGTCCCGCAAGTGAGTCTCCGACGCGAACACACCGCTAAAGCCTTCTAGAAAGCTTTCGCTTCATGATGATTACCTCCTCCAATAGTAGAGCGCCTTGCGTATACCACGACGCTTCACAATATTGTTCGCCTACCTCAATAGCCCGGCACCAGTTGTTACTTATTCAGAGGTGGTAGATATCACGAGGCGTCTTTCTTTGATGTATCAAATAGGATGTAGTAAATTTGATATATTAAAAGAGACCGAATTCGCAGCGTTTCTGGAACGAATCGAAAGCGAGAACACCAGAAAGTTTAGAGATTGTGTCTGCTGATTACTAGTCATGACGTGACAACTTAATGTTTCAGTTAATTGTTGATCGAGTGGAAGTGATAGCAGGTATTTTATACACGTATCATTTGTAATCAGGTTCAAATTACTGGTAGAATTGTAAAAGCCTATTCAGGGCTGTAGTGGTCTGCAAACACGCTCTAAATGGGTGAGGTAACGAACTACCTAGTCGAGTTGGAGAAGTCTTGTGTCGGTCGGCTGGCCCACACATAACTAGTGGGGTGATATTGACCTCCTGACCTAGCCAGTAGCTTTACGTGTCTCGCAGCTGCCCCAGTATGCACATGGTTTCATTTTGACTTCCTTGCTGTGCAAGCGGACCGGACCACCTGTTTACGGTTGCAACGGCGATCACGCACGAAGCCGGTAAAGCCGCATGAGTATCTTCTCCGGCGTATTGCACCAGCAGCTTCTGGTCGGTATTGATCTCTTTGCCAAACGAGGAGACCACTTCTTCACGGTTGTAGCAGTCGAAAATCACCCGTTAAGCCGGTATCAGACAAATTAACTACGAGGTCTATTTAAGAAGTACTAGTTGGTTGATGTTGACCTTCTTGTGGAACAAGCGGACTAACTCTTCACAGTTGTAGTGGTCGGAGATCATCTACTAAGCCGGTATCAGACAAATTAACTACGAGGTCTATTTAAGAAGTACTAGTTGGTTAATGTTGACCTTCTTGTGGAACAAGCGGACTAACTCTTCACAGTTGTAGTGGTCAGAGATCATCTACTAAGCCGGTATCAGACAAATTAACTACGAGGTCTATTTAAGAAGTACTAGTTGGTTGATGTTGACCTTCTATAGGAACAAGCGGACTAACTCTTCACAGTTGTAGTGGTCTGAGATCATCTACTAAGCCGGTATCAGACAAATTAACTACGAGGTCTATTTAAGAAGTACTAGTTGGTTGATGTTGACCTTCTTGTGGAACAAGCGGACTAACTCTTCACAGTTGTAGTGGTCGGAGATCATCTACTAAGCCGGTATCAGACAAATTAACTACGAGGTCTATTTAAGAAGTACTAGTTGGTTGATGTTGACCTTCTTGTGGAACAAGCGGACTAACTCTTCACAGTTGTAGTGGTCGGAGATCATCTACTTAGCCGGTATCAGACAAATTAACTACCAGGTCTAGTTAAGAAGTTCCTCCGGCGTGTCGGGCTGCTGCCCCAGCACGAGCGGTTGGTTGATGTTGACCTCCTTGTGGAACCAGCGGACTAACTCTTCACAGTTGTAGTGGTCGGAGTTCATCTACTTAGCCGGTTTCAGACAATTAATTACCTGGTCTAGTTTGAGTAGCTCCTCCGGCGTGTCGGGCAGCTGTCCGAGCATGAGCGGTGGGTTGATGTTGACCTCCTTGCCGAGCGAGCGGACCACCTCTTCACGGTTGTAGCGGTCGGCGAACACGCATGAAGCCGGTATCAGACCGTGTACCGTGTAGCTGATTGCTCGAACGAGGATTCTGAAAACATATGGTAGGGTTAATTAGCTGGTCACGGACAGCTGCGCAGTATTGCACTGTGCTCGTGCAGGTACTCAATAAAGCTCAATATAAAGTAGGAAGTAATGTAGATAATGTGTTAATAAAATATGGCCACAAGGCATGTATTTATTTAATAAGGTAAACCAACAGCGTATATAAAAATAAATTTAGAAAAAGCTCATGTCTATGAGTAACGCCAATAACAGGTTATCTAATATATGCTAATATAAATGTATACTAATATAACTAGTCTTCTGTCTACAGGTCAATGCAAAAAAAGAAAGTTTTCGAATTGTTGTCTGGAGATGCTCTCAGCGAGCCTAATTCATCCACGCAGGTAATAATCTTGTACTCAGATATTTAATCCAAAAGTACCTGAGCTTACGTACTATAAGAAAATGCCTGATTAATTGATCCGTTCTTTCTTCCAAGATTATATTGGATTACAAAGGCTCGAATTGTATTTTGTTAGGGTCTATAACAAAAGTGAGAACCTCCTCCACACCTAGCCTCAAACTTTGTATATACTTAGTACCTATAATCCCAAGATTGGATTGGATTGCAAAGGCACGAATTGTATTTTGTTAAGGTCGATAATAAAAGTGAGAATCTCCCCCACACCTAGCGCACAAACTTTGTATAGACTTAGTACCTAAAATACCAAGATTGGGTTGGAATACAAAGGCACGAATTGTATTTTGTTAAGGTCGATAATAAAAGTGAGAATCTCCCGCACACCTAGCTCACAAACTTTGTATAGACTTAGTATCTAAAATTCCAATATTGGATTGGATTACAAAGGCACGAATTGTATTTTGTTAAGGTCGATAATAAAAGTGAGAATCTCCCGCACACCTAGCGCACAAACTTTGTATAGACTTAGTATCTAAAATTCCAAGATTGGATTGGATTACAAAGGCACGAATTGTATTTTGTTAAGGTCGATAATAAAAGTGAGAATCTCCCGCACACCTAGCGCACAAACTTTGTATAGACTTAGTATCTAAAATTCCAAGATTGGATTGGATTGCAAAGGCACGAATTGTATTTTGTTAAGGTCGATAATAAAAGTGAGAATCTCCCCCACATCTAGCGCACAAACTTTGAAAATCCGTTATGCAGATCGATTAAAAAAACAGGTTTACAAATATTACAAAGCTGAACATTAAAATCATTCAGCATTTTTTCTTGGTGTCTAAAAACATACTGCGAAATTAATTTTGTATGAGTTGACAGTACTGAATTGATGAATGTATTTTTTCCGGTTACCGAGTGCGGAACCCTTCTGATTACCAATCAGCATACTCGTAACACTATATAGTAACATTGCTAACACACAATTGCTAACACATTTGAGTCTGATTCAAGGAGCATTTCTTTTCAAAACATTACGGATTCGTCGCAAATCAGCCTTTACTCGTGCCGGAAGTAGCAATTCGCCTTAGAAGCCACCGGTTGTATCCAATACGCCAGTTCTGCAGTTCAAATAAACCAAGTGATCGCACTTGGATCATAACTCCAATAACAGTCTGTATTGTTGTATATAATGTCATAGAACTTGGCCCGATTGGCTATTGCGTACAAAATGTTTAAAAGTTTAACAAGTCTGCACTGAGTTTTTGCAATTTAGTTCCGGTAGCGAGTCAGCTAATCACGAATTTTCGTATTCAGCGGCGTAAATATGTAGTTCAGGGGCAAATTTTGTTATACATATATAGATGCGGCATGTCGGTCATGACTCCCGCTGCAAAATCGTTTCCACGCAGGACTGAGCTTGGATGAATTCATCCATGGGACTGTAGATACTTATTTACATTAAAGTATTTAATCATTTTTTTAAAAATATTAACAGTTTTATTATTCGTCTGAAGCAGGATATGAACCTGCGACCTTTGGATGGGACATGTCCATTTCCCAACTGCTGAGCTAATCAGACTATTACTCATTAATTACGACGTCATCTTGCCTCTACAATCACCTGGTAAAATGGTTATCATCTGCGGAACGTAAACAGTGAATGCTTGGCAACCAGGTATGGCGACCTATACGAACTTCATGCAACCCAATTCCATACCAGATCGAATTATACGCCGAGGGTGGTCCTACATTTACCCAACCCATTATTTATACCGTCACAAATGCGCCCTTCCATTTTACAATACAAACCCAACAATACCCATATTTCATACCACGACGATTTACAAGTGAACACCATTTTTATTTGAGTGGGTTGATAAGGGTTATTTGAAGACAATTTGGGGTTGATCGCGTGCCTGCCATGTCGCTTAAGGGCCATTCATACGGGGTGGTTAGCCGCTTGCGACCTTTCACCTGGTGACTTCGCAGCGAGTTCCAGTCAATTTCTACGGTGCAGTTTCTGTATAGTACGAAACGAATGCTTGTAAATTAGTGATGTACGAAACAAAATATTGGGAGCAGACGGTGCGATTTGTATGTACTGTGTGAGTTGTGGCAGTTACGAAGAATACACGTGGCCCAGTGCATTTCGTAAGAGGCAACCTAGAGACTTTTCGTTCGTGGGTCGGATTCTAGGTAGAACTGTAGGTCACCTTTCCGTCCGGGCTTAAGCCCACTATCACCATGTGTGAGCGATGATCAAAGCAGCTATTAAAATTTACCGTGTTTTCCATTCGGTTCAATGTGGCCGTGCAATATAAGGAAGGTTCGGCATAGCAGCTAGTTTCTATGTGGTGGTTTGTTCTTATATCAATAGATAAAATACGTGGGCGATAAAAAGTCGCAAAATTCAATAAGGGTTTCAGATATACATATGTATATAAATATAAATAAATATACACCTCTTCATACATGCTCTTCGATTATGGGTGCAACGAATTAGACCTTTACGAGGTTCTTTTCGGTCGTGGGGGCATTCCAGTTCCTGTCAAATCAGCTCTGTAAATTTATTGCGTCATGCTTTCATTACTTATTCATTCTAAATGTCCAAACCGTCTTAAAATTCCCTCCTCGATCTTTGTAACCAGAACGTTTTGATCACTTTTTTCTCTTAAATCACATGGGCCGCTCCGCTGCCAGGGCGCCGCGCCGCCGCTCGCCCAGTTGTCAGGCGAATAGTCACCTGTGTAAACGGGCCAAGTCGAGTACGCGTTCGCGTGCAGAGTGCGCCCAGAAGGAATGACGTCGTCGTTTCGCCATCGTTTGCATATATGCAAATTGCAAAAGCATGACTTTTATCTTAATATTGTGTTATTTTTAGGGCGTTGCAGATATGACTCGTTTTATTGTGATCTCTGTTTTATTGATTCATGTTACTGGACACGGATAGCTAATACCAAACCTATGGTCATGACATTAGCTCAACACACCGTGTTCCCGAAGGAATTAGGTTCAGGACCTTTCCTTAATGAGCAAGGCTACATAGAAATGGATGGAAAAGACGGACAATTTTGTATTGCTGCTTCCACAACTAGTGCGATGGTACCTACCCGGGTGGGCTAACTTAATAGCGGAAGAAATTTTAAATGGATTCACAACCATGAAACCGCTAGAATTCATTACAAAATTCACTTATCCAACTCAGAAAGAGAAAGAAAGTGGTATAGAAACGGGGTCGGGATGAATTCTCGAATGATGCAGCTCCGTAACAGTTACCACAATCACATCTAATTATTATTCATTGCAACGATTGAGCTATGATAGGTGATTTTCCACCGAATTTCCTTCACAACTATGCTGGCCAAGAAAAAAAACCCTTTATTGGCCACCAACATTATTACGTTAATGCTGCAATTTAACAATATAACGCAAAACTAAATACATGAAGCTGAGTGGTTCAGCCCTGGCTGAACTTGATGGCAATTTTATGGATTCTGCTGCCTTTGTTACTGATATCTGATATTCTATAGTTTGACGTCAAAGCACGTCGAACACAGCTTTGCTTTTGGCCAATTTTGATTTGATTCGCTTTTCAATCGGGGACTCCGTGTAATTGCTATGTTTCATGTGATGGCCATTGTAATAACAAATTATGCAGGACTTTTTATGAGAACACAACAATTCGCTAAATGAAGAATCAATTTATTGTATTGATTAATTGTAATATCCGTAACCAAATGGTATTTGTTTATCTTTCTAGACATGGATAGCTAATATCACTCCTAGTGTAGCTCAACGCACCACACGAGAACTAGGTATTGTTGCAGGACCTTTCTTATATGTAATATAATGTAATATAATACACGGCTAACATTTAACTGGGTGGAAAACAAGGACCACTTTTATTGCCACTCTGACCATTGTTCATTCAATGCGATGGTGTAGCAACCCGGGCGGGATTCGCACTGCCACCTAGTCAGTTTAGTCGTATCTTACGACATGCAATAGGGTCAAACGCAGACCATGGCCTTGGATGAACAGATCATAGAAGGGGCAATGAAAAATTGTCTGTTTTCTATCCAGTTGTATGTAACCGTTCTTATATAGTGACATAGTGGTGACCAATAAAGGGGTTTTTTTTTCTTGGTCAGCATTATTGTGAAGGAAATTCGCTGGCAAGTCACCTATCAAAGCTCAATTATTTGTTGGAATGAATAATAATTCGATGTGATTATGGTAGCTGTTCCAGAGCTGTCTCATGCGAGAGGTCTTCCTTTCTGAGTTGGATTAGTGAATTTCGTGGATGCAAGCTGTTCCATGGTTGGGAATCAATTTAAAATGATAGGTCCCTTCTCCTATTAAGATAGTGGTCCTGACATGGCACCTCAGTTGAGTAAAGTGTGTTAAGATTATGTCTTCATACATTGATTTAACGCTTAACCTTAAACGCTAGAGTAACGATTTCCAAAGATTTTGGTCTGATGAATGGAGGCAGCTAGTTTTGTTTAGAGAAACTAATCTTAATCTCGTTGAACAATCTCTGCAATATGGAGGCAGAGCAATCTAGTTATTTCGACCCTCTCTTGAACGTTGCGAACCTCAACATTATTTTGGTCTTATTTACTCGACTAACAAACATGACGTTCCGATCAACAATACTCCAGTTATTGTAGGACAAACATTTATGCATACATACATACGTACAAACACCGGTCTGTTCGAGTTAGCTTCGCTTGCTCGTTCAATAAAAATAATATTTTATTTATTTATTGGAGTTAGAGTTTATTCCCACAAACGACGCTGGTAAAGTCCAGCTTTAGTAAGGCCTATTTCTCGGTAATCCCTTTCACAGATCCCGTATCAGATTTCTTCCACAACCTAACGCAGTTAATTTAGGTCGCAGCTTTTCCTAGAAGGATGTGAGGCAACCCATTCTTAATGAGTTGTCTCTAATGGGACTGGTTTTTCCACTAGAAAATGTGTACTCATAATGATTTGTCGTACTTGGTGATCGGTCCGTTTCTCCGAAGAACTGATTTTACCGCAACTCACTTGTGACACAGATTAAAGATGAAGTCATACAAAGTACAACACTCGCCGAGAACTGCTTATTTTCGCTTCGCTTTGTTACTATGACGATTCTAACCAGCGCCATCTCCCATCACTGTCAGAACTAGGTTCGCCTAGGTAAGCATGATGAAAAGGTTACATTTTTACTTAGTAACGTCATCGTAAATAAAAAAATATTATTGTTATTCATTTATTTGTATTCTTAAATATGTGAACGGGACTTTTATTCGGTTATGAGTGAACGAGACTGCATAATGGCGCAAGTCGAATTTATTATATGAAATGTTACATGGTTTTTACTTAATTTATGATCTTATTTTAATTTTATTATATTTCATTAATTATTTTATTTATTAATTATAGACAGGACGTTTGTGAAATTTTATTGCTGTATTGGTCATTAATGATTGTGTTTTTAATGTAAATTTAAGTAGTATTAGTAAATAGTATTTGCTACATTTAAGTAATAACTGTGTAAATTATGTAGTGTTTATACAATACCGTTTTGTCAACGGTCGAATGTAAATAAATAAATAAATAAATATTATCCCTATTCAACACTCGTATTTATATTTATTTATTTATTTAATCAGGTAAACCAACAGCGTATATACAAATAAATTTGGAAAAAGCCAATAACAGGTTAAAGCAATAACTCGTATGACGTTAGCAATGTACCCCTTCCTCTTTAATCTATGCTTGTGCTTGCACTGATTCAGTGGACTAATGCCCGTTTCCACCACCTCCAGTTACAAACATCCCAAGTTCGGTTACACCATGTAAATATGCAATGTAACCGAAAGTTACTTATCGGTTTTCAGGTAACTGGAGGTGGTGAAAACAGGGGTATGTGGGCCGGACTGATTACTTTTAGGGCTCCGTAGACAAATAACAAACATTTCGTGCTGTCCGTCTGTCCGCGTTCACAACCATTGTGCTCGAAGTATATTGGCACTACATTAATGGAATTTGTATGTACTGCTTTACAATGGTGCAGCGAAATTACGAGCACTATAAAGGTGAATTTTCCAAGTGTGCCTTCGTGGCCAAATCCGAAACAATAATAAATAGTGATGAACACTAAAAGGAATCATGGGCCGATTTTGATATAAAAAAACTTCAACTGCGTTATTTTTGAAAAAAAAAAATTTCTCTGATTTATTTTGAGAAAAATAATTCATTCTGTATTGTTGCACCATCCGTCCATGTTGCTTATAAGCACCAAATTCTGTCAAGTAGAGTTTAATGGCAAAATATAGAAAAGTGTTGATTTTTAATTAACTGAGTAATATTTCCAAGTATTCATGCATTACCCATATAAAATGTGTGAGTGCACATAAAAATAGAATTAAAAGTTTTTTTAATATGTAACAGGTATGGAAGTTTTAGGTGGAATCTGAACCACACGCGACAGATCGAGTTGACGAATTCAACTCTTACGACATGCACGGGAAGAAATTCAGTGGGAACGCTTGTATACTTTTAAGTGCCAGAACCCACAACTATATTTTGTTTTTAATTTACCGTAGTATTTAGACTTCTGTTCACATCTGAAAAATTGGCCCTAGCTAGTCATAACGTCCTAGCGGCGTATCGGGGCGGATTTTTGCTTCCTGCGTGCATTGACTCAGACCATACACGGTAAAAAATAATTTCTTGAAATAAAGCAAATTGCTTTGATTCAAAGCAATGCGTGATTCACATATTCGGGAACAAAATATTTTCTTAAAATAGAATAATTATATTCTTAAAATTGTTACTTTGTTCCAAGAAATTATATACTTGATATAAGATTTTGCTGGTCTCTTGCTTTAAGTTGTTAAAGTATTTAAATCAAGATTATCCTAACGTTAATTTAAGTTGCCACTTTTCTTAGTTGAAAATGTATTATTCTTGTTATAAGAAAATAAATAGTATATGCAACAAATTAATTACTTAAATTAATCAGCATTGTGTTGCCTCAAGTAAATATTTTCTTGGCCTAACCACTACTTTTCTCGGTGTAATAATATCGTTTCTTCGAACGAAACTATATATTATTAGACTAAGATTTTTTTTTCTTCAATGAAGTAAATATTTTCTTGGCATATTCTTGGTCTACTAATATCGTTTCTTGTAAGAAAACTATAACATTTTAAGACCAAAACTGTTGTTACTTGAATTAAGAATATGGTTTCTTGTTCAATGTCTATACTTTTCTTGGTGAACGAATATCGTTTCTTGAATTAAAACTATAACATTATTAGTCCAGTATATATTTTTTTTCTATGAAGTAAATAATTTCTTAGCCAATGCTAATGTTTTTCTTGGTATAACAATACCGTTTCTTGGATTAAAAGTGTACAATTCTTGGACCAAGACATTTGTTTCTTCAAGGAAGCAAGTGATATCTTGTCTTGACGTAGTACTTTTTTCGGTTTATCAATATCGTTTCTTGAATTTAAACTATAAAATTATTATACCAAGACAGTCGTTTCTTGAATTAAAAAAATATTTCTTGGTTAATGCTAATGATTTTCTTGTTGTAATAATATCATTTCTTGGAACAAATCGATTAAATTTTTAGACCAAAATATTTGTTCCTTAAATGAAGGAAATTATTTCTTAGTCAATGCTAATACTTTTCTTGATATACAAATATTGTTTCTTAGAACGAGATTATGAAGGTTTTAAATCAAGATATATATTTCTTCGATTGAAGTAAATGCTCTCTTGGTGTACCAATATCTTTTCTTGGATCCAAATTTTGAATCTTAGACCAAGATGTAAGATGTTCATAGCAAGCCGAATGTAATCTTGAAAGAAAACAAAGCTAATACTTTCGGAAACGATGTTAATTAGAAGAAAGAAAAATATTTTTTCCTGACGTCTAATGAACATCATCCCTTACATACTTTGTTTTCTTACAACATAATTCAGCTTCCTGTGAACATTTAACATCTTCTGAATTTCACAATTATTAAAGTAAAATAATAAAATAAGGATTGTATTGTTTGCAATATTTATTATCTAATTAATTTTTAAAAACAAACAATTACGAATCGGTATGTTTTTATCTGATGTAACAACAATAAGTAGCTTCATATGTTCTAAGGATTATACAGTAGCTGGGCCTTTTTTTATGTGTTAATGTGTTTTTCCTTTTGGTTTCGACATCTCCACTATTCTGAAAAAGAGTGAGAACTATTATTAATCATTAATTGTATAGTGATTAGTAGATAATTTTATACATTGAAAATCCCAAAAATATTACACAGAATGTAATTAATACATTGATCATAAAAATATGTTTTCTTTTCGTAATGACAATCTTTTACATAAGGAATTTACACTAAACATTTTAGGAGTGATTATGTTTTTACATGAGCTAAAGTTAGCGACTTGTCGTTGCTCACACCACAAGGGAACTAGGTGCGATGCCAGACTTTCCTTATATTGCTCAGCTTTATTTAACTGAATGGAAAACACGGACAATTTTCATTGTGTTTTCGTTAAATCAATGCGATTGTACCAACCCGGGCGGGATTTCTTAGTTAGTAAGGAGTAATATAATTTAAATATACGGATTCCACGTAAATATAATTTACGTGGAATCCGAACCACGACCAGCCTCAACGGTTGAAAATTGTCACCCATCCAGAACCAAACCGCGCTCAGAGGTGCTTCCCCAGCTTATCGAATTGCAAGGCGTCGCACCATTGGGCTACCAAAGTTGACAAAATGTATCCGGCGTCAAATTATAGCAAAAAGAAATGTGGTAGCATATTTGTAGTTTTTGTCGTAATTTAATGCAGTTATGGTTAAAAAACCTAAGTATGCCAATAAATATCGACTGTATGGTGTTAAATACCAAAATAACAAGTGAATCTGCAGTGGTTCTAAAATTATTTCCAAAATGTATGGGGAAGATAGCTCAAGCAAACAATTTTACCGTTTTCCATAACAATAATAATGATTATAATCTAAATACCTTCATATCAGCCGCATTGCCCGCAGCGCAGCTTTTAAATACACCTGGTTTACTCGATTAATTAAGGTGCTGATTTTTCAGGGAAGATTCGTCAAAATCCTAGTTAATCTGAAAATTATAACACACGTAAATGTAAAATATCGTAATTGATTGTTATGAACCGTATATTAAATACCGTATTTTTTCATATTATTGTTTCTAGCATATAATTTCTTGTCGTGGTAAGCACACACATACCTAGGTAAAGCAAAGTTTATTTTTAGAATCTAAATATTCATGCGAAGAAAACCTCACTTAAAGGGAAGCTTAAAGACAACATTATTCAAAGAATATCCGTTTTTTTGATACAATATATTAAGTTTTACATGTACGCTAGACATTTTTATTTGAAAGAAAGTCATTGTTGAATGAAAACATGAATTTTCATTAAAACTGAGAATATTCGTTGTATTGACAGTTTTACACACACACATTGACAGTTTTACATAAAATCTCGCTGAGTTTAAGGTAAGGATCTAAATATCTTAAATAAAAAAGTCTTGCTTAAGTGGAAACATATCAAATCATTAAGAGCGGGAAATTGTTGCACGAACTACGTGCACCGTCAGTCCATTTATGTTGATCTCAATGTCAAGCATGATTCCATTTGAAGATTACCGTGTCCCACGGTTCCTTGTTTTTGTTAAGCCAGGTTATGTCTTCTTCAGTCGCTTCTAGAAAAAAAAAAAATATAATGAGTTGTGTATTTTCTGAGAAAAAATACATCTCTGCTACATTGTTTGGTGCTGGGACAGAGTGTGGAAAAAGATGTACGAAGGGCCATGCAGAGAAGGCCAGGTGGACATATCTTCATTTCAATACCAATGATAACAAAATACTGTCAACTATCGTAAGTTATTAAAGAACGCTGTGCTTGAAGTGATGTTCGACATGAAAGTACAATAATACTACATTACTCACCAATAAACATTTGGATGTTGTCGGATGGAACGTCCCAGCACTGCAGTAAGCTTTCTTTGGTAGTTATCGTCATCGATATCGTCAGACATTATTTCTGCTGCACCATAGATGAATAAAGTAAGTTCTCAGCACGTCACCAAATAAAAAAACGAACAACAACCATCACGTACCTCGAGCGGTACGAATCAAGAGTGAATGAGCGAGCGACCGGATTGGGCGCGCGACGACGCTTGCGTACGCGTGGATACATTTTCGTAATTGGTAAAAAGATACAAGTCCCCATTTTAAATAATTGAAATTGTATTGGTCTATTTTTGATTACTTATGTTTACCGCATAACACCGGTCTGCTACCTTAAATGTACATCGGATTACATTACATGAAGATTTTTGGTTTTAAGCATAGAAACGTTGTGTTTTTACATAATAATTTGCCAAATTCGTTACATATGAATATACTGTCCTTCCCACTTTTTTTTTAAGAAAAAACAATTTTTGTAAATAATAGCTTAATGTTTAACGGCTGTTGTTTTTTTGTGCCGAAGACTGTGGGTATCTTTTTTTCCTTTCAGAAATTGTATACTTCGGAACTCAAAAAAGTATCGGCCTTACTTACTAGATAGAAGTGTCAAGATGGCTTACATTGGCACTTATCATTAAATTTGATTTGCTTTAAAATTAGGGTATTTTTTGTGTCATCAATTTTATTCAGGTAAATATTGCCACGCTTATAAATAAGATATTATGACAGTAGGTTTGGTATTAGCCATTGATGTCCATAAAAAAACTGGTTGGAAGCTGCACATAGCACTACCAGTATAGTCGGTCTTGTCGGAGCCAAACCACTACGCATGCCGCACTTTAAGTAAATACCAATTAGTTCACCTAGTTTCGCACCGAAGAATTGGCTTAATTTTTGTTTTGCATTATCATATTTATCGTGAAATTGTACAGGGGACAACTAATATGAGAGAGAGGTCTGGCTTTGCCGCTACCGTTAGGACAATTTTATGCTTGAAGAAATAAGAAATTTAAAAATACTAGGTATCACAAGGACTAGATAAATTTTTACTTTTTTTGTAAAGGAAAGTGATATGTATGTATAACAAGTACACATTCATTAAAAAAGAGTCCTGTAAAAATAACTCCATTATGAATTTATGAATATACTGCAAGGCTGGACTCGAACCAGCAAAATTCCCCCAAATTTGCCACCTTCTGTATACCCATCATTTGAAATTCTCCTACAGTCCCTCCTTCCGTAATCAATGCCTCCTACTAACATATTCGAACATATTCGTGTTGAAGATTATACATACATATATTTATTTAACGTTTCATCTGAAATACGGATATTGACTGCAAAGATTGAGCTTTCAAACATATTGCCGTAGTCACAAAAAACGTATTTGGTATCAGACGCTAGAGCCGGTCCTAGGTTGAATAACGTACGTATTACGTACGTAATACTTTTACGTACTAAACAGGTACGTCGCTTATACCAAGAAATGTGATATGTATGTGTGTATAATCGATCGTGAAGCAAGGAGACATTAATTAAAGAAAGAGCCCAGTAAAAATAACTTGAACTTAAAGGTTGACTAGAATAAATCACTTTTAGTGATAAGCCCGCCTTTGTGCAGTTTCGCTCTGTTAGATTTTATTGTTCTGTATTTGTATTGTATCGTATTCTTGTATTATTTTTAATGTTATTTGCACAATAAAGAATTTCTTTCTTTCTTTCTTAAAAATAACTACGACCATACTGCAAGGCTGTAATCGAACCAGCCAAACATACTATTCGTGGGTATTGTGTATACCATTTTTGCCACCTGCTGTATACGCAAAATTTGGAATTATCCCACATTCCCTTCTCCCGTAATCATCCGTCAATAATAATACCATTGAGCCGACTGCATGTTTTTCCTTGCATGAAACCAATGATTCTGATTCTACGTTTTACTGTAGGTCTCCTTTATTACTAACACACTAAGATGGTAGAGCTAATCCCACTCAAGTTGGTACCATTGCATTGATTGAACGATGATAGACGCGTCAATGAATGTTGTCCGTGTTTTCCATTCAGTTTAATATAGTTGTGCTATAAAAGGAAAATCCTGCAATGGCACTTAGTTCCCAAGAGTTGTGTTGGGCTAATATAGTGATAGTTGGTGTGGTATTAGTCATCCATGACCAGTGAGAAATTAATATTGGCACTGGACACGAAATATCCTTTTTCGATCGTTTAAAATTATTTGTTTTGCATTTAGGTCGTTTTGCATTTTACAACAGTCTTTCTACCGTTCCAGTCCTAGCCGTTGATTGGTCGGTTAGGGTGGCGTGACTTGAAGAATTCATTATCTTAAATCAAAGTTAGAAGTCTTGAAATAAGAATCTCAATATTTAAAATTAAGAAAGTCAGTCTTGAATGAAAACTTGAAGATTGTTTTAAATAAAATGATTTATTTCAAGACATTCAGTCTTAGAGAAACATTAAAGGAGTTTATTTAAAGAAACTAATTATTTAGAAGGAAGCAAATCTCTCTTGAACGTTAAAACATGAACATTATTATTTTCAAAATTGATTCGATCTAAAATATTCAGGCTTACGTAAACATTAGCATAGTTTATGTTAATAGGTAATCTAAATTTGTCCTACCGAATACTTGCTTAAATGAACACTTGAAATTGTTTTTTTTTTATTTTATAATTATGTATCGCATGCAACACATTCAGTTTTACTTACATAAACGCTACCAACATTAATTTTAAAAATCCAGCTTTGTCAAACGAAAAACTTTCTTGAATGATGATATATATTTCGATGACATCCTTTGTCGTGATCTAACAACAGATATTCTAATAACTATGGATTTTTACAAGTACAAATATGTTAGTCATTTAAATTTTGGATACAAATATACTTTTCTTTCCAATGTTTTTATCTAACTAAATCCAAGTATAGATAATCACCCAATTGGATTCATCACATTGGCGTGAGGACAAATAAATATTAGCCAAAATATTAAGTAATAGATGATCGTCCAAAAAATTATTTGTACATTGGAATCAAATCGTTTTGCTTGACTACACCAGTATTTTAAGTACACCCATCCTAGCTTTTTTTTTTGAGATAATCCATTCTTTTAAAACACGAGCTTAGTTTAGTAGAAGAATGTAAATACTAGAAACGTAGGTTCGTTCGGTTCGGTTAAAACTTCGAGAAGACTTCTTTTCCTAATCAGAATAGACTTTATATAAACACTCTTATAATTGATTTGAACAATCTAAGTATTTCAAATGAAGAAAATATCTCTTCAATGGAAAATTGATAATGCTTGTTTTTGAGAATTTCCTTTATCTTAATCTAAGACTTTCAGTTTTACATAAACACTATCATAAATTATTTGAAGAATCAAAATATTTCAAATGAAGAAAATGTCTGTTAAATTGAGACTCGATTATTATTTTTCCAGATAATCCATTGTCTTAATCTAAGACTTTAGGTTTTACATTAACAATAGCATAATTTATCTGAAGAATCAAAATATTTCAAATGAAGACAACATTTCTTGAATGGAAAATTTATGATATTTTTGTTTTGAGAAGAACCCTTTTCTTAACCTAAGACTTTTAGTTTTGCAGAAACACTATCATAGTTCATTTCAAGAATCTATATATTTCAAATGAAGAAAATCTCTCTTCAATGGAAAATTGATAATGCTTGTTTTTGAGAATATCATTTATCTTAATCTAAGACTTTCAGTTTTACATAAAGACTATCATAATTTATTTGAAGAATCAAAATATTTCAAATGAAGAAATTGTCTGTTAAATTGAGACATGATGATTCTTTTTTCCACATAATCCATTGTCTTAATCTAAGACTCTAGGTTTTGCATTAACACTAGCATAATTTATCTGAAGAATCGAATTATTTCAAATTATGACTGCATTTCTTGAATGGAAAATGTATGATATTTTTTTTTGAGAAGCTCACTTTTTTTAACTCAAGACTTTCAGTTTTGCAGCAACACTATCATAGTTTATTTCAAGAATCCAAATATTTCAAATGAACAAAATCTCTCTCAATGGAAAATTGATAATGCTTGTTTTTGAGAATATCATTTATCTTAATCTAAGACTTTCAGTTTTACATAAAGACTATCATAATTTATTTGTAGAATCAAAATATTTCAAATGAAGAAATTGTCTGTTAAATTGAGACATGATGATTTTTTTTTCCACATAATCCATTGTCTTAATCTAAGACTTTAGGTTTTGCATTAACACTAGCATAATTTATCTGAAGAATCGAATTATTTCAAATTATGACTGCATTTCTTGAATGGAAAATTTATGATATTTTTTTTGAGAAGATCACTTTTCTTAACCCAAGACTTTCAGTTTTGCAGCAACACTTATTTCAAGAATCCAAATATTTCAAATGAAGAAAATCTCTCTTCAATAGAAAATTGATAATGCTTATTTTGAGAATATCCTTTATCTTAATCTAAGACTTTCAGTTTTACATAAAGACTATCATAATTTATTTGAAGAATCAAAATATTTCAAATGAAGAAATTGTCTGTTAAATTGAGACATGATGATTTTTTTTCCACATAATCCATTGTCTTAATCTAAGACTTTAGGTTTTGCATTAACACTAGCATAATTTATCTGAAGAATCAAATAATTTCAAATGAAGACTGCATTTCTTGAATGGAAAATTTATGATATTTGTTTTTGAGAAGATCACTTTTCTTAACCCAAGACTTTCAGTTTTGCAGAAACACTATCATAGTTTATTTCAAGAATCCAAATATTTCAAATGAAGAAAGTGTCTCTTCAATGAAAAATTCTTGATTCTTTTTTTGAGAATTGCCCTTATCTTAATTTAAGACTTTCAGTTTTACATGAACACTATTATAGTTTGCTTTAAGAATTTGAACATTTTGAACGAAGAAATTCTTGCTTGAATTAAAAATTGAAGAATGTTTTCTAACAACAATTTCCGTTGACTAAATCAGTTTTACATTAACATTTGCAGAGTTCATTTTGATATTCTTGTCATTTAGAATAACGTTAATGTATGCTTAATGGAAGAAACATGTTGGTTTTAATTTAAGATCTAATTTCTTAAAACATGAATGTCGTTGTTTTACCATAACAATGTTGAATTTTGACATAACATTTAATGATTTACATCAACAATATATTCTTAAAATAAGAATATTAATGACTGTTTAGTTTTAAGACTTACGTGTGCTCAATTTAACATCGAGAATTGTTGCAATAAGAATTAAACATGTCTTGGATTAAGCATACTATCTTTTTTTAATTCGAAGTATTCTCAAGTCTTAGATTAACATAAATTGTCTTCATCCAAGAAATATTTTTGACACTATTAAATTCTTACATTACGAATTTTCATTACTTTAGTTCAAGTTCATAGAGTAAACTTAAGAAATTGTTGTCTTAATCCAAGAATTAAATGCTGACAATATTTATTTTCTTAATTCAAGCAATCTTTTTTTACCGTGTAGGCATGTATATATTATGAAAGTTCCTTACATAGCATTTCTAACAACTATAGCAAGGCGCATACTTATTATAGGGCAATTTTATCATATTGGTCAACATACTATTATATTCCGAATTGCCTTAAATTTCATTTTGTTATTTATTCAAAACTCGGTCTATTGTCCATACTTTGATCTAGCAGATTGTATACAGGGGTATTAATAACTTTTTACTCCGATTTAAATTATTTCAGAGATTTTGTAACTTAATAAGTAAGTTATTAAGTAAGGTATTACCATATTTTCATGTCTACTACTAACTACAGGTAGTCTAGCTCAACTCAGGCGATTTCAGGATAAATACCTTTCCTCCATCGACTGTCGGGGTTTTCACTTAACTATTGGCGGACACTGCTGATTTTGTTAATTTACATATTATGATTATGTTATTTTTAAACAGATGGACAGTTCAGCACCGCGAACTGGCTCAGAGTCCATACAAGTGAAATGTGCCTGTACAGGTGCACAAAATCGGGACTTTGTATGTAGTTGAGCTACTACTGGATGTAATCCTATATATATTCTGTGGTTTTATCTCTAAATTAAAGCTAGACCATCAGCCATCACATATATAAGGTGAGTTTAAAATAATCTACAAGCCGTATAGGGTTGATTCAGTATCTGATATAGAACAACTTTTGCTAAGAATGTAGGTATGTAATTTTTTTTGTTCCATTTTAATTTTTGAGAAATTTATGCATTACATTCTTCCCAGTATTGTCAACAACTTTTGCGAAGATACTATGTACCTATCGGTAATGGTTTCCAAGAAAATAAATTATTAAAGTGCACTAACTCTTCAAACTGCCTATTTGAAAAATAGGTTCCGCACCGCGCCGGCCGGCGGCGCGGAGGCGGCGCGCGGCGGCAGAGTCTATTTTACCTACCCGAATAGTTTTGCCTCCTTCCCACGCTGACGTTCGCCGCGCCGGGCTATGGATTTGGTCGGCGCGGCTGTAATGTAGGTATGTACACAAGCATGCATGTCCTTTTTCGCCCGATCGGCACTCGCTTCACTTAAATTCACTCACGTGTGACACTCAGGTCCGATGCGCGTCATGGACCTTGACATACTAATTGCTTTCAAAACGAAAACAAACGTCCTTCAGTGAGAGGGGCGGCGGCGGGGTAGATGGGGTGGCGGGGCTTCTGTCTGCGCACGCGGCGGCGGCGGCGGAGAATTGTCTTGTGTCAGTGGGTCACGGACGGGTCAATGCCCCGTGGTTGACCTATATTTTTAATTAGGTAGTTGAAGAGTTAGTGCACTTTAATAAATTATTTTCTTGGAAACCATTACAGATAGGTGCATAGTTTCTTCGCAAAAGTTGTTTAAAATACTGGGAAGAACATACTGTTTAAATTTCTCAAAAATTTAAATGGAACAAAAAAAATTACATACCTCCATTCTTAGCAAAAGTTGTTCTATATCAGATACTGAATCAACCCTATAAGGCTTGTAGATTATTTTAAACTCACCTTATATGTTAAATGTATGTAGGTATAATCTTAAACACTGTGTTAGTAGGAGGCATTGATTACGGGAGGAGGGACTGTGGGAGAATTCTAAATTATGGGTATACAGCAGGTGGCGAAATTGCTGATTCGGGTCCAGCCTTGCAGTATGTTCGTACAGTAGTTATTTTTCTGGGCTCTTTCTTTAATTAATGTGTCCTGGCTTCACGGTCAATTATATAACATACTTAACACATTCCTTGGAATAAGCGTCGTACCTGTTTAGTAAAAAAAAGTATATTTACTTAGAACCAGAGAGGACTAAACTATGACCTTGAAATATTTCCCGCTTAATCTGTATGGGGTCATAAATATAACTTTCTGCGGAGATAACAGTTTGCTGAGTCTCACTCCATTCGCTGGCTCAGAAAGTTTGATGGTTTGCCATCTACTTATCTTTACTAATATAATATATAATATAATCTATACTTCTATACTAATATAATAAAGCTGAAGAGTTTGTTTGTTTTTTTGTTTGAACGCCCTAATCTCTGGAACTGCCAGTCAGGTTTGAAAACATATTTTTACATTCGTTAGCCTAATTCTTAAGGAAGGCTTTAAGCTATTGAACATCACGTAACGACCCTTAGGAGCCGAGCAAAAAGAAAAATATTGAGAGCGCGGAGCAAAAACGAAATGATAGCGCGGCGAGGGCCGAGACGGCGGCGGTGGCCACCCGACGAGGACCGAGTATTGCCGAGAAGAGCCGAAGGTACCACGCGCGAGCGCGCGAAGCGGCTACCAGCGCTGCAGCGTTGCCGATAACCACAATTGCCCAAAAACGTTCTTAGGATTCCCGGAATTCCGTAAAAATCCGGAATAGGAACGAAATATTCAATTCGAATGAGCAAAATAAAAGTTCGTGCAGTCGACGGCCGTCCGAACAACTTTCGGGAGAAGATGAAATCCAAAGTCCCCGATTGCTTCAAGCGATCGGCAATGCTGCCCGCGCCCCTCGCCAGTCGGCTTCCCGCGATTGCTAACGATAGACGCGGTTGCAGAGATCATCGCTCCGTGGTCGTGTGGTACACGGATTAGTATGAGGTTTTTTACGTAAATTGTTTGTATTGTTTCTACCAACCCGCGCGGTATGCTAACTTAGCAATTAGCCGTGTCCTAGCTACACACATTAGTTTAGGCTTTTAAGGTTGATTGTTTAAAGGCGTATTGTTAAGATATTACGATTTCAGTTGAACGGTTTCTTATTTTTTGTTTGTTAGATTAGTACTAAGCCAAGCACGGTATTTTGAACTTTCAACGGGATACGAAAACCATGCCGGCCGGCCAGGTGCTCCTTCACCCCATGTTTGAACGACCCCGGGGGACTTTGGGGGAAATATATCGGTATGGAGTCGATTCCATAGATTACCGACCCTATAGAAAAAATATATAGAGGATCGGTGGGTTCTTATTTTGGGAATGTCGACAGTGAATGGGTGCATACCCTGCCTGTTCCGCGTTGTGCGGTGGTAGAAATGGGACGGAGGGACAGCGTTGTGCAGCTCCGAAGGGCACTCTCCATGATAAAGACGATATAATACATCGAGAGAACCTACATCCCTTCGGAGTTGAAGGGTCTCTAAATTTAGGGATACCTTGGGATCGTCGACAAGACGCACGGCACGACGCTGTATCGAGTCCAGGGAGCCAAGCAGATACTTAGCTGATAATTGTACCTCCGTATAGCTCGATTTATTTCCGCAATTTTAGGGCTACTAAGCATCACGCTAAATTACCAGAGAGGGTACCAGTAGTATGAAATGCTTATAACTTGAGAACCAATTACCCAATTTAGATGAGGTTTGTATCTGAGTCTAGCCGTATAGGCATCACGCTAACTTACCAGAGGAGTGAGGGTTACATATTTATAACAAAACAATAAGTGGACTGCTCCTGCATGTGAAATTTGGCAGAGTACATCACTCTAGATCACGAGAGGGGTGACTGTTGCGATTAAAGGCTCATAACTTACGAACTACTCACTCGATTAATATGTGGATTGCATCTACGTACAGGACCTATGGGCGCGGTCGGGGTTTGGATGGGTGGCCGTTTTCGATGTTAATGCTGGTTGTGGTACGGATTCCACGTAAAAAATAGCTCCCCTTTCTTACTACCTAGGTTGTAGGGTGAATCCCGCTCGAGTTGTTACGTACCATCGCACTGTGAGTGATGAATGGTCGAACCGGCAATAAAAATGTCCATGTTTTCCGTCCATGGCAATGTGTAGTAGTGCCAGTGCAGGATCGCCCCAGCGCGGCGGAATGTGAACCAAATTTTCATCGAAAATTTCGAATGACCAAAAAAAAAAGTTCGTGCAGTCGACGGCCGTCCGAACAACTTTCGGGAGAAGATGAAATCCAAAGTTGCCCCGATTGCTTTAATGTTCGATATATAAGGTGAGTTTAAAATAATCTACAAGCCTTATAGGGTTGATTCAGTATCTGATATAGAACAACTTTTGCTAAGAATTTAGGTATGTAATTTTTTTTGTTCCATTTTAATTTTTGAGAAATTTATGCATTACATTCTTCCCAGTATTGTCAACAACTTTTGCGAAGAAACTATGTACCTATCGGTAATGGTTTCCAAGAAAATAAATTATTAAAGTGCACTAACTCTTCAAACTGCCTATTTGAAAAATAGGTTCCGCGCCGCGCCGGCCGACGGCGGCGCGGAGGCGGCGAGCGGCGGCTGAGTCTATTTTACCTACCCGAATAGTTTTGCGTCCTTCCCACGCTGACGTACGCCGCGCCGGGCTATGGATTTGGTCGGCGCGGCTATAATGTAGGTATGTACACAAGCATGCATGTCCTTTTTCGCCCGATCGGCACTCGCTTCACTTAAATTCACTCACGTGTGATACTCAGGTCCGATGCGCGTCATGGACCTTGACATACTAATTGCTTTCAAAACGAAAACAAACGTCCTTCAGTGAGAGAGGCGGCGGTGGCGGCGGAGAATTGTCTTGTGTCAGTGGGTCACGGTCGGGTCAATGCCCCGTGGTTGACCTATATTTTTAATTAGGTAGTTGAAGAGTTAGTGCACTTTAATAAATTATTTTCTTGGAAACCATTACAGATAGGTGCATAGTTTCTTCGCAAAAGTTGTTTAAAATACTGGGAAGAACATACTGTTTAAATTTCTCAAAAATTAAAATGGAACAAAAAAAATTACATGCCTAAATTCTTAGCAAAAGTTGTTCTATATCAGATATTGAATCAACCCTATAAGGTTTGTAGATTATTTTAAACTCACCTTATATTTTTCGAATGAGCAAAGAAAAAAAGGTAAATAAAAAGACCAAAAAACTATATTCCCCACGGATTGGCCAATTCCCCGCAAATTTCCCAACGCTTGCATTCCCCACCATTTTCCCCGAATTACCTCAAATTTCCCGTGATTCGGGGAGCGATCGGCAATGCTGCCGACGAACGTCTCGCCGCGATGCCCGCGCGCCGCCTCAGTCAAGACGCGCAGTGGCGCTCCGTGGTCGTGTTGTACACGGATTAGTATGAGATTTTTTACGTAAATTCTTTGTATTCTTTCTACCAACCCGCGCGGTATGCTAACTTAGCGACAGCCGTTCTTAGCTACACACATTTGTTTGGGCTCTTTAGGTTGATTGTTTAAACGCGTATTGTTAAGATATTACGGTTTCAGTTGAATGGTTTCTTATTTTTCGTTATGTAGATTAGTAGGTACTAAGCCAAGCGCGGCATTTCGAACTTTCACGGGGGATACGAAACCCATGCCGGCCGGCCAGGTGCTGTTTCACCCGATGTTTCAACGACCCCGGGGGATTTTGGGGGAAATATATCGGTATGGAGTCGATTCCATAGTTTACCGACCCTATAAATAAAGGATCAAAAGGATCGGATGGTTTTTATTTTTAAGTGTCGGCTGGGAATGGGTGCATTGCCTGCCTGTTCTGCGTTGAGCAATTGTAGAAAGGGGACCGAGGGACAGCGTTATGATGATCAGTCGAGCACTGTTTGGCCGGCAAGGTGCTTCTTCACACAATGTTGAACAAATCTGATTACAAGGATGCAATTTATATGTCACTATGAAGGGGGTGATATAAGGGATGACAATTTGTATGGTTCATCCATTATTGATGCTACATAATTGTACCTACGTATAGCTCGATTTATTTCCGCAATTTTAGGTCTACTAACTATCATGCTAAATTACCAGAGAGGTGACCAGTAGTACGAAATTCTTATAACATGAGAACCAATTACCCGATTTAGATGAGGATGTATCTCAGTCTAGCCGTATGGGTTACTTAACATCACGCTAACTTACCAGAGGAGTGAGAAGAGGGGGTTACATATTTATAACAAAGTAAGTGGACTGCTCCTGCATGTGGAAATTGGCAGAGTACATCACTCTAAATCACGAGAGGGGTAACTGGTGCGATTAAAGGCTCATAACTTACGAACTACTCACTCGATTAATATGTGGATTGCATCTACGTCCAGGACCTATGGGCGCGGTCGGGGTTTGGATGGGTGGCCGTTTTCGATGTTAAGGCTGGTTTTAGTACGGATTCCACGTAAAAAATTGCTCCCCTTTCTTACTAACTAGGTTGTAAGGTTAATCCCACCCGAGTTGTTACGTACCATCGCACTGAATGATAGATGGTCGAAGCGGCAGTAAAAAATGTCCGTGTTTTCCGTCCATGGCAATGTGTAGTAGTGCCAGTGCAGGATCGTCACAGCGCGGCGACAAATGCTTTTAAAAAACAATTAATTAATTGGCCCCAATGTTTTGCAATATATTCAAGTACGTACATTCCTTCCACTGAATTTATAAATGGGAGTATTTGGATGTTTTCTTATTAAATTATGCCACATCGGCTTAACGGATTTCGATCCAGTTTTTTTTGGTAGATACATTGTTTAATCTTCTGTTAGTAAAGTAGTTGGACTAGCTTTTTGGGCCAGCCCTTTGGGTTACAGCCTGACATCAGTCCAAAACGACATTGACCCGAGCGGAGCCGGGTACCTCAGCTAGTTTTATATATTTGCAAAATCTTTCTCAGCCAGTAAAGTAATCTGAGACAGAGTCAAGGCTTATGGTAATCAATAACGTTTAAAATAAAGGTTTTTTGCCAGATGTCAATTTCACTCAGAAGCAGCTCTTTAGTGCTTCATGAACTTAGTAAACATCAGTTTTTAAGCATCGTCAATCCTTGAATATTATTTTAAATGCTTATTAATATTCTTGCTCAAAATTGATGTCAAGATGATTATTCTAATTCCACCTAATCAATAGACTGCACAAAGAAGGGTTCCACCACCGCTGAGCGTTTTATCGCTGCGAAAAGGCAGAAGGCAAACGGTTGTGAGGGTGGTCGAAAATGCCAGGACGACACTCGTTTTAATTAAATTCTTCGCCGCCACTCGGCTTTATGATTGTGTTCTTAGGACAGCGTGCCGATTAAATTACTAGACCAGTAGAATAAGCGTAAATAAAGCTTTAATCTGCACAAATACATGACATTACATAGCTTACATTTTGGATGTACAAAAATAAAAATAAAACTACAACATTCCTAAACTAGTCTTAGCAGTAGATATCATTATAAATTGTTAGTTTTTTTATAGCTGGGGAAGGAACATTATTTGCACTCAGAGAAAAAACTGGTCTCACTAGATTTTAATTTGATTAACAATTTTAAAAATGGATTAAGTATTGAAACTAGTGCAACTGAAACTAGAGCAACACTATTTTTAAAAATAAATGATTTTGTTATGTTTAGCGCGATATATGACTTACACCAGGTCGCTAAGAGGTGCCTGTCGCCCCCCATGGGCTTGAAAAAGTTTCGGGGTCTGCGAAAAGTGTCATTATAAATGATGTGATTTCATTAATTTGGGTTAATGTTCATGTTATTTACTATAAATATTCGTTTCATTCTAAGCAACCAATCAAGTTTTTGGCGTTCATAATTTTGCGCGAGATTAACTATGAAGCAAGGGCATAATCATTAAAACCTTGAAAATTCCTCTTTTACACAGATCTGGTATAGAGCTACACTCGATCCAGTAGACAAATCAATTGATTTGCGCCTTTTAATTCAGACCTCCATTTTAGATATGTATTAACTGTATTTATTATTACTCACACTCATAGATCGAAGCTGTGTTTTTTCTTTACGCAAACTGTAAAACTCCTGGTCTATACGTGCACTTTGAGCAGCCGCTTCAAGCAAGACTTTGATGATAAGTAAGGGTTTGATGATAATAAATTTTTGGCCCTCTCCGTAAGCTGACTTTATTATTATGAATGAGTACTGTTGATGATAATCTTAGGCATCATAAGTTAAGGAGAAAAACAAATTGTAATGCCATCTTCCTACAGAAGCATTAAAAGTGTTCATGGGAGGTGGCTTCATCCAACAGCTAGGGAAACCAATAGAAGATAGAATAGTGTATTTCATGGACATTACAAACCTACACAAAATAAGATAAGTTGAGTTTATTCTTCTATTGAACACAAAACTTTTTAGTGATATAGCTAAGACATTGGGTAAATGGTTTTATTTTCAAAGTTCAGAAAAGTCGATAAAAAAAATAGTTTTGAAACTGGCTAAAAAGATGGAGCACGACTGAGCCTTTTGAAATTGGGCAAGGGTAGTGTAATTTGAGTACTCTTTCAATTCAATATAGTCTGCACAAATGGAGGAAATATTCTGGCATTACCAAGGTAAAATTCAGTGTGACAGTAGTTAGATATTACCCATCCGTGCCCAAATCTCTAAAAAAAAAACAATCTTGTATAATTAATCTAAAATTTTCAAAATAGCTTTCAGCCATAACATTAACTTCAAGCAAGCATTTAAGGCTATTAGCAGGTAAGAAAATCCAGAATAAAATGAGACAGTCAGTGGGATGATTCGTGGGTTGGTGAAAACAACGTGATAGGTTGTGTGCACACGTAGGTACACAGTTTCCCTCTCTGATCCCACTTCTCATAACAATATAATAGGAAAACTGATACAATTTAGATAGAGGGCATCAGACATTCGAAACCGTTGTTGGCGAGGGAAGTACCCATTGTGTGCGTTTTGACAGCCGTGAAGAGCTCGGTGATTATGTATTCCCATTATGCTCTCCATAATGTATTCTACAAAGACAATAAATACGAACAGAAATAGTGGTACCGCTCCGAACACAATATTATCCGTAATTTTTGGAATAAAATACTCCAGCTATTATGCATTCTCAGATTTATGTCGTAGTAAAAATGTATTGAATCTAAAGCTTTTCTAAATACTGGTTATTTTTAGTCGTAATTGTCTTCAAAAGTATTCAATGATTATGTAAAATAAAATCATTTATGGACCTTCGTGAAATGTTGACAACTTCAGATTAAAAACCGCTGTCTTCGATTTTCTAAAACTGGCAACCTAACTTAAAAGTGCATGCCACACGCAAACGTAGTCGCAGACGTATCGGACAGTTTGTATGAGTGGGAACTGACTTGGCGAACGTATTTCGGGATCGCAATTTAAACACAATTTGTCCCATACAGAGGCGTCGCGAGTAACGACTACATGACACTTCTCCTTTAATTTATCTTCTGTGGTTGGAACATATCGAGCAGTTCGCCAAAACTAACAAGCCCATTTTCTGCATTGACTTTATGAACCCTCATGTATATCTTCTCACTTTTGTACCTTACAATTAGCAGTTTTGCTGATTTTACCTCAAACATAAATATCAAGTGCAAATTAGACTGCCTATAATTCATCTCGCGCGTAGGCAGTCACAGCGTCTCGTATACAATTATTGGGGTACGTTTTGACGGTGCACGTCAGGATATTCCTACCGCACCGGAATCGCGCCGTCTACAAGGAGCGTGAATCCTGAAACTAATTATGAGCTGGCAAATATTTGAACTCGTGCCCGGTTCACTAGTGAGCAGGTAGCTTGAAACTTTAGGGCTGGGTGAGATTGGCTTTCGACAATTCTACGATTGAGGCTAAATAGAGGCTAAATTGCAGCATTTATGTTTGAGGGTTGCTATCGAGACATACGATTCCTTCCTTTGCTCCTAACGGAGTTACAGTCCAAACGTTAATCAAGTATTCCTTGGCATATTTGAAGCAAAAAAACCGGCCAAGTGCGAGTCGGACTCGCACACGAAGGGTTCCGTACCATCGCACAAGATTTACAAAAAAAAAACACGTTTTTTGTATGGGGCCCCCCTTTAATTATTGTTATTTTAATATGTTACCTATTTGTTGTTATAGCGGCAAAATAAATACATAATCTGTGAAAAAATCAACTTCCTACCTGTCACGGTTCATGAGATAAAGCCCTGTGACAGACGGACAGACGGACGGACGGACGGACGGACGGACGGACAGCGGAGGCTTAGTAATAGGGTTCCGTTTTCACCTTTTGGGTACGGAACCCTAAAAAGGTGGATACAATTTTGTTGTGGAGCTCAAAAAAATATGTTCGCCAACACATATTTGTTAATACCTACACACAAATTTTTTTTTGATGTCAAGAAAATAAAAATATTTAGATGAATATCCTATTCGAAAGCGTATAATAAACATTGAGCTTAGGCAAAAATCCATTTCAAAATGACTATAGGGTGTGGGCACATTTTAATATAATTTCCAATCTAACCGCAACTACCGCCTAGTCAAACTGCACGGCCCTGCTGTCTCACGTTGCAAAGCGTCTTGTTAGCATTGTTTGGATTTCAGCAGATTTTCCGACGGGCAGCGCTGAAACAACGCGAAAGTTATGCTCCCACTGAATGGAGTTCACACATTTGAGTTTAGTGAGTATTTAGGGCATTAAAGAACTTTGAACCGTATTTAAAAGTGTTTGATATGTTATTTCATTAAGAATAGTTTAATGTAAATTATGACAAGGACGGCTAATACCACACAACTGCCGTCATAATATTAGTACATACATTTCGGCGATTCATTTTATTTATATAGAAGATAGAAAGCTTATAACTTGAGAACCAATTACCCAATTTAGATAGTTTGTGTCTAAGTTAAGCCTAAATATACGCATTACATAAAGCCTACATAACATCACGCTAACTTACCAGAGGAGTCAGGGGTTAAATATTTATAAAAAAACTGTGGAAATTTGCTGAATAAATCACTCTAAAATACGAGAGGGGTGACCGGTGGGGATATAGGCTCATAACTTGCTAACTACCGACTCGATTAATATGCGGATTGCCTCTATGCATAGGATCTATGGGCGCGGTCAGGTTTCGAATGGGTGACAGTTTTCGATGTTGAGTACGGATTCCACGTAAAACTTTAGGTCCCCTTTCTTGCTAACCAGGTGGTAGGTTTAATAATAATAATAATAATAATAATAATAATAATAATAATTTATTTCAGGTGCATTGTCCCATAACATTGTAAATAATATTAAAACTAAGTTACACATTAATAAAATCCTTATAACAAATTCGTCCCAAAATGTTTGCTACTATTCTATTCTCACTGATGGCTGAACGACGAAGGAATGCCGCCTTCTGTTTGCGCAGTACACCAAAGAAATCAGTCAAACATGAGTTTGTACGTACCATCCACGTGAATGACAGATGGTCGAAGCAGCAATAAAAAAAATCAGTTTTTTCCATTCATGTCAATGTAGCAGTTTCCAGTGCAGGATCGGCCCGGCGGCAAATGCTTTAAAATGTTTTGGATGAAATCGCCCCCAATAATTTAATGTACATTCCTTCCGCTAAATTTATGAATGGCAATATTTGGATGTTTTCTTGTTAATTCATGCCTAAATGTGTTGGTTAGAGCTAAGCTCGAGAACCTCTATACCAAACTGGCTTACTTTTTTAGGGTTCCGTACCCAAATGGTGCCAGCGGAACCCTATTACTAAGCCTCCGCTGTTCGGCCGTCCCTCTGTCACAGGGCTGTATCTCAATAACCGTAATAGATAGGCAGCTGTTTTTTTTTAAAAAGTGTGTTCTTATTTTGCCGCTATAACGAAAAAAAGGTAAAATATAAAAAAAATATTAAAAAAAACTGGATTTTTTGTGTTAAATCTTACAAGATTACACGAAGGAGGTTACACGGCGGTTCCGTACATGATGGTACGGAACCCTTCGTGTGCGAGTCCGGCTCGCACTTGGCCAGTTTTTCAAACATTGGTCGGAGTCCGGGCATTGATCGCGGTGAATAATGGCTGCAGTTGGTGGTTTTAACCATTACAATCCATCATCACCGCACTGAGAAGTAAGCGTAAATGTAAGTCATCGCTTTTTTTTTTGGTTTGAGACACAGGAAAAAGCTAGCAAAAATATATTGAGGTATCCGTGTATTGTTCTTTACCTACATAAGTCCGGTTCTTTCCCAAGTCCACAGAAAAAACAGACAAACCCACAGAGTCCCGATGGAATATCACTCCTCGCTTTTCGAAAACGACACGGGCTTTATCGAATAAAGAACGCAAACGTGAATATGTAAAATTCATGGAAAATTCGGAAAACGACGAGCGGAGCGGGGAATTCTCCGCCGGTGATCTGTAATGTAATATGTCGGGTTTATTCTGGCTCGCAGGTTCTTTGCTTCTCCAAACAATGCCTTGGATACCAATTGTGGCATATTTGTAATGATGGGTAGTACCGAGTACATAAACCAACGTTTATCTGTAAACAAAATTAATTTAAAACTTTAAATAGGTTTTTAGATTTCATGATTTCCAATTTATTTTCTGTACTATTGTAAGAGTGAATTTATTCTACCTATAATTTTTTTTAAATCTTAATTTATTTTGCATAGCTGAGGTCCGCTCCGTTCGGGTCCATGTCGGTCTGAAGTCGGGCTGAATTATTTCCTGAATAAAAAGTAACCCAATGGGCTGGTCTAAAAGACTGATTCAAGACAATGTATCTATCTATCAAATTTTATCAAAATGGCTTTTTGGAATTGGCGATAGGGCGTGTGTGAATTACAAGAAACATCCAAACATTCCAATTATTAATATCAGTGGAAGGAATGTATAAGGAAACGCAAACAATTTGATTTTTTCAAAGATTTTAAAAATCATGAGCCGCCAGAACCTTCCTACCTGTTCACCCATCCTAAGCCTGACCGCGCACAGAGATGCTTTACGTAGGTAACAAGGTACAATTTTGCACGGCGGCTGCCATTGGAATAGCGAAATCGTCTTCCAGGCCTAACGGTTTCCTAACCCTAAAAGGTGTCAGATTTTAATCAAAAGAGGAAACTGAATTCTATGTTTCTATGTTTTTTTACGTTATCTGTATTTTTCAGTAAAAAAATTGTAAAAAAATATTTTTTTTCGATGTTTTTCATCCAATATTTTTCCATTTAAAATGTATATAAAAAAATTAAAAGGTAAAGATGTAGATTTTGACAATATGTCCCAAATTTCTAAAACCTCGTAAAACATTAAGAGCATCTAAACATTTATGTCAGCCTCGGTAGCTCAGTGTGCCACGGCTTGCGAATCGATAAGCTGGAGAAGCAACTCTGAGCGCGGTTAGTTTATAAATGGGTGACCATTTTCAACTGTTGAGGCTGGCCGTGGTTCGGATTCCACGTAAAACTGTAGGTCCCCTTCCTTACTTACTAGGTGGTAGGGTTAATCCCGCCCGGGTTGGTACCATCGCATTAAATTTACGATGGTCGAAGCGGCATTGAAAATTGTCCGTGTTTTCCATCCAGTTCAATGTAGCCGAGCAATATAAGGAAGGTCCTGGCATGGCACCTAGTTCCCATGTGGTGTGTTAGACTAATATCTGACGGTCAGTTCGGTATTAGCTATCCATGTCCAGTTACATAAAAAAAATATCAACCGTAGCATGGGAAATTGATAGGGTAACGACTTTCAAAAAGCTCAAACAAATTACGTATAGGACACGACCACTGAAGAGATAGAATAGGGAAAAGTGGTAGGAGGTCGATATCGCGTCTCCGCTAAATGGTCAAAGTGACCATTATGTAATTGTATGGGAATCCAGCGGTGCGTCGTATATCACACAGTCGAAACATTGCCATCCCGCGCGAATGTGCTCTAAAAATGTGTTCGTCGAGTCAATTCCCTTCCACACAAACCCTGCATTACGTCTGCGACTATGTTTCCGTGTGGCATATACTTTGGGATGGTAGTTTTTGAAAATTGGAGACTGCGGCTGCGGGTCTCGTAGTAGGCGCGCTAGATGGCATATCTCCCTGGTAGTTCCTATCACTTCGCGCTTTCAAACACAACGCCGCCGGTCGAGTCGGTGCGCGCGATAGTTTTAATTTTGCGATAACTCCGAACATGTTAATTTAAATTGCATACTGTAAAGGGCGATTATAATGTGCATATAAGAATTGAAAAGTTATCCCTTTAAACAGCTTTCACATTTTATTTGACCATTTTCTATAACATAAAAATGAATATAGTGAACTATCCTTAAAAGAGACATATGTTATCGCGGACTTTTCTGTAGAGCAATGCAAGAGAAACAACTCGACAACACATTATTTTGTTAAATCTTCAAAGGATTAGGCGTTTTCGATTAAAGCTCCCCAGACTCGGCTTGATTTTTTTATCGTGATATTTCAACCAATTTGCACAAAACATTAATAAATTACACACATAAAACTTCCTCTTGAATCACTCCATCCATTGGTGAAAACAGTATGAAAATCTGTTCGGTCTGTTCAGACAGACGGACAGACAGGTGCGGAGGGGGACTTTGTTTTATAAGATGTAGTGATTACAATGTTAAAAACTGTACTCATATAATCCCTGAACAATGATGCTTGGTATTTGCATAAACATGACTACTTGAGATTTGGAGGTGATTGTACAATACGATCAAAGTAACAAAAAAAAGAATAGGGATAAATTGATAGCTCACCTGAATTGGTCCCTGGAGTTGAGCGTTTCTTGCTTTATGGAAAGGATGACTGGCCCGAGGTCTTCGTCGTTGGTGAAGTAATTCCAATGCTCGGTGCCGTAGAAGTACTTCTCGTACGTCTCCTGCTCGACCGAGGTGAGCTCGAAGCCGCCGGCGCGCTCCCATTGCTCCTCCACCGCCGTCTTCTTCCTGGGCGCGCCGCCGCCGCCGTCGCTGTCCTCCGCCGCCTCGTCCAGCGAGCCGGAGCCGCGCCGCCGCCGGTCAGCCGCTGCCGACAGACAACACTTTTATGCGACTCCCGCTCAAACGAGGTAAGCTCGAAGCCGCCGGCGCGCTCCCATTGCTCCTCCACCGCCGTCTTCTTCCTGGGCGCGCCGCCGCCGCCGTCGCTGTCCTCCACCGCCTCGTCCAGCGAGCCGGAGCCGCGCCGCCGCCGGTCACCCGCTGCCGACAGACAACACTTTTAACCGACTCCCGCTCGAACGAGGTAAGCTCGAAGCCGTCGGCGCGCTCCCATTGCTCCTCCACCGCCGTCTTCTTCCTGGGCGCGCCGCCGCCGCCGTCGCTGTCCTCCGCCGCCTCGCCCAGCGAGCCGGAGCCGCGCCGCCGCCGGTCAGCCGCTGCCGACAGACAACACTTTTAACCGACTCCCGCTCGAACGAGGTAAGCTCGAAGCCGTCGGCGCGCTCCCATTGCTCCTCCACCGCCGTCTTCTTCCTGGGCGCGCCGCCGCCGCCGTCGCTGTCCTCCGCCGCCTCGTCCAGCGAGCCGGAGCCGCGTCGCCGCCGGTCAGCCGCTGCCGACAGACAACACTTTTAACCGACTCCCGCTCGAACGAGGTAAGCTCGAAGCCGTCGGCGCGCTCCCATTGCTCCTCCACCGCCGTCTTCTTCCTGGGCGCGCCGCCGCCGCCGTCGCTGTCCTCCGCCGCCTCGTCCAGCGAGCCGGAGCCGCGCCGCCGCCGGTCAGCCGCTGCCGACAGACAACACTTTTAAGCGACTCCCGCTCGAACGAGGTAAGCTCGAAGCCGCCGGCGCGCTCCCATTGCTCCTCCACCGCCGTCTTCTTCCTGGGCGCGCCGCCGCCGCCGTCGCTGTCCTCCGCCGCCTCGTCCAGCGAGCCGGAGCCGCGCCGCCGCCGGTCAGCCGCTGCCGACAGACAACACTTTTAAGCGACTCCCGCTCGAACGAGGTAAGCTCGAAGCCGCCGGCGCGCTCCCATTGCTCCTCCACCGCCGTCTTCTTCCTGGGCGCGCCGCCGTCGCCGTCGCTGTCCTCCGCGCCTCGTACAGGCAGCGATAGCGGCCTGGAAGATGTAGCGGTCGCTGGACTTGCTGCCTGATTGGCTGGACAAATGGAGGATGGCCATCAACGTCGGGAATACGGTCGCCATCGTTACCGGCCAGCAGCGCAGTACACCACGCGAGCTGCAATTCCGAGAAGAGGACGTAGAGTGGCAGACCTCGGTTCGCTACCTCGGGTGTGTCATCGATCGGTCTCTGCGAATGATTTCAATGGTGGATAATGTGATCCGACAAGCCAATGCGTCGCATACACTTCTGAGACCGGTCATCTCCTCGAGGCTACCAATACGAGCGAAACTGAAAATCTACAAAATCTACGTCAGTTCTAGACTAACCTGTGCAGCTACAACGTGGTATGCGCTGTGCTCAGCCTACCAGAAGCAACGGATCCAGGCTAAATAGAACATCTCTCTCTCTGCGGATGGTGCTGAGGAGCCGGGCGGTATGTCAAGAAAGATGTTATCGTCGACGACCTGCGGTGGTGTTCTTCGCGAAGCTCGTGAGGCGCAAGTTCGAGCATGCTGACGCTTCGCCACACTTTCACCTGGTTAATATTGCTCCCATGCATGTAAGACCGCCCGACGGGTGACCACTCCCGTGCGATCTGCTGGAGGGTCTACTAATCATCCAGTTGAGAGCTCCCTTCAACCCGACCTGCAGCAACAAGACGCCCAATCTGTCGCTAGCTCATAGCGGCCTCCAATGACCGGCAATGCTTCATGCCTGCCGAGAAGAATCCCGGGCAAAAGGGGCAACCCTATAGGCCCGCACCTGCACCAACTCCTGAATTGCAGAAGACCCCATTCAAATCAAATCAAATCAAATCAAATTTTATTTTATAAAGGTACAGTAGAAAAACAGTTATGTTCCCTCTTTCCCAAACTAGTGCTTGACTGTATCATGGGAAAGAGGTTGCGCATTAAAAAAAATTACTACCATTACTACTACTATTCAAAGCCCACAAAATATCCGCGTTTTCCCGCTTCGGACGATACATTTCCTGCCCTTTTCACTTGACGCGTTCAGAATATACGGGCGTTCGGAGTTTGAAATACTTCACTGGACCTGTATAAAAAAATTAATGATATTGTAGTTCAAAAATATTAGTTATCTTTGAAACAGCAGTCCTTAGTATAGGAAGCTGCTATAAGTGGGACTGAATATTCACTGTCCGCCACAATAATACCTGGTGAAAATAAGACTTAATTTGTCGACGAAAGGAAGCAGCTGTCACACATCGTTAAGCCAGCTCAACTAAGGTTTAAACTGTCGCCGATTTAAGCGTTCAACCATTGGTTGAGTCTCTCGATTCTGGCCTGGATTCCGTGAGCTCCATAATTGTCCAAAAGTTATATGAATACGAAAAGTTATGCTTTCGGTGCTTAATAAATAAATTAGAATAAAAAGAATTTCAATTAATAACTACAACATCAAATTAAATCTCCATCAGAACAACGACCACTGATATATCGATTTTCATCTCTATTTTCAGCACACAAATGGAGGCTGCATTTGATTAAATGTTTGCTATAACAGATTATAATGACATAGAGATAATAAATGTTTGCAGGTGCCAGTTTGTACGAGATTTCATTGGGTATCACTGTTTTGCCATGATCAAAGTTTGGTTTTGCCACTAGTGCCAGTAGTTTCCAAAACGATTTAAATGTTCCTATGTGGTTCTTTTCAATTTCAACCTAATTAAAAGAGTTTTCAGGATCATTTTTATATTGGTTCTTCTATCTACTTCTTAAGTCGATTGAATGCCGATTTAATTGATGGATATAATATGAGCAGTTACAAATTCTCGATTGCATGAATTAATTTGGCCTTCATGTTTAAGAGTTATTTTTATGGATCCTGACATGGATGGCTAATACCACACAACTACCGTCATGGCATCAGTCCAATACACCAAAATCCCGAAAGAATTTGGTGCCATGCCATGAACTTCCCTTTATGAGCACGGCTATACTGAACTGGGTAGAAAACACGGATAATTTTTCCTTGCCGCTTCAATTATAGTTTCATACAATGCGGTGGTATTAACTACGGGCGGGGTAACTCTACCTCCTAGTAGAGGAAGGGGCCTAACAGTTTAACATGGGTTCCGAACCCTGAAGTAGCTGAATTCGTAACTAAATGCACTTAGAAAACTTAGAAAGAGAAAGAAAGTGGTGCATGACTGATGCGAGGATTTGAACCCATAAACTCTTTTATGCAAATCCTCTAGCCCCTACAACACGAGCTGGCTGCTTTAATTACTAGGTAGTTGTAAGTAAGGTAGGTCACATACGTGGAATCGGTTTAAACTAAGGTTCCTACTATAATAAATTGATTTCATTATTTGTACAATATATATATATATTTGGCATCACGAAAATGTATATTGAAAAATAATTCGTTTTAAACACGGCTAGCGGGAAAATTAATTGGAAAATTTCAATCAAAATAACCTTACGCATATAATAACGGCGCGAAGCAATTAAGGCGAGGCTTGTCACGCTGAAATTAACCACAATGCATGTTTGATATTCTCAAATGGCCCAAATGTTTGACCAGATTGCTCCTGCTTTATTCGTTGCTGGCCATTGATGTCGAAACCATGTAATGTGTTGTTATGTTGTCAACGAGATATAACTAATATCAGAATAAAATGTAAAAATATATAAGAGAAACGACTCAGAAGTGGGCTTACTTTTTCCAATGTGCTCATAGAACGATTATGCCATTTTTTATTGAAGTACACGTGATTAGAGGTGGCCAGGGACCGATTAACTAAAAAGTTTAAATTTTGTTTAACATCACAATATATTACATGCTTTATATGAGGCTCAAGTGTTCACCAGGTGTGCCTTGGCATGTTTAAAAAAAAAGGTAGGTAAGGCTTTGTTGTTGGGCTTGAAAATCTTCCTTCCCATATTTTTTTGTTGATACCTACACAGTGCCTTCACAAAATATGGGAGGATTTTTTTTTAAGTAGTACATCAAAATGACATGTTTCTGTTTTAAGTATTCCAAGGAATATCTGGTTAATGCTTGGAGAACAAGTCCGTTAACATCCTGTATTTTGACTTTATTTCCTATGAGATGCAAAACCGGAAATGTTTGTTTTACCCACTTCCTAATGTTTTTATGCAACTGAACATGGGCAGTTAATACCACACCGTTATCATAACATTGACCCAACACACCGCTTTCACCGAAGGAATTAGCCGCCAGGTCAAAAGAGTGCATCCCTGCCAATAGAGCAAAGGTGGCATTGTGACCTATCCGAATTCAAATATGAATAGGACGGGTACCACCGCCATTTTGAATGTCAAACTGGTAAAGCCCTCACTTCACTTGACAAACTTCAGTACGGAGTGCAAAAAAAGGTTCTACAAAAAAAAATTATAAACATTTCGACAAAAGAATTTGTTTTAACGAAATATTTATTTGAATAACAGATATTTAAACAACACTCAACAACGCGATAACAAAAGAAATTAACTAATAAAACAATGCAACTGTGGCAATTTCAGGGATACTCGACATCGTTGATATTATAACAAATGTTTCCCGTGTGAACCCGTGCGGACGTACCGACCGTACTTTTCCACGCAAATTCGAGTGAAGTATACGTAGATATTTTTTTAAATCAAATGTTAAATTAATTTTAAAATTTAAAATTCAAGTTCTTACTGAGACACCATTAGTAGTATCAAACGAAAACAGTTTTAGTTATCACCCGTCCGGCCCTATGGAATTATAATCAGAAAAATACGCGTCGATTCGCATCGGAATTTTTCGAATAAAATGATATTAATGTGATCAGTAATCTACTCTACCTGTCGGAAATTTGACAGAAGCGATAAACAACAATATAATGCCCGTTATTCTCGAGACATTTTATGCAAGAGAAATTTTACAAAATCATGTTTAATACCTGACGTCATTTATCAGGACTGCGCGCCGCCCCCCCACACCCCCCTTCTCATTTTTCTTTCACGCTCATTACGGAATATGTTATGTTGACTTCTGCCGCGACTGGAACACGTACACTACACAATTCTAGCATTGTTTTGTACGAGATTTCATGTACGTATTTAATGGGATACAAAATTACCATTAATTCATTATTTGAGGTTATACAACGTCATTTGAATTATAACATTGCAATCAGATTTTGAAAATAATCAGAAAAAGTTCGTTCGTGCTTCCAACGAAAGTTACTACCAAAAACTTATTATGATTATTTTCCAAATCGTATTATTGTAATTAGTTGAAAATATCATTATAAAACCTCAAACAATGTAGTATTACATTGAAATTTAAAAGAAAATATGTTGCCGAGTTGTCACGTTAACATTAACTTAACTATCTCCAAATTCTTGGGTCGGTTCCAAATTTACATATATATTAGTAAACCAATTCTGACAAAGCCAATAAGAGGCATTTTTTAATCATGCTTTATTATAAATGCATGTCGTTAACAAGAGGAAACCGTTGGGTACGTTGATACCTTATATTGGTGCACGGGAGCCGGAAATGGTACCCGTGTTGGTGTTTGTGTTTTTCAAGTGTGTCTTCATGGCCAAATCCGAAACTATCATATATAACGAAAAACACTCAAAGGAGTCACGAGGCCGATTTTCATAAGAACTACAAATGCATTGTTAGATTTTTTTAAGTATTTTTTCTTGCCGGAATCTGTTAGATAACGGCCTGGCATACACCATATGCCGTGTTTATATAAAAACAATACCGAATGTAATGCTGCGCCACTGCATCGGTCAATGTATGAACTAGAGAAACTGTCATTACAAAAGTTAAGCCGGGGGTCGACCGAGCTACCCCCAATGGTATTACCATCCCCTTAGTGCGTGTGTACAGCGTGGCCAGTTAGGGTCGTCCTCGTGGCTTTATGAAGGCTATTAAATCCGAGTTTGTAGTTAGCTGTGAAGTATCCTTCCACTAGAGATGTAATTTGGCGTATTACACGGTTTTGAAAAGAGAAGACTCGGACGGAATTTAAGGAATGTGAACCTACCTAATTTTGTAAAAACCGACCCTAAAGACAATTAGCTTTGGTTCAATATCTTTAAATACACAAGATTTTTAAATACTACTTATAACTCTAATTTCCACGTAAGAAATGAATTTGGCTTTAAATCAACCTCAATTAATTTTAGAAAACTGTCATGACAGAAAATAATAATAATTTACAAACCTATAACTGCTCGTCAAAGGACCTTGCCTAAAATTGGTGCCTTTTTATCAATGTTTTTTTTTGCGCGGCCTTTCACCAAACTTAGTTATTTTTGTTAAGAATATTGTTACAAACAAAATTGTTGGTTCCTAAAAGCTGCAAAAAAAGAAGTTTCTAAGTCAACGAACATTATTTAATTGTGATGTCTACTTTTTTATAATTATTATCAGCGTTCAGATTACTTTATTGCCTGTTGTTTTTCGTGTATATTAACACTGACCAGAAAACAAACATTTCCTTAACTTCTACCTCGATTATTACCCGATACTTGTGATCCCTTCCGTGTTTTCTGCTCCACGATTTCAGAATAACATAATTATGTGAGCACCGCTAAGAGCTTTCCTAACTTCCCCAATCGATACGGCTATTAACCAGTGTCGGTGGACCGCTAACTCAAGCCTGCATGGACTGACTTGCTAACAACCAAGTTTACCTCGTCCTGAGATTTGAAATTGGACTCTAGACACGAAATTTCAAATGACGAACCTCAAAATTAGTGAGCAGTTAATTTACTTTCGAGTTTTCTTACTGCTCATAGATCAAAAGTTGTTAATTATGGTACCTAGAATCACCTTTAAAGTTACGATATGTTTACAGAACAAATAAATTAACTTGTAAAGTATTGAATACGAAAACCGGAATTCAACGGAACCTATTGTTCAATTATATTTTTTTTATTTTGCAAGATAAGCCTAATGAAAAACGCAGACGTGAGACGACCTTGGCTCGGTGATCTCCATGGTCTAGGCGTATCAGTTATCATGTTAACTTTTGCAGAAAGCGATGCAGACGTGACTCAGCCATAGCTCGTTCAGAGATTATCAAATATTAAGCAAACTTTTACAGAAGGCGATAGAGACGTGACTCAGCCATAGCTCGTTCAGAGATTATCAAATATTAAGCAAACTTTTACAGGAGGCGATACAGACGTGACTCGGCCTTGGCTCGGTCAGTTAACTTTTACAGAAAGCGATGCAGACGTGACTCAGCCATAGCTCGTTCAGAGATTTTCAAATATTAAGCAAACTTTTACAGAAGGCGATACAGACGTGACTCGGCCTTGGCTCGGTCAGTTAACTTTTACAGAAAGCGATGCAGACGTGACTCAGCCATAGCTCGTTCAGAGATTATCAAATATTAAGCAAACTTTTACAGAAGGCGATACAGACGTGACTCGGCCTTGGCTCGGTCAGTTAACTTTTACAGAAAGCGATGCAGACGTGACTCAGCCATAGCTCGTTCAGAGATTATCAAATATTAAGCAAACTTTTACAGAAGGCGATACAGACGTGACTCGGCCTTGGCTCGGCCAGTTAACTTTTACAGAAAGCGGTACAGACCTGACTCGGCCTTGGATCGGTTAGGGAGTATCAAACATCATGCTACGATTTACAGAAAGCGGTGCAGATGTGACGTGGCGTTGGGTCTATTTGGGAAAATCAAATATAACGCTACGATTTGCAGACGTGATTCGACAGCCTTGGTGAGATGATAGCGTTGCAGTGGCGCTGTGAGAGATTTCAAGGTGCAAATAGAAACGCTTATCCACAACTGAAACAGTTCGTGCATTCACAAGTTTAAAAATTATTGTTGATAGATGTTCCACGATTACGGGTTCCGGGTGGTTCTTCTAGGCCGCCCAAATACGACACTTCCGCTCACTTTTGCTCTATGAATTTGTTTCATCATTCTTTCGTCACCCATTCGTTCAATGTGTCTAAACCATCTTAATAGTTCCTTCTCGATTTTCGACGCAAAATAATTTTTCAATTGACACTGGTCACCCTGTCATTTATAAAATTGTGCGTTTATTTAAATCCGCATACTTTCCTCAAGTTTGCGGGCTTGCATATGCTTTAGTGATATTGCAAAGCCATGTCAATACTTTGCAATTGGTACGAAACACCTAACCAAATGTAACCTAACCTATCCCAATCATATTGTGTTTAGTTCAATCATAACATTACTAATTGTCGCCGACAGAACAACACATATGTAAATATAAATATAAGGTCGAATTAAGTTATAAATAAATTACACATTATGTATTAAGAGCTCTATTATTGTTGCCAAAAATAGCCGCGCGGCGCTAGTTTGTAAGGGTGCACCCAAAGGTACAGAAACATATGAATGTATGCTATTATGAAATCTGAAATAAATACTGTCAGCTTTGGTCTTTTAACTGGGTAGGTTGAGCCGGGGGGAGCTCGTAGTCGGGAATGATATGCCAGGTCTAAAAATGCACAGATACACATAAAAAAGAACTGTAAACGATGAAACGAGCTTAGTTTGGACTGAGCTAGGTATGAAAAACATTAAAACGAGTTGTTATCAGTACAAACTTACATATGAATAGACTTAGGAAATACCAATGCGCGTTTGTTGGTACAAACGGCGCGGACCAATCAGAGAGCAGGAAGACGAATCGATGCCGCTTACTATCGCCTGAGCAACAAGATCTGTTTTAAAGATGGGCACTATTTTGTAGGACATTGCCTATCTCTCGCTGAATTTCCGTGACTTGTGACTGCGACCTGCGACCTGCAACCTGCGACCTGCAACCTGCAACCTGCAACGACTGAGTGCGATCGTTTGCAAGTACGACCACGATCGGTTCGCCAACAAAGAGAGCCTTAGGCAAGCTCTCTGGCACCGACTTATTATTTCTTGCTATACACCTACATCACACCCTATCCACGTCCTTACCTCCGACCAGTTCCCGTCAGCCAGATGGCATAGTTCTGTGCATCAAGACCATCCAAGATCCTTCCGGTTACGAGCGCCTGCGACTCATCTGCCTGGGACGAAAGCTGGCAGCGGTTAACACCGAACGGTAGTCTCCTTCCATATCCCTACCAGATTCCCGTTTTCAGAGCCTTCAGCATACTACAGAAGAGGTGCGGCAGCCAAAAAGAGCAACGTGTCGGAGCCAGTCACCGAGCTGCCTTACATCCAGCTGCGGGTCCGGATATCAGTTTCACCGGAGAAACGCGGAACCAGCTATACGTACCTACCTACTACCCACCTACCTACCTACCTATGATCCCTAGCTCTTCGTGATTCGAGGCTAGTACTGAAACGAATGAAAAGTAGGTAAGGGCATTTCAGTTTTTCACACTAATGATACTTGAATTAAATAGCCATTCATGTTCAGTTACATAAAAAAATCCCCTTTGAAAATATCCCCGTGGTTTTTGTCGGCGAAAATATTCCGGAGCACAGTATTTTCATGATTCAAGGTTTTTCCGCTGAGAAAGTGCATTAAAAACCGCTATAATAGCGATTTTCTCGACTGAAATATTCCTGATTCCTGAGCATAGAGTTCCAAGAATACGCCCATTGATTAGATGCACCGTCGCTGCACGAACCGATTGCCATTTGAGGTCGGTGAAGCTTAATCTGTAACGTTTTTCCGTCTGTCCGGTGCAGCCATAGAGTAGCGTTAGTTGGACTGTAAATCCTTTGAACTAAGTCTCAGAGCACGCAAGGGGATACGTGAAAGGAACTTCGCTCCGAAGAGATTCAATCAAATTGGAGACCCTCTCTGAATGATTGTGATGCACGCAGGATTCTATAGTGTTTAATTCGGGTGTAAAATAAGTGAGACAGGGAAATTATAGGAATGTGTAATATACTTAGTAAAATAAATGTACATGCCGAGCCGTGTGAGTTCAAGAAAAGAATACAATCGGGCGTACTGCAATTCTTCCCTTGTCGTAATAGACGAGTAAGGTTCGTTCGAGGTTTGGATTCCACGTCTTTGACGTCTACCTCTCTAGAAGCCAGAATCAGAAGCAGAGTTAGGAAAGGATAAATAAAAAAACATTACGAAATTTGAGCTTCGAACTTAAAGCGACTTTGAACTTATCATTGACGTACACACCTAAAAGAATCACAGGCCTAACTTATTTGGCAATTTATCGTTGTTAGATATAGGAAAACTCCGCCCTTAATTAATTCTTCCGCTGCTTACTGTAACGAGAATTTCCTTTGTCTGTTAGGATTCCCCCCTCCCGCCCTCACATTGTTGCCAGCTAATAACCAGTTTCACGCGCGCCGACGGTGAATATACGGCCCATAATCACGCCCCGTTTGACAGCGATCACGCGGGAAAGCAGCCACTAGCATGACAATAGTTGCAATATGAAACCTCGCACTCATGAAGAAACATGAGAGCATGACATCATCCGTGTTAGACGGTAATTAAAGTTCTAGATACTATAACTAGTTTTTTTCTTGACGTTTAATGTTGTTTTTTTTTTCCGTAACCGTATGTCCTTAATGGCGGCTGTTGTATAAAAATGTAGATGAAATTAAGTCTTGCGCTTTCGTTACCAGGGCTGAATCATTCCCTCTACCACCTCTAACATCTACAGCCAGTATTTTAGGTATGGAGCACAAGAGAGTTTGGCGTTAATCGATTCATGGAGTCCAAGGCCCAGTTGGCCTCTTAGAAATTCTGTACCCAGCAATAGATCGAGCTGCCAGCCGGGGCGGGATGACGGATAGCGACGCGTTTAAGTACCGAGAGGTACCTCCTAGTGGGGCTATAAGAAGTAGATCGAACGGCTGGCGTGGTCATATAACTTAGTACCTCCCTACGCTTTTTTTCAAAACTTTGGAGACACCAAAATGCAGCGTAAACGGAATTTTATTGACTGATTGAAATAGATTCTTACTTTCCGAGCTTCACTATATATCCATATCAAAGATGAGCAAATTACTTACATAAATGCTCTCGTTTGAGTAAGACAAAAATGTGTTGAGAAATAGTTCTCTGTTTTCCGTCAAAGGCTCGAACTAAAATGCCATCCCTTTTCGTTCGAGCCTTAGCACCGAGCACAGGAGGCAGCGTTATAGGTAGGCCAGTAAGTAGTTACTGGCCCCTTAAACGAAATCATGTCAACGTCCATGCTTAATCCATGTCATGGGTGGGTGTACAATTTAGGGCACTAGAAAAAAAAAGTTTTTTTCTAGTGCCCTAAATTGTTGATATGAAACACTATAAGTGAATTGTTGGTCCTGAATAACTGAAGATTAATAATATTTACTTGAATCCTGTATTAATTGCATATTTGTCACAAAAAAACTGTAGGTATTAAAAAGCCTTCTTGAAACAAGACGGGGAACCTTTTCATCAAAACAAAATATTTCGTTTAAAGGATAATTTTGTGTAAATTCCTCGGGAAATTAATATTATATTAGAATTGATACAGACTTCGCATTACGATCTATATTTGAAATACCGTAAAACAAGTGTCACTTTTTACCTAACATAACCCATAGGAATAACTCTTTATGTTCAGTGGCATAATGTTGTAGACCCATACAATCTAAGATTGACCACCTAGGATTGTATGGAGGCTGTCTGTGAAAACCTCTAGCGAAAAGAGTTAATATTAAAGAAAAATGTACTTTGTAAGTTGAAACACAAACTATTTTCCAAATTCAATTTTGACTTTTTGCACGACATTCCAGGCATACGTGTTACTTCACTGCGACCTTACGTACTTACGGACTTGAACATCGAATGAAGAATTGTTTTTCCTGATGCTTTAAATGGATAGCTAAAATCACATGCAATTTTATTTAATATATTGAGATGATAAATTGACTTATTTTCACAAGGAGAATCATTTTGAGTTCCGTAATACAAAAAAAATTACATTAGTCTATGATTTCACGTACATCTTGGAATTCTATGAAATCCCTTCCTCTGAATAATTGAGCTATCCGGAATGGCACATTAAATACAATAAAAAGAAAGTAACATAAAAAAAGAACAGTCTGAGTTGAGCCAAAGCCACAAATACGGCAAATAAGCCATGCCTACCTACGCGAATAGTTACACGTTCCAAGTTTGTCTTTTTCCTTTTTTATTATTAGATACACGACGTGCAAGCAGCTCGTAAAAAAGAAACGATAAAATATAAGATGAAAGGGAATTCCGAAGTTCGCTTTTCCAGGTATGTAATAAAATATCGCTTATTGTTTGCCAGCCAACAAAATATTAATTTCCCTTCTCGCTGGCGTAGTCGGCGTGTACCAGACCTAGGAAGAGGGGATGCAGGGGGTAGAAGAGCGGGTAATAGGGGGGAGGGGGGGGGGGATAAGGCAAAATGTTCGTTTGAGCGAACTCCGGGGGGAAATCGACTAATGAATAGAAATATTATGTAAATCAACAATAATTCCGGGTGTGGTATGTTTTACGTATGTCTCGGTATCGGATCTGCGAACGAAATGTCGGGTGCTTGATGATGAGAAACGCTTGGGAATGAAGAAGACCGGAGATTATTGTAAATAAATAGATTTGTTACAAGTATCACTACCATCTTAGATTTTTTATAATTTAAGTTCAAAGCTATATTGATTTTCAAATCTAGCCTATTTTTAGTTCAAATGTCTCTCAGCTACTGTCCGTGAGGAGAATGTTTTTTTTCTAAATCATAACATGTCCGATTTGATATATTTTTTACACTTTTTAATCATAGTATCTAGTCTCCTATATTTTCATTAATTAGCTTTTCTCGTAAATTACTGAATTAAATGTAGAATGATTTTGCATACTTATCAATTCAAAATGTAATCATTCAAAAAACCTTAAAAAAATTAAAAACATAGACAACTAAGTACTTGTTAGATAATGTTGTTGGAGTAATTTAAAACAAATATGTTTGGAAATGGAGTAGAAAATAGCTTTTCGTAAAGGCCTACAGAAAAAAATAAACCCTCTTAATTGCCATGCCTAAATAAATGACACTCGCCCAAATACAATATATAGTATTTTTTTATAGATACAACGTTTCTGTTTATGAAAAGGTAATATTTCAGTATTCTGAAGCTGAAAACGAGCAATCCATTGAGTGTTCAATATTAAGGGCGACTTGCCAATAAACCGCCGTCAAGATTTTCTCAACAAGAGTTGCCACAGGAGAAGGAAAAAACGTACAAAATAATAAATGAGAGAAGTCCAACTTGCTTTCTCCTCGGCTAAGAGCGCGGAATGAAGTAGGTCGCCGGGTTCAATCGACCCCCCGGCGCGGCGCCTGGCTAATCCTGAGCGTGCATAAGAGGCCTCTTATTACAGCATTAATATGAGAAGTACATGTAGTCTGTCCGTACATACATAGGTAGATTGGGTCACAGAAAAGGGTTGCGAACAATCTGTGTGAGACAGTGACATACGAGTTAGATGACATCACGTCTATGTATCTCAACATGCCGTGTAAATTATTAGGTAGTCTATGTGGTAGAAGAGACTTTTAGCATTTTGTCGGCCTAAATAATTTTAGACTGTCATTGAAATTATACCATTCGACGGCAGCTATCTGCGACGGAAACCACGAGAGATATGAAAGCGAATTCGTTCCATCGGAATTCAATCGGAAACTTGATAAACACCGCGTTTCCCACAGCGAAGTGAGTTCGATATAGTCAGTATGATTGTGATATATTTTTTCGTATATTTATGTGTATGCTAAACAGAACAGAGCATGTAGAAAAAAATCTGAAATCCTCTTAGGGATTAATCAGTTTCGAAAAGGGAAGGATGAAGAGAAATCGGTGGCAAATAAAAAAAACATTGGCTTTAAAAATTTTTACAATCAAACATATTTTGATGGATTTCAAATATTGAATCTGTTCTATTAATTTATTTCTCGGCACAGATAAAATCCCTAAGAGGAAGTAAAGGAAACAGCCTGTATATGAGCGTGTGAACCGGTATGCGGTAACGGTCTGGATGGATTCTAACGGTTTGTTAATCTATTGCTAGGGCGCTGGACAAATCGTTTATTTATCCGATGCAGCAACAATCCAATGAGACCATTTATATTTTTGTGTATAATTATAACGCCATTGCAAGATCGGCACAGAGCTCAAGTGTCCATCACGTGGTGCGGCCATTTTTGCATGATGAGAGCCTATGGAAGAACACCTAAAGTGAGGTGGTAAAGGAAGATTGTTTATTGTCAGTCTTCTCTGCTGTGGTTGTTGAACTAATAATAAAATATTACAATTCCGCGTGCAAGTGATATTCCTTTTATGTTACTGTACATGCGTGAGTTACACCAGAAATTTTCACAGAGTGTGTATTTATTTTGCCGCTCTAACGACAAACACGTAAAATTAAATTCTTGTTAACGTCCCATACAAAAACGTGATAGTTTTATGTTAAATCTTGTACGATGGTACGGAACTCTTCGCGTGCGAGTCCGACTCGCACTTGGCCGGTTTTGTTTTGTTATTATTGCTGTCTTCCCTGAGTTGCCCGACCCGTTCCTGCTATTTAAACTGACTTCCTTCGTGGAAATTTAAAAGGAGTTCAGCCTTTCTACAACCAACGGATTCGTTTTATAGATTGGGTCGCTTCCTTTGGTAGACTTTTGCAGTCTATAATGTATTCTTCTATTAATTTATTTTATTTTTCGGCAATGGTAGACGATGATTTCTCTACAGCTTCATAGAAATGCGGGCTTTAATTTACGGGCTGGATGTAAAATCGCAAAGAAGTGCCTGAGCGTATGTACTCAAACACAGAAGAGGATTTTGATATTGAAAAATGACGCATATATATGCACGGGAATTCACATGATTGTCACAACTCTGTATAAGGTATAAGTACATGTTAAAGAGAAGTGAGTATTGACAAATTCACAGGCGATTCTGGGAGTCCAACTAATTTCCACCTTGCTTTACAAGTGAAAGTACATATTTGACTATAGTCACATTTATGTATATATTTATATATCCGTGAGTTCGTTATCAACTGAATTATCAAATAGAATCAGGAGGCAGGTACGGCTTAGCCTAGACTCCGCAGTCAACTCGAGCAGAATGAGATTTTTATCTGCCCAAGGGTCCTTTGTCGGCGCGACAAACCTGAAGTAAAAAACTTGTTAGATGTTTAATGCCGCTGAGAGGACATCCGTTTTTTCGGTGTGAAGTTACCGTATTCGGTCAAGAAATATGCTTACATGTGTATGAGAAAATGCATACGGAAAATTGCAAAGGTAATTAATCATTTTAAATAATTGGACCACAAATGAATGGGGTAGATAAAAAATCATAATTCCAATTTCTAAGAGTGTAAGCGACCCCAAAAATAGGAAAAACCAGGTTATCAGTACATACAGGCTATATCAGAAGTCTTATTTTTTGCTGATATGTTATAGCATTTCTACAACAAAATAAATATATTTTCATTCATTAATTTGCTAGGAAAGTAACCGTTTTGAAATGATTTATTTAATAGGCGTGTCAGTATTCGGCCGGAAACTTTTATTCAAGACGTTGTCATTTATGTGTCGCGTTCGTATTATTTTAGTGACATGCGATCATAATGTCACTAAAATAATACGAACCTCAGTTTTTGTGAATAGGATCACAGCTCACGGTGAATTGTTAGGCGGTCCTGTCAATTTAACATTGGGTTGCGGGGATTCCACTCACGTCCTTGGCATATTTTTAAAGTACGATCAAAACATTTTTGGTTTTCGATTTGTTGTCACTGCTGTCAATGATTTTTTAAATAATGGGATTTGTCTACGAAGTTCTCAAATCATAAGCGTTAAGCTCCACTATTAAATCACCAGGTAATGCAGCACGATACTAACTAGCCCATAAGTTATGGGAAGAATCAACATACTTATGCGTGGGTGAACACCGCGTTAAAATCTGGTATATACAGACTCCACACGTTGGATATTTTAAGAATTAGAGATGTAGGCACTACACCGCAAATCATCCTGGGAATTTATTGATTTTTTCGAGCTGAGTTTTTATCATCTGAAGCTTAAATTACCTGGTTTATAGTCAGTACTATATTATTTAAACAATCGGACGTTTTTGGACTCCAAAATTTACTATATTGAATGTTCCAAATAATGAGTAACTTGTTACTCTTGCGAATGGACGTAGCGGCTGCCTCCTCGACAACGGGTTGAATGATTAGCTCGATACGGCGGAGAAAGTCTCCACCCGCCGCGTGAAAAGCCGTGAGTTTTTTCAAACATGTTTAACAACCGCGGTAGTCTAAAAAGTGTAATGAGTACTATTATTATTCTTGTCTAGACTGGTTCAGAATTTTAATAACACCTCTGCACACACTTCCTCCTTCATGGCGCTGGCGCCGGCGCTATAGCGGCCGAGTGGCCGTTAAATTGAAAACGTGTTCGGAATTGTCGACTCAACCTTCTGAACTGCGTTATGAAAGGAGAAGCCTTGGGAAATTGTAAGTCACCGTAACTTGCATAACTTTCACGTCATCGCTTTATATCTTGTCTAAAAACGGCCTAATGTGTATAGAATTTTCACTACAAGTATTCTGCATCATTCGTTATTTAAGTTCAAATACTAAATTAGCAAACATTTAGACGTTGTTAAATGTCTTCTTAAGATAAATGTACTGTCATGCGGATTGTTAATATTTGGCCAAAAATCTATTACTGCCCATGTTTTGATGACGATTGGCCATTAAGAATTCGGATTAGTTCCGGGGAGAGATATTCCACCCGTTCCTCTAAAATATTGTTCATGTTGCACAATATTTGTGGTAGGTCGCTTTGTAGATTATGCAGATTTTTATTCTCGTAGAAGTATTTGAACGCATTACTTTATCTAGAAACTAAACGGTCGAGACCAACAAAATTAGCCTGCTGACTATTTATGTAATGCAATTAAATATTTCCCATTAGATGGCACTGATTTAATATTTGAATCTCACGCAAAGGCGCTTAAAAGATTTTAAAGAAAGGACCGACCAGCCCTTTTGAGTCATCGGGGTATTAAAACTCCATTTCTGCATCAATTCAGTGTTTTTGGTCCTGCCTCATTGCTTGGTTTTCAACTTGTCACAAATATTAAATTAAAAGTACAAGAAGATTGTCCAGGCAAAGTGTTCTTTAAAGTGGTGTTAGCACCCGATCATATTCAGTTCCATGAGGGCGTAAGTGAAAGCACAATTTATTATTTTTAAAAATATCTGCAACCGATTTTGAAATTTCAAAAAGATGAAAGATATATTTATTGTTTAGCTCTATTTGAAACATATTATTAAATAAGGTATTGAAATCGGTTTTCCGGTGTGCAATGCCGTGCTTGGCATAATAAATGCCATGCATGTAACTTAAACTTAGGGTTGCTGTTTCTATTGTTCTTTGTTCTTTGCCTTAAACTGTTCTTGTTTAGCCTTAAACTGGAATTGTTTGGCAGTAGCATTTAGATCTAAGTATTTATTTCATAATTGTGGACGGAAAATATGTTATGTAAACCCGTGAAGTTTCTTTGCGGGTTCTTCTTTACTGGGTTGATCGAATCCGCGGATCTTTGTGACGTAACTTGGTGTAGTTTGACTACCAAAAAGTTTAAATAAATGAAATGAAATGAAAATTAAATGAATTCATATTCCGTTCTGGGCTACTCAGTTCGCTTATGAATCGTGTCCTGTGCGTGTTTTTATGTGTCGTTCGTTGACACTCGAGATCGGGGATGAGCGGATTCCTAAGCGAACTGACTGGCTCGCGCTGCCGTTTGATTGCCACTATAAACGTGGATGGATTAGTGATGAGGTCGTCACTACCGTCAATTCTTACTCGATGTATCTACCTGAATGGTCAGTGGTTCTCACCTAATTTGGCGTTTTCGGAACTTCGAAGTTACGTAGAAACGTCAAACCCATAGAAACGTTTACTACTCATTCTGTGATCTTACTTCTTCAAGCTGTCGAAATCAAACTCGGACAACCGATTTATAGGAAAATGCGGAGTCGGCGTAAACGGCAACGTCCACGCATTCACGGCGACCGTGAGTGAGCTGTCAAATCCAACTCGGACTCCCAAATGTTAGTTCCCTTAACGCCCACTGCGCGCGTTCTGTCTCCATAGATTTGAAAACGTTAGTCTATCGGTTTGGCGTAAACGCCAATTTAGGTGACAAGTCGGTGTAGGGGCCCTGAGCCGGTAGTCTAAGTTGTCACCTAAATTGGCGTTACGGCAAACCGATCGACTGGCGTTTTCATATGTATGGAGAAATTGAAGAGCGCGCGCAGCGGGCGTTAAGCGAACTAACATTTGCGAGTCCGAGCTTGATTTGACAGCTTACTCAACGTTGCCGTAAATACGTCGACGTTGCCGTTTACGTCCACTCCGCGTTTTCATACAAATCGGAAGTCCGCGTTTGACTTTGACAGCTTGAAGAAGTAAAACCACAGAATATCTAGTAAAAACTTGTATGGAGTTTGGAGAAAACGCCAGTCGATCGGTTTGCCGTAAACGCCAATTTCGGTGAGAACTCAGACTGCCCACTCTGATCACTTGGTTTGTTGTGCCCACCACACACAATGCAAACGGAACGCGTATGTAGGTAGCTATGCACAACCCTTGAGGGAGAGGAGTCCCTCCCCCCTCTCCCCCGCGGCAGGTAGATCGATCACGTGACACCGCCCCCACCCCCGCAGCCGTCCGGCGGGCGGGCGGCGGGGGGAGGGGTGGGGGAGGGGATGCGCTCTCGCGATACAATTTCGGTAATGTCTTTTAGATATTTTTTCCCTAAAATCCCTATCAATCTTTGACGTTCCACCTCGTTCTATTTTATTGTTAGGTGGAAATTGGGCGGCTCGGAAGGGTAAGTGATATTTTTATTTATTGAAACGATTATACGCGCATTAAAGTTTCTTACTAAAATAAATACTGGTTTCTGCTTAATGCATATTTTAATATACAAATATTTGTGATGTAATTTACTTTCTTGCCATCTACTTTTAGAAATAATATCTTAATATTTTCCAAAATTTTGATTATGATAACTGTCGAAAAACATGATTTTTTTAAATTTAATTTAAATTATAATATTTCATTATAATATCAATAATAAACTAAATATGACCTCAAACTGTTATAAAACAATGCAGGAGTTATAAAAAATCGTCCAGGCGGACAGACAAACGGACATAACAAAATTATAAAGGGTTCTTGCCTAAAAGTATTTTTGAAAAAACTTATTTACTTTTGCCTCGATTTATATTTGTAAAGGAGATATTACATCGATCAGATGAGATAAACACTCGAAAATGGAATTCGTTTTCTTTAAAAAAACCGAACTGTACTATTTTTCCGATATATGCTTTCCATGATTTTATCCTATCGGGAACGATCTGTATGATTGCTCGGTATGGAATATAAGCCTTTCTGAAATGAATATAATATCGTTGTCAGAAATAGCTAGTGTTCCCATCCCTTTAGGCCAACCGTCTTAAGCTGGCACACATACAGGATTTTTTCTCTTTTGGTACATGTAATACTTTAACACCCCCTTTCACTTTGCCAACGTTCAAACGATGTATATCTTACAGCAAACCGAGAGCATAAGAACTAACTTGAGAGGTTATAATGGAAAGTTAAGCTTCGAGCTTATTCGTGCAGTTTCTATGTTTGTATGTTCAAGTATGATTATTGGTTCTACAGGATCCGTCACTCGAACTGTTACTAACTTCACACTGCTTCTATTTTCAAAATTTGAAAGGACAATGCCGAAATCAAAATCGCATTAAAGAGTACATTCATAAATACCGATTCCAATAGGCAAACATGTGATTGAAAATAAAAATAAAAAATAATATTTTTCAATAACTAATTAATGAAAGTCCCAGCGGACAAGGATTATTATTTAAAAAAAAAATCACAACATGTTGTTCTCAGTGTTGTCAGATGTTGCGTATTTTCGCTGTAATAGGTAACGACATTTTAATCCTATCTTGCGATTTCAGCTAAGTGATCAATGTTAATGCACAGTCGTTAATCTGCAATAAAAATCTAAACTAAATACACTCCGTATATAGTAAAATATATTATGTTAATAATAAAATATTTTATCATTATACTTCCGGTTTAGTTTTGGTCTATTTTCTGTAGCAATATCTGGCAACTCCGACAGCGACATGGCGTCATCATGACAGATTGTATGTATGTATCAAGGTAAAGATCGGTCAGTACGTCTTCAATAGTTTACGGAGAACCGACTAGCGCTGCTATAGTTTAAATATTTTCCTTTAGATCGGAAAGAAAAGGTTATCAGCCAGATCAATTTAATTTAAGGTTTACGACCATACTGTTCGATTATAGCACACTAATTTCGCTTCACGCTTCATACCCGTCTGTAATTATTCGTCAACTACTATTTTATTTATAATTTAACTTAAATGCCTTTATCGTAATTAATAGAAAAAATATATGTATGGTTCTATGCTGAAAGTCCTTGCCTTTCCGTGTGAACAAAGACACAAAAAGAAGTAAGATTTCACAAGACCAACCTCAAATATGCATATTTAAAAGTGTCTGACGGGTTATTCCTGCTGTGAAAGTAAAGTAAACCATATTAATTATTGTGTGTAAGCATGTGAGGAATGAAAATACGTTTGGTTGATACGGTATCGTTTAAGTAGTAGCGCTTTTCTGGCCCATAGTAAAATCGGCAATATCCTTTGAAAATGAAAAAAATAATAATAATAGTAATGACAGGTCAGGACAATGACATCATCCGTGCCAAAGGAGGTTATATCGAACAATAACAATGATTGTCTTAAAATTCAATGTTATTTAAGCATTTTGGTACAATTGTTAACAAACCGTACTTCAATTAAGGCTGTTCCGACCCATATGAAGTTGTTTGCACACATAACGCAAAAAGTATTGTACTTTAAGCCACGAATTAATAATAAAAGTTTAATATAGTCATATTACTTGCAGCGAAAACAATTTCGCAATTTCAGGATTATAGGTTTTGTTACAATTTATTTAAATACGATTTTTATTTAACAGCGCCATCTAACGGTGTAAAACTTCTAATCGGCAGTTACAACGAAACCATTAAACCTGAAATTGTGAATATGTTTTCGCTGCAACTACTATGGCTATATTTAATATTTTTGACGAATTCGTGCCTTAAAGTGCAATACTTTTTGCGTTCTGTGTAAAAAAAACATTGTATAAGTCGGAAAATCCTTAACCAAATAACATGATTTTAAATTGGTAACACTTCGAGTGATGAACCGTGTAGATTCTAGATATAGATTCTCCTAGGCTCTCAGTTCGCCTAGGGAGGGCTAAGACCATAATACCTGATATAAGGAAACATTGAGAGGATTTCCTCACCTAATCCTCTTACTAGTTAACCTTTTGCCCGCACCAACCCGTCACTTGTCGAGCCGTTGTTTGGTATTAAAACAGCGCGCCTATGTAGCCAGTAATTGCGAGAAAACAATTTTATAACGGGGCACCTTATTTGCCGCGAGGTGTGCCCTGAGACAAATAGTTTGTATGTTTTACAGACGAGACTTTCTTATTTTGTCGCTCAGAAGTCTTTTTTCATATTGACCTTTTATGATTTAAATAACGAAAAACCTTCAATGCGAAATACCTTGATTCATGTGATCATAATTCAGAGATAGCTCCTTTTTGTCCCCTAACAATTTGTGCTTCAACAGTAAAACGTATACATCTGCGAAAGTCGTATGATTCTAGGTCCATCGGTTTGGTCTGTAAGTTTGTGAACCAGTAAACAAATTAAATTCCGTTATTTAAAATGTTTACGAATTTATTTATTCACGTAATATATTTATGTAAGAGCGTTTATAAACTTAAACGTAAGGACTGAATAGTAAACCTACGAATGTTTCGTATGTATGTATGTAACACGTATGATTTAGACACGAGTTTTCCTTCAAATAAGTGTATCCTTTTATATTGAAGAAACTAAAAGGATTCGCTCATAGATTTTGTTGTATTCCATATCCTAGTTACTTATCCTACCTGGAACAAAAAGGTAAACTCCCAGACGAATTCAGCTCCCCAAAACATATCTCACTAAGTAATACCTCAGGCATTTAGAAGCGTGGATTGGCGAACCCTTATCGGAGAAGCCTTCACAATCCCTTCAGGCTCTCGCGGCTGAGTGCACACTTGATAGATACCTAATCCATTTCCGTTTCCCTTTCCAGCGCCTGTACTTGCTATGCAAATAAAATACAATGACCGGGGATTTTTCGCAAGATTTTGCGAAAACAAATCGGGACGGACCAGTGCGGACCGATTGGTTCCTGCGGTTCCCTTAAGCTGTTTTTGAATGTTTCAGGGTTTTCCATTACCTAGGGATATGTTAGCATATTTAGAGATTCCTAAAGTTGCGCCCGAAGAGCTCTTTGTTAGTATTTGGAAGAGGGTATAATTTTGTTTGTCTTTCGAATAACTCAAGTAAATTCTTTTAAATTAAAGATACTAAATGATTTTGCTCGCACGTTGTAATCTTTGATGTTACATGCACGTTAATAGTAATAACCTTACTTCTTGGATGACATATGATAGTTAAGTGATAAGTGGGGGAGTAGACATATATAGGCCATCGTAACAAGATTTTGTGCCAAGTATAAATGGTTCAATTACAAAGACATAATATGACGATGTGTATACGAGTATACTTAAATAATGGTAATCAGGAAGGGTAATCAGTAGGAAGATAATACAGTAGACATAGCTGTTTAACATTGCTACTGTAATGGACGTGGTTGTTAGGTTGAATCCTGCCATACGACTCCATATTAGTAATGGTTTTTGGAGTGAAACTTATTTGCTAGCCGATCTAAAAAAACCGTTACGTGACGTTACCGTTACGAGAATTGTTGCGTGCGAGTGCCTCAGTAGCGTCTCCCTTCTAACGTGTACACTATTGGTGGAAGGGAATACGGCAGGTAGAAAGTGGAGGAAAGGGCGTAGGTACATGCGTAGCATATGACGCTCTGATGACATGGATGTCGGCAGGGGAGAGTTAGAAGCAGTGGTGCTACGGAAAAGTTGGGTGCGAGTGCCTCAGTAACGTCTCCCCTCTAACGTGTACACTATTGGTGGAAGGGAATACGGCAGGTAGAAAGTGGAGGAAAGGGCGTAGGTACATGCGTAGCATATGACGCTCTGATGACATGGATGTCGGCAGGGGAGAGTTAGAAGCAGTGGTGCTATGGAAAAGTTGGGTGCGAGTGCCTCAGTAACGTCTCCCCTCTAACGTGTACACTATTGGTGGAAGGGAATACGGCAGGTAGAAAGTGGAGGAAAGGGCGTAGGTACATGCGTAGCATATGACGCTCTGATGACATGGATGTCGGCAGGGGAGAGTTAGAAGCAGTGGTGCTACGGAAAAGTTGGGTGCGAGTGCCTCAGAAGCGTCTCCCTTCTAACGTGTACACTATTGGTGGAAGGGAATACGGCAGGTAGAAAGTGGAGGTAAGGGCGTAGGTACATGCGTAGCATATGACGCTCTGATGACATGGATGTCGGCAGGGGAGAGTTAGAAGCAGTGGTGCTACGGAAAAGTTGGGTGCGAGTGCCTCAGTAACGTCTCCCCTCTAACGGTACACCCGTTGTGTGTAGGTGTAGGTACATACATGCGTAGCATGCTACAATGATGAGCAAGAAGTTTCACGTATATCATCTTTCTCGCACAAAATATGTTTTCATTATTTTTATTATAATTGTTAAAAAAATAACAGTTTTGCTTAGCTCGTAAACTCGTTAGCTCGTAAACTCGTAAACTGAGAATAAGAAAAAAAAAGCAAATAATTTTATTTCCATTATTCCTTGTTTTAGGCGTTATAATTTATTAGTTTTTTAATAATAGACACACCACCGGCTTTGAGAGGTGGAGTCTATGTTTCAAATATTCCCAACGGTTTACGTGCTATTTTTTTTCAGGTTCCTGACGACATTGTAACATTATTTATTTTCTCTTGATATCTTAGTATAATATCAACAACATTTTCCGAGTTCTCGCTCCAATACTCTAAGATAAATTATTGAATCAATTTGTTACAATAAGTTTTTTCATTTAAATGTTTTTAAATTGTAACAGTGTACCTTTATAATTGCAAATATATTAATTATATTCCTTTCTCAAGTGCTTAAACTACTGCTACATAAACTGTTTTTACCTAACACTTGTGTAGTCTCATGAGATTTGTAAATTTGTTTTTTAAATATTCTTAAACTGTTATAGAATGTGGAGCCCTGATTTTTCCGGATTTGAAATTAATATTACAAAAGCAAAATTTTGGAATCATTTTCACCACACCTAGTTTTCAAGTCTCCCAGCGATGGTTTTATTTCGGATTGAAATTAGAACATCCGCGCTTTTTGACCTCACAAATAATTCAGACTTTTATTTTCCCGTGTTGTACAGAAAACAAAATTTTCAGGTCATTGTACTATTTTTTTATGTGATGGCATGGATGACTAATACCACACTTACTATCATGACATTTTCCTTATATTGCACAGCTACATTTAACTGGATGGAAAAAAAATATAATTTTCATTGTGGCTTCAACCATCTTTTATTCAATTTGTACAGCTCGTGGGGTAGAGGCTAGAGGCATTGCCTTTCATGCGAGACGTTATGGGTTTAAATCCTTGCCCCGGTCATGCACAACTTCTTTCTCCTTCTGAATTGGATAAGTGCATTACTATTAGTAATGCGAGCTATTCCATGGTTTGGAGCCGATGTAAAACTGTAGGTTCCCTTTCCCTTCTAGGTTGTAGGGTTAAGCCTGCCCGAGTGGTACCACCGTACTGGATGAAACTATGGTTGAAGTGACAATGAAAAATGTACCGTCTTTTTCATCCAGTTCAGTGTAGCCGTGCTCATAAAGCGAAGGTCCTGGTATGGCACCTAATTCCTTCAGGATTGTGGTGTATTGGACGACGAATCCCTAAGTCGTATCTTACCACATGCACGGTAAGAAATGCAGTGGGCCCACACCCATACAGCACATTATAGTTTGACAGTACACTAGCGTTGACTTATCCGCGCAGCCCATGGCCGTCCCCGCTCAAAATTATAGATCTGTGGGTTCTATTCATGAAATAGCTGCGGAGATGAACTGTTCATTAAGTAGCAAATCGGGTTAGCGCGGTGGGATGAAAGCATCGCCGGGGTGGAACACTGGCGTTTCATTGCCCAATTTCTGTTGGCTGGCTCCAGTAAATGGGCATCTGAGATGACAAGATATTCCTCTGCAACTGTCGGTTCGGCTAATGTAATCTGCACGGTACCGAGGGACACGGAAGAGGGCTAGGGTAAATTGGTGACACGTGGAGGCTTATTCTGAACCAACTACGTGGTGGGATAAAACCACTTAGAATACGTATACATCTACTATGATGATTCCAAGTATTTTATGGATGCGACATTAGCGTTATCACATTAATTTAATAATTTGTGGTTATGCTAGTAGTTCGCCCAGAACTCTGAATCCGCGACTGTTTTAAGAAATAATAAATTTGTACTTAATGAAAAGGTATGTTTGGTATGAAATTTATGGAATAACATGGTACGGCATAAGTATTAATTTGAGTTTCAGCGACAACTAGATTTGAAGCAAGACAAACGTAGATGTCGCTGAAACTCAATTTGATGAGATAACGGTAATGTCGTATCCATTAAATACATAAAATTATCACGGAATAATTAGTTTTAACTTTTTTACTACACGTATGGTTTAATTTTAAATAACTTTAAAGTTACTCTTAAGATAATTCTAACCTAAAATAAAGATTTTGGTCTGATAAATGGAGGCAGCGCCATGTTATTTTCTTTAGAGAAGCTAAGTTAAAGCTCGTTAAACAATCTCCGCAAGACAAATATTGCGCGAGTTAGAATGAAGGCAGCGCCATCAAGTTTTAATCGACCCCCTCTTGCGAGCCTAAACTCGGCAACCACTTGACCGATTTGGCTCATGTTCGTACCTCCAAATTATTTTTGCCTCATTTTCTCCCACTACCAAATTTCATGACGTTCTGATCATAGATACTCACGTTATCGTCGGACAACCATTGAAACATACATACTTTCATACAAACGCGGGAACGTTCCAGTATATGTGTACTCAAAGAACTTCTCTCACTTCGCTCGCTCGTTGAACTACATATATACCTACTATGTTTAACAAGATTATAAAGTTGGATGTATCCTAATCGTAATAAATAATATCATCAGATGTCCTACTACAATAAATAAAATAATAAAAACATGCATGACATAAATTCGCAATTAACATTATGTACTTAAGTATTAAACCACAAAGACTTACAAGTCGATATTTCGTGGTGTATTTTAATGAAAAAAATATTTCAATTTTTGTTAATATTTTCATTATTATTTCAAAAGAAACGTCACACCTTCTTGTCTTAATTTTCAACAATTTTTAAGTTTAAAAATGAAGCCAATGCCAAAGAATTAATTATCGCTTTTCATAATTATAAGGCTTTGCTCTCTTCTCTTTGTGAATTAATGAAATGTAAGAAGTCAGATTTTTTCGACGATTAAAGTTCCTCCGAGCTAAAAGCTTGGTGGTTTTATATTCGAATCGAAAATACCGCTCTCACCAAAAACATATGTATATATTAAATATGCGTTCATCTATTTGCTTGAGTTTATTATTAAAGTACTGGTTTTTTATTTATAAGCAGTTTTTTTTATTTATAGAAATAAGAAGTACAGTTTAAAATGTTACAGATAGGAAACCCTACCACGAGCTACACAACTATCATTATAAAAGAAACGAACAAAGTATATCGTTCCGAATAAGGTCGGCCCGTAAGCATCGGAAAATTTCGCCTCCCATACAAATGTAGTTTACTTATAATTTCAAAACCACTGTGCCAACTTACTTGATATTTGGTATCTAATATTAGGCTACAAATATCTGTGTCTGCATGTCTTTGTTTTTTTTGTAAATGTATTCTGGGTCAAACCACACAGAAAATTAAATTCGTATGAAGATTTTCTTTTTGCTTTCATTTCATTCGGTTTGGATTTTTCAAAAAAACAAAAGCGTGCAGACACAGATATTTGTTACCTGATATTAGGTATTAAATATCAATTTAATTGGAATAGCGGTTTCTAAATGATTAGTAAACTATGTTTGTATGGGGAGCATCGCTTATGGGCCGTTCTTAATTTTCAAAAGAGAGCAGAATCCAACTATCATAAGTTGTAGAGAAATATACAGCTCGATGCAATAAATCACGATTACAGCATTCCGTTTCGCCAAACTCCGTTTCGCATTCAATATATTCGAGCACTGACAGACGAATGACTACATCCGACGCCAGTAACACATTATTCCCCCGCTGTAATAAAGCTCGGAGATCGGAAGGGAAAATACTTCTTGAGAAATGGAGTGAGTTCAAGTGGTGACCGCTGCATAAAAACTTTTCTTGTTTTCTTTGTTTTTAAGGGCCTTTTGTCAGCCATTTCAGGAATGGGTGGTGGTTTTACGACATCGTTTGGATAACTTTACAAATAAAATTATGTTTTTTTTTAATGTTAACAATAATTAATGGACCGATTATCATAATGGTAATTGTGTGGTATTAGCCATCCATATCAGGTCGCATAAAAAAAGGTAAAATTAAGTACCACTACCGCAAGTTGACCCGATGGGACAACTTTAAGAATCCTATATGTACCTAAGATCGCTCTCATGTAATGTGAAATGGTTTTTTGTAAAATCTTTATGATTTCTTTAGTTTTCCTCAAAGAAAGCATGGTGATCTTGACCGGCCTACAAATCCCAAACAAATACCCTTAATTCTGGTAAAATGGTGACCCATTGATTCTTTTAACTTCCTCATTGTTTCAAAATAAAAGTTGAAAAATAACTTTAACTCATTATTTCAAGCTAAATGGCGATTAAACACTTTATTTTTATTAAAAACGAAAATTCAAAACATTTTGTATGAAACAATTTTTGTCTCATCCGTCAGTTGACTTAGCGTGTCTTAGGGACGAGTGCACGAAAGAACAAAAAATCAAAATCAACGTCAAAGTATGATCAAACACGTCACTTTGTGTGGACAGTACGGAAGGAACTCTATGCGGTTAACTAAAAGTGACGTGTTGGAACATTGATTAACTCAGTCAACTTTCTTCGTGTAACTGGGGCTTAATATACTAAGTTTATGTATATTTTGTACCATAGTATATATTATATAATACAGTACAAAAGTGGGACTGAGAAAATATTAAAAAGGTATTATATATAGGTTGGGGAAAAAGTTTCTTCGCATTTTTTAAGAAAATTCAAAACATTTTTTAATATGGTTTATTTACATTTAACTAAAGTATGTAGGTACCATTTTGTTCGATAACTTTTTGCCATCTTGTAGGTAGGGACATGATCCCATTGCTATAGAAATATTGGGACTTCTGATCAATATACCGCGACAAGTGGTTTTGGCAGTCCTCTCGTGATGTTAACCTGACACTGCCTAAAGAATTCTGAAGAGACCTAAACAGGTGGAAATCTGAAGGTGCAAGGTCAGGACTATACGGCGGATGCATTAACACCTCCCAGCCAAACTCTCTTAGTTTTTGCTGAGTGGCTAAAGATGTGTGAGGTCTAGCGTTATCATGATGAAAAACCACACCCCTTCTGTTGATTAATTCCGGCCGCTTTCTCTCAACTTCTTGCTTTAATCTCATCAGTTGTTCGCAGTAGAGTTCAGAATCGATGGTCCTGCCTGGTGGTAACAGCTCATAATGAATAATGCCCTTCCAATCCCACCACACACACAGCATCACCTTGTTGCGAGTTAACCCGGGTTTCGCCACAGTCTGTGAAGCTTGACCGGCCTTTGACCACGACCTTTTTCGCACGTTCTTGTCGTACGTGATCCACTTTTCATCACCAGTTATCAGCTTCTTCAAAAATGGTTCGGTTTCATTACGTCGTAATAAAGAATCACAAATGAGTACACGGTTCATTAGGTTTCTTTCAGTGAGCTCGTGAGGTACCCAAATATCGAGCTTTTTTGTGTACCCAGTTTTTTTCAAATGCGCCAAAACTGTTTTGTGGTCAATTCCTAGTTCTTCAGCTACGTCGTAACTACTGATATGCCGATCTTGCTCCACTTTTTAAAAAATGGCATCCATTTTATCCGTAATAGGGCGACCAGAGCGACGTGCATCTTTGACATCAAAATTTCCGGATTGAAAACGCTTAAACCAAATTTGTGCTACTCTCACAGACACTGCACTAGGTCCATAAACATCGCAAATTTTTTTCGCGGCTTGCGTTGCATTTTTACCTTTTTTGTAGTAAAATTTTAAAATGTATCGAATTTCTTCATTAGATTCACTCATTTTGACAGTACAAAAAACAAATGAGAATCACACATTTTCCTAATTTGAATTTGGAATTATGTTCTTTAAAATTTAAACTTTCAATGATACCAAAACCAGCCAGATACAAATAGTATAGCCAAAGAGATTTTATTACAAGTTCATACATACTATAATGCGAAAATACTTTTTCCCCGACCATTAGATATAATTAAATATAATAATATCTTAATTAAAAATTAGAGAATTGTGGGACGAGAAAGGTGGGACGACGACATCAAGTGCGTCGGCGGATAATACCGCTGAGGGCCGGGAGGAAATCGCTGTTATTTGAATATTGACAAATCTAATCTTTAAGTTTGTATGACATTCGGTCAGGTTTTATGGTACAGGTTAGATTGAACTAGCTATTGTCCGCGGCTTTGCATACGTTGAATAGTTTTGGTCCTATGTGCTAACACGACATATCCTTATCTATCTACCGATCTAAATTGGTTCAATGATTGAGCAACAAGCGTTCAAACTTTCCTATCTCAAAATATTATGAATGGGAAAATTTGGATCTCAATTGCGCCTCAACAGTTCAATAAATTTGGATAAAGCTAAGTGGATAGATAGTCTATGTAGTTGATTAGCTGTGGAACAAAAGAACCGATCTCCATAAGAGTAAAGCCACGGGCAACATTTATGTAGTTAGAAGCTCTGAAAAACTCTCTTTCTCGCTCGGAATATACTTTTGTAAAGTAACTAGGGGGGGGGTGGGGGTTATTTTTCTAGAATTTATCATACCATTTTTTATTTTTAAATATTGTTTTATTCTTTGCTATGCAAATAATTATAATTTTGGAAGAAAAATGTTTTGGAAGTTTTGCGTTTCTCGTTTCCGCCCGCTTTCACTCTGCCTGGGCGGGCCCTCATTCTCTCACACTCCCTCTTCTGTCGTCTCTTTCGTTCCATTTTCCCACTTACCGCTGTCACGGTTGTCCCGGTCGCGGTCCGGAAGGCTGTCGTGCTCCGACTCGGATTCGTCCCAGATGGTGTCGGTGGCGATCTTCTGCCGCGAGCACTCGATCCAGTAGCCGGGCGTCGCGATCAGGCTGTGCGGGTACTCCTCGCAGAATTCGTCTGTTGGCACAAAACGGTGAGTTTTAGGACTGTTGTTGTAATCAATTCTTTTGATCACTTAAGAAAGCTTGATTGTAAGTTCGTTTTTTTTATTTTTATGTAAATTTCTGTCAGTAAAAACATCTAAAATGACAGTAAAAAAAGATAAGATTTATTGGCCAATATTTAAACTAAATGGTAAACCCAGTTCAATATTGCCGTGCGATCATTAGGCATGGCCGATCACATAACAACTGCCCGCCATCGGGGCAACACAACTATTATTAACGTCGCTCATTGTACTATTGTTAACATACTCCCCCTCCCCAAATGGGATCAACATTTTGTCGAGGCAATACAAAATGTACAACCCCCTATAAAGGTATTTGGCGCTAGGTATTTAAGATTTTTATTGTGGCCTTGTTACAAGGTGCCTGCTAGCATACGAGCTGGCCTAGTTAGTTACTTGAAATTTAAATCTGATAAAAAAAATTATTAATTAATTTATCATTATTATTCGATATTGAATTTTTTTTAATGTGGTATTTTATTTTGTTTTCATTTAATATTGGATAATGTGTTAATATAAAATTCTTATGTGTTAAAAATGTTCTAATGCCTAACGGTGAAAGGAATGAATACATAAATAAATAAATACTGCAGTGCAGTTATTTACACTGGGTGACTGCATCATACGACTTACTGTCAATTTTTTTTTATGTGACTGGACATGGATGGCTAATACCACACCTTCTGTCATGGTATTAGCCCAACACACCACATGGGAACTAGGTGCCATGCCAGGACCTTCCTTATATTGCACGGCTACATTGAACTGGATGGTAAACACGGACAATTTACATTGCCGCTTCGACCATCGTTCATCCAATGCGATGGTTCCAACCCGGGCGGGATAAACCCTACCACCTAGTAAGTAAGGAAGGGGACCTACAGTTTAACGTGGAATCCGAACCACGGCCAGCCTCTCTCAACGGTCGAATGGTCACCCATCCAAGACCAGACCGGACCCAGCGTTGCTTAACTTCGGAGAGCGATCGCCGAAGTGTGGCGCCGCTGGGCCATTGAGGCTGACAAAAGTGAGAGTCTGTCAGTAGCTCACATCCATGTTTCTACATATGCAATGCGTTGTTGTTTTATGTATACGTTGGCCCTAAATCTTATCTTTGGTTCCACTTCCTGACCCAAATAATCTCTTTTAATTCTTTTTTTTAGCGAAGTATTTCAGCAAAAAGTATTTTTGAGACTGTCATATATTTTCCAGCAACATTGCACCAGACACTGGAACGTTCGACATTTTGTACATAACGATTCCCACTTGACTGCAGAGTTTCGAGCAGCGTAGGCACTCTTGAATCTCTCTTCTGCCGGTGATTCCTTTGCGAGATGTTATCCGCTTTATAGGAAAAAAGTTGGCTGTTTTTTTCATATAGCTTCTCACGCGAGAACTATATTTTTAAAAAGTCGTTCGAGCGTATGGATTCAATTTACACGTGTTACGACGTATAGAAGGAAGATTTCAACAATACACATTCGCCAGTTATGGCTGAATCTCTAAATACATACATAGAGCGTCATTCATTATCGTAAATCTGTTAACCAGGACGGAAGTTTAAGCGTAAGCATATCTTGGAGCGTTACTACAATGCGGCGGGCAGTAACAACTAAAGCTAGAAATATAGTTAAAAATAACAAACTTACAATATGTCTAGGTATTTAGGCCACCGAGAGCCAAAATAATATCGGAGAAAATTAAAAATACCAGATGAAAGGAGAATAGATGACAAAATATTCGGAAATAAACTGAATTTTAGGACCGGCTCCACTACCCCCTAATCCCTCCTCGTAGATTCCAACTCGCCCCACCACCAAGCCCCCTCTCGCCCACCTAGAAGCCTTCGGTAGCTGCGGCAGCTCCGATGGACATCAGATAAGCGCACACAGTACTCAAAAGAGAAGAATTCCAATTTATGATTTAAATATACAATATTTTATCTCTGTAAAGTAGGCTCCTGAGCCGGTAGTCTAAGTTGTCACCTAAATTGGCGTTACGGCAAACCGATCGACTGGCGTTTTCAAATGTATGGAGAAATTGATGAGCGCGCGCAGCGGGCGTTAAGCGAACTAACATTTGCGAGTCCGAGCTTGATTTGACAGCTTACTCAACGTTGCCGTAAATACGTCGACGTTGCCGTTTACGTCCACTCCGCGTTTTCATACAAATCGGAAGTCCGCGTTTGACTTTGACAGCTTGAAGAAGTAAAACCACAGAATATCTAGTAAAAACTTGTATGGAGTTTGGAGAAAACGCCAGTCGATCGGTTTGCCGTAAACGCCAATTTCGGTGAGAACTCAGACTGCCCACTCTGAACTCCTGATAACATAACACATTTTAGAAGCCGGCATTCGTCCTTGTGGAAAATGAAGGTCAAATATTTTAGAGGGCTTTGACTGGCCGACGGGTGGACTGTCGGAATGACAGCTTTTTCCTGTGAAACTCGACGAATCACTATAACGAACTAAACAGTAACCCCGCCCGGGATGGTAGCTCGTCGACCTCCGTGCTGGTAGCATTCAATTGAATGAACAATGGTCCAAGTGGCAATGAAATTGTCTGTGTTCTCCATCCAGTCCAATGCGCCGTGGAATATTATGTACATATGTTACAAGTCATTTTATGCACAGAACCCGTGGTCCTCGTGTGGCACCTAGTTCCAATGTGGTTTGTTGGGCTAATATCATGAAAGTAGGTATGGTCTTAGGCATCCAAGCAAATTATAAAAATAATTAAAAGGGCGATCAGGGCTTATCGGTTTGGGCCGCGCTTCTTGCTCTGAACAGCCAGCTTACCTATTACTTTGGCAACGTCGTAATTTCAATAAAAGTAATATAATAATTTAAAAAAGTGGTCCTCAAATGATACCCTGGGGGAGAAATGCAAGTTGGCTTTGTCTCAGTCGAAGATTAATAAGTGGCTTATTAACTAAATCTCAGTTCACCGTGGCGTTCACCCCTCTTTCTCTCCGGTGTAGTGCAAAAAAATTAATAAATTAGAGAAACAATTTTCTACAATAACTCGTAACCTTAAAAATACAAAGATACTCGTCTATGGAGAGTTATCTACTTCTGCTTGAGACCCCTACAAGAAACCAAAGTATTGGTGAAATATTTCGAGTTCCTAATAATATCGTCGTGCGCATTAGAAACTTCGCTGCTAAAACTCCTTACCAGTTAAACACTCTGCGCCGTTATGTCAAATCAGATCAGAACTGTCCAAAACATTAAAACTTACCACGAAATTTACGAGGAAAATTAAATTTGGAAGCTTCAGAAAGGCGGGTGCTATTGCGATTCAATACAGAGAATGGTTATTTGAAACTGAATTTATGATACATAAAAGCCGATTGAATAAAGAATTTAGTCAGTTTTTCTCCTTTCAGTATCGTGATTATTTTGACAGTTTTATTGCTGAGGCTCAGTTCTAAATTTTTATATAGGTAGCCGGCAAATAATTCGATCCAACTGCACTTCTGCACTGGTCACGTCGGCATAGGGTTCTAGATAGTTGAAACGACCTTTACTCGCACATTTTGAAAGTAGATCTTACTATTGTATGGGTAAGTAACGTCAATAAAAAACATTTGTTAACACAGCTTTCGTTAAAAAAACATCATAATATAATCAGCAAGACCCGGACCTTTTCTGACATCAATGCCCAATAAAAAAGTAGCATAGAATCGAAAGTAACATCAATACTTTCAATCAATACTTTTGTAGCGGTGTTCGCGATAATTACCACACGTTCGCACATTCGCGCATATTAACGCGCTAGGACTAGCCAACTACTCGCGCCATACAAATACACCTTTTAACAAATGTAATAATATGTAGTGAAACGCTTCAGCAAATCCAAATAGAACTCCAGACTGATAATGGATTGTAAATATTTTTTGATTCCATCATTTATTTAAATAATAATCAATAATAAAAAAGTTGATTTTTCTCATTAGAAATCTGAAAGTAATTCGATTTCTAGATATAAGCAAAAACAGCATATATGCATAAACAAAAAAATCCATTTGCTTTTAGATTTCTACATTTAGTCAAAAAAGTTCAGAAATGGACACCGTTTCCGCAATGTATTTTGTATAGAAAAAGGAAACATACATTAACGAAAATATGTTGATTCCTAGACAAGGAATCATATATTGTAAGAATGACACTTCTAATCGTCAGACTTAGTTAGTTAACTTGGGGTGCCTCGTCTAACTTTGCGATTTGGCTAGTACCAGGGCCTATAGAATTCGTCGGAGATCCAAAATTATACTTTGGTTTTTCCAGCAGCTTTATTGAATCTAACTAGATGCTTGATGATCATAGGTATCATAAAATGTTAGTATTCGTTGTAATAAGGTCCGAAAGTTCGAATTTTCGTGCGCTGTATACAATAAGATTGGACGTGGATTATTGAACGATAAAATAAATACATCTAAAAAAACTTAGGTTACATGCCTAGCTTGTCTCGTGAAGATTTATAATATTTTTTTTTATTTTGACTACAGCGTTCATGATTTACTTTTAGCTATAAGTCGTTTTGTAATTATTGTTTTGTAAATCTAACCAAATCAAACACTATGCGCATTGTCTACTTTGTGGACATATTGCATCCTCCTCATAACGGAGACTGCCTTTTTGTTTGATTGTTTTGCGGAGAGCAAAAGCACGATTTTGTGCCGCGCTCACGACTAAGTTAGTCCCCTCGGCAAGCCCCCTCGACGTTTACGCCTTGTTTAAGTCCTATAAAGCGCAACAAATTCTAATAAGTCGCTTGAACATTAATGGGCTTATGTTTTTTCTCAAGACCTGCGAAAACCGGGACAGCTGGCCGGCCAGGTGCTTCTATACAGAAACTAAAATGCATTCTGGCTTGTTGAAACAAACAACGCACAGTGACATTAGAGAAGTCTCGTGTGCATCAAATTATGACCGACCAGGGTTTTCTGCGGACTTCAAACATTTTCCAGCGATGTCGAGCCTTTTCGTCGGATTTCAAGCCTTTCGGACCCACCGAGCCGGACCGGGCGGCTCTCATGTACGTGGAAATAAGAGTCAGATCTCTATTTCTGAGGAGAATTTCAGCGCGGCGGTATATCATACCTGAATATTTTATTTGCTTCCCTTCCGCGGGATCCCGTCGGGTACTAGCAGCCTGATAATAAAAAAAATTCTTCGCGATATACCATGTTTGATGAATATTTTTTTGGAAATATTGTTTTATTCATGACAAATAATCTTTTCTTTTAATAATTAAATTGTCAGTTTAACAATAAGGTTCGTAAATGGCTGTGCAATATGAAACGATCATGAAATTCCAATATTATTACCATTCCTAGAAAGTCTAAGTGATTATTATGAAAGAAAACAAGTTCTTTGCCTTAAACCGTTTCTACCAAAAACGTAAGTTTTTTTCCCATTGATTTGGTTAGGGCTTTAGCCATGTTTGGCTATGCCAACACCATATTAACTATTTGTGTTTACTGATTGCTGCGCAGGACAAGAGAATTAATAAAAAATGTGGTCACAATTTGGAAATCTTACACTTAGTTGGCTTAGAGTTTCATGGATTTTAAAGAATAAGTTGTAAAAAAATGTAAGCTTCGCAGTAGCACTTAGGTTTTCATTCATAAGGTAGTAAGTGGTATAATAACAATGAATATGGACGGAAAAAAAGACAAAAAAAAATCATAACGTATAGGACCAGTGAAGTTTCTCTGCGGGTTCTTCTTCAATGAGATGATCGAATTCGCGGATCAATCAAATTGTGACATTCCTTAGCGTAGTTTGACTACCAGAAGTTGAATACATAAATGAAATGAAATTAAATTATATGTCATAGAAGAAAATTAACATTGATTTGACAGGAGCAAGCTTTAATAGCGTTTTTTTTGGCTAAAACGTTTTGGCTCGCCTACCTCCTTACAGAGGGGGGTAACATGATAAATAAACTCGCCGGGTGAACAAGCAAGTGAGAGATTAAATCTGAAGATTGGTTGTATTTTGTTAGATGTTTCGAAATGTACCGACATAATCGTCAGATTTAATAACTTACTTGCCTGTCCACCCGTCGAGTTATTGTACCATGGTAACCTCCAGAGCTAGGTAATTTTGCAATGCTTTGTAGCCCTAATACATCGAGGGCTTACTTTAAATGCGAGCTGCTCCATGGTTCGGAATCCATGTAAAACTGTAGGTCCCCTTCCCCTACTAGGTGGTAGGGTTTAAGCCCGTCCGGGTTGGTAGGGGTTAGCCCGCCTGGGTTGGTACCATCGCATTGGATGAAAAGATGGTCGAAGCGGCAATTCAACATTGTCCGTGTTTTCCATCCAGTTCAATGTCCATCCAGTTTAATGTAGCCGTGATCATAAAGGGAAGGTCCTGGCATGGCACCTAATTCCTTCGGGAATGTGGTGTATTGGGCTAATATCGTTACGGTAGTTATGTGGTATTAGCCATCCATGTCAGGTCGCATAAAAAAAACTAAGGATTAAGTCAGAAAAAGTTGTATTGAGATAATTAAGTTTTAAAGTTTACAAAATAAAAAATATTTTAAATTTCTTCAGGATGTAAATGTTACGCTATCTTTGGACCTTCTCAGCTTACGATAAAGTGTGTTTCTGAAGATTTTAGCGCAAACTATTTAGAGCAAAATCGCATCATTAAATGCATTAAGTAAAAATCGACTGTTTTTATTTTTTTCTTCTTTCGAGTCTTATTTAATAAGAATTCTATGATATTATCTATCATATAGCATCAAATCGAAAGTCTCTTGTTTTTCGCACCGCTCAGATTTCCCGCCAAAAAAGTGAGTGTGAAAAATGCAAAATGTAGCCCCGCGGAGTTTATTCAAGAGTCCGTGAATTATTGAGCGGGCCCGGAGACCGGGCGAGCTGCCGGAGTCGGAGCCTGCTTCCTGCCCGCCGCCGCCGCCGGTCTCCCGGGGAGCCGCGATGCCTAGTTTTATTTGGTCCGCCACTCATGAAACGTCATGAGCTTCTGAAAATTACATTAGCTGTTTTACACACACTGTCGCTTTAGTGTGCGATATGGTTCATTGAAATTTTACCATCAGAGTAAAACAGCGCGGAGTCTTAATCCAAGTTATTGCTGCTCCAAGAATAAAAAAATGGGCCGGTCATAATGTGAGTATTAACCTATGACTCATCGGTAAATACTCACATTTTATTACTTGTGGATTGACTCGTTCAACTTTTTACACGAGTTACGCTAGTTTTGTCGCTTTCTAATTATTATAATTATTATAATTAGAGCACAACACACATTTCAAGACATGCGAAAGCTAATTGTCAACGATTCACTTTAATCTGTGAATTGAACTCGTATTCGCTCCATAAGTACAAGGGCAGCAGAGTACTCTAACACTACAGGTGTGATTTTTTTTACAAGTATTGTGTATATCTACATGGAACCATTTAATTCCATTGAAACCCACCGATCCTCTCGATCCTTTATATGTCCTTTATAGTAGTAGTAGCATAATAATATTAACTCTCTTTTAAAGTATTGCCCCCAAAGTACAACCTGGGGCATGGTTTTCGCAGCCCCCTCTGAAATTTCGAAATCCCATAAGCGTCGTCGGGTACCTTAAGAGGTATATGATAGGGAGATATACCGCGCTTAACATAAAAAATACATATCTTACACAGCTTTAGTATTAGGGTTATCCTTATTGCATTCTATACTATCTCGTTCTCATCTATACCGAAATTCACTAAATTGTTTCAGCGGTTTATGCGTGAAAATGCAACAGACAGACAGAGTTACTTTCGCATTTATAATATTATAGTTTGGACCTATGGATATGGATGATAAAAAGTGTTTTATTATGTATATGGATGTTTTTTTAATAAAATACGTAGATATTGACCTATTAAAATTTTCGTAGAATATATTGAATATTTTCTCAGACTAAGCCCGTCCCACGGATTCCATGTAATCGAAACCATAAAGACCTGAAAGCTTAAGCCTCTCATTTTGAATATAATATGGTCAAATATGTTATTTTATGTAGTTAACTAATATATTCTACTCTGTTTTTCTTATGTCTATAAAATTTGGCCATCGATGAATGTACTGAATAGCTTAATGCATTCGAACTGAAATCGAAAATTTCCTACAAAAATCCTTCGAAAACTTTATCGGTCTTTCGGGGATCTTATACAAAGTTCTTTGTGAAATCAGAAAAAACTTTCAGAAACAGAAGTAAGAAACAAGGCTCGAAGCTTTTTCACTTGAAAAGTGGTAAGTAAGGGACCTCTTCCGGAAACAAGTTCTTCGTTGTGTCCTTAATTTACACCCGTAATGCAAGGAAAATGTTTTAAATTTCTATGTTCATGTTACTACATGTGTGACGTGACATACATAAATTTTGACACCATATTACCGAAGCCACTACGTAGGTATGTTTAGTTTAGGCTGTATGGAGAAAGGTCCTTGCCTTCCCCCTTATCAAATCTCCAGGAAAAGAAGCAAACTTATCTTTGACATGGCTGTCAAAGTGTGATAGAATCGTCGTGGGGTCTTCTGCACGATTTTTGTGTGCAGGTACGGGACTGAGGATATCCCCTATTACCCGGACTGCTTCTCGGCATGCTCTGAAGTGCCGGTTCTTGGTCAGCCGCTATAAGCTAGCGGCGCGCTGGTTATCTATTCTTCGAGAGTTCGGGCAGGCGCTGCGTTCAACCACGTCATTCCTGGCCGAACGACGGATAGTGCAGCCGCAGCTCTCGGGGCAGCGGACGTCCTTCGGCGCCAAGCATTGTTGTGAGACCCCTATTCCTGTCTGGCCAGATTTAGGTTAGGGAGTTCTTTCGGCACATCATCGACAGGCCAGATAACATTACCTGTTAAAACCTTAGATGAAAAAGAATGGATACGGTACCTCCATACTGACGACAATTCAAATGCGGTCAACATTTTTAAAAAACTCACACACCTATAATTTACATGCATACCAAACTTCACTACGTACAGGGTAACAGAGCAGGACCAAGCTATACGGAAATGTATCATGCGAAAAAGTGACAAATAGATTTATCTAATCGCGGAAAAATGATTTAAAGCATGAAAAAGAGGGAAGGCGACATTTGCGACGACTTGTCATAGAAATAGAGGAAAAGTCAACCTAATCCATCATGACACATCAACGATGCGCGCATGCTCTACCCTTCGAGCAGAATGGCGCGTCAAAACTGAATGATAAAGCAGGCAGGGTTGCCAAAACTTCACATTTTTTTTATTATAAGTACAATAAATAATGAAGGTTCCCCATTCAGTCAAAATGTTTAGAGCCAGTAGTATCATTATTTTTAAGTTAAAAAAGCATTGAATAATCTTTTTAAATACGATTACTTGCTGCAAATATTTTTTTGGAGACACATATGGTTTTTCTATGAAGTTAAGGTGGCCCAACCCGGCGGGACTAACTCAGTCGCGGGCACGGTACAAAACCGTGCTGTTGCGCTCTGGGACCTTCTCTATTACAAAGGAAAGGACAGGCTCCGTGCAGATGCAACATGTCCACAAAAAAGACAATGTGCATAGTGTATGATTTGGTAAGATTTAAGAAAATTTTAATTACAAAACGACTTATAAGTAAACCACGACCGCTGTAGTCAAGAATACAACAAAAACCAAATAGATTATGAATCTTGAGTAAAAAAGCTATGTCTGATGACTAATCATTTTAAGATATTCTTACTTTATCATTGCGTAATCCACCTCCAAAGTTATTGAATAAAACGCGCGAAAAATTCGAACTTTCGGACCTTATAACTTAGAAACCAAACACAATTTTAATATGCCAACGGTCATCAGACATCTAGTTCGATCAAATAAAGCTATTTTGAGCAAAATTTGGGATCTCTGGCAAGAAATATGGGCGTGATCTTCTTTCCCCGTTTGTATGGGGAGTTAGCGGGATGGCCCACCTTAATGGTCCGAGCTATTAATGGTTTTACCAGATATATTCGGACAGGTTTGATTGAGTTTGAAAACGCATTGAATAATCTTTTCGGGAGTTTGCAAGCAGGAAAATGGAAAACATATTTATGGAATAGTTCTTTAAACCATGTCTTAATTAATCATTTTCCAATCCAAATATGTTTTTTCTTCGACAATATTTAGGATAAATGAAGACTCCAAGTCGAATATACATAATTCCTATTAATTTTTTATTAACTAGAGATTTGGTGCACTCCACCTTAAATTTACAAAATAGATTTTCTGTTTTTTTATTTCAACTTAACTTAATTTGAACACTATCACATATGGCTTTTAAAACGTAATTATAATCATATTGATACTAATAAAATGGATTGATACGCGGAACACTGATTTTGCAAAATTGAGAATTAGTCTTCCCTTCGCCGTTATATGAAAACCAGGTAAAGAACTGATTATACTCCGTTCCCTGGAAAGCCAGTCGTTCGCTTGGCACTGGTGTCTTCATAGGAAAATCCATTAATGTTTCCGATTTCGTTCTTGTGGAAATCTGAAATAATAAACATATTTTGAAATTCTTATCATTTCCACAAATTCTTATCACCTATGTGATTAAAAAACATATTTACAAAAAGTAGACTGCAATAGTTGTGACAGCCCTAGTTGTTTTAAAATAAAGTTTACTTATAATAAAATACTTAAATGAAAATCGAAATTAAAATTATTAGAACTAACCTTTTATCTATCTTGTGCCAACCCTATTTGCGCCTTTGCTGGACATGAAACTTTGAGGTCAGCTGAAATACAAATATACTGAATATGCTTGCACTTATACGTGGAATGTGATTCCATTGCTCTTGTTGTCCTTTATGGCGTTATTTCCATATTTTTCAACAACACAAAACGAAATTTTGTCGATACTTTGAAATATCGCCCAACTGAATTCATCACTGACGTCTGACACCGATTGAGAGCATATCAGCTGACCGAGCGTACTTTTGACGGACCGTAAAATTTGTTTAGTCCCCTATCCATTGCTTTTTCATCTAAGGTTAAAACAGGTACCTAGGTGTAATTTTAATGGTGTTACCTTCCTTTTTTACGAAACGTATGACGTTTTAAGCAAAAGTAATCAGTTAGTACATATGAAAAAAGTGTACCTGTAACAGATTTTTTTTCAGAATTTTTAAACAACCGTAAATAGAAAAACAATTCAGGGCAAAATGCATGTGACCGACAGACACCCGAGCCAGACAATAACCATCCTTTTTTTCGTTTTTTGCGACGGGACCATAAAAACGGACAGAAGAAGTAGCTTTATCGACAATGCATAATAGATTTTATTTCCGTTTAAATATATTATTATGTTTGTTGAATACATATTGTAAGACTTTGTTTTCATGACTATATAGCAGTACGAAAATTGTTACGTGCGAATAACATAATGAATAAATCGCGGACGAACATGGCGAAACTGTTAGGGTTCCTCGTTGACTACGGAACCTTAAAAATGTGATTAAGGCTCCCAGTAAATATATACTGAATTCCACTGCGTTAAATTATATTTTGCAATGAATGAGTGTCGCTCATAACTTGATACCATCAATTCGCTCGTAGCAAGAGCGGCTGCATATGTGGCCGCTGCAACCAACTGAAACAGATCCTGCGGCCTTTATGAGTAATGACGTCAAAGTTGGGTGATTTATATGCACGCGCCACGGCCCATCTGGCGAAAGGCGACCTAGATATGCCAGTTCCATTTGCAAACATGAATCAAATCCTTACATTGTCATATTTATGTAAAACAATACCGAGAGTTGGTAGTTCTAAGTCTAACATCCTCATATTTAAGCAGGTAATACATTTAGGATGTTATATGTAAAGGGTTCTGTCCCTGAAAAGTCTGTCAGCCCGTCAAGATCGTTTTTATCAGGAACCCTTGGAGGTATTAAGTTGAAATTAATATCAAATTCTTAGGGCTATAGTCAAAAAGGCTGAACGAAAGGTGTCGTGAAACATTCTGTAGGAACTGTTTCTTTCACTATGTATTATTCTAAGGATTTTCGCGCAATCTTCAATTGGGTTCATATTTGAATGAGAAAGTGAAGGTGGAAAATCAGGTTGATTCTAGTAGTTCTTCCAAGGTGTCATTGATCCCACTTCTCATACCAAATTGACTAAAACAGTAAAGATGCCAACATTTTTAGCGTTAATAATATTGAGTATGGGGCTGAAATTATCTGAGGGCACGAGACATACAAAGCGCAATTAGTCTTGTCTTTTGTTGTGTATCACGTTTCATTTCACAGTATGATCCTGCAAAGGGTCTACTTTAGGATCTGATTATGGAGGCCATCATTAACAACATATATTTCACGAGTCTTACGTGAAAAAAAATTAAAGTTTGCATGTAAAATTGTATTTTAGGGTTCCGTTTCTCGAAAGGAAAAACCGGCTAGTTGTGAATCGGATTCACACACGAAGGGTTCCGTATCGCCGTATAAGATTTCTTGTACGGCGGCCTCCTGTACTAATATTTATTTTTAATTTATTTGCTGTTGTAGCGGCAATATTAATACACACTCTGTTAAAATTTCAACAACCTATTAGGGTTTATGAGATATATCCCTGTGAGAGACGGATGGACGGACGGAAAGCGGAGGCTTGGTAATAGGGTTCCGTTGGCCCCATTGGGTACAGAACCTTAAGAAAGGAATGTCCGTCTGTTTGTCTTTCTGTATTTTTCTAGGAAGACATGAAGGTATTCGGTTAACGTTAACATACAATTCCTAGTGTATAATCCTTTGGATCCTTGGGAGGCAAGCCAGCACAGGTAAAGGAAAAAATCAGAAATCTAGTTGTCACAAAAACTATTTCGTTATAGTTGAACTATTTATACACAAATTTGAACGGAACCCTAGCACTAATCCGGTGTTTTTAGTTTCCACCAAAGTCGTTCAATAAAAGTAAACCTATTTCACGTACATAACAAAATTTTCTTCGAATATTCCGCGTATATGCTGCATCAAATATTCCTTATTCAGTGTCTATTTTACCGCTTATTTCGTAGTGGACCTGGTAACAGTTAAAACAAACATTCGGGGCGAGGTTTTGGGATGGTGGCGGAGTTTGCTCATTCATTTCCGCTGCCGGCCACCGCGGACATCCGGTCCGGATCGACTCACTTTTGTACAGTGTGGACAGTCACGGACCTCATTCACTATCATTTAACGTGACATCTACGCGAAAATTGTCAAAATGGTATTAACATGGTTTTATATAATCGATCAGTTGGGTGGCATTGTCGATACAACTATGACTATGAACAAATAAACGTTTATATTTTATTCATTCATTGCTTCCAACACTGAACTCATTCCTCCGTGTACAACTTGTAAACTGTTTATTTTATATTAAACGAAATTAAAGTTTTAGATACAGAAAACTAGGTTTGAAAAAAGATATACAAAAAGTACATTCTTACTCAGAGTTAGCCATTCGAATTTAGAACATGAAACTCCGGTTATACGGTAAACAATAAGATGTATACCCTGTTTTGAATATTCGATCACTATTTTTGAATGAGAGTGAGAGTATCACTTATGCGTACACATGAATATAATGTAATGGTGTGGCCCCGTCGCTCTCTGTTGTGACTCAGGATGAAGAATGGACACCACGGTTCACTGTAAGGTAGAACACCAAACTGTATAGAATATGCTTGGAGTTCATACTTAGAGTGCACCGGAATGGCCCAACACGCCGCTGCCTCCGACTGTAGTCCTCCTGTGGGCATATCCATAAAACTATACAATTTTATTTTATAAGAACGCAAGAATAAATGTTATTATATATTATTTACCCGCCAAAAGACGAACTATGAAACCAAAGCTCTGGAGGCCATTGCGGTATAGAGTAAAAATAATTTTAGTCAGTCAGTCAGCCAGCGTGTTTGCGTCCACTGCTGGACATACGCCTCTCCAATTTTCCTCCAGTCCTCCCGGCCTTCAGCGGTACGGAACCACTGCTTTCCGCCGACGCACTAGATGTCGTCGTCCCACCTGGCGGGTGGTCTTCCCACCTTGGTTTACCTTACCTTGGTTTTGTCCCAGTTCATCTTCAGACCTACCTTTACCGATGCTTTATAAAGGTCTTCCAGCATGGCCTGAAGTTGACTAGTGAATTTGACAGAAGAACAATGTTATCGGCGAAGCGAAGATGACTGAGAAAATCTCTAATAATGTTAATACCCACGTTGTCCCATTCAAGCGTCTTGAACACATCTTCCAATGCGTTGGTGAAGAGCTTGGGTGAGATCACATCCCCCTGCCTTACGCCTTTACCAAGGAAGATGGTTCGGTATTTTCATGGAACTTGCAATTTTACATTTAAGCATTCCAGGTCTTAATAGGAAAAATCTGAGTTTGTCCAAACTAATATTGAAAATTACTTGGAAACATGTAACTCACGCAAAAGTGTGGTGCAATTTAGCGCCGAACTGGAACTTAGTACGGTATTAGCCCCACTGCTAATCCTTTCTATCATTGAAATGGATACATGTTCGCTCCTCTCCTCTTGATTATCGTATATTATGATAATACATTTTCATTACCATGTAATCCGGCTCAAAATTTGAACAACCTGGATGCATAAAATATTTTTACTGTTTGCATCGAGTATTTTTATTGAAATGATTTCAGTGCAAAGATTAATTATTTTCGAAAAAAAATTTTCATTGAAAATGTTTAAAATGTTCTTTATTTTCAAACTTAATGGAACTATTAATGGAGTCATAATTAAAAGGGGGTTTTCTCTTACTTTGCGAGACGCTCGCTAAACTTTTGATAAATTTGCATTACATTTGCACTAATTATCGCGATAAACGCTCACCAAGTTCCATGCTCGGAGGCTAATAGCTTAAATAATTTAGAGAAATTTATTTAACTCGTTCACGCTTCTGGCATTTTGTTAAACTATTTCAGCGTTTGGTTTTGTAAAGAAAAGAACAGGCGAGGAGTATACATATTTATTACCCAAGTTTCGTGCTTTTATTTCCACTTCCATAATCACACTCCAAATAACGCTATACAGGGTCCGTCACTCGAACTGTTACTAACTTCACACTGCTTCTATTTTCAAAATAAAAATGACCGCGCCAAATTTTGGTTAACCGTTTCACTGTTTTTAAGTGGGCGAAAAGAGCAGGAACAAATTTAATGTTTTGAAAACTTACGGTTTTCCGGTGTGCAATGCCGTGCTTGGCCGACATGTTTCGCATGGACCGGAGAGAAGAGCCCTGGAAGATCTGCGGAAGGATTTAAGCTTAACGGTGCTCTCGGCCGACAAGGGGAACGCTACTGTAGTCTTGTCGACGGACGATTACATTAGCAAAATCCAAGGAATGCTAGATAGTGACACCTACGAGAAGGTAAGCTATAATCCAACCGCAAGGGTTACCAGAAAGACTGCAGCTCTGATTAATAGCCAAGATTCCCCCATTCCATCTGGGCGTAGGAAAGCGCTGTTTGTGCACAACCCACAGCCACCAAAATTCTATGGACTGCCCAAAATCCACAAAGAGGGAATACCGCTCAGGCCTATTGTCAGTCAAATTGATTCTCCGACCTATCTCTTGTCGAAATACCTCTCACAAATGTTGCGAACGCTCGTGGGAAAAACTTCTTCATATATAAAGGATTCCAACCATTTTGTGCAAGAAATTGAGAAATTAAAGCTCGAACCGGATGACCTCATGGTCAGCTTTGATGTAGAATCCCTATATACGAATGTGCCCTTGTCGGATGCTCTAAATATCATTGAAAACAAGCTAGTCCAAAATGATATCTCGATTGAGCACACAAGGCTCATAGTAACTACTACATCCAACTCGACGGAGTTGCTATGGGGTCGCCAGTCGCGCCAGTGGTGGCAAATATCTTCATGGAGGACTTCGAGGAACGGGCGCTCAGAACTGCTGCACACCCTCCGATCACATGGTTCCGCTATGTAGACGACACCTTTGCCATCATGAAGAATGGACGGACCCATCTGGACTCTTTTCTTCAGCACATTAATGGTATGCACCCACAGATCAAGTTCACCACGGAAACAGAGAAGGAGAATAGATTGGCATTTCTGGATGTATTAGTTATACGGAAGCCGGATGGCACGCTAGGTCACACTGTGTACCGAAAGCCGACACATACAGACAGATATCTTAATGCCAACTCCCATCATCATCCTGCCCAGCTGAGGTCCGTGGTGAGCTCGTTAATGAATCGGGCACATAAAATATGTGATCAAGACCATGTGCAAGAAGAACTTTCACATGTAAGAAGAGCGTTGCAACACAATGGTTATACGGTACGGGACTGGAGCAGGAAGCCGACGAACCCGCATCCTCTTAGGTATGGTGTGACACGACAAAATGCATATCTTCCATATGTAAAAGGCGTAACGGACCGGATCGGCAAACTATTACGCAAGTTTGATATCAAGACATTTTTCAAACCCATGCCTAAGATTGCTTCAATGCTGAGGTCAGTCAAGGACAAGATTCCACTCCAGTCTCCAGGTGTGTACAAGATTCCTTGTAGTTGCGGCAAGAGCTACATCGGGCAAACCAAGCGGAGTATCCAAACAAGGGTAACGGAGCATATCAAGGCGGTGAAGAATAATGAACGTTACAAGTCAGCTATATGCGAGCATGTCCTCGAGAGCGGGAGTAATCACTGGATTAGATTCGACCAAGTAACCACACTAGCAGCAGAAAAGTACTATATGCCACGCTTGGTTCGAGAATCCATTGAAATCTCCAGACATGCAAACTTCAACAGGGACGACAGTATCAGACTCTCGCCGTCTTGGACTCCTCTTCTTGCTCAGCATAGACCGAAGGGCGCACACGTCACAGTGGCACCAGCTGACACGGTTAGCTATGTGTGCACGGAGCCCTATATGTCTATGGTGCAGCAAATTGACAACCTACCCGCATCCACGAGGCAGCCCGAACCTACCCACACCTACAATCTTCGCAGCCGACGCCCGCCAGTTACCGTTTGACGAGCCGGGCTGTCAGACGTAACTCCGGGGCAACGAAGTGGCCCTGACGATGCTTCCATCGTGGGAAGCGAAACATGTCGGCCAAGCACGGCATTGCACACCGGAAAACCGTAAGTTTTCAAAACATTATGTACAGCGACGGTGTAAATCTAAGAACATAGGAACAAATTTGAATTTGATAATAAATTTTCGCAATGGATATTAAACGTAACCAGCCACGTATCCAGACTTTTGGTTCGGGGGGGGGGGGGGGGGGGCAAACATTGAAACAACCATGTGAATTGTGTAAAAATCGCTGTAATTACTGTACTATATTTTTTTATAACTTAAAGAAGTACCGTCCGTAGTTAAGTCACACACTTTTTTGTATTTTATATTTATATATAAGTATTTTACATAAACATTATATAAGTATTTTTTTAATTTTTTTTGTCACGTTTAGGTTTTTTTTTCAGTCAGATTTCGGGGGGGGGGGGGGGGGGATAAATCCCAACTACCCCCCCCCCCCCTGGATACGTGCCTGACGTAACGATATAATCGTTTTGCATTTGGCCGGAAAATCACAACCAGTCATCGTTCGGAAGCTCCGACATTTACGTGTGAACAAAATGTTCGTGCATCAACCCATTGAGCGTTATTTGTATTTTGTATTTTATTTATCATCCATACACAGCTTGCTGCACTCGGAATCGTCACATTTACACATTTAACCACGTTAATCATAATTCTACATTTGTCAACTTGTGAAAACTAATTACATACTAACAAGTACATTAATAAATTAATTTGTTAAAAACAATATAGCATTAAATGTCAAACCGTTATAACGAAACCGAGAGTATTGCTAAAAGGTGACGGCTCGAATTCAAGAAATTCTCGCCACATTGCTGCAAAATTGTTGAAAAGTCTGAAAGTATCCGACTCAAGTATTTGGCGCATACTGAAAAGAACTGAAACTGAAGCCCTACAAGATACTACAGGTACACCATCTTACTTTACTGCAGAAGGCCGTCCGACTACAAAGAGCTCGAGCACTGAAAGCCTTGCACGAACGTGGCGATCTGGAAAACATTGTTTTTTATTATGAAAAATTGTTTACTGCCCAACAGTATGTAAACAAACAAAATGATCGTGTTTGGCTGCCGGGCAAGTCCAACGAGAATTTAGACGATAAAGTTTCCGTTCGTAAGCAAGCACCTGTTTCTGTTATGGTCTGGGCGGCAGTGACCGCAAATGGTCGTTCTCCACTCGTGTTTATCGAGAAGGGCGTCAAAGTCAACCAACAAGTGTACCAGCAAAAGGTGTTAAATGATGCGTTCAGACCATGGGCACGTAAGCAATTCAGTACGAACAGCTGGACGTTCCAACAAGACTCAGCACCGTCCCAAAAACCTCGCCTGACACAATGGTTTTTCCAGAACCACGTTCCTCGGTTCATTTCTTCAGAACAGTGGGGAGGCCACTGTTCTAAAGAAATACATACATACTATCCAGACATTAATCCAATGGACTTCTCGGTATGCTCCATTTTGGAGGCTGCCATGTCAATAAAAATATATGAAAGTGTGGATACGCTGAAGGCAGCGCTCAGTCGGGAATGGAACAGAATACCGGAAACCCATATTCGTGCAGCCTGCAATGCCTTTGCTGGAAGACTTGGTGCCATCATCCGTGCCAAAGGAGGGTATATCGAACAATAACAACGTTTCAATGTTCAATGTTTTTTATACGTTTTGATACAATTATGAATAAACCGTACTTCAATTAACCAAATAACATAATTTTAAATTGGCAACACTTCGAGTGACGGACCCTGTATACAGGTTGAATTTTTCAAGTGGGCGTTAAGGGCCAAATTAGAAACTATTAAATTAAAGACCATATCGAACCATAGAAACTATTAATAGCGTTTTAGTTTTTTATCGAAATTGGCCTCATGAATCCTTTGAGTGTTTTTCGCTATTTCTTTTAGTTTAGAATTTGGCCCTGGATGCCCACTTGAAATATTCACCTGTATAGTGACTAAATAACACCGTGAATTGGTTGTCCTTCAGTATGTAGGTACATTTCAAACATAGACCCCTTTTTGCAATATTAATTTTTAATGCTTTGAAAAATAGAGAAGCAAAATAAGCCGAAATTTACTTTTAAAGCCATCATCCAAAGAAATTCTTGCTACTGAAGCCTATGTTTTTGATGCATTGTTCACATCGTATACATATGTTTTGTGAACTAAGAAATGTATTACATTAAATGGAATGATTCCACCTATAAAACAGCCATATAGCCAGTTTAGGTGACAGAATACGATAAATCTTACCAGCCTTTCGCTAGTACAGTTAAAAGTTTCGTTTTTAATATTATATACGAGTACATTTTAGTTTAACTATTTAACTATAGCTATAATTTAAAGATAAAACTGTAAGTTGCTGGTGCTTTGTATGCTCAAATTGGACAAATAAATAATATAAAATAAATAAATAAACATTTCAAACATCATACCACAACACACTTGGTGTCATGCTAGGGCCTACGTATACTTCAGCTATAATACTTCGAGCTGAAACAAGAACATCTAAAATAGGGACATTTTTACTGATTGCATCAAGCATTTTTAATGAAATGGATTTCAGTGCAAAGATTGAATAATGTTGAAAAAAAATGATGTTTTTAAAATGTTCTTTATTTTCAAACTTAATGAAACTATTTATTAGATAGAGAAAGTATATCTTTAGAACATCTAAAATAGGGACATTTTTCTATGTGTTTTTCTTAAAAACTATCCATGGCAATTTTGTTGAGCCGGACTCAACCATACTGTTCCAAGGTAGGCATGAACTTCGCTCTAATTTTCACCTTTCGGTCGTGGTAATTTTGCTTCTTCGTAAAATTTTGGGCGAAAAGTTTGTAAGAGCTACTTTCGTAGGATAACAGAAGTCTACCACGCGACCCATATCGGTGGCTTCCCTGAGTGTGGGAGTGTGTCCCTACGGTGGACATAGGGAATTGATGGCTATTAAATAAATAAAGAGGGTGTGTGGACAGCAGGGAGTGGCTTTTGGAGGGATTTTTCGGGTAAAGTCACTAAAGGATACAGATATCGCACCACTATAAAGCTAGCTTTGCATGTATTTTTTTGATATCGTTGGTTGATCGTTCGATTGTAAGACAGTAGACAGTATTATGACATTTTGCAAACCAGAGACCAGTATCCTCTTCCGTGTAAACCAAGGCGCCGAGGGTATTTAATATGGGCAGGGCAATGTATCTTAAGAACTATCTATATAATAATAATAATAATAATAATAATAAAATGATTTATTTTCACACACAATAGTACAATAATTGGTATACATGGTGTGTTCCATCCAGTTCACTCTAGGCGTGCTCATGAAGGTAGGTAGATAGGAAGGTCCTAGCATGGCTCCTAATTCCTTAGATAATGAGGTGTATTGGAGTAATATGATATTTTTATTATTTATTTATAGCTCACAAAAAAACAGTACAGACAACATAGAAAATATATAAAACATAAACGACTTCAATAATAATGTAAGTATAAAAGAAACAACATGCGTACATAACATTTTTCATAATTTACATCATGACGGTATCTGTGTGTCCTGTAATAAAATAAATACACACTGTGAAAATTTCAGCTGCCTACCTATTCGGTTCATGAGATACAGCCCTGTGGCAGACGGACGGACGGACGGACCGACGGACAGCGGAGGCTTACTAATAGGGTTTCGCTGCCACCGTTTGGGTACGGAACCCTAAGAGTAGTGAGCGAGTGTGAACATGACGGTAGGTGTGCTGTTAGCCATATATGGCCAGTTTAATAAAATTTGCCCAACACGCCTTATTCCAGAAGGACATAGGTACTGCCATGCGAGGACCTTACTTTTAGGAATAAGACCATATCGAACTGGATGAATGCTATATTGCCGCTTCCATTATATTTTTATCCAATACGATGGTACCAATCCGGTCGAGCTTGCATAACGAGCTAGTGTTACGTATGAATGCACTTATCAAAATAGAAGATAGATAAAGCGTTGCACAGCCACGAGTATTTAATCAAAGGCTTACGAGGTAATTTTAATTAAACATAGTTATCATGAAACGCAAACATTGAGGGGAGTTATTGATAGTAAGGGCGCAAAATGTCTTGCAGGTAAGCCAACAGATGGTAAACCTGAAAGCAAGCCGGCAGGCAACCGGCTGTTTACATATTCAGACGGCGTTTCTCGGTAAAGCTCTGTTGTCTAGACTACAGCTTCAGCCATATTTCCAATAGCTGCTGGAGGTGTTTGAACCTTGAGATTGGATTATCGATCCTGTGTCGACTCGAAGAAAATGGGCGTTTAATATCCGTAACGGGTCAAGTTATTGTACGTTTTTACGGTTTCTTAACTGAGACTCAAATACATTTTGAATGTTGGAATAGTAGCATTAATTTTTTTTTATAGAACCGGACATGGAGGGCCATTATCACCTCAACGTTTGTAACAATAACCAATCACACTGCATTCCCAAATGAATGAATCAATCAAGTGTCATGCCAGAACTTCCACATCGAACTTGGGACAAATTTATGCTTGAGGTTCGACTATTCAAGCAGGATTAACTTTCCTATCTAATGAGTAGATTGTATAACTTACATGGATTCCGAACGCAATGTTCCCGTGACCCGTGTTCTCAGTGAGTACGTAAATTTCAATCATGTTTAAGAAAGGGTATATGTTATCAGTATCGAACCCGTAGTCTTTGTCAAAAGAGACCAACAAGCATTATCCCTATGCTACGGGCTATTTTTGTTTATTATTATTATTATAGTGTTATTATGTATGTTATGTTTGTATATGATTTCAGTTAGCTGAAATACCATAATGCCAGTACCTTCCTGGAACCTCAATCAAATACAATCCCAAGGATAACAACCGGGTTTAGGGGCGATGTGCACTTGAATATCAGTGTAGCAGGTTTTCCTGAGGATATTTCTCATTTACAATGATTGTTTGAGTTTAGAATGCTCAATTATCCTTGAATTTATTTTTAAAAATTCGTGCTATCGATAGCTGAGGTAACCGGCTCCGCTCGGGTCAATGTCGTTTCGGACTGATGTCGGGCTGAACCTATTATGTTATGTTATATGAGTTTTTTATACAAACTTTCATCATCAGATGGGTGACCCTTTAAGTTTAATTTTCACCATAATAGGTAGCTATATGTCCTTTCTTAAGGTTCAGACTCTCTCTATACCAGGTTTCATCAAAATTGGTTCAGGCGTGAAAACGAGACTGACAGACAGACAGAGTTACTTTCGCATTCATAATATTAGTCCGCAGTACGTATAGTATGGATATTAGTTTAAATATTTTCACTATGGAAGAGTACAAATGATTTATAGTTAATATGTTTTAAATATGTAAGTAAATAAACAATAATCACATTCGAACTCCATTTCTTTTCGCTGGCGTAAATGACAAAACGTAAAAAAAACATTCCATTCCAGACTGCACCGACCGCAGACTCCGTTGTGATTGTTGTGGAGGAAATTAAAACGAAAAATTAATTTTGCGAAAAATCCTCCCCTTTCCACGTTTTCCCGAAGCGTAGATAGAGCACGGACGGTGCTCCGTAATATCAAATAACCGCGAATGTACATACGCGGACCGCACTCGCCGCAAAAACGGAGCTAAAAGATAAAATCATACCTCTCAGTCAGGCCGGATGTTCCTTTATTTCTTTTCGTTTGTTTTTGAATAAATAAAGTGAGAAACCAGAAAATGATTTTGAATGTTGGAACTATTTCTGCCTTTGACGCTGCAGACATGTTAAAACAGAGGAAAGTACACGTCAACTTTTTTTCTTTTCTCTGTGATAGAGTATTAAAACTTTTTTTTAAAGTTCTAGAGCAATTTGAAAAAAGGACCTTAAAAATATTTGGAAATTATTATTTCAGGAATTTAAATGTTTACATGATATTACAACGGCCACTACGTACAATTTGGGAAATGCTTATTGAGATTGAAATAAACAAAAAGTGCAATAACTTTTTTGTAAATATCCTCTAAATAAAAAGTTAGACTTTCCATACAAAGTAATTTATTACTTGAGTTTAAAAATAATCTAATGTTTCGTAACAACGTGGGAACGTTGCATGTAATTGGACATGGATGACTGATATCACACCTACTTAAACTCTTTTGTCTTCGAAAATTATGAAGATTACGCTCCCGAAATTTATGTAGTGGCAGTTGCAACAACCTGTATTTGTAAAGAGTATTTTCAATATTAAAAGGCTTTAGAATATATTGCTAGGTTACCTCGTTCCAAGAGCTTTTTATAGTATTGTTTCAATAATGAGGACTAAAATTGTGTTGATTAATTTAAGATTTGATAATGCAGTGTTATGGTTTAAATATGAATACGATAATGTTTTCTGAAATTTCAATAGTTTTGTTGATTTAATGCGATTGCGACATACGTAATGTTATTTTATTTGCATATTCAATTGTGTGAATTCGAACAACTCGTAGTTCAACGACGTGGGGACTCATGGTAGAGGCCATGTGTTTAAGGGGGCATACGACCCTAGAGCGACCGTATCCGATTAGATATCGTTTTGTATTTTTTGTTTTCTCAATAAGCACTTGCGTGCAAACATAGAACCGTTTTGTGATTTAGACCTTGTCATTAAAAACCCTAAAAGGATTTAAAAAAACGTCGATTCGCGTCAACTCCTAAAACACAACCGCCGAAGGTTTTTTTTATTTTCGTTATATTGATAAAGCAATTTTCTAGTGTAGCGCTTGGAAAAAATATTTGTTAAGGTTATACATTCATTGCAATACATTTAAACATGAGCTACTTTGGAGGAATTCGTCCTCGATTTGCTCATGCAAGCATTTTAATTAATATATTTTTTTATTTATTTATTTAGCATGAGTGACCCTTGCGAGCCGTGCACATTTGATAACATAAATTAACAATCTTAAAGTCAATAATAAAATTAATTATAAAATAAATACATTAATATAAAGCCAAAACAAAAAATATATTTACTACCCTAGAAAATGTATGAATAAATAAATAATACATTTAGTGGTAGGAGTAAACGCGCGTCAAAGTGTATTAAATAAGATTATCGTTTTATTTTTAATGACAAGGACCAATTTTCATTAATATTAATTATAAAATAACAACCATGCCATGTCTGCATAAAAGAGCTAATAAGGAAAACGAACAATATGAAACCGTACCTTATCGGATACGGTCGGTCTAGCATCGTTCTAGGTCGTTACACCACTTTCTTTCTCTTCTTGAGTTGGGTAAGTGTATTTCGTCACGAATATTTTATCGTTGGAATTCCACGCGAAACTGATAACTTTTCTTCCTATTAGGTGGTAGGGTTAATCCAGGCAGGATTAGAAACATGTTTTTATTAAAACGTTCCTTTCTCGAAAAAGAAAAATGGCGGCAGCGAGGAGTGTAGAGATAGGATAGCAGTCGTGTACTAGGATCAATTAACGAACCTGGAACCTACAAGAAGTAACTAAAACATCATTACTTCCATTAAAACGTAAGGGTGTGACCCGCCATATTATTTTCCCTAAACTCTTGCCATAAAGTAAACGACGGTAATAAAAAGATAACAGAGTTGCGTATACACACTCGTAAACGGAGGTGTGTTATCAAAACTTTCACTTCCTGTCGTTTATTATAACTACGTATTATACATATACTAGCGTCATAAAATACGTGACTGGAGACGTCTTCATTCGGTTATGTTTTTGCAAAGAAGAGCAAACTGTTTGCTGATTGAAAATATGCGTGAACTAGAGTACTGTTATAATCTAAAATATATTATATAGAGTATTATATACTCAGTCTAACTTATATCTTCATAATGTCTTTTGATTGGGTAAGTACTGATAGTTTACATGAGTAAATTCTTTCGAAAAAATTTTGATTGAAAAATAAACAGAACATGAAAAATAATACAAAACAGTCACCTATATATATGTAGAGTGATTTTATGTAGATAACCCTCCTATCCCGTAAACTATGATAAAAACATTTCCCACTACACATTCAAGTGAAATCTGAGAACTACGGCCAGCCTCTACGGTCGAACAGCAACCCATGAAGAATCTGATCGCGTCCAAAGTTACTTAACTCCGATGATCGAACACCAAGGCCTTGCGCTGCTGGGCTATCATTATTATCGCTTCATTTCACCCACAAATAACCTTACTGCTACTGTTAAAATGCCGCCGGAAGTGTTTACAGAAAATCAGATTAATCCTTTTACATCTGCCCGTTGACTCGTTAAATTCTATTCGTGTAGTAAGTCCCTTCACCCTATCGATCGATCAAAGCGAGGTTAAATCGCCCTTAATCAATTGTAAACTTTTAGGTTAGAATCTATTTTCATAATCTAGAACCCACTATGCAAACTATTTTAAATACACGGTCCCACAGTAAAAAACGATCCCGCCGCCCGTTAAATATTGCAATAGTATCAGCCAATAGTATTATTTTAGATTTTTTAGGAATAGGGGGATAAATAGTCGCCACTGGTTTTAACACTAACCAAAAGTATGCCTTAGAAAGAACCATAGGTTATATTCCCACGGGGAAAATACCTCGGCAGGGAGTCGATTCTATAGTTTACCTAGTGACCCTATAGATATAGGATCTAGAGGATCTGTTGGTTATTATTTTCCGAACGTTGCCAGTGAATGGAAACACTGCCTGTCCCGTGTTTGAAACTGTTAAAAAGGGGATGGTTAAAGTAGTCATTATATCTGTACAAGTTGCATACCCTAGTCCTCGCCCTATTCGTTTTTAGAGTTCCGTAACCAAAGGTGCCAACGGAACCCTATTACTAAGCCTCAGCTGTCCGTCCGTCCGTATGTCACAGGGCTGTATCTCATGAACTGTAATTTAATTTGCCGCTATTACAATAGGTAAAATTAAAAAATTATGAAAGTAACGGGGGGCTCCCATACAAAATACGTGATTTATTGTTTTTAAATCTTGTACGATGGTACGGAACCCTTCGTGTGCGAGTCCGACTCGCACTTGGCCGGTTTTTTGTTTACTACTCATCCCCTTGGTGCCCCTGGTACCCGCCTCCGTAGCCAAACAGCATATGCGGAACAGTTATAATTTCGTACTCTCCGTGCATCTTTATCTTCCAGCCATTTTGCTGGAAGACTATTGGCACTGTGCTCGAGCAAAATGATGACGTTTGGAAGGAAGATGTTTTCTGTGAACCATTATACAATTTTATTTTTCTACAATGAAATTAATACATGCAACTGAGGGATGAAAAAAAATCTGTCTACATTAGCGTGTGCGGTATCGTCAGATAGATCTTGATGATATGGAGGTTCAAAGATACTTTTTTATCTAAGTCGGTGAAATATACATTTCTGAATTCGTAAAAAATTACCATCACTCACTCTGATTTTCTACGGAACATGATTCGACACGCGATTGGCAGCTTTTTTATTGTTAACATCACTACATAGTATAAAACAAAGTCGCTTTCTCTGTCCCTATATCCCCATGTTCGCTTAAATCTTTAAAACTACGCAACGGATTTTGATGCGGTTTTTTTTAATAGATAGAGTGATTAAAGAGGAAGGTTTATATGTATAACTAGCTGCGGTACCCGGCTCCGCTCGGGTTAGTGTCGGCTAAATTATCTCATGGATAAAAAGTAGCCCACATGACTGGTCCAAAATAGGGTCAAACTGGTCCAGGACAATGTATCCATGTACCAAATTTAATCAAGATCGTTCGAGCCGAAATAGCATGATTTAATGAGAAGCATCCAATAATTCCCATTTAGAGCTTCGTTGACGTTTGGTGGCTATTTAAAAAAAAAAACATTTGCCGCGAGAACCTTTCTGCACTTTCACTGCTACATTGCTTACCTAGTAAGTAACGTATAACGTAGGTAAGTTTTGCGTGGACTCCAACCCACAGCCAGCCTCAACATCGAAAACAGTAACCCATCTCGAACCTGACTGCTCCCAGAGATGCTATACATTGATAAAATACGCATATAAATCAGGTAAGTGGTTCGCATGTTATAAGACTTTAAGACTCACTACTTACCCTTCTGGTAATGAAGCGTTATATTATGTAATCTATAAGTTTTTAGTAGAATCAGGCTAGACGTAGATACAATGCACATCTAAATCGAGTAATTGGTTCTCAAGGATTTTATTCTGTTGGTCGCTCCTCCGGCGATTTAGCGTGATGCCAAGTAGTCCTAAAGTTGCAGGAAATACCAAGCCGTACTTCAGTAAAAGTAAGCGCTGCCGCCGCAAAGCCGAGCCGTGCATAGCATTGCAGTTTGTATGACAGCCCCATCTTAGCGTAAGCGGAACTGAATTCTATTTAGCCAATCCTAATTCCCGGGTAGTTAAATGTACATGTACTAAGTTTTACAAATCGCTAGTGCCTTGAAAATTCGCCAAACGGACACCAAACAGTCACGACGTCTGCCCTCCCCCCGCCGCCGCTCCTCGCCGCCGCCCCCGGTTCCTCTCCCCCTAGTGTGAAGTATCGCTACCGGCATCGTTTTCGCAGCCCCGTGAAAGTTCTAAAGCCCATGGGCACATAAATTGTAGCCTATGTGTTATTCTGATGTATAAGCTATATTATTGTAAAGTTTCATTAGAATCCATTCAGTAGTTTTTACGTGAAAGAGTAACAAACATCCATCCATCCATCCATCCATCCATCCATCCATCCATTATTACAAACTTTCCCCTTTATAATATTTATTAGATAACATCCATTAAATAGTGGAGAAATACTGTTATTTTTGAGGTTTCCAATGTGATGTCATAAATAAAGACGTGTGGCACTCGGGGACTGCCGCGGTAAAGCTATTGCATAGCATTTTGTATCAACTTATGCCGGCCCGCCCCCGCCGCCGCTCCCGCCGCCGCCCCCGGCCCCGCTCCCCCTGGTGTGAAGTAGCGCTACCGGCAGTGCGATTACGCAAAATTTGAGGATGGTGCCGCGGTACGCGTAGGTGCGCCCCCGTCATTTCTAAAGCGCGATTACGAAGCCGTTTTTCATCCACCTACATCCAGCACGGACCAATCTGTGTCGACAATAGGTCAACTTTTGAGGTACTTGACTAGACGAGCAGACAAAATAAGCGTTTACCTCCCCGCATTTGACAGTTCTTTGCCGTTTCGTAATACCGATTCGACGCGAAATGTATGGAGTTGACCTAATTGCTGCGGGTAGCGCTGAGTGCCGCACCATTTGTGAATGCATCGATTTCGTAATCGCAAAAGCTGTCATATTTCTGTAAGTACAGCAACCTACACCCAATTTTGTGCTTCGTAATTGCACTGCGGCACACACCTCCGTGCCCGTCGGAGTGGGGAGCGTGAGGTTTTTTTTCGTTACGGAATTTCTGGATTCGGTCCCCGCGCTCAAGGCCCTCGATAGAAGCTATGCAATAGCTTAAAAAATCATTTTTCCGCTTACATTGCAAACGCAGGCTGAACCCTACGAGATTTGTCAAATCACTACATAGTATAAAACAAAGTCGCTTTCTCTGTCCCTATATCCCCATGTATGCTTAAATCTTTAAAACTAAGCAACGGATTTTGATGCGGTTTTTTTTAATAGATAGAGTGATTGAAGAGGAAGGCTTATATGTATAATAACATGCTTTAAATAGTGGAGAAGTACTGTTATTTTTTAAAGGTTTCCAATGTGATGTCGTAAAAAAATATTTTTTTTCCGCTTACATTGCAAACGCAGGCTGAACCCTACGAGATTTATCAAAATAATGTACTAAGTATTGTACACATTGAAAAGGTCTACAGTAAACTCCGCGATGGTATATTTCTATCTCTTATGGATATCCCACAATAACATTTTATTGTCATTTACTTTTTACGACAAATTATGGCTAATTTTCGAAGCGATTTTAACCAATGCAGCATTATTCCTTATCCAATTAAATATCTTAATACATTGTTGATTTAATATAGATCTATATGGCCCATTACAGCATATGATTTAAATAAATATTTTCGAAGATATTACAGATTTAAAAATTGCGGGAAGTAGCGTTTGCGGCGGTACCGGCCGGCCGGGCGGGGGGAGCCATTCAGATATATTTCATACCCGTGCGAAGCCGGAGCGGGCCGCTAGTAATATATAGATTATTTTTCTTTTGTTTGTTTGTTTATTTAACTGAAAGTTTTAGGTCTTCCAGGTAAAAAATCATTAATAACCGCGTCCCTGACCAGTTTCGGAGTCATTGTATGCGTTATGAAAGGGTGTATCGCTATTGTTGTAACCAAATACCCAGAAGTAATCTTAATTCACTTTCAATAATAGTTTCGTTGGCAAATGAAAATTTGACGTCTATCTTGTTCACATTAAGTGTTCTAAAAGAGAGCGACGTACCAAACGAATGTACCAAAAGGTTCCAAAACCCTTTAAGTACATCGATGTCTGGCCATTACAACCTGAATTGTATAAATGTGCGCATTGCCTAAGAGAAAAGCCCATTGGTCCTTCAAACCTGAGTGACAGTAAGGAAATTGTGTTTGCGTTACGGCCTCTCAATACTTTTTCTAAAGAGAATATTCGGACGAGAGTGTTTTTGTTGAAAGCGAATCTTGGCCGTCAAAATGTTGGCATAGTATAATGTCTCAGTCCCACTAGGGCAGATTGATTGCGAACCGATTTTTTAAAAAAGAATCTTGATAGGTGTTTCCTAGGGCGAATGCAAGCTATTCGGTAAAAAATCAAAATATTAGATAAATCACGCAATATCTAAGTTTATAATTTCAAAATTACTCAACGCTAAAGGTCATACCTATTCATAGCGATGAATACTGCTTTTTCGAGTGAACACGAATTGTATAAAACAGAAAACTAGCCATAATAAGTCGTAATCGCGAAGGTATCAAAATCGTGTAAAATATTTTGCAAACGGTATTAAAGAAACCATAAATTGTTAAATAATAACCATAGTAAGTTCTGTAAATTCTCTTTCAACTAGGAGACAAAATATGATCGCTTAAGACAATGTATGGAAGTGGGTTTTTAAGAACTATAGCATAGTCTGTACGCATAAAAAGGTCTATTAAATTAAGTGAAAGTATCTAATAATCTTAATTGTCGTAGGTGTTCGTGATTTTTTCCATCAAATACATTTTCACGTAGTATGTTTCCGTTTTGCAAATGTTTGCTTTATTAGCACAGCTATATAGATCTGGATGGAAAACGTGAAAACATTTTTAATACCGTTTCCAACATCAGTTAATTAGAGTTTTTCCTTCCATTAAACGACAAGAAACTTCGCCGGGAGTTAAAATGCAAATACCCTTTTATTTTATAGCTAAAAAATGTATAAAACATTATCTCTTTAAAATGTACCACCTTAAGAAAAATTAAGAGTATAATGGTTTGAGAGCAACCTCAACTATGAAGTATGAAACATTGTTTTGTTAATAATTTTATCTCATAAAAATAATAACGATCCAAAATGTAAATGTAAGAGGTGCATACACTGGAATTCAAACCCACGGTCTCCAGAATATTAAAATGTTTACTTCATATAAAATTTGAAATACATTGCACGAAACCTGAAATACAAACCCTATCATAATAAATTAATTTAATTTAATTAATAAATTAATTAAATTTATTAATGCATTGTATATATTTACAAACATTAACAGAGCTCAAAAAATATTCGCTCCAGGTAGCTATTTATAAGCAGTTTACGACGCCTTCCAGGGACTGAAATTCTATTAACTCCTTGTTTTAGTGGCCTTAAAATAAATTCACTCATTATGTGCACAGGAACGGGATTCTAAAACAGAGTATAAATTCGATGAACTCACTCGTAGACTAGCGAATGAAAATTACCTTTTGTCTGGAGAGACTTAAATTCCTGACTAATGATGCGTTAAGCTTGGGCTCGCAGAACTCGCGGGCTTAGAATGGATTACAATTTCGGGTCTACCAAATTCATCAAGTCAGAATTTGGGACATTTCTGGGAAAATATGAATTTGTATATATGTTATCTGCAATAAACTAATGGAGTTATCAGTGAGAGTTTCTAAACTCGTTTGTCAGTTGTTTGTGTTCGAAGATGTAACCGACTACTTTATTTGGTAGCGTGAGATTGGAAGGTGGAGAACTTGCGGCACACGACAGCGACTCCAGGTGAAGATGAAGCTGTAAGAGAAGAAGTAGACCCTAGCAGGCAGTGCGAAGATGAGCGTGTTGGGGACTTGCGGGGCGCGACGGCAAGGCAAACTGTCGCTGCACTTTGTGATGTTCAACATAAAGGAGCTGTTAGTGAAGAAGTAGTACCTGAGCAGGCTTAAGGCGGCTGTGGGAAGTTGAGCGGGTTGGGGACTTGCGGCGCGCAACGGCGAGGCAAACTGTCGCTGCACTTTGTGATGTCCAACATAAAGGAGCTGTTAGTGAAGAAGTAGTACCTGAGCAGGCTTAAGGCGGCTGTGGGAAGTTGAGCGTGTTGGGGACTTGCGGCGCGCAACGGCGAGGCGAACTGTCGCTGCACTTTGTGATGTTCAACATAAAGGAGCTGTTAGTGAAGAAGTAGTACCTGAGCAGGCTTAAGGCGGCTGTGGGAAGTTGAGCGTGCTGGGGACTTGCGGGGCGCGACGGCAAGGCAAACTGTCGCTGCACTTTGTGATGTTCAACATAAAGTAACTGTTAGTGAAGAAGTAGTACCTGCGCAGGCTTAAGGCGGCTGGGGGAAGTTGAGCGTGTTGGGGACTTGCGGCGCGCAACGGCGAGGCAAACTGTCGCTGCACTTTGTGATGTTCAACATAAAGGAGCTGTTAGTGAAGAAGTAGTACCTGAGCAGGCTTAAGGCGGCTGTGGGAAGTTGAGCGTGTTGGGGACTTGCGGCGCACAACGGCGAGGCAAACTGTCGCTGCACTTTGTGATGTTAAACATAAAGGAGCTGTTAGTGAAGAAGTAGTACCTGAGCAGGCTTGAGGCGGCAGTGGGAAGATGAGCGTAGTGGAGGATTTGCGGCGCGCAACGGCGCAGCCCAGCGACTGCGGCTTGAAGCTCCGAAGCTGCTGCATGAAGTCGCTGCACTCCATGAGCGCGACGTCGGCGAAGTGCAGATCGCACAGGATCGCGTTTTTGAAACGCCGCGCCCGCTTCTGCACCAACACATTACAATTTACTGACCAGATTCAGCAATCGTGTAGGAATTCAAAAGGTTACAAAATATATATTCTAAAAGTGTAACTATCTTGAATACAAAATGCGAAATCATTAATTGGATTTATTTGTGTATGGTCATACACGAATCATTCGGGCCGTAGATTTATTATTCAGACTATGCCAAGCCAGTTAATGGGAAGCGCAATATTATGAACCTTGCCTAACCTAATTCAACCTAAACGTTTGACCGAGTGTATATTTTTTGGCCTATAACACATGCATAAAAGCAATTGATTAAAGGTTAAAACCAATGGAGGTGAAGAAATAATTCTTCACCTCCATGTTAAAACCTCATAAAATAGATTTGGGCCAATAGCACACGTATGAAAAAACGCTGACACAAGGTAAAAACATTTATTGCAGAAAAGTAACAATAATGGTAAAGGAACAGATGCAAATATGTATGCAAGTTGTTGAAGTAATGTTTTAGAAACATGAATATTGTCACGCGAATGTTATCTACCACAAATGTTAAGAGTACCTAATACAACTTAGCTGCAGGCCTATTTCTGAAATTCCGTAATCAGGAATCAGGAATCCTGAGTCTAGAAAACCGCTTTTACTACGCTCTGGAATCTTTTTAACCGACTTCAAAAAAGGAGGAGGTTATCAATTCGTCGGAATCTTTTTTTTTTTTTTTTTTTTTTTATGTATGTTCACCGATTACTCGAAGACCCCTGGACCGATTTGAAAAATTCTTTTTTTGTTCGAAAGGGTATACTTTCTAGTTGGTCCCATTTTTTTTTTATCAAAATCGGTTCAGTAGTTTGGTACTTAACTATACCAACATCGAATTTCTTAACCCCGCGAACCCAGAAATGTGATTTTTTAGTTACAGTAGCTTTCTTTTCGGGTGAGATTGCACAGTATGAGAGGTTTTTTTTTACTTCAACTGTTGGGGGTATTCAAGGTGGTAAAAGAGGGCAAATTGTACACATTTCTATCTCTAGAGCCGCTGAACCCAGAAATTTCAGAGTATGTTTGTTTTAGATGGGAATGCTTAAGAAGAAAATATTTTTGGAAATTATACTATTAGGGGGGTAAAACAGGTCAAAATGAACACATTTAGGCGAAAACCACTCATGTTGAGATCTCTGAAACCAATTATCCTCGAAACTTAAAATTTTCAGTGACTTCTTGTTAAGACGAAAAGGCTCGCTCACAACGGATTTTACAAAATTCAACTGTTAAGGGGGGATAAACGAGGCCGATATGTACACATTTTCATACAACTTAAACTTACGCAAGAAACAGACTATCCGGAACGATGTAAGGATGAGAAATTCAGAAGCTCAGCGGTTCCGGTCATTCGTTGTTTTGTCTTTTTAGGGTTCCGTTCCCAAAGGACACCAACGGAACCTTATTACTAAGCTTCCGCTATCCGTCCGTCCGTCCGTCTGTCACAGCACTCTATCTCACGTGATCTCATCGTATCAATTATCGTACGTATCAACCGTAAACTCATGAATCCAGATAGTTACCGGTCTACCTTTCGTCAGAAATGAGATTTCTTAATGGTTTCATTTCTGCTAATGCTCGTTCATTGTATTGCATTGTATTGTATATGTATGTATATCTTCTTTCCACTTTGTATGTGAAGTTGAGCAGGAGGGCTCGCCCACCTTGAGTCAAAAGTTACGCCACCACTAAAAAGCAAAAAATAAAATATTTTTAAATAAAAAAAGGACCGCCTTCAAAAAAACCGGAACTAAAAAGCAAAAAATAATTGGTTACTTTTAATTAATGTACGAAAAGCTATTTTAATTCTAACTAATTATGTACAATTTCTTAATTTTTAATCATCTTTTGAAGTCGGTGCCTTGGGTAGACGTTCTTTAAGGGCTGCAAGTAGTTAGATTAATATCACCTATGGCTAAGAAAGAAATATAAGTAGGTAGCTACTTACATTTACCTACTTGAATAAAACACAAAAACAAAAATTAAATAAACAAACAGGTCGGAAAAACGTATGAAAGTAGGAATTTAGGCAAGTACTTTGTAATTTAAATATGCCTTATACTTAAACTAAATACCTAACACAGTAAAAACAAAATATTTACAAGAAAACCCTACGAATAAACCAATATAAAAACAATGACCACTTATATGATAAAGATTTAGGTAGGTGTAGCTTGTACTTTTTATTCTACCTAAATACCTACACAACACAAAACAAAAAAAAACAAATATAAAAAAGAACAGAAAACAATAGTTAGCGACTTTGAGGTGTCTGCTCTCAACTACGTGTCAAAACGTGTGTGCGGTTAGTACATATCTCACCAATTTCGGCAGAAATCGTCTCGTTCAGACAACGATGTTGCAGGGAAGTACCAATCAACAAAGAGCAGCGAATTAACGTACTCCTTTACCAGTGCGCGCCTTTATAAAGCCGAAAGTACTAATAATCGTTGAAACCCAATTTCAGTACGCTGCGCTGTATCGATATCAGCTTGCACGTAAACCAACGCTAAGGGCATCTCCAGTTATGTCTGTGGACCAATCATTGCTGACTCAGGTTGTTTACGCTCTCGTAGACTTCGGGTGTGTTCGGCTGAAATAGTGTCTGTTCGGTCAGCAGCGTGCGAAGCGAACTCTACCCAAGGCACCGACTTCAAAAGATGATTAAAAATTAAGAAATTGTACATAATTAGTTAGAATTAAAATAGCTTTTCGTACATTAATTAAAAGTAACCAATTATTTTTTGCTTTTTAGTTCCGGTTTTTTTGAAGGCGGTCCTTTTTTTATTTAAAAATATTTTATTGTCAAGAAAATCGCTTTGAAAAACGGTTTTCTTGAATAGGCCTGCTGAACGTGTGTGTGGGGGGGGGGGGGGGGGGGTAAAAAACGGACGTCTGAAAGACGATTCAAAAACTAAGTCGTCGTGGGGAGTTTATACTAAAAGTCGCTTCTACGACATATGCGGAAAAATACGGCGGAGCCGCCTTAATATACGTACCACACCGCGTATTAAATCGATGGTATTAAATATTTCTAAGGTAAGTTCAGAAGTTATCGTCGGCTTCGTTTACGAAGGTAGCAAACGTCCGTCTAAATACAGTAAGAGGCACATAGAGGTATACCTACATCGCGAGGATTTCGATAAGAATATGATTATGTTAGTCAATGGAAGGTAACTGGTTTTGAATCAGTGATATGCAAAAGTAATCTTAGAAGTATACGGTAGTAATATATAAGTCAATGGCTTGAATGGAATATGGACTACTTGGACCTTTCAAAGTCAACATAATGAAAATGATTACATGTAAATGTCAATGCTTATATTTGAACGAATTAAATAGGTCTGACTAGAACTGTACTAGCGTCCATATTACTTCCTTGGTAGGAAGGAAGTCCTCGCTCGACCGTTTACGTAAATATTTAATACGGTTCCGTATATACCCCGGACAACCACTCGCTTCTAAATTATGTCCATTGAGAGCTTCGCAAAACGAATAAAGATCTCTTTGTCCAGTTCAAGCGTCTAACCGACATTCGTTTCTCGTAAAGAGTTGGGGGATCCCGCGGGGCCAATTAATATGTCCATTCGTTATTTGCGCAAAGAAAGAACGCGTTTAAAAAAGATAAGTTGTGTGAATTGATTTGGATTCATTTTTTTATTTTGATTGTTAGAAATCGAAGACAAATAATTAATTTGTAAGAAGTCGAGGGCAAATCATTCGATTGTTAGAAGTCGAGGACAAATCTTTCACGTACTGACGACTGGCTTTGTGCATTTCGGACTTGATTATCCTGTGATTTGGAAACTGAACTGACCTGACTTCAGGAGGATCAAAAATAAAAATTATTTTATTTTTACTTTCTTAAGATTTAAGTTTGTTCTTCTAGCAATCTTCCTCCTGGTTATCGGGTGTGCATAGAGTTTTAAAAATAAACGTTTCGATTTAGTTGCATTCTATTCAGTTAAGCTGTCGTAAAGAAACAGGAAATCTAAAACTTGAAAATTTTATGAAATTAATTCTTTGTCAATTGGCCAAGGCACAATTTTGCACGGCGACTGCCATTGAACTAGCAAAAATGTCTTCCAGGCCCTACCCCTTAAAGTTGTCAGATTTTAATCCATTTTTGTTATCACTTGAGAAAGCTTCATCCTAATATCGGTATGTTTATTCTTTTAAATGTATGTTTATTTTCAGTAAAAAAATAACGGAAATGAACGTAAAAAAGACTACCTCTTTCAATGTTTATAAGTAAATATTTTCCAATCTAAAAGTTATATTTTTTTTAATACAGACGAAAAACAACCAACCCTGGCAAAATGACCAGGTGCCTAAGAAAAGGAAGGCTGAAGCAAGCCCGGAAACAACAAATAAAAATAGCAAAGTAACCAAGACAACATATGCAGTAACGACACAGAATAGATATGAAATTCTAGCATCAGGAAATATTGAGGAACCAGAGGATAAACCACAAAAAGAGCCGAAACCGCCAAAACCAGAACCCATTTTTGTCACGGGAGTCATTGATATAAGAAAATTAAAAGAACTTCTCACCACAATTACGGATACAGATAAATATACTATGACAACCCTAAGGTCCGGTCATATAGTCAAAATAATGCCAGCTGATGTGGAGACATATAAAAACATAAGAGCTAAATTTATAGAGGATGATGTTAGCCATTACACATATAAACTTAAAAGTGAAAGAGCCTATCGAGTAGTTTTGCGTGGTCTGCACTCATCAGAAGACACTGAAATTATAAAACAAGAATTCTTCGAGCAGGGGCATGAAGTCAGACATATAACTAATGTAAAACATAAAGCTACAAAGCAACCGCTACCCTTATTTTTTGTGGACCTTGAGCCCAAACACAACAACAAGGAAATCTTCAAAATAAATCGAGTAAACCATGTAAAAATTTCATTTGAAGCACCATACAAAAAGCTAGACATCCTTCAGTGCAAACGGTGCCAGAGATTTGGACATGCCAAAAACCAATGCAACAGGCCATTTAGATGCGTGAAATGTGGAGGAGATCACTCCACAACAGACTGTCTAAAAAGACCCGACACAGTGGCAACTTGTGCAAATTGCCAAGAAACACATCCAGCAAGTTACAAAGGGTGTATAAAATACAAACACTATAAAGACCTGATTACTAAAAACAAGACAAAAAAGACCAAAGACACTGAAAACATAAATAACCTACCACAAAAATATTGCCACAACAACCCAACAGAAACTGTACAGGAAAACAACCTAAGCAAGAACTACACTTTCCACAAGTACGCAAAATCAAATACAACATATGCGCAAGCAACAAAACAAAACAACACAGCAGGACCAAAAACAGACATCAAGGACCCGAACAATGTTGCCGAAGTACTAGAAGTAATGTTCGACAAATTCCAAAACATAATAAATAATATGTTATACAACATGATGGATCGCATGATCCAATTAGTCACAAGCCTTATAAAACACTCCTAAATCCGAGGATAGTAACCTGGAATGCCAATGGCCTGTCAGAGCGTCGACAGGAACTGGAACTATTCATGAAAACCGAAAGAATTGATGTGGCCCTAATCTCAGAAACGAGATTTACACCTAAAACCAATTTCAGCCTTAAAAACTATACGTCGTATATTACGAACCACCCCTCTGGTAACTCACACGGAGGAACCGCAGTGATAATAAAAGAGAACATCAAACATTACACCCTTGATAATTATAAAACTGACAAGATACAGGCAACTTCAATCAGAATTCAAGACAACAAAGCAGAAACAACAGTGTCTGCTATCTACTGCCCACCTAGACATGTTATTACAAAAGAAGACTTCAAAACCTACTTTAACACGCTAGGTAGCAGATACATTTACGGTGGTGACTGGAATGCAAAACATGTGTACTGGGGCTCCAGACTTACCTTACCACGAGGTCGTCAACTGTATGCAGCTATGAATGACCTAAACAGTAACTGCACCTCACACGGAGTTCCTACATACTGGCCAGCGGACCCAAAGAAGGTTCCAGATCTTCTGGATTTCTTCATTAGCAGAAATATTCCACTCAGCCAAATAAACATAGAAGAATGTACTGACTTATCATCAGATCATACACCGGTGATAATCAATATCCACTACAAGGCCCTTCTAATTGAGTGTCCACAAAGATTGCATAATCACAGAACAGACTGGGAGAGATATAAAACCCAAATTTCGGAATCTATAAATCTAAACTCACCGCTTAATGACATAGACAGCGTTGAAACAGCCATTGAATCAGTCAACAAGCTCATTCACCAAGCGGCCAAAGAATCTACGCCTACTCTGAGACAGAATGCTGCATATAATCCCCACTACTCTAAACTAATAAAAGATAAAGTAAATGATAGAAGGCGACTCCGGAGAAAATGGCACTCCACAAGATACCCTTGCGACAAAAAAGCTTTCAATAAGGCTTCTGAGGAACTTAAACTCATGATACGCCAAACAGAAAACGACCGACTCCAACATCAGCTAGCTAACCTCACTCCTAACAAAGACACTAACTATTCTTTGTGGAAGGTAACCAAAAGGCTGAAAAGGCCAAAAATACATATACCACCCATCAAATCCGATGATGGCAAGTGGGCAAGAACAGAACTTGAGAAGGCCGAGGCATACGCGAAACACCTAAAAACTGTGTTCAAGCCTCTGCCCATAAAACACCCTGAACACGACAAAAAAGTCTGTAAATATCTTGACGCACCACTGCAAATGTGCTTACCACTGAGAAGTACTAGCCCAAGAGAAGTATGGAGGGAAGTTTTAAAACTACAGGAGGGCAAAACACCAGGATATGATTTAGTTGACTCAAAATTACTTAAGCACCTGCCCAGAAAGGGTGTGATTCGCATTACTGCTATCTATAACGCCTGCTTAAGACTAGCGATATATCCAGCTCAGTGGAAAATTGCGCAGGTTATAATGATACCCAAACCAGGTAAACAGCTCCATGAAGTGAACTCCTACAGACCTATAAGCCTACTTCCCATTTTAGGTAAACTCCTGGAAAAAATTATACTAAACAGGATGCGCGACTGTCTACCAGATGTTATTCCCCCTCATCAATTTGGCTTCCGAGAAAAACATGGAACTGTTGAACAGATACATCGAATCACTGACACTATAAGTAGAACGCTAGAAAGCAAACAGTTCTGTTCAGCTATCTTCTTAGACATAAGCCAGGCCTTTGACAGAGTGTGGCACGAAGGACTCCTCTACAAAATTAAACAGCTGCTACCTCATTCCTTCTTTTTGATCTTAAGATCATACCTCCACGGAAGATGCTTTGAAGTAAAATTTAACCAGGAAACCGCTCCCTTAATTGAAATCCTCTCAGGGGTACCACAAGGAAGTATATTGGGCCCCGTTCTATACTTGTTGTTCACCGCTGATCTACCAACGAAAGCTGATACTACAACTGCCACCTTTGCGGACGACACAGCCCTTCTGTCGGTACACGAGGATCCTGTCATAGCATCAGCCAAACTACAGGCCCACATCCATGAAGTGGAGAAGTGGTTAGACCAATGGCGTATCAAGGTCAATCAGGGAAAATCCGTCCATGTGACCTTTACCCTCCGAAGGCGGACCTGTCCTCCAGTAAAACTCTACAATGAGGAAATCCACCAGGCTGAAGATGCCAAATACCTGGGTATGCATCTAGACCGAAGACTCACATGGAGAAAGCATATCTGGACCAAACGCAAACAATTGGATATGAAACTCAGGTCAATGTACTGGTTGATGGGTGGTAAATCAAGCCTGTCACATGAAAGCAAGATAGCTATCTACAAGACCATCCTCAAACCAATTTGGACGTATGGAATCCAGCTGTGGGGCACTGCTAGCAATAGCAACATAGAGATTCTCGAAAGATTCCAGAGCAAGTCATTGAGAGCCATGCAAGACATACCCTACTACGTGAGCAACAGATACATACACGAGGACCTAAAAATTAACACCGTCAAACAAGAAATCGCTAAACACAGCGAAAGCTATCAGACGAGGATATCGAGTCACGTCAATGAACTAGCATCAAAACTAGTGGGCACAGGAAGCGTCACACATTCCAGACTTAAGCGGCATAGTGTCCCTACGCTAGCCACGAGATTTGACCACAGCAAATGAAAAGGGACTCCTAAGAATCCCTCCGGCTAACAAAACCACAACGCAAAACTCATCTGAATGGCTCATTGTGTTTACACAGATCGCCAAGTTACAGACAGAACAATAAAAAAAAAAATAAAAAAAAATACAGACGTTGAATTCGACAATATATTTTCAAATTCATATTTCACATTAGAATCCAAAATTAAAAAAACCTAGTAAAACATTAAGAGCATGTAAACAGTTGTCGCCGGTAGCATGCGGAATTGACAGGGTAACGACTGTCTTCAGCATTCGTTTTAAAAATCTCTATTATTGCAGTTTACACGAAATGCACGTATACCAACGAAGATCGACGGTCATGGCCGTACCGATCCCCCGTTGCTACGTCGGATGTTTTGCATTAAGGGCCTGGTACTAGCCAAATCGCAAAGTTAGACGAGGCACCCCAAGTAAACTAACTAAGTCTGACGATTATAAGTGTCATCCTTACAATATATGATTCCTTGTCTAGGAATCGAATGATTTTCGTTAATGTATGTTTCCTTTTTCTATACAAAATACATTGCGGAAACGGTGTCCATTTCCGAACTTTTTTGACTAAATGTAGAAATCTAAAAGCAAATGGAATTTTTTGTTTATGCATATATGCTGTTTTTGCTTATATCTAGAAATCGAATGACTTTCAGATTTCTAATGAGAAAAATCAACTTTTTTATTTTTATTATTATTTAAATAAATGATGGAATAAAAAAATATTAACAATCCATTATCAGTCTGGAGTTCTATTTGGATTTGCTGAAGCGTTTCACTACATATTATTACATTTGTTAAAAAGTGCATTTGTATGGCGCGAGTAGTTGGCTAGTCCTAGCGCCTTAACTTGGGGTTGCTTTCCACCCATTAGGAAGTAGTCATAGCTAATTTTTTCCTAGGGGCAATATTGCGACCGACGGACGCCCGATCGCAGTCACATTACTCGCAGCCCGACGAGAAAGGGCTTTCCGCGCCTAACAATAACTGACAGATCCGCTCCGTTCGTTGGAGCGCAGCGGCGATGGCGAGATGTGGAAATGAAATGCTGAATTTACCCCGTCGTCGTTACGAGGCGTATTTGCTGACTCTGGCATGTTTTAGTATTTTACGTTTTTGCGGCAGGAGCACGGATAGAACTTCATGTAAAATGGATAGAAACCATGAGCCTTCGGCAATGTGCTTGGAAGACAATGAATGCCACGCCGGATTGACATGAACTTTTACAGCACTTGAAGCATAATTAACGTATCAATAATCAGAGGGCTCTGTAGTAAAATCGAATTGTAATTAAGCATTATTTGGTTATTGGTCAGAATCTCATGCAGGAATATTATTTATACGTTTATTGTTGAGGTTTCTCTCAAACCATTGCACTCTTAATTATCCTGTAGGTGGGAGCACTTAAGAGAATAATTTAATATTATTATGTTTATTTAGATTTTCACTATTGTTCGACATAATACTCAATGTTTACTTCTGACTTCTTCACTTCTGACTGGACGACGCGTCAGAGGTTTTCGAGGTCGCGCCGCGATCCTGATGATGTCCGCAGCGTGGTGGACGAAACGTGGGAAAGAAGTAAGCTTTTACACTGTTTATCCGTTAACATCAAGTATAATGTATTATTATTAATTTTATTAGTCACGAGAATTGAAATGTACTTGTACTTGGACTCCCGGCGAAGTTTCTTGTTTTTCTTTTTCATGATAATCGAACTGTCCATAAAAATTACGAATCCAAGAGTGTGTTAACATCTAATGGAGGAAAAAACCGGCCAAGTGCGAGTCGGACTCGCACACGAAGGGTTCCGTACCAACGTACAAGATTTAACACACAAAAATCACGTTTTTTGTATGGGACCCTCCTTTAATTTTTTTATTTTACCTATTTGTTGTTATAGCGGCAAAATAAATACACACTCTGTGAAAATGTCAGCTGCCTACTTATTACGGTTCATGAGATACAGCCCTGTGACAGACGGACGGACGGACGGACGGACGGACGGACAGACGGACAGCGGAGGCTTAGTAAAAGGGTTCCGTTTTCACCCTTTGGGTACGGAATCCTGATAAACGAACGAATACACGGTACCAAATGTCGGCATCTCCATTCGAAAAGCACCAAGAGAAACTGATTCAGCCATGAGCTTCTAGTTAATCCATAACCGTGCAGGAAGTTATTTAAATAGTCTTTTCAACGTGTCGGACGAGTAACCCGTTTTGGGAGAAAGCGTACGTCCGTGCTGATTCTATAATAACATATGTGCCGATACCTATACCACAGATTAATTTGTGCCTTTACTCTACAGCATGTTAATGGAGTTATGGTCCAAATGCTAATCATTGATTCCTTGGTTCTTTTGGACTAAACAATATGTTGCTTTGTCTAATGGACTCGTCAATAATATTTTTTAGCACGGGGGACACCTCGAAAGTGTAATTCATGAAAAGATTAATTTCATTACAGAACGTTGTCAGTAAATCTGCATGTAAAAGTTTTGTGTTTGGAATTGCGTTGTGTGTGATACTTTTTTATCGTTTGCAATCGAACAAAATGTGTATGCAGGGGGTCCATTCAGGGCAAGAGTAAGTTCGAGTTCGGGAGTGAGTTAACCTAAAAATAGCTGGGAAATATATTATTATTTAAATAACGGAACCGTTAATTGTACTTCCAACGTATTTACGGGACAGACCAGATTTTTACCTAACTGTAATGATGTTCAAGAAGTGTGGGAACATTGATTATTTAAAAAAGTGAGTTGATATTTAGTGACGAATTCGAACTCACTCTTGCCCTGAATGGACCTCCTGATGGGAAGTTAGGGATGCCGTGAAGTCACGTCATTCCTCACTTCCCACGCTCCCAGCACTCGTACTAATGATCATTAGGAGGCTTTTTGAAGCTTCAGGGCGCCGTGAAACGACATGCCCAGCTCCGGCGGTTTCGCGCTTCTCAACCTTCATGTTTCAGATACTTTGATGCACTTGACATTTTACTCCGACGACATTTCTCATCTTTTCCGAGATGAAAGATTTAAATATATCTTGAACTGATCCCGGTGCACAGCCGGAGGTGCTTCGGATTCCATTCCACGTAAAATTGTAAGTCCCCTTCCTTATTCACAAGGAGTACCAAAAATATATTTGATCTATTAAAAAGAGCACTGTCTCTATTTTGTACAAGGTGTAAGGTTTAATCCGCCCGGGTTGACACATTTAATGGAAAATGGCCAAAGCTAAAACTGAAATGTCAGATTTTACATTCAGTTCAACGTAACTATACAATATAAAGAAGGTTCCAAGCACGGCATCTACATAGTTCCCATGCGGTGTGTAGAGCCGATTTAATTTCATTTCATTTATTTAAACTTTTGGTACTCAAACTACACTTATTTACGTCATAAACAGATAGCTGAACTGAATATAATGGTGGCAGGTGGAGTGTTAGCCATCCATGTCCAAACTCCTTTTCTGTCATATTGTCCTCTGCCGGGGTGAAAGTGAGCTCAGGATTATTTATATTCCCAGAGATAAAAATACGCAAAGGTAAATGTTTACTCGTATTTTTGTCTATAAAATTGAACTCTTTATTATTGATAGTTGCTAGATACAAAGTAGGAAAAATAATGCCGAGGTTTTAATTTTTAACAATGTTATAATTAAAAAATATGTACAAAACATTTTACTCGTTAATAAGTTCACTGAATGATTTCAGACAAGGTATTTAATGTCAAAAGGCTATTGAGTGAAAATATGGATCTCTATCGGAATTTTCTTAAGAAAACGACGTCGCTTATTTTAATAATATAAACTACAACGGTAAGGTTAGCTAACAGAAATATTTTAATTTAGATTTTAAACTTAGCACCTGAACCCTGCTATATACATAGAAATAAAATATATATTACATAGAAATAAAATAAATACGTCCTAAGACAAAGCAAATTATTTCGACGGAGTTTCTAGGGACAAAAAAACAGAGGTCATTTAATATAGTATTTTATGAATATTTCTAATATTCAATTGTATCTCAATTAGACCTCCAGGAATGTTTAAGGTCTGCAAAATAAATGTCTAGAAAGAGCAGAGAAATGTTTAAAAAATTATGTATTTACCTGGTTGGGACCGGTTAGGTTTAGCCCACAGGAGTTGCAGCGCAGGCATTCCTCGTGGTAGTGGTTGTTGTCGTAGAGAGGGGACGGCTCTGCAACACGTCACACACGTTGTAACATACACAGGTAGTAACGCACGGAACATTCTCTTACACCTGTGGTAACAGGCAACATGATTGGAATTGGTCATCAATATTACAATTGACACCCTAGTAGCAATGTTACGCAAACAAAATAGCAACAATCAACACGAATTTTGTACCAGAATAGCACGAATGCGATCGTGAACCAAGCACACATTAATTAAAGATCCCAGTAAAAATAACTACTTTACGATTATATATACACATATCACATTCTTTGGAATAAGTAACGTATCCGCTTAGCACGAAAAAGTATATTTACTTAAGTCAACCTAGGACTGGCTCTAGCGTCTTATGTCAAATATGATTTTGGTGAAGACGGCAATATGTTTGAATGTTCAATCTTTGCAGTCAATGTCCGCAACGCAGATGAAGCGTTAAATACATGTGTGTACGCATAATCTTAAATACTGTGTTAGTAGGAGGCATTGATAACGGGAGGAGGGACTGTAGGAGAATTCCAAATTATGGGTATATAGCAGATGGCGAAATTGGAAGACGCAATACCTGTAAATGGAATGTTTTGCTGGTTCGGATCTAGCCTTGCAGTAAATTTGTAAAGTAGTTCGTTTTGCTGGGCTCTTTTTTTAATCAATGTGTCCTATATTATAATTTAGATTTTACATACATATATATCACATTCCTTGGAACAAGGCGTTAATTTAAAATAATGTAATTAATGAGTAACGTAAATATGGATTTTAAAAAATATGCCAAATATTCACATTCAAATAATTACGGCATTTCTACCGCGAAACCCGAAAAAGTACCTATTTTTCTTCGAAGAAAAGTTCAATACGAATTTCCAAACACGTTTTCTACTCAAATAATGTCTCCAATCATATTCATATACGCTTCATTAGTTGCAGACGATGCTATTATGTACAATGTATCCCTTATTATTTTTATCATATGCCACCGGGAACTTGAACGATAGGGACCGACGGAAAGTTCTCCGAAGATTCAGGAGAGGCCAACTTAGATGAAGACGTGACGGGCTCCGTAAAATTTTTCAACGACTTCTCGCACCTGCCGACTCCGTTAATATGATAAGGCCAGTACACGTTTTACCAGATTTTTGTTGTCAACAAAAATGTATTAATCTAAAGCGCCTTCAACAACTTGATATGCTAACTCATTTCTATAAAGCAATCGATTTGGTAACCCATAGTAATATTTACCTTGCGGGATTATTGTAATATTTCTTTTTTATGTGACGTGTAGTTTTTTAGGGTTCCGTACCTAAAGGGTGCCAACGGAACCCTATTACTAAGCCTCCGCTGTTCGTCCGTTCGTCCGGCCCTCGTCCGTCCGTTCGTTCGTTCGTTCGTCCGCCCGTCCGTCCGTCTGTCACAGGGTTGTATCTCATGAACCGTAATAAATAGGCAGCTGAAATTTTCACAGAGTGTATATTTAATTTGCCGCTATAACAACAAATAGGTAAAATAAATAAATAATAATAATGAAAGGGGGGACCCATACAAGAAACCTGATTGTTTTGTGTTAAATCTTGTACGATGGTACGGAACTCTTCGTGAGCGAGTCCGACTCGCACTTGGCCAGTTTTGTGTAGACCCTAAATGGCTTTAGCGTCCAATGTCATGGATGCTTTTTATGAAAATGGCATGTTACCGATCAGAGCCGTAATATCTCACTAGGAAATTGTAATTTCACGAACATATTATAATGAAAGTAGACAGATTATTCTGTCGGTGCCAAAATATTGAATAATAAGGTAGAAGTTGAAGAAAGTTTATTGTTTTAACAGTTAAAGGTGATTTTTGTGCCTATATTTATCGGTCTTATAATGTTATTGAGTATCTCTCGTTTAAGTCACTGAAATAAGTCCTTGATATTGTAAGAAAAGGAGGTGATTGATATTCATCCGGGATTTCGTAATGTCACTTGTGAACTGATTAAATTCCAGTTTTGGCCAATATCACTGTGACAGCAATACATTTAAATGTTCTATCTTGTCACGATCACTACGAGATGGTTACACGTTAAATAACATAATTCAATTCGAATGAAATTCCTGTATTTTAGTCACTACATTTCATAAAATCGAGTGAACTTTATCAGGTCTGCAGCCGTTGTGTGGCTCACCGAAAAGCTTATTTTATTGTTTTTTTGATATAAGCAAATGAGACAGGAAGGTTGCTCCGATCATTCATTTTTTTTTTAAATTGAACTGGACCTATGCGGCTAATAACAAACCTAATATTATGCCAGTAAAACGTTTTAATATTGTATGGCCTACAACAAAAACACGGACCACTTTCATTTCCGCTTCGATGTTTTTTTCATTAAATACGATGGTACCAAACCCGGGCGGGATTAACCCTACTCCCTTCTTTGAATGGAATTTTTCCATCCAAATAGATATGGATAAATAAACTACTTTGAACGTTTAAAGGTATACTACAGTTAATGTTAACGCGGTTTAGCCAATATGATCGTCTGGGCGTTCTAAACTGATCCAGTCGAGAGATAAATAGAGGGATACATTTCCGCACACCATCATCTCAAGAAAATTACCTAGTTGAGAACAAATGCTGCGTTCTGTAATGTAAGTTACTTGCATAAAAACGTGTGACAGGAAAATAGTCCCAGCATGTCGCCTATTAGAAAGGAGTTACAAGTCAAAATAAAATATAAAAAGAGCTGAAAAAATCTTCAGTTTAGTCACCAGGTCAAGCGTACAAGAGTCTCATCATTTTATCGTCGGCTCCCAGCTTATGCCAAGAAACTTTTCGAAGTTTGGCTTCGACGGACCGATTTGATAAACACAAGTCTTACTAAGTCTGTAGCTACTGCCTCGGTGAGTGTACTTATCATATTTCACGCCATTACGCTCTGAAAGCATTGGGTTATATTACTTTGGTTCGTATATTCATCCATTAGCTCACCTAACCATTGTTTATGCGAGGTACTGATACAAGCTATTGTATTTTTTTATAAAATTCTTTTAGAAATCGATGCGAAAATTGTTTGAGATTTTTTAACAATTAAAAACGCATATAGATAGGCGCTCTAACTTCTGTGAATATAACATCATGCATGGACTCGAAAAAGAAAATTATTTGTTGAAATAAAAAAATATTCGAACACAAAAATTCAAATCGCGTTTCCAAGCTTCGTAAGGTTTCAGTTTATTCAATCCGTTGTCATTGTCCACTATCGATTAATGAATATTACTTAGCTATGGTGCCCGGCTCAGTTCAGGACAATTTTTTTATTATTATTTTTCAGATTTAATAATTATGTTAATTAATAATATTTTTATTTAGTTAATTAATAATGTTAATTAATAATTAATTAAGCACACTTAAAATTGTTCAGAATGATACCAGAGGTCACCTCACCTGAGGCGTTAACAGCAGACACGTCATAAAGTAAGGCGTATTTTAGTATTGCGCCACAAAGCAAACGGCGCCGAACGCCAATTCTGGGAATTCCGAGCTAATGAATCAGGAGTGTTCTCAGGAGAGGAATTCACTTTGCCATGTCGGTAATCGATCGCTGCGTCACACGGAATGGTTGGCACGAAATGATGTATGTCCATGTGTCTCCGTATTTAGCGCCAACGAAAAATTACATATCCATTCCAGTAAGCTATCCGTAACTGCACAAGATTAGGTGGGAAATTATTTACTGATTCAGTGAGGGTTCAGGAGTGTGCATTCCGTATGTAAACTAATTAGTGCAAGAATTGGCCTCCCGATGGAGGCTCGTTCCCGTTTTAGAGCTCTTAGTGCCTTATTTTTAACGAGCATTTACTGAGAAAAAAAATCAACGAAACATTTTCATTTGCCAAACAATAAAGATGGCAAAGTCGAAATTACCCACGAAAAGAAATATGTATTCTCACTGCCAACTGATAATCATATAATAATATAAATTACGTGAAAAAAGAAATAACCATTATTTGAAGAAAACAATCTTATCGAAATTCCCATATTTTATTCGCCCCCTATAAATTAACCCAGTAAATTCAACGAAATGTATTTTTAATTCTATAAATAAATACTTCTATTTGTATTGTTCAAATTTTTTAAATCTATCCCTAAACACCTTTGTATGCGTTCGGGTGCTCTCGGTTTTTTGTGCTCCGTGTATCTCGATCGGCACGGCACATATTTACATGTTGGAAGTTTTCAAAGTTGCTGAAATGTAACAGTTTTACATTGACATTCATTAAAGTGTTATTTGTGCGTTGTATTTTGGAGTGGGGAAAGAAAATTATTCGCTAACAATTTGGGCTCACAACTAAAGGAATGCTCAGGGGATTTCCTTTCTGAAAGGTATTTTAGATAGAGTTGGCCTGGCTATGCAGCGAGGACATGCAGCGAGCGTGATGGCTTCAACAAAATTCCATTGCAACGAAAAGTTTGATCAAATCATTTATATTTTCCAACTTTAAATTTCTTGTAAATTAATATATTTTCATGTCCAAAAACGAAAAGTTAGATCAAATCATTTATATTTTCCAACTTTAAATTTCTTGTAAATTAATATATTTTCATGTCCAAAAAATTTATATACATTTAATTATCGTTTTTTCATGTTCAGATATATCAATTATTTTATTTTACATAAATTGGATAGTTAAATCTTAAAATGATTTACGGTATTGGCTAGATGCACACGTCAGTACACACATGCATGTTGCACGTTTTATTTAAGTACTAGCTGTAGGTACTCGGGTCAATGTCGTTTCGGACTGATGACGGCTGAACCTGACATTTTTTGTTATCTGGTTTATTATAGTTATATATTAGTTCCCCAAACAACAAACAAACTTTCATCCCCCTTCACAAAAGGTACCCATGTCCATTTTCAAGGTCCAAACACTCTCTATAGCAAATCTCATCAAACGCAACAGACAGATATATTTATTTTCGAATTTATTATATTAGTATGGATTTATTCAATGTCAATCTGCCACGACAATCTCTCCACACTCTCGCTTTTATGTGCCCCCTTTTTAATTTTACCGTTTAACCGTTGACTAGCTTATCGGCTAACTAACAAACATGGTTTAGTATAAGTACGATTTAGTTGTTGTCATCCAACAAAGCCATGTGAGCCTAAGTATTTTAGCTGGAGACGTTTGATATACACGAAACACGACTCAAGTCTTGTGAATTCACCGATGCATACTATGCCGGGTTGAGTGCTCCAAATAAACGGTCAAACGATATTTTTTAACTCACGCTCCTTCCCTTTTAACTCTAAACGCGCCACTCGTTTGTAGTTACGACGGAGGTCGGGACCTTCAACTTTTTGTAATTTTAATATTAATTCTTTGGGCTCGAGTGAACTATTTCAATAACTTGCCTTATTAATTTAATTAATGTTTCAACTTTTTATCGAGAGAAGCGAAGGGACGAATCTTGTTTATGGGTTTTTTATTAACGACCTAAACTTCAGAGTTTTACTGATGATGCTTTCTTTTATTACCTTTTAATAAATTACTAGCTGAGATCCCGGCTCCGCTCGGGTCCATTTCGTTTTTGACAATCACCCAATAATCCGATTGACAGTCTCAGAGATTAGCGCATACAAATAAAAGACAAACTCTTCAGCTAAATTACTTTAGTATAGATTATTACATTATAACTTCGTGCGCTAACGTAATTGTGACGGAGGTGATTATTTTAGAATTGTTTGCAAACTTACCAAAAGGGATTATATAAAATACATTTTGTTTTAAATAAATGTGCATCAAGCTGAATGAAATGAGTAAATAAAAAAAATGTGTAACCTAAGTCTAAGGCTGGCGACTACCGCTTTGAAATCAAATATGGCCTAAGCCTACTTACAAGGAGGGCCAGATGGGCAGGAGGACGTTTCCCAAAGCGCTTTTCACCCGGTCCCGCTCGAAATCGTCCCTGTTTCCTATAAGAGTAAGATGTGAAAGTAAACTAGTGGCTCTCTGATCGAGTTTATCTTTGCATAGCTTAAAACAATAATCTTTTTCTCACTTATTACTATTTTATTACATAAAACGTTTTGTGACAATTTTGAACTTTTTTAATGCGCCGGATTTTTTTATGTTAAGCTCGGCATATGGCGCACGGCAGAATCTCACAAAAAAGGCGCCCGACTACGCCCATGGGCTTCTGGACTTTCACAGGGGCTGCGAAAACCATGCCGGCCGGCCAGGTGGTTCTTCACAACATATTTGAAGGATCCCAGATTGTACTTTGAGAGAAAAACTTTGGTAGCGAGTCCATTCAGTAGTTTATCGACCCGAACGACCCAAAGATCGGTGGATTCTTATTTTGGGAATATCAATAGTCAATTGGTGCATTCCCTGCCTGTTCCGCGTTGTGCGGTAGTAGAAAGGGGTCGGGGGGACAGCTTAATGCAGCTCCGAAGAGCATTCTCCATGGTGAAGACGATAGAATACAGCAAGACGCTATACATCCTTTCGGAGTTAAAGGGTCTCTAAATTCAGGGATACCTTGGGGTCGTATTTTTCAAGTCGTATTTTTATTAAGCATTTTTGCCTAAGCTCAAGCGGAGAAGCGCGAGCGCTTCGCATTTCTCTCGGTCAATAAGCATGTCCTAAATACCCTGAATGTTTGGTGTGTAACTTCCGCATCATCAGGGCGTATACCAAGCTCCCTTGGGACTTACGTCGTCGGCGGCATTAGCACTCTTCATCAATATCCATACCCGCCACTTCATACCAAACTTCCCAACACAGCTCAAACTGGCATAGATATAAATAATTAGAATATACAGGATGATTTTTTATTATGATGATTAATAATAATGGACGCTCATATATTGTGTTTTTTTTTTATTACAAATGATGAATATTTGTCTGATTTGAGAACACAACGCACCTGCGAATTATATTTACATATTAACTTTTTTTAATAAAGAAATTAGTCTTGGTTATTTTTAAATATATGTAAATGTTTTTTTTACTTATGTCCTTATCAAATTGAATTCAATCTGTTCTTATCAAGCCCTTAAATGCAGACACAATTTGTTCATTCAATATTGTTTACTTTTAAGTACACTTAAATAAGTACGGAATTATTGACGTTAATGTATGCATTAGAAGAAGCCTCAGAAGAAGGCCTTCTGAGGCCGACTTATTGTACCGCTACAAATATTCTGATAGACACCCCTACACATGAATATAAAAGCTTTTAATGCGTTTTATTTTAATGCGAGAAGCTATAAAAAACAAAATTATTGCCTTAAGAACGGCCAACGGCATTCCCTGAAATAAACGATTCTGAAAGGAATAATTTTCGTTTTTACCGCTTTGCTTATTGAATACTTCATTTTCTGTGATATGATTGAATTAATTTCGCTATCACCAAGGCGTTCTGTACATACAATATAAGTTATGTAATTGAAGTAATTATATTGCTTTCATTTATAGTATATAATAATAATATATTCGTTCTAAAAATATACGTTCTATTAATTTTACGATGCTACCTGTAAAAAAATGTACTCGAAGGGTGAATATGCGACATTACGAAACCACGAAATATATAATAAATAGATCACGATGATTTTACAGAACAATCCTACGCAAACTTTACTGTCATGCCGTATTGATGCAGTCGATTTTGGTATCGGACACTGCCCACATTTCAATCATTATTTTCTTAAGTTCACTTTGCAACGCCCTTGTTAAGCGAGCCACGGTGGAAATATTGAGTCAGAACGCGCAATCCACAATTCAAATATATACGAGCGGTCTTGTCGCTTGTGCGGCAATACGAATTTAAACGGATGTACCAGATATGGATGGAGCGATCATTGTATAAACCATAACGTTTACTATTTTATCGACATTATTACATTCCTAATACAAAATGTTACTTATCCTGTGAATGAGTACCGGATAGCCTTCTTAAAACAGAGGGTATCTGATATTGATTTTTGGGGACAGTAATAAGATGGAGTTAAAATAATCAGACATTACAAATTGTGGGTATTGCGTATCAAGTTTGCTAGGACTGTTGTCTGGCCTCGTGAGTTTTACATTACATTGATTGGTAAGCACCTAATCTAAAGTTAGGTCATTCACAAGTACTAATAAGTTAATTTGGAAAGACTTTTGATTGACAATTAAACTGAAACCTAGTTCATTTCCAAAGTTTCTTTACTTCATTCTTTATTCATGGTTCTATTTTACAAGCTCACATTTAAATTCTCCAAGGTTGATAACATCACCACATATGTACAATGCACAGAGATTTGAACTATAGACTGTAAAAGCGTATTTAATTTGAATTAATTAGGCAGCGAAGGAATACAGACAGACTTTCTTAACCTCGTTGAATAGTCTAGTTTCAATTGTTATGAATAAATATTCGCAGAATATCGCAGAAGCTTGCATGCGAACTGGTAAGTATTGTTTTTTATGGCTATCAAAATAATTCCTTCATTTCTTGTGAAACTGATCGGACTTACTGCTGAATCGATCTCTTCCAAATATACTGTACCTACAGTCTATAAATACACAGTCATGTATGTCATTATCCAAGTTTCTGTGAATATATCGTCGTAAAGTGATATTTTAAAGATTTCTTACCTGTAACAATTTAGTAGGAAAACAATACCGTAGATATTTTATTTATTTATGTTTTAAAAGCACTATGGGACTGGCATAGGCTTAGCTTAAAAAGTCCTAAAAATAATAAAGATTAAAACAAATATTTTGCATAAAATTTGAATTATGTTTAAATTTATCTTAATTCGAATGTTTTTTTATAAGTTGGTGCTGGATGCTTAAATACTATAACTTTAAAAGATTATACTTTCATGCAGTCGTAATTATCTGTTATTTTTGTATGTAGTTGTGCTAAAGGACAATAATCGTGTGCACATCACTTGTCTACGTGAACTCCATAGTATTTGTAATTCTTTTATGTTATGTGTGGAACACTCTAGGTTTTCATTTTGTAAATTTTGTTTTGTTTTTTTTTGTATAACTGTGTTCAATAATCATATATATATATATATATATATATATATATATATATATATATATATATATATATTAAAATAGTGAAATGAGCGCTGATAAGTCGAATAAGAGGAGATATCTTCGGTCGCCTTTCCATCGCCGTTCATTGTAACAGGATTTAGCCGGACAGTATCGTGCCTATAAGCTTAGAATGTAAAGACATACAGAGTCAACTGACGGATGAGACATTTTCGTTTCGTACAAATTGTACTGAAATTTCTTTTTTTAATCAACAACATTTCTAAATCGCCGTGTGGCTTCAAAATAGTGATCTGAAATTATGTTTCATGAATTAAATTTTTTATTTTTGCGTTTTTACAGTATTTTTGCATAGACCATTGTTATGTAATATTATACACGTAATATTCAATATGCAAGTTTCTGAAACTGGATACCTAAAATGAAAGAAATAAAAACGAAATTTTGAAACAGAGCGCTCTGAGAACATATTGCTTTTTCAAGCTTTGATTAAACTTGCCTTGTTAGTTCGTATGTATGGGTCAAATCTCAACTGAATTTGAAACAAGTTAATCGACCGATTATTTAACAATAAAACTTTAAAAAACAAACTTTGAATAGGTCTTTGGCTATGAAATTGGAGCTTTTATAAACTTCATTTTCAGATTTACTGATCTGTGGATTGGCGCGCAGTTACGAAATTCAAATAATTTTTATTTGAAAGTTTGTCATTTTGTCATTTTAATTTCAAATTCAGTCATTTGTTTATAAATAGTGTTTGGTTATTGTGAAATTGTGGTAGTTATTGGCGCCATGGATAAACTGATAATTCGTACTATTTTCTAATACGAGTTCCTACGTAGAAATACCGCAGTGCAAAGAACAAAAAACATTAAAGACGTGTACGCGCCTAACACTGCTTGCATAAACATGATCCATTATTGTTTCAATCGTTTTAGATCTGGAAATTTTGAATTGAAGAACGAGCCTCGCGGTCGGCCGGTAACCACTGGCGACTACGACGAATTGAAGGCAATAGTGGAAGTGGATCCAACTCAATCTACGGCTAAGCTTGCTGCGGGCTTTGGAGTTAGTGTCAAAATAATAAAATAAAATAAAAAAGCTAATAAGTGGGTGCCACAAGAACTATGTAAGCGACCAGCAGCGAGACTTATGCGTAGAAACATGCATAGCACTATTGAATCGGCATAGAAACGAGGGGATTCTAAATCGAATTGTGATGAACCATGTGTGTGGATCCTATACAAAACTTTAAGCGTTCGTCGCAGTGGATGGACCCGGGTACAGCACCTAATCAGTTTGCTAAAAAAATATTACTCATAGAAAGTTTATGGTTACTGTCTGGTAGACCAGTGCCGGGTTTGTACATCACAGCTTCTTACCGAATGACACAACAGTGACGGCAGATGTATATTGCCAAGAATTGCTGAAATTGAAATGATGGAGAAGCTCGATTTCTCAAAGAAGCTCAATTCAACAACCAAGACTGGTCAATCGCTCTTCTAGGTGTCCAGCAAAATATTCACCCATGCCTGCGTATTCGTCACGTGACTTTGATAACAGCTAAGGGAACGTAACTTGTGATCATACATATTTGATGCCGATGAAAAAGCTTGTCTACATTTTTCCTTGGCAATCGATTCTCGATGTTAATATGTGGGAATTTAGTAGTGGGTATGTTTCTATGATACGTATGTACACATAGTGAATTTTTCAAGTGTGCCTTTAGGGTTAAGTCCGAAATTATAAGATATAGCGAAAACACTCAAAGGAGTTATGCGGCCTATTTTTATAAGAACTAACACTGAATTCATAGATAAAAAAATATCCTAGCCGGGAATCGAACTTGTTAATTTTGAGTAACATAACGCCTTCTGTATTTCACCTGGACCAGTCAATAGTGTCGCTTATAGGGAACACATCCTGTGATTTCATGTTACACGCAAAACTACAGGAAAGTGTAAATTTTTAATCAACTGATTAAAATTTTCAAATATTCATACAATACCCGTACCCTCACTAATCAAAGTATTCGCAATGAAGCTCAAACCATCTAGACGATTGCATCCACCTGCATCACAAAATCAAGTTCTTATTTCAGAATTGTATTATCTCTTCGAGGTAAAAGGTCATGATAAGAGAAAGGAAATAATATTTTAGCCAATTTTAAACAAAGCATTAGTGTATTACATAACGCCTATCATCCGGTCCTAACGCCTATCGACCGGTAGATTTAGCCGCCTACTAGCCATTGCGGGTATAGCTCGGCTATTGCATTAGTATATTCTTAAGGCGCTAGGACTAGCCAACTACTCGCGCCATACAAATGCACTTTTTAACAAATGTAATAATATGTAGTGAAACGCTTCAGCAAATCCAAATAGAACTCCAGACTGATAATGGATTGTTAATATTTTTTTATTCCATCATTTATTTAAATAATAATAAAAATAAAAAAAGTTGATTTTTCTCATTAGAAATCTGAAAGTCATTCGATTTCTAGATATAAGCAAAAACAGCATATATGCATAAACAAAAAAATCCATTTGCTTTTAGATTTCTACATTTAGTCAAAAAAGTTCGGAAATGGACACCGTTTCCGCAATGTATTTTGTATAGAAAAAGGAAACATACATTAACGAAAATCATTCGATTCCTAGACAAGGAATCATATATTGTAAGGATGACATTTATAATCGTCAGACTTAGTTAGTTTACTTGGGGTGCCTCGTCTAACTTTGCGATTTGGCTAGTACCAGGCCCTTAATAGCGACTGCCACATGGATGATATCCACTCCTTATTTTCCATGTAGGTATCAGAGCTATCATGCAATAGCCTAGCTATTGTTGTACCAGCTCCCACTCAATGTACTACCGATACATTCTACTTAATATCCATACATAGATGTTATAATGGCACCGCCTGCATGCGGCGACCATGAACCACTCGGCGTCGTAGCCTCGCTCTATCGACAGCGCGCCTGCTGCGCCCAGTCCGTCGTATTCCAAAATCACATTAAATTAATTTTATTGTTCACTAGCAGCCCGTCCCGGCTTTGCACAGGCATAATATCATTTAAAAAAATATTATTTTGACACAATGATACACAAATAAACCCTTTTTACGTAGAGTTCCTACATTGAAATATTTGAAATAAAAAAAACTTAGATATTATTATTAGATATTAGAGAGCTCCGATAATAAACGGGTCCGATCGCTGCTAAATTCAAAGTGCTATAGGGAGAACCGCGGCCTCCGACGCACTATTTATAGGCACGCTCCCGCCACAAACGCTACGTCCCGCAATTTTTAAATCTGTAATATCTTCGAAAATATTCATTTAAATCACATGCTGCAAAGGGCCATATAGATCTATTTAAGTATACATATAAGTATTTAAGGTATTTAATTGGATAAGGATTAATGCTGTATTGGTTAAAATCGATTCGAAAATAAGCCATTATTTGTCGTAAAAAGTAAATGACAAAAAAATGTAATTGTGGGATATCCATAAGAGATAGACATATACTATCGCGGAGTTTTCTGTAGACCTTTTTAATGTATACAATACTTAGTACATTATTTTGGTAAATCTCGTAGGGTTCAGCCTGCGTTTGCAATGTAAGCGGAGAAAATGTAATTTTTTACGACATCACATTGGAAAACTAAAAAATAAAAGTATTTCTCTACTATTTAATGGATGTTATTATACATATAAACCTTACTCTTCAATCACTCAATCTACAAAAAAAAACCGCATCAAAATCCGTTGCGTAGTTTTAAAGATTTAAGCATACATAGGGACATAGGGATATAGAGACAGAGAAAGCGACTTTGTTTTATACTATGTAGTGATAGTGAAGTGATAGTGATAGTGATGATAGTGATATTCGTTTCACTTGTAGACCCTTGACCGTGCGTTCACCCAACAGCTCTCCCTCACGGACTTTAACATCACAACAAACTGGTGCTGGGTGTGGGGTAACGGGAACGAATCTCCAATAGTTAGATCGTTGAGTCTACGAAAGTCAACTATAACCCTAAATTTTCGAAACTTTTCACAACACTATCAGGGTCAACGCTCGCACTAAAGTCGCTAACGTTTCAAGATGACAAATAAGCTGACTCTCTTCTGGTATCGGAGTTGTTCGTTTGGCACACTCATCTCCCAATGCACATAATGCATCCCTCCATTAATGGATCGTTAATCTACCGGTGCAACTGTGTACTAGCCTACGCAAAATATTTCTCTAATGGCAAGCTCCGCTAGTTGCAGTCCGACTTAAGGCTGTTGTGAAGTAAGAAGAAATTTAAGTTTTGAAAATTTTAAGAAATGCATTCTTGGTCCATTGGTCAAGGCACAATTTTGCACGGAGACTGCCAATAGTGAAATCGTCTTCCAGGCCCTAAGTTTTCCTACCCCTAAATATTCTCAGATTTTAGTAAAAAAAATCACTTGAGAAAGCTTCATTCTATGTACGTATATATATTTTTTGTAAATATCTGTATTTTCCAGCAAAAGAAAAATGAGCGTAAAACAGAACAGCATGGATACAGTTAGTATGTAAGGCCAACACCGCGCCGTTCGCATATTATCAGCCCATGAGGACTAGGTACAAGGAACGCTCACTGCACACAGAGTGGACGTCTCGGATACGACGTACTAACCGGTCAACGGAGTTTATCCACTCTTACAGCTAAACACATAGCCACTGCGAGTCCGACCACAATGCCGAGGGCCGAAGGCCTAAGCGGACGACTCCCGCAGTAGCCTGGTCCAAATAGCCAGACCCGTAGTTAGAGCTTTCACCTTCCGTTTTCCGTTAATATTAGGTAATTAAGTACTGTTTATAAAATTGGTTGAATTAAAAAAAAAAAATTCGAACTCATCCCCGAAAACACAGTTTAGCATGAAAATATGTTTACGAGTAAAGTTATATTATTGAATACTTTAGAAATGTTAGAACTTTGACTTAATGCCAGTATTTTTAAAGAGTCAGTAACGCTATTGAAAGAATATTTAAAATGCACAACAATAAAATGAAAGAAACACATATATAATAAAAAAACTTTGGTCATTGGTAAAAAAGCAATCCTTTATTGGTATGATGAAAGCGAATTTCTATTGCGAATATACACAAACCGGAAATTAAATGTTTTCTTTACAATCATCCATTTATTTGGTGTACAAATCATTGTTGGGGCTCGTACACCAGAGACACATTTATGTGGCCATAGCCGTTGCCTTACAGATGTATTGCGACCATAGACTTTGAATGTAAAAGACACACAGAGCCACCATACGAATTAGACAATATTAGTTCATACAAAATGTACTGAGATTTCTTATTTTATTCGAACATCTCTAAATCACCATGTACCTTTCAAACCGGCCAAGTGCGAGTCGGACTTGCACACGAAGGGTTCCGTACCATTACACAAGATTTGAACCGTAAAAATCACATTTCTTGTATGTTGGCTCTTTTAATATATTTTTTTATTATTTGTCGTTATAGCGGCAACAGAAGTATACATTCTGTGAACATTTCAGCTGTCTACCTATTATGTTCTACCTATTATATTTCTACCTACCTACTATGTCTCACGATTATAGGCTCATATGATACAGTCCTGTGACAGACGGATGTACGGACGAACATCGGAGGTTTAGTAATAGAGTAAACCCTTAAAATGATCTGAAGTTCTATCATGTTTTACTATGAAATAAAAGGGAAAATATAAGAAATATTATCGACAAATGAATAGGGTAACCTCGTCTTTAAAAATATAAAAAAAACCCGACAGAGCGTAAAAAACTGAAATATCCAGAATACGTTCCATCATGAATGACTAGCGATTTTATTGATTACTAGCTGCGATACCCGGCTTTGCTCGGGTTAGTGTCGGTCATTAAATTATTTCATGGATAAAAAGTAGCCCACATAGCTGGTCCAAATAAGGGTCAAACTGGTGCAGGACAATGTATCCATCTACCAAAAATTATATCAAGATCCTTTGAGCTGAAATAGCATGATTCAATGAGAAACATCCAATACTGCCCATTTAGAGCTTCGTTGACATTTACACTCGAAAAACGTACCCCTTCCTTCTTGCGCAGACGGGTGAAAAAGTGTATGGGTCCGGGCTATTTTTTTTTATGTTAAGCGTGGCATATGGCGTACGCCAGGACCTTAAAGTGCCCGACGACGCCCATGGGTTTTCGAACATTCAGGGGCTGCGAAAACCATGCCGACCGGCCAGGTGCTTCTTCACACCACGTTTGAAGAACCCCAGGTCATAATTTGGAAGAAATACCTCGGAAGGGAGTTCATTCCATTGTGTACCGACCCTATAGATAAATGATCTATAGGATCAGTGGGTTCTTATATTTGGAATGCCGAATATAAATTTAAGAATTTTCTGAAATGAAATGGGACGGAGGAGGGACGGAGACAGAGAGAGACCCTACATCCCTTCTGAGTTGGAGGGTCTCCAAATTTAGGGATACCTCGGGGTCATCGACGAGACGCACGGCCCGATGCTATATCGAGTCCAGAGAGCCAAGCAGGTGCTTAACTGAGCCGTCCCACAAATGCGAACAGTACTCCACGCAAGACCTTATCTGCGCCTCGTAAATAATTTGCGAACATGCATTTATCATTTCGATTAGCAAGTTTACGCATCACGTCGGTATGTTTAATCTCTTTCAAACTCGCGTTACTCATGCTCTCACAACTCACTCCCACAATGTGTTTTTTCTTGTAAGCACAACCCTCACATGCTTGGTTTGCTATCGGGACATATGTTTGCTACTTTACAGGGCGGGATGGCAACTTCCGGATTATTTCTATGACATCAAGTCATACAAAAAATAAACAGTTATTTAAAATATAATAAAACAAACATTTTCTGTAATTCTGCGTAGAAAAAAGTAATCGTTTTCGTACAAACTTATTTTTCCCAACAAGAGTGGCAAACTATTACTAACTTCTATCTAATATCTCTTGCTAACTAGCATCGCAACGCCTCGCCGCTCCCGTTAGGACTCTATCATACTTGACTAAATAATAAACTTTGAAAATTCATGCCTCAAGAAAATACTTTCCAAATTGCCGAAGTTAACGAAATCGCTGCTCTTTCAACCTATGTATGTTAAAGCATCTGTATACTTGCGCGCAAGCAGGAACGTTGGTGCTATTTTTGTTGCGCTATCCAATCTGTGACGAGCAGCGAGCGTGGAAGGAGTAGCGACCAAAACTATGGCGGCAGCGTAGCCACGAGTTAGAGGAAAACGTCTAACAGTAGTTCATTCGCTTACAAATGCCCGTTGCACTAAATAGCGTCGCGCGAACTTCTTACGTATTATTAGGTGTCGTTGGAACTAGAGAAAATCAATAGGAAGCAAAGTTGTAAGCGAAATCACTCACAAGCGTCACCGTGCTTGTATATAAAAGTGGCTACACTGCCGCTCCCATACAAACTAGTTTCGGTTGCTACTCCTGTCCTCTGACGAATCTATCCTGGCCTTATTAAATACGTTATTATTTGAAATTGAAAAAAACCGGCCAAATGCGAGTCAGACTCGCACACGAAGGGTTCCGTACCATCGTAAAAGATTTATTACAACGTTTTTATCACGTTTTTTGTATGGGGGGGCCCCATTATTATTTTATTATTATTTTTTAATCTTACCTATTTGTTGTTATAGCGGCAAAATAAATACACACTCTGTGAAAAATTCAGCTGTATATCTATTACGGTTACTGAGATACAGCTCCGTGACAGACGGACGGACGGACGGACGGACGGACGGACGGACAGCGGAGGCTTAGTAATAGGGTTCCGTTGGCACCCTTTGGGTACGGAACCCTAAAAAGCGTAAACATCTTAAACGCAAATTATTCTAAGAAATTCACTTTTCACGAGACTTACACGGACATAAAGAAGTCGGACTAAATACCAACATATTAAACGTTTAGTATTATTGTTGGCGACGCGATTATAAAACTTTAAGGTAGACATTTCCTGTATATATTTTTATAGAATAGTGCTGCACGTGTTTAGTTTTTAAAGTGTTTGTTGTTTGCCGCCGCACCTGAGACAGATTAAAGTAATTGTTTAAAGTATTTTAGAGGTAGAATATTTCCTTGATTCCATGTAAAGTTCGTGCACCTGAGGGCTGTAAACGCGGCACGCTGTAAAGCCACTATTGTCTGCCCACCTGCGCGTCCGCCTTATGCGGCGCGGCAGATATCTAAAGGTTCTTTCAGGGAATATTAAGCAGGGCATAGTTTCACGCAGCCGACCGCAATAAAACTATTGTGCGTCGGCTTGGGCTTCAGTTGAAAGAATGCAGGTGTGCGTTTTAATAGTAACCATGTGAATTTACTTAGGTATGTTTATAGTTAGCATTTTGGAAATACCTAAGTAAATGTCTCATATGTACACACATTATATAGATTTAAAGTATTGGAAAATTGTATACATGCTTATGGAAATAGCTTTTAGAGTTAGCTTTAAGATACTGGATATAACGTCAGTACATATAATATAGAGTTTGGTTTTGCATATCATACTTTGAGAAAAGCTTAGAAAGTGTAAAGTATGTATAATGGAAATATATAGTGTACAGAAAATAGACATTCGTAATATTTTATGATATATTTAGAGCATGAAGGTTTTAGAGCTTAAGATTATTTGGTGGCTTTTCAAGTGTTTTGTGTATGTTATATGTATATTGGACATTTGTATAATTTAAAGAATTGTATTTTTATTATATAAATACCTATTGAAGGGCATTTCAAAGCATGAGGATGTTTTAAAATAAAACGTAACAGAACTAAATGTGTTATAGTTGCTCGAGATATTGTATAGTTAATGGGTTATTGTATATGGTATAACTAGCTGCGGTACCCGGCTCCGCTCGGGTTAGTGTCGGCTAAATTATCTCATGGATAAAAAGTAGCCCACATGACTGGTCCAAAATAGGGTCAAACTGGTCCAGGACAATGTATCCATGTACCAAATTTAATCAAGATCGTTCGAGCCGAAATAGCATGATTTAATGAGAAACATCCAATAATTCCCATTTAGAGCTTCGTTGACGTTTGGTGGCTATTCAAAAAAAAACATTTTAAACAACCGCGAGAACCTTTCTGCACTTTCACTGCTACATTGCTTACCTAGTAAGTAACGTGTAACGTAGGTAAGTTTTGCGTGGACTCCAACCCACAGCCAGCCTCAACATCGAAAACAGTAACCCATCTCGAACCTGACTGCTCCCAGAGATGCTATACATTGATAAAATACGCACATAAATCAGGTAAGTGGTTCGCATGTTATAAGACTTTAAGACTCACTACTTACCCTTCTGGTAATGAAGCGTTATATTATGTAATCTATAAGTTTTTAGTAGAATCAGGCTAGACGTAGATACAATGCACATCTAAATCGAGTAATTGGTTCTCAAGGATTTTATTCTGTTGGTCGCTCCTCCGGCGATTAAGCGTGATGCCAAGTAGTCCTAAAGTTGCAGGAAATACCAAGCCGTACTTCAGTAAAAGTAAGCGCTGCCGCCGCAAAGCCGAGCCGTGCATAGCATTGCAGTTTGTATGACAGCCCCATAAGCGTAAGCGGAACTGAATTCTATTTAGCCAATCCTAATTCCCGGGTAGTTACATGTACGTGTACTAAGTTTTACAAATCGCTAGTGCCTTGAAAATTCGCCAAACGGACACCAAACAGTCACGACGTCTGCCCTCCCCCCGCCGCCGCTCCCCGCCACCGCCCCCGGCTCCTCTCCCCCTAGTGTGAAGTAGCGCTACCGGCATCGTTTTCGGAGCCCCGTGAAAGTTCTAAAGCCCATGGGCACATAAATTGTAGCCTATGTGTTATTCTGATGTATAAGCTATATTATTGTAAAGTTTCATTAGAATCCATTCAGTAGTTTTTACGTGAAAGAGTAACAAACATCCATCCATCCATCCATCCATCCATCCATCCATCCATCCATTATTACAAACTTTCCCCTTTATATTATTTATTAGATATAAATAACAGAAGATATTTTCCTTTGATAGAAATCACGTCATCAAGCATCTATTTACATGTGTATATGTTATAACCTTATTTTATAGAATATGAATAGTTGAGTACAATTTATGTATTGTGTAACTATAATATAGCTTTAGGACACATTAGTAAATGTTATTAAAGAATGACAGCGAGAAATATTCTCGGCCGATTGTTGTCTGTTCGCCTTCCCTTCTGCCCCCGCACCGCAGACCGCACCGTAACATGAAGAGTCAGGTATAAATAAGGGTCCCCAACACAATGGGGCCAGATCGTACTGGCGCTCCGACTAAACGGGTCGGAGACGCTGCCTATATAGTTCGCTTCTCTACGCCAACCAAGTGGGTTCGGCAAAGTTTCAAAGTTGATATAGTTTTTATAGTTTAAAGTTTCATAGTTTATTTAAAGTTTATAGTGGCCTTCCGCCTTACGAGTTTAGACTCCGACCAGTCAGGTCAAGTCTGTTGACTTTGAAGTGCGGTGCTCGTGGTGCGATTGCGGTACATGCGGTGCAGAAGTTAAGGCGTGCTGCCGGCAACCTGGTCGGGGGTACAGCTCGGCTCTACATCCAGAAGCTTGCGGTTTCATTTCAAGTCGCAAAGCGCTCCGGTGCCCTGGGGAGGTTCCGTAGCCGGGTGTTTCACTCGGTGGCTCGGTAGGTCCCGACGCTGAGTCGGTCCTCGCCGAGGAGGGAGCGGAGTATCGTCGGAGCTGTGCTTGCGTAGCGAAGAGCAGCCAGCCGTTCGGGTTCCGCGTGTCACCCGGGAACCGAACGCTCGCTGGCCGGTCGCTATCAATTATAGTTATGACTAGATAAAGAACATACTTTCTTAAAGCATACTAACTGTTTGACAAAGCTAACCGAACTTAATATGTTTGAGACGACCTAATACATTTTTTTGCAGCCCAAAAAATTACTTTTAGAAAGAAATACAAATGTGAGCTGATCTATGCAGGGTGTTAAGGGCCTCTTGGTCCAAACGTTAACCAGGTATTCCGGGCATATTTGGAGCAAAAAAGCTGGATTACATTTTGTTATACGACTTAAATTCGTCCTCCGCATACGTTTTGTGTGTAGGTATTTACAATAATGTATAGGCATGACGATTTAAAAAAAAATCAAAATAATGACCTCAAAAATTTCTTTGTCCGTATAAGGTTCTGTAAAAATATTTATATCTTATATCAAATATTAAAGTCTGAAAAAGTAGTCGTGACAGGAAAAAACTGGATAAATAGGTAAATACTTTTTGAAGTAATTAATCCAAAGAACATTTGTTATTTACTGGGTAATACATTAGAAACGGTGATTCTACTGTACAAATATTGAAAATATTTTCAAACAATTTGACTCCATGTTCCAATAATCCTAGAGACGAACTAAGCATTACCACCACACCGTTAGCTCAAAAGTTGAACACCTAATTTATCATTTATCATTAGCATTGAGCTGATCAAATGAACGCACCCAAACGAAGGCTTGTAGTCCACGCGAGTGGAGCCGCGAGCTAAATATATATATATTTATATATATATAATATTACTTGGACGAACTTGCCAAATTGTGATTGATGGATGGAACTTTTAGGCTTTCGTCCACTTACACCACACATGGGTTCTATCGACCTTTGGAACAAGTTATTTGATAGACACAGCTTGGTTTTTGAAACCTATAAAACAATATAAATTAAATAGAAAATAATGTATTCGACAGTATTTAAGTTTTCATTCGATTAACTTATCAGGATATTAAAAATGGCTGCAATAACATTTCGAAAACCGCGTCATATATAATTTTTTTAATTATTTATTATAATATATAAAATATTTTTATAAGTTTTCCCTAACTTTAATTTACTCTTTGGCTGCAAGAAGTACCAAGCTGGCACATGTTTTGAAAACGTCATCATTCCTGCGTGGATGCTATCTGAATCATCGAGCTTATCTATCAGACTATTCAGACTATCCCTACGATTAATTAAAAACCGGCCAAGTACAAGTCGGGCTTACACGCGAAGGGTTCCGTACCATCGAACAAGATTTAAAACAAAAAAATCATGTCTTTTGTATGGGGAACCCCTTTAATTCGTATTATTTTGAAATGTTATGAATGTGTAATAGCGGCAAAATTAATACACATTCTGTGAAAATTTCAGCTGCCTACCTATTACGGTTCATGAGATACAGCCCTGTGACAGACGGACGGACGGACAGACGGACGGACGGACGGACGGACGGACGGACAGCGGAGGCTTAGTAATAGGGTTCCGTTTTCACCCTTTGGGTACGGAACCCTAATAAAAATATATAAAAACGTAACGGCAAATTGTTTAAAATCACATGCTTGACTTAAGGTGACCCAACCCGCTCATCTCCCCATACAAAAGGGGAAAGAAGATCACGCCTATATTTCTTGTCAGAGATCCAAAATTTTGCTCAAAATAGCTCTATTTGATTGAACTAGATGTCTGATGACCATTGGCATTGTAAAATTGTGTTTGGTTTCCAAGTTATAACGTCCGAAAGTTCGGATTTTTCGCGCGTTTTATACAATAACTTTGGAGGTGGATTACGCAATGATAAAATAAGAACACCTTAATAAGATTAGTCATCAGACATAGCTTATTTAATCAAGATTTATAATCAATTTGGTTTATGTTAGATTTTTGACTACAGCGGTCGTGGTTTACTTTTAGCTATAAGTCGTTTTGAAATTAAAGTTTTCGTAAATCTTACCAAATCATACACTATACACATTGTCTTTTTTGTGGACAGGTTGCATCTTCCTTATCACGGAGCCTGTCTTATTCTTGGAAACAGAGAAGGTCCCAGAGCGCAACAGCACGGTTTTATATCGTGCCCGCAAATGAGTTGAGGCCGCCGGGTTGGGCCACCTTAAGGTGGCCCATCCCGCTCATCTCCCCATACAAAAGGGGAAAGAAGATCACGGCCATATTTCTTGTCAGAGATCCAAAATATTGGTCAAAATAGCTTTATTTGATCGAACTAGATGTCTGATGACCATTGGTATTGTAAAATTGTGTTTGGTTTTTAAGTTATAAGGTCCGAAAGTTCGAATTTTTTTCGCGTTTTATACAATAACTTTGGAGGTGAATTACGCAATGATAAAGTGAGAACATCTTAAAAAGATTAGTCATCAGACATAGCTTATTTAATCAAGATTTATAATCTATTTGGTTTTTGTTAGATTTTTGACTACAGCGGTCGTGGTTTACTTTTAGCTATAAGTCGTTTTGTAATTAAAATTTTCGTATTTTTTTCCAAATCATACACTATTTTTCATTATTGTCTTTTTTGTGGACATGTTGCATCTTCCTCATCACGGAGCCTGTCTTATTCTTTGAAACAGAGAAGGTCCCAGAGCGCAACAGCACGGTTTTGTACCGTGCCCGCGAATGAGTTAGGCCCGCCGGGTTGGGCCACCTTAATTCAAAATAAGTAAAAAATCTGTCTTAATTTTTCGCGAAAAAGAGTGGTAACTATTCCAAAATATAGCATTTAGCCACTGTCTGTCTGTTCGTTTATAACTTAAAAAACACTTGCCCGATTTCAATGCGACTTATATCTACGTATAGCTCGACTCTTTCCATTACCTATATACTATTAAGTGTCACGATAAATCACCTAATGGGTAAGCAGTGGTTTTACATGGAGTAAGAGGGTTTAAGAATGGAGAAGTAGGGTAAAACTACTGTTTTTCGTCAGATTGTCGCGGAGGATGATTTTATGATTTATCTAATGCGATTTGTATGTATGTATGGTTTAATTCTTCTTGTCAACTATTGGCTTCTAAGCATCATGCTAAGTCACTTCAGGGGCAATAGGGTTCAATAAAAAAATATTTCAGGTAACAATCGAGTTCCTCTACAGATAAACCACTTACCCGACTTTTAGGCGATTCTTTTATTAATTAACGTTAAAGGATAATTAACATCACGCTAAATTAACCGAGGAGTGAGCAGTGGGCTTATATGAGGCCTGTTATTTCAGGCCAGATGCTTTTTCACACCATCCATGAAGGACCCCAGGTGGTACTCTGGTACCTTTGGGAGTCCATTCCATAGTTTACAAACCCTATAGATAAATGATTTACGGGTATGGTTCTTTAGGAAAATCTATGAGTTTTATTTAAAAATTTTCGTAGGTACGTACCCCTTTAGATCACTTCGGCTAAGATGTCACGGCAAAGCTGTAAGCTGTAGCTTTTGTGGGCAAAGAAAATATTTTATAAAATTATATTAATTAAAATAAAACTCACCATAGCTTGATAAGGAGAAGGTTTACTAACATAGGGCGATAAACTTTCATTTTATGTACAAAAATATACTCGTCCCACTATACAGTCACGCACTAAAAGTTCATTTATGTTTTCACTATACAGTAACATTATTTTACGATTTACACAATATATTCACACTAATAATAATTCAGGTTATATACCTCACTAATTTTATGGTTATAGTACTCTCTTAACTCTTTTTTTTTAGAAACGAATTGGTTTCATCTGAATATTTTTCAGTTAAGTAATTGAGTTTAAGCTAAGTTCACACCAATATATGAAATACATTAAGCACAGCCATCAGTTTGACCACGTCTCATAGTTCAAGTCTCAATGCACTACACAAGAGATTAAATGTCCACACAAAACACATTCCGAAAATTTCCCAAAAAATCAAACAATTGGTAATAGAGAAACAAAAGAAAGGTTTTCAGAGCGTCTTCTGTCAAAACAAGAGCCGATCACGGGAGGTTAGATTCGATGTTGATCGCGTTGATGAGTCTTTTGTGGTTTCCTTGTTTGATTTCGTTTTAGGCAAGATTTAGAATGCTAGAGGTATCCTGCGAGATTTGGCGTTGCGTGTCGAACTCGCGCACCCGCGTTCGCAGCGGATGGGACTGGCAACAGATGACCGCGTCCCTCCTGCCTCCGCCGCTACCGCGCCCCCTACCGCCCGCTCAACCGCGCCCGCTGCTCCGTCCATGTCGTCCGCGCGTTCGCTCGCGGGGAAGCGCTGGCTGTCAAAAGCGAAGCTTGCAACGTTCGCCGCCCTGGCAGCGGCGGCGCTAGCGGGCTACCCGTCGGCCGCCATCTTGCGGGGGGGTAAGCAGGGGCTCAGTCGGCAAAGCAGATATTGTTTGCCCTTCTACACAGGTGATTGTATATTGGCGGTTGCAATTTGATTCAATCAAATAACTTTTATTGCATTATTAGTGACGTTAGTTTATTACGACTGAAAATGCCACCACTATAAAACAGCCATGTGGCCAGTTTAGGTGGCAGAATACGATAAACCTTGCCAGCCTCTTGCGAGTACAGTTAAAAGTTTCGGTTTTTTATATTGTATACATACAGGTGTGAATGTTTATGAAAGTTGTAATATAAAGCCTACCCATTCATTCGCTTTCACACACACACTAACACACACCCATTCCATTCGTTTCAAGCACGCCGCCCCTTACCAACCACAAACGTCGCCAACTACAAATGAGTTTCCGTCCTTACTTCCTCGCTCGCGTTATTTGTCGCTATTCTGTTGTAACTACCCAAAAATAGGAAGTTAAAAACTATACATTTATTGGCGAGCACACTGAGCCGTTGTTCATCTCTGCGCACATCCTTTGATACAAATAGAATTTCTCATGTCAGTGTTGTGAACTATCGGGTGGCCCTTCCCGGCGGGACTAACTCATTCGTGGGCACCTTACAAAACCGTCCTATTGGGATCTGGGACCTTCTCTGTTTCAAAGAAAAAGACAGGCTACGTGATGAGGAGGATGCAGCATGTCCACACAGCAAACAATGGGCATGGGGTTTGATTCTTTTCACGTTTGTATGGGGAGTTGAGCGGGAAGGCCCACCTTAAGACAAATGGTCTTGGGTGGAGTATTGTTCTCATTCGTGGTCGAATTAAGATACCCTCCAACTCAAAAGGGATGTATGGTCTCCCTCTGTTTTGTCGTCTCTTCCATGGAGAATGCTCGTTCTCATTCGCTGTTGGCATTCCAAAAATAAGAACTAACTGATCCTCTATTTGTATTTCCCTCAAAGTACAACCTGAAGTCCTTCAAACATGGTGTGAAGACGCACCTTTCCGGCCGGCATAGTTTTCGAAGCCCCCGTGAAAGTTCGGACGCCCATGGGCGTCGTCGAGCACCTCTTATGTCATATTGTAAGTCATATTTCACGCTTAATAAAAAAATAAAGGATGCTTGAATTTGTTCCGAACAATTAGAATGAGTGAGTAAATAAGCCTTTCGGCCATTTATTTCCATTTTAGGGTTCCGTACTCAAAAGGCGACAACGGAACCCAATTACTAAGCCTCCAATGTCCGTCCGTCTGTCACAGGGCTGTATCTCATGAACCGTAATATGTAGGCAGATGACATTTTCACAGTGTGTATTTATTTTACCGCTATAACAACAAATAGGTAAAACGTATTTTTTTGTATCAAATCTTGTATGATGGTTCGGAACCCTTCGTGTGCGTGTCCGACTCGCACTTGGCCGATTTTTCCTAATCCTCTTAGTTGCTTCCGTTCAATTTTAATCATACGTGGAGAGTGTAAGAATATATTATTTTCATCACCGCCAGGTTGAAGTTGAGCGCAATACGAGGGATGCGCGGAGGCGCGCCAGCTAGCAATCGATTGGCTACGCGGCGGCACGCGGCGTAGGGTGGAGGGGAGAGCACGTGCTTAGCACGTGTCTAGACTACTACGTGCTACCTACCACAATACTAGATTATTTATTTATTTACCTTATGGTGTGTGTTTAATTTTTAGGGTTCCGTACCCAAAGGGTTCCAACGGAACCCTATTACTAAGGCTCCGCTGTCCGTCAATCCGTTCGCCTGTCACAGGGCTGTATTTCATGAACCGTAATAGGAAGGCAGCTGACATTTTCACAGAGTGTTTATTTATTTTGCCGCTATTAGAACAAATAAGTAAAATTCTATGAAAAAAATGTGGGTTTTTTTAAATCTCGTACAATGGTACGGAACCCTTCGTGTGCGAGTTCGACTCGCACTCGGCCGGTTTTTTCTATGGTGTACTCTCTGCTCTTCAATTAAAATATGGAAGGACGGAAATAAGGAAGGAAATGTCGTCTATTATTTTTCTATTATTATGTTTTACTTTTTTTTTTTTTTTATGAAAAACCGGTATGGGTGGCTGTGCTGAGGACCAAAGGTGCTCAGAAAAGCCAAAAACACCTCGCCTCGCGAAACCACGCTCAGCGAGGCGCCATGCCAGCGGATTTGCGGACTATGGCTGGGCTATCGAGCTTATTCAAATTACGTTTGAAGACTCCCAGGTTATAGGTATGAGGAAAGGCATCCGCCGGTAGACAGTTCCATATCCTGGCGGTGCGGCAGAGAAAAGAGTTTGAGAAACGGTTCGTTCTCAAAAGCCTAATGTCAACCACAAGGGGGTGCTCTGATTCTCTGCGGCGGGTGCTCCGGATATAGGTAGGATGGGGAGGAATGAGGGATGCAAGTTCCACAGAGCAACGTCCATGGTAGTACCTGTAGAACAGACTGAGCGACCCCACAAACCGTCTGTGGCTCAGTGACTCCAAGCCAGCGGTGATTTGTGGGTCCCCAACTAGACGGACCGCTCGGCGCTGAATTGAGTCCAAGGACGCCAGCAGGTACTGGGGACTGCCTTCCCATATATGGCTACAGTATTCTATCACCGGCCTTATCTGTGATTTATAAAGAAGAAGTAGTTGTACCGGTGAAAAGAACCTTCTGCAACGGTATAGGATCCCCAGTTTCTGCGATGCAATTTTGGCCTTGGCTTCAATGAAACGCCGAAAACCCACGTCTTTGGAGATGTTGCAGCCCAGTAGGTCCAGGTGATCCGAGACAGGTACTACGTTGCCTTGGAAACTTGAGAGGAGCGGAAAGGGTTCTACCTTGGCAGAGAAAACACAGCATTGGGTCTTGCGAACGTTGAAGGCGACAAGGTTCTCCTGGCCCCAGTTGGCTACTTTATCGAGAACAGCATCTACCTTATTTACCACAGAACGTTGCGCCTCGATGGGCTGTGCATCTCTGCTCCTCCAATCCCTGACATACCCCTCATGCTCGGTGCTGTCATCAGCGTAACTGTGTATCATGCCGAGGGACAGTAAATCGTTAATGAAGATTAAAAATAGCGTTGGTGACAGCACCGAGCCCTGTGGTACACCAGCCCCAATCGGGAAGTCGTCCGAATTCGCACCATCGATGGCAACGTACAAGGAGCGGCCCGACAGGAAGCTGGCGATCCATGAGCAAAGCTTGGGGGGAATGCCGAAGGACGGGAGCTTGCCTAGTAGGCCCCGGTGCCAAACACGGTCAAAGGCTTTGGAGATGTCCAATGCCACTGCCAGCGACTCCCCAAAGTTGTCCAGTCTTTCGGCCCATATATGCGTAACGTACGTTAGAAGATCTCCGGTTGAACGCGCTTTTCGGAAACCGTACTGCTTGTCATCCAGGAGTTTATTGTCCAAGTGATTGTATTATTTGAAATTATTGCTCGAATTGTGCTATCATTATCAATCAAAAAGCAAAAAATAAAATATTTTTAAATAAAAAAAGGACCGCCTTCAAAAAAACCGGAACTAAAAAGCAAAAAATAATTGGTTACTTTTAATTAATGTACGAAAAGCTATTTTAATTCTAACTAATTATGTACAATTTCTTAATTTTTAATCATCTTTTAAAGTCGGTGCCTTGAGTAGAGTTCGCTTCGCACGCTGCTGACCGAACAGACACTATTTCAGCCGAACACACCCGAAGTCTACGAGAGCGTAAACAACCTGAGTCAGCAATGATTGGTCCACAGAGCATTTTAAGCGACCGTTCGTCTAACTGGAGATGCCCTTAGCGTTGGTTTACGTGCAAGCTGATATCGATACAGCGCAGCGTACTGTAATTGGGTTTCAACGATTATTAGTACTTTCGGCTTTATAAAGGCGCGCACTGGTGAAGGAGTACGTTAATTCGCTGCTCTATGTTGATTGGTACTTCCCGAAATTGCCGAAATTGGTGAGATATGTACTAACCGCACACTCGCTTTGACACGTAGTTGAGAGCAGACACCTCAAAGTCGCTACCTATTGTTTTCTGTTCTTTTTTATATTTGTATTTTTTTTGTTTTGTGTTATAGGTATTTAGGTAGAATAAAAAGTACAAGCTACACCTACCTAAATATTTATCATATAAGTGGTCGTTGTTTTTATATTGGTTTGTTCGTAGGGTTTTCTTGTAAATATTTTGTTTTTACTGTGTTAAGTATTTAGTTTAAGTATAATGCATATTTAAATTACAAAGTACTTGTCTAAATACCTACTTACATACGTTTTTCCGACCTGTTTGTTTATTTAATTTTTGTTTTTGTGTTTTGGTCAAGTAGGTAAATGTAAGGAGCTATCTACTTATATTTCTTTCTTAGCCATAGGTGATATTAATCTAACTACTTGCAGCCCTTAAAGAACGTCTACCCAAGGCACCGACTTCAAAACATGATTAAAAATTAAGAAATTGTACATAATTAGTTAGAATTAAAATAGCTTTTCGTACATTAATTAAAAGTAACCAATTATTTTTTGCTTTTTAGTTCCGGTTTTTTTGAAGGCGGTCCTTTTTTATTTAAAAATATTTTATTTTTTGCTTTTTAGTGGTGGCGTAACTTTTGACTCAAGGTGGGCGAGCCCTCCTGCTCAACTTCACATTCAAAGTAGAAAGAAGATATACATACATATACAATACAATACAATACAATGAACGAGCATTAGCAGAAATGAAAAGTTATTGAAAAGTTATTGAAACTTAGAACTTATAATCTAAATTTTAATATAAATTCTTTCAATATGATACTTAACGAGCACTACACCATCATTTGCAGGACATACATTAGGTGCCTCTGCCTAATAAAAAAAAATGTACTTGTCGAGCAGTTATCGTCTAAATTTAGTTCTGTTTTGTTTTAAATATATATTATATTATCATTAATTTACTTTATCTTAAACATTAGCTTTATCTTTAATAAGTATGTGAAAGTTATTACATAATCATGTTGTGTTTATCTTTAATTAGTGAATATTTCCATCTTGTTTTCTTGCTTCATTTTTATTAATATGTTTTGAAATGTATCACTGTTGATAAACCTGAAATAAAAAAAAAAAAAAAAAAAGAAACCATTGAGAAATCTCATTTCTGACGAAAGGTAGACCGGTAACTATCTGGATTCATGAGTTCACGGTTGATACGTTAGATAATTGATACGATGAGATCACGTGAGATAGAGTGCTGTGACAGACGGACGGACGGACGGACAGCGGAAGCTTAGTAATAGGGTTCCGTTGGTGCCCTTTGGGAACGGAACCCTAAAAAGACAAAACAACGAATGACCGGAACCGCTGAGCTTCTGAATTTCTCATCCTTCCATCGTTCCGGATAGTCTGTTTCTTGCGTAAGTTTAAGTTGTATGAAAATGTGTACATATCGGCCTCGTTTATCCCCCCTTAACAGTTAAATTTTGTAAAATCCGTTGTGAGCGAGCCTTTTCGTCTTAACAAGAAGTCACTGAAAATTTTAAGTTTCGAGGATAATTGGTTTCAGAGATCTCAATATTAGTGGTTTTTGCCTAAATGTGTTCATTTTGACCTGTTTTACCCCCCTAATAGTATAATTTACAAAAATATTTTCTTCTTAAGCATTCCCATCTAAAACAAAACATACTCTGACACTTCTGGGTTCAGCGGCTCTAGAGATAGAAATGTGTACAATTTGCCCTCTTTTACCCCCCTTGAATACCCCCAACAGTTGAAGTAATAAAAAACCTCTCATACTGAGCAATCTCACCCGAAAAGAAAGCTACTGTAACTAAAAAATCACATTTCTGGGTTCGCGGGGTTCGATGTTTGTTATATTTAAGTACCAAACTACTGAACCGATTTTGATAAAAAAAAAATGGGACCAACTAGAAAGTATACCCTTTCGAACAAAAAAAGAATTTTCCAAATCGGTCCAGGGGTCTTCGAGTAATCGGTGAACATACATAAAAAAAATAAAAAAAAGATTCCGACGAATTGATAACCTCCTCCTTTTTTGAAGTCGGTTAATAAATGTTATTTAATGTTGTGTTCGTCTCTGATTATGAATGCGCTCATATTTGTGTTCTTCGTGTATGTTTGAGTAGTGTTCTTGTTGATAAATAAAAAATAAAAAAAAACTGGTTTCTGCTGGTAAAGATGTATTCATTCAGTTTTGGCAAATCTTAAGCGTAGCAGCATTAGAATTTTTTTTCTTTAGTCGTATATCATTTTTATTTTTTTATCATGCTTTCTGCTCTTAGTGCGACAACGGTCTAGAAGGAAAATTAAGCGGTTTGACAATCTACTGCCTGATCGTGGGACACATATTTATCCGCTGCAGCAATTCCGAACAATCTATAACACCACTTAAAATTTTGTGCATGAATATGACGTCATGGCAAGTTCGGCGTAGAGTTAGTGTTTCCATATTCAAATAAGTGAGTCGATCTTTATATGATGATAGGGTACCGCATACTTTTTGTGAAAAGGTGAGGTGGTATAGAAAACGTTTCTGAACTCTCTCCAGCCTATCAATATGTACTTGGTAAACTGGGCTCCATACCGTACTACAGTACTCAAGAGTACTACGTACAAGTGATGAGTAGAGGACTATGAAAGTTATAAACGAATTCATGCCATCTCTACAAGTATTGTCTAAAGAAAAATGTGCACTCACCAGTTTGTGTGCTAGAGTCGAAGAAGGTGCTAGTGGTCTCCACGGTCATGGTACCGATGGTGCCGTCCAGGATCTGCGTGCTGGAGTCGCGGCGGCCGCGGCCGCGCGTGCACGCGTCGTCGCTCTGCGAGCTCTGTCGCCGGAAGTTCCGGCACCGGATCATCTCCTCCGTGGTCGACTGCCGTCGGAACCCTCGCGCTATCAGGATCTCCTCCGTGGTCGACTGGCGCCGGATGATAGTGCGCTCGGGCGGCGGGCGCGCGCACGGGCTCGGGTCGCGCGACGAGCACGAGCTCGATTCGGGCGAGCGGGCGCGCGCGCCGCGGGCGCACGACGCCTGCCTCCGCAGTCGGCTGCGCCGGCGCGCCGCCGACGGGCTCAGGTCGCCGCCGCCGCCCCCGCCGCCGCCCGCGCGGTCCGGGCTCAGCTGCGAGCGCTCGCGCCGCCCGCCGCGCGCCGCCGAGTCCGGGCTGAGCGAGTCGCGCCGCGCGCGGCCCTCGTCGTCCGGCACGAGCGACGGGCCCGAGTCGCGGCGGCGCGCACCCGGCGGCCCGCCCGGCTCGTCGAACGCGGTCGCCTGCCGCTGCAGCCGGCCGAGCCGGCGCTCGGGGCTCGCGGCCGCGCGCGAGTCCCGCCGGGCGCGCCCGCACTGCGTCGTCGAGTCGCGCCGCCCGCCGAGCGACGGCGGCGGCGTCCGCCCGCCGGCGCCGCCCTGCGCGGAGCCCGGCGTCGTCGGCGACGTCGCCGGCGGAGTGACCCCCGACGTGATGATCGTCGGCATCGTCAGCGACTGGCACTCGCCGTCGGAGCGGCTCGGGCTCGGCTCCTGCACGGACACGGTGACGGCCGGCGCGGGCGGCAGCAGCTGGCACGTGTCCGAAGCGGTGTCGACGAAGGAGGGCGGCGCCGGCGGGGGAGGCGAGGAACGCCTCTTGCGGTGAGTTGCGACGACCCGCGGCGGCGGCGGAGGCGGCGCGGCGCTCGAGTCGCGTCGCTTGGGCCCGTCGCCGGAGCCGCGCCGCTCGCGCGCGTCGCCCCCGGAGCCGCGGCGCTTGTCGCGTCGATCGCGCGCGACGATCACCGAGGTGGCGCTCGAATCGCTGCGGTTCCAGAGGCCGGCGGCGAAGTCCGCTCGGAAGTCGGGCGCCTGCGAGTCTCGTCGCTTCGAGGCCATCGACTTGATGCCGGAGTCGGCGGAGGAGTCCCTCCGGCGGCGCGGGGGCGGCGGGTCGTGCGCGCGGCCCCACGGCAGCGAGCGCGCGAGGTCGGCCAGGGTCTCGCGGCGCGAGAGCGGAGCACGCTGCCGCCGACCCGCGCCTCCGCCGCCTGCGCCGCCCCCGCCGCCCCCACCCCCTCCGCCGCCGCCTCCCCATTCGCGCAAGATGTCCGTCAGCTGTGCCAGGGACGAGCGCCGACGCCGGGGGCCACCTGTGCATTTTTTTAAGATCAAGTATTATGAACAGAAAAATTCGGGACCAAACGTGTCTGCATATGGAAACGATTACAAAACACGTCAATTTAAAAATTTGCTCTAATAAATTAAGCCGAATTGATCTCGAAGAGATCTTGTGTAAATATGTAAACTAAACTATCTTCTTAAAGTGCCCTTTTGTATCTGGAACAATGGTGGCCCGCCCACACCAGGCCTTGGCACAGTGCACACGAAGCAATTAGAGAAGATGGGCGAACCTCTTTGCTCCGGCGCATCCGACTCGGGCGGCGAAATGCAGGACACCTGCGCGGCGGAGTCGCGACGGCCGCCCAGCCGCTGCCGCAGCGTGCTCTCCTCGAGCTGTCCGCGCGTCAGCTCGTCCCAGCCGTTGCCGCCCGCCCACACCAGGCCCACTTGGTGCGACAGGATCGGCAGGTTGCACACGAAGCATATCGCCGTCATTGTCCTGCGTGAATAAATATAATTGATTTTTAAAGATTTCCTTAGTCCATCTTTCCATTTATTAGCGGCGAGATCTACTTAGATTGGTGTATTACAATAATTCAATTTTGAAAATGAGCAGAAAAGGATGCGTTTCCTGTAAAATATTTTTTTTTTAAATTTCAAAATCTCGCTGTTTTAACATAGCAAATGGGAGTAAACAACCAAAACCTCAATAATATCGAGATTACCCCTCTATTAGTGCATTCCTGCTCACATCGCCTAAAAAACTGGAGCCTCATCCATTAAACCCTACTTTCAAGCATTGATTTATTTAAATATCCGGTTTCAACAGTACAAAGAAAATGTTCCCGAGTGATTTTTCATAGTTGCAAATGGACTGTTTAGTTTGATTTCTGTTCCGTATAAACACTGGTATGAAACAAATGTTTATTGTTTATTCATCATCTATAGACAGTAAGAAGAAATAGCAAGAAACTCCGCCGGTATTGTTTCCAACGTCATCTTAGTCTACAAAATCGTTTGCCACTGCTTACAGATATAGCTGTTTAGAGGCGTTTTCTATATCACCTGTCATTAGCAAATAATCTTTGTCGAACCCTTAGCACCTATGAACAGCGACTTGATCATTTTGAGATAGAAACTTTAACGTTCCGCCGCTCTAGAGCAGATGTAATTTTTATGCACAAGATTATTAATAACCACGTGGATTGTCCAGCTCTATTAAATTATGTAAAGATAAATGTACCCAGGGTAGGCATTAGAAAGATTAATTATTTTCCATTTTATGTATTATGTTACAGTAATATTGGTCAGCACTCTCCTATTCACAGGATGTGTTCTATTTGCAATGAGTGGAGAGACAGATGTGACATTTTCGCCGACACCCTGTTCCAAATTAAACATATTAAAAATAATCCATTTATATCAAACGTCACCTGAATGTGTTATAAATATTTATTTTTCTTTAGGATTTTTGTAATTGACTACTCTCAACATTTATTTAAGAATGTACTTCTAACTGTAACATACTTTTTCTTTTTTTTTGTTCTTAGTTATTGTAAGTTTATTTAAAACCTTTTAGATGTGTACTTTCTGTATATTATTATAATGCACGTAGTGTTTACTGCTTAAGAGTATATGTTTGACTATTTTTAAGGGCCTTTTAAATGTATCATGTGTAACATATCACTCAGGCAGGCTATCAGGCATTGATACCTGTTTGTGTTAAAAACGTATTGAATTTTTTTATAACAGTAACAGTAAGTATTTACCATATATGATTTAAGGAAAACACAGGAAAAATAACTCTTTAACGAAACATTAAACCGACTTCACAAAAGTCAATGCACTAAAAAACGACAAATAATCAAATACAGATCAATTCCAAAAGACAACACTAGTCCAATTAGACAATTATCGGGATAGCTCAGTTGGTTAGAGCAGTGGACATATAATCCAAACGTCGCAGGTTAGAATCCTGCTTCCGACGAATGTCACGACCAATACTTTTTCAGATTATTTTCAAAATATGATTACAATGCTTCAAATATCGCTGATACTCAAATTAATGATCGATAAGTAATTATGACACTGTGTACTAAACGAAGTAAGACAACAATAAAAAGTATTACGTGCGTATTACGTTTTTGAGTAGTCTCACTCAGACAGACTTTGCGATGTCGGTTGAATTTTTTGTTAGAAAGTTTTTATGTTTCTATTTTAGTGTAGTGTAAGGTAGGTAAGAAGTACAACTACTCCACAATAAGTACCTACAAAAAAAAAATTAACAAAAAAATAAACCGATTTCAAAGAAAAAGCACTAAAAAGTTAAAAATAATTTCCATTTTTGTAGTTAAGATTTCTGTTATTTTTTGAGTCGGCGTCAGCCGGGCACGCGCTGCGCCAATCAAGAGAACCTAACCTAACCTAACCTAACCTAACCTTGGCTGACACCGACTAAAAAAATAACAGAAATCGTAACTACAAAAATGGAAATTATTTTTAACTTTTAAGTGCTTTTTCTTTGAAGTCGGTTAATTTTTTTTTAATTTGTTTATTTTTAGTGAATCTGAAGTACACTTACTAATTTGTACACGTCCTTTCCAATAAAAAAAGAATCACTGAAATCGGTTGGGGTTATAGTGAGTTATTCGTCCATTTTTCGCGCACATCTTAATACAAATTTAAGACTTTTATGATTTTCTCATGGACATCATTGTCAGAACTTAACCAAATTAAAATGGGACCACTTGGGAAGCACTAGCTATCATTTAAAAAAATAATCATCAAAATCGGTTCACCCAGGCAAAAGTTCATACATTTGAAAACGCCAGTCGATCGGTTTGCCGTAACGCCAATTTAGGTGACAACTTAGACTGCCGGCTCTGTTAGATACTGACTCGGACGCGGAAGAGCTTGTTCAATAGACGACGGGCCATCAAATTGGTGTTATTTTACTTTCCATTGCATCCACATATATTTATATATATTATTCCGTTAAAATAATAATTATGTTAGCACTCGCTGGCATGGTCTCTGTGTTCGTCTTCTTTTAAGACTTTTAATGTGTTTTAAGCTCCTCTACCACCACCCGTTTGGGAGGGAATAAAAGACGCAGACGATGGAGAATCGGTCTGCCTTCAGTTCAATAGAAATCCATCGATTCAAGCAGTCGTTGTTGGGAATGAAGATTGTCTAACTCTCAACGTTTACACTCCATGAAAAGTCAGCTCTGAAAGTAAACTGGCAGTTATGGTCTACACTCATGGTGGGCGGTTCAGTGCCCAGTCATGTTGGGGGACATCTTTGTATGGTCCGAAACGTTTCTTGGCTGAAAACGTCATTTTAGTAAATTTCAGCTATTGAATGAATATTATTGGTTTTCTTTGCAATGAAGACACAGCTAACAGCGGGATCAAAGATGTTGTTGCCGTATTAAAATGGGTACGCGATAACATAGAGGAATTTGGGGGAGACCCTAATAAAGTAACACTTTTTGGACATAGCTCTGGAGCACCAATGGTTGAGAATATGGTATTGTCCAAACAAGCTAAAGGGCTCATTAATAAAGCAATAGCTCAGAGTGGATCTGCTTTATCGTCATGGTTTCTTTCTTGCAAAGCATCCTGAAGAGAAGGCCTACGAAGTAGCTAAGCAACTTGGGTACACAGGTCGCAATCATAGTGAAATGATAAACATTTTGAGGACTGCAAATATATCTGACTTGGTCTTGGCTTTCACCAATCTGCCAAAAAAGATACATTTGAAATTTTGCCAATAACTCCATGCATTGAATCCAAATCGAACTCAGGCGCCATTATAACGACTGCTCCAATCCGTATGATTGAATCCGGTGATTACAACGATATACCTTTTATGCAAGGTTTTGTCCGAAACGAAGGAATGACTCTTTACGAGGATATGCGTTTGGATGCTACCTACCTCGACACACTGATCCGTCATTTCTCACTTACTCTACCGAACGAGTTACAGTTTACCTCAGCAGCGAGAACTGAGAGTTGTGCAACTGGTGAAACAATTTTACTTTGGTGGAAAAAGTATAACGGATGCTCCTGCCATTAAGGCCGTTGATTACATCGGAGAAACCCAGTTCGTGATGCCTATAATCAAATCGGTGCGGAGTTTGGCTAAGACAAACAGGACGGCACCGCTGTACCTATATTTTGCCTATGACGGAGGGTTAGCTTTTCTGAAGCGTATTCTAAATTTGATGGACAAGCCTGGTGTGTGCCATGCGGACGAGCTGGGCTACTTCTGGACACAAAAAGGCGTTTCCGCCACCGGCGCAGACGACGAGAGAACAGCCCAAAGGCTTGTCAAACTTTGGACTATCTTTGCTAAATTTGGGTAATGTTTTATTTTTTTATGGTATCTATCAGACGTGAATGGCTTTCATCATCGTAATATAAGCTAAACACTGCATATTAACGAAGGAAATATGTAGATGCGATGATTATTACTTAACCAAGGCTACATAGATTTCGATTGAAAAGTATAACTTGTTTTTCGAACATATAGAGTCTCACTTCATGGTAATATACCGGATTAAATGCAAGGTAAAATTGTCTATATTTTTATCGAATTAATTAAAATGTAACTTTGCACAAATAAATGGAAGATTCCTTATTAATACTTTCTCATAGCGGTGTAGTAGACTATTTTTTATTGTTTATTTATCATGCATAGGCAGTACACCGCTTTAGGATTTCTCTCATATTATGATTATGATTAACTCAAATTATGATGAACGGCACTAAATGTTGAATCATCCATGTTTATTTGATTTACAAAAACATTTGTTTATATCTTACAGCAACCCAACTCCCGAGACGAGCGACTTACTACCAGTGAGGTGGGAAACGGCTGAACACCTGAAGTATTTATTGATCGATAATACTTTGAGAATGGAGCAGAATCCTTTTAAAGAAAGATTGCACTTCTGGGACAATATTTACAAAAACATTTCTACAATTTGAATAAAATAATATGTAAACTCAAATAAAATTAATATGTTTTTTTATGATGGATCTATCTTGAAATTTATATTCGTCGATGATTTATAGTCACTTGTGACTCACAGGTGAATATTAAACGTTCTTAGCCCCGGTTGCACGAAGAGACGGACGAGTTAATCAATGTTCAAATACGTCACTTTTAGTGATCCGCATAGAGTTCCTTCCATACTGTCCACACAAAGTGACGGGTTTGATCAGACGTTGACGTTGATTTTAATTTTTTGTCCTTTCGTGCACTCGGCCCTTAGTCTTAGAAAGACAGCTCCAAGCGTGAAACTTTCTTACACGACCCACTCTAGTTCTATCCCTTTTTAATTATTCAAATTAGAGTGCGATGACAAAATACAATAAGACAGCGATGATGTCATCGAAAGTGAAATAAAATGGATTCTCATTCACCTGTCTATATGAATTTTAAAAGTACAGGGGTTCTTCACCGAACTTAAATGCGCGGAATCAATACTTAGCTGCTACTATGTAGCTGTATTTTATAGTATTTAAAAATAACTAAATAAATCAAAATATTTAAAAAAATATTTTAATCTAGCATTGCTTACACGGCACCGTAATCAAAAATAAAACTCCAGCACCCATTCATTTCATTCAACTTGAATGAGATTTACGCCCGAGTGCGCGCATGTTCCCAAATCTGGATTCCGATTTTACTTTGCCAAAATACCATAATATTACACCTCACTTCCATATTTTTTTTGGAACTGTACTTGGATGGCTGATACTACACCCACCGTCACAATTAAGCCCAACGTACCGCATTTTCGAAGGAATGAGGTGCCATTCCAGGTCCTTCCCTTTATCAACATGGCTACTGGATAGAATACACGGACATTTTTTCTTACCGCTTCGATCATCTTTTCATTCATTACGATGGTACCAACTCGGGCAGACTGCCTAGTTTTACATGGAAGGAATTCCGAATTATAGAACCGTTAGTATTTGAGACGAAATGTACTTAAAACCACAATATGAAAGAGAAAATAAAGCGGTGCATGAACAAGGCGGGTATTTGAACCCATGACCCGCTCATATTGTTAGAGTCATAGTCCTGTAAGGACGGTGATGAACTTAACCTACTCCAGCATACATCAACATAAAGGCAGTACAAATAGATGAGGGTTCATCATCTGTAATTTTTGGCTTTTTGTGAGAAATAAGATGTGGTTGAAATATTAACAAAGACATGGACTACAGAACGTAAAAGCTTTTGAGAGTCGAGAATCTGTAAACTCACGACTTGTTCTTGGAGACTGGCGATTTATTCATGTTTTCAGTAGCCCGAACAAGTTTGCGGCCTGTGTTTTACTGGCTCACACTTTGTTTCACTAGCTTACACTTTGTTTCACTAGCTTACACTTTGTTTCACTAGCCTACACTTTGTTTCACTAGCTTACACTTTGTTTCACTAGCTCACACTTTGACGATGATTAACACGGATATGCAAAAATGTACGATAATAGGAGTAATTATCAACAAAAATATTGAACTTCACAATGTCCTTCTTAACTTATTTTAGTCAATTAAAAAAGAAAATTTAATAAAACCAACTGGTGTGTTATGTTCTACAGAACGTGTTCTTTTACTTGCATAAAACATGGAAATATCTCAATAGCAAGAAGAGCATGCGTTTACATATGCTCCAATGAATACACTTTTTACACTTGTTTTATTCCCTGCATCTTTAGTAACCAACCCTACAATTTTGTTCATCTTATCTTATGGTCAAATCGGAAAATCATACCTATAAGTTAAATATCATCAATTCAAGTTAGATTTTATGCCCATACGTGAATTGTTTAGTTAAGTCAAAACTAGTTTGGTCGACACGTTTGAATTTGTTTCGATTTTATTAATTTTGAATTGGCACCTTCCGTGTTGAGCAGCTATCAGCTACTATGGTCTGGCTGATAAGGAGCTTTCGTCCTTCAGGCTCGCTTCAATGGCCTGATATCGTGGCGGGCATGGTCATACAGAGGGGCACTAATATGCATTTCATTTCCGAGGATCAAATGGAAGAGAAGAAAGTATACTAATAGTAAGTAAGACTGGATTGAAGTTTAAAACATGGGTTTTATTTGATAATTGTTCAATGTTATTATTAAAATGTTTTCGGATAGACAGTGTTTGATGAATTGCTTACTTGTTGTGAGTGAGCCCTGAAAGAGTCCACAATGCGATTGACGAAACGTCGACTTAAACAAGTAAGTGATTCATAATACTGTCTATCCGATTTTTTTTTAATAATAATGTGTAATAACAGTGAAAGTCTAAATAAACATACTTGTTTGATGTTATTTAATGGATACGTTATTACTGTTATCTCATTCAGATTCAAATCAGATTTTATAAATAATCGAAAGAAGTTTTTGATCTGTACATTCTTCGGCATGGTTCAAACCTGCGACCATTAGATTATATGTTCACTGCTCTGCCGCTGACCTATCCTGACAATTACATCAGTCAACAAATTTATCGATTATATTCGAATCGACCCAATGGTTGGCTCTACTACTAGATGGCGCTGGTTTCGCATATTGATCCTTTGCTAAGGCATTTTTACTGCAATTGTTTTTTAATAAAAAGCCGTAATGGGTGGCTGCGCGGAGGACCTAAGGTGCTCAGAAAAGCCAAATACACATCGCTCGCGAAACCACGCTCAGCGAGGATTAGCGGACTATCGCTGAGCTATCGAGCTTGATCATATTATGCTTGAAGACTCCCAGATTAAAGTATAGGTATAAGGAAAAGCACTAGCCGGCAGACAGTTCCATATTATCCCGGTAGAGTAATGAGTTGAGAAACGGATCGTTTTCAAAAGCCTAATGTCAACCACAAGGGAGTGCTCTGATTCTCTGCGGCAGGTGCTCCGGATATAGGTAGAATAGCGACGAATAAGGGATGCAAGAGCCAAATAGCAACGACCATGGTAGTCCCGGTGAACCTTCTGCAACAGTGTAGGATACCCAGTTTTTGCGATAGAATGTTGGTCTTTGATTCAATAAAACTCCGAAAACCTAGCAAAAAACCAGCATTGGGTCCTACGAACGTTGAATGCGACGAGGTTCTCTTGGCCCCAGTTGGCTGCTTTTTCGAAAACAGTATGCAGCTTATTTAATACAGAATCATAATTACTTGCTGGCGTAGGTAGATGGCCCACCGCCATAGTGACGGAAGTCTCATAAAATATGTGTTAAGAAAGCCGGCCCTCTATTGCAATAAACTAGGATGGTAACTCATATTAAATCGATCAAAACAAAAAGAGTGTTTGTACCAGGAGATGGCGCAGCTATCAGGCTCATTGGTTTAAATCTACAAAAAAGTAGTTTGATTTTATGGATTGTGCAAAAATTGTGAAAAAACAAAATTGTATTTTTAATCTGTAAATAAATCATATTTTTACAGCGCTATCTATTGGCTATTTCGCAAGTTCTATGTATGAAAATGGCGCTTTCCTATTTTCATAGCCGTTAACGTGTATCCATGCAGATGCGCCATCTATTTTTCGTCCCTTCGGCATTGACCCATTGGTGAAACATCTTACATAGGTCTTCATTCATCTATGACAGAACGTTGCGCCTAGCTTGGCTGTGCATCTCTGTTTCTCCAATCTCTGACATACCTCCCATCATTGGTGGTGTTCATCATGGTGGTCACCGTGGTGATTTTCGTACCGATGATTTTTATCCCATATTCGGTCTCGTTTTTTGAAGAAATACTCAAGAACTACTGTAAAAAGGTAAACCGATAAAGGGTTACCTTGGCAGACTCCAATTTAACATTATTTCTACATTGACATAAAATATTACGAATGTTTGTATTTTTAGTTTTTTTCTTTTTTAAGAATTTATTTTACCGATATTTGTCTGACTTTGCATTGACGTAGGGTAAAAAAAGTTTTGGGAATGAATCATTTAATTCAAATTCCAAATTCAAATGAAATCATTATTTTTGTTGCTAAGTTGGGCACAACTGTTTTCTATTCTGGCGCGGAGGTCGAGTACCAACTGTCATTTAATTTGTTTCTAGTGCTCGATTTTGTTAACTCATGTCACGTGTGTTTTGAGATTTTTATAATGGATAAAAACATCGAACAAATAGTTTGTCTCAAATTTTAGTATCGAAAATGGAATTTCATGTTCCGAGTCGTTGAAAATTTTACGGAAAGCGGTGAATCGACCTTATCTTAAACACGTGCATATGAGTGGTACAGTGCATTCAAAAGCGGTCGAGATGTGGTGGAAGATCTGCATCGCTCCAGTCGGCCATTAACGTCTTCAACTAAAATTAACTTTGCTAAAGTGAAGGAAATGGTGACTAAAAATCCTCATTAGAGAGAGATAGCCGCTGAACTTTTTGTATCTCACAAATTGATTCGTACCATTTTAAACGATCGCTTGGGCATGAAACACGTTGCCGCTCGACTAGTCCCGAAAGATCTGAATTTTCCTCAAAAACTCAATCGCGTAAAAGTCGCTGAAGACATGCTTAACGAGTTAATTCCGACTCTACATTCGTAAAACGCATTGTTACTGGTGATGAGACACGGGTTTATGAGTTTGACATGCAAACCAGTCAACAATCTTCGGAATGGCGCCTTCCAACTGAACCGAATCCGAAAAAACCACGCCAAAGTCGATCAAAAGTTAAAGTCATGTTGACTGTTTTCTTTGACTGCCGCGGTGTTGTACACTCGGAATTCTTGCTAGAAGGTCAGAGGGTAAATAAAGAATATTATGTGAGCTTTATGTTTAATTTAATTTGTCGAAAAAGGCCAGATTTGTGGGAAAAAAATTCTTGGATTTTGCACCACGACAACGCACCATCGCTCAAGGCCTTCATTGTGAACGAATTTTTAGCCAAGAACTCAACAAAAATATTATATTTTTTTGATTATTTTCATATTCAATAGTCAAGCTTAGTCTGAGTTTGGTCCTGGTGACGTGGTTATCAGTGATCTAGTATCGAGCATGTGATTGATATTACATACGCGCTTGTCGGTACATGAATGTATGGCTGGCGGCGTCCACAGAGGCCAGACGTGACAAGGCGATTGTGTGTGGACGTATCACTTCAGTGGTAGAGCCTTATCGTAATATTGATACTTACGTAAATTCGCTAAGCCCAGAAACTTTAGTGTTAAATGACTTGTGAATGACAGTTTAATTTAATTTATTTAAACTTTTGTAAGTAAAAGTACACTAATAATAGGGCCAATTTTTCAATAGTCCAATAATCAGTAAGATAACTAGTCGACGAATTTATTTACGCAGGCGCATATCCATTCGTTCTAGTGAGCTAAACATTTTATTAGCAAAGTTATTTAAGACTAGCTGAGGTACCCGGCTCCGCTCAGGTCAAGGTCGTTTCCAAATCATGTCGGGCCGAACCTAACATTTTATGTTGTACTAGCTGCGGTACCCGGCTCCGCTCGGGTTATTGTCGGCTAAATTATCTCATGGATAAAAAGTAGCCCACATGACTGGTCCAAAATAGGGTCAAACTGGTCCAGGACAATGTATCCATGTACCAAATTTAATCAAGATCGTTCGAGCCGAAATAGCATGATTTAATGAGAAACATCCAATAATTCCCATTTAGAGCTTCGTTGACGTTTGGTGGCTATTTAAAAAAAAAACATTTGCCGCGAGAACCTTTCTGCACTTTCACTGCTACTTTGCTTACCTAGTAAGTAACGTGTAACGTAGGTAAGTTTTGCGTGGACTCCAACCCACAGCCAGCCTTAGATGAAAAAGGAACAGCCAGCCTCAACATCGAAAACAGTAACCCATCTCGAACCTGACTGCTCCCAGAGATGCTATACATTGATAAAATACGCATATAAATCAGGTAAGTGGTTCGCATGTTATAAGACTTTAAGACTCACTACTTACCCTTCTGGTAATGAAGCGTTATATTATGTAATCTATAAGTTTTTGGTAGAATCAGGCTAGACGTAGATACAATGCACATCTAAATCGAGTAATTGGTTCTCAAGGATTTTATTCTGTTGGTCGCTCCTCCGGCGATTTAGCGTGATGCCAAGTAGTCCTAAAGTTGCAGGAAATACCAAGCCGTACTTCAGTAAAAGTAAGCGCTGCCGCCGCAAAGCCGAGCCGTGCATAGCATTGCAGTTTGTATGACAGCCCCATCTTAGCGTAAGCGGAACTGAATTCTATTTAGCCAATCCTAATTCCCGGGTAGTTAAATGTACATGTACTAAGTTTTACAAATCGCTAGTGCCTTGTAAATTCGCCAAACGGACACCAAACAGTCACGACGTCTGCCCTCCCCCCGCCGCCGCTCCCCGCCACCGCCCCCGGCTCCTCTCCCCCTAGTGTGAAGTAGCGCTACCGGCATCGTTTTTGCAGCCCCGTGAAAGTTCTTAAGCCCATGGGCACATAAATTGTAGCCTATGTGTTATTCTGATGTATAAGCTATATTATTGTAAAGTTTCATTAGAATCCATTCAGTAGTTTTTACGTGAAAGAGTAACAAACATCCATCCATCCATCCATCCATCCATCCATCCATCCATCCATCCATCCATCCATTATTACAAACTTTCCCCTTTATATTATTTATTAGATAGATAATAGTGATATAGGAGATTTAATCAACCGGTAATGACTATCAGTCTTCCGGACTTCAGTCCGGCTTGCGGTCTGGTGACTGGTGTAGCTGGCTAGCATCGTGCTGTCGTCTGCGTAGCAATGAATGTCGCCCAAATTGAGAATCAATCAAGTAATAACAAATCCTCCTTTGTTGGAGATTAAGTTTGATTGGCCCAAAACGTAAATTACTTGAGGTAACGATGGTCTCAATATGGTCAGAACTATCATCAGTATGATAATACAAGACGAAGAAATAATCTTGTTGGTTCAAACAAAGAAACATTTACGTACAGTAACGAAAACCATAACTTTATGGTGCATATACAACTGCTAAATAATGACATTACTGGAAATATATACAATGCTAAACATTTCTAAAGATTCTAAAGATTTTAGAACGTTCAGACACTCCTAACTCTGTATTTTTCTTATGTTCGAAGTAATCTAAAATATGCTTGGTAAGTTGCATTCCCGATGTGAGAAATGCACAAATACCGGCCGGAGTGGATGGATACAGAGGTGATTTCTAAAAAATGTATGTATTCCACGCAGCGCTGCTTCATATCTGACGCCAATAAACACTTCAAGATTCTTCCTTCTTCTGGACATCAGGAAAGAGATACTCGACCTTCTTATCAAAATAGCTCCAGTAGTCCAGCAATCACGCTGGTGGGCCAGAAAACTCCAGGGCTTTGCCGGTCAGATGGAAAAAGACCGTATGCTAAGACTCTGTTTCCTTGGTAGAAGGGTTAGGGGCAATTTTGGGATATCACGTTTGTCGATGCGGTAGCGCCAAGCCATGTCCTCGTATCGTGACATTTGTAGTACCGAGGAAGCGATAAAAGTATTACCGCTCTTTGAGTTCCCACTTTTGCAGTGGAAACCCATTGCACTTGGTTACCTGATGTACGTTGCTTCAAGTTTTGAGCTGACTTTAAGTTTTTCTGTATCACTTGGTGAGCTGTTAAGTGAATGGCATTATATAATTAGAGATGTATGCGCCTTTTTTGCCTTAATCCACAGGTAGTAGTATCACCAAGGTACTCAAGATTACATCCCTCTCCACTATATTGTGATTAATGCATGCACATTTGTCGGCACCACTGCACTGCATTAGGTATTATTAATGCTTAAATCGCTAAATTTTAATACGGTCAATAATCCCCAAAAACAAATTCATACCTTATCATGCAATTTTGGCAATGTTCCAGTTTGCCTCTGCTGTCCTGGAATCTGTATTTCTATAAGTAAATCTAAGCGATGTTGAACTTACCATAATGTTCTAATGTGGTTTTTGTATGGATGATAAATTCGTGCTGTTCTACAAATAATCGAGAAAGATTATACTAGTCTGACTTAAAAAACTATTTAATAAACTAAAATATAAATAAGGGAACGGGTGTTACCGGGAGTATAATCCAAACGTTAACAGGCGTCCTGAGCATATTTGGAGAAAAAAAAGTTAGATAACATTTTGTATTACGAAAAAAATCATCCATTGATTATTTTATAGATACCTACACACAAAATGTATAGTTAATACGATTTTTTTAAGCCCTGCAACAAAATGTTTTTTAACATATTTGCTTCAAATTTGCCAAATACCTGGTTAACTTTTGAACCATAAGCCCCGGTAATAACCTTAATAGCGATTGTAGATGAATAACTGAAATTATTGTTTCTGTACATACGTGAAGAATAATATTCTCGTTTCATTTGTTCCTTAAGGTTATTTGTATACTTTATTTGGGAAAATGTCAATAAAACAAGACGAGCAAAACATTTTTGTAATTTTTTGTTGGTTCTTGGCTATAGCTTATGATATGCATGATAATAGATAAAGACGCCATTTAAAATGGTCTAGCCTTAAATATCGTTTCCTGTCAACAATTTACTTAAAATGAGCAAATAAACATTTAAAAATGGTTCGTAATTATTTTCAAGCTGCAATTAATTTGGAAACCAGAAATTAAAAGTTTTTTCATTTTATCAAATACGAAAATATATTATTTACCGATTAAATAAATTTGACAGAATCGCTTGATCAAGGTCATACGGTTGGCATGCATGAGTAGTTGAGATAATAGGAAACAATAGCAGTGGGTGCGTAGAGGTAGAATACAACAATGTTAATTCAAGGTGTACAAGAGCATGCAGTTTCGACTCGAGGGAGCGATCATTTTCCTTAGTAATATGATGTGGGCTCCATCATACATCAGCACTGATCCATAATATTACTCCAATGCTGTTGATGAGCTATTTAGTATGGTACGTAGTAACAACCTAAGTATGCTAGGTATACCCCGGTATTTAGCAGCGAAGATTCAGACGAAATTCGAGGTATGCAGCCACCTAAGCATGCTAGGTATACCCCGATGTTTAGCAGCGAAGACCCAGGCAGAATTCAAAGTAAGCAGCACCTAGCCACAGTGATTCATAATCAGTAAATGCACTGCGCTCTCTATCACATTTTCAAGGCGTGTTTTAAGCTTTTATTATGTACTATGTATTGTGTTTAATGTACTTTGACGTTGAGGATGTTTCATGGATTAACTGGAAACGTATTTAAATATTAATTCATTTCTTATGTAGCAATAAGATGTATTCATTTTATTCTGTCCGTGTATTAAAACATATTGAACCAATGCTAATTATTTTTAAGGTCGTTTTTATAACGTGAAATAGGTCCACATTCCATTAATTCCGTCTGGGTCTTCTATTTTTAAAACCGTGTTATAGCTAGATGGGTGGTCCCGTGGTTCGGCTGGATGGGCATGCAGTGAGGGTATGAGCGTGTTATGCAGCGAGGTGAGTATCCAGTGACCATGTGGGTGGATGGGCATGCAGTGGGTACGCTAGGTAGCCATGTGGATAAGCAGCGATCTCGTGGGTTGGCTGGATGGGCATGCAGTGGGCATGCTAGGTAGTATCAGGGACCTGTAGTGGCGCAGTCGAGGTGAGGGAGACTGTGGCATGGCGAGAGTGGAACCGGGGCATGGGGGCGGGTCTCTAGCGCAAGGGGGAACGCCACACATACGAGTACATCTGAAACAATCAGCGAAAATCACTATTAGTTATACGTAAATACACACACAACAAGAATTTAGACATATATACACACGTACACATATAAAGGAAGTCCGTGCATTTTTATATTATACTACAATATTTATCTTATACACATTTTCCAATGGATACCCACATATGCATTTTTTGCACACGTATGCATATGCACATATGCATCTTAATAAGACTATCCGGAAGTATACATATCGTAAATGTATACATTACTCAGCGCCACACTGTGTTCGTTTCTGTAACGACGAATAATCAACCCTTAACCAGCACTTAATACTGCAGAAATGTTTTGGTAAAGTTGAAAATTGTTCCCGTTATATTACATAGATGGCGACTGAATCACCCAGACGAGCGAGACTATTGCTGCGCGATTGCGACACTCTCTTGCGGCGCGCTCTTGTTAGATGGCGCTGAGTGTCTGGCGTGACTCGTTTGTGCTGCAATGAGGCTCACTTGTTGAATTCCTAGGCTTGTTGAATATGCGAATAATGTGGACACCTTCTTTCACTTACATTTGATCTATATCTCTGTAGATTTTACATTGCAAATCATAGGCAAAAAAAAAAACAAAAAGGTACAGCACGAAAAAAAATTAAAACAAAATTCATAAAATAAAATAACAAACACAACAGTGTTAATAATTCAATTTAATTTTGATTAGATAATTTTAGAAAATATCGAAAATCGCACAATTTTTCCTTCAATGAAGCCCAGTAATTGCACGAAACCAGAGGCAATGTCACATCAGTTGAAACTCTGTTTACTACGTTTGGGCGTCAACAAGAAAAGTGTAAGCCTATTATAGACCCGAAAGTGTATTAGATGTAAGAAGCTTCCTCCGTGAAATCTTCCTATCTCATTTTAATTAAAACACCAGACTGGGAGAAAGCAGCAGTATTTTATTTTATTTTTTCTCTCCCTTCGGGCAAAATATTATTCTTTTCATAAAGTGATTCGGCTTCTGCGCCCTACGGAAGACTTTTTGCAAGCTTTGTGATCCTGCTGTTAGTTAAGTCATGTTTTCGTATATCATAATCGTAATATTCTGTTATTATAAGCTGCTAGCTGAGGTACCCGGCTTCGCTCGCGTCAAAGTGGATTTGGCAATTCCCCGAGCGGAACCTAAAAACCTTATTTGGTTATTCTCAAATGTTGCGATTACCAACGAACAACATATAACTGATACAGTTTATAACTAAACGACCCAAAAATACTTTTTGTATTAAACAAAGTTTATCTATTTTAAATTGCGGAAGCGACGAAAGCATTAATTTTAATAAGAAATAATGTTATTATTATAATATAATGTTACATAATGGGCCAAACTCTTGTACTAAATAGCGATGGGGTAGCGACTGGGTAGTTGTACTCCTATTTTTACGCTATACAATAGTTTAGCGATCTCAAAACACCGATAGAAGTTTTCAACGGTGAGTGGAGATAACGAAAAAGGAGATACTACATATTTTTTGTATTTGCAATTCGGATTTTTCAAAAATAATTTTCATTGCGTAATTGGAGATGCGATCTATTCCTAGATACTCTAAGCAAAATACTGAATTCCGTCAGGGAACTGTGCGGTGGTGTCCACGGAGGACCTCTATCCTCCGTGGGTGGTGTCAGACCCGAATTTTAGGAAGGCAAGCGGCCCTGTAGGCCTATTTTTGGAATTCCGTCCTCAGGATCAGGAATGCTTCTTGTATAGCGGTTGTCTAAGCTATTTTCTCGATGAAAAACCTTGGGATCATTGAAATACCGTGCTTCGGAATGTTATGTCCTGAAATACTGAAATTAAGCATATAATTCCAAGAACAGGGTTACTGTTAGCGTTTCTGCGCTTGTATTGCAGATCTGTGCTCCAGAATTAGCTCCTAACCTAGCCTGTCTTTACCGCTCATCACTTGGAAAAAGGCCATCATTCTGTGTGTGCCTGAAACAGACGATCGATCAAATCAGACCAACTTTCGCCCCATAATCTCTCTTCTTTGAAAAGTGATGGAGCGTATCATCAGAGCTCATTTGATAAGATATCTAGAGAACAAATTACTTAGCAATCCTCTATATTGCTTTGTTGCCGATCGATGTATCGGGGACCTAGTTAAAATCTCATACGAGATGGGCGATGCACTTGAAAATGGAGGCACAGTTCCAGGTCATCGGCCTCGATTTCTAAAAAGTGTTTGACCAGGTCGGGCGGAAAGGACTGCTTTCTTAGCCTATCATACGGCCTTTCACCCAACCAGTAATAATATAACATTCTGCATAGCTACAATCAAACTCCAACGTAGAAGTGCAAAAACTGTAACTCTTAAATGCGCAAATAATGTCTAGCAACTTGTATTATGAGTATCTTTGGAACGGATCACCTGGTTATCTTGGACTCGACACAGCACAGTGCGGTGCGTCTCGTCGACGATCTTAAGAAATTCCAAAATTTGGAGACCCTCCAACTCCAATTGGATGTATTTTTATATAACTGGACATGAATGGCTAATATCACATCTTTTATAAGTCTAACCCCTTATGGGAATTGGGCGCCATGCCAGGACCTCCCTTATATTGCTACATTGATAACTGGATGAAAAACACGAACAATTTTTATTGCCGCTTCGATCATCTTCTACTCAAACCATTACCAACCCGGGCCTTCCGGCCTACTAAGTAAAGTACAGTTTTACGTAGAATCCTTTCTAGAATCCGACCTCGCCCAGAATTGCTTGGCTTAGATTATGTAGATAAATGTATCGATAGGGTAAGCAAAATGCGAACGCACTAGTTTAAATATTTCCCCCATAGCAAATCCTGGGCTTTGTAAACATTGCATGGTAGAGAAGTATTGTGTAGTGTTAATTCGAATATACGCTTGCAATTTGACCAATACATTGAACACAAGCACAGTCTGTTTAAACAAATCAATTGAACAGGATAAACGTCTTATTTCCCGAGAAAATCCCCAAGCTCGCCGACATGAAACAGCTCGAAAACGACCTGTCGATTCCCAAATTGAATTTGAGCTGGGCAACATCACACGGGTGCCGCCCGCCCCGCTACACGCACGCCGCCCTAGCGCGCCGCCCTCGCGCGCCGCCCGCCCACGAGGCCGCTGGCGATGGGCCTAATCGAATAGCGCGCGGTCTTGTGGAAAATGTTGGTAAATGGGGTGTTTGGGAGGCGAGATGCCGGTGTAAACCATTTATGACAATCTATTTGAGGTGGCGTTCAAGTTTCGTTTTAAAATGCTTATTCATTAGTACGATGTATAAGCAGGAACCAGTTAGACAAAAAATGTCTGAGTAGGAGGCCAGATGCATGCACAGGGACTATAGAATAATTTTTGGTAGTAGGTAATATTAAAAAACAGTTATAAATATAATATATAATACATTATAACCCCATAAATGTACAAATAAAAAAATAATATTATAACAGTTATATGATAATATTAATAAATAATAATTCATGTGGCGATATTGATCAACACTGCCCGTGATTAGTTTATTATCTGGATCGTAGAGACTTGTTCTACAAGTTGAATTTATTAGTTTGTATTACATTTTGACAAAAGATTATTTTATATTTTTAAAGTTATTATTGTATTAAGTATCATCTTTTTAATTTTTATAATTTATCTATTGAATGTACGGTGAATTTTTCAAGTTTGTTTTCATGGCGAAATCCGAAACTATAAGAATTAGTGAATAACACTGCAAAGAAACGTGAGAAGGATTTTGATAAAAAACGTATGTAATTTTAGTATTCATTAACTGATTATTCGATTCTTTTAAATACTTTTTTTCTAGCTGGGAATGAACTCGTTTATTTTGAGCAAAATAACGCACCCTGTGTTATTGCACCAGGTAATAGTGTCGATTATAAGGCTTATAACGCTTAATTTGCAAACAGCATACTTAAGGAAAAAAGATGATTTTTAATAACTAACTACTACAGTAATATATAGGTTGGGGAAAAAGTTTCTTCGCATTTTTTAAGAAAATTCAAAACATTTTTTAATATGGTTTATTTACATTTAACTAAAGTATGTAGGTACCATTTTGTTCGATAACTTTTTGCCATCTTGTAGGTAGGGACATGATCCCATTGCTATAGAAATATTGGGACTTCTGATCAATATACCGCGACAAGTGGTTTTGGTAGTCCTCACGTGATGTTAACCTGACACTGCCTAAATAATTCTGAAGAGACCTAAACAGGTGGAAATCTGAAGGTGCAAGGTCAGGACTATACGGCGGATGCATTAACACCTCCCAGCCAAACTCTCTTAGTTTTTGCTGAGTGGCTAAAGATGTGTGAGGTCTAGCGTTATCATGATGAAAAACCACACCCCTTCTGTTGATTATTTCCGGCCGCTTTCTCTCAACTTCTTGCTTTAATCTCATCAGTTGTTCGCAGTAGAGTTCAGAATCGATGGTACTGCCTGGTGGTAACAGCTCATAATGAATAATGCCCTTCCAATCCCACCACAAACACAGCATCACCTTGTTGCGAGTTAACCCGGGTTTCGCCACAGTCTGTGAAGCTTGACCGGCCTTTGACCACGACCTTTTTCGCACGTTCTTGTCGTACGTGATCCACTTTTCATCACCAGTTATCAGCTTCTTCAAAAATGGTTCGGTTTCATTACGTCGTAATAAAGAATCACAAATGAGTACACGGTTCATTAGGTTTCTTTCAGTGAGCTCGTGAGGTATCCAAATATCGACCTTTTTTGTGTACCCAGTTTTTTTCAAATGCGCCAAAACTGTTTTGTGGTCAATTCCTAGTTCCTCAGCTACGTCGTAACTACTGATATGCCGATCTTGCTCCACTTTTTCAAAAATGCCATCCATTTTATCCGTAATAGGGCGACCAGAGCGACCTGCATCTTTGACATCAAAATTTCCGGATTGAAAACGCTTAAACCAAATTTGTGCTACTCTCACAGACACTGCACTAGGTCCATAAACATCGCAAATTTTTTTCGCGGCTTGCGTTGCATTTTTACCTTTTTTGTAGTAAAATTTTAAAATGTATCGAATTTCTTCATTAGATTCACTCATTTTGACAGTACGAAAAACAAATGAGAATCACACATTTTCCTAATTTGAATTTGGAATTATGTTCTTTAAAATTTAAACTTTCAATGATACCAAAACCAGCCAGATACAAATAGTATAGCCAAAGAGATTTTATTACAAGTTCATACATACTATAATGCGAAAAGACTTTTTCCCCGACCTATGCGACCGTACCGTGACTATGTACTCGTAATCAAATTATCCAAATTTTTTCTTGTATACACATGTCTAACGTGGCCTTAAGCTCCTGAAAAAGCCATTGAATCGAATGATTTTATGCTCGCGGGATATTGAAAACATTTTGCAGGGAAATACGCAGCAAGCCAGAAAATAGGAAACTCTGCTGAAAGTTTTTAAAATCGTGTATTAGGAGAAACACGCGCTCATATGAATGACGAAAATAATTATGAAGAATGACGTATTAAAGTAGTCCACAAAACGTTTAATTACATTTCAATGATCGATTGTGTTATTTATATCTTTATATTTTACGTTAATTATGTTTTCACTTAAATAATTTTTCGACGCGTGCATATGTCACTGAACTCCTAAACGGCTGGACCGGTTTTGATGTTGTAAATGATTTTTGCTATTGTTCTCGTAATGGCAATGCTATTTGGGTTATGGCGTTAACATTCTATGTGGGGTGCATGTGCAGGAACTGTGTGGGTTCCGGCAGTGGTCCCACTGAATTTATTCCCGTGCACGTTATTAGAAGTGACTAAGGGATTCATCGTTCGTGGTTCACGTTAAACTTTAGGTCCCCTTCCTTACTAGGTGGTAGGTTTAATCACGCCTGGCCACCATCGCATTCGGCGACGAAACTTGTCTGTGTTTCCATCTAGTTTATTCTACACTACCCGTGCGATATAAGGTAGGTCTTGGCATGCTACCTAGTTTCCATAAGGCGTGTTGGGCTAGTATCATGTAAAATCTCTTTTTTTTTCTTAGAGGCATTCAAGCATTGTTTTTATTCACTTTGATTATACAAAATCAAAGGTAGATCAAAAATAAAAGAAAAAGGATATAAATGGAAAGTCAAGAAGTTTGATTTTGGCACCACGAAAACTGTTTTCTTGTAAATTGTCACGTGAGCGTTTAGGCGTTGTTCTATGTTATCGTTTTGGTTGATATTTGATTGGTTGCATTTATAAAGACATTGTGAACGTTTATAACATTCTTATCAAAACATTAATTGCTTGCGCGTTCTTTCGCATAAGGTTTAATGATATAATATATCAGTTTGTCATTAATTTGGTGTGGGTTTTGAGGTAAGTTTCGATACCTACTTCTTGCGAAGAGCTTCTTCCATCAGTATTTGTATTCGTAGCAAAAAAGTACTTTTATGCAATAAACCTGCAGTGGTGATAAATTCAACTGTACATTTCAAAAGCAGAACTAGCTGTAGTTCTGCAGCATACGAAGCTTTGAAATTGAAATTTGAAGGTTTACACGAATCCCTTGCATTCGGCTTTTCACTGCGCATTGCAGGTTGTTGTTGAATGTTATGTTCGCAACAAAATCACGCCCTGGCTTTTGGGGGGGAACCATTAAAATTGAGTATTCAATATCAAAAGCCCGGGGGCTCGTAACAGAACGCCACCGCTATTTCAACTAGGCCCAATTAATATGCACGGCTAATCGGCTTGCCGTAGACAGCTCTCACCAGCGAGCATGGAAGGACAGAAGTTACAACTGAAAAGCGTTTCAGGGACGGCGCCGTAGCGCTCTTGAGGGGGTTTGTGCGTCCATGTGGATGCCGCCACAGTCGTTCGTCGCTTTGTATGCTACAACTCCCCAAAAATACAAAGTTACTACCCATAACCTTAGATCCTATCTAAGTACATAGCCCTAGACCACACCACGCAGTTATCTTTTGAATGTCATATAACACTTTGTAAAAAAGGGCTATCATTTGAGAGATAATTATGAGAGAGAAAGCCAAAAGTTGCCAATTGTAAATGGCACCTTTTTGCACACGTCTTCAGAACGGTCTACGCGATTCAAGGTATTTTTTGTAATTGTTTAATGAGATTAAATACATAACCGAATAATGTGCTCAACAATAAATACAGTTATGGCTAGTAACTTCCTATGTAACGACTGTGACGCTGTCTACTTTAACGCACACACCTCTTTAGTTGCAATTATTTACAAGACACTATTGAATGCAACGAACATTCGATGTTGCTTTTTCCGAATTTGAACTAACTACAGTTAGACGTCTTCCACTAACTTGTAGCTACGTTGCCGCCATACGAATGCGTTTCGATCGCTACTTCCGTCCTTGCGTGGTCGCTGGCTCGCACAGACTTCCGCCCACGGCCACAACGACGCTCGCAATAACATCCCGTCAGCCGACACTACGCCACAGGGATTATTTTGGCTTTGATACTCGATTTTCCTCTTGTGCCGTGTGGATAAAACAGGAGCACATATTCAGCGGAAATAGTGGCCTAATCGGCATCAGCCTGCCAACACAAAGTAAACAAACTATACTTTGCACGTATGTTTTCAATTCAATTTTCCCGTAGCTTTCAGAGATTGTTGGAATAATCCAATTTTGTTTAATTTATTATTAAGATTTAAATTTATAAATTTTGAACTCAAAATTTTGGAAAAACAAATCTATTTAAACCAGTGGCAGAATATTAAAATTTGGCAATTTCAGGTTTCCTTTCTTTAACATATCTGATTTGCCGCTCAAATATAAGTGTACAAAATGATAATGTTTTAGTGAGGAATAGTTAGGAAATAGGCTAATTTAAATGTAAACCTACTCTCATTACTATGTCATTATCTGTTTCTGTTTTTCCTTCTAATAAATTTGAAAATTCCTTCTAAAAAAAGTTTGTTATCCATTTGGGTAAACAAACTGTTTTTTTACTAACTATCTTTTCTATTCCTGATTTAGATGACAATGAACCATAAATGTTTCTGTCATTATCAAAATCTGACTAATTGTGATTAAATAAAAGTATCCAACATACGAACTTTGCCACTTATAATATAAGTGGGATGATCATTGAAATAGGTACATAAAAAATATGTATCGAAGAAGTAAATATGTAATATTTCAATACCTTACTTAAAAGTACAGCAGCTAGGAAGATATCGCTTAAATGTTTCCCTGATAAAATGGCTTGAACAATAAGTAGCACAACCATCACATAGTACCATTTTTCGTAGAGCTTCATTAGCTTAATGCGTGGATATTTGATGGATATGCATGGATTTAATTGATGGATGGATATTGCACGCAGACTGGGATGAGGATGGTACATTCCTGTTCAGTGTTAACTTCAATATTTAAATGCAATTTAAAAAATCATTGTGAAATGAAGCATGACAATCAAAACTTAGGGAAGTTTTTCATTTATTGACAGACCCAGTGGTGACATAATAAAAAAAATCAGAATTGTAAACAAATTATTGTATATGCTTATAAAATGGGAATATAGTACACACTAAATCTTGGTACGACGACGTGAAGACGAGTTAAAACGTTTTCAATATTTAATTTGAGAAATCATTTTTGTGTTTACTTTAAATCATACGCGAACTAATTCATTCCATTGTGAGAACACATTACTCTTTTTAAAGCAAAAAAATACGTTCAACCGTTCCTTGCTAGATTTATTTACATTTCAGCATTTAAAAAAGTACCATTTTCTTCTGCTGATTTGGTTAAAAAAACGGACGAAGTCAATAATAAAACTAGCTAAATAGTTGTTTGAATTGTTTCCTTTTATGTGACAGAATAGAAAACGTTTTAAATTTTATTAAACGAAATATATGTAATACATTAAAAATAAAAATACTATTTTAATGGAATATTCCAGCTAAAATAATATTTTGTCGAAACTATCGCATATATTTTCCGTAAATAACACAATAATTTTCGCTCGGTGAAAGATATTTCGAAATAAAAAAATATCATTAAAAAAATAATTTAAAAACATGTATTTATAAGAGATATAAACATTTTATTGCTTTTATTTTTTTGGAAACTATAATAGGTGCAACGTATTTATTGGTAAAATTGTCATTTTTCATTTGCCTTATATCGCATTAGTTTTGTTCCATTTATAACGCTGTCATTTATATTGCTGTCAGTTAAAAAAATATTATTATTTGTTAATTTAATTAACAGGACTGGCTAATTTAATGTTAGTACTCACATGGCTGTTTCGTGTTTCAATCACGATGTCACCTCTTTACGGCGATCTTGTTATAGGAGGAGCATCTGTAACAATAAAACATAATTTATCAATAGGGAGATTATTTTATTAAAGCGTCTTTTTACACAACTTCTTATTATTTTTTTATGTTATTAGAGTATGTTTATAATAACATAAAACTATTTATGATATTTTAGTTTTCAGGGCACAAATAAAACTAAGTTAGTTAAATAGGAACATTAATATATTTTTTAAATGGATTTAAAATGGGACTTAACGTTAACAAAAAAAACAAAAAAGAATAATTTTCAATCATAAATTCAAGTGAGGCAATAATTCTCCAAACTTTTGTAGTTAGCCTACGCTTTCGCCTAGTTAATTGTGTAATATTTTCAAGCTGTAAAAGGCTTTTAATTCCCAATGAGGTCAGTTTTCCTTCTGTAACGATCCCGAAAGAGCCGGGGTGGGACCATGGCCAACTGTTTTACGAATAAGGCTGTGATCTAGAGTCAGGAGGGCACTCTAATCTAATTAAAAATATTAATAAAAAATCCACTCTTTCATCACAAACAAATCAATTACGAAATAGTTAGTTCGCTTATTTACCAACAAAGTATGTACCTATCTTTCCTATTGTTTAATGATCAGTAACTAGCTGGCATATTGAATTTATAAAAACGTATTCCTGATGATTTTTTAGACTATTCTCACGATTCTTCACCTGAAATAAACAAATAAAGCCTGAACTTGCTTTTTGAAAAAATAAAATTGAAATAAAAATATTTTTTACCATCTTGGGGCCTCATTTTAGGTTTGATTAAAATTTGATTTTTTTGTTTACTAAAAATAGTTTCCGCCTGAAGGATGGCGTTGACATGCCGCCATCCAATCCTGGGTACCAATACTGAATGAATGAATAAATTATTTATTGTGCATAAACAAAAATACAATTTCAGAGAAAACATAAAGCAAAACAACAATACTGCACAAAGGCGGACTTATCACTAAGAGTGATTTCTTCCAGTAAACCCTTGGGGTGATGAGGAAAGGCAATAGAAATATCTGTAGGTAGGTATACTCTATGCCGAAGATACAATTTCGTCAAAGAACTATAGGGCATGAGCTCTTCGCTCTAGATTTCAAGAAGGCGAGATTCCCTCTGTACTGAGGAACAACTGGGGGTCCTTCATGGTGTGATGAATGGGTTGCTGGCCAGATGGCATGGTTTTCTGAGCTCCCGAGAAAATTCTAGAGCCCATGGGCATCTTCGAAAGAAAATGCCCAGTTGTTTGGGGTATTATACTGCGCCTAAAATTAAAAAAAAAACTATTTCCATTACGTTAAACCAAAAAACCAACTAAACTCTTTTGGCATTTACATTATAGTAGCATGTAATGGGGTTTTACTCCTCAGATATTTGTTTTTTTTTTATTATTTTCTACTACTTTAAAGCTCGATTTACACGGTGGTTAACATTAATTTTAACAGACTTCATTTAAGTTTAAATAACAATTGTCACATCGATGTCATTTTCACAACTATAAATAGTCATATACCCAAAATAGTGAGCCAATTTTATCCAGCTTGTAATAATAAAATTAGATAAGCATGTTCATTAACTACCACAGTTAACTCTAGCTGATGCACTTTTTATGTGTAAATCTGCGATTCAAAACGCGAATAATCAGGGGCCCTGAAAGAAGGCGGAACAATCAATGGAAAAAAGGCTCTCAGAGATTGAAGAGCCTTCTGACAGTCTTGTGGGAATTTATAATCTTTTTCCATTAAATTGTAATCCCTGATCGGAAATGGAAACGCTTCCCTTTAAAATGGCTGCGGTTCCAACTTCCACTAGGCACAGATCAATTATTAGTTTCAAGTTGAATAAAAGTTGGATTTTCAGTCAACTGTAGTATATGGTTAACATTAAATAGGGACATTAAGTAACGCCGTAACATTAAACATTATTAGTATTTTGCATGCATTTCACCGTTACGACATTTACAGTGCTCAATAATTTAAGGTTTAAGGCGACGTCTACACACATTATAGAAATGTTATCAAAATTTGACAATAATCGGAAACATTGTTTGATGGGACCATTGGAAGCGTAGTTCAGGGGGGCACGGACTTTATTTTTATGCTAAAGGTACTTATTATCTCTTTCTGAGTTGGATAAGTTCGGAATCCATGTAAAACTGTAGGGGAGGTACGATCCTGCCCGGGTTGGTACGTTCACATTGGATGAAGAAATGGTTGAAGCCGTAATGAAAAAGTGTCTGTGTTCAATCCAGCCTTCTTTTGAAGTAAAGATCCTGGAATGGTACCGAATTCCTTCGAGAACGCGGTGTTTAGGGCTAATATAATGATAGTTTTACACATATTAGCCTTTATGTCTAATTAAACAAATGAAGTGATCTTGTCTGTTTATTCGTCAGAAGCAGCATTTGAAATGAAATGAAATGAAAAAATACTTTATTTGCAGCCATACGGTACAAAAAGGCGGAAATTAATGCCATAAGGCATTCTCTACCATTCAACCTTAGAGATGTAGGAGAGGTGCAGTGAGGCGGGCAAAAAAAAGTAAACGTAAAACAAAATGAATTAGCGAAAATATTAACTAACCTAAAAATAAGGATTTATATATTATAATAAATTACATACAAATATGTACATACACTTAAACATATGAATAGGTACAAGATACAAATAACAAATATTATTTTAGAACATATGAACAGATTTACACATAAAAAAAAACAAAAAAAAAAACATATATATATATATATAAATATATATATTTGATAAATAATGTGAAAAAAAAATACTCTTGATTTTTGAGAACAATGTGACAAGAAACAATCAGGAAGTAAGGAAATGACATTTAAGACGCTCTTTAAATATATTAATTGACTGAGATGTGCGTACATCAAGTGGAAGCTGGTTCCACATACGCGCAGCGCTGACAGCAAAAGAATCTGTGTAGAATGAAGAACTATGTCCCGGAATAGCAAGAAGCAAATTATTTGAGGATCTGAGAGGTAGGCCATGAGAACAGAGGAGTTCTATCCTATCAGTAAGATATTTAGGAGCAGCTGGATTATTCAATAAACCAAAGAGAAGGGAAAGAACATGGGTATTTCTGCGTTTACGAATGTCAAGCCAATTAAGTGAGGCGCGAAAATTAGAAATATGATCAAACTTACGCAACCCATATATATATCTTATGCAAATGTTTAGAAGTCGGTCAAGTTTGTTAAGTAGGTATTCATCTAAATCTGGATAGCAGATATCAGCATTATCAAGTATGGGAAGCAACAAAGAGTTTACGAGCGTAATTTTAGTGTTGATAGGAATAAAGTTTTGCAAACGCTTGAGAGAGTGCATGCTACCGAAAACCTTGCGACTAACTTCACTGACTTGTTTACTCCATGATAGAGTTTCATCAATCCAGAGTCCCAGGTTTTTGACATGTTTGCTGTAAGGGACAGCAATCCCGTCAAAAACAATTGGAGGCAGACTTTGACGATCCAACTTAGCCAACATCATGTGAGAGCCTATTATGATAGCCTGTGTTTTTGATGGATTGACTAATAATCCAAACCGACTAGCCCAATCGAGAGCAGTATCTAAGTCAATGTTCATGAGAGAGATAGCAGATATTACATCATCGAGTCGAAAGTGCCTATACAACTGCAAGTCATCGGCGTACAAATGGAAGCGGGAAAGAAAGAGTCCAACAATGGAGTTAATAAAGACTGAGAATAAAAGAGGAGAAAGCACACCGCCTTGAGGCACACCAGCAGTGATGTCACACCAAAGTGAAGTGACATTGTCCACCCGGACGCACTGCCGACGACCCCGAAGGTAAGAAGAAAACCAATCAAGTCCTGACTGTGAAATATTCAGAGAATGCAAGGTAGCAATGAGGATATCAGCATCAACTGAATTAAAGGCACTACTGAAATCTAGCAGAACCAAAAGAGTCAGCTGACGATCATCCATGGCAAAGCGAATATCATCTGTGATTTTGACAAGGGCTGTGGTTGTACTATGACATGGACGAAAGCCAGATTGGTATGGGCTTAAAAGATCATTAAGTGTTAAAAATTGTGTGAGTTGAGTGTGAGCAGCACGCTCCAGGACCTTGGAGAGAAATGGGAGAATAGATATGGGGCGGTAGTCTTTGAACTCAACAGGTGAGTAAATTTTGGGGAGGGGAATGACATATGCTTGTTTCCAGGAAGCAGGAAAATTACCTGACGATAGAGAAAAATTAACTATGTGTGAGATTATAGGTAAAATATTATCCAATAGTGGGACAAGTAGTTGACGACTCATACCATCAGGACCTACAGCTTTGCTTTTTAAAGAAAGTATGATCTTTTTAATTTCACAGTCAGAAACTTGGGTGAAAACGAAAGGATCTGTATCAGCAAGCCGAGAAGAATGTAGTTGCCGTAATGTATTGGCTTTTAATATGGGGTCTATTGAAACAGGAGATGATGAGAAGTGTTGGTTCAGCCCATCAAGGTCAATCGAGTGATTTGCCGTAGATGAAGACTTACCAACACCTAATGTGCGTAAAAATTTCCACATGTCTTTAGGAGAGCAGTCACTAATGGAGTTGTTAATGTGGCGGCGTTTAGCATTTCTACACATCTGTGTACACCGATTCCTTGCAGATTTATACAAAGCCCAATTATGTTCGGTAGGATCACGTTTATGTTTGCGCTTCAGGGCATCACGCTTTGCCATCATGCGGCGAATGTCGGTATTCAGCCAAGGAGCGGGCATATGCTTAACACGCACAGGATGAACAGGAGCATGTTTGTCATAGAGCTGTGTGAGCACAGTAGACAGAATAGTGACCTTTTCATCAATGCTATCAGAACTTAGTAGATACGACCAATCAATGTTACTTGCATCCTCTCTCAAGGCGTCTGCATCCATCTTGTTAAAATTACGCTGTAGAAGAATACGGGCTTTTTGTTTAGGAGGTTTTATATTGTAAGAAAGAAAAATTAGATCATGGTTAGAGAAACCGGGTGCAATTTTTTGGCCAAAAGCACTTACTAAATCTGGCTGAGAAACTATGATCAAATCGAGAAGTGAGTGGGAGTCATGAATGTGATAAGTAGGTTGAAGTGGGAGAATCTCTATATTTACAGATCTAGTTAGGGCTTGAAGCTTACGGGACCGATAATCATCTTTAATTAAACATGTATTAAAATCACCTAATATAACTAGATGTTGATATTCCGAGACATATTTTTCAAGGATAATTTCAAACTGAGAGAAATAATTAATTTGAGGAGGACAATAAAAAACACAGAGAAGAAGTTTGGACAGATTGAGTGAAAGTTCCAGCAATATATATTCTGCAGAGCCAGAATATTCGGAAGGAGATTTATCAATAATTTTAAAAGAGATGTTAGCTCTAAGGTAGATGGCAACACCACCCCAGCCTTTATTAGTTCTATCATTACGTATCAATTGGAAACCTGGTAGTGAGTAACAGGTTGAAGGCAGCGTTGGTTTCAGCACAGTCTCAGAGACAAGACATGCATGTATATGCTGGCTGGTAAAGGTCGCAAGGAGATCTGGATGATGAGCCGGAATGCTTTCAGCATTTATGTGACATACATTAAAATTGTTGGCATGTTGGGAGAAAATATTATTAAGTGTGTCACCGAGATGAGGTTGGGAATCCAGAGCATCATCACTGTCAGAAATAGATGAGTTAGCAGAGTAGTAACATTCAGAATCAGAGTCATCATTGGACATAAGTACTATAAGATTAAGACTAAAATATAAGATAAATACAAAATAATAAATATAAATCTAATTAATAATAATAAATAATGATAAAAAATATCTGCAGAAAGCGCTTAAATCCAATTAATTATTGCGCCTTTCCGCACCTGTCACTGCATCCCGCTGGTTGATTGACAAGTAAGAAACTCATGAGTAATGAAATAATACAGTCGATTTCACAATACATTACAAGCATATACAAGCATTTCAATTGTGACCTTCGAATAACATGTCTAGTGCTCTACCGCTGAAATATTGAGGCAATGAGAATGAACAAGGTTTTTAATGTTAAATGTAAACATAAACCTTTTTTTACCCGACTGCGCAAGAAGGAGGGTCATGTTTTTTATGTAACTGGATATAGTTGGCTAATATCGAACTGACCGTCAGATATTAGCCTAACATACCACATGGGAACTAGGTGCCATGCCAGGACCTTCCTTATATTGCTCGGCTACATTGCACTGTATGGAAAACACGGACAATTTTACGTTTAAACAGGTTTTTATAAAACATTGTAATGATTTTAAATTTATGATTCATCCTTTGAGCTTCAGCTCAAATACTGTGATATTAGTTCTGCGACACGATCAAACACTTCCAAAGAGCGCATTCAAAGAGCGCCAACAAAATAGTTCCCTTCAAATTTCGGTGACGTCACAACGAGCCGCGCTTCACTTCTATACCGCCGCGCGCCTCAGCCTACCGCTCGCCTGCCGCAGCGCTGCCCAGCGGCACTCGCGGATTTTGAAAATTTGAATTGAAATGCGTTCTCAGTTCTGTGGCTGTTCTCTCGCTCGCCGGGTTTCTGTAATTGGTATCAGCCCCTCTTAGCTGCCCTCAGCCACTTTTTCTTATTCTGTGCCTCAGTTTTGGGGTTGCATAGTGCATTACTAGCTTTCGATGTGTTCGATGACAATAATGTGCACCTCTTTCATTCCTACCTTCGATTGCACGATTCGACTTCGTTGAATGGAACTGTATGTAAGTCTTATAGACTTAAGATTGAGTGCACCATCTCTTGTTAAAGACAATTTTAAAATTAAAATATATCTGTCATAATTTTTCGCCTCAAGAGTAGATCTGTAATAATCATGACTATAATACCAACCAGAGTCACTCCAGCAATAGAATAGCTTGAATATAATATGGGTCATATCCACGCCTCTAGGTACTTCTTGATCCACATGGGCCACTTAAAAGCTGCTTCCATACCATCAGCGTACAAGGTAGGTCCGAAAACCTTTAAGAGTCACAGTGCCATCATCATCCTCTTAACATTAGGCTGCAAAAATGTTTGACTGTCTTGTTTTTTATGGTAAGGTGCCCCACGATGCCCATGGCTATTCGAAATTTAAGAGGGGCTGCGAAAACAAATTAATTAGCGCTCTAGAACGTAGTTCCTCGATGTGACAACACTTCCGCCTGGCTGGTGTCGCGGCTGCGCGAAGTAGGTTTCGTTTTCAAAATTGTTTCTTCAAATACTGGCTGACTCTAAATATAAAGATACAGGAGTTTGTTGGACATATAGGACCAATTTTTAACCATGTCGTTCGTCCTCATTACGTCTGCCTAACGAATTAATAACTTATATTCCAATGAACAGAATGCTTCCTTTATTTAATGCTTACGAGTATTAATCCTAAGCTATGGAATTTTGAATGTAACTTTTAATATTTATATTTTCTTTAAAATTTATTTATCCATTTGATTGGCTGTATTGAGAATATTTTAAAGTTTCGATAAATTATTTTGTGAACCTGTTTCCGTACGATGACTAATTCATCTGTTTTTTTTTAATAAATTCAAAGCAATTTTGAGCGAAAATAAAACTGAGATTTTATAATATTATTTTATCTCACCATGAGTAATCTAATGTTCATTATTTCTTTGTAATTGGATAAGACAGAGAATACTGACTAAATGGAAAAGTCGAAATTGCTATTCAGATCTGAAATATTACATCGCAGATTATATTAAAAATCTATAAATGAAATTCCAGACTGAGGAAACCTGAATTTGCGATGGGGTATTATTAACAAATATTTCGTAGTACGGATATTTCTTTTGTTTTTGCTTACAAAGTTTTATTAATTTCTTCCAAGTGGAGGCTGTAATCTATTTTGATAATTTCGAAAATACCTGGCATTATGCACAAACAAAATGTGATGAAACATTCTTGTTTGTACAAAGTGATACTCGTACACACCCACCTGGATACATAACGCCAAATGTCTCATAATAATGGTAGCCAAAGCATTAAGTCCTTTGATAGATTACCGAATAAAAAGGTGTAGTTCCCCATTTTATAAATTTTTTTGTCGACGATTTTTTACAATGATTAAAGTAAATGAAAAATTATGTGCTCAGGCTAATAAAAAAAACGCGGAAACTGTGTAACACCTTAAATAAGGGTTAGTGTTCTTTGATGAGATTGCCACACTGAACACGGAAATTATTTGTTCTTTTGAAATTTGAGACAACATAAAGGAGTAAGACAATTAATTGTATAGAGAGAAGCACAGAACAATTAGGAGGTAAGAATTGTGAAGTGGGCGGAACTCGCGCGCCGGTCTTTAGCGGGGACCCGCTCACTTCATACGTGCGTGATTCACTCCTCTGCGGCTGTCCTGTGCATTAACTTATCCGTGATACAATCTAAAATTGAAAAGGAGTAATGCCGTACTGTGCCATAATAACGTGCAAACACGACCGCCGGTGCACAACCTTCATAATGGAGGAATTTTGTATCCCCGGTAAGTTTCATTTACATGCATAGCGATAAAACTTACGACAAATGCATTACGAAACAATATGGCGTCGCGGCGTGTCGTTTTGCTCGCCGGGTCATGTCTCACTACGTTGTTTGCGACCACGTGCGTGTGAGGCGCTCGGCCGTGTTCGAAAGTGACGCAACATTTGATTGCAAAAAGTATTGGAATTCCAACATGGAGCCATTACGTTAAGGTTCATATTTACTAAACAAATGTGGATTTGTTGTTTGGTTATCGATTAAGAAGGGATAGCCAATTGCGACTGTTATACATTCGCGGAACATAAAGGTCTTAAGTAAAACGGTAACAGCGGTCCTAGAACAAATTTACAAACGTTTCACTTCCTGCCTCCTCAATATTCCGTGGAGAGAAGTCTTAGATAGGAACACATTTTGACCGTTAATTTCAGGAAATGCTTGCGTATTTCCTTAATTTCCTTTGAGTCTCATTAGTACAAGCCTTAGCATAATTGGTGCGGAGATCCGTCCTTTCGCAATCTGTTATAAAAAAGGTTTGTATTATTGTGAGAAATACGAAAATTTATTCTCTTACTTATCGCTTCGGTGTCTGTTTTACAGCACAATGCTCCGAAGTTATAAGTTATCTAGTTAATCCCAATTTAAAGGAAAGTTAACAGCTATTACACTGAAAAAAAATAATGTTTAGTGAATCTAACTAAAATTCCAATAATAACAACCGTCTTGCAACGTTAAAATAGAACCAACTAATTAAATGGGTTACTCTGAGTGATAACAGTTAGCCTTAAACATTAAATGTCACAGTTACTTTTAATTGTTTTTTTAACTGCGTGCAATAACTGTTTTTGTCTTACTGTTTCCCTAACTGTGTGAAAACTGTTTCTAGCTTTAGTATTTTTTTCATTCTTACTGACGTCTTATATTCAGTTAAAACGTACTAGTCTAAGGTAACGTCTAATGTATTAAAATTCCTGTACAAATAAACAGTTGCAAAGATTGTTTTCGGTGTAAACTTATAAAAAACGGGCATAATATCATTTAAAAACATATACTTTTGACACAATGATACACAAAGGAACCCTTTTTACGTAAAGTTCGATTTATTTGAAGTAAAAAAAAAACTTAGATATTATCATATTTTTGGCCTTTGACAATTACATTGTCCATTTTTGTATATGAATTGTGAATAAGCTGTAAGTTTTCCAATAAATAAATAAATATATGAATTATTGGATGATTATTAGATATTAGGGAGCTCCGATAATAAACGCGTCCGATCGCTGCTAAATTCAAAGTGCTAGAGGGAGAACCGCGGCCTCCGACGCGCTAATTATAGGCACGCTCCCGCCGCCCCGGCCGGCCGGTACCGCCGCAAACGCTACGACCCGCAATTTTTAAATCTGTAATATATTCGAAAATATTAGTTTTAATCATATGCTGTGAAGGGCCATATAGATCTATATTAAATCAACAATGTATTTAAGGTATTTAATTGGATAAGGATTATTGCTGTATTGGTTAAAATCGCTTCGAAAATTAGCCATTATTTGTCGTAAAAAGTAAATGACACAAAACAATTATTGTGGGATATCCATAAGAGATAGACATATACCATCACGGAGTTTTCTGTAGACCTTTTCAATGTGTATAATACTTAGTACATTATTTTGATAAATCTCCTAGGGTTCAGCCTGCATTTGCAATGTAAGCGGAAAAAATGTAATTTTTTACGACATCCCATTGGAAACCTCAAAAACAACAGTATTTCTCCACTATTTTATGGATGTAATTAAACATATAACCCTTCCTCTTCAATCACTCTATCTACTGAAAAAACCGCATCAAAATCCGTTGCGAAGTTTTAAAGATTTAAGCATACATAAGGATATAGGGACAGTGTAAGCGACTTTGTTTTATACTATCACTACATAGTATAAAACAAAGTCGCTTACTCTGCGATAGTGATACTTCCATTTTATAAATAATAATAAAGTAATCCTAAAATAATAAAAATAATAAAATTATCTATAAAAAATAATTTTATAGATAACTATAAAGTCTCACATTTTGCTTACTGCTAATTGAATTGAGTATTAGTACAAATTAATTGGATCTTAGTGTAATCCGAACCACGACCATTCACATCGGTTGAAAATGGTGACCATCCAGAACCCAACCGCGCTCAGAGGTGCTTACCCAGTATATCGAATCGCAAGGCGCGTCGCACTGGGCTACCGAGGCTGACCGAGGGTAAAACGGGTGCACGCAAACATATACGCGTACCTACGACGATTTCAAACAAACGAATTCGGTTGAACAGCAGTAGCGATAGCCAACGTTTACGCATAGTATACGCGCCTATGTGTACGGGCGCCTGTTTTCGATCGTTGTATGGAGCAGGCTCTCCGGTCCTATTTACTTTGTGGCAAGGGGATTGAAGGCGACCGCGAACGTTGGAACAGTTGATATATGGGACAGGTGAGGACAGCCGGAAATGGAGTGCCGTAGTTTCAATCCAGTGCAAACATGCGGTGACGTCTGCCCGGTGGCGATACCGCGAGCGCGTCGGTGGCTCACCGAAGCGCGGCTATACAGAATGCTTTTTGAACACTTACACCATTAAAGTCAATTAACATCTACCTAGAACCTAGCTCTTGCCCGTTATGTATATTAAATCACATATATCTGATTGTTTGTAGGATTGGTGTAAGTGTTTAGGTAGGGCATACATATCGTGTGTATGCACAAATTGTGTATAAATACCGGTCAAAATTAAATAATCCGTAAAATATTCTAAACCCAATTATACATTTCATTTCATTTCATTTTCATTTCATTTCTTATCCATAGGTAGGATACCTACACTTGGACACGTTAACAATCTATCGATTCGAGAAGAGCTGACATACAAGTTTCATTAATTAATGAATTAAGAAGTAGTTTATATTACACATATAAAGTTTTACAATATTGAGTTCTATGGTCATACATACATTAATCGGTTAAGTTACTGTAATTATGTAAAGTTCTTCTCTTCAAGCCCTCTGTTATCCGACAGAGGGGTTCAGTTTGCAATGATTTTATTTTAATTACCTTTAATATCTTGTCCCTAATTTTCACTGTAAATCCAGCCGGGATCATTTGGTAGACGGACGGATGCAAACAATGTTCTAAAAAGGATTAATAGAACATTGGATTTCTAAACAAAATAAATTTGACAACAAAAGTAGTTAAGCGAAGATTCGATAGTATACGACTTTCTCTATGTGTTCCTTCTAAATAAATAAAAATGTTTTACTCTCTCGTACAGTCCCGTTCATTAAAATATTCCTCTCCAAAATGGTTTAGCAATTGAGCAAAAGCAGATTTAAATGGATATCTAGAAATTAAATTTAGCATCCAATGCAATGTAATTGATATTTTGCTTAGTAGTATAGAATGAGGTTATAACGAAATAAAAATGTTCACATTGAAAAAGGATTTGTAGTAAGGAAGAGTTCCGAGTGCCAGGTATTTCGTGTAGAGGCCTTTGTTAAAGTTTCAGTTATGCCAAGTTTGTTCGTCTTATTTGTTTCTTTGTTATTCACTGACTTTAACATCTCCCAATTTACAATTAAAGCCAAAACAGTCGAGCACAGGAAACTTATCTTAGAGCTACGAAATATGTACGCTGAGTATTTGCGAGAATAACTTGTTCATGGATATGCAAATTGCCAGATAAATTTCATTTCCGAAGCCTGCCTTGAAAACTAAAACATATTAGTAGGTAGCTGCTGTATATACACGATATTCTGTTAAGACTTCACTTACCCGAAGAGGAACTTATGTTTCATTCAATTACCATGTGAATATTTTAAGTGGTTTCATGTTTATACGTCTTCACATGTCGTTAAACAGTAGTAATTTATTCAATAACGAAATAAAAACCTGATTCGGCAAGAGATGTACTTTTATAATTTATTTTTATTTTAACAGGCAGCCTAAGCTGATGTGGGGGACCACGTAAGATTGGGTAAAATTCTGTTCGACCCCCTCCCCCTCCTAAATACCTCACGTAATTTGGGGACGCCCCCTAATAACGTTATATTTAGCTGTGTCCTATGTGTAACCTTCAGTGTTAGTGCTTCTCCATTGATGTTGTTAGTGTGGAACCAACCGACGGTAACTTAATTACTGGAGGCTTTTATGGATACTCGCTCCTATTGGTAGCTCGCCCAGCGGAAGCAAGAGCAAATCTACTTTGCATCCAAACAGTTGTTTGTTAGTTATATTCAGTGTTTATGCTTGTAGCAAAATATGATGAGAATCGGTAGTTAAGCTCTCCCGGAATAATAACGAAAAAAAAAATTCTTAAAAAAAGAAGCCGAATTAGTCTCTGGCCCATAAAATATTAAATATTAAAAATCACGTCGACAGGTTGCTACGTTTTGGTGCGTAAAGGGGTGGCCCCCAATCAAGTAACGCATCTTAATTATAATATATTTTGATTCGAGATCACATGATTTTGAAACGAGTATCTTAACTAACTTAATTTAACTAAAAATCTGTCGAGCAACTGTCCAGTTTCAAGAGGTACAGTAATTTAAACCGATTGGACTGTACCTTTTCACTGAATATGAGACGTAAGTAAGAATGGAAAAAATAATAAAGCTAGAAATTGTTTTCACATAGTTAGGGAAACAGTAAGAGAAAACAATTATGGCAAACAGTTAAACAAACAATTAAAACATACAGTACCATTCAATGTTTGAGGCTGTTTTACTCAATTAGGGTAACCAATTCAATAAGTTGGCTATATTTTAACCTTGCAAGACGGTTGTTACTTTCGGAATAACAGTTAGATGCACAATTTTTCATTGTACTATCATGATATTAGCCTAGTAAACCACATTTCCGAAGGAATTAGGTGCCATGCCAGGACCTTCCATGCTAGGCTACACTGAACTGGATTGAAAACACGGACAATTTTTCATGGCCGCTTCAACCGTAGGGCTTAACCCTACCACTTAGTAGGGGATGGGAACCTACAGTTCTACATGGGTTCCGAACCATGGAACCGCTCGTATTCATAACGATATTTACTTATGTATATGAGAAAGATAATGTAAGTATTACATGACCGGGGCGAGAATTTAAACCCAAAACGTCTTGCATGATAGGCAAGGCTTCTAGCCCCTAGACCACTAGCTGTACAAATAATATTAGCCAACAATAATTTTGCGTAAGATTATTCGCCGATATTATTGATGCTAGAAATTTATATTACTTTATTTTATATTCTTTACTAGCGGCCCGCTCCGGCTTCGCACGGGTATAAAATATATAGCCTATGTCACTTACTGAAAAAATGATTAACATTGATCCATTAGTTTTGATTTATTCATTACTGCCCGTGGCCCGCACGCGTTAAATTTGGAGTAAAACAATTCCCCTTTCCTTATACCATGAGTATTTCCTGCTATCTTTGGAATATCTAAATTCATACACTACATTTTTACTTATTTACTTTTTAAATTTTTACTTATTTATTTTATTTTTACAGCAATTAATATATTACAGAATGTCATTATATACAACGTTCACAGCTTTATTGTCATTAGACAATACAAACATGTTTTCTCTAGAGGTTACTCTTGAAAGAGCGACATACAGTTGGCCATGTGAAAAACAGTCAACGCTCAAATCTAAACCTGCAACGTTGAAGGTTTGACCCTGCGATTTATTAATGGTCATTGCAATAAATGTCTTTACCGGAAACTCATATGCTGTAACGGGCCATATAGATCCATATTAAATCAACAATTTATTTAAGGTATTTAATTGGATAAGGATTAATGCTGTATTGGTTAAAATCACTTCGAAAATTAGCCATTATTTGTCGTAAAAAGTAAATGACAAAAAAATTTTATTGTGGGATATCCATAAGAAATAGACATATACCATCGCGGAGTTTTCTGTAGACCTTTTCAATGTGTACAATACTTAGTACGTTATTTTGACAAATCTCGTAGGGTTCAGCCTGCGTTTGCAATGTAAGCGGAAAAATGATTTTTTAAGCTATTGCATAGCTTCTATCGAGGGCCTTGAGCGCGGGGACCGAATCCAGAAATTCCGTAACGAAAAAAAACCTCCCGCTCCCCACTCCAACGGGCGATGCCGGTAGTGCTACTTCACACCAGGGGGAGCGGGGCCGGGGGCGGCGGCGGGAGCGGCGGCGGGGGCGGGCCGGCATAACTTGATACAAAATGCTATACAATAGCTTTACCGCGGCAGTCCCCGAGTGCCACACGTCTTTTTTTATGACATCACATTGGAAACCTCAAAAATAACAGTATTTTTCCACTATTTAATGGATGTTATTATACATATAAACCTTCCTCTTTAATCACTCTATCTATTAAAAAAAACCGCATCCAAATCCGTTGCGTAGTTTGAAAGATTTAAGCGAACATGGGGATATAGGGACAGAGAAAGCGACTTTGTTTTATACTATGTAGTGATGATTATACTTTATTAATATGCTTACTTTTACTAATTGTACCGAAATACGGCTTGGTATTGCCCGCAACTTTAGGACTACTTGGCATCACGCTAAAACGCCGGAGGTGCGACCAATAGAATAAAATCCTTGAGAACCAATTGCTCGATTTAGATGCGGATTGTATCTACGTCTAGCCTGATTCTACTCAAAACATATAGGTTACATACTATAACGCTTAATTACCAGAGGGGTGAGTAGTGAGTGTTAAATTCTTATAACTTGCGAACCAGTTACCCGATTTATGTACGTATTTTATTAATGTATAGCATCTCTGGGAGCAGTCAGGTTCGAGATGGGTTACTGTTTTCGATGTTGAGGCTGGCTGTGGGTTGCAGTCCACGCAAAACTTACCTACGTTACACGTTACTTACTTACTAGTTAAGAAAGGTTCTGGCGGCAAATGCTTTTTTTTTAAATAGCCACCAAACGTCAAAGGATTGGATGTTTCTCATTAAACCATGCTATTTCGGCTCGAACGATCTTGATTAAATTTGGTATATAGATACATTGTCCTGGACCAGTTTGACCCTATTGTCATGTGTCATGTGGGCTACGCTTTATCCATGAAATAATTTAGGCGACTCTAACCCGAGCAGAGCCGGGTACCGCAGCTAGTTTATAATAACAATAAGAGGCTTTGTTATTTTGGCTATGAATTGCTTAAAGAATATTTATAAAATGGCAAACTAAAAGTAAACGTTAGGAACTTAATAAGTCATGGGGAAAGAGTTAATTATGGTGTACCGATTAGTTTGTTTTTTGGGCTGAAAGACTAAATAATGCACGTTAACAGTATAATATATCAATTGTGTATGCTGACATAAATGTGTTGTGTACGGTGTATAATATATATAGATATTAATGAAAGATACAAACATGTTTACAACGTTATTTTGACAAACTATAAATAGGCACATGACAATGAAATAAATTAACGTGCAAATAAAGATAATACAAACATTTTCCGCATATTAAAATATATTTAAAAGACCTGAATATAGAAACCACAATCATTCAAATATGTGCACGAATATGACAATGTAAATGTATAGTATTGGACCTTATTATGTATTTAATATTTCTTTTAACAAAATTTATATTCGTGTCATACACCTCCAAAACTTTGTATTTAAAAAAAATATGATTATTGCAGACAAAACTGCAGATGACATCTGTACAGGACTAACAAAGAAGAAAAAAGAATGACTGAGGAAACAGGCATGAGCCATTGTATGGAACTTGATAACCTCATTATCCTCTTAAGAAAATACATTAGTTATTTAATAGCAGTAAAAATATAAGCAAACAAACACATTATTAACACATACACATCTTACAGTCGACACCGAAAACAACCACCTGCTTTTGAGCCAAACGGCAAGTCAGCTACTTGCAGGTTATTCAGACTAGAGCCAGCTGTGACTATCCAGAGCAGGCTTGTTAGAGGTAAATAGCCTGCCGGAGAAAGTAACGAGATATGTCGCTTGTTATCTCGGGAGGCTGCGCTTCACTCGACGCTATTTTGGGTTAATTTCGACGGCGGGGGTGCCTTTAGTGAAACCTGACATTCACGTAGGCGCTATTCAATATAAACGAATGCATTGAAATGAAAACTATTGAAATATGTATGAATCACTAAAGGCATATATCAGCACTCTTATACATTTAACCGGATAGAAAAAAACTGGACACATTTGGAAAAAATGTGAAAAGGTATACAGGTAGCTTTATTTTATAATATTAAAATCTATTGATGTGAAAATATACACGAAAAATTATAATGATGAAGGTAAAAACTAAATATATTTTTAACACTTTGTCGAACATTAAGATGATAATGAGGTGATCAGGTTGCATACAATGTCTCGTGCCTGATTCTTCAGTCGAATCAAGAAATATCTTTCAGATAATTTTATGATACGCCAAAAAGGCTTATAAAATGGATACAAGTTAAGATATTAAAAAAACAACTAAAACGTACGTAGCTATCATTTGGTTTGGTTATGTCAAATTGTAGGGATTTTTTGCTGTAGAGTTAAGCCCGCCTGGGTTGGTACCATCACATTGGATGAAAAGTCCGTCGAAACGGCATTGATAAATTGTCCGTGTTTTCCATCCATTTCAATGTAGACGTACTCAGAAAGGGAAGGTCCTGGCATGCACGTAATTTTTTCGGCAGTGCGGTGTATTGGGGTTATATAATGACAGTTGCATAAAAAAACTATCGTCAAAATCGAATGCTCATGATCGAATGCTTCTTTGGATAATCTGTGCCAGTACCATTCATGTTTCTACTTTTTTTATGTCATTAAGGTGGCCCTTCCCGGCGGGACTAACTAATTCGCGGGCACGGTACAAAACCGTGCTATTGCGCTCTGGGACCTTCTCTGTATCAAAGAAATAGACTCCGTAATGAGGGGGTTGCAACATGTCCACAAAGCAAACAATGCGCATTGTGTTAGATTTGGTAAGATTTACGAAAAAATGTATTACAAAACGACTCATAGCTAAAAGTAAATCACGACCGCTGTGGTCACAAATCAAATTAATTATAAACCTTCAAGAAACAAGCTAGATTTGATGACTAATCATTTTAAGAAGTTTTTATTGTATCGATGAATAATCCACCTCCAAAGTTATTGTATAAAATGTATTTGTCTACTTTTGTGTTGTTTGCAATTATCTCCAGATTCTGAATAATTAGCCTGGTGGGAACACTTGAGCAAAAGGCTGAAACTTAACAGGAGTCGTCTTACGAAGAAACAACAGAGTCTAAGCAGATTCATCAGATACTCAACTAAACATTATCCGATTACCCGTACTTTGGACAATTTATTTTTGTTTTATTGTTAGAATTGTTTTCTTGGTGTAGTAGAGGGTTCAATTCAATTATATTTACAATGCGACCTGCACTCCTGCTTCACAATAAATGGATCTAACCTAACCTTAAAAACAAAAAAGGTGCTCACTGTGATGTCGAAAATTACCTTCCAGTATCACTTTTACCCATTTTTAGCAAGGTGTATGAAAAAGTTATAGAGCTGAGACTAGATTTATCTTAATACATATAATATATTGAACTGTAAGCAATTTGGTTTTCGTAAGGGTCTGTCTACCAGTGACGCTATAGCTGCCATGGTAAAATCGGTTATGACTGCCTTGGATGGATCCAAATATACATATAGTATGTTCTGCGATCTTTCCAAGGCTTTTGACTGTGTAAATCATGACATATTAATTATGAAACTAGAACATTACGGGCTTAGAGGTAGGGAATTAGATTTGATCAAGTCATACTTTTGCACGAGGCAGCAGATTTGTGATGTGCAAGGCACTAAAAGTAACACAGAATCCATCAACATGGGAGTACCGCAGGGTTCTGTTTTAGGCCCCTTGCTTTTCCTTATCTATTTTAATGCATTTCGGACGATATAGAATTAGTTATGTTCGCTGATGATATTTCTTTAGTCTTAAATAATTTAAACACGGATTTGTTGCAAAAGTCTCTTGAAATAACGGTTGCTTCCCTACAATCGTGGTTCCAGTGTAATAATTTGTTGCTTAATGTGAATAAAACAAATTTAATGAACTTTGCTCTAGGAACACAGACGCGCATGTTAAGTGATATGATAGGTAATGTTGCTAAATGTCTTTGAATATCACGAATGAACTAAATTTCCTTGGTGTAGTATTTGACAATAAGCTGACATGGAAAGCTCATATAGATAAGCTAGCCGGTAAACTCAGCTCAGCACGCTATGCTATAAAAAATATAAGTGAATTATGTGGTATTCAGGCAGCTAGGGCAGTCTATTATGCTTACTTTGATGTCATGCGGTCTGATGTTCTGGAGAAATGCATCCGAAGCAAATCGAATATTTTTGTTACAGAAAAGAGCCTTGCGAAGTATCCTCCAAATGAAAGTCAGGGATTCATGTAGAAATGTCTTTAAAGATCTCGGAATAATGTCCCTCGAAAATAAGTATGTATATCAAAATATAGTTTATGCAAAAAAAAAATATAAAATCGGCTACTCTTAACGCTGACATACATTCCCACAATACTAGAAATAAGTTTAACATACAATGTCCAAAACACAGACGAGCAAAGACTTCGAAGAGTTTTATTCACAACAGTGTTAAATTGTACAATAAATTACCAGCAGTAAAGATAAATTTGCCCCTTAATGAATTTAAAAATTAAATTAAATCACTTCTTCTTAGAAGTATATTATAATATAAGCGAAGCTCTCTCCGATAAAACTTTCTTTTGTGACTTAATATCATAAGAAGACAAGTACATAACTGTGTACCATACAAAATTGTAAGACTTATTTGACATAATACTACGCTGGAAGTATTTTTTTATATATAAATACTTTTTTTAAATAAAATATATTGACTTGATACACTTCATTGGTATCAAACTTGACGAGGGCTTTATACACCTGACATATGTTAAGTTGACGACGGCTTTTACACCAGAGTATGCTTGTAATGCTATAAATTTTATTAATTTATATAATTGCATTAGTAACTTTATTAGTTGTAAGTAACTTAAACTGAGGGTTGCTGTTTCTATTGGTCTTTGTTCTTTGCCTTAATCTGTTCTACCAAGGAATTGTTTGGCAGTAGCATTAAGATCTAAGTATGTATTTCATAATTGTGGACGGAAAAATATGTTATGTAAACCCGTGAAGTTTCTTGCGGGTTCTTCATTACTGGGTTGATCGAATCCAAAAATTCTAGCCCATTATTGTTTTCTAGTTCCATAGTAAACGTTAAACCATCTGAATGCAGCCCATCCTCGAATAACGTTCTCCGCACAAACCATGCCGTGAGTAGAAAGCCGTTTAATCTTTTAAAATGAACAGTAACCACGGTGATCTTTCTTTAATTAATGTGTCCTTGCTTCACGGTCGATTACTCATACATACATCAATCTTGATTTTATTATGTACCTTTTTTGACGTGTCTAATTGTATACCAAAAAGACCAAATAAAATGAAATGAAAAATTCCTAAGAATACAGTACCCCTATAAATATATTTAGAAAGGTAAACCTTCCTGTCAAGTTAATTCCCGATCCAAACGTTAAAATGTCAAGTTTAATATAGCCAAATGATCTTCTGCTTAGTCACTTTCACATATGATCGTAAAGATGAAATGTAAAAGATATGACCGTAAGTATTTACAGAAGTCGTTCGCGGAGCTAGGCAGATGGCGTCCGCGATAACTCAGGTAGAATATATAGAATAATTTAATAATCATATTTAGAATCTATACTAATAAAATCTGTAAGGGGTGTTCATGGAGTAAGTTTGCTTTGTTTTCTAAGATACTTCGTTTGTAGACTGTATGTATGATACTAAAACTAAATTGACGATTTTTAGAAATAAGTTCTGTATGTATGTTCCTCCATAACTCTTAAACTGATCATCCGAATTAGATGAAACTTAATACGCGTACATTTAACTACCCGGGAATTAGGATAGGCTAAATATAATTTAGTTCCGCTTACGTTAAGATGTGGCTGTCATACAAACCTGAATGCTCCGCGCTGCTCGGCTGGAGCGCGGCGCCTGGAGGGAGGGGGGGAGGGCGGCGGCGCTTACTTTTACTAATTGTACCAAAGTACGGCTTAGTATTTCCCACAACTTTAGGACTACTTGGTATCACGCTAAATCGCCAGAGGTGCGACCAGTGGAATAAAATATTAATTACTTGAGAACCAATTACTTGATTTAGATGCGGATTGTATCTACGTGTAGCCTGATTCCACTCAAAACTTATAGGCTAAATAATATAAAGCTTCATTACCAGAGCGGTGAGTAGTGAGTGTTAAATTCTTATAACTTACGAACCACTTACCAGATTTATATGCGTGTTTTATCAACGTATAGCATCTCTGGGAGCAGTCAGGTTCGGGATGGGTTACCTTTTTCGATGTTGATGCTGGCTGTGGGTTGGAGCCCACGCAAAACTTACCTACGTTACACGTTACGTACTTACTAAGTATGCAATGTAGCAGTGCAACTGCAGAAAGGTTCTGGCGCCAAATGCTTTTTTTTTAAATAGCTACCAAATGTCAACGAAGCTCTAAATGGGAATTATTGGATGTTTCTCATTCAATCATGCTATTTCGGCTCAAACGATCTTGATTAAATTTAGTAGATGGATACATTGTCCTGGACCAGTTTGACCCTAATTTGGACCAGCCATGTAGGCAACTTTTTATCCATGAAACAATTTAGCCGACACTAACCCGAGCGGAGCCTGGTACCGCAGCTAGTATCTATATCTATACTTCTATACTTATATAATAAAGCTGAAGAGTTTGTTTTTTTGTTTGTTTGAACGCCCTAATCTCTGGAACTACCAGTCAGGTTTGAAAACATATTTTTACATTCGATAGCCTAATTCTTAAGGACGGCTTTAAGCTATTGAACATCACGTAACGACCCTTAGGAGCCGAGCAAAAAGAAAAATAGTCAGAGGGCGCGGAGCGAAAACGAAATAATAGCGCGGCGAGGGCCGAGACGGCGGCGGTGGCCACCCGACGAGGACCGAGTATTGCCGAGAAGAGCCGAAGGTACCTAGGCGCCAGCGCGCGAAGAGGCTACCAGCGTTGCCGATAACCACAATTGCCCAAAAACGTTCTTAGGATTCCCGGAATTCCGTAAAAATCCGGAATAGGAACGAAATTTTAAATTCGAATGAGCAAAATAAAAGGTCGCGCAGTCGACGGCCGTCCAAACAACTTTCGGGAGAAAATGAAATCCAAAGTGATTGCTTCAATGTTCGTAATATTTCTCGAATGAGCAAAGAAAAAAAGGTCATGTGGCCAAAAATCTAAATTCTCCACGGATTGGCCTGGCCAATCCCCCGCAAATTTCCCAACGCTTGCATTCCCCCACCATTTTCCCCGCAATACCTCAAATTTCCCGTGATTCGGGGAATCGGGGAGCGATCGGCAACGCTGCCCGCGCCCCTAGCCAGTCGGCTTCCCGCGATTGATAACAGTAGACGCGGTTGCAAAGATCATCGCTCCGTGGTCGTGTGGTACACGGATTAGTATGAGGTTTTTTACGTAAATTGTTTGTATTTTTCTACCAACCTGCGCGATTTGCTAACTTAACAATTAGCCGTGTCCTAGCTACACAAATTAGTTTGGGCTTTTAAGGTTGATTGTTTAAAGGCGTATTGTTAAGATATTACGGTTTCAGTTGAACGGTTTCTTATTTTTTGTTTGTTAGATTAGTACTAAGCCAAGCGCGGTATTTCGAACTTTTAACGGGGGATACGAAAACCATGCCGGCCGGCCAGGTGCTCCTTCACCCCATGTTTGAACGACCCCGAGGGACTTTGGGGGAAATATATTGGTATGGAGTCGATTCCATAGATTATCGACCCTATAGAAAAAATATATAGAGGATCGGTGGGTTCTTACTTTGGGAATGTCGACAGCGAATGGGTGCATACCCTGCCTGTTTCGCGTTGTGCGGTGGTAGAAATGGGATGGAGGGACAGCGTTGTGCAGCTCCGAAGGGCACTCTCCATGGTAAAGACGATAGAATACAGCGAGAGAACCTACATCCCTTCGGAGTTGAAGGGTCTCTAAATTTAGGGATACCTTGGGATCGTCGACGAGACGCACGGCACGACGCTGTATCGAGTCCAGGGAGCCAAGCAGATACTTAGCTAATAATTGTACCTCCGTATAGCTCGATTTATTTCCGCAATTTTAGGACTACTAAGCATTACGCTAAATTACCAGAGAGGTGACCAGTAGTATGAAATGCTTATAACATGAGAACCAATTACCCAATTGGACTGCTCCTGCATGTGGAATTTGGCAGAGTACATTACTCTAGATCACGAGAGGGGTGACTGTTGCAATTAAAGGCTCATAACTTACGAACTACTCACTCGATTAATATGTGGATTGCATCTACGTACAGGACCTATGGGCGCGGTCGGGGTTTGGATGGGTGGCCGTTTTCGATGTTAATGCTGGTTGTGGTACGGATTCCACGTAAAAAATAGCTCCCCTTTCTTACTACCTACGTTGTAGGGTGAATCCCGCTTGAGTTGTTACGTACCATCGCACTGAATGATGGATGGTCGAAGCGGCAATAAAAAATGTCCATGGCAATGTGTAGTAGTGCCAGTGCAGGATCGCCCCAGCGCGGCGGCAAATGCTTTTAAAAAACAATTAAGTAATTGGCCCCAATAATTTGCAATATATTCAAGTGCATTCCTTCCACTGAATTTATAAATTGCAGTATTTGGATGCTTTCTTATTCAATCATGCCACATCGGCTAAACGGATTTTGATCCAGTTTTTTTTTTGTTAGATACATTTTTTAATCTTCTGTTAGTATAGTAGTTCAACTAGCCTTTTGGGCCAGCCCTTTGGGTTTCAGCCCGATATCAGTCCAAAACGACATTGACCCGAGCGGAGCCGGGTCCTCAGCTAGTAGAATAATATAGAGGATTTCTCAAAGATAATTTAACAAACTTGTTTGCACCCATTGTTTATATTTAGATAACCTACATTTACAATGTTACTTCAAAACGAAAGAAACACTTTTATGTGCAGACACGCGAAACAACGCGTCAACATTCAAAAAATAAAAACCCACCGATCCTCTCAATCCTTTATCTATAGGGTCGGTAAACAATGGAATCAACTCCCTGCCGAGGTATTTCCCCCAAAGTACAACCTGGAGTCCTTCAAACATGGTGTGAAGAAGCATCTGGCCGGCCGGCATGGTTTTCGCAGCTTCCCTGAAAGTACGAAAGCCCATGGGCGTCGTCAGCCACCTTAATAGAGCCTGGCGTACCTTATATGACGCGTTTAACATACACGAATGTAACTATTGTTTTATACCCCCTGTAGTATTACTCTTTCTCCTTTAAAGTTTGATGAGTGCATTATAATAATATATTTAACATAAACGTTTCACGGTGAAGGAAAAAAATCTTAAGGAAACCATGGAGGTGTCACCTCCATGAAGGAAACCCAATATTGAAAGTTGGTAGGTAGAAAACTTAGTTCATACAGAAATGTGCTTGCTACTATGTGTGCTTTTAAACATCATTGGCCAAAATGAGGTTGACACTCTTATCAACTGCTGGGAGCCAGATATGGAACCCGTTACGACAATGTTTAGGTTTTGTTACTAAACATTTAAACTGAATCGTATTTACTCAGGTAAGTAAAACGCTGCGTACTAAGCTAAATAGATTAAACTCAGTTATTCGTTAATTTCTCAGAAAGTACGTAACGTATCAAGCATACATTTATTATTAATGATTTTCATTTTCCTGTCACAATCTTTGCTCGACAGAAAAAATACAAAAATAGGCATACTTTTTTTACAAGTAGTAAGCATTTAAAAGCTAAAAAAATTCACATTACCATACATCAGTAGTTCATCTTTTAAATCAGATTACTATGAATCTCTTCATGCTTAGCAATTATTTACTTATTTATTCACAATGTCAATTAAAATTTTATTTTAATTTCATTAAATCGAAATTGAATATCGCTTATCTGAAACTTGGACCTCTTGGAGCATTCCAAACTTGAAGCTTTAGTTTCATCTTCGCGCCCTCCAGGAGTCAAGTTGCTTCTTGTTAACTTGAGCGATGGCTCTTGTTGCATATACGTGCCGTAAGTTTTCTTCACAGACTTACAACTAAGTCGCTCGAGGTGTTATTTCACACGTCATTGCTCACGAGCGTTATCTTTACCTCCCAAGTCCCGTCGAGGTGGGAATACTTACATTTTAACATAAATAATTGTCAATGTAACAACTTCGTAAGCATTATGTATGTACGAGTACTTATCTGATAAAATTGTAGTGCTTAATTTTTATTGAGAAACGTTTATGAGGCACCATACCAGCGGATTTACGGACTGTTGCAGAGATATCAAGCTTGCTTGGATTACTTTTGTTGCTCCCAATTTGAAGGTATGAAAAAAGGGATTCGTATATAGACAGTTCCATAGCCTGGACGTGCGACAGAAAAATGAACCTGAGAAAGGATTCGTTCTCAAAAGTCTAATGTTAACCACAAAAGGATGCTCTGATTCTCTGCGGCAGATGCTCGAGATGTCGGTTGGATGGGCAGAAATTTTAATAGGAAAAACTTAATAGTACCTGTATAATATACTGACCGGCCTTTGAAATCGCCTATGGTTCGGAGACAACTGCTACTGAAAAGTATGTGCTTAGTTTTTAATTATGTTTTGCCCGCGCCTATATCTGCGAGAAATAGTTACCGTTACAAACAGTTTCTCTATGCAAATGCCATGATAATATAGCTTTGGATCATCCTATTACATCTGTGCAGACCCCAACCCTCTTCATGACACACTTGTCGACATCGATTGCCACGCAGACCACGCTATGACTCTAGCAAGGTACACTAGTCACCCAACAGCCGCCGTCGGACTGAAGTAGAAGAGGATATACGGCACCTTGTTGTTGGGCTCAAAGAGACGCTGGGAAAAGTTTCCTGATGATATCTCCAGGACCTTGGCGAATTTAACCCGAGTACGAAACAGCGTATGTGTTTATTGCGAAGCTCACACCGTTTACTGCAGTTCCGACTTTCCAGGATACAACTAGGCGTATATAGGATGACATAAGGATTTTTGCTGTCGATCGTACACCCTCATCCCTAATTATCTAAGCTTCAGAAAGCAATACCATAACTAGATGAGAGTTCAGAATGAAGTGTGCAAGTAATCGTTAAGCATGTTCCAAATTATTTATGACTGTACAGTAAGCGAAAGATTGTTGCTGTGATCTTACCATATGGGGCTCTATAACCTCAGCTTAACACATCGCGCTATGCTAGGTCGACGGTTAAACGACCCGTTATAATCGACCGGTAATAATAAACAAATCAAACAAAAATATAACATACATATAAAATACAAAGTTATATAAATGTGGTGGAAACATTAATATCGAATCCGACAATCGAATCTTTAATTCTTTGAGTTGCTTTACTTATGATTACATTGCTTAGATACCACTTTATTATTTTAATTTCATAACGTGTCGTCTTTCTAGATGTAATCTAAAGTTAAATTATTTACATAAATTGCGATCATTCTGTATTTCGCCATCACAAAATAATCAGTTTGTTGTTGTCAAATGCTGATAGGCCACATCTATTTCCAATTTTCCAAAAGCTGAGGCGACTATCAACACTGGAATATTTCCTTCATTTTATTAGAAACTGACAGGCGGGAATGGGAACAACGACAACAAAATTGATAGAATATAAGCAATTTACTTGATATTCCAAACGACGCATCCCACCCTGGAGTAAATAAGCTAACTCTCCGACATTATTATGCAGTTGTTTACCTTGCCCTAACGGTATAAATCTCACTTTCCAAGAGATTTATTTGGTGAGATAAGTCCTTTATTTTGTGAGCCGACAATATATATTTGATCACACCGTAAAAGCTTTCAATAAAACGTCGTATGTGTATTTACTTTTTTTGCTCTAATCTATTATTTACGTAAGTGTTGATAAAAGTCTAATTTTAATGTTATAAACAGACGCACATTATTTGCGCCCTCTTTTTAAAACAGCAATTTCCGGGTGGGTCTTTTGCGTTTATAATATACTTAAAATATATTTTTAGGATGGCTTGCGCCTGAGTAAATAGTTTTTAAATGAAAAAGTGTCCCTGGGCTAGTTGAATAAGAAATTATGTTTTCTATTTAACTGTTACCTAATAATTTGATAAATATAAAATAGTTTTCATGTTTAATCAATAAATTTAAATGTTAACAGTAATTGAAACCTGCTTTCAAAAAACCGTACAAAAGGTCTACAATTCAAATGAACCTTTTATGTGTGAGGCTTAGGACTTTATTTTATTCTCTGACATTTATTCTTTACTTTTTTAAAAGCCTGCATGTTGGAATGCAGGTTTTTATCATTGAATGTGAGGAATGAAAATCGATAATGAAAATATATTTTTCTATAAATTTTTCATGATTTATTAATATTTTAATTACTTTTAGAAGCCATACTATGACCATCTTTAGCTAGCCTAGATTTTTTGGTAACTCGATATGAATAGCTAATACGATACCTACTGTCGTGTCTATGAAAAACACGGACGATTTATATTTCCTTATTTGATGGTACATCCTTGGCAGGATTACCCCTAATAAGTAATTAAGTAACTTACCTAGTAAGTAACGAAGCGAACCTACAGCTAAACGTGGAATCTGAACCACGAACGACAAATCACTTAGCCGCCTTCTCACGGGAGGAAATGCAATGGGACGACCACTTGTACTATTTATGTACCGGAACTCGCACAGCACAATCAAATTTGTTTTTAATGTCAGATACGTCAATTTTTTTATTTGTAATATCTTCGAAAATATTCATTTAAAAAATATGCTATAAAGGGCTATATAGATCTATATTAAATCAACAATTTATTTTGATACAATGTATTGGACAAGGATTAATGCTGTATTGGTTAAAATCGCTTCGAAAATTAGCCATTATTTGTCGTAAAAAGTAAATGACAAAAACATGTTATTGTGGGATATCCATAAGAGATAGACATATACCATCCCAGGTTTTCTGTAGACCTTTTCAATGTGTACAATACTAATTACATTATTTTGATAAATCCCGTAGGGTTCAACCTGCGTTTGCAATGTAAGCGGAAAAAATGTAATTTTTTACGACATAACATTGAAAACCTCAAAAATAATAGTATTTTTCCAATATTTAATGTATATTATTATACATATAAACCTTCCTCTTCAATCACTCTATCTATTAAAAAAAACCGCATCAAAATCCGTTACGTATTTTTAAAGATTTAAGCATACATAGGGATATAGGGATATAGGGACATAGGGATATAGGGACAGAGAAAGCGACTTTGTTTTTTATACTATGTAGTGATAGTGAATAGTGATAGTGATGTGGACCTACAAAAAAGTCATATGATATTAAAAAAAAAAAATTGTTGCTTGCTTTAGTTTAAATAAGAAGCTATTTCACATTTAAATAAACGTTTATTCAAACAACACGAACGTTTGACCAAAGTGAAAAGTCAAAATGAACTCCTCAGAAACTTTTTGTTTCCGTATTCCAGTTATTATGTAAATATTGTGTCCTGGGAGCGCCTCTGCCAGTTTTTGTGCGACATATTTTTTTCTTTTTACGGCAGTTACAAATCGAGGGAAGGAAACTTCTCAGTGGCAATATTGTGGATTGCTGCTCCGACGTTGACGAATTGCAGCAAAAAAATATTTGTAAGATATTATTTTGTTGGTTCCTGTCTTTGTTTCAAGTTTGTGTCTTTATTCCGCATATCATGCCACGAGCATTCCGAAAGGTTTGCTTGCTCCAGTGTCCAGCTGTGAACTATATATGTAGTAGTTATTTTTACAGAGTTCGTTTTTTGTCCCTATTCCCGTTCAGTCTACATACATTTTACATGTATTGAGCATAATGTACTGGAATATTATTTTTATGTAATTATAAATAAAATTAATTTTGCGGTTTTAAAACTTCCTTTCGTTTTGGTTTTCTTAAATTTTAGAAGAGGTGAATTCTAACCACACACATAGAAATTCCGAAGGTTTTTTTCGCTGTCTCTTGACATTAACTAGATAATTGGGTGGGGAGAGCCAAACAAAAGTCGTAATTGATCAATGTTTCTATCTAATAATGAGTACTTCCTATTCCCGAAGATTCAATTTCTTTATTTCCTCCATTAGATGTATATTGCTCACTTGAATTCGTCAAAATGTTTTTCTTTTTCTGACGCTTCGGTTACCTCTAACGAAGAAGAACCGACGAAAAACTCCGCCGTGTAATAATTGTATTATATAGATATATTGTTATAATTGTTTGTAATAATTGTATTATATAATATAATAATTCAATAGATTACTGCTGCTCACAAAGAAAATTATTTAAACAATAATGAAGAGCATGATTTTTACTACGATAATGACACACCTTTTTCTAAATTAATAGGTATTGTCATACTTGTCTGTCTGGTTGAAGTTTGGCGCCTTCTGGAGGCCCATTCAGGTAAGGGTGAGTTCGAGTTCGACACTAAATATCAACTCACTTTTTTAAATAGTTAATCTTACCGTGTTTTCTTGAACGCTATTTTAGTTTGCTAAAATTCTATTTTGTCCCATGAATACGTCGGAAGGTAAAATAACAGATCCTTTATTTAAATATTATTTCAATAACGGAACTGTTATTTGTATATTGTTTCCACCCATTTTTAGGTTAACTCACTACCTAACTCGAACTTACGATTACCTGAATGACCCCTCTGGGGGTCCATTCAGGGAGAGAGTGAGTTCGAATTCGTCACTAAATATCAACTCACTTTTTTTAATAGTAATGTTTCCACACTTCTTGAACATCATTACAGTTAGATAACAATCTGGTCCGTCCCGTAAATACGTCGGAAGTATAAATAACGGTTCCGTTATTTAAATAATAATATATTTCCCAGCTATTTTTAGGTTAACTCACTCCCGAACTCGAACTCACTCTTTTCTGAATGGACCCCCTGTTCTGTTCCGTTATGATATTGTTGATTGGTAGGCATACAAATGTTTTACCAATGTAGGTGCTGATGAAGCTCCGATATTCGGTCTCAAGGTACCAAACGTTGGACTTTTCGCCCAACTATGTTTAAGGTTAAGTTATGTTAGGTTGAGTGGCGAGCCCATTGCTGGGTCATGTAGCTATTGCTAGAAGTATTGACACTACCGAAGTGGTAGGTTTCCTTACAATATTTTCCTTAACTCTAAATCATTCGTGTTGCATATGTAATACCTTTATCAACTGTAAAAACCGGCCAAGTGCGAGTCGGACTCGCACTCGAAGGATTCCGTACCATCGTAAATAATTTAACACCAACAAATAATAAAAATTAAATATTAATATTTAATTTTTATTATATTCTAATTTGTTGTTATAGCGGCAAAATAAATACACACACTGTGAAAATTTAAGCTGCCTACCTATTACGGTTCATGAGATACAGCCGTGTGATGGACGGACGGACGGACGGTTCGCGGAGACTTAGTAATAAGGTTCCGTTTTCACCCTTTGCGTACGGAACCCTAAAAATTTGGTGCAGCCATCGGTTATGGAACTAGTCCGAGCTTCTCGTCAGCAGGCGTCGAGAAGCTCGGATAACGAACGCTTTATGTAGGTATAATACTTAATCTTAGGTATGTGTTTGTTGCATCGATCTATTCTCGAAGTGTACACGCATATAGCAAAAATATATTGTTATGAAATTAGGCTAATGTATTGAATCATTTCTAACTAATAATAAACCCTATTTAAACGATATTAATATTAAGGGCAAGAAAGTTACACATGACTAGGCTCTGTAAATATTTCTTCACTCATTCAGATGTTGAGAATTAATATCGTGAGGCTGAATAAATGTTTCTTTGCTATGACTACGTTCCATTCGATTTTGATGGCTCCTGAACATTGCGAGACTGTTTTCAGGTGGAATTTACCGGAGGCGGAATGCCGAGCGCTTCAGCTCTTTTCAGTTACAAATATCATTTAGCAAGATTCCTGGCATCATTTTGTTTTGTTGCGCCAAAATTTATGCACTTATTTCTCCGAGTAAATTTATTTCGTGTAACAGTCTTTTGGCGGCGGCAAGATGTCTCCTTTTTTTTATTCTATCTTCCTCGATGGCCGTGTGGTAACGATAATTAGAACAATTCTTTAATAAAATATTTTACTCGTTTTTATTTTACTGTATTTTTCCTTTTCAGTCCAATTTCTTTTCTGTTAATTTTCTTGCAGTAAGTGCATCGGTTCTCTTGAATTCGTCATTTTATTCATCAATTCAATTGTAGTCATTTCTTTACAAATATACTTTACACTAACTTTAATTACTATAACTTTCAATACTAAATATAATGCATGCATAGATATTCATTATTAAACTGTTGTGAAATTTGTCTCAGCTTCGTATTCCCATATAAATAATGGGTAACAATAAAATTAGTTAATCTATTATGAAGTTATTGGTACTAATGAAAATTTTAAATTAAAATTTTAAATTAAAAATTAAATAAAAAAATTGTAAATTATTATACATATGCGAAAATCTGCCTCGACAAGTTATAGATTTAACGTTTTCTTAAAGCACGTTCGTCACTTTTTACAACGAATGGGATGTTAACTAAACTATGCGAATATAGTACGAATAAAATAGAACTAAAATAGTTCGAACATAGATTCAGAGTATACAGATTCTCATTTGCGCCATATGTATGGAGCGATATTGACAGAGTTGATTTTATTCAGTCTTCATCTATATTCATAAAGTTTTTTTTTTACGATCGATTATAAATACACATCATATTCATTAATTCAATGTCCCTTTCTGCGTGTATACCAGACCTTATCTTAAAAGTCTGCCTTCTTGTAATTATCGCAAAATGAGACCACCGCGCCATTCGGGTGACTGGTTCCCCCTCGCCTCATGATATTCATTACAAAGCGATAGGGGAGCGACGAAGGCAAGGTTGCCGCTGTCGGCAATATCCTACACCTGTCACTTTGACAGGTACACAAAGCCCCGTGTGTCTTTCTTTTTACGAGACATTGTTTTAAGTTAAAATTTAACGTGTCGGTTGCCAACACTGAAGCCTAATGGAACGGTTTAACAGTTCGGGCTTCGAATAATCACTACATAGTATAAAAACAAAGTCGCTTTCTCTGTCCCTATATCCCTATGTCCCTATATCCCTATGTATGCTTAAATCTTTAAAACTACGGAACGGATTTTGATGTGGTTTTTTTAATAGATAGAGTGACTGAAGAGGAAAAGAGGAAGGTTTATATGTATAATAACATCTATTAAATAACGAAGAAACACTGTCATTTTTGAGGTTTCCGAAGTGATGTCGTAAAAAAATATTTTTTTTCCGCTTACATTGCAAACGCAGGCTGAACCCTACGAGATTTATCAAAATAATGTACTAAGTATTGTATACATTGAAAAGGTCTACATAAAACTCCGCGATGGTATATGTCTATCTCTTATGGATATCCCACAATAATTTTTTTTTGTCATTTACTTTTGACGACAAATAATGGCAAATTTTTGAAGCGATTTTAACCAATACAGAATTAATCCTTATCCAATTAAATACCTTAAATACATTGTGGATTTATTATAGATCTATATGGCCCTTTACAGCATATGATTTAAATGAATATTTTCGAAGATATTACAGATTTAAAAATTGCGGGACGTAGCGTTTGCGGCGGGAGCGTGCCTATAAATAGTGCGTCGGAGGCCGCGGTTCTCCCTATTGCACTTTGAATTTATTATTTCTCTAATATCTAATAATCATGTAATAATAATATCTAAGTTTTTTTTATTTCAAATATTTCAATGTAGGAACTCTACGTAAAAAGGGTTTATTTGTGTATCATTGTGTCAAAATTATATTTTTTTTAATGATATTATGCCCGTGCAAAGCCGGGACGGGCTGCTAGTATTTTTATATAATAGTAGATTGTACGCAGGGAGGAAACGGAAACACATGATGTTTATTTGTGTCACCGTTTTTATTCAGATATTAGACGATGTAACTAATACTCACGCTTCAACTATCAGAACATTCTCAAAAATCTATTTTAGTACCAACTTTTTTGTAACCCAAATAAACAACGAGTCCGCATTTTTGCAATTCCTTATGTCAGATTCATTATATGTCATATGTCAGAGCTTATACCCTAGGTTTAAGCCCGCCCGGTAGGGGATGGAGGAGTTGTACATGGATTCAGATTCATGGAGCAGCTCAAATTCATAAATGTACTAAACTAACCCAGAAAGAGAAAGAAGGTGGTGCATGACCGAAGTGAGGGTTTGAACCCAGTTCATCCTGTCCAAGTTGATACCATATTGAATGCGAATGAAAACGAATTGAATGAACGATAACCAATGTTTCCGTGTTCTCCATACAGTTTGACGCGGCCGTACAATATTAGAAAGTTACTGGTATGGTACCTAGTTCCTCTGTGGTGTGTTGGGTATGTCATAACACAATGTTTTCCTTCTCTACCGCTGTCAGATATTGTTTGTCAAAACATTTCTGTGATATTTGTTTGCATTCAGTAAATTGGGGCGACTTTGTGAAATCGAACACTGGGCTGCTTATGCTACCCGCGATGTCTCCAATGTTTGATGTGAACTGATCATGAAAATTACTCTTTTCTTTTTATTTAACATCCCCACAGATTCATCGTCGTTGTATTAAATTGATGTCATACGTTCCTAAAAAAGTTAACTTCATAAATAAACTGATATCTGTTAAAAAATCACGATGGATGATTTTGCGAGCCCATATCTAAAAAAGTCGTCCACTTAAACAAGAAAATATTTCGCACCTAAGTAGTTCTATAATTTTGGCTTAAATAAAACCAGATTTTATTCATGTATTCAAAGAAATGTCAGCTTGTTCCATAGATAATTAATAATAAGAATATACGGTTTTACTAAATAATTATATAAAAATATTAATTTTATATAGTTTAAATAAGTGTATAATACGTAAGCGTTGAGTGTCAACCCGCTTCTGTACATTATAAATAAATATAATAATAATAGTAAACAGTGTCATCGGCGCGCGTAAATTCGTTCATCTGTTTCTCCCAACGCGACTACATAAGTATAACTTCAAAAACAATTAAGATTTCAATAAAAAAAACCCCATGAGAACATTTTGCTGATTTGTGCCTTAAAGGCAAAGTTAACTTACCCCATTAAGATAAAAAATACATTTCATTAAATCATTCAAGTTCATTTAGTTTTCACAAATCTTTCTGGGTAGATTTCTAGAGGAAAATAGAAACATCAGTCGGTGGCCGCACTTGTGAAGATAGATTTATGGCGAAGGAAGATAAAATATTGGCATCATCCGAAGCCAGCTGGTCTCATCGCTCTCGCAGGGACTACTCTTACAAATGGATCGCATGTACAGCTAGTCAAGGAACAAGACTAGAACATCTGTAAGCTAACATTTATAAATGGTGCGGTGGAAATAGAGTATGTGCAAACACGCACATAGGGTTCGACAGAGTAAGCTACTAATATCTTCTCTATTTTCACGATTGTTTAACTGGTAATTATCTTATCGTTATCCTTACCATTGGCATTAGGCCCGCCTTTTGTAAACTTTTATTATAATGGTGTACAGTACAGAACTTTATTATTCACAGTATTTATCTATTTAACAAATTTTAGGTTTACATTATTTAATATTAAAATACAAAAATAAGCCTTAAAAAATAAAAACCTAACAATGGAAAACTTTACGGAGGTCCCACCAGGGACAAATCCTATAAGGCCGTTCCGAGCTACAGAGACAGAAACCGCCGAACGATTCTCGTGTTCGAGCGTAGAACCGCTTTCTGCATCTGGAAACGGAGCCCAATATCTACTTTTTTTTTAAATGTTTGGCCATTTTTTTTTTGGAACAACGCCATTCGTAGACATAACAATTGGCACGATGGTGATTTTCCGTGCACGCCATATGGCGGTTAGCTCGTGGGCCAGGTCTAACTAATTCTTTATTTCTCATTTTCGGCCCTGTCGAGGTTTTCGTCATGTGGTATTGTTATGTATACGAGGAAGATCTCGTTGGACTTGGGATCGACCAAACCAATATCTGGTTTGTTGCATTATTTTATTTTTTTATTGTATTTTTATTATTATTATTACCCTGCTTGACATTGGCCTCTCAAACGTGGATTGGCTTTGTTAATAGCCACTCGAGACAAAATTCAAAAATTTCAATGAGCAATGGAACGCAGCATCCTAAGCATTTAACTTAAAGCAAAAAAAAAAAACGGATATCAGGAAAAAAACAAAAATATTCATTGCTTTGGAACACTACCAACGTCTCAAATGGAAATGGTCTGGTCACGTGGCTCGATATTCAGACGAAAGATGGACAAAAAAGTCACAAAATGGCTGGGCCCAGGCGGAAAAAGAGGAAGAGGATATCCTAAAGAAAGATGGGTCGACGAAGTAATCGAAAAAGCAGGGAAAGACTAGACAAAGATAGCGAGAAAGATTGGAGAATGGAAAATAATTGAGGAGGCCTTTACCCGAAGAGGGGTCCTTAATTTTTTAATTTAATTTTAGCTAGTTTTAATTTTCTTAAACATGTATTTAAATTAAGGAACAAAAAGGCTTTATTATTATTATACTGTATATATTTATTTGCACGTTTTTTAAAATTATTTTTACATATTTACAATAAAAAATCATAAAAATAATATTAAGAAACGGAGAATCCACCGGCGGCGAGAGGGGGCTCCTCCAAGCGCGCCGGTGGGCGCAGGCCGTGGTGGCGACGCTCTCCGGGACGACGTGAGCCAGGCTTCGAACGGTAGGTGGTGGCCTTGACACGCAGGCCTCCACCACCCCCATCTCGGAGAGCCCCGCATCCGCCGGACTGCTGGGCGCCGGCACGCAGAATATCTTGCGCGCGGCGCCTGGTGATGCGCCTCGGTCCTCCGGCGGCGGAGATCAGGTGCAGGCAGCAGCCCGCCGACCTCAAGCACGCCGGAGAAGTGGTGGGCCCCGCATCAGGTGGTAGCGGGGCCGTGTCTGCTGGTCCCCTTTTCAGGGAACCAAGGTCTTGAGTGGCGCGGTAGTGGTGAGGATCTATGGCCGCGGGATCCAGTAAGACTTGTCACATGTGATTTTTGTCGAAAACCTTCAGCAATAATGAAAATTATTAAGCAATTAAATAATTTTCATTTTGCGAAAAATTTCGACATCCGTCACATGTGACAGCTGACCATAGACTTCTATTATTATCTATTATTATTATTATCTTATCCTATCAATCCTTTTCCATTCTCACTTGTTATGAATTTTTCGTTCAGTTTATAGTTTGAATGAATATTTAGAATTTTAATCATATTATTGTAAATTACGCCAAAAAATCATTGTTTTGCATAACTTGGACTTCCATAGAATTCACGAAATAATTAAAAAAATGTTTTCATTCATATCGGAAGTTTATTACTTTTAGTTTTAGAATTTTTAAATACGAGAAACATTCACATACATATTTATAAGATAAATGAATGAATTAATGAATTAACTATTTATTTTGTTACAATTATGGTCATTCCAAAATTTGCGTATTACTGCGTCAAAATTATACCTAAAAAAAGGACACAATTAATTTAAAAAAAAACTAACTATCTGACATTATTTAAAATAAAACAAAAATTCGACACGGTAAAAACTTTTTTCTATGATCCACTTATATAAGTTTTTCCTAAATTTAAAAAGCTATCTCTAAAATGACCCCTTAGAAGGAATGCATCGAATTTTCAAAAACACTGCATTCATTCAAAATTAAAAAGTAAGTGCAATATGAAATACGAATTAATAAAAAAATATGCAAACATAATAACGTAACGTATTAATATAACATAAAATAAATATAAAATTCAAAGACCAGAAATAAATCAAGGTTTACAATAAAAACGTTTTCATTAAGCATTGGAATACATTGGTTAAAAAAATATGTATGTTAAGAAATAATTTATTGAAGTGTACAGAGCGTCGGGATGTAACAGTGTGCAGTATGAATACATTCTTGTCTATCTGTTCAAATATCTTCACGCAATTCATACGATAGCGGCTTAAACTCAAGATACGTCAAAATAGTGTGATTCTAGGTCGGTACAATATTGATTTAATCATCGAGGTTAAACAAAACTGGGCGCGGTTGGGTTTTGGATGGGTGACCCTTCGACTGATGAGACTGTCCTAGTTTGGATCCCATATAAAACTTTGGGTTCTTTTGCTTATGATACAATGCCAGTAGATTTGTTATTAGCCTCCCATATTTCAGTTGTAAAAATAAAATGCCAATGAAAGCGATTCCTTAAAACTTTAAATTATGATATGATAAGTATCTTATAAATAATAACTAAAAGTAATTTTCTTGTAATTATAAATAAATCAACTGAAATCAAAATCCAGGAAGTCCCGGAACTTACTCGCCACTGTGCCGACGAGCCCTCGAAAGGGAATTGATTCATGCTCGTTATTTTCAAGCACTTGAAAGATCTGGAGGTAAAAAACCAGCTGAAATGGCGTGAGCTCTTTTAAAATAAATTGTCTCATTAAATCGCCCAATTATTTGAAGCTCGGTCTTAACCATATAAGTATATCAGATGATTAATTTTAGGTTCAACGACATCTATATTGAAGCATTGTAATCAGATTTTTAAAAATAATCAGATTTTTATTTGTCTGGACATTCGTCGAGAACAGGATTCGAACCTGCGACTTTAAGATTACATGTCCAATGATCTACCACTGAGGTAATTTAAAACTTTCACATTAATAATATTAGTAGGATAATAATAGAATATATACATCATATGTACACTGCTATTAGTGGTAAAAAACCCTTTGTACTTCCCCCTCTTAACTACCATGCCAATTCATCACACGAAGAATGCTCTAGAGCGTTGTTTACCAGGAGTATTACCATGGTAAGTTAACTTTCCGGATGAACAAGAAAGTGAGTGATTAAATCGAATGTGTATTTGCCTTTCGTACTATGCTAACTGGTAAATTTGAGTACACTTGGCCGAATAACACGTCGTTTGACAGCATGAGACGAAATGCAACTAGACGTCAGATTTAATCAATCACTTGCCTGTTCTTCCGGCAAGTTAATTTACCATGTTAATCCCTCAGGTTACACAATTAGTGATTTGCAAATGTATTTAGAATATCAAAATTGAAATTGGCCATGTTGGTAAGAAACTCTAACTTACCGTTTTTATTTAACGTATTTAAATACTCTCAGTGTTATTTTTTTTAATGGAACCGGACATGGATGACTACCGTTATGATTTTAGCCCAATACGCTACGTTCCCAAAGGAATTAGGTGCCATGCCAGGACCTTCCCTTTATGAGCACGGGTACATTGAACTGGATAGAACTCACGGACAATTTTGCATTGCCGCTTCGACCATCTTTTCATCCAATTCGATGGTACCAATCCGGGCGGGCTAAAACCCTACCACCTAGTAGGGGAAGGGGACCTGCAGTTTTGCCGGTGCATGTTGGGCCGAGGAATGGAACCCAGACCTCTGATACGCTAGGCCAGTCCCCGTGCCACTAGGCTACGAGCCGCTCATCAATAGTCGTCAATCTCAAAAAAGTTTATGTGTAGTAATTTAAACACTATTGAAATTTCAATATTTAGTTTGACGGCTTACCGCGCGTGTGAGGAGCAGGACGTGCTGCTCGACGTTTCGGAACCTCACTATTGAAATTTATAAATGAGTATGAGCAAATTTCTATACAGAGTGCACTTTAGACCATAGTCCAGACAAATAGTATTTAAATATTTTTATATGGCCATCATCGGTAAGTAAAACATAATTAATTATGCATGGATGGAATTTCATGAAACGTGCATTGTTGTAAATAGTAACTTAAAAAAATAATATTTCAAGTGTCAAGATAAGCCATGAAAGCTTTTTTTATTTTTATGCATTTTTAAACACACTGTTTATTTGTAGTACACAAACCCAAATATTCCTGGGTACTAAGTAATCCGCAGATATGTCAAATTGGCATACGAACTACTACACGTGCCGACGAATTTATTAACCTCAATTTGGATCATTACTGCCATCCACTCTCCGGCTGCTCTTCAAGCCAATTAGCCTAGAGAACATGCGGGATTGGATTACGCCGAAGAAGCTTCGATACAGATTTATCAACAGAAGCTATTCAAAACAAACAACTTTTGTTACATTCAACACTAATAGTATAGAATTTGCTTTTACCAAGCGAGCTGATTAAATTAAATGTTTGCTACAACTACAAAATTTTCCTATTCGACCAGACTTTAATTACACTTGTATTAAAAGTATTACTTTTTTTGTTGAAAATATAAAACCCAGACCTCAGCTAGTATTAAAAGTATTATTTTGTTTGTTGAAAATATAAAACCCAGACCTCAGCTAGTAGCTGAGGTCTGTAATTTAATTTATTTATTTTGACTGGTAGTCAAACTACACTAACTTACGTCAAAAACTGAATGATCCGCGGATACAGTCAACTCAGTAAAGAATAATCCGCAATGAAACTTTATCTAAATGTTATTGCCAATATTTTTTGTTAGAACAGCTTAAGGCAAAAAACAAGAACTAAAGAAGCAACTATATGGTAGTTGCAAATGAATTAGAAATAGAGCTAACTTACAAAGTTGCTTACACAATCATTTGTATAGTCTTCCAAGAATTCACTGGTGTAAAAGCCGTCGTCAACTTAACAACCTATGTCGGGTATATGAAGCCATCGCCAAGTTTGTAATGGATGCACCTCGATAACAAGGTCTAATAGTGAATGTAAGCCTTCCATTCAAATACACACACAACATTTCATCTAAATCGGTCCAGCCGTTTCGGAGGCGTTAGGTGACAAACACACGTACAAAAGAATTATATTGAAAAAATAATTTGTAATGATTGCTAAATAATAATACAGCCATGGACAAATATTTATCAGGCCTTATTTATTTAAGCGAAATACTATATAATAAAGGTTTACACTTATTGTCAACCTCGGTAGCCCAGTTGCGCAACGCCTTGCGATTCGATAAGCTGGTGAAGCAGCTCTGAGCGCCGTTGAGTTGGAGATGGGTGGCCATTTTCAACCGTTGAGGCTGGCCGTGTGTCGGATTCCACGTAAAACTTCTTACTTACTAGGTGGTAGGGTTAATTCCGCCCGCGTTGGTCATTATATGAAATGAACGATGGTCGAAGCGGAAATGAAAATGTACATAGTTTTCCATCCAGTTCAATGTAGCCGAACGAGAGAGTTCCTGGCATAGCACCTAGTTCCCATGTGGTGTCTGAAGCTAATATCATAACGTTTGTTTTAGTGTTAGCCATGTCCAGTTACATAAAACAAATAAGTATCAAGCTAAGCTGAATGCTGGCTCTACCATGGCTTCCGCACTAGGATTAGATGTTCTAAGTAAGATACCAACCAAATTATTTCTTTAGGCCATATTGTGAAGCCTAAATTATAAAAATAAGTTTTATGAGATCGCGGGCATATTTCCCGATCTACAAGTCCCAAAGTTTCCTGAATCATTTCTTCAATTGTCTGTTCAGCTATAACGCTCTTCCAAAGACCCCTTCTCCTTTGAGTTAATCTCTACAGTGAATCGTAGAGCTGACAAACCGCCAAAGTTAAGACCATTCCAACTTGTGGATTACTGAAATAATGTGATGAAAATGTAATCTAGATTTCAACTGAAATAGTACCAGCGAACTTAACGCTCAGATCTTGACACTTAGACGTACGAGGATTACAGGAGCAATATATAATAATTTGTTTTATTTTAATGGTTAAAGCTGCTATTTTTACTTTACAATTATTAAATAATAGCTGAGGTATCCGGCTCCGCTCGGGTCAATGTTGTTTCGGACAGATATCGTCCTGAACCTAACGTTTTACGTTATATGATTTCCATATTCACATTTTCATACCCTTTTTCACCCACTTTAAATATATTTTTTCCAACAGATGTCCCTAATATGTCCTATCCTAAGACCCAGACTCTCTCTATACCGAATTCCATCAACATTGTTTCAGCGGTTTAGGCGCAAACGTAAAGTAACAGACAAACGGACAGAGTTACTTTCGGATTTATAAAATTAGTATGGTAGCATGGATCAATAATTACTAATAGTTATCAAGTAAATAATATTAATACTGAAAATTATTATTCTTAAATAAAAACAAATATAACATAATTATTATTTAATTTTAATAATAGTGAATATCTGTATAATTGCTACGTTAATCTATTATTGTTTTAAAATTTAATTTAAATATCTGTAGTGACACGGGGTGAAAAAAAGAGTGGGGCCTCCTAACACTTCCCCGGCCAATGATGATATCCTTCCCCGTCCAGTCGGTAACCGGAAATCCTTCATAAGGTAGGTAATGAAAGAATGTTTTTTTAATACTTTGATACAATGATTTGTTTAATTCAATCGGACAATCGGAATTCTACTAGTGATCTACAGTCCCGATTGTCGTTAATAATATTCATCGTGGTAGTGTTACGTCAATAAATCTGGTTTGACACTTCTAATAAATTAACAATCGTACTTAGTAGGTGGCCCCCTTCCATTCGCATGAGGAATAATATGTCTATCATCCACTATTGAAGAGATTACGATTAACAACGTAAGCAAGCGTCTGGAAAAAGAGAAGAATCCCAGACATTTGATCAAGTCAAATATTGCAATCGCACTCACTTACGTTGGCGAACTAAAGTACAAAATGACTTCAGAAAATTGTCGTGAAAGTAGTTCCGGCCTATTTTATTGAGAGAAATTCCGTATAAAATATTGGAAGATAGTAATGTAGTAGTATGTAAATTAATATTAAATCCAATACGGATTTATAACAACGAAGAAATAATTGAAATAAGACGGTTCGTAGACGGAACTGCGCCACGACGGAAATGTCGCATTATTACTCGTTTTGAAAAAAAAATCACTACGTGACAGAGCTTAATTCTTTTCACGGTTGGATTTGGTGGATCGAAATATCGTTCCAGGTGAAATTTATTATCGCCGTTCATTTGTTTCTGGAAATATAATGCAACAATCACTATCTTATGCAAGTTCATTGATTAGGATACATTATTTTTCATCGACGATAAATACAATTCAACTTCTTACGAGACTCTAGCGAAGGGTAGAATTTTTTCACATATCACGACGTACTGGCGTTAAAAACACTATACAATCTCCTCCAACAACGTAACAGGTTTGGAAAACCTCACCTGTTAATTTTTCTCGTTGAGTTGGCACCGTTTTTACAGTGTCAAGAGATCTAGGCCCCGCGTTCATGAAGGATCAAAAGGGAAAAAGTCAAATCAAATCAAAAGGGGCTAATTTTTTACCGAAATAGTATTTTATTGATCTTGCATTAGTTAAATTATCTAAGTATCAATTCTTAAATGATCACTTTCATTTAGTTTTCTACCTCCACGTTAAACTTAAACAAATTAATTTATTTACCTATTTCTGCCGCTTAAGCGTTATTTTTCCAGAAAAAAGATTTTTTATAAATTGTTTTATTTTAGAGGTACTATTAATTTCCTATTTTAAATAAAAAAAATTTTTGGTTGTGATTTGGAACTGTGATTGCAGCATGTCTCGACTTGAAATAAGGTAGATCAAGAACCTCAGTAATTCTCAGATGGACAAAAAACTTTGTGTGTGTACAGTACACAAATCCAGTTTTTCTTTGCGAATAACTTCAGAGAGAATCCCTTAGGGACATGGTGAAGGCAGAAATGCTGAAAAACAAATCGATATGAAAAAATATCATTATTCAACTAAAATACCGAAAAGCTCTTTATAAACTCTGCGCAATAGCATTTTTTTTTGCGACCTGACATGGATGGCTAATACCACACAACTACCGTTATGATATTAGCCCAATACACCACATTCCCGAAGGAATTTGGTGCCATGCCAGGACCTTCCCTTTATGAGCACGGCTACATTGAACTGGATGGAAAACACGGACAATTTTTCATTGCCGCTTCGACCATCTTTTCATCCAATGCGATGGTACCAACCCGGGCAGGCTTAAACCCTACCACCTAGTAAGGGATGGGGACCTACAGTTTTACATGGATTCCGAACCATGGTGCAGCTCGCTTTCGTGACGAAAATGCACTTATCGAACTCGGAATGAGAAAGACTGTGGTTCAAGTCGGTATTGATCTCAGGCCTCTGGTACGCTAGGCCAGTCCCCGCGCCACCAGGCTAGGAGCGAAGCGAGATTAAGCATAATTACAAACTAAACAATGAACACATTATTAGTGCGGCAAAAGACCATGTAACATTATTCAGATAAACTCCATTCTCTTCTTACCCCATTTCATGAACCCTTTCATATATCGTGTAGTTTGTATAATTCTCACTGTTATACCATTCCCATTGTTTCCCTAACAAATGTACATACGTAGTGGTCCTAGAGGGCGCACAGAGAGCCAGTTTGGAAACATATTTTCTGTATTGTTAGAAGCATCACGTGAGTATTTAAGTAGTAAGTGTGCTTGGAAGTCGTGGACTCAATGACCTATGTCGATAAATTTGAATTGAAACTTCATGAAAATTTAAATTCGGATAACATTTCAAAGGATGACTTGTTAACCTTGGAAATAGTACAGATAAGATACAGGGAAACAATTAATAGAGCATTGAAACAAATAGTTAGCCCCTCCTAGCCTAGTGGCTCGGGACTTTCCTTGCATACCAGAGGTCTGGGTTCAAACACGCCATGCACCACTTTCTTTCTTTTTCTGAGTTGGATATTTTTTTCCGTTTTTTCTATCCAGTTCAGTGTAGCCGTGCTCATAAAGGGAAGGCCCTGGCATGGCGCCTAATTCCTTCGGGAATGTGGTGTGTTGGGCTAATATCATGACGGTGGGGGTGGTATTGGCATTCCATGTTCAGTTACACAAAAGAAAAGCGTGTGTGCAGTTCAGACGCGGTCGAAGATAAAACTAAACATGGAGAGAATGATACGAATTGAGAGCATGTCTCTTTCAGTGTCGATTTTTGTTTCATCGAGTCTCAAATCACAACAGTTTTCATTTCAAAAACTAGTATTCGGGCAATGTGGATACTTGTACTGTTTAGCCTTTGGACTATGCACGCACGTCTCAGACTCGGGTCGGTACACAGGTGGGTTATAAGTAGCAAGTTGGGTTGTAATTAGAGGTCCTGTGGCGTGGACTCGCCACGCATTCCACATCAAAGAGCTGTTTGCTTTCAAAGAGGACGTACCTAAATGAAACGTACACTCATCCAAACATCCTTCCGCCTAATATTATTAATGGGAAAGTTTGTACGTTGCTTTCTCTCCCTTTTACGCTGCGGCAGAGTAAGAGATTTTGTGAAGATATTTTAAGGCCCATAAAATATCTTCACAAAATCAAAGAGTGATATTAGAATAAGAATAATTTTAGAATCCAAAATATAATGGTTAGTCTTATAAGAACTACTGTTAACAATGTTTTTTACATGGGTATAATACGATTAGTTAAAACTTTTACATAGAATAATAAATGTTTATTATTGCATGTAAAAAAAATCATATGACAAAAATTACAAGCTATGCACATATAAGCTGATTAAACTATTACATTTATTTGATAAAAAAAACCTTAATCAATATAAAAAGAATTACATGTATATACATACCCTAAATTAAATTATATATATATATAAAGGTCTAGATGCTATGGATAAAAATACTGTTCTTAATTTTAACGGGTGGAGCCGGGTACCGCAGCTAGTACAACACCCGGTCAAGCGTGAACGTGTTCACGTATCGAGGGCCCTGTCACTGATGGACATGGAATAAATTCGCCATCGCCTGATGATTATTTTGCAATTTCATACAAAATATGCAGTTCACAAATGTAGCTTTTTCTCAAAAAGTATGACGTTTTGAGCTAAATAGTTAATTGTTGTACAGCTTTACATAATTATACCTGTATTAATATTTTTTTCAGAATTTTAAAATAACCGTTAAGAGAGTTGTTAACCTATCAATTCCCCATACTACGGGCGATAACTGTTCCCATGCTCATAATGTTTTACTAGATTTTCTAAAATATGTTGTAGAAATCTATGTCTTATAATAATTTTTTTATAATATGCATTTTAAAAGGTGTACAATAAAGTATTTTATTTTTATTCTTAGATTGAAAAATATTGGCTTATAAACAATGAAAAAAAGTTGACTTTTTTACGTTCATCGTCGAATTTTTTATTGATAAATACAGTAAAAAAAGATATTCATGAAAACATCGAAACATACAGATATAAGAATGAAGCTTTATCTTTTTATTCTATGTAAATGAATATTTTAATAAAATCTGACAACGTTTAGGGGTAGGGAAACGTTAGGGCTTGGAAGACGATTTTGGTGTTGTAATGGCAGTTGCCGTGAAACATTGTGCTTTGGACAATGGACAAAGAAGGCATTTCATAAAATTTTCATATCTGCGATTTCCTGTGACTTCCGAATTGTTATAGGAGAACAATTCGGAAGAAAATGCGTGTGAGCGATTCATCTTGAGTTGCACCCCCCCTCCTCAAATATATAACAATTTGGTTGGATTTGTTAATGCGAGTAACTTTGTAGTTCTGAACCGATTCATACTAGGTTGTAAGGAAAACAAAAGGAAGTATAAAACTTGTCCGTTTTTCCTTCCTGTTTTCTAGGTCTCGTAGACCGATGCCGAGTAAATCGAATCTCGTAGACAGTTCTACGAGTTTTGTAGTCAGGTCTACGTTTTTCGTAGACAGGTCTATGAGTTTCGTTGACAGTTCTACGAGCTTCGTAGACAGGTCTACGAGAGACAGGCCTGCGAGTTTTGTAGACAGGTCTACGAATTTGCTGAACTGATCTTCAACGCCCGTTTCCACTTACTCCAGCTACAAAAATCCTTAAGTTACGTTTAGGTAATACCATGTAAATATGCGATGTAACCGAAAGTTCCTTATCGGATTTCAGGTCACTGGAGGTGGTGAAAACAGGGGTAAGTGCAGCAGGCCGTAGCTGAAAACTTACATTATTATTTTGAACTTAAATCAGTTTTAACTAGTTTATCTAGTTTAAGTATAATGTCATTTTTAAGCCGCATTTAGTGTTGCTGTTAAAGTAATTTCTTCTTTGCCTTAAACTTTTTACCAAACATGAAGATTTGGTGGTAGCACATAGATCCTAGTTGGATTTTATATGTAGACGAATCAAAATAGACGATAAACCACTACAATTTTTGGGGCGTATTCTTGACTGAGTTAATTGAATCCGCCGAACAATGAACAGTATGTGGCGGGATTTCGTGTAGTTTGAATAGCAGAACTTTAAATTAAAGAATAGATTAAATTTATTACAGTTAACACTTAACACATTATTTTTATGTTTATTGTATTATTATCTTTATCGTCCTAAACGGCTTGACCGATTTTGATTAATTTTACTTTTGTACTTATGGGTTCACCTGAATGGTTTTTAGCTATAGTTGGACCCGTGAGGTGGCTCTGTCGTCAATATGCAGAATACGGTTGTTAAACTAACCGTTTAAATAACACGCACGCGAAGGTTTCTGATCCAATTTTACCGGGCTCCACTCGGATGAATGTCCAAAACGAAATCGACCCGAGCCGAGCCGAAACCCTCAGCTATATTATTTTATAAAGCAATTTTAGTACTACTAAAGTCGTGAGCTCCTTGTGAGACGTTAACTGCTTAGTGCCTTCACTATCAAATAGTACACTTTAGAATTGTTCTACATTGTCTGCATGCTAATGTGGGCTCTCCCAACTTAGTCTCACGGCTAACTAAGTTGCAGTGGACTAATCAACAATATGACAGAAGTTTGGTTGCGACCCTCCACAACTATGTCCCAGCACGATAAGATTAGAGTAAACTACAATGCTGCTATGTGACATCGCATGGATGAAAGTCTCAAAACATTTCTGTAGTTGAGACTTAATCAAGGAAGTTAATTATAAAGAGAACAAACATAGTAAACATTTTACAGCCGTATTCAGAGTGGGCAGACTAAATAGAGTACGCGTAGTAAGGTCGGAATAAGACGGTTTTTGTATGGTTAGTCCGGTGATAATCTCGTACTAAGTTTTGACAGGTTCACTCTGAATACAATTTTTATTTCATATTAAACAGGAAAATTGTCATTGAAGCAATGTAATTAAATATTTTAGACTTCAGTCATCATTTAGATGTCAGGTAGTCTTGCGGCACGACGCCTCGTTTAATAAAGGTTAAACATCAGTGGCACACTCGGGTTTTAAGTGCTAAAGTAACCGTTCGATCGTTGAGGTTACCCGTGGTTCTGATTGTAAACTATAGGTCTCCCTGCCATATTTACTTGATAGAAGGGTTAATCCCGGGCATTCCAAGCCGGGAGGCTTGATACCATCCCAATAAATGAAAAACGGCCAAAGCGGCACTGAAACTTATCCGTGTTTTCGTTTTGGGCATTATGTTGTTGCAGGATTCTAACTAATGTGCTTTGATTATGTGTATGGCCGGTGAAATAACCAATTAAGCTATTCATACAATCTAAGTGTTATAATATGTTATCTTTAGATCGCCATTTATAATCCTGCTTCAGGGCAATGTCTAATCCAAAAAAGTGTGTTGCTTTTTTAAAAAAAAAATTTGATTATTCGACTGAACTTTTACCTCAAGATAATACTTTAAGCATTTATTACGATATTTTAATCTGAATATATCTAATTTTCAATGTAGCTCTATCACGTGGCTTGATAGTAGTAAATCGCGAAATACTTTGTTATCATGATATTTCAACGAATCTCTCCTTAAACATAATTAAAATAAGCGAAAGCCGAAAAATACCTCTATTCGTTAGGATAAATACTTAGCAAAAATATTGAGAGCTTCTAATAAAGTTCCCTGTTATTACAAAGAGGTAGTTACGCGTCGACTGTACCTCGGCCCCGATTGCGAAATAGGTCACGCGGCTTTAATCCACCATCACGCAGGGGAGGCGCGGAGGATGCAGGCAGAGGAGTCGACACAATACGTGGACGCATTTTGTCCCCGGAGGTCTAACGAAGCATTCTGCGTACTGAAGCACAATCAAGCCTCCAACAGGTAGAGCGTGCGAATTATTATGACGATGCCTTTACACTTGGGCACCAATGATGCAAATCCTTTCATTGGTAAGCAACAGCTAATATAACCGACATTTAGACTACACCATGGTGTCTTGAGGCTTGATACTAACGTTATCAGTAAACTTTGGATATCTGTATATAAGCGTACATTGTTTCAGTTACTACAGATGAAAAATAAAACAAAATACGTTTGGATTAATTAAATATTAAATAGATGATAGAAACATTTCACAAATTCTGTCATTTGTTTGAACACTTTAATATACTCAATACCCATATTATATGCGAAAAATTTACTAACAAGAATACATTATCATTGCCTTTATATTGAAAACTTGTATCGTCAATACTCTATTTGCTAATTAACTATCTACAGAACGTGAGTAATCAAGAAAGAAAAGTATATAATGTGAAAATTTATTAGTTTAATTAAGTTTTTATTTTGCATTTACGACGCAACACGCCATTTTGCTTGTGTTGAAAGTTATTGCGTAACGGATACCGACGAAATTGCAAAATGCATTTATTCAAGCAAGCTAAAAATATTCATTGAATCCGGTTTTGCTAGATGCAAAAGTGTGTTTGTTCATTTGTTCTCTCACACAGCAACGGTGCAACGCAACCACGAAATATTTTGCATAGAGATGGGCAGCATTTTAGTTCGACTCAATCTAGCTTACCCAAACTTAATATTTTCGATACTGTCCCGAGCGAATCGGGTATTGCAGCTAGTATGAAATTAAATCAGTCTACACAATGGTTCAACATTATTCAAGTAACATACAAATGAAAGTACAAAGGAAAGTATGTAGATCCCGTACGTATGTCCACGTGAATTATCTTACGTTCACCTTTATAAAATCAAATCAAACGAGCTATGTAGGTGCCTTCTCTAAGCCGTCGCATAATTTCCTCCGAAATCCGGTCTTTATTGAAGAAGTTTCGGGGGAGGAATTCCAGTCTAGCGATTAATTAAGTCAAAATTATAAAGTCTCGCCGAGACACGCAGGTGTCAGCAGCTATTTAACCTGACACGCGTGGCTGACATGCCGATCCGACTAACAATCCGATCCGGCACACCTGATTAGGCGCGGTAGCTTCTCAAACTATTGCTTGTGCCGTATAGTACAAGTGAAGGCACTTTGGCTTGCTATTGTAATTTGTAACCTAAGGTTTTTAGGTAAACAACGCTCGGGCAGATCAAATCCACAAACACACTTGTTACTATCGTTCCATAAAAAGAACGGTATACACATAAACATTTGTGAGAAAATATGGTAGTTTGAAAAAGAGATATTGGTATTAGTAAATATGTTACAAGTGTACTGACTGGGCGTATTAGTCTTTGGTCGAAAATAATGTCAAATTTAATTTTAAATAGTTTTAAAACCATTACTTTAGTTAGCTAATTAAGGGTATACTCATTATTATAAAAATATTTATGTATGCATCAAGCATAACATTAAGTCATATAATGTTTCTAGTATTTCGTACAATATGTATAATTTCTGTGTTATCATTGAAAATGTGTATTTTTTACAGTTCAATATTTCAGTTTCTTTAATCAAACGATACTAAAATGCATTACCATAATATAGGGTTTGGTTGGTGAGCAAAATGGTTACAGTCCCGCCCTCTGACGATGCCCGTAATCGTGGCATAGCTAGAAGAAGATGAAGAGTCTGTACCAAATTCTATTTCCACATTAAATCCCGAAAAATTCAAACATAAAATGACTGAGGATAGGCACATGGTTCACTTGACCACTGTTTTACAAACTCAACGAAAACTTTGCTGCCTATGGTTCCCTGTGAAGATCATCTTAGAATAAATGAAGTAATAGTTCCATTCTAGGCAACCCATCTAAATAGTTTATCAGAAGGAAACCCATGAAGCGGGCTTTTACGTTTTGCTTATATACCTAGTTTGGTTTGGTCCATACCTAAAACAGTGGACAGAAAATGTACAATCATCTAGGCGTAGTCCTTGTCCTATTCGTGAACGACTTTATTTCTATTTTTGAGTTACATAAATGCTTTTCATCACGATTCACATTTTTTCATTTCGTTAAAATAAGAAAATTCGTCCCATGATTCGGAATCGACATTAAACTGTAGGCCCTCTTCACCTAATAGATGACAGAGTAAGGCCCTGTAACCTGTTGCCTAAGAACAAGGTGGTAAATATAATCTTCTACAATTACACAGAAGGGCCGCCGCAGCAATTCTTGAGTCATTTGATAAAATGTAACTTCAAGCTATCCGTAGTTCGGAAGCTTTTCACGATAATTCAGCAAAACGCAGCACAAAACAGCACCCGTTCAACAGCCTCACGCCGGGTCCAGCCATCGCCTCTCTCAACTATAATATCAGAAAATAAACGCATGGACTCTGCCCTATGTGCTAAGCCTACAAGAATATGAAAACACTTTTGAGTCGATTGAAATCAATATTCAATATACATCTGTTTAGGCTTTCACTTTTAATATAATAGTTTCTACGTTTTCCTACACAATGTACTTTAAGAATATCCGTGTGACGTAAGACTAACAATAAATAACAGTTCATCCATAGTTCTGGCATCAAAGAGTTGAAATAAAGCAAAACAGTGGATTGTGTCTCGACCATGGATTATATCCAGCGATCGTGTAACGTAGAAGAATAAATAAATAGCACTAACAAAGGATCCTAAGACCCAGACAGACGTGTCTACACCGAGTTACGAAGACCTCTAAGTTCTGTGTAGGGAGTTGTGCCAGATTTCCCGCTGTAATCCCAAGTTAAATACCGCGCACATTTTCCTTTTTTTCCAAGTGAGTGTCGCTTAAGTGGAATTTAGTACCCGCCGTCGTATTAGACTAGATAATACACAGCACTAATGCGGTGAGGAAATCGGAGTCTAGCAGAAGTGTATGCGGGGCCAAGATATTAATAGGCAGCCGGTGCTCGCAGCTGGGAGAATATTGTGAAGCGTACATCAACGTTATTGCCACAATCAACATCGCGGCTCCCTCCCAGCTTGCCTCGCCTTCGAATGAAATAGGGAATGACATTTTTTTATGATACTTAAAATGTCTTATTAAATTACTCAGCACCGTCGTGACTTCTTATTTCGTGTGAATATGTATGCGTCATTATTTTTTTGATTGAATATATGGATTAACACTTTTTTACAATTCCTATCGGAAAGACATTTAAAAATGGTTTACTTCGCACTAGCTCATAGCATAATCAGATATGGCATCTCGATATGGGGTGGAGCTACTAAGCAGGCGTTAAGCCCTATTATCAAAGCTCAGAAATCGGTTCTGCGTGTGCTCTTCAGGAAGCCCTATCTATATCCAACCCAAAAACTCCTTGAAGAAAACAATTTGCTTAATATCAGACAGATATACATTCAGACACTCATCCATTACCACCGCTCACACACAAACACACACATCACACCCACACACAAAATATGTACTCGAATTGCCACATTTGCACGCTCCCCACAATACAGAACGCAGTTTGCCCACAGGTTCTTTATGTTCCAGGCACCAAGATTATACAATGCCTGCCCTGCTTGCCAGGCCACCATGGGTCGTGTCAAATTTAAGCGCACAGTAACGCACTGGATAGTCGAGCAGGGACTTGAGGCTTGTGAGCAACTGCTCACACCAATGGTGTAATAATGTGGCATAGTTATTAATAATAGCTACTGTCTTTTCAAACCATAGTTTTGTCAACCTATCTCTAACAATAAAAGGTTCCCCTTTTTTTTGTCAATTTCTAAATAATCCAATACATCTACTTAACTACATATATGCATCCAAAGCTGTTTCTTTCCATTGCTATTTAGATATACATATATTTATACAGCCTACAACACATTTATATATACATTTATATATATATATATATATATATATATATATATATATAAACTATTATTTTTTACTTAAATAAATAAGGAAATGCTAAGTCTAGACATACTTTTATTATTGTATCAACCACTGTTACTGAACGCAAATAGACTTCCTGGAAAACGGGCAGAAGCCTTGTCTAGGAGCTACAAATGGACATAAAAGCTTACAGCGCAACCACAAGTCTTATACCATTGTTTTCAGAACCCACTGAAATGCTGTACAATTTCATTACGTAATATGTCTAAATAAATAAATAAATAAATAAATAAATAGTGACTTTGTTTTTTTCTTTTGTCTATGGTTTCATGGTGGAAATATTGTATCGCTTGCACCACGAAAGGGCTGTCTAACGCAACTTCCTATTTTAACACCGCCCAGCGCTCCACATTCCTCCTTTAAAAACCAACTGATCCTTTTTTATGTAACTGCTTATGGATGGCACTTACTTTTGTGATGATATTCCAACAAACCGTGCCTTGCCATGACTTTCTATTTATAGCATGGCTTCATTGAGCTGACCGAAGAACACGGACAATTTTCATTGCCGTTCCGACCATATTTTCATCTAATGCGATCGTTCTAACCAGAGCGGGCTTAACCACCTATCTAGGCTTAACTACCTACAGTTTTGTGTGGAATCGGAATCACGAACGACGAATCCCTAAGTGAGCTCTTAAGACATGCACGAGAAGAAATGCAGAGGGCTCATTTGTATTATTTTTACGTGTACAATCCTGTAGATCCTCTGTTCATAAAGTCGAGAAAGAGGTATTTATTTAACTTGTAAAGAAGGACCTGGCCAGCCAGAATGGTTTGTTCAAAATCCAATGTGCGTCTTAAAACTCCTCTCAGTCGAGGGCTGGCATGCGCCATATGCCGCGTATTACATATGACAATAATAATTTTCATATTGTTTTTTACATTCACGTGTTATATTTCAGTGGTTTATTTTGGCTTCGATATAATCTTGTGATTAAATGATTATTGTATTGAATTGTACTACCGAATTTCCATCCCAAAACCTGTATACCATATTGAATCAATTAATCTGTTAAACATTGTAAGTAAAATTTAATTCTTGCAACCTCTTGTTTAATGGTCCATCCGCTTATAATTCATCAAATTCTTCCACGCAATTTGTTTGAATTGCTTTGAAAGTTTGATCTGGCTGTACTTTAGAAATTGAATTTTTACTGTATCCAACCGCTCTTAGAACAATCAAATTTTGACAGAGATCCCTTGAATATAATGGAGAAATTAACGAATAATTAATCTAATGATTAAATTTGTGAATAATACATGTTTTGAAACTAATTAATAATAGTTTAAGGATAAGCATTCTGTGGACATCGATAATCCGAGACATCAGACTAGTCCCATTAGACGTTAACTTTAAATAACTAAAACCGATTTTTCATCATCATGTTCATTGAACATTCAATATTTATATTAAACAATACGATATAATATCTGGACACTCTTTTATATACACTCATTAGTGTGGTATCGCTCAGCTTGATTCTTACTAGCAGGGTTTTAAACTTCTGCAAATGTTAAGATATGCTTCCTAACTTACTAGGTAGAGAGTCCGATGTGATACTTCTTCAATTTAATGAGTGCTGAGCTCTGCATATGTCTGTATGTCTCTGTATGTCATCAAAGATTTCTTGAAAATTTAAATAAAAAATATTGATGTTTCTCAGAGTTTAATTTAACCTTGCCTTGGAGCACTAAAATGATTATTAATGTTCCGTACTCAGCACACCTCTTCATTAATTCGCGTTTTAGGGGTCCGTACCCAAAGGGTGAAAACGGAACCCTATTACTAAGCCTCCGCTGTCCGTCCATCCGTCCGTCCGTCCGTCCGTCCGTCCGTTTGTCACATGTTTGTATCTCATGAACCGTAATAGGTAGGCAGCTGAAATTTTCACAGAGCGTGTATTCATTTTGCCGCTATAACAACAAATAGGATAAATACAAATTATAATACAAATTAAAGGGGGGGTCCCATACAAAAAACGTGTTTTTTTTTGTGTTTAATCTTGTACGATGGTACGGAACCCTTCTTGTGCGAGTCCGACTCGCACTTGGCCGCTTTTTATAAAAGTATATAATACCTACTATACTCCGAAATTATTCAGTGCTCCAATATTAGTTCAAATTATAAATTATTTGATTATCCGAGATTTTTCTTCCATTTCCATTTATAATCAGAAACTAGTTTACCAATATTGCGGTTACGGCAAAATAACAGCTGAACTAGAAACCAATAGTTGCTTTCAAAGTTTTAGGTCCATCGATTCAAAATTATTTTAACAAAACGGCTGGCTTGAGTGAAGCCAGTGAAACGATTGCCAGTGGTTTTTGCAAGTGCATCGATGCTAAAACCAGTATTGAAACACTGTATTTATATTTTTTGGGACTTTAAATCTGCAAACTAGTATTTTGTATGAGCTTCAGTATAGGCTTCAGCTATGATGTATGCACTAAATCAGGTTATCCATGTAAATTTGTAGTTTATTGAATAGATAAATGGATGTATTTTACTTATTAATTTTATAGTATTTACCGACTTCGGTCTATACCACGGTCTATAATCAATTTTGAAGTAAACATTTTTGCATACTTTTTTATCACAAAGAAGAAATAATAAATTTTCGAGCCATCTATGAAAATAAATGATTTTATTTGTAAACTTGGTCATTTCATTCCTTGTGTCAAATTCACTTATGTATGTCATAAAATAATGCAATAATGTTGGGTCTTATGTAAACTCAAAATAAGTATGTGTAGTATGTACATAATTATATATATGCCTTGTGCATGTAGTCAGAAAATTACCAGGTAAAAAGTATTACATACGAATATGTAAGTATTTCGTTTTAACGTATGCACCTTTTATCTTTGCATAAAATACAATAAGGCTCGGCTTAGATTTACTTTGAATAATAAACGTTGCTTTGCCTGAGATTACTTGATCTTTTGAGTGCCTCTAAGCTAAAAATGTACGCTGAAAATAATAATGCTCGTCGCTCTGTAAGTCAAACGTTAAACTTCTATCAAACGTGGGGGACAGTAATACTTAATACTCAAAGATTAAACTAGTATGTGTGTCCAAAAAGTATCCGAACTGTGTTCATAACTCTACACTGGTAATTTTCTTCGTCATCCGGCTCATGGCATCATTCAAAGTCATCCCCATTTTATTAAACAAGTCTTTAATTGAATTTTTAAGAGCTAAAATTCGCACGGGTCTATATCGGGACTGTACGGAGGCTGGCAAAACTACGTAATTTATATTTTTTGCTAAGACTCTTGCATAAGGTTTATTAATATGCTGGTGCATTGTCGTAGTGCTAAAACTAGTCACTGCCCGCCCAAAAATGTTGCCGTTTTAATAAACAATGCTGCCCACTGCTTAACGCAATCTTTCAGAACTTCTGGGTAAAAGACTTTGTTTTTATGTTTGACCTCTTGGAGCATATTCATGGTAATATTATGATCATAAAAAAGGAACAATCAACATGGACTTGACATTGCTCCAACTCATAACGGATATATAAGTCCGCCAAATGTAAAAAAAACACTGAGCACAAAGACTCTGCGGCTCGTAGCTTAGTGGCTAGCGTTCCAGAGGCCTGGGTTCAATTCCGACTTGCACCACTGTCTTTTTCTTTCCGAGTTCGATAAGTGCATTTCGTCACGAATGCGAGCTGCTCCATGGTTCGGAATCCATGTAAAACTGTAGTATCCCTTATAGTATCCCTTGCTAGGTGGTAGGGTTTAAGCCCGCCCGGGTTGGTACCATCGCATGGGATGAAAAGATGGTCGAAGCGGCAATGAAAAATTGTCCGTTTTTTCCATCCAGTTCAATGTAGCCGTGCTCATAAAGGGAAGGTCCTGACATAGCACCTGATTTCTTCGGGAATGTGGTGTATTGGGCTAATATCATAGCGGTAGTTGTGTGGTATTAGCCATCCATGTCATGTCGCATAAAAAAAAAGTAACTCGTCCGATTGATATTTGCGACTGCCGGCGGAGTCGTGATGAGTCACTCGTTAAGTTCATACCCCACATATGTCACACGAGCATTTTGGGTACAGAGTTATGAACGCAGGCCAGATACTTTTGGGACACATATATCAAAAAGTATTTAGTCCACACAAGTCTAGTGGGAAGGACATAGCAAAGAATGCCTTTGGGAATGCGGTGTATTGGTATAATATTATAACCATGGGTATGGTATTAGCCATCCATATCCAGATAAAAAAAATACAATATGTCCTACAACAAGAGGCACACCTTTAGCTTACATAGCAGTTTAAATATGATTGTTTCCTAAATACTCTGTTAAGGCTCGTACTCGAGACAAATATAACTTGAAAATTACCTTAAAAGTAGCTTACTCAATAAACATTTTCCACTTCTGTCGGATACCGAAGTAACCTTTAAAGTAAATAGACACTTATATTTAATTCTCGTTACCAACTCGTGTACCCACGCCCAGCTTAACTGTCTGTAGCGTCTGTTTGAGGTAGATAATTGACAGAAACGTTCTGTCTAATTATCTCATCTCTCATCCAGAGTTATTGGTGTGCAATAATTGGTCGAGGAAAGCGAGGTAATATAATGAAATCACAAAGGTTATTGGGTAGAATTTGTCCACATTTCAAAAAGCTGTGTACACCAACGAGATCATGTACACAAACCAATTTTTTTTTAATTTTATGATTACAGGCAAGCATTAAGGTGGCCCAACCCGCTCATCTCCCCATACAAAAGGGGAAAGAAGATCACGCCCATATTTCTAGTCAGAGATCCAAAATTTTGCTCAAAATAGCTTTATTTGATCGAACTAGATGTCTGATGACCATTGGCATTGTAAAATTGTGTTTGGTTTCTAAGTTATAAGGTCCGAAAGTTCGTATTTTTCGCGCGTTTTATACAATAACTTTGGAGGTGGATTACGCAATGATAAAGTAAGAACATCGTAAAAATATTAGTCATCAGACATAGCTTATTTAATCAAGATTTATGATCTATTTGGTTTTTGTTAGATTTTTGACTACAGCGGTCGTGGTTTACTTTTAGCTGTAAGTCGTTTTGAAATTCAAATTTTCGTAAATCTTACCAAATCATACATTATGCACATTTTCTTTTTTGTGGACATGTTGCATCTTCCTCATCACGGAGCCTGTCTTGCTCTTTGAAACAGAGCAGGTCCCAGAGCGTAACAGCACGGTTTTGTACCGTGCCCGCGAATGAGTTGGGCCCGCCGGGTTGGGCCACCTTAAGACCACATGCCAGGTGGGACGACGACATCTAGGGTACCCGTACCGTACCGATGAGGGCCGGGAGGACTGGAGAAAAATTGGAGAGGCGTATGTCCAGCTTCGGACGCAAACATGCTGACTGACTGACTGACTGATTTAATATACGAATCATATTTTTTTAATCGCTGGGAATATACAACCATTTAAAAGTAAGATTTTTTCATTATTTATTTCCTTAAAATGGATATTATGTAACATGATTCGAGATGATATTTTTGCATTAATGCAAATGCTGACAAGTTAGTGAACAGTAGCACGCATGCTGTCTCTCTCTATCATGGACACTAAGCGCTCGTGGTACCAGTTAACAGCGTATCTCTAAAACTGTGCGCGTCACGTGTTTGCTACTAGCACATTTTGGGAGCATGAAACCCAAGCATGGTTAGTCTAAGCAGAGCGGCAGATCTTGATTTTCTCTTCCGAGCATTAGCCAGGGGTGCTACTCTTGAAAAACCCCTTTTGCTCAGAAATGCGACATCTCGCCTTTTAAGTACGGCCATGACTCAATGTATTCCACCCAGTTTAGTTAGTGGGTAAGTGGGGAGAAACTGTGGGTAAGTACTTCATACAAACCTTGACCTTTGCGTTGGGTAACATCACTCAAGAGTCTTATAAATTGCTAACAAATTAACCTTAGCATGTAATTAATGTATTGATTTTCTTCTCGGCAATATATCAATATGTTTTGAGATCAGTCAAAATTCATCAGAGCAACACCAATTGCCACACGATCATCGTAAATTCAATGTGAATTTACCACTTATTAAGTTAAGAAGGGGAGTTTTGCCTTTTATGTCATGCACGGATACACAAGGCATCGATTGTTTTAATAATTAAATAACATTTGAATTCATCTTCATTTAATTCAATATATAAATCTTATCTATAATAATCTTACATATATAAGGTAAAATCCGCCATTAAGTAGAAAAGCGGACTTACAGTTTTAGATGGGTTCCGAAGCAAAGAGTAAATAGAATTCTCAATGAAAATTTACATTAAAATGTCGAATAAGAAACAGGGGCGTACCCTGGGATTCGAACGCGCGGTCTCTGAGACAAGAAACTACGCAAAGGGTGGTTATTATTATTATTATTTGTTTTCCGTCTAAAATACTTCCAAAGTTGAAGCGGGCGCGACGGTAAATGTTTGAACAAGGATCTTTGGAATTCCGAGTCATACTTTCCGTAGTAATTCCAAATTTGTCCAAATGACAAATAATCCAAATTTGGAAAAACTGCGATCATGCGAGATGTGGATATTTTTGTGATATCTAGAGAAAAATTAATGCCAGAGGATAAAAAAAAAACTTAGAGAATATATAATCAGCACAAAAAAATAATATGGCAAACTGACTGAATGAAGTGAGTGAATGAATCCAGGCATGGAGAGTTCCACTGTAAGGATTGTTGGATCAAACTCACTACTCATTTAATTTTAACGCAAAAAGTTAAGGCCATCTTAAGAGCCGCTCCATGACCAAACCTAGCCTACTCGTATATGTACTTGAGCATTAATATTTTTTCACATTTGTGCATATCCTGAACCTGCACATATAATCTTGTTTCATAATAGCTTATGTACGAGTACAACAAGTTTACATACCCGCTTTTCTAAAAACATTAGTTCTTGAACATTAATTTAAATTAGTGCCAAACTGGAACATGTATCTGGAAAATCATATTCGAATTGTCACAGAAAATTAAATACGTAAGAAAGGGACACAAATTGGTGAAAATATATTTTTTCATATAGAATAATGATAGTGCGACCGATACAGACGTAGCACCGCTACGCCGCGCGCGCGTAGCACCGAAATCTATTATTTAATCCAATACAGTCACATTGACGTGGAAGTTATTTAGGACTCTTTCTTTTCAGTATAAGGACATAAATATATGTGACTTTAGTTTTGATATAAGCATATCGACGGATTAATAAACAAAAATATACTTATTGAAATAATAATATTTGTATTTTATTCATCATCCATACACAGCTTGCTGCACTCGGAATAAGGGAAATGATAACAAATACATAGGTATAGGAGTACGAATCCCATATTATTTTTTTACTCATTCCGTTTTGATAAAAAAATGTATCACTAATGATCTCTAACTCGTAAATATGTCCGTCCGTCTTTATATCTGTGTGTCTACTTATGACTGAAGAACAACTCGCCCGATTTTAATGCGGTTTATATCCAACACTGCGCTTGGTATTTGTTCATAAATTAATGTGTTAGAATTGTAGAAATTTGGTGTAAACAGCCTTTTTATCAGACTTTAACGCGGATGGAGCCGCCGGTGTAATTCATATGAATGGGTAACGAAAAAATTACGAAACAAATTTACAGGAAAGATTGGAATTGTCGTGCCCGTATCGTTCTAGAAGAACGCACCGCGAACAGGTTGATGCAAACTTCGTAAATATGTGAAAAATTAAAACTGTAAAAGAAACGAAAAAAGTATTTTTTTATGTAACCGAACATGTGTAGCTAATACTACACTTATTGTTATAATATTATCCCAATATATCACAAGGAAACTAGAAGCCATGTAAGGATCTTCCTTATATTGCACGGCTAAATTACGGAGAACACGGACTGTGAAAATCACTGTCGCTTCGACCAACGTTTCATCAACCCGGGCGGGATATACCCTACCGTGCCTAGTAAGTAAGGGCGGAGACGTACGTTTAACGTGGAATCTGAACTACGAACGATCAATCCGTGGTCGTCTCTTACGACATTGATCCACTTGTATTCTGATTAGGTGCCGGAAACCACAGCACTCTGATGAACTCTAACCTTTCTGCCTTCTCCGCCCGGTGCTACTTGAAATTTTTTATTTTATTTATTCATTTTATTTTATGTAGGTATGGAGATAAAATTAATAATAACAATATCCAGAACAGATTTTATCTGCCTCTTCTCTGTGCCACGTGGAAATAATTTAACCTTCATAATATTCTATTTTCCTTAACACGCAATATTATTATTTCCCCAGCACCATCCTCTCTCTGCTCCTGAATAACTTATGATAGAATACAGGATTAGAGCGGTTCTCCCCCATCACGAGACACATGCCATTGTTCCTTACTTTCTATTCGCTCACGGTTCTAATCCGAAAAGGAGATTGGCAAAATATGAACGAGTTTTTATACTGTCAGAATTATTTTTTTACTTTCACTAATTGGATCCTAGTGATTAGTGATAGTAAAACAATATTTATTGACAGTATTATAAACCCTGCACTCACGGGTCTAATCAGAAAAGAAATCTCCTTTTCGGAGAAAGGCTAAACATGGTTTTTGATATCAGATATTTTTTGAACTATTACTAATTATGTACTAGGATAGTTTTATGCTATTGTCATAAAGAAAATTGAAAAGTGGTGTCGAAAATCATACCTGTTTTTTTATCCCTTGCATCTTACTTCCATCTTCAATATGATGGAATGTCTTCGAAGTAGCCTTCCCTCGGGCTACCCGAGCGAACCAGGTTCTATACCTAGCGACGGATTCATTTATTCAGTGATGTTTTGTTAAGGAAAATAGCACCGTTGGAGTGTTTCAAATACAATTTTAGAGTGGGTTTCCAGGAATACATTGCCTCATGATCGCATGGGTAGACCATGAGGCAGCCGATAAATGTCAAAACAAGCATTAATTTAAATATATTATATTTATATATATATATATTTATATATTATATATTTATATATTTATATATTATATATTTATATAGGTTGGGGAAAAAGTTTCTTCGCATTTTTTAAGAAAATTCAAAACATTTTTTAATATGGTTTATTTACATTTAACTAAAGTATGTAGGTACCATTTTGTTCGATAACTTTTTGCCATCTTGTAGGTAGGGACATGATCCCATTGCTATAGAAATATTGGGACTTCTGATCAATATACCGCGACAAGTGGTTTTGGCAGTCCTCTCGTGATGTTAACCTGACACTGCCTAAAGAATTCTGAAGAGACCTAAACAGGTGGAAATCTGAAGGTGCAAGGTCAGGACTATACGGCGGATGCATTAACACCTCCCAGCCAAACTCTCTTAGTTTTTGCTGAGTGGCTAAAGATGTGTGAGGTCTAGCGTTATCATGATGAAAAACCACACCCCTTCTGTTGATTAATTCCGGCCGCTTTCTCTCAACTTCTTGCTTTAATCTCATCAGTTGTTCGCAGTAGAGTTCAGAATCGATGGTCCTGCCTGGTGGTAACAGCTCATAATGAATAATGCCCTTCCAATCCCACCACACACACAGCATCACCTTGTTGCGAGTTAACCCGGGTTTCGCCACAGTCTGTGAAGCTTGACCGGCCTTTGACCACGACCTTTCTCGCACGTTCTTGTCGTACGTGATCCACTTTTCATCACCAGTTATCAGCTTCTTCAAAAATGGTTCGGTTTCATTACGTCGTAATAAAGAATCACAAATGAGTACACGGTTCATTAGGTTTCTTTCAGTGAGCTCGTGAGGTACCCAAATATCGAGCTTTTTTGTGTACCCAGTTTTTTTCAAATGCGCCAAAACTGTTTTGTGGTCAATTCCTAGTTCTTCAGCTACGTCGTAACTACTGATATGCCGATCTTGCTCCACTTTTTCAAAAATGGCATCCATTTTATCCGTAATAGGGCGACCAGAGCGACGTGCATCTTTGACATCAAAATTTCCGGATTGAAAACGCTTAAATCAAATTTGTGCTACTCTCACAGACACTGCACTAGGTCCATAAACATCGCAAATTTTTTTCGCGGCTTGCGTTGCATTTTTACCTTTTTTGTAGTAAAATTTTAAAATGTATCGAATTTCTTCATTAGATTCACTCATTTTGACAGTACGAAAAACAAATGAGAATCACACATTTTCCTAATTTGAATTTGGAATTATGTTCTTTAAAATTTAAACTTTCAATGATACCAAAACCAGCCAGATACAAATAGTATAGCCAAAGAGATTTTATTACAAGTTCATACATACTATAATGCGAAAAGACTTTTTCCCCGACCTATTATTTAAATATATTTTTATTTTATTATTTTAACACGTATTTATTTATTCGCTTGGATGTTTAATAAATTAGTGATATCATGCGTCTACTTTAAAAGTTTGTTAAAAGTTTGTTTGATATTAAATGTTGTGTAATAATAAGACCGACCGAGCTTCGCTAAATTTTTCTTCGTATGGTACAATAGAAACTACGGATTTACAGATTACATTCGATTGTTTGACTTGTGCGAGTGCAGGTTATACGTGCCTAAAGACCGATACATCAATATACTAGATACTATATCATCTTTAGAGCACGTGTAGATTCCGTATAGTCAATTTAAAACTCGAGAAGCTGCCATTGGTAATAATGAATTATCCTGAGTGGCTCAGCGGGAGGTGGGGCTCTAGATGATATTCAGTGATGACACTTTATGTGGCTGTTTCTACACTGGTTAATACCGTTGATGGACGGAACCTATATTTAATACAATAGTACCAGAAAAGATTGATTCCTCATTAGAAATATAGTTTGGTCCTCTCACTACAACAAATACAAATTCGAAACTGGGTCAAATGCGTTGATCAGTGTGATCTAAAATATTGATTTTTTGTCAAGTTCCTAAGAAAATCTTGTCTATGCTTTATATGTGAAGGTATTATATCTTGGACGGTAAGTGAAAGTAAATAAAGTTCAAAATAATTTTCACATCAACAAGAGGCAACAATACATTTTTTTATAATTTACAATAGCCCCTGTTATGTTTCATTTTGCTTATACTGATAACATTTGTACATTCACACACATTTGTACATACACATTTCAGCACATAATCTTACTATAAACCAACATTTGTGAGAAGATAAAAGTGGATGTTCACAGAGACTCATGTAAAATTCAATGATGTAAATTGCGTTTTCCTGAGAGTTTGTTGCCAGCCTTATCCCCACGTGTCTGTTAGCAGAGTAAAAATAAATAATTGAATAAATATGATATCCTAAAAGAATATACTTTCAAAAAAATCTCGAAACAGAGCCGGTAGTCTCAGTTGTCACCTAAATTGGCGTTACTAAAACTCAGACTGACCACTCAGTTTACACATTTATTTTATTGACACTGAAAGCTCGTGATTTTGTATGATACATATAATATCTAACCGTATAAATTAATTGAAAAGGAATTCTAAGAACAGTGAACACGACAAGAACAATGAAGAACACATCTTTTATTTGATGTAAAATCAATTAAGTGTTACGTTACAATTTTAACATACATTTACATACATACAGTAGTTGGCATTATTTAAGACAACTATCTTGAGAAATGGAGTAGGAAATATGTCGCTTTCCCTGACACGAAAAGTGTAATCTCTTTAGTACAAAATAATAAGACCGATAATAACGATATACTCCCCTATCTTATAAAGCTTTATATATCTGGATTATTATTAAAGTCATTTAATTTAAGCCTAATTAAAAGGCACAATTTTGTTTTAAATCCATTGAGACCTTTCCGAGTTGCCAACAATAAAGTCATTTCTGGCCTTACATAACCTCCCGCTGCCTCGAAAGAACCGTTATTTTAAGAAAAAAATGTCACACACAAAAACACACAAACAATCAATTTAAAGCACAACGTTTTTTTAATGTATTTATTAGTAATTTACCAACCTTCTGGATGTATTTTCTGCTCTCTTCGAAATATGTTGTCAGAACCAACTAGCCATTGGTATTGGGTTTGTTGTTACTGGACACTGACGTAGCAGGAACATCTAAAACAATTGAAGATTGTGATTTAGTACACGGACACAGTGACCGTTTGCATGGGTAAGTCCTTTGAAACGTGTAATCCACTCCTAAATACAGAAACGAGAGATTTCGGCTTCACACACTGCAAAGGGTCAAAGGCGTAATAGCCAAACAAACTGTGTTGTGTTCATGCGTTCTTGGTCAACATTTTCAAAAGATTAAGCAGTTTTTTAAACTATATTTTACTATATGTAACTTTTTACTTAATAAAGTGATCGACTAGCGTTTTTAAATGTATAAATAATTAAAAAGCGCGCGCAGTGGGCGTTAAGCGAACTAAGATTTACGAGTTCGAGTTTGATTTGACACCTTGCCGTTTACGCTGACTACGCGTTTACATACGAATCAGATTCCGAGCTTGTTTTTGACCAAGTTCAGAGTTCGAGTATGAAGTCCCGTAAACACTAATTTAGGTGAGAACTCTGACTATTCACACAGGCCTTCTACCCATTTTTTCACCCAACAGGAAGCGTGATATCTGTCATTACTTCTTAACTCTAGAGTCGTTGCAGTAAGCAGTTAGAGTATGTTAATTATGCGACTTAAATTGTGAATGACAAAAAACTAAAGAACAAAGCGCTCCTCCATTATCCATTCGCTTAAGGATGTTCCGACCTATACAATGTTTTTTTACACAGAACGCAAAAAGTATTGCACTTTAAGGTACGAATTCGTCAAAAATATTAAATATAGCCATAGTAGTTGCAGCGAAAACAATTTCACAATTTCAGGATTATTGGTTTTGTTACAATTTATTTAAATACGATTTTTATTTAACAGCGCCATCTAACGGTGTAAAACTTCTAATCGGCAATTACAACGAAACCATTAAACCTGAAATTTTGAATATGTTTTCGCTGCAACTACTATGGCTATATTTAATATTTTTGACGAATTCGTGCCTTAAAGTGCAATACTTTTTGCGTTCTGTGTAAAAAAAAACATTGTATGGGTCGGAACATCCTTAAAGGTAGCTATCAAATAGCTATGTAGGGTAGGGTCAGCAATTTAGGGTTGGCAGACAGTTTATTGTCCAAAAAGCGAGCGCGAGGGATTCCACATTTGCAAATTCTTAAATACTAGTTAACAATCATCAAATAAACGGACATGGTTGACACGAAATAACGATATTGAATCTAATGACCATTCTCCATCAGCGACGAATGTGAAAAAAACAAGCATATTTTCTGGTTTTCCGATTACAAACATTTCAGTACATAAGTATTACGTATGACTTTTATTTTTTTATCAAGATAGATTGATTAAAATTTCAACCAAATTATGCATTGCAAATGTACGATAATGTTTTTGGTGTAAGTACTCAATAAACTGATGCTAAAAGCCGTGGCAGCGCTGGAGAGCAGTCATGCCGCTTCAATACAAAACATACGCTAGACCCCATAGACAAAACACTGTTGGCCGAAAATCCGTGAATTTGCTTGCGTTGCTGAGAGCTATTACATGGTATTACATGGGAATGGATGGCGGCTTTCGTATTCATTTTCTCACTTACTCTTGGAAGTAGAGGACGCATTTTAGGGGAACTCACTTAAATATTAGACCAACTCAAGTTATGTACTTTTAAGTTTAAAAAAATACGGTTTACAAACAATTCTAATTACACTCGAATTATTCATGAATCCGTCAAATTCTTTTTTGATGACATATGCAATTGCCTATGCAAACATACGTCGATCCATTACTGCACGGTTTAAAAAAGGATTAACTTACGAACACAATGTTGTGTTCTCTAATATATATATGTTTTCAAATGTATCAACGGATTGTTTTGTGGAGCGTATTGAGAGAAAAGCAATCACACTACAAAAGCAATCTCTATAGAAATGAGCGGTCAACAATTGTTTGTTCGAGCGCTAATAAATCAGGCACAGGAAGCTGGAATGTAGACGGGAATGTAGTTAATTAAATGTACATTACTGAGGAATTTCGCCCGCGCCAGGTATGACGTTACGGCATCGTTTTGGAGCAGGACCGGTTGTATACGATTCGCAACGCTTGCTAGTATTTCACAAGGCGCTAGATGGCGCGACTCTATTAAAACAAGGCAAATGTTTAAACGCTATTTTAAGAAAATTACAATTATTACCATAACGCTACCTGCGTTATCGGTAGGTATATTACGAATTACATAACGGTTTTTTAAAAAATGAAAAAATATTCATTTTTACCAAACTAGAAAATAATCTAATTCTTTAATATATATAATAGGTACAGATTAGAGAACTTATAACGACAGTAAATGCGAAATATGTAAGCCGATATTGCTTACTAATATAAGATAAAAAAAATACTTTTAGGCTCTCAAAATACAACGTGGAATAATATTTAGTTTCGTAGCTTACCGCACGTACGAGAAAACTTATTTTTCAGCGGTTGTCAAAGGCGGAGAAAGGGAACTAAAATGAACAGTTCTGTAGGCGAGAAAAACGCTTTGTCAACCTCTATATAAGCTGTTTCCTAGACCGAAAATATTTCTGATTCCTAAACATGAATTTCTAAATAGGCCTGTGTTGCTTGAACTAAGAACGGCCCGTAAGCTATGCTCCCCATACAAATTTAGTTTACTAATCATTTGGAAACCGCTATTCCATTTAAATTGATATTTAATATCTAATATAACGTAACAAATATCTGTGTCTGCACGCTTTTGTTTTTTTGAAAAATCCACACCGAATGAAATGAAAGCAAAAAGAAAATCTTCATACGAATTTTGTTTTCTCTGTGGTTTGACCCAGAATACATTAACCGAGAAAACAAAGACATGCAGACACAGATATTTGTAGCCTAATATTAGATACCAAATATCAAGTAAGTTGGAACAATGGTTTTTAAATGATTAGTAAATTACGTTTGTATGGGAGGCGAAATTTTCTAATGCTTACGGGCCGACCTTAAGTAAAACCTGTCGGGACATGCGTACCTACGTCCGTCGCGACAAGCACGTGAAGATGGAGCCCAAGTGAGGTTCCGGAAAAACCAACCCCTGCTTCTCGCGCGGTAAGCCGTCAAACTTAATATCAAATCAAATCAAATCATTTATTCGGTGATAATGAAAATTAATCAATACGATATAAAATAACATTTTACACTTCGCCATAATAAATGTCATAATATCTAATAATTATTTAAAAAAATACTTATTATCTCTGTAAACAATTAAAAATATTCCCAATAAATACTGATCTTGAAAACTTTTTTTTTAAATATCTGATAAAATTACGTAGTAAAACGGTTTATTGAGAAGCCTTTCATGCGCGGTAATCCGCCAAAGTAAATATGACAATTTGCGTAATTTTATTTTAATGGAAGTTTCACTTTCCTCTAGTTGGAGATCAGTGAAAGAGTGAAATACGATAAGGAATTTCCAATATTTATGCATTTTCTGAACGGCGAGTTTGATCAGCTTAAATTAATTGATCGTGTATACACGCCGTGTCCACTGGGCGGTTTGTGTATGCTCCGTCAACACAGTGGTCACAATTTTAATAAATGACTATTTTCAAATACTCTGCTTGACCTAAATAAGTCTCCCCACATGTGTAGTTTCAAAATGAAAAGGTAATTAAAATAATTTAGTTCGATTCCTGAATAAACACTTGCCTGTTATTGTAGCGGAGGGAGAAAACCACGCATAATGATTTCAAATAATATCGGCTAGAAATATTAGACTGATGTAATAATCTATCGTTATGATGTAATATGATATGTATATGGAATTGACCGTGAAACAAGGACACATTATTAAAGAAAGAATGATTTAAAAATAACTACATGCATACTTTATGAATATACTGCAAGGCTGGACTGGAACCGACAAACATACCTTTCGCGGATTCTACTGATTTCGCCACCCGTTATGTATATTCTGCTACAGTTCCGTAGTCAATGCGTTCTACTAACACATTGTTTAAGGTTGTACATACATTGACTTAGACTTTAGTGGCGTTGCGGACATTGACTGTAAATGCTGAAAATTCAAGCAAATTGCCGTCGTCATAAAAACCGTATTCGCAATCCTAGAATTTTAACCCATAACATCTAAATACAAAGATACATGGTGATAGATACCGGCAGCCAGAGCTGAGAGGGGGTCATTATGTACGCTAAACTTAAAACTTTTTGTTTTATCACTTTCTATCCTAAATACAAAAAAAGACATCGTCCCTTTTCGTATTTGTTACAACCTACTAACAAAAGGCAAGGAAGTATTTATTCGGTTTTTAAAGTAGTATTAAAAAAGATTTTAAGTCTTGTATACAGAATCTCTTACTTATCAGCAGCATAAAGTGTATATTGATAGAACTACCGAAATATACCGACTACAAACCATCAAATAAAAAAGCTGTAAGTATTTGCAATGAAAATAATTATCCGCAGAAACGACCGACAAAACTTGAGTATTCTCCCATCTTTTGTGTGTTTAGGCCGAGATTCTATTTCATCTGGCGAGGGAGTGATATTTCTTGTTTCCCACAAAAGCTCTCTGCGGTGGTGAGGCAGCCAAGGGTCCCGCCTACAATGGACCCAGAGCTCTTGTGTGTGCTTTCATTGCTAGTGAAAATCAAATGACGTCGCTCTCTGATTACTTGTATAATGAATGAACCTTTCGTTACCGAATACCTTGGACTCTAATTGGAGTAAATACGTTTTGAGGGATACGGGAAGGCGAATAATGACACCAATTAGTGTCATTAGGAACCTTATATAGCAGTTACCTTATCAGGGTGCAAAATGACAATCGAATTACTCAACGGAACATACATACGAAATAATAATAAATTAAAATTAGGAAATCCTAAATGTAAACTATTTGACTCAAGCCATCAACATATGGGAATTAAAATATATAACCACCTAAATAAGGATATATTAAAGTGCACAACGTTACAAAAGTTCTGCTATGAATTAAAGATTTTTCTATTCAGTAATCCATTTTATACGTTGAATGAATTTTTTACTAATAAATCTTTTCAAAAATAATAAATCATATTTGGCAAACACTTTTGACTATGGAATAAAATTTTACCGTTAAACTAATTTAATTTTTTTTTTAATCAACTTTTTTTTTTTTTTTGCATGAAAATGTTTACTTTTATTTTTAACTTTTAATTTATTTTCTAATTTTACTACACAACTGCATGATGGCGCAAGTCGAATTTATTGTATAAAATGTTACAAGGTTGTTTTTTTACTTAATTTTAATCTTATTTTAATTAATATATTTATTTTTTTAAATTAAAGGACAGGACATTTGTGAAATTTTATTGCTGTATTGGTCATCAAGGATTGTGTTTTTAATGTTAATTTAAATAGTATTAGTAAATAGTATTAGCTACATTTTAGTAATAACTGTGTAAATTATATAGTGTTTTTTACAATACCGTTTTGAAAACGGTCGAATGTAAATAAAATAAAAAAATAAATAAATAAAATTACAAAATTAAGCTGGAATTGCATTGCTCGCCATATTCGTTATGACTAGTAATTTCCTATTTTTGGGGAGTTATAACAGGAATAGTAACGAACTACTGCGGCGATATGTACATGGACGTACACACCCCCATAAAAATTCATTCGCCGATTTACGATTCGAATAAATTGACGGAAAGAGAACCGGCGTGGCGTACAATGGAATTAACATTAAGACTTTTTCAAGCCATCTGTTAAATGTCAAACTTCATTTCTTTTTGAGACAGCTTTATTTATAAATATCAAGTTGTTACAGTCATACTATAGGACGTGCCATTGTCGTCAACAGGACAAATACGGTATATGTGCAGATGTGCGCCCTCAAATCTTAAGACTGTTCTGTTTCCGCACGGACTCTACTCAACAACATTATTAATACTTTAAACCTCCCTATACAACATGCTTATGTTCAAAGGCACACACCATCTCCTACACATCAACCCTTACATACAAACTATTGTATATGCTTACACAAACTTATAGTTTTTAGGTATGTTCTTTATAAAGATTAACTTCATATCGAAAAAGTTTTTTTTCGCTTTAAAATAACAATTGAAATTTGTATTATTGCCCAAATATGATTGATTCATGTGGAAAATGTTATTGTTGGTTATTATAATCACAGCTCACATGGCAATTCATAATAGATTGCTGCTGCCAAAACAAAGCTATTTAAGGTAGACTTGCGTATAGATGACGAAGCACGAGTGTAGTATTCATTGAGTATAAATACGTTACTCAAGCAAACTATGCGGAGTGGGGTTTCCAGAGAAGTTATGAAGCAATGTGATAACATTTATTTATGATCTATAAAAAAAATTAAGTGACAAAAACAGAGAACGGTAAATCGAAATTATTTGTATATTATATAAAACGAATGAGTTTATTGTTTATTCATCATCCATAGACAGTACACTGCACTCGGATTGTCATATTTTATCATTAGCCAGTTCGCTGGCAAGAAAAACTGGCACAGTTATTACAATTAATGTCATATGCAACAGTTCATGACAAATATCAGTTTATTTGTAAAGACTATGTCCGCCATCTAACATGTTGCCAATTGGAGCAAGCCAGTCCCCACAAACAGCACCCGTTTACGAGCATCACGCCGGGCACAGCCATCGCCTCTCTCAACCATATTTTTGGAAAAGGGGAGATCCGAACCTAGCCTTGGCTGGTGATAAAATAATAAGGATAATAATAAGGATTGAGTGAAATTAACATGCCATTTTCATTTCAGCTTCGATCAATTGTTCATCCACCTCCAATGACCAGCCCGGTAGGTAGGACCACCTAGGTAGTAAGGACCTGGAGTTCAACAAAAAAAAATAGAAAAATGGTTACTGACGTCAAGTATCTTCACAACATTCTTAACAGTAAAGTTGATAGCCCCTAACTATCAAGCACCATTTAGATATCCAGTCCGATTCACACGTTCTGATAATTTGTTTTATATTTCCAAAGAGCAGCACCAATTACATACGCAACCCCTTTTTTCGACGAAACTGTGATTCATACAATCAGTATTTCAGTCAGCATGAATTTTTTATTGATAGTTTAAAAAAAATTGAGTGAATAAAATATATATTATAGATTTTTTGTTATTAAGATTGAGTGAGCGAATTTAATTTATTTTCATTAACACTAGGTTGATGCCATAAGAAGGATATTACAAACTTTTTTTGATATATTTATTGTGACATTTTCATTATACATTCATTTCACTTGTGTTCTTATGTTTACGCTGTTTTTAGTTGTGTCTTGTTTGTATCCCTTGGTTTTTATAAAAAAAAAAATGTTATATTTTTTATTTTTCTACTCGATTACTTCTTATTTCATCAGTATTTTTTACTGGAATCTTTGCTGGTGTAAATTGGTTGTTATTTACAGCTATAAATTGTGTCTTGAAATACGGTTTGATTCCAAAATAATAAACAAAAAATAAAGTAGCATCGCCTATTACGAAATGCACGAGAATAAAAGCACTGTATTATTTTTACGTGTCAGAACCCACACGGCACACGGTAAATTATTGTGTTAACGCGCTTTATTACTAATCTCTCGGCCTTTGGTGAAATGGCGCGAGGTTATGTATGCTCTTGCGAAACATGTCAATGAATAATACTTAACAAATTAATTATGTTCGCGATCAATCACGCATCACTTAAATGCTCTTAATTCCACAAACTACAGAAAAACTGAAGTCACATCCCATTACCGCCGCGTTGCCTAAAGTTATCTCAGCTGGAATTTCAATGATAAATAGATTCAACCGCGAGAAGTTACGTGGACGTAAACACATTTCATCCATTACCACCCCCCGCGCCCCCGCTGCGCTGCGCTGACGAGGGTCCGAGCTCGCGCCGCATCTTCCGGTCCATTGATGAATTATAAATAGCTTGTCGCCTCGCAGGCCCACAGGTTAATAAGTGATGGGCCCGCCGCTGAATGAACTTTTACAGCCTGGACTTTGCCTAACGCACCTCCCGCGCTACTTCAATTATTTCAGCAAAAATGACGTAAGCAGTGTGTGGAAGAGAAAATGAAGGAAAGTGTCATGTGGATGTTACTCGGTTCGCCGCCGTATGGACCAATTGTGTATATATATATTTTTCTTGGTGCCACTGGAGTTCTGCACCACCTTAAGGTCCTTGCTGGCGATGACGCTCGGTTCGGGTCACCTCTTTCCCTAAAACATGGCTGAAAGAGGCGATGGCTAGGGTCTGACCGGCTCCAATTGGCAACATGTCAAATGGCGGGTATAGCACATAACATGAATGATTGATTTTTGTGAATTCATTTTAATTTATTGCTTTAACCTGTGTTTTCCTTCTATCATAATTGGTAAATACAAACTGTTAATGTTACAAAAAATATACTGTAAGTTATTAACCACAAACAAGTACCAATACCTTGTATATCTGTAAGCAGTGGCAAATACTTTTCTAAACTTAGACTAAGAGGTCGTTGAAACAATTTCCACTGGAGTTTCTTGCCAGTTTTTGAATGAAAAAATAAATTCTGGCTAATGAAAAAATGTGACAAATTTGAGTGCAGTGTAACCTATGGATGATGAATAAACAATCGTGTATGGGGAGCCGGCCGCGCGCCGTATGCTACACAATGCAACCATCACCGCTGACCGCAAACGTACTCCCGAAATGCATGCGCCAAGTCATTAACCACCAACACAAAACCTCGTTTGCGACCGTAAGTATTTACATATGTATTTAAGCACGTAATCATAAACTATTTAGAAAAGAAAGTCATTAAGTAAACACAAATATATTTCTTGCAATTCACGAAGTCTATTGTGTTTTACTTGTATTAAACACGTATTAGACTAGGAGGTCGCGACAAAAATGGTAACGATAACGTAAATGGCTGAAACTGGGTTCACAGGATAAAGTACAACCCTCTGAAGCTAAATGTGTTAGTCTGCCTGTTCCAAGTGGTTGCGTTACGTAGATAAGGCGCATGAAAAATTAGTTATGGTGACGAAAAATACATATGATAAGGTAACTGGATGCAAATGACGAAGCATGAAAGTATCAATACATACTTGCTTAGCAATACAAAAACTGAACAAATCTTTGGTTGCATTAAGTAGTTATAGTCGATTTAGGTTACAGATATAACTTTAGGTTTATTTAAGTATTTAATTAAGTAACCGTCTGGTTATAGTTTTATAATTAATTGGTATCAATGTTTCCAGATAATCAGTATATTAATCAGCAGGTACATACCAACATCTATTTTATATAGCCAATCTAGAAAACGCAACCACTTGGGACGGGCAGACCGACATATTTAGCATCAGAGGGTTGGTCTCTAACATGTAAACCCAGATTCAGCCATTTACCTTATCGTGACCAAAAATGTCGTGACCTCCCGGAATATATCTGCATACATGTCAAAATGTGCGTAAGAGCGAGCTCGGGTATGGTTAGCATAAAAACAATACAAGGAAATGCTATTAATATCCGAGCTCGCTCTTACTTACACTTTGATACGTATGCAGATACGTGTTTAATGATGATTACGTTAGACGTCGTAAATTGTAAGAACTACGTAGCATGCATGTTATATTTGTATATATTACAATGAAGTTTTAAGGACATGGGTTATATTCCGTGTGTACACACGCATTTCACTGTCTATATATTAACTATATAAATTGTGTACCACTGTAATATTTAATAAACTTATTTCATTTGATCCCATCCAAGAATCTTCAGTGAACAGATTTTTTCTGGATGAGGGCACTGGCACGGAGCTCACGTCACTTCAACCAAGGACACGCACGGCCTTACATCTGCTCACCTCTATGTACACATCTCTCGAGAGGATACCACCGCGAGAAGCCCTTCACGAACCTTCAGATGTTTGGAGCACTTGAATATTTGAATTTTTTTTCGTGTCGAAAGTGTGCCAAGTGTGCAAAATGTGTCAAGTGGGCGCAAATTTCAATATAAAATTGTGGGAGAGTGTTTCACACAATTTATGGATCAAAACTTTGAAAGCGTTGCATTAAAAAATGCCCTGACTTTCTTAAATAATAGACTATTCATTCGTTATTTGATTATAAAGGATTAGGATTATAAAGGATTATAAAGGATTAGGATTTCTGGATTGGTTATAAACGTTTCTGGTAATGCGGGTTCGAAAAAGCAATCATGGCTAGGAACATAATTTTCGAAGGTCAAATATTATAGGATAAAAAGGGGGTTCTGAACGTATTATAGAAATTTCATTACCTAAAAATCTTTTCATTGAATAGATTTATTATATTTACCAAATTATATCAAGAATTACTTACTTATTCGAAAATATAATTTACACGGCATATAATATCCCCTCATCTCACAGAGTACTTATCGCAAACTAGTTCGATTCCTTTGAGGCTAGTAAAATATCTGAAAAATGTGCCCGAAACCTCAAACGATCCAACCCAATCTTTGAAGGGTCAACCTTCAGCAGGTACGGATGGCAAGTATTCAAATTATGCCAGGAATTCATGCACGAAAACTTAGGCTGTAACATTATTTATAGAGTCTTATAATATTTCAATCCAGAATTAATTATAATTCGCTTCAAGTACATGTAGAATTGTCGTGCCTGGGCAGCCTAGGAGAAGTATCGCTAACAAATTTCGTAAAGCTCATATACGTAGGACCCGTAATGGTAGAGCATGCATAGAAAAATATGTGAATATATATATTTATATATATGTGTGTTTGGATAGTTTGTTTATAGAACAATAGTGGGAGCTAATAATTCTCCAAACAATAGACAAATGTCACTTGTTATGAGATCAAAAACACTGTACTACCCATGAATTCAACAGAGATGCATTCAGAGTTGCATTTTAATTATGTCCTCGTGCCTGTACAATATTTTTGTATCAAGTAGCAACTTGATCTTTTAACTTAATTCACGAGGCATACCGCTCTATACAAGGCGAAGTAATCCATCGTGGGCCGCGCCGAGGGGCGCCGGCGGGGGCGGCGCGGCGGGCTGTAATGCCTGATGCTAAACAGCGCAGCGGGACGAAAACGTCTACTTGAGTGCTTTCGGGGAATTGTGAGGCCCGACGGACCTTTTAGTAATAATTATACTCTCCGGTACATAATTTCTCGGGAAAAACTGGGTCAACAAGTTTGTATACATTCTCAACCTATCTTATACCGTTGCTATTCATAACATAATGCATGCTGGCATGTCATTTTTTAATTTGCGCACAATAAACATGGCGCCCTGTCATCTCTCTAATTGAAGTGGCGCGAGGTTATGTTCTTGTGAAACATGTAAATGAATAAATACTTAAAAGTTACAATTTAATTACAAATCTATTTATGAAAATAAAACTTCCGAAATACTAAGCGAACAAAAGTTTTGAAAATTGATAAACATCAATTGTTAAGCAGGCAAAAATGTGTACGACTCACATATATTTGCAGCAGAACACTGGCTAATTATCATCTTTTTTTGTGTATATGGGACATGGGTGGCTAATACAACACTCGTAGTCATGATATTTGCCCTAAACGCCGCATTACCGAAGGAACAAGATGCCATGTCAGGACATTCCCTTTATCAGCACGGTTACATTGAACTACACTGAAAATATTTAGTGTCGCTTCGACCATCTTTTCATTCATTGCAATTTTACCAACCACCGCCTAGTAGAGGAAGTTTTAAATAAATTCCGAACCATGGAGCAGCTCGCATTCGTGACGAAAACTACTTTTCCAACTCAGAAAGAGAAAGAAAGTAGTGCATGAACGAGGCGAGGATTTAAACCCAGACCTCTGGAATCCAAGGTAAGTCCCCGCTCCACTAGGTTACGAGTCGCTTTTCAAGAGATTATAAATTTGTTCCGAAGTAAGGTTAGCATTCGATAAATTGACTAACGAACAAACTTCTCCGCTTTTACAATTGAAACCCTAATCCGGGCACAAAATGCCTTCAATGGGGGCTCTCTGATATCGGAGGCAACCCAATACGTCCTACTTATAGAATATCAAACAATGCTCCCGATATCCGAAGTCTCTGGCTCGTGATCTCGGAGGCGAACGGGCTAATAAAAGAAATATTATATTCTCTCGTCGACTACAAGTATGGCATGAATAGACGAGCGAGGCTTGCACAGCGGCCATATTTTATGATAAAAGAATTCTAGCACGATCTCGATTATTGTGATTCTTATGCGACATTCTGCAGGAATGTATATTACAGAAGAAGATTTGATTTCATTGGAATTCATATTTTAGGACAAAATTGTTCTTGCAATATAAGTAACAATTAAAAACGGCGACTACCGAGCTACAGCATAGCTGTGGCACGTCTTGCTAAGGCGTCTTAAAGTTATATATGTAAAATGTGTCAAGTGTCAAACTTTACACCCAAATTTAGCCCCAAAACTAAAGTATGGCTAAGGCGTCTAAAAGTTATATATGTAAAATGTGTCAAGTGTCGAACTTTACACCCAAATTTACCCCCAAAACAAAAGGAGATGGCTTCAAGCAATATTTAAATAGCTACCTTAAAGATTTCTCGCTTTACAAATACAAACATTTTGTTAGCTGTAGCATTAATTACTCTTCTATTAGGATACGCGTATAGTTGTATTTAATTTCATTGTTTTTGTATTTCTGAATACAATCCATACTAAGGTTATAAATGCGAAAGCAACTCTATCTGTCTGTTGGGTTTTTACGCTTAAACCGCTAAACCAATTTTGGTGAATTTTGGTAGATCTATGGATCTAGGACAAGGACATAGGCCACCTTTTTTGGCGACAATAAAACTGAAAGGGGGCGAAACAGGGGATGAAAGTTTGTATTGGGAACTCCTATAATATCCAAGAAATCAATTTTGATTTAATACAATTTCGTATCAATAATGACGAGGGATCTATACACCCGAATTTTATTTTATTTTAGTTAAGCATTATTAGTTTCTCGGTATTGGTCAAAATCTCATATAGGAATCTATTATTACTTTATTGATAGGGCTGCTCTCAAACCATTATACTCTTAATTGTCTGTAGGTGGTAGCATTTAAAGGGATATGTAACTATGTGATCAGCTGACAGTAGTAGTTTATGACAAAACTCATAGTATTAAAACCTAATGTGCAAGTGTTTCACAGTGTTGTGTTGCCACTGGAGCAGTGCATCGCTTAAGGGTCCTTGCTTACGGTGACGCTTGGCTCAGGTTATCTCTTTCCCTAAAATATGGTTGAAAGAGGTAATGGCTGTGCCCGGAGTGATGCTCGTGAACGGGTGCTGTTTGTGGGGACTGGCCTGCTCCAATTGGCAACATATTAGTTGAAGGGGATTGTCTTTGCAAATAAAATTATATTTGTCATGAACTGTTGCATGCGGCATGGATTGTAAACTTCTGTGTATTCATGTGAATTTAGTGTTTTACCTATGTTTTTGTTAAAATAATTGACAAACACTTTTGTAAACTTAGACTAAGTGGACGTTGAAAAAAAAAAACAGCGGAGTTTCTTTCCAGTTCTTCTTCGCTGTGTTTTGTTTTGCTGAACTGGCCAATGCTAAAATATGACAAATCCGAGTGCAGTGTACTGTCTATTGATGATGAATAAACAATACAATACAATACAATTCAGCCTGACAGCAATCCATAACGACATTGACCCGAGCAGAGCCGGGAACCTCTGCTAGTATTAATATAAATGTGACAAATCTCAGAGATATTTGGTGTCTAAAGACAAAATAAAAAAAATACTAATGGCGCATGCACATCTTTATGTGATTAGAGTGTTCTGTGGGTGTTTAAACTATTGTCTGATATTGGCGTACCGCAGTTATTTTTCACGGTCCTTGTGGCCCACACGTTTCGAACTGTCCCGTGCAGTTAATTTTCAAGGCAAATGCGTGCGTGCGGCTGAACTGCACGGGACAGTTCGAAACGTCGCGGCGTCGGCCTCAAGGACAGAGAAAAATAACTGTGGTAAGCCAATATCAGATAATAATACATCTTTATGTGTTGATATTTTTAATTTCTTCAAAGGAAAGAAGTTGATGACGAAATGTAAATGTACATCGCATTGATTTTTTCTTTTCACTGAATACTCGTACATTATTTTATTTGAATGTACTGCACCCACATCGGACAAATTAGGATTAAAAAAATATGCAAGATGTTTAGGGATATGTTGAAGGAACCTTAATAATATGGTTTACTCGAATCATAGCAGCGCAGAAATAGTGGGCGCGGTCGGATTATAGATGGATACGGCTCGTTTGACCACTGTGACTGGCCGTGGTTCGGATGCCACGTAAAACTCTAGAACTGCTTACTAGGTCGGTAGGGTTATTTCCGCCCATGGCGCTACTATCGTGTTGAATGAAATATGGTCGAAGCGGCATTAAAATGTATCCGTGTTTTCCATACAGTGTAATGTGGCCGGGAATTGTGAGGAACACCCTGGCTTGGGTCCTAGTTTCCATGTGGTATGTTGAGATAACATGACATGAGGTATTGATTTTACAATCCAAAATAAACTGCTTTAATTGTTATTTTTATGAGTATGTTATTTTTTTTACGAAAATATTGTTTACCAACTGTAAGATGATCTTTTAGGTAACATGATCTTTAAGATGAGTATAGGTGAATCTTTGTAGAGTGCACACATTTTTATTTAATGGTAATAAAAAGGGCCTTAAAAGATAAGGGCATTCTTTGCTTGTTTCAGGTATGTAACTACCTACATTTTCAAGAGGCATTACTTCAAGATAACATCACATGAGTAGTCATATGAAAAATAAAAATTATCAATGAAAATCAATTCATCAGAAATCTAATACATTTCGGATTACTATTTATATTGACCTATCACATTTCTCCATAATAAATGCTTTCGTATGTAGTCAGACCTTAATAACAATCAATTCTAAGTCCAAACAAAATCGCTTTCTTATTGCCTATCGTTTCCACTAATATACGCCCTCGGTCAACCTTGAGTGTCCTGCGTCCTTTGTCGCCCCCTCCACGTTCTATTTATGCCCAAGTCCGACTGACCCAGCACTCAGCCTACTACTACTGTCAAAGCAGACCCTGGAAACTTACTCACAAACACAGTGGATGGAAATTGTAAATGAAGCAATAATTTAACAACATATTTCTTAATAAATCATGATATTTCTTTCTTAGAAGAGTTTTAAAATAGGTTAAACAATATTCATCTTAAATAAAGGAACACTTTATTTTGGGAAAGGCAAAAAACAGGTCCTGAGTGTAAAATTATGAATAAATATTCAACTTGACTTATGCTGACAAGCTTATACTCACCTTATGTACTTTGTTATTGATATTAATCTCAATGTGTGTTTTAAAGTGTATAAACAAATAACATTGAATTGATGTATAAAGAAGCTTATATTTAATACCATCAATTTATTTTTCTTTCTGAGATGTGTGACAGTAGCTGTAATATTAGTAATGAAAAACAAATTAATAAGAACTACTTAAGGTCGAATGAGACCCTAGAACAACCGTATCCGATAAGCGTTCGTTTTGTATTATTAGTTTTCTTAAAAGGCACTTTTCTGCAAACAAGGTTATTGGAAAAAGTTAACATTGAACTATTTTATAATTCAAGATTTCGAGATTCGAGATTCAAGCCTTAAATTTATTTAGAAAACTTTGAAATGCGATAACTCCTACAACATAAGCGGTGAGGGTATATAATTAAAATTGTATTATATTCACAAATTGATGTCATCTAGTCTGTTAATAAAACCTGAAAATCAATTGTCTTAGAATATCCTTCTATGCCAATATCCCATCCCACCAAAATTTTCCAGGCGCATTGATTTATTAGTTTCACAATATTTAACATCTTTAAAATATGTTCCACAATACTTATCTCAAAAGTAATGTAACTTTCAGCCTGTAAAAAATGCAGTTTGCGCTGCCACCACCTGACGCTGCCACTATCACCGCTACCTCCGGGTGGCGAAAAATTATAAATTGTCACAACACCGGACAGAGACCAAGAAACAAACAAAAAAAAAGCACATGGCGGCCTCTACAAATATATTTCCACGTTTCCTTAAAAATTTACTGTTTCGGTTTCTTATAAAATAAATCAATAAAAAAATCCTCTTAATACTCCTTCTACTTTAACATTCAAATAATTAAATTGTGAATTGTTCCACATACATTTATAAAAAAACATTATAAAATATCACTTTGTCTGGGGGTAAATGGGTGTAACTACCTGAATGCATTCAGTTCCATAAGGGCGTAAGTAAAAGAACAACCACTGTTTAAAGACAAAACTGTAAGAACGCAGTTTGATTGTTTAAATGGGGCAAATATGCTTAAACAATCGCAAAAAACTAAGAATTGGATCCTCAGATATAAATTATTATATGTATAAAAACAGCTCAACAATCAATCTAACTTTCATCTTAAGAAATTTCAAAACCAGTTATTTAAAAATAATCAAATGTGCTTTCACTTACGCTCATATGAAACTGAATGCAATCAGATGATAACACATTAATATACAATTTATTCCACTACAACAATTTAAGAGATTCGCGTAAGTTGTCCGGTGTAACTGTCTTAAATAGTGAAAATGATAATAAATGTATATTTAAAATAACCGATACAATTTAAAAAAAAATTCTTTGGTAGAAAAAGAGAAATATTATCGGATACCCAATTAAACCGAAATGGGTGGTATGAGGTTTAATCGCTTTCATAAATAATTGTGAATACTCGGAAAAAAAACGGATTTCTTTGATGTGATAATATTATTCACTCCGAAGCCTTGCATTTTCTCGTTAAATAAACGTATCAGAAATACTTCGTGGAAGTTTCAGAGTATTTTTTGAACTGAATTAATTTGAAGAAATAGAAGATTCTGGATAACATTTTATTCCAAGACAATGATTTCTTTCCCTCAAATTGTTAAATTGTCGTTTGGAGTTTCATAGTTTCAAGAAGATGACGTAGTATAGCAAAAATGATTTGAGTTTTAAGATGACTATTTTCTGGATTAATATTTACGAAATCTGATCTTATATGAAGTTTAATCTTATAAGTAAGAGGCATCATGATAAGTTTACAATGGTAAAAACAGTGATATATTTTTAATTTTTTTATTAACACTTTTCTTCTCAAAACACAAATAAAATTGTTTTTTAACAATAAATATAAGAATTTATACCGCGGCCAGAGCCTAACTGATTTTTTCCATAGGTAATTCTACGCGTTATTCAAAGGATAGTTTGGTTGTAGATGTCATCCAAGCGTGGCGTAAGGCACCGAAAACCCGTAAGTATTACAAATAATCCATATCATTATCAATATATAAAACAATAAGGATGTTTAAGAGCCCTAATAATCCTTTACTTTGCTAAACAGAACATCGTTCATGAATATTTCAAAGTGGACTACTTATCTGTGGTATCGAGTCCACAAACTTAATACTTTCTAAAGGTTTCGCATCGATAAATATTTGCGGAGGAGTTAAGTCGCTTTTAGAAATATTCGTTTAGTATAGATATCACGTTAAGTAGTTTCAAAGTGTAATCGGATTTTCGCAGTCAAAGGCGTTTAGTCATTTTGTGTGCGCTTGTACATAAATATTGGTCGGTTGTTAAAGCAAAATACTAAATACATGCACACCATTTCCCTTATAGTCTCGGAAAAGGAAAAGCCGGCAATTATATGATATACATAAAGAAAAGTCCAGAAAGTTACTCTCAATTAAGTGTTTCGGATAAAAAAATAGTAACCTCTCGATAAAGTTATTAAGATTAAAAGTTACGTTACAGTCAAATATGTTTATACATTATTATATGCTGATAAGTCGTCAGATCTTTGGGTGCCTGAGGAGCCATGAAATCCTTTTTTTTTTATTAATTTATGAAATCATCACTTTCTAAAGATTGCCTTAACAATTGTTTAGGCCAAATAATAATGTACTGCTTTTATGCTGGTGGTCTGTAGAATTATTCTTGGAATTTCGCGCTCAGGAATCACGAAACTTGAAGTCTTTCAAACCGCTAAAAAATGTTATCGAAATATTTCCTACGATTCGTTTCGATTGAAAGATTCCTGAACACGGAATTCCAAGAATGGGCCAGCGGAGGGGATGGACAAAACTGAAAAAGGATCTCGAAACCGGACCTTTACAGATGGCTCTCCTGTAAGCTGAGTGGATCTGACGACTACCTTTGGATCTGACGACTACATTGCTGGTATCATTTAAGCTTATTTGTGACGTCCCGTTCAGTCGACATCCACATCTCCTTCATAACAGTCGCGGAGTTCACACACAGAAAAATTGCACATTTGCATATTTTTCAAATCCTGAACACGTCATTATATATTTTAAGGGGCAGTACATTTCGTGTGGGTTCCAGAACTTAAAAATATTGCTAAAGGTCCCACCGGATTTCTCCTCTTTCATGTCGTATAAGCCGACCAAGGGACTCGTCGTTCGTAGTTCAGATTCCACGTAAAACTGTAGGTCCCCCTTCTTTACCTAGTAAGTGTATTTTAGTGTTATTACCATCGCATTAAATAAACGGTGGTTAAAGCGGCAAAATATCCTTGTTTTGCATCCAGTTCAATATAGCCGTGCAAAAAAGGAAGGTCCTCGAATGGCATCTAGTTTCCATTACGTATACCTGGCTTATACCATGGGTGTGGTCAGTCACATTAAAAAAACCTAGTCGTGTACGAAACGTGAGACGATTATCACCAAACAAACTGAAGCGAAAGAACCGCGCATCGCGCAGTGAGCATAATCAAATTTATCAGATCTAATAAACCGTTAGAGGAGGCCAACGCTTCTCGGGGCTCTCCACGTGCAGACCGAAATTGTCGAGCAGTCGAGGAGCACTCGAGCGGGGGAGGGCGGCGGCGGCGGAGGCGGCGGGGAGACCTGCGGGGTCGCCAGCGCTCGCTGTGGTCGGCGCTTGTTTTGCGAGACGCGCGCCTCGAGTAACACTCCGGGCCCGCGTGCGGTGACACTGATGAGCGGCGCGGGGAGCGACGCGAGTAGCGACAGTCGCGGAGCCGACTTTTTGATATGAATCATCTATTGGCGCACCTTGGCAGTCCGCGTGACGCCAAACGGCGTAACGCTCTCTCATGCCGTCATTGTATGACGCTTTGTATTGTTATTGTAAAACCCTTACCGCTCCTGGCACATATCAACCCCCACTCGCACCCGACACGGCAATATTTTCATCCATATTTATTGATTGTTTTTAAAAAAATATAAATTCTAATATAATAGACGGCTAATATCATACCCACCGTTATGATATTAGCCCAAAACGCCATTTAGAAACTACGAATTTAGAGGCCCTCCAAGTGCGAAGGGATATAGGGTTTGTCTCTGTGTTCTATAGTCTCTACCATTAGTGAGGTGAGGTGTCTTTCTGTTTTCTGAGTACCTTCCGTCTCTTAGCGTAGCCACCCATACCCATTTTTTCATAAAAAAAACATGGATAAAGCTCGTTGGAGCTGCATAATGCTGTCACGCCGCCCCCGTCCGGCAATGCTCATTTATTGTAGACTTTCTAAATATAAGAAGTAACCAATCCTCTAAATCGTAAACTATGGAATGAACTCCCTGTCCCCCAAATTAAAACCTAATAGAACTGTTTGAACTTTCAAACATAACACCTGACTGGCCAGCATGGTTTTCACAACTCCCCTTAAAGTTAGAAAGCCCATGGGCGTCGTCGGGCAACTCTTATGTCAGGTCCTTAAGTAAGCCATATGTCGCGCTAAACATAAAAGGTACCATGCTAGAACTTTCCTTCTATTGCACGGTTACATTTAACTGGATGTCAAACGCGGACAATTTTTATTGCCGCACCAACTCGTGCTGGATTCACTCTACCACCTAATAAGTGAAAGGAACCAAAAGTTTAGCGTGGAATCCGAATCGCGAACGCCGAATCCCTTAGTTGCCTCTTACACCATCCATGGAAATAAATTCAGTGGACCCGATTGAGTTATTTTTACGTGCAGGAATCCACACAAAGGCCACATAACGGCAGGCAGAAACACGGACTTATGTATGTACATACTGCAAATTGATTCATGGAATGCAGTAGATGCTGGACCTATTTTTAAAACTATACGTTTCTATGTCATCGTTCGATTAAACAGACCGACGAATACATTTTCGGAAGTAGATCGTATTAAATACGGATAAAGGGACATACAAATGTACTAATAAATTGTTCTTAAGAACATTAAATTGGCGCTATAAATATGATATTATTTTCACGCCAAGCTACCAAAATTCAAATGCATAAGTATTGTTATAATAAATTTTACAATATTGCACACTAATGTTAATATTTAAAAAAAATATTAAATGCCCTATGTTGATAATACATAATCATATTTAAAAGATTTAAAATAATTTGATTTATGCAGCTAGTGATTTTTTTCAACAATTTCATAAAAAACTTAATGAGTTAGAATTATTCATGGCATACTCATAAAACAATTCAACCGCTCTGCACTCATTGCTCGCCGCTTAGTGTAGCCTGCTTTCGGAAGAACCCTAGAGAACTGTTGCTCAAAGCATTTTCAATTACGTGAGCAGAAGCTGGGCTGACTCGCGACCTGTAGAAAATTAACAATAATTTCTCTTGATGTAGAAACAAAAATATTTGATATTTATTGACATTTTATTTCCCAAGTAAACATGTTGGCCATAAAGAAGGTAGTAGCTTATTAAATCACAATAAAACTACAGTGTTGTAATGTGATGATGATGTATGAGCAATCTTACGATAGTAGCAGATCCCTGATATATGATTATTTATATGACTTATGAATCATGAAATATCGGTTCTGAAGCAAGTGTTCAACTAAAGCTCTTTATTTACTATTTTCGAAAAACGTAGGAAGGTTATCTACAGATTAACATGGGTTCAGGACCATAGATCAGCTCGCATTTGTAACGAAATGCACTTATCCAACTCAGAAAGAGAATGAAAGTGGTGCATGACCGGGGCGAGGATATGAACCCAGACCTTTCGCATGAAAGGCAAGTCTTCTAGCCCCATTGACCACGAGCTGTATAGCGTATAGTGATTAAATAGTTTATATCAGAATGCGAAGAAAAAGTGAAAATAAAACCGATATATTTGTACATATGCTCACATGATCGATATTCCAGGCTGATTACCAGGAATATCGATGATCACAGTAACTCACTCAATCACAATTAACTCTTGCTCGTTCTCACCTGTCCACGTTCAATGTGGCTCACCGAGTCCTTAATAGATTATACAATATTCAACAGCTTGTAATAACTAATTGATCGAAGGAGCTTCGGCTTGACTGAACGAAGATTACCTGATTTGCATTAACTTCGCTTGCGGGAAATTTAATAAATGACTTGAGGAATATTTAGTTCTAAGATTAATTATTGGTCTGACTGTAACGCGTTTTACTCCTCGTGTCTACTTGGCTTTGATATCTAGGATGTCCTCGTCATTACTTTTATTTCAATGTATATTATTACTACGAATGTTTTCTTTCATGTTTTTGGATTCCATTCAAAACTGACATTCCCAGTATTGTGATCAAAGTCGAAACGAAAATTGCCCATAATATACACAGCATTAAAAAAATATACGAGACTTCGATGTCACTATTTGTTAATTAATTGAAATATATCATTTTTTATTTTTGTAATCGTTTAATCGTAGTCACACCTTATAATACATTTAAAATGTTGAAATGAGATTTAGTTATTTTAAAAAACACTGATCGAAACGAAGATATTTATTAAAAAAATCTTTATGAGATTCGACGCCGACTTCGAATGTAATTCGATTTTGAAAATAAGAAGAAAAAATCTCGGGACCGTTTCCAAAACCTAATTACAATACTTCCAACTCTAGATGTCGCCCTCTGATTCATTATACATCTAGGCCGTCATTGCTGGCAACCCTTCGAGCATTCGCAATCACAATAGAGGGTTTTCGCGAAAACCTCCGATAATCCGCGCAGTTCATTATTGTTGGTGAAAGGACGCTGAGCCCTCGTCAACAGAATGTTGCGAGAATGGAATTGATTTTATTCCAATTGTGTTTGTATTTTTAATTCAAAGCACTTCCAGTTTTAAGTGAATGTCTGCGGCAGTTTCGATAAAATTTTGGAATTACGAGCAAAGTAAAATAAATAAAACTGTCTTGGCGAAATGCGTAATTTTTACTTATTTGGTTTAGTATGTTAAGGATTGTTTAAAGACGTTAGGGCCGATCTTTCAATCCTCAGATAGTACTTATCACATAGTACAAATTCACGTTGCTCAAAAGACGGATAGTCATTGCCGGAGAATTATGTTTTTTATCACAACTATCTGAATATAATTTTACTAAAAAACATTTGGACTTACGATTTCGGATGGATAAGCAGAAGCGTAAATAAATCCGTTGAATAGTTATCTGGCTGTTTATCTGACTATAAAAAAATCAGCCCTTAATTAAATACCAAACAAAACTTTTATTTACTCTATTCTCTTCGCGAAATCTGTATAACATAATTGGCGAAACAACAGGGCGTTGTATGCCATTTTAAAATGATGAAATCTCGCTTATCTCTTGCTTATTAAATGATATTTTAGTTTTATAAAATAAATAAACTTTTATTATAATTTACGTCACAAACTGATCCGATTGATCCGCGAATCTAATTTAAGCCCTCAAATAGGTTAACTTAAATGACGAAAGAAATATGAATTAGGTCAAAAGCAATAGGTCATGCATGCGGTCGACATCGCGTCTGCGCTATTTGGTCGTAATGACCATATAATAGTATGGAAATCCGGCATCGCGTCGTACGCCAAACAATCGAAATATCGCCACCGCACGCCAATGTGCTCTAAAATAGCGTTCGTCAAGTCAGTTCCCACCCACACAAACCCTACAATACATCTGCGACTATGTTTGCATCTGCCATGCACGTTTAAGTTAGATTAAATCGTTTTTTGAAAATTGGAGACATCGGGTCCCATTGTAGGCGCGCTCGATGCCATATCTCCTCCCTTTTTATCTATGGTCTGTATCTACAGATATTCTGTTTAGAAATATAAACTCCTTACAAAACTACAAACATGTAGACTTTGGTAATTGGTATTGATATCATCTCGATGCTTTCTTTATTTGTTTTTCTTTTATTTTTAAGTTGAGCTAACAGAGCATTTACATAACAACAGAAAAAAACAATATATATTATGAATAAAACAATTACAAATTAGAATATCCTTTAAGCCGTTCCAGAGATAAAGGATTTTCTGTTTGAAATAAACTTACAATTAAAGTATGATAAGTAATAATTTGACTGCTTACTAAACTTAAATATATAATTTTATAAATAATTTTCTTTACTTTACTTAACAATCCTCCATCATTCAGTCTCTCCGTATGACAATACATTGTGAAAGGAAGTATTATATAGTTATTATGATTGTTACAGAATATTAAAGTTAGAAACTTTATGTTTTCATTATAATTAGGCTGTATATTTTAATGGTTGAGATCAATTTCAACTCGATATATTTAGTCGTTCCAGAGTAAATTGTCTCGACACGGAGAGACAGAACTATCCGGTTTATCATAATTTCGAATTAAGGAACCGTTAGGCGTATTTAAGAAATAACATTCAGGGATCAAATGCGTATTATTCTGCAAATTGTATAATAGAGGCTTAATATGCGTTTTACTTGCAAATTATTTACCGAAAAACTCCAAAAAACTTCTTCGTGGCGAAATGATGTTGCGAAAAAAACAGCCTATTCGCAGTTTATTTATGAATTTCGAAACGATTTCATTAAAAGTTTTTTTTTTTTGCCGGCGAGAAGCGGATCGCTTCGTTCCTGAGACTAGCGAGGTTGATAAAGGAAGAGAGGGGCGGAGAAGACGACACTACTAAGTCATCTTTCAATTACAAAAATGCGTGTAGCATGTGTAAGCATTCTCTTATATTGGTATTTAATAACGGTAGGTTGGAGGTTGCTTCAGGAAAATAAACCCCATCAAATACGCATCATGTAAAATTGGAGTCAAGACTCGTAAGCCTTGAACCATAAACCGTAGTAAAAAAAAGTTTACGCGCGTACTACGTTTAATTTTATTCCCGTGAATGTTGCAAGAGGCGACTAAGGGATTTGTCGTTCGTGTTTCGGATTCCACGTAAAACTGTAGGTTAGGGACCTCCTTACTTACTATTTGGCAAGGTTTATCTCGCACGGTTGGTACCATCGCGTTGAGTGGACGATGGTGGATTCATCAATCAAATTTTGCCCATGTTTTCGATCCGGCGATGTAGATGTGCAATACAAGAAAAGTCCTGTATCACATCTAGTGTACATAAAGCGATAGTTGCATAAATAACCAGCTCCGATTGACGGTGACAAAAAAAACACCTTTACCTTTCTTACCCCAGCATCAACTATAAACATATTTCCCATTTTTTGAGATATGAAAAATCTGCAATCAACAGAAAACATTAATAAACTCAAAATATATTAATAGATGTTAAAATAGTTTTGGGACTTTAACCAACAACGCACTCAGCCTTGGCGTAATCAAAATAACTATTAATTAAATAATGTATTTAACATTAATTTCATGTAAAATTAATAAAGTATGCAGTTTATTTGCAGACAGCCGGCCGACTTTACGAGAAACGACACGTTTATTACAAAGAAACTGACGGGCAAGTCAACAAATCGAGTATTACTTTCAGCTATATCAATAGAACATTGTGAAGCAAACCGAAGCCAGCAAAATATTTGTCTTTACTTCACCTTTCAAGATTATTTACCGTTGGCGTTCCAATAAGTTCAAGGGGAAAAGTTTACATTGCTGCCGTTGGTAATATAGTAAAGTCGTGAAATATTAAATGCAAGTTTCTGCATATACCGGTCACCATTCTGGAAAGAGTAGTGAAAAACCCCGAACGGATTGGTATCATAGCATTAGATGAAAATACGTTCGAAGCTGCAATGAAAAATCGTCCGTGTTTTCCATCCAGTTCAATGTAGCCGTGCTCCAAGCCGTGCTCACAAGGGGAAGGTCTTGGCATGGCACCTAATTCCTTTAAGAATGCAGTGTATTGAGCTAATATCATGACAGTAGGTGTGGTGTTAGCCATCCATGTCCAGTTACATAAAAAAAAGTTATACAATAAGATGATTTTGGTTTCATATAAATTGTATGGTCGAACCGTCTTCTGACTTAGTGTTTCATGAATGTGTTAATTTAATTTTCTATTATTATAGTAATTATGTTTTTTTTCTACCAAAGAGGACGGCGGAAACTCGTTATAAAATTGATCGTAGCACACGTTTTCAAAAGTAATCTGAGAATAACATAAATTGTATGCTATTATGAATCAAAATAAAAAAAATCATTTTCCGCAGGCTGCTAGCCATCTAAATATAAGCGTTGTACTTATATAAATATGTAATAAGACTAATTTTAATATTAGAATTAAGAAAATATATATCTTAACGTTTGTTTGAAGCTTAGCTTGAGCTATCCGGACAACAAACCCAAACCAAAATGCAACGTAAAATTTAAAAGGTACAGTGAGACAATATTTCTTCCTTCGATCATTCATTGCGATATACTTTTGGCTTCATAAGATTTAATCACATATGTGTGCATAATTAGTAGCATAGTACCTATATTTCTCTACATATCGTACCGCTATCTAAAATCTATGCCATATTTCATTCACACTAAACTTTGGACTCGTGTTTCGGTGGCCAGCACAGCCTAATTCAGTTAAATTTTAATCATTGTAATTACAAAAAGGAAACCCTGTAATGGGACCAACCTATTCAAAATAAATATTAAATCATTTACAGCAGAAGAGACATACATACATTTCGAATACAAACCTAGTTTGTATCGAAATAAATACATCTTTAATACTTTTGATATTACCTCACTCAGTAAATAATAAAACATAATTTATTCTAAAGAATTTTATAAAAGTTATTAGAGATATTGAACTCCACATAAATAATAATGTTTTGGTGATTATGGCGATAACGCTACATTAGTTGTTAATACATACATAGGTCAATATAGATGCTTTGTTTACGTCAACGCACCTGCGGATTTGCGTTGTTTGCTTATACCTATACTTCATGCGGCGACACGCAGCGAGAGCATTAGTGCCTCGGACGCCGCTTGCGCAGGACGACTCCGCAGTGCGTGCGCGCCGCCGTAGTTGTTTGTTTACTATCGCGAGTGTGAGACTGTGCCAGCATTACGTGAGTTGATTATTACTCTTTATTATTTCTTTCTAAATCAAAGCACTATTTAATTGGAATTTATTGAATTAAAACATTTATTTAAGGTTTGGCCAAAGTTTAACATTGAAAGGAAGCATTTGTTTCGTTGATTAAATGCTAACGGATATTTATATTATATTGTGACTATATTTAATTGGTTATAACAATAGACAAGGCATTATTAACGTAACCTTAGATTTAAGACGTTGTGTATCGAGCATTCGGGAGACGTGAGTGGGTTTTTAGCTTGTTTTATTAATCTGGATTCGTTTCGAACTTTCATGAAGTAATTAGTTAAGACTAGAAACATGTGATCAACTGGATGATACTAGACGAAGCTTGTGAGAATTCATTAGCAGTTAGTTATCTTTTCAAATTCAAAATCAACGTGGAGTCTAAATGCTTCCAGTATTCTTAATTAAGATAATCCCACCCAAAAAAGTCAACCAAACCTCATAGCTTTTGAAATGTTGATTTATTAATGTTAGAATGGATTCAAAATAATAAAATTTGCTTCAAAGTTATATGTATACATTATTTTGATATTTGAAATTGTAAGATTGTGAGGTACGGTTGATGTAGTGTAGACGCTGACTGAAAGGTTCGGAAGTTATCTTGTTTTGGCATTCGGAGTAATTGAGGCAGAGATTAGTTAGATATAAGTAAATTTGCGATTGGAAGATGCACATAACTTAAAATACATCATATCAGCCAATCCTTTTTGGAAGAAGGCGTAATGGTGTATACATGTTGGTGTTGGACAAGCTATTATCTTTGAAGGGTTCACCAACTTGTGCGTCTACCATCCTAGGCCTGGCTGCACCTAAATAGGTACAGCACTAAGTTTTCATCCAGATAAATTTAACTTATTTTCACCTTAGACTTCATAATGAATGTTTGTTTACACCTAATTGAATAGAAGAATAAACCATATTTACAGTTACTGACTGTTTCTGTTATAGGAAGCATATTGCTTTACATTTACATAGATTTATGTTTTTGTAGCCTGCCTACACTACCCAAATGAATCGCATGAAACAAGATACATAGAAACCAGATTATTTCTGATAGGATCAGTCTACCCATGTGATGCCGATACACCGAATTATAAAAGGTAGTGCTGAAATAAGTTAAATTTACTATAGATCAGATTGTTTATTGTTTTACTTAATAATCATGTTGTGATTAATCCGAGTTAGGTAGTTAAAAATAAGTAAATTTATGTGATGAATGATTAACCGTGAGCTAGATATAAGTAACCGTATATGTTTACGGATTTCTATGAGTTTAACGTGGCGAACTGTCGTTCAAGAAGGTTGTATGAATGTTGGACGAATTAAGGGGATTTTAGACTCGGAAAAATCACATCTAATACATTGTTGTTTTCTTGAGTTTTGGTTACATTTCGGTGCTACCTTATTTAAATTGCAATTGCCTTGATCTATTGTTGAAGTTTCCTATTCTCTTTAAAAACAGAATAACAATATAAAAAGGGGAGATCATATTTTGATTATCCTAGTGTCGATGAGGGTTTACATAAATACAAAGTATAACTTCCATTGTTTACAAATTATCATTAATGTTATTAAGCCTACAAACACCGGGCCATACCGAAGTTGGTCAGACTTTAAATATATATGTGTACATCTTATGCGGTATGTATTCAGGGTTTTGGGAATAGAGCCGTTGTTGTAATACACAAGGTACAAACGGATGGGTTAGGTATATAATTCATCAACATTCGAGACCTAACTACAGGTCAGCTTAGTATTGAATGGTGCTTTGATTTTAGAGATGAGTAGGGGTGATATGAATACCATCTAAACTGAGAACCTCGTTCCAGAGCTGGTTGGAAATGAATATAAAATTACTATACCAAGATAATGTTACTGTCATCGTTGAACGTTTTGACATATTTTTGCATTGGATGCAGTACTCAATGTACTGCAGTCGGATTAAAATATTTACACTAATGTAAATGTTCTATTTCTATGAGTGGTTGTTTAAATGCCGTATCAACTTTAATATAATATAATAAATCTAGTAAAGACTAATAAATCTATTATCTTCTCTTACTGTGTACTGAGCCTTTAAAAGAGATTAAATGGGTTTTAAAATATATTGCCAAATGGGTTGCTGACACTGTGTATTGAGCCATGGAGCAAGCATTTGGTAAGGTTGTCTAATAAAGACTGATTGATCTATTATCATCTCTTACTGTGTATTGAGCCTTTAAAAGAGTTTTAATGGGTTATAAAATATATTGCCAAATGGTTTGCTGACACTGTGTATTGAGCCATGGAGCAAGCATTTGGTAAGGTGGTCTTATAAAGACTAATTCATCTATTATCTTCTCTTACTGTGTATTGAGCCTTTAAAAGAGATTTAATGGATTTTATTACTACATTGATTTGCTATTATTGCGCATTTAGCCCCTAATTAAAGTGTTTATGCAGCCTATTCTCCTTAATCTATTATGTTGGCTGAACTGATGTTAAAACACATTTTATGATCAGTATATAAGCTAACCATTCATATAAACATGCCGGAAATACTCATCATCAGTACGTATAATAACCTTCAATATGTCAATTTGTCTATTGGTGAACTAAGGCGTTACAGGTCACCGCGATTCGAATAATTGACTTCCTATTACTCTGGGTTGTTTGTTGCACTCAAAACAGTCGTGGATAAATGTATTATCATTATTAAGAAATACTTATAACTTTCTAATGTGGGCCCACAACTTCCAATTTTAAATAAATGATTGAACAATATCTAAAGTTTTACGACATGGATCGGTTAGATAAGAATTAGGACCCATTCAATACGGTTTGAATCGATTACATATATCAGTGTCGGATATACGTGAGTGTCGATGGCCATTGAGAGGCTCTTTTAGAGTCTAAGGGATCCCTTAAGCGAGCATCCAAAATCACAAGCTTTGGAGTCCGACACTGTATATTCAGAATTCAATGAATCTGATAAGTGCACATGAAGATTCATTGAAAGTAAATTTCATGAAACGAATCTGACATGTTCATCTCTACATTGATATTATATACCAATAAAAGGTTATCTAATAAATATTATAAAGGGGAAAGTTTGTAATAATGGATGGATGGATGGATGGATGGATGGATGGATGGATGGATGTTTGTTACTCTTTCACGTAAAAACTACTGAATGGATTCTAATGAAACTTTACAATAATATAGCTTATACATCAGAATAACACATAGGTTACAATTTATGTGCCCATGGGCTTTAGAACTTTCACGGGGCTGCGAAAACGATGCCGGTAGCGCTACTTCACACTAGGGGGAGAGGAGCCGGAGGCGGTGGCGGGGAGCGGCGGCGGGGGGAGGGGGGGGGACGTGAGGGCAGACGTCGTGACTGTTTGGTGTCCGTTTGGCGAATTTTCAAGGCACTAGCGATTTGTAAAACTTAGTACATGTACATTTAACTACCCGGGAATTAGGATTGGCTAAATAGAATTCAGTTCCGCTTACGCTAAGATGGGGCTGTCATACAAACTGCAATGCTATGCACGGCTCGGCTTTGCGGCGGCAGCGCTTACTTTTACTGAAGTACGGCTTGGTATTTCCTGCAACTTTAGGACTACTTGGCATCACGCTAAATCGCCGGAGGAGCGACCAACAGAATAAAATCCTTGAGAACCAATTACTCGATTTAGATGTGCATTGTATCTACGTCTAGCCTGATTCTACTAAAAACTTATAGATTACATAATATAACGCTTCATTACCAGAAGGGTAAGTAGTGAGTCTTAAAGTCTTATAACATGCGAACCACTTACCTGATTTATATGCGTATTTTATCAATGTATAGCATCTCTGGGAGCAGTCAGGTTCGAGATGGGTTACTGTTTTCGATGTTGAGGCTTACCTACGTTACACGTTACTTACTAGGTAAGCAATGTAGCAGTGAAAGTGCAGAAAGGTTCTCGCGGCAAATGTTTTTTTTTTAAATAGCCACCAAACGTCAACGAAGCTCTAAATGGGAATTATTGGATGTTTCTCATTAAATCATGCTATTTCGGCTCGAACGATCTTGATTAAATTTGGTACATGGATACATTGTCCTGGACCAGTTTGACCCTATTTTGGACCAGCCATGTGGGCTACTTTTTATCCATGAGATAATTTAGCCGACACTAACCCGAGCGGAGCCGGGTACCGCAGCTAGTCAAATATAAATATGACCATGTGAAATAAATAATTAGATTATTTATGAAATATAATTTGACGATTTAGCTTGAATCTGAACATCTACGGAAATGTAGGATCCTCAGACGATTACGTTGCCATTTATGTAAGAGTCCGGCCGAAAAAAAATATTGTAGGAGGGTGGATTCATTACAACCCTTCGGAGTGACACTCAAGATGAAAGTAAGGGTGCTCACAAAACCTTCAAATGTATCAAAAAGCGTTAAGGCCGTAACGAGAAATTTTCCTCAATGTTCAATGCTTTGTTTTTTCATGTTACAGAATAATGAGGAGCACGAAATTTGACTTATGAACATAAATGCCTTATGTTCAAATGTGTTGGTAATTAGTACACTGTTGTTGCATATTTTGTTGTCATACAACAAAAGCACAGTATAAATGAAAAAAAAAATTCTACTGCGTCCTTATTTGATCCAAAACATGGAAAACATAGAAACCTGATTGGAAACGCGGTTAATTAACCCAAATTTTATAGAATTGTTTTATTGCCAGTGCGCTATTTAGTGCAAAGAACATTCGATGCTGCACGTCCTGAATTCGTGAGCGAACTAGCTACAGTAAGACGTTTTCCACTAACTAGTGGCTACGCTGCCGCCATACGAATGAGTTTAGATCCCTCATCCAGTCCTTCCATAGTCGCACTTTCACAAACACACATCATATAGAGCACGTGTAGACACGTAGCCGTACGTGTTATTTTAGGTTATCTCCCTGTAACACAAACCTAGTTTAGCATAGGAAATAACATATATTCTGTAATAAATTGTACTTTATAAATAAATAAAACAATAAAAAAAATCTGGTCAAGGTACTTATTTTAAGAAGACGGAACATGACCATTCCACTCCAGTCAGTAAGGTAAGAAAAAAGAAAAGAATTAGCATATTCTCTTTGCTGTCATTTGATTCGGTATTGATTTATAAAAAGAAAAACCATGAAGACACAAATATTAACACAGATTTAAGAATCAACAACCAAAAAGTATAAAAAGTCAAAGATTTTCTATGTTTGACTTTTTATTCTTTTTGGTACATCACAGGCAACCAAAATGTGTAGACGACAGATATTAAACCAGTTTTCAAGTGATTCGTAAACTACGTTTGTACGGGAAGGACTTTTTCTGGAACTTACGGGCCCACTTTAATCGTTGTACCGACCAGAGTATCGTTTGTGCAAGTACGCCAGCTAGTTAAGTCGAAGACGAACTTCCATCTCATGGACTTTTGAACTATTTCGGGGGTTGTAAAGAGCATGCCGGCCGGGTAGGCGCTTCTTAATTTGAAGGACAACCTAGTGTCCTTCCATACTTAGGGGGAAATACCTTGGCAGCGAGAGCATTTAACAGGCCAGCTCGATTAGTAATCTACAGGCTCGCACGGTTCTTTTATTTATTTTTAATCAAGATATTATTTATTAATTAATTTATTTAGGAGAAAACACAGAGAGAAATACAGAAAATATAAAAAAAATACATTATTAACAACCAGTAATCTCCCTCCACTACGTTTTCCTCTGAAACATATAATAGTATGTATGCCTTTGATGATACATACACAAAATACGTAAGCGTTACATTATAGGTGTATAAATTACATTATAGGTATATTAAGGAGAAACGTGAATATAGGTAGGCAGAATCAAGCTGATATAGAGTGGTGGAATGGGGAAGGAGTATCAGCGTTATGCATCTTGGTGAAGCATTGTCCGTAGTGCAAGCGATAAGAAATACGCGTAGAAAGAAACATCCCTAGGACTTGGAAAGATGATTATGTTACGTAACACGGTTTAGTAGCGTAAACATCTGATAAATGAATACAGCACAGATTTTCCCAAAATACAGACCTTTTGCACTGAACAATGAAGCGAAGGAAATGGCCTGGAGGATACGAATGGTCAAACAACAAGGAAATTACCAACACACAGCACCCCGAACTCGGCAGCAAGGTCTTATCATCTGTCACTTGCTATCTAAGGAAGTAATCAGTGGGCTCTACCCTCTGGTGTGGCTGCGAAAATATAGTATACCTCAGATCAAAAAAGAAAGGAGATGTGCCATCTAGCTCGCCAACTATGAGACCCAAAGTTACCAATTTTCAACATGCCACACGAAAACATAGTCGAAGATATATTGGAAGGCTTGGAATGTGTGGCACACGAAGCGCGTTTCCCATGGGATCATATGCGCAGTTTGTCCATACGGCGGCGATCCGTCTCCCACGTGCGCTTCATTTTCTCTTTTATGATCTGCATTTATTTTATAGCACGGCGGTATTTACGTAGAAACTTGACGAGTTGCATTTGACGTCGAGCGGAAACATTTCCGGTTTCCACCGGAAGCATGTCCTCGCTGCTGAGTGCAGGGTGGCCCAGTTATTGGAGAGTTGTCACTAACATTCATCGGACGCCCAGTACTGCGTGTTACAGTGTGTAAAATATCGTGCACTTTTGGGTACCGACATATTACGTCAAACTGTAATTCAGAAATCTAATTATTAATTACTAGCTCAGGTACCCCGCTCCGCTCTGGTCGATGTCGGTCAAATAATGAGTTCCCCATAAATATTTTCATCCCCTGTTTGAGCCCTTTAGAGCTTAATTTTCGCCACAAAATACAGCCTATCTCCGATTCCCGGACTATCTGTGTACCAAAATGCATTAAATTTGTGCAGCGGCTTAGGCGTGAATATGTAAAAGACAGACAGGGTTACTTTCGCATTTATAATATTTGTATAGAATGAAATAGACTTAAAAACGGTGAAGTGCTATTTATGATGTAACTTTAGGGCGATTCCGCTATAGATGATTTCCGACATGATTTTTTAAATCACACTATTAGTTGTTTTTTTTGTTATTAGTGCAAAGAAGAAAGTCTAAATATAATAATGAATTTATTTTTATTTGATTTTATACCATATCTTCTTTTTTGGCGCGTTTGAAAATATTACGATGCGAAGAATCGGTATAAACTGTAAAATCATAGCTAGCAATACTGGCGCAAAACAGTCTTTGTTGACAGCTTGAGGTTATATTTTACCGGCAAAACTTGAAGTGACAATATTCATTTATCTTCGTGTTCCAAAAAATGTAAATATATGCTTAGATGAAAAAGGTATATGTTATTATTTACTAAGAATTTTTGACTGCTACATTACACTGTTAACTTGTTGCACCCGCGATGCAAAAGATGTAAAAGTTTACTTTTTTAACAGAAATAAAGAGCTAACGTTCTGAAACTTTGCAAAAGTAAGAAGAAATAGAAACCAAACTTAAATTATTTGTTTTTAAGAGTGTAATGATTGTTAGGTTAAAAATAAACGATAACTTAAATTGGTTGCACCCGCGATCTCGATTTGAGATCGCGGGTGCAACTTTTTTCTCGTAACCTTTTTGTGTGATTAATTATACATTTCGTTGTTTTGATATACCTTGACTAATAATATATGCTGAAGACGATTGATGATATATTTTAATATGTTTGTTTGTATTATGTAGCATTTTTTTTGCAGAAATATCGGTTAAAATGACATAAGAGAAACATAAGGAGACTGATTCTATCTTTTTATTTTTCTATACGCTTTATTAATTATTTTAATTAAATAAAATTATTTATATATTATTAAAATTAATATAAAAATTATTATTTTAATTAAAAGAAAATCCTGAGCTACCCCCAACGGGAAAGGGCTCGTAATTCCAAACGGAGAGAAATAATGAAAATGAACATGGAGACAGATATAGATTTGAAAATATTGGTTAGAATCAGATCCAAAGAAAGAAAGCAGGCAACTAGAAAGCGACGCAAGGAAGAACAATTTAAACAAACATCTACTAGATACAGCAGTCCACGCACACAGGGAAGGCTGTGGCAATAATAAAACGTAATCTACCAGCCAGTCCCACCAAAGGAGTGGAATTTGTAAAAAAATAGCTTCCGAATTCAACATTGCTGCATTGGACAAAAATGACGCCCCTAAAGCAGCGCCTCGAAAGCCAACGGATGGAGGGAAAAAACTGATTTGTGATTTTTATAATAGGGATGTTGCACCCGCGATGGCAATTTGAACCTTTCTCCTGGCTTTCAAAATGTCATATTAACATTTTTGTTAATTAATATAAAGCAAACATATTAAAATAAAGCAAACATATTAAAATGTAGTCTTTGAAATACTAATTTAATGAATTTTTTTTTTATTTAATTAGGTTAAACTAAAACAGGCGTCTAAATGTTGCACCCGCGATAATGGAATGACCCATTAACAAGTCGTTAATATTACAAAATCCTTTAAAAATATCCTCGCCTAAGTCACAGTAGCCCTTAGCGGTTTGATATTCGAGGTTAAGTAACTGTAGGCGCAGTCATGATATAGATGGGCTACCATTGTGAAACCGTAATTATATATTCCTTTTTTTACTTTTTGGGTGTTAGCCGAGTAGTGTTAGTCCGTAGTTAGGTCGAAGCGGCAATAAAAACTAGTTTCCATCCAGTTCAATTAAGCCGTGTGCGATAGAGGCAAGATCCTGCAATGACACCTGGTTCCAATGTAGCGTATTAGGCTATCGTTAAAGCTGCCTTAATGTCACAAGAAATGTCAGATTTGAGAATTTTAAGAAATTTGTCTATTGGCCAAGGTACGATTTTGCACGGCGACTGCCATTAAACTAGCGAAATCGTCGTCCAGGCCCTAACATTTCCCTACCCCTAAATGAAAGCTTCATTCTTTAGCCGTATGTTTAGAGTTTTCTGCAAATATCTGTATTTTCAGTAAAAAAAATAATAGCCAATATTTTATAATTTTAAAGGTATTTTAATAAAATTAAAACATACAGGCGTAGTATTCGACAATATACATATTTAATAATATAAAATTATGTTAACAGTTATCGCCTGTTGTATGGAGAATTGATACGGTAACGACTCTCTTAAGGTAGATATAGTATTAGCTCCCCGTCGCAAATTTACCCAAAAAATGGCGGAGAGAGGCGATCGCTGAATCCAGCGTCATGCTAGTGAACGGGTTAATATTTGTGGGACATATTAAACGGAGGTGACAGATTTTTGTAAAATAAACAGGATATTTGTAATGGATCCATTAATTATAAATATTGATTTAAAAAGATGTCTTTAATACGAAATCACGTGTTTCGAAAGCAAAAGAAATCTACTTAACTAACAGTTAGGGCTCAATTTATTGAAAACATACTTTTATGATTAAAGAACTCATTTATAAACAATTATGAAAGATCTTATTTCTCTCTGCACACCAGAAATTAATACCCATTTCCTTTTTTTTTGTGAGCACTAAAGGGAGCCATGAAGGAACTGTAAAAGCTTAAACGGGCCATAGAATGCCCGTTATTATTATTTTAATGAATTTTAAATTAAATTCTCTTTTTACGGAACCATTTCATTAACCGCTCCTATTAATGGCTCAACGGCTGTTCTTGAGTAATTTCCTTTGATTTCATCAAACATGATGTTTGCCATGAAAAAGCAATCAGGATGATTGCGGTCGAAGCTGCTTTTGTTAAGCGTAGTGAACTTCAAACGTGTATGTTCACGGCCACATAAATAATTAGGTTAATGGTATAAATAATTGATACACAATGTTGATAACCTGAAATATGATTCTTATTTTGCAGATTATGATTCCTCAATAATTAAACATAAAGTTAGGAGATTTTTTCATAAGATTCCTAATTCCAAACTCTTCTTTAACCTGTAATTTTTTTCCCGAAAATTAAAAAAAAGTTTTAACATACATCCAAACAAAAAAAATATTATCAATTACATTGTATTCATGCATTTTCATGATTTAACTATTTTGTTTTCTATTATTTCACTTTTGCAACCTCAATTAGGTTAGCAAGAAGTGCTTTTCGTTGAAGTACACCTTGAAGAACGCTCTGAAAGTACAGCCCGCTTTTCCGGTATCAACAAGTTGTGGCTGAAGGGTGCTAAGCGAAGTAGTGAGGTCAATTTAGTACCTCATTTATTTGCGGCGGCCCCGTCTGCTGGCTGCTGTTACTGTAACACGTTTCTCTTTTATGTCCCAAGAAAAAAATATAAAGTTTTGTGTATAAATAAAATTAACAATATTACACATGAAAAAACTTTGAGGAAAGAAAACTACCATTAGTGCTGTGTGGGTTGTCCACTTGCATTTATCCCCGTACATTTCGTAGAAGGCTACTAAAGAATTTGTCCGTAGTTGGGATTCTACTTATTAGATGGTAGCATTAATCCCAAGTTGGTACCATTGCATTAAATGAATCAATGTCGAAGCGGCAATATTTTTTCCTTGCAATGATTTTTTGAAGATGATCCTGGCATGGCACCTAGTTGTGGGCTAATAGCATGACAGTAGGTGTGTTTTTGCTTTTAGTCATATAACACAAGGTTTTATTATTATATATGAAATTTAAAGGCATATTGTACACAATTCGTTAAAAAAATCCTTTTAGTTTTTTTAGGGAAATAATATCCACCGATTTCTCTCAATTATGAATCCTGAGTATGCAACCAGAATGGGCTTATGGACTTGTCCACAGGAAACTTTGGTAGGCAAAACGTCGTTTTTTATTCACCGGCAAGAAAATGTGATCAAAGTGTAAAATGCAATTTCCATACCTAATGAGCGTCGCAGTCGGCTACTTAACTAACCTCCGGCTTCCTCCGGGATTTTCCACATTAACATTTTTTTAATTAAACCCTCATAATTCACGCTGTTCACTAAAATGTTAGAATATTATGATGGCCGCTCCAGTTATACATTCCTTCCAAACTACGAACTGGGACGTTGGCTGCATCAAGCGTGTTTTAAAGGCTTTTAGTACTCCTTCATTCACGTTCTACTGTATAATTTTCAGCCATTATTAGCACATAATACGAATCGTTTCAGCATTTTTGTATGCTGCCAAAATGGTGTATGGTCTCAATCTAACAATTCTTTGAGTTAGGTGTTTAATTTACAAGAAACAGCTTAATGGAAAGGGCCTCTGCCTGTCCCCTGACAAAAACATTAGATTTCTTTGTGGTCTTGGTCTGTCAGTGCCGTGACAGATCGAGTAGCATTTTCGGTGGGCATGTGCTAGCAGAGAGAGATTGTTTTAAAATCCTTCACGAGAAGAGATCGTGTTTATTAAAAGCATTTTTTATTTCATCATTTTAACAGTGTGAAGTCCACATCAAAGCTGAATTAATATTAAGATAACCTCTTACTAAAGACATACGACCTTGATATTCTCCAGAGAAAAGCAATCATGTTGCCCAGTTAGGTACCACACGAGTTCAGTCCATTACCTCTCTGGGCACTACGATAAATTATTTGGAATCACTCAACAAAGGCTATTTATTATTTAACCCGTATAGTTCACTAGCCCTTATTCTTAGCGGCGGACATTGCTGCCAATAACATACAAACCTCGATCATGGCACCCCCCCCCCTTTTACTCCCCCCCCCCGCGCGCTTTATCCGCTCCCTCCGCCTTTCCTTTACACAAGGATATTCGCGGGATCAGGAATATTTCCCGGTGAGATTGCGGAGATTGCGGGTGATGAGTGGATTCACAGTGCGTGCCGGGTACGCCACTTGATGGAAGACGAGTCATATACTCGTAAAACGTTCGTTCGATTTTTTTATATGGGCTGGTAGTTTATCATATCAATTTTAAATGTAGGCGTCGCTGAAACTCAAATGAATGAGATGACGGTAATGTCTTATCCGTAACGTAAATACATAATATTATCAACATAATGTTCATTTTGAAAGATTTTTTTCATATATATAGTTGTTTGATTAATATTTAGATAGATAAAATATTAATAATAAGAATATCAATAATTATTAAATGGCCTACCTGGGGTGCACATTACAACTTCAAGTTGATATTGAAATATTTTTTTTTTTTAAATATAAAGTATATGAATTGGCTTTATTACTATGCCTATATATAAAATACCAATACCAATGTTAGTCTATTTCATAGCAGAAGCAAATAGAGCCCTAATACGGTTATGTCAACAATTCGCTCACCACTCTCGCTAAGTAATTTACGTCTGTGTCAACTTGAGGGACACCTACTAAACATCGAATGGAAGTTATAAGTAAACCTCTAACGAATACATATTAACGTAGATTAAATTAACAATGTTTCATTTCTCTTTGTTAGATTCTAAACGATAATCATATTCTTTGGAATAACGATATACTGGATTGTTATAAAAATAATTACATCCATAGTTTTCATTTTATAATTATAATTATTAATAATATGAAATCAAAATTAAATAATTTAATAATTTACCAAATAATTTCAGGCTTTATTTATTCAGTTTATAAATAATGTTGATATGTTTAACAAGTAATATTTCCTGATTTAATTGTTGAAAGAATTGAAGAAAAGAAGAACATTTGAATAACAAAAACTATGAAGCTATAAGACGTATATTTCGTAATGAACGATTCGGGCATACGCGTCATAGGTACAAAGTCAGGCAAATAAATAAGCCATGGTTAATCCAAGATTCGTTAAAAACACAAATTCTTGTCTTTTAAAAAAAATGATATGCATGACATCCTAAAAGTTATTCAGATCCAGTACTCTCCAAGTGTGCTTAATTATATGCTAGGACATGCAGCGTGAGAAAAATTAAACCACCCAGCGTATGGACTATTGATTTTAATCCACATCTCCGGCATACAGAATTGTCCCTTTAATATTGCTCCGTGAAGCTTACGCAAAGTAGCATTAAGTGCCCTTCCATTTTCATAGGTCACTAAATATTCCGTTCGGTTTCAAGAAAGAACAAACTTAAGATCCCAAGAGCCTCACCCGGCAGCGAAACCTTTCACAAAGCCGATGTTTCGCACCGATGAATACAGATCAAATAGACCGACTCCTATAAACAGCCCGAAGCACTGTTTCGCTGAAGCGGACCTATTCCTTGCGATCTGCTAGCGATACGTTATAAAGCTCGCTCCTATTACTGGAGCTTTCGAGTTTCCGAGACTTAAAAAGATGCAGGGTGTAAAGGCGGGGAACAGGACTCAAACGTGAATCCGGTTTAGTTATTCATTAAGACAAACAATCCGTTCAATAATATGTTTTGAGTATACCATTCAAAAAAGTTTAAAAACCAACATAAAAGTCATATAATTATTCTTGGAAATAAAATTGTCTTGAAAACCGCTTATAAAGCTAAAGTCAAAGTATAGACTTTAATGTTCTTAACGATCGCTCCGTTCTGTTTTTTTTTTATTACATATTTCTACAGCGCGGAAAGTAATAAAACCAGATATTTTCGACGCATTAAGCATCTAGTTGTTATTAAAAATATGAGCAATAAAATTAAAATTCTGAAAATGTTTTCCTGGCAACAACTATGGTAACATTTTATTTATTATCTATAATGAACTAGCGGACCATATACCGAATCAAAACCATCCAGGGCTAACAAAACACACAACAAATGTCATCAAAATCGTTCCAACCGTTTAAGAGATGTTAGTGACATACATACGTACGGAATAATTGTATACATAAAGAAAAGCAAATGAAACGGAATTTGTTACTCCAATAAGTTTTAAGATATTCGTATTTAAATGAAATGTATTGTGCAACGTAGCCCCACCCTGAGGCGTGGCGGTAACGCACCCGCAACCCTCGGTTACCCGTTTGAACTAGTTTTAATTCTGTTTCATTTAGGAATATTTAGAAATAGGGGAGATGACTTGTGATTTCATGTGTAGTTATTGTTTTGTAAATATCTTGAATGTTGATAATTTTATGTATTTAATGGATACGACATTAACGTTATCTCATTAAATTGAGTTTCAGCGATATCTACGGTTGTAGTTAGATTTTGAAAACGATCTGAAAAATGTCTCTCGACGAATGTCACGACCAAAAACTTTTCAGATTATTTTCTAAATCTGATTACAATGCTTCAGATGTAGATGTCGCTGAAACTCAAATTTTGAATATTTGCAGAATCTGTGTAATCTTAACTAGCTGTGTTTTAAGAGACGGACTTATTGTATATTGGATTAAGAAATTAACAGATTATTTTCAGCGTGATAGCGAAGACTCGAACCTGTGACCCGCAATTTTAGCTGCCACCTGGACGATCTATACATTTTATCCTTTAATAAAAATCATGAATATTAAATGTAATTATCGAGTTGCATATTCGAGTAACGGTGACAATGTATTTGCCTGTACTCTTTTATAAAAATCGACTTAGGATGATGGGAGCTTGCTAAAAGGAAACATCAAAAGGCCCAAAGATCCTGTTTATAAATAAAGCGCAAAATATGTCTCCGTACTTGCCATGACTCTCACTTATTTATTGTTCCATACTTCAAAGTACTTACCGTGGAGGGTCCTTGCTGGCTTCCAATAATCACTTAAAGAAGGGGCGAAATAACAAAGATGGCTTTTGTTAGAATGATATGGCTTCCCTGCATTATTTGTTTAGTTTCTAACAGGTTTAATAGATGAAATGGTATTTTTTATTTTTTTATTTAACACTTATTAATTGAAAATATTGTTTGTGTTTAATTTCTTCTAATCAGAACGAAAATGAAGAATTGTCTGAACATACATACATACATACATACCATCACGCCGCTTTCCTTAGAGCGCCATACGGTACGATCACAGCACACCTCCTTCGCTTCATCTACATCTTTTCATGCATGCTCTACGATTAAGGATGCTACGTACCAGACCTTTACAAAGAATTACATCAATTTGGTCATGGTACGTTCTTCTAAGCCGCCCAGGCTGACTTCTGCTCTGTAAATTTGTTTCGTAATTTTTTCTTCATCCATCCGTTACATTTTTTCTTTCATTAGAGAAAAAGTGTTTTAATTTAGAAATATTAACGATAATTTCAACTCCACTTGTCGCTATCCTAATACTTAAATATATGTACATATGTTAGAATCAACAGATGGAATGGAAATATATCACTTATATTAAAATGAGAGCGGCTTGTAGCCTCGTGGTTGAGCGGCTCGTATCCTAGTGGCGCGGGGATCGGCCTAGCATACCAGAGGTCTAGGTTCGAAAGATGATCGAAGCGGCAATGAAAAATTGTCCGTGTTTTCCATCCAGTTCAATGAAGCCGCGGTCATAAAGGGAAGGTCCTGGCATGGCACCTAATTCCTTCGGTAATGTGGTCTACTGGGCTAATATCATAACGGTAGTTGTGTGGTATTAATCATCCATGTCAGGTTGCATAAAAAAAAATGTTCTTTTTTCAAATCAAATTCAAGGTTTCGGGAAAACAAACATTATTTTGAACAAATATTATTTTAGTCAAATAAAAAAAAAATGAATCGGTTTTACAATTTAAAATTGCTTGGCCCAACTCAAGTTGCTGATTGATAAAATAATGTAAAAGTTAAGCTTGATCACTCCATCCTTAACAGTTGCACTCGTAAATTCCATTTTCATTCCATTCCAGGCCTCTCACGACAGGCATGTACGTTCGCAGACACTTTGCGAACGAGCCTTTATTGTTTCGTAGCGGCTCTACGCCGCGCCGCGCCGGCGTAGCCGCGCTACGAGCTACCTGTTGAACAATACAATCTCCGCTTCTACCATTTTCCCACTCCCCGGCCTGCCGCCAAGACACCCCACACCGTACACTCAGAGTATATGTACGGTACTTCAGATTTCCTGCCCCTTTTCTTGTCCTACTTTTTAACTTTTGTCAGACGCTGTGTGGTTCGTGATCATTGTAATACATAAATATTGGTCGAATTTAATTTTTTTAGAGATGTTTTTAACTTCAAGCAAGGAGTTGTCGGAAAACTAAAATTGTGAGATAAAACTTATTAGGACTTGACAAAGTCGCATTTTTTCACCGCGGCTTTTAACAAAATAGTATCTTGTTAACATCACATGTATTTAAATATACTATTACTTATGTGTTTACCTTTTATTTGAGATTGGCTACAAAATATTAGAATGTAAAGCATAATGTAATATATCCAAATAGCAATACAATTTAGATTTACATTTTCGAGACAAAATGATCAATCAACGCGGCATACACAATCGTAGGCACACCTTAATTATATTTTAATTTTGCATAAATTTAATAACATAAAAATTAACTTATGCCATAAAAGAAATGATAACTTGAACGTAATGTTTTGAAAACTTACGGTTTTCCGGTGTGCAATGCCGTGCTTGGCCGACATATTTCGCCTCCCACGACGGAAGCATCTTCAGGGCCACTTCGTTACCCCGGAGTTACGTCTGACAGCCCGGCTCGTCAAACGGTAACTAACGGCGTCGGCTGCGGAGATTGTAGGTGTGGGTAGGTTCGGGCTGCCTCGTGGATGCGGGTAGGTTGTCAATTTGCTGCACCATAGACATGTAGGGCTCCGTGCACACATAGCTAACGGTGTCAGCTGGTGCCACTGTGACGTGTGTGCCCTTCGGTCTATGTTGAGCAAGTAGTGGAGTCCAAGACGGAGAGAGTCTGATACTGTCGTCCCTGTTGAAGTTTGCATGTCTGGAGATTTCAATGGATTCTCGAACCAAGCGTGGCATATAGTTTTTGTTCTGCTGCTAGTGTGGTTACTTGTTCGAATCTAATCCAGTGATTACTCCCGCTCTCGAGGACATGCTCGCATATGGCTGACTTGTAACGTTCATTATTCTTCACCGCCTTGATATGCTCCGTTACCCTTGTTTGGATACTCCGCTTGGTTTGCCCGATGTAGCTCTTGCCGCAACTACAAGGAATCTTGTACACACCTGGAGACTGGAGTGGTATCTTGTCCTTGACTGACCTCAGCATTCCTGACCACGAGTTCGTGTGAGAATTTTTAAGCTGCTATATCAGCTAAGTTAAAGAGGTAATAATTTCATGCGTATTAATTTTGTTTTTAAAATGTTTTGTGTTTTGCTCGAATTCATAAAAAAAATTTAAAAGCTTTGACTATGTAGAAGCTGAGTTCAAAATCAAAATTTCAACTTCTCAATTCAGTGTTAAATATTATTGAGAACACCAAACAAAACTAATTTAAAAATAGAAAGGTTGCTTTAAAAAGGCTTTTGTTTCGCATGATTACTTTATGATAACTTTATCAATAATGTTGGTATATACAATTCATGCTAACCCAAGGTCTATTGCCTGCAATGTACTTTGAATTCAATCAATTGGTCGTGCCCTTGACAGAATATCAAACCTTTATAACAGGTGTTGGCAGTGAAAACAAATTATATAACGTCAAAAAAAAAGTGTATTTTTAGAAAACTAGAGATAGCGGGTCTCATACTAGACACGCCAATGGAACTCCCACTTTATTGATTAGAGATGACACCATTCTCCTCTCGTTTCTTCAAAAGGCATTTCCTGTAAATTCATTGCTGTGCATTTGACCTTTACGAACCATAGGAATGTCCGGTCATTGCAAGATCAACGGAATATCAATGTTGCAATTAGAAGGGAAATTGCTTCTATTGGCTTAATGAGAAAATAGTTTCTCGCCGTTAAATCGCTGGTTACGACAGCTAATCCCTCGGTTCACTCGTAAACATGCGCGATGGTACATTCTCCGCGAACGATAAAGACGCATCAGATGGGCAATCAAACTGCCGTTAATGCTCGCGAACTGTCGCCGCGTCGTAGGTTAGTGCCGCGCGGCGCTCGGCGTAGCGGGGCCGCACCTTGAGACCTGCTACGTTTTATGGTTGTAGTTTGCCGCTTATTAACAAGTGAAATATGTTGCTATTAGAAGTGTGAAGCTTATTAACACATCTAAAATGTTTATACATGCCACGAGCGACATACTACATCATTTGTGATAATAATGATGTAGTAAAATATGGTTTCAGCATCACTTTACGCTTCCACTTCCATATATTTAAACTTCTGGTAGTCACACTAAAGATCCTCAAATTCTATTAACTTTGTGAAAAAAAAAACATAGAGTTGAGCAAGTATACACGAAGTATTGGAAGTGTTTGCAAGTGTAAACGCCTTCAGTAAATTTTACAAATATGGCGGTATATCAAACAGGTCATTCTTGGACGTAATGCCTGTTTTTATGCAATAAGATGTAACACAATATTTATACTTAAAATAATACAATAAATGAATACTATACTGTTAAGCTTTTTACACTGCTCTATTTGAAATGTTGTCAGTTAAATAACCGCCTACCATCAACCACCTCGTCCACAACTTAAACTATTTTAGTACTCGTAAATTTTATCATTGAAAAAATGAGCAGGGAACTAGCAACCCTTCGTGTTTTCGATATTGCCAAAAAATGTTGATATTATATTTCCGTTTTCCGAAAGCTGCTTATTCCGAGCGCTTATCGCAGCCTTTCCGGTGTAGTTTCGGAAACTCCGAGCGACGCGACAACTGAAACGGAGAAAAGATCGGCGGCAATCATTCGGCAGCTTATCACGTCCTCGTATTACCCTCACTCCGCGAGCAATCCTCCCAAACTTTTCAAGAGTGCGCATACACTGCTAGCGCAAAATAAATTCTATTTACTTTACATGGTATTTTAACTTTACATAACATATATTTTACAATTTTATAAAATGGCGAAATGTAAAATGTAATATTATAATAGTTTTCGACATAAATTGATTTGAATTGATCAAAATTGGTTCAGCAGCTTAGGCGGGAAAATTGTAATGAATCCACCCTCCTACAATAACTTTTTTCGGTCGGACTCTTACATAAATGGCAACGTAATCGTCTGAGGATCCTACATTTCCGTAGATGTTCAGATTCTAGCTAAATCGTCAAATTATATTTCATTGAGTTTATTATTTATTTCACATGGTCATAATTAATTTAGAAAACCTTTTATCGGTAGATAATGTCATTGTAAAGATGTACATGTCAGATTTGGTTCATGAAATTTACTTTCAATGAATCGTCATGTGCACTTATCAGATTCATTGAATTCTGAATATACAGTGTCGGACTCCAAAGCTTGTGATTTTGGATGCTCGCTTAAGGGATCCCTTAGACTCTAAAAGAGCCTCTCAATGGCCATCGACACTCACGTATATCCGACACTGATATATGTAATCGATTCAAACCGTATTGAATGGGTCCTAATTCTTATCTAACCGATCAATGTCGTAAACTTTAGATATTGTTCAATCATTTATTTAAAATTGGAAGTTGTGGGCCCACATTAGAAAGTTATAAGTATTTCTTAATAATGATAATACATTTATCCACGACTGTTTTGAGTGCAACAAACAACCCAGAGTAATAGGAAGTCAATTATTCGAATCGCGGTGACCTGTAACGCCTTAGTTCACCAATAGATAAATTGACATATTGAAGGTTATTATACGTACTGATGATGAGTATTTCCGGCATATTTATATGAATGGTTAGCTTATATACTGATCATAAAATGTGTTTTAACATCAGTTCAGCCAACATAATAGATTAAGGAGAATAGGCTGCATAAACACTTTAATCAGGGGCTAAATGCGCAATAATAGCAAATCAATGTAGTAATAAAATCCATTAAATCTCTTTTAAAGGCTCAATACACAGTAAGAGAAGATAATAGATGAATTAGTCTTTATAAGACCACCTTACCAAATGCTTGCTCCATGGCTCAATACACAGTGTCAGCAAACCATTTGGCAATATATTTTAAAACCCATTAAAACTCTTTTAAAGGCTCAATACACAGTAAGAGATGATAATAGATCAATCAGTCTTTATTAGACAACCTTACCAAATGCTTGCTCCATGGCTCAATACACAGTGTCAGCAACCCATTTGGCAATCTATTTTAAAACCCATTAAATCTCTTTTAAAGGCTCAGTACACAGTAAGAGAAGATAATAGATTGATTAGTCTTTACTAGATTTATTATATTATATTAAAGTTGATACGGCATTTAAACAACCACTCATAGAAATAGAACATTTACATTCGTGTAAATATTTTAATCCGACTGCAGTACATTGAGTACTGCATCCAATGCAAAAATATGTCAAAACGTTCAACGATGACAGTAACATTATCTTGGTATAGTAATTTTATATTCATTTCCAACAAGCTCTGGAACGAGGTTCTCAGTTTAGATGGTATTCATATCACCCCTACTCATCTCTAAAATCAAAGCACCATTCAATACTAAGCTGACTTGTAGTTAGGTCTCGAATGTTGATGAATTATATACCTAACCCATCCGTTTGTACCTTGTGTATTACAACAACGGCTCTATTCCTAAAACCCTGAATACATACCGCATAAGATGTACACATATATATTTAAAGTCTGACCAACTTCGGTATGGCCCGGTGTTTGTAGGCTTAATAACATTAATGATAATTTGTAAACAATGGAAGTTATACTTTGTATTTATGTAAACCCTCATCGACACTAGGATAGTCAAAATATGATTTCCCCTTTTTATATTGTTATTCTGTTTAAAGAGAATAGGAAACTTCAACAATAGATCAAGGCAATTGCAATTTAAATAAGGTAGCACCGAAATGTAACCAAAACTCAAGAAAACAACAATGTATTAGATGTGATTTTTCCGAGTCTAAAATCCCCTTAATTCGTCCAACATTCATACAACCTTCTTGAACGACAGTTCGCCACGTTAAACTCATAGAAATCCGTAAACATATACGGTTACTTATATCTAGCTCACGGTTAATCATTCATCACATAAATTTACTTATTTTTAACTACCTAACTCGGATTAATCACAACATGATTATTAAGTAAAACAATAAACAATTTGATCTATAGTAAATTTAATTTATTTCAGCACTACCTTTTATAATTCGGTGTATCGGCATCACATGGGTAGACTGATCCTATCAGAAATAATCTGGTTTCTATGTATCTTGTTTCATGCGATTCATTTGGGTATTGTAGGCAGGCTACAAAAACATAAATCTATGTAAATGTAAAGCAATATGCTTCCTATAACAGAAACAGTCAGTAACTGTAAATATGGTTTATTCTTCTATTCAATTAGGTGTAAACAAACATTCATTATGAATGTCTAAGGTGAAAATAAGTTAAATTTATCTGGATGAAAACTTAGTGCTGTACCTATTTAGGTGCAGCCAGGCCTAGGATGGTAGACGCACAAGTTGGTGAACCCTTCAAAGATAATAGCTTGTCCAACACCAACATGTATACACCATTACGCCTTCTTCCAAAAAGGATTGGCTGATATGATGTATTTTAAGTTATGTGCATCTTCCAATCGCAAATTTACTTATATCTAACTAATCTCTGCCTCAATTACTCCGAATGCCAAAACAAGATAACTTCCGAACCTTTCAGTCAGCGTCTACACTACATCAACCGTACCTCACAATCTTACAATTTCAAATATCAAAATAATGTATTCATATAACTTTGAAGCAAATTTAATTATTTTGAATCCATTCTAACATTAATAAATCAACATTTCAAAAGCTATGAGGTTTGGTTGACTTTTTTGGGTGGGAATACCTTAATTAACAATACTGGAAGCATTTAGACTCCACGTTGATTTTGAATTTGAAAAGATAACTAACTGCTAATGAATTCTCACAAGCTTCGTCTAGTATCATCCAGTTGATCACATGTTTCTAGTCTTAACTAATTACTTCATGAAAGTTCGAAACGAATCCAGATTAATAAAACAAGCTAAAAACCCACTCACGTCTCCCGAATGCTCGATACACAACGTCTTAAATCTAAGGTTACGTTAATAATGCCTTGTCTATTGTTATAACCAATTAAATATAGTCACAATATAATATAAATATCCGTTAGCATTTAACCAACGAAACAAATGCTTCCTTTCAATGTTAAACTTTGGCCAAACCTTAAATAAATGGTTTAATTCAATAACTTCCAATTAAATAGTGCTTTGATTTAGAAAGAAATAATAAAGAGTAATAATCGACTCACGTAATTCTGCTACAGTTTCACACTCGCGATAGTAAACAAACAACTATGGCGCGCGGCGGCGCGGACGCACTGGTAGTCGTCCTGCGCAAGCGGCATCCGAGGCACGAATGCTTTCGCTGCGTGTCGTCGCATGAACGATAGGTATAACCAAACAACGCAAATCCGCAGGTGCGTTGACGTAAACAAAGCATCTATATTGACCTATGTATGTATTAACAACTAATGTAGCGTTATCGCCATAATCACCAAAACATTATTATTTATGTGGAGTTCAATATCTCTAATAACTTTTATAAAATTCTTTAGAATAAATTATGTTTTATTATTTACTGAGTGAGGTAATATCAAAAGTATTAAAGATTTTTTTCGATACAACTAGTTTTGTATTCGAAATGTATGTATGTCTCTTCTGCTGTAAATGATTTAATATTTATTTTGAATAGGTTGGTCCCATTACAAAATGCAACCGATAGACAGAGTTACTTTCGAATTTATAATATTATAATGGATAGTATAGATATAAAGTCCCGTCCAACCAGTTGTAAAACTTGAATAAAAATGCATTTTTTTTTATTTATTTATTTGGAGGAAACACAGATACAGATAAAGTAATAAAACAGTAAGTTAACAAAAGACTATAGAACTAACCTGCATCCTAACCTATTCCTCGCTAATTAATTTATACATAAATTAGAGTGACAGTATAGCAGTCCTATTGAGCCATGTTTTTTATTTTGTGCTTGAAGTTGCGCTGAGAGTCAAAGAAGATGTCTAGGTCAGATAAGTTCTTATTATAAAGCGAACACATTCTATGCAAAGGGTCCCTAAGGCCAGCGTTGGTGCGTGTCCGACCAAGGTGGAATAAGTCACTGCATCTGGTGTTTTTTGACGGTACTCTAAGACATACAAGTTGGAGCAGGTTTGGACTGTCAAGAACATTATTGCATATCTTATGTAGCATTATTAGGTCAAAGTGTGCACGCCGATTAGAAAGGGCGGACAACTTGTAATCTATCAACATTTTTGCATAAGACCGCTTTCGATCATTCATTTTAAAACTTAGAAATCTAAGAAACTTTTTCTGCACACTCTCTATTCTATCAGAATAAACCTCATAGAAAGGGTTCCATACTGGGGTACAATATTCAAGTTGAGAACGAACAAGCGTAAAATATAAAAGTGAGAACGTTTCAAGTTTCCTGAAAGACCTGCTAGTCCTAGTTATAAATCCAAGTAAACTAAAAGCTTTATTTATAATACTGTCGACGTACTCACCGAAGTGCAGTTTTGAGTCAAAGATGACACCTAAATCTCTTATACTGTGAACTCGCTCGAGGGTATGTCTTCCAATGTGATACTGGTGAAAAATTACTTTTTTATTTTTCGTAAAAGTGATTTGATTACATTTATTTAAATTTAAAGAAATTTTATTTTCAGTGCAGAAATGTTCGAATCGTTCTAAATCACGTTGAATCAGTAAACAGTCACTTAATGTACACACTGTTGCAAACAGTTTGATATCATCAGCGTATAAAAGAAATTTACAATAAGAAAAGCATTTCACAACGTCATTAATAAACATAATAAAAAGTAAGGGGCCAAGAATTGATCCCTGCGGAACACCTGATGAAACTGAAACCCAACTGGAGATATTGCCCCGTAGTGACACTGCTTGTTGCCTATTAGTAAGATAAGAAGCAAACCATCTCATTAAGCTACCCTTGATCCCGTTAAACATAATTTTTTGCAGGAGTATAAGGTGATCGACTTTATCGAAGGTCTTTTTAAAGTCACAGTAAACTGCGTTTCATTCATTGATTATACTCAATTAGGTGTGGTCAAACTCTTTGATTCGTTCATTTTTAAAGCCAGTTCGATTAACGTGAGTCATAATACCAAAACAGTTTTTATTACAATGACTTTTAAGAGAAATATTACTCTATCCCTTTAAAAGTTAGCATCTACCGAAACAACAAGAGTTTGAGAATATAAATGTATATGTTGCCTTAAAAGGATTCCTGTATAAGATTCTGTTCACCATCTAGAAATACCTGTATCTTAAATTAAGGTGCACAGTATACCTCTTTGAGCAGTATAAGACCAAGGCTTGATCAACACTCTATTCTTTAAATAATAATTAAATACATTGATATCAAACTAAAATTGCGTTACACATATGTACAGTTCAAGAAACGAGTAGGCTTATACATCTTTTTTCACTGAGCGATCCGACATATGTGCAGTCAGTGTAAGGCAGCACTAAGGCCGCAATCCGTGTAGCTATCTCGGTCGACTGGTCGGGCGGCGGGCGGGAGGCGGAAGCGGCGGGCTGGCGGCGGCGCGAGACGCGGAGATACTCCGCCATTATCCGCGAACAATCCGTCGACTCCGCGACAGGTGGCACGTTTTATCGTCTACGCCTCTTACATTTTACTGCTTCTTGATTTGGCCGCTTAAGGCGGTCCTTCCCGCTCAACTCCCCATACAAACGTGGAAAAAAGATCATGCGCATATTTCTTATCAGATCTCCAAAGTTAAACTCAAAACAGCTTTATTTGATCTTTTTTTTCATTACGTGATTCATAAATTTTTGGATTTAAAATGGTTTTTCAGTAAACCGTCACTCCTGTAGCCTGCCTAATTCTAGCTCATTCAATCAAGAATATCTGCACAATTTAAACGGCTACTTCAAAGGCTGCTAATGTGTATGACGCATCAAAACATAAAGAGTGCTTTTCGTTGACTGACAATCCTGAAATTTGGCATGAAGGATATTTTTTTACCTGGAAGTTTCGTTGATACATCGTCAATACAAAAATGGAGGCGAGGAATCGGCATGTTAAGGTTAAGAAATAGTGTTATGGAAACATCCTTTTGCGAGTCCTAGTCACACTTGTCGTAACCAAACATCTTATTACAATTTCCAACTTAGGATATAGTTTTCAAAGTCTTTAGCACTTATAGTATGTTGACAATGAACTATCGAAGATAATGTTTTGCGCAATATTAACGTTTATTGAGTCTACTTTGGTATTTTAGCCGTGCACGCTGCCGTGGCAGAGTTGGGGGCAGCAGTCGACGACTAGTGTGGGTAGTTATGTAACATAAACTATCGGCATGGTCAAACCATCAGAGATTTTTCTTCTATAATATTCTCTTGACGATTTATATTTTCACTTGTTTACATAACAAACCGCTATAAGCAAATAGATGGACGGACGGCAGACGTTGAATTTCATATGTACCTTCTATAAGAGATTAGACAAAATATTGATCATAAATTTTGTGAATAAATTCTTGCATTAGGCAATTTAAGCGGATAAAGGGTACGTTAATAAAAATAACTTATGTCTCACGCCATGTATTAAACAACTTAAATTGCTTTTCAGCTGGTTACATGAGCCAAGGTGAATATTATAAATTAACAGTAACATTGTCAGTAACTTGGGCAGCACATACCGCCTGTCAGCCGATCAGTAGGAATTTGGAATTCTGTGCTCAGGAATTAGGAATATTTCAGCCGTCAAAGCTGCTTTAGCGTTAGTAAAAACGATTATATTAAAGAAAACATTCTGGAGCATTGTGTTTCAACGATTCAATATTTTCCGTAAAGAAAATCGCTTTGACAAACACTATCAAATCGGTTTACTCGACCAAAAGATTCCTGATTCCTAAGAACAGAATTTCGAGAATAGGTCTTCCGGCCGAGGCAGAGATAGCAAGCCGCGGTGCTGCTAAACTTTATGAATAAATAGGAACCTTCAGTGAATCTGTCTATATAGCTGTTTGCTTTCCCCATATATTTTCGGAGACGCAATCGCGCCTAAGCAATTCAACTTTGTAATTGGAAAATATTGAGGGCTCAACTCCTCATAGCTCTATATAAATGTCACTTCAACTTGCTAACGAAACAAGCGGCAGATTTATCAAGCTTTAATATTAGGTTTACTGTATCGAAAATTATTAATAAACTTTCTGCTCCAGGAAATTTATTATCAGAAAGAGCATCCAGATAATTCAGTTACGTTTCGGTATTTTCTCATTGTCTGAAAAAACTAATTTAAGCCATCGTAAGTATATATTCTACATTATACATACATAAAAATATCGCCGTTCTTATTGAAATTGCATTGCAAATTATTATCAATATTTGTGGTATATTTAGTGCATAGAGCCAACACGTGAAAAACAACGTAACAAACATTTTATGGCGATATCCAAGCGGGGCCATATTTCAGGCAGAGCATCGCGGGGTGCCCATCAATATCACCCCTTATTGGCATTATGCCCTTCGGAAAAATATTATCGCAAAATGTCTTTGTTACGTGAAGTAGGTAGCATGGTCTGGGGGAGCCACAGGTATTCCAGTAATTGATAAAAGATAATTGGACGTTGCTTTTCTCTTGCTCTTCAAATAAATAGGCTCAAATTTACTGCCGGACAATACACTCGGAGAGAAAGTAACTATTTTAGGTGTATCGATATGGGGATTTTAAGTGCCCCAATAACGATTGTTTTGTTGGTTAACCCTTTCACCGCCAAGGTCTTTTGGCATAATCCTTCTCAATACGCCACACTACAATTATTACGATAACATGCAGTCTTGAATTGTTGTTTGTTTTGTTGCAAATAGTGTGTTTCCACTGTTGTAACAGTAGAAATCTAATGAACGCTAGTATGTACTGTGCAATTATGTAAATAAAACACATTATTTCGTAATCAGTAAAATTTTATTAATGTTTGAAGTGGAGTAGTTTTCTGTCGGATACATCCGACTATGGCGCCTGCAGAATGCCTTGCTCTGACAGATATATACGTTCCTGGCGGGGAAAGGGTTAACAAAATCAGTCCAGCCGAAGTGAGTTTAGTTTAGTTATGGTTAACAATACAAGAGTCGGGGTTGAAAATTGAGCAGTAAGCACTCCCATTATGAATAGGTTTATATCTGCAAATACTTGTGCTCGGGGTCACGCATTTTACTCGGGTAATAATACGTGCGGCCGTCTTACTCACGCCAGTACACGGTAATCACCAAGTGTGCAAAGATCATTTCTTACATTTATTAGCGATTTTGCAGCAACCGCTGTTGTACGTAGATAAATCTTTTTTTTTATGTGTCTGTCACGTGTGTTTTTGTATTCTACTGTGTGTTTGGTTGTTCTATCATAAAAAATAAAAAAATAAAGTTATGCTGCACGAAATTGCCTACAATGTTGAGTAGACTAGCTCACTAGTCACCAGACTACTTGTAGCTAGTCGAGTGACGTTGATAGTGACATCACCGTCTGCCCTCAACTCTGTGCTACCGTAAATTTAATAGACTGTATATGTAGCTGTTATAAATGTACCTCTCTATCATCTCTGCTCACCCCTCAGGAGCAAATTTTATTTCATCTGATTGTAACCCTTGTGACCCGATACTTCACACAACGGGGCTCGCGTTCAGCAGGGGTGCTCCTGAATAGAGGCCTTTTCACGAAAAAGGACGCGATGTGCTCAAATTCGCTGACCGAACAATCTGAAAAAGGTGGACAAAGGGCACTACATTAAAAAACCTTGTATGGTGCCTACAACTGTATAGTATAGGCTAGTAAAGTATTATACAGTTTTAAGATACATGATATGTATATTTTATTTAAGATTTTCATTTTAAGAAAAGTGCGACCGAGGGCTATCGTCCTCGATTATGAAGTTGGAGAAATGATAATGGTATCAAAAAATGTGTTACTAAAAGGGCCACATTACTGAAAATATTGTTCTATAAAACCGATGTTTTTTACCGTTTCTATTAGGACTTTTTTAAATAATATTAAAGTTTTCTAAACTTAAAAGAGAAATCGATGACTTTAAAATGATAGGATTATAATTCATGGTAATTCGGAGACACTATTTTGGTGATTTCGCATATTCCCTTCAGAATCCGGTCATTTGTTATATCGAGACGACTGCAGTAGATATGTTTGATTTTATGAAATAGGATTTTTAAAACAAATATTTGTGTAATTTATTTTTTAAATAATGAAAACCAACATATTTTAAGATGTTATATAAGTTACTTTCTTCTTCATGTATTGATGATTGATTGATGTTCTCCCTTTCTTTTAACTCCACGGTAATAACTACCACGCACGTTGTTCTGTGAAACTTGCATCCCTTAGGGTGGATTTTTCAATAGTCTGATAATCAGACAGATAACTATTCGCGGATTTATTTACGCCTCTGCTTATCCATCTGTTACGGTAAGTCCATATTTGTATTAGTAAAATTACAATCCGATAATTGTAATAGAAGATATAACCATCCGGTAATTCGTATTTTGACAAACGTAAATTTGTACGTGTAAAAAATCCGCCCTTATTCCTCCCCATTCCTACATAACCCGCAGAGAATCAGAGCTACCCCTTGTAGTTGACATTAGGCTGTTGAGAGCGAACCATTTCTCAAAACTCATTTCTCTGTCGCACCGCCAGGATATGGAACTGTCAGCCAGCGGGTGCCTTTTCTCATACCTATAACCTGGGAGTCTTCAAGCGTAATTTGAACAAACTCGATAGTTTAGCAATAGACCGCAAATCCGCTGGAATGGTGTCTGGAGGTGAATGGAATGGGAGCGTGGTTTTATGAGGCGAGGTGTATTTGGCTTTTCTGAGCACCTTTGGTCCCCAGCACAGCCACCCATATCGGATTTTCATAAAAAAAATTAGTGCGTATCAGATGCCGTTCATTGCAGCTCTGACCTTCCAGAAAACAACTCTGCTTATTGGGATACAATGATTTTCGTTGTTGACCTAACGCATGACCTGAACTTCGGACGCCATATCGAGGATTAAGCCAAGCCGGCAACGAAAAAGTCGGCAATCCTGTTGAGGGTTTTTCAGTATTATACGCCAAACTAAAAACTGTGGCGTTTTAAGGTGCAATAGCTGCACATATGGTCAATACTGTAGCCCCTGAAAACAAACTAGTCCTTCATAATCCTAGCGCATGGCCATGCATTCAATACTGTCTAATCGCTCTATTCAAAATCAACAAGTAATACTCAAACATGCAACAACTTAGCAACGGCGGTGGCAGCGGCATGTAAGTTTGTTCTTGCTCTCAATTCGACCACTACTCTACATAACGTCCATGCTCGCTCCTATAGAGCGTTAATCGAACGAGCGTGCAGCCTCGCCGTTGACGGATATTACCTTGTCGCCGGATTTGCATACAAAACGGTGGGCACGCTGTTGATTGCGCCGTTTTGTTGCCGCAGGGACAGATTAAAGATTCTACGATGGGGGATGCAAGTAAGGGGACGTAATTAATTTACATTCTATTTTAAATTAAATTAAAATGGTTGCTCTTCTTTGATATACCCATGGGCGAAACGCATTCGGCAATCTGATTATTCAGTTAATAATTTTGTTTTGCAAATAATCAAAGTTAATTCGACTGCATTAACGCTTGACAGTCATTTTAGAAGAGAAAAACCAGTCTACATACATAATTTCGAAATCTCAATCAAATATAATTAAGATTTATATAAAATAAGAGATATTTTTTGCTGTACTATAAGTGATTGCATATTCCGAAAAACTCACTACTGTTGGGCGCCAAACGATCCCATAATTTGGCGTGCCGATATTGAGGTCTCCACTACAACGTATCTGCTCAAAATCAATTTTCTCCTAATGGTTTTGGAAGCTGAGCTCAACAAAGTTTCATGATTAATATAGTTTAGGTGGCAGCATTTTAGTTAGATGAGTGGACCGTTTATTCGTTGTGGGTGAATTGATACAGGATCGTCAATCTAGCGTGATGATTTGAAAAAAAAGTTGGTGTAATTTGGCGGATTTCATTCATTTGCTAGTTTAAGTATGATTGAAGATTTCCCTTCGAACTGCCCATGTTTTCAAGACGCAAGATTTTCCAGAACTCAATCATACACAGCCAAGTCTGAGGTATGTATTAGCACACGTTTTCTAATGGTGTTCTACTGTAAACGACAAAATCATCGCTGAAGATCGTTCTTGGATTTCGTGGGCCTCCAACCACCACACGTACCACTGCACTAATTGGTTAGCCCTTATTTCAGAAGGCGAAAGGATCGAGTTATTCAATATTATAAAATTAAGTAAGGGACTAAGTAAAATTTATTTTTTTTTAAATAAAAAAAAATTAAGGTGAATTTATTAAAATTCGAATCACCTAAATTATTCTATTAAGCTACAGCTAAATTAATGTATTCGCTTATTGTATCAAAAAATTCATCATTTATGTATTTAAATGATTGCTTATATATTTTACGCCCTTCTCATAGTAAATAAAATTTTGGTTAATAACTTTGATCTTTTACCGTTTTCATCTTCTTTCAGCAACGTGCATTGTCTTTCAAATGTCCCTCCCTCAAAAAGTTTAATACACTTGAAAAGAAAAATGATAATTACAAAAACGTTTATCGCCCTCTTTGCGTGCGAGCGGTCTTTTTTAAATAAAACGTCGACCCGCCATTGTTTGCACGGTGTAGGTCGGAAAACAGCTTTGTTTGCCAACAGTCTAGTCTGGTAGCCTTTTTCTGTTTAATTTTTAAGAGTCGTTATCCAAAACCTGATTATAAATCTGTGTGTAAACTACCACAAATATCTTCATTTGAGGTTGTACAATAACATCAGCATTAAACCATCGTAATCAAATGATGAAAATAACCAAAAAAAGTTATTTTTAGCAAGATATTTTATACACACCTCGTGTGCGCGTGGTTCTTATACGAGTAGTATTACAATGTGAGTTTGAATAATGGATGAAAGAATAAAATGAATGTTGACTGTTAAACATTTATGACAATCCTTATTCTAATATTCCAATATGAGAAATAACGAAGTCAGCACGCAGTGATATGGGTATAATAAAAACTGCAAGATAAATAACTTAATTTGTTTTTAGTTAAATGAAAGATTTACATTATATATTAAAGCAGTAACAATATAACGCCTGAATGTTAAAATTAACGATAAAAAAAAAATCTTTCCGCAATATTTGATAGGGTTTGATTTTCTAGTAAAATAATAGATATAATTTTTAGTAGCTTTGCTCAATCATCGATAGAAAAACATATTCTGGCAATCGTCTTTTCCTTCAACCGGATATGTTTGCATTGGTCCGTCTCTTACTGTACATATACTATAGTCCCTATCTGAAGGACCCGATCAGATGGGGTTCGCAGCCCGAACTACCGTTCCAGCTGCAGACTAGGATGGGGTCGTGGTTGCGCCCACCGTTAGTTACCTCCGACACTGATGTCGGTTTCGCAGGGGCTATGTGGTTAGCTGCAGGAGTGGGCAACGTCTGTTTTTTTTTTATGTGACCGGACATGGATGGCTTATACCACAACTTCTTCATAGTATTAGCCTAACACACCACATGGGAACTAGGCGCCATGTCAGGACCTTCCTTATATTGCACGGCTACATTGAACTGGATGGAAAACACGGACAATTTTCATTGCCGCTTCGACCATCGTTCATTCAATGCGATGGTACCAACCCGGGCGGGATTAACCCTACCACCTAGTAAGTAAGGAAGGGGACCTACAGTTTAACGTGGAATCCGAACCACGGCCAGCCTCTCTCAACGGTCGAATGGTCACCCATCCAAGACCAGACCGGACCCAGCGTTGCTTAACTTCGGAGAGCGATCGCCGAAGTGTCGCGCCACTGGGCTATTGAGGCTGTTGTCTGGCAACGTCTGTTATCTGGCAACGTCTGTTGTCTGGCAACGTCTGTTGTCTGGAAACGTCTGTTGTCTGGCAAGCACGTCGCCGCCCGGCTGTCCACACCACGCACAGCGCTTTCCTTATCTAGCCCCAGTGGGCTGATAAGGGAACGGGGATCAAGAATAAGGAAGCGGGCAGATTGGGCGGTAGTGGAGCACCGGACGACATCTCCGGTGCTAGTCTGCATATCTAAAAGTATAAAATCTAGTAGTTGCGTGGGTCAATCCTACCGCGTTGACATGGAAAGGAGATGTGTCTTATGCATCGTGAAATAAGTGAGCCAATCGAACAAATCCGGTCCCATACTGGAGATATATCTCTAGTCCTGAACGTGGATTTAAACGTTGGCGGTGCAGCCGCGGGAGGTACGCGTACCGAAGACTTACCTATCTGGAGTATAAGGAGTGAATATCGTCCACGTGATACTCTCCATTAAAAGTCCCGAAGCGAAATGCTGAGGCGGCACGTCCTACGGTCTCTCGTATATCATATAAATATAATAGCTTCTCGCTTTGCATGCAGCCTCCCGATTGGACATACGAATTGGACAAAGAAGAGGGTACTCTAATCTGCAAACATATCTGCAGCACAAATATAGTTGAACTCAACGAATATTTCATAGCTCATCAAAACGAATTGCCGACAAAGAAGCCCATCCGGTGTAGGCAGGACTTCCTGAGGACCCCACAGCCCTACACCCACGATAAGCTGACTCCGATAGAACAAAGGATCGATCAATCACTTTTAATTAAAGTTCCAAACCGCCGGGGGTTCAGTTCATTTGGGTGGGACAGAAATGGTCCCCTAATTATTGCAATATTTTCTCTTGAGCCGGATCATTTGATTTGGAGATTGGGGCCCGTTCCTGAACGGATTTGTGGATAAAGGCAGATTTGTGGAATAATTTAATTTTATCTGCGGTCTCTAAATGTTGGCTGGCTTTAAGAATTGGCATTACAGAGTTGTAAGGCATCTTACCAACCTTGTTAAAGAAACCTCTTTCGGCTTTATTAATGAAATACCCTGGAAAGTATTTTAAAATAATTTATGTTTGTCTGAATTTCTCTTAATGAAATGAACGATAAAAGCTTAGCTAGTTTCTTCAATAAATGTTTTAAGTAAGTACGACTAAGTAAATTTTGTACTGGCTTTAAGATCTGATGCCAAATCCAAGTTTGGTGACATTGTATTGTTCATATTTTTGTTTTCTTTGTATTTATCAAGACTTCATATAACATATGAAATTCAATGTTCATTTAAATAGTCTATATAGTATATATATAAATAAATATTATCCAGACTTGTATTATATGTTTGAAGAAAATATTTCATAACTTTCGGTTTTAATTAATATGTCATAAATATAATATCCGTTGAAAAAAATTATGTTTTCACATACTTTACTTTCTTGAAAAATTGTTTAATAATATTTGCTTGATAATCGAATCCCGAATTCCGTGTAACCAAAACCGCTGGCAACAGCAAAGTTAGTGAATCAGTAAAACTGTATTAATCACGTCATCGACTCTCTTTTAAAAATGACGCTTAAATTACTACCATTGAAGTTAACATATAATGCTAACATTACATATATTTATTATATGACACGAGAATATATATATATATATATATGTATATATATATATATCATACACAGATGATTTAGCTCAGAGCCTGTATAATATGCGGGCTCTCTGTTTTCATCACCTACCGAAGGTTCAACCAATAGTAGAATCAATTTGGAACATTATATTTAACAATGTTTACAATACGACGAAATATAATAATAATTCCAGAATGAGTTCCAAGGTTTGTACACGCGAGTGATGTTGATTTCATAGCTGATATAGTATTTTTTCTACAACTAGTAGTAAACTTTTGTAAAACCTGAAATTATCATTAGATACCATTAACAATGTTTCATGGTGTGGCAGTCTTAACATCATAGCCGCATAAACTACGCGGAAAAATTATATGAATCTTAGCTTCGATTCGGATTTCGAATGATAGAACTTTCAAGAGTTCGATGGAGTAGTATCTTAGAATTAGTATTTTGAAATCATCTAATTCCGAATCAACGAAAAAAAAAACATACGTTTTTCAATTTACCATTGACGGATAGACAATCGGTCGAATCTCGTAGACACCCCGTTACAGTCGCTGGGTGTCTACCAGATTGGCCGTAGCTGTGGAAAATCTTACACAGACCAAATTAGGCGAAGCGTTATTGAACGGATTACTGAACAGGTACGTGTCCTAAATAAAATAGAGTAAATAATCTGCAGTTGCTAAGCACACCGACTCCGGACTACAACACCGGATAAGATTCGATTAGGTGAAGATTTTGTACACCGAAAAATGATTCTTCCCAAGGATTATCCGTGAGTCCATTGAGATTTCGAAGCACGCCAATTTTAATATGGAAGACTCGTACCGGATTCCAACCGGAATGCTGACAACTTGTCCGGTTCTGGCTTCTCTGAGACGTAGCAAATCTGACTCTCCATACAAGCATACGCAAGAAGATGTCGTCAGCTCATTCTGTATGGGAGCACAGTACGCAGCCGCAACAAGTTTGCTGCCTACCCACAGCCATTCATACAACCTGTCCAACGTGCGTCCAGCCGCACGCACGCAATCGCCCTGAAAATGAACTTCACGGGACAGTTCGAAACGTGTCGGCTACCAGGACCGGGTAAAATAAGGGGCCTCGTCAGAACGTCAAAAATGCAGAAAGATAAAAATTTTGATGATCTGACTTTAGTCGGTCTGCAAGCTATTTTATAAAAATAGATTTTTGTCGTTTGATTTTTTGACGTTCTGAAGGCGACTCGAAAATAATTGTGGTTAGCCAATATTAGACAATAATATAAAATTTGCTATAACTCCTAAGCCATTTAAAATTGGGTACAGATGGAAGGGGTGATTTTGATTGCACATGACCTCCTCTATCACTACTTTTAGTTTGATCCATGCCTGTATACATATCATAATATCACAAATGCTTTACGGTGAAAGAAGCCATCGCACGGAAAACGGTGGTATTAGGCTGGGTACCCTGAGACCGAATATCGGCGCTGGAACCAAAAATGGCACCATAATCCACGTCTCGCACCAGTCTGTCTGTTCGCGTTCCAAGATCCACTTACCCTTACCTTTCGAGGCGGATAGCTTGATTTTTCCGATAAATAAAAAGCTCCATACCATTATGCTAAATTTCCTGAGGAATGAGCAGTGGGGTTAGGTTATGAGAGAAGTCAGGAAAAACTACTGTTTTTCGTTGGATTGTAGCGCGGGGTATAAGGGGCCTCGTTATGACGTCAAAAATTTAGAAAAAGATAATAATTATATGCCATGCAAATCTGATCGTAGATTTTTTGGTATTTTGATTGTTCCCGTTCTGCATAAACATTTTTAAATGTACCTCCGCAGAACGAAAATAATATTTTATTGTTCCATTAGGATATCTTTCATTCTGCAACAACGCTTTTAATTTAATTGCAAAAAGTAAAAAAAAACCACCAATCGGCCAATTCCGATTCCGATTCCCTGGTGCGTTCTTTCTAAACCTCATTTTAAAATAAATCTTTTTTTACGTTTTGAATTTTTGACGTTCTGAAGCAGACTCCCTACTAATGTAAAAAACGTACACCATAATTTTAACTTAAGCACCGAATGTAAGGTCCCTCTTTAAAACCGCAAAGCCACTTAAACAAATCGCGTTTCCCCGGGCGGCCGTTGTATTTTGATATTTTCATCTCTGCGGATGACATTACAAATTTGCAACAATGTATTTCTCATTATCTTTCTCTACCTTTGGCATGCGCCCAGTGTACGCCACCCTTTCAGATCCGACCCGCTTTAAGCCCTCGCCAGACGTTTCGCGGCCTAAATATTAGCACACACAAATAAATCCTTTTCGCGGTCTTCCCTTTGTTTCTCGCTAGCCTCTGGCTTGTGGGCAAGGCAGAGTTTGGGATTTGCACTATTTCTTCAGTGGGCTAGGTATCAAATATTATGAAAATACAATTAATTTTGTCTTCCTAGAAAAAATCTTTAATCTTTTTTTTTGTGAAAATATGTTTGGATTCATTCTTACTACTACGAATGTATCCGTAAATTAAGTGATCTTATACTCGTTCCATTGGTTTTTCCTGCGAAGTTGGATAATCTTTAACATGAAGTGGGCACAATATTAAATATTAAATAATCAAAAGCAAAAAGGTAAAATCTTTCTGCGAAATTAAGAATGATGTTTTTTCTCAAGAGCTCTTCTTTTTTCACAAACTTATCATTCGTAGCAACAGCCTCAAAATTAAGACTCCGACTCTTAGAGTAGCCTTGATAATTTTCCTCGTTTTAATTCGTACATAACTAATGTCTTTATAAAATTCTCTTTTGAAAATAAACATTTTCCTTTACCCTTGCCAACCCATTCGTATAATTTATGGGGAGACTAACATTTGGCGGCTCTAAGCGAGCCCATAACTTCACCTCTGGAGACCATACCTGGAGACCTTATTATTTATTTCTATATTCTGATTATTTGATGCCATTGAATTTTTTTGTATATGTTTTACGCTGAAGGAAAACATCATGAGAATACTCTTACATGGGAGTACTCTTATTTCATTTATTTTATCTTATGTACTAAGTACACCGGAATCACAAATATTTAATTATAAAATTAAAATATTATACTGTGAAAAGTATAGTTTATCGTATGGCATGCGCTAACACAACTAGTTTAAAAATATTATAATATTTTTAGGAATATGTCCAAATCTCGTGTCTGATAACATTACATTCAAATCAATAAAATTATCGGCTTCAATTGATTTAATGCCGTTGAATAGTTGAACCTGTCGATGTATGGAGTGTAATAGTCGTAATCGTCAGCCTCGGTAGCCCAGTGGCGCAACGCCTTGCGATTCGATATGCTTGGTGAAGCATCTCTGAGCAGTTAGGTTCTGGATGGGTGACCATTTTCAACCGTTGAGGCTGGCAGTGGCTCGGATTTCACATAAAACTATAGATCCCCTTCTTTACTTCCTAGGTGGTAGGGTTAATCCAGCCCTGGTTGGTACCATCGCATTGAATGAAATATGGTTGCAGCAGCAATTAAAATTGTCTATGTTTTCCATCCACTTCAATGGAGCCGAGCAATATAAGGAAGGTCCTGGCATGGCACCTAGTTCCTATGTAGTGAGTTAGGCTAATAGTTGACCTTAAGTTTGGTATTAGCCATCCATGTCCAGTTACATAAAAAAATACCTAAATACGTCCAAGTAATAAAAAGTTTGCTCGGGGGTTAAAATCCGATTTTACTGACAACTTTTAGACATTTAAAATTACGATTAATAATTATTTGTATGAGTGTCAAGCACGTTTCTACTTCAGCGCAGGGAGTGGATATGAATGGGAGTCGTCAGAGTTGCCAGATAAAATCTTCTCATGGTATCGTAGTAACCCACACCACCCACATATCCTTTTTACTTCATTCATATCTGATTATAATGTGCGTTTAATTGCGAAAGCCTTATAGTTAATGGTTAGGTGTACGTAAATAGTGATAGCAACTTAAATAATTACCTAAATAAACCAAATTCCCGAAGGAACTAGATGCTATGCCTAGGGCCTTCGATTTCAATTGAGCACGTATGCACTGAGTTGGATAGGAAACACATAGGATTTATTGAGGTATATTGCGGCCAACGTGCGGCTAAGGTGGGCGGGCAGGCTGAAACAAACTTACATGTGTAGTTTGGAAATCGTTTCAAAGTCACTTTGCCGATGTACTTCATTTGTTGTTTATAACATCGGTCAATCAATTTCGAGTCACATGTTTTTGTTTTGAAATTAGAACTGAATGAAATTACAGCAAAATCGAAAAAAATGAACTTAGGAAACATCGGCAAAAACGGATCTGCAGGCCTATTCCTGGCATTCAATAATCAGGAATCGGGAATCCTGGGTCTAGAAAACCACTTTTGTAACCGTCTTCAAAGCAAGTTTTTCGACGGAAAACCTTGATTAATGAAAAAAACTATGCTCCGGAATATTTTCGTAGAGAAAATCGCTTTGAAAACTGCTATAAAGGCGGTTTTAGAGACTCAGGATTCCTGATTACGGAATTCCAGGAATAGGCCTGCTGATCGTTTTGAACAAAATTGGTTAATTAAATTAATTAATTCTATGGTTAGTTCTATGGTTACTTTTCTTTTCAAATACGTTTTGATTACCGCGGACGAAGAATAATTGATTAGAAACTTACGAAAGGGGCATCGAACAAATTGTTTTTATGACGATTAACATTACATTATCCAACGAATGTATGTATAATCGATCGCGAAGTATATATTATTTTAAGAAAGACAGCAATTTTTTTGTTAGCTGGTTCAAGTCCACTTGCACTTTACTTATAAAGTAGTAATTTTTACAACTTTATAATCAATGTATCCCTTCTTCATGGTCGAATCTTCATACTTTTCAGGTCAGTTGAAAAAGCGGCCGTGTACTTGCTTAGTAATCTTTAAATAGTAACTACCTACAGAAAGCGTGTAATTAAGATTCCAAAAGAAGATTCATGTTTATAAATAAATCTTAAATTCGGGGGTATAGTCTCTTCGTGATTTCATTTAATTTATTTTTTCATTTCATTTACTTAAACTTTTTGGAGTCAAACTACACCAAGTTGTCACAAATATCCACGGATTCGATCAACCCAGTAAAGAAGAACCCGCAAAGAAACTTCACGGGTTTACATAACATATTATTTTTACGAGAGAGATTATTAATACGAGTTTAACAACTTATAAGAAAAACACTACCTTACAAAATTTACCTGTGTGTATATAAATATATAGATAATGTATGTATAATGTAACTTAGTAAATAATAATTATAGTCAGTATGAGGCGTAAATTTTCGGATGCTTACAAGCCCGAGGTGATAAAGTGTGAGGCCAAGAATGGACAACAGCCGAAATCGCTCCGATCATCAATCATTTAGATTGTGTTTCGAACTCGTGATTTATTTCATTCTTGTCTTTTATGTAAGCTAAATGGCAAAGTTCATGGCGAGCCGTCGATTATGACGGGGCACAACTTTACCACGACTGTCAAAACCGCTCCGACATAATGGCAAGCTAAGGGGATGGCTCCGGACCCAGATTAACTACAGCTCACGTCTTACCGCTACGGATGGGTGGGTACCAATCTCACAGTCCAATGCTAATGGTTCGGCTTAATATCTTACTCTTTGTTATAAATTGGGCCCCGCGACTCGCTCGATAAATACGCCGTTACTACTATATGCTTCCAATAACGTTAGCTGTATTCAGGCGACTTTTGGTGCTACATAACGTGGTCATATTGGAAAAAAAAAACCGCCCAATTGCGAGTCGGACTCGCACACGAAGGGTTCCGTACCATCGTACAAGATTGAACACAACAAATCACGTTTTTGTACGGGTAATGTTGTCATTACTCGATACCGCAACCGGTCGTTACCGCCGTTTATACAAACAATGCATATAAACGTATGGGAAGACCGCCGCGCGTCGTAACATCGCTATCGCACGCGAATGTGCTCCCGAAGTGCGTTCGCCAAGTCAGTTCCCACCCACAGACCCTCTAATACTAACTAAAAAACATAAATAATTGAACATTCAAACGTCAGGTGCATATGATAAGTATTCACTTAATTTTATTTGTTTTTTTGCAGTTTTATTTCATATCATTTCGAAATCTTATGTACAGAATAAAGACAGTACATCGACTTTAATATAAGGTATCACTAACTTAGTAAACTTTATCCCAATTAAAAGTTTGCACGACACGTTTTACCGCGGGTATTATTGTAGTGACTAACAATTACTGTGACTATTTTATTAAAGCACTGACTGAATTAAGTGAGTATTAATTTTAATTATTAGCCGATGCTGTCGTCCCTCTTGAAGTTTGAATGTTTGGACATTTCAATAAACCTGAACCAAGCTTGGCATGTAATGTTTTCTGCTGCTGGTGTGGTTACTTGGTAAAATCGGATCCAATTACTCACGCTGTCCAGTACCGAAAAATCGTAAATACAAAAGCAAAACTAAATATATTCTTCATAATCCGTTGTTATTCCAACGTGTTCCGTACTTCGTTTACACATAACTTTTTAAGTACAATTTATGTAGTTTCAAAGTTCTAACAAAATGGACCACGCGGGATGACGTTATTCTACTGAGGATCCAACATAACCGAATGCTTACTACGCCCGTAAGCGCAATGGAGCGCGCCCTACTGGCCCGATTCTTTTCATCTACACGGACCGCAAGATGTTCGCTTACTCCGACGTAAATTGTCATCACGGCGAAAGTTTCTTAATTCCAACCGAGAAACGCTATAGCAGTTCTTAAGGGCGTGGTAACAGCTGATTAATGCAACCACGCTACCACGAGGGCGTAAATGATTTTTTTTAAATATGTACACCTATTACATTTTGACATTTCAAAAAGATTAAAGATACATTCATGACCTAGCTTTATATAAAACTAGCTGCGGTACCCGGCTTCGCTCGGGTTAGTGTCGGCTAAATTATCTCATGGATTAAAAGTAGCCTTCATGACTTGTCCAAAATTGGGTCAAACTGGTCCAGGAAAATGTATCCATGTACCAAATTTAATCAAGATCGTTCGAGCCAAAATAAGTAAGCTACATTGCTTACCTAGTAAGTAACGTGTAACGTAGGTAAGTTTTGCGTGGACTCCAACCCACAGCCAGCCTCAACATCGAAAACAGTAACCCATCTCGAACCTGACTGCTCCCAGAGATGCTATACATTGATAAAATACGCACATAAATCAGGTAAGTAGGTAGCGACTGTTAAAGTCTTATAACTTGCGATAAGACTTTAACACTCACTACTCACTCTTCTGGTAATGAAGCTTTATATTATGTAGCCTATAAGTTTTTAGTAGAATCAGGCTAGACGTAGATACAATCCGCATCTAAATCGAGTAATAGGTTCTCAAGGATTTTATTCTATTGGTCGCTTCTCCGGCGATATACCGTGATGCCAAGTAAAAAGTAAGCGCTGCCGCCGCCCCCCCCCCCCCTCCCGCCGAGCCGTGCAGAGCATTGCAGTTTGTATGACAGCCACATCTTAGCGTAAGCGGTACTGAGCCTCAGTGGCCCAGTGGCGCGACACTTCGGCGATCGCTCTCCGAAGTTAAGCAACGCTGGGTCCGGTCTGGTCTTGGATGGGTGACCATTCGACCGTTGAGAGAGGCTGGCCGTGGTTCGGATTCCACGTTAAGCTGTAGGTCCCCTTCCTTACTTTGTTACATAGCAGATCTAAAGATCTGCTGTAACAATATTTCTTTCCCATTTACGAGATATGCTAACAATAAAGTACGCGCAAGCGAAGTACGGTCACCTAGAGTGTGCCTCGCTTGTCGCATCGGGTTTATTCATATCTCAATAGCTTAGATAAAAGAATAAAGCATAAAGACACTTTAACAATTTAATTTTTAATTTTTGATTATTAATGCCGTTAACAAAACATCTTAAAGTTGTCTTTGTCAAAAGAATAATATATTAGAACGTGTGTCGATTGCGGGAAGCTAGCCGCAAGCGACAAAACGTCAGAGGATTGAGGGTTTTTTCTTTTGCTTCAGCGGCGGCGACGAGAGCTTCCTCACATAATAATTTTGTTATCATTAATGGTCATTCGACGATTGTATTTCACTCGAAGCCTCGTAGCTTCGAGCGTACATCCTCCACAGCTGTGGGTAAGGACTAGATTAATCACCTAACCTAACCTCGCCGATCATAGGGCCGCTTCACGGCGTTGAACCCCGGCTCACATAAATCTTGATCGCAGAGTCTGGTACGGGGCAGCGTATCGCGACGACGTTGCGAGCGGCCGTTCGTAGGAGTGGCCTGTAGCCACCCACGCCCAGCCGACTCGTCCGGCATCGGGAACGAGATCCGTCTCGACGCCTCGCCCGACGCCTCGTTGCGACAGTAGCGCACACCACATCGCACGGCGCTTCAGCTGGCCTTCCATCCGGAGGTCCACACGGAGACACCAAACGGACCCCAGCTAAGTGTTGCAAATTTAAAGTGACGGTGACCTACCTACCCTCAACAGACAATTAAATTAAAGGCGCCCAACCCATCGATTTTCTAAAGGACCCTAAGTGTTTTCGTGACTTTATATTGTGTGTCCAGAGGTCTCGGGTGATACTGCCTTAGAACCAGAGCTAGCCGTGTCAAAGTAAGGACACTTGTAATAAACCATTTTTCTCAATCAAATGAAATTTTATTTCCTTCCTGGGAAAAAGCAAGTGTAACACTGGCGCCCAACGTGGGGCCGCTAGGCAGATCCCTGAGGCCTCCGAGAAATATTGAAAATCGTGCATACCCGCGTGGGGACGGGATTAGAGACCGTGATCTCCACAGGTCCGCCAGCACCTCTCTGTACGAACCCGAGTAAAGGCTGGGACTGCAGAATCACCTCTGGACTCTGAAAAAGTTGTCCGAGGCGAGGAAGCGAAGAAACAGGTGGGCGCTCGCGGAAACAAATTATTTAAATACTTTTAATTCAATTAACGTTTTTTTTAGTTTCCACGAGCGCGTTACGTTTGTTTTATATACATTTTAAATTTTAATTTCATGATAACTAGCTACCTTCAGTCAATTAATTTTAGTTGTTGTACAACAAATATTTAAGGTGTCGAGTATATTTTTAATATTGCCTTTTGAATATTCGTAGTTCACAGACAATCAGTTGCACCTAGGTGTCAACACTTTTACCTTCGATACCCATATAGTATAGTAACTGATAGGTAGGTAGTAAGCTCAAGTCAATCTTTTGTAAAGGTTCTCGTCGTCGCCATGTCACATAAAATTCCTTTCGGTTTACTACGAAAGGATGAACTCCAGTATGAAGTTTCAATTCGTGGTGCTACACCGACAACTACGGTTGCTGGTCTTAGACAACAGATATACGATCTCCTAAAGGTTTTTAACGATATCGATGAAACGGATCTCTCTTTTAAAGAGGAATTTCCTATAATTTCAAAAAAGTTGGCCGAGGCGGAAGCAGCATCGAGCGAGACGCTCGCACCTCGAACCAAAGCTCTGGTAGCACACTTGGGGCACAGAGTTAACCGTCTAATTCCTTCAACGGAATCTGAAGCTGCTAAGACTTTGGAACTTCAATCAAAAATAAAAAATTTGTTTAAACTTTGCAGTGCGAGCAGTGCCGCTGAAGCGAGCGACCTGCGGGACAACGCGCCGACTCCGGACGTCAGCACAGACTGCCCGGCAACGGTCACGGTAGATTGCTCCCACAAAACAAATGCAGATACGTTGAAATTAAAATATGATGGTACCTCGTGTGTGCGCACTTTTATAGAAAAGGTAGAAGATATCAGGAGTTCCAGAGGCCTATCACAGGACAAAGTCTTTAGAATGGCAGTCGAAATATTTACCGGTCCTGCCTTATGCTGGTTCAAGGGTAACCAAAAACAATTTAAGTCATGGCAGGACGTGGTACTTCTCTTGAAGGATGAATTTGGTGTAGTTGATTACAATTACAAATTATTAAAAGAGATTCGTTCTCGCACACAAGGAAAAGAGGAGTCCATTTCGATATATTTAGCGTGCATGAATTGTTTATTCGCACGCCTCGAGAAACCTCTGTCAGAAGAAGAGAAATTGGAGATCATTTTGCATAATGTTAGGCCCACTTATTTAAACCAGTTAACACTGGTGGACATTACTAGTTTGTCTAAACTTAAGGAGTTGTGTAGGCACATAGAAGCGACCCACTCCAAATCCGAAATGTTTGTCGAACCTTCTGTCGCGGGACCGCATACCTTGGCTCCGGACCTTGCATACCAGCCACCGAAGACTAGTAAGCAACCAGAACTTAAGGTTAGAGTAGCAGCTGTAACTCAAAGTAAGTCCCACTGTTTTAGATGTGATACGGACACGCACTCTACCTTCAAGTGCAAGAAACCAGGTGAGATACTATGTTTTGGTTGCGGAAAGGTAGGCGTTAGATCGACGTCATGTCCCAAGTGCAGTAAAGGCTCAAAACAGCGTAAGCCTGACAATATGTCAAAAAACTTGTAAACGAGCCCAGAAGTCACTTTGATGCGGACGGCTGGCGCTCATGGTTAAAAACAATATCGATATTTTTTAAAACTTATCACTCAGCTTCAATTTTATTTGAAAATAATTCCGATCATTCGAGACCTTATGTCACAGTGGAGGTAAATAACACACAAATGTGTGGCTTATTAGATTCAGGGTCATCTTCTTCTATTATAGGGAACAATGCCCATGTTAAGTTATTAGACTTAGGCTTTCATTTGTGTTCGTCCGATAAGTTACAGGTTTTTACTGCCGATGGAACGACACAGAAAGTCATTGGATGTATGTACCTACCTATTAAATTTAATCACAAAATTCAACTTATTAATTTCATGATAATCCCTGGAATTAAAGACAAATTAATACTAGGTGTTAATTTTTGGAAGGCATTCGACCTTGCACCTGAATTACTTGCTAATGTTGTTAGTTTTCATTCTGGTGACGAATATTCGTCGACGGTCACAGAAGCGACATCTAGCGGGAAGCTGTCACATTACCATGCCCTTAGCACACAGGAAAGAACCTTAGCGGACAATATCATTGAACAATATAATTCAATATCTGCCGAACGTGTTGGTTTAGGTCGAACCTCGCTGGTCGAACATAAGATCGATACTGAGGGCCCGCCCATCAGGCAATGTTATTACCGATTGAGTCCAGTTAAAACTAAGGCCTTGTATGATGAGCTTGACAAAATGTTGGAATTAGACGTGGTTGAACCAAGCGAGAGTCCATGGAACTCGCCCGTATTGCTGATTCCAAAGAAGGACGGCAGATGGCGTTTTTGCTTAGATAGCCGTAAGCTTAACTCTGTAACTAAAAAAGATGCTTACGCGCTCCCAAACATTACACATATCCTAGATAGTCTTAGGGACGCTAAATACTTATCCAGTATTGATCTTAGTTCTGCGTTTTGGCAAATACCGATAGCTAAAGAGGACCGTGAAAAGACTGCCTTTTCAGTGGCCAATAGGGGCCTATTTCAATTTAAAGTTGTTGCCTTCGGACTCACAGGTGCGCCAGCGCGACAACAAAGACTAATGGACAGATTATTTGGTCCGGAATTTAATAATAAAGTGTTTTGCTACCTTGACGATATTATTATTGTGTCAGAAAATTTTAAGGAGCATTTGCAGCTTCTCTTAAGAGTCAAGGATACCTTACATAAAGCAAACCTAACTATTAACAGGGAAAAATCACAATTCTTCAGAAAGGAACTTAAATACCTTGGGTTTTTGGTTGACGAGTATGGCCTACGCCCAGACCCAGAGAAGGTGCGAGCCATCATCGACTATCCAGCTCCCACCTCAAGAAAGGAAGTAAAAATATTTTTAGGTACAGTCGGTTATCACCGACGATTTATTCCAAATTTTGCGACCATTGCTGGTCCATTAAATAAATTAACCTCCACCAAGAAAGGTTCTCCTACATTTCACTGGTCGGAAGCTGCTGAGTCAGCTTTTCAACAACTTAAAGTCGCTCTCTCGAGTGCGCCTGTTTTGTCTTGTCCGTCCTATGACATGCCATTCAGTATTCATTGCGACAGTTCTGGGTATGGATTAGGCGGAATGTTGTGTCAGACCATTAAAGGCCAAGAGCACCCAGTGGCGTACATGAGCCGCTCCCTCAGCAAGCAGGAACAGAATTACTCCGCTACTGAGAGAGAGGCACTTAGTGTGATCTCAGCACTCGAACACTGGAGGTGCTACATCGAAAATGGACACAAGACAACAGTTTACACAGACCATTCCAGTTTAAAGTGGTTCCTCAACCTGGACAGCCCAACTGGCAGACTAGCCAGGTGGGGCGTCAGGCTATCATCTTTCAATATTGAAATTATTCACCGTAAGGGTACCCTTAATGTAGTTCCAGATGGCCTGTCGCGTTCTGTCCCGGTCGCGGCCATTTCAGCCGGTGGCACAGACGCTTGGTACAACAACTTAATTATTAAAGTCCAGCGGTCACCCCATAGCTTCCCAAACTATACTATAAAAGATGGCAAACTCTATCGATACTGCGCGGGAAAGTTTGGGCTGACCGAAGAGTTCGACTGGAAACTTGTTGTTTCGGCGGACGAGCGCACGGACATTATTAACGAAAACCACTCAGTACCTACTGCTGGTCATTTGGGAATTTTTAAAACCCATAAGCGTTTGTCACTAAGGTACCATTGGCCTGGAATGTACCGTGACGTCGTTAATTTTATTGGCAAATGTGATACCTGTCAGGCACACAAACACTCTAAGCGGGCCCCACTAGGTCTTATGGGAGACCCGAAAGTTTGTACGCGTCCCTGGCAAGCAATCAGCATCGATCTTATTGGCTCATTACCAATGACGAGACGTCGTCATCAACACATACTTGTAGTTACGTGTTGTTTCAGTAAATATTGTGAAATATTTCCCTTACGTAAAGCTGTAGCTTCAAAAATAGTTGAACATTTGGAAAATGAAGTGTTTTTAGTACACGGTATTCCGCGTACCATAATTTTGGACAATGGTTCGCAATTCATCAGCAAACAAATGGATAACTTTCTGAAAGCTTATAGGGTGCCACAAATTCACTTTACGGCTCGTTACCATCCGCAAGTGAACACAGTGGAACGGTACAACGGTACTATTGTTGCAGCCATTTCCACCTTTGTAGGTGACGATCACCGCTCATGGGACGAAAACCTTACCAAGATTAATTTCGCAATTAATAATTCCGTAAATGAAACCACAGGGTTCACTCCAGCCTTCCTTGTTTATGGTAGGGAATTGGTCATAGACGGTTCCATTTATGGTAACTCACAGACGGACGAGACGGACATAGTCTGTTCGCCTCGCGATATATATGCGGAAAATCTTGGTACTCTCTCGGTTATTTTCGACCAGGTGCAAAAGGCATTGCATACTGCGCACGATAGGAGCAAGCAGCGCTATGACTTAAGACGCACAGTAGCTGAATTCAACGTAGGTGATGTAGTTTGGAGAAAACTGTATAAACAGAGTGACGCAGGTGCGTACTTCACTACAAAACTGGCTCCTAAGTACGAGAAGTGCAAAGTACTTCAGAAAATTACGCCTCTCATTTACGTTCTTGCGGACATGAATAATAAACCTATTGCCGGTAGATGGCACGTAAAAGATTTAAAGCCTCCTGCTATCGGCAGTAGAAGGATTTAAATACTAAGTAAAAAAAAATATATATATAAATATATACATATATTTTGTTTCAATATTAATTTTAACTTCATTTTTATTATATTAAATACATTACAAAAAAAAACAATGCAAGAAGATATCTTAGCAGAGATGTTTAGGTATATTTATTTTAGTACTAGCGTAGTGGTTAGGTGTCTGTCGTATAGTCTACAGGTAGGCGGTTAGTGTAGTACCTACCTTAAAATATAGAAGCCTTAACTACCATTACCACATGGCTGGAGGCTATTGTCCTCTCAGTCCAGGTGGCTTATAACACTCTGTCGCTGTCCCTAGCTTCGACGTTTTCTTTGGGGGGGGATCGCAGCGGCAGGCTGAATTTTGCAGGCTAGACATTCATCGACCCACACAATACACATAGGCAAAAATCGCTTAGGTAGTTGTACGTCTTAACCGAATACGTGGTTAAGCCAGACAGAGCGAAATGAAACTTCTTCAGCGACTATAGCCAAAGAGGGCACGATCAAAAGATGAAGGATAGATGAGAAGAACGAAAGCGGAAGAATGAAAGAGTAAAAGGCTACCTTGAACTGCAAATACCACTCATTTCTGCATTGCATTTGTTTGTCGGAGTAATTGTCCCGATGAAATTTTTCCTTGAGAGAAAATTCATCTTTTCTTAGGAAGGAGGTATTGTTACATAGCAGATCTAAAGATCTGCTGTAACAATATTTCTTTCCCATTTACGAGATATGCTAACAATAAAGTACGCGCAAGCGAAGTACGGTCACCTAGAGTGTGCCTCGCTTGTCGCATCGGGTTTATTCATATCTCAATAGCTTAGATAAAAGAATAAAGCATAAAGACACTTTAACAATTTAATTTTTAATTTTTGATTATTAATGCCGTTAACAAAACATCTTAAAGTTGTCTTTGTCAAAAGAATAATATATTAGAACGTGTGTCGATTGCGGGAAGCTAGCCGCAAGCGACAAAACGTCAGAGGATTGAGGGTTTTTTCTTTTGCTTCAGCGGCGGCGACGAGAGCTTCCTCACATAATAATTTTGTTATCATTAATGGTCATTCGACGATTGTATTTCACTCGAAGCCTCGTAGCTTCGAGCGTACATCCTCCACAGCTGTGGGTAAGGACTAGATTAATCACCTAACCTAACCTCGCCGATCATAGGGCCGCTTCACGGCGTTGAACCCCGGCTCACATAAATCTTGATCGCAGAGTCTGGTACGGGGCAGCGTATCGCGACGACGTTGCGAGCGGCCGTTCGTAGGAGTGGCCTGTAGCCACCCACGCCCAGCCGACTCGTCCGGCATCGGGAACGAGATCCGTCTCGACGCCTCGCCCGACGCCTCGTTGCGACAGTAGCGCACACCACATCGCACGGCGCTTCAGCTGGCCTTCCATCCGGAGGTCCACACGGAGACACCAAACGGACCCCAGCTAAGTGTTGCAAATTTAAAGTGACGGTGACCTACCTACCCTCAACAGACAATTAAATTAAAGGCGCCCAACCCATCGATTTTCTAAAGGACCCTAAGTGTTTTCGTGACTTTATATTGTGTGTCCAGAGGTCTCGGGTGATACTGCCTTAGAACCAGAGCTAGCCGTGTCAAAGTAAGGACACTTGTAATAAACCATTTTTCTCAATCAAATGAAATTTTATTTCCTTCCTGGGAAAAAGCAAGTGTAACAACTTACTAGGTGGTAGGGTTCATCCCGCCCGGGTTGGTACCATCGCATTGGATGAACGATGGTCGAAGCGGCAATGAAAATTGTCCGTGTTTTCCATCCAGTTCAATGTAGCCGTGCAATATAAGGAAGGTCCTGGCATGGCACCTAGTTCCCATGTGGTGTGTTGGGCTAATACCATGACAGAACTTGTGGTATTAGCCATCCATGTCCAGTCACATAAAAAAAAAAAAAAAAAAAAACTGAATTCTATTTAGCCAATCCTAATTCCCGGGTAGTTAAATGTACGTGTACTAAGTTTTACAAATCGCTAGTGCCTTGAAAATTCGCCAAACGGGCACAACCGTCACGACATCTGCCCTCACGACCCCCCACCCCTCACCCGCCCGCCCCGCCCCCACCGCTGCTCCCGTCGCCGCCCCCGGCCCCGCTCCCCCCGGTGTGAAGTAGCGCTACCGGCATCGTTTTCGCAGCCCCGTGAAAGTTCGAAAGCCCATGGGCACAATATCTTTATAAATTGTAGCCTATGTGTTATTCTGATGTGTAAGCTATATTATTGTAAAGTTTCATTAACATCCATTCAGTAATTTTTACGTGAAAGAGTAACAAACATCCATCCATCCATAATATTTATTAGATTGTAACGGAAATACCTTATTATTTGTTAGAACTATTGTTATGAACGTATATATATATATATATATATATATATATATATATATATATATATATATATATATTGGATTATTTGATGAATCAAAGTACCAGAGACTTACAGAGACCCGGATTGCACGAAGAGACTGCCGAGTTAATCAATGCGTAAACACGTCACTTTTAGTGAACCGCAATTAGTTTATTCGATACTGTCCATACAAAGTGACGTGTTTAATCATACGTTGACGTTGATTTTGATTCTTTGTCCTTTAGTGCACTCGGCCCTAAATATCTTTAAACTATAGCTAGACCATCTACAATCTTACTTTTTTATAATAGAAATCCGTAGTAGCTATGCGTAAGCATAAGTCATTTATGTACTCTGTTCGCTTTAAATTTTGCTAGCAGAATTCAGCTTCACAAACCAGTGTTATTTGTGCTCATGTTTTTATTTTGTTGGTGTGATTCAATCCTGTTTGTAAGCCAATAAATAAATAAATAAATAATAAAATGATATTTTTCTTGCACCCTCAGCAAAATGAACACATACGGCTCTTGTACGCCCTTAATGCCATTCGCAATGTGTACGTACTATAGCCGGGTGCTGTGATAGACACAACTGGAGACATCTTTTTTTCTGTGAAAAGTTGTAGGGCCCGGGTAATGGATTACGAGAGGGCCTTCGGAAAAGCGAGACGCGGGTATTGTGTAGCTGCGTACAGTTTTCCATCTCGGATTCGCGAGGGAAATTTGCGGACGGGAAAACTGAAACTCGTTAGAATGTTAAAATCGTACCGCCGCGGAATTTTGAAATAGGAAAGCGTTAACATTGTGCATTTGAAATTGAGTCTGATATTGCGTTTTGAAGAATGTGCTAGTAATTCCACCGCTAAAAATTGGCTGCTCCTCACCATAACAGCACAGTGTTAAAAACGTTTAAACAATCACTATTTTTTTTGCTTTCACCTATTCTCGCCTTTCATTTTTAATGATTTAAAACGGCTAAGTCTGCAATGAGACACCAATGTACACAAATGTTCTTTGTGTGTGAATTTATCAACCCATGTAAACTAGTTTGCAAGTATCAAATATAATAAATTTACAAACGTGTCGAAGATTCTTATCGGATTAAATTACGAACCTAGGTGACTATGTATCTAATGGAGGAGATAAGAAACTGACCCGAAAATGAAATTGTCTATGTTAATAAATTAAATTACTTAATTAAACCTGAATATCGTTCAACCGGCTTACACGCAATAAAGGTTGGAAGAGAGGTGAAAGGTATTCAATATAAAATGATTTAATTTTATTTATCAAATAATGAGCAGGAAAAGTTTGGAGTAAATCTTACAGCATATTTGCCTTAAAATTGCGTCCTATGTTGTAAAGCGACTGGTTGTCTGTCTATTTACGACCTTTCAGGATTTTAGCGCCAGCGACCCAAAGGGTGTCAATGGAACCCTAGTCCGTCCGTGCGTCCGTCCGTCTGTTACAGGGCTGTATCTCGTGAACCTTAATAGATAGATAGCTGAAATTTTGTGTGTATTTATTTTGCCGATATAACAACAAACAGTTATGAACACCAAAATATAACAAAAAACCGGCCAAGTACGAGTCGGACTCGCACACGAAGGGTTCCGTACCGTCGTACAAGATTTAATACAAAAAAAACACGTTTTTTGTATGAGACCCCCCTTTAATTATTATTATTTTATTTTACCTATTTGTTGTTATAGCGGCAAAATAAAGACACACTCTGTGAAAATTTCAGCTGCCTACCTATTTCAGTTCATGAGATACAGCCCTGTGACAGACGGACAGACGGACGGACGGATGGACGGACGGACGGACGGACGGACGGACAGCGGAGGCTTAGTAATAGGGTTCCGTTTTTACCCTTTGGGTACGGAACTCTAAAAAAGAGGGCCTCATAAAAAAACAACTGTCGTAAATAATCGTGTATAGACGTTATAGTCTAGAAGGTCACGACAAAAATGGTAACGATAACGTAAATGGCTGAAAATGGGTTCACATGAAAGAGACCAACCCTCTGATGATAAATGTGTCGGTTTGCCTGCGCCAAGTGGTTGCGTAAATTAAATAAGACGCCTTAAAAATAGTCATCGTGACAAAAAAATATGTGATTGGGTAAATGGCTGAAAATAACGAAGTATAAAAGTACATACTTGCTCAGTAAAACCAAAACTTAACAAATCTTTGGTTGCAAATTGTAGTAATAGGCGATTTAGGTTACAGGTATAATTTTAGCTATATTTAAGTATTTAATCAAAAAACCGACTGGTTATTGTTGCATAATTAATAGATTTCAATATGTCCAGATAATCAGTATATTCATAAATAGGTATATACCAACATCTATTTTTTATAGCCAATCTAGATAACACAACCACTTGGCCCAGGTAAACTGACATATTTAGCATCAGAGGGTTGGTTTCTAACCTGTGAACCTAGATTCAGCCATTTACCTTATCGTGACCAATAATGTCATGACCTCCCGGAACATTACTGTCCTCAACCGCTTTGATCCTGGCAGCTATCACCGACGAGTGCGTGGCGCGTTTAAGCTCAACTTTAAGATGGAACGGCGCAAACTCATCCACAAACCACTGGCCAAGCTAAATATACCAGACAAAATGCTCGAAAATTTCGAAGCCAAACTCGAGGATGCCTTTATCTTAGCGCCACGCGATGAGGATGCCGACCTCGACTAGGCATAAACAAGCTTCGTATCCGCACTAACGGACACTGCAGAAAAGCAATTCAGCAAAAGTCTACGGGCAAACCGCAGCAAGTTACCGAGGTACTCCAAAATCTGTATCGGTTCGCGACGATGACTGTGAGACTCCATGAAAATACCCAATCCATCCTTCTTGGTAAAGGCGTAAGGCAGGGGGATGTGATCTCACCCAAGCTCTTCACCAACGCATTGGAAGATGTGTTCAAGACGCTTGTATGGGACAACATGGGTATCAACGTCAATGGAGATTTCCTTAGTTATCTTCGTTTCGACTATGACATTGTTGTTCTGTCGAATTCCTGATTTCAGCTTCAGAATATGATGGAAGACCTTTATAAAGCATCAATAAAGGTAGATCTGAAGATGAACCGTGACAAGGTCATGGCGACCGAGTGTATGACGGGACGACAAATCGTTATCGACGGAGAAGTGATCGAACAAGTTAAAGAGTACGCATATCTCGGTCAAATTCTGCGGCTTGGTAGACAAGGACTGACTAAGGAAGTTCAGCGATGGATTCAACTGGGTTGGGCTGCCTTCGGAAAGCTTAAATTCGCTCTGAGGTCCGACCTTCCGCAAAATGTAATGATCCGAATATATGACCAGTTGTATCGTACCAGTTTGACCGGGTGTGAAACGTGGACACTGACAGTTGCCGCTGTCCAAAGATTTAAAGTTGCCCAGCAAGCAGAGTTGTAGAGCAATGGAGCGAGCCATGCGGTGAATATCGCTACGGGATATGGTGCGTAACGAGGCAATTTCATGTATTTGTTTTTTAATGCGCAACCTCTTTAATGCGAAAGAGGGAACATAACTGTTTTTCTACTGTACCTTTATAAAATAAAGTTCGATTCGATTTCAACTTTAAAGTTTGAATCGGCAGACGTACCAAAGTAGTCTATGTTGAACACCGGGTGGCTAAGATCAAATGGCAATGGGCTGGTCACGTCAGCGGAAGAGACGACGACCCTTGGAGTAACCGTGTCCTACACTGGCGGCCGTGGACAGAAAAACGGAGTGTGGTAAAAAAGCGGAACGGAGCGTCGGCGGAAAGCAGTGGTTTCCTTACCGCTGTGGGCCGGGGAGGACTGTAGAAAAATTGGAGAGGCATATGTCCAGCAGTGGATGCAAACACGCTGACTGACTGACATACATTTGAAATCAAAACTTTAAACGAATTATTCGATTTTGCCTGCATGAACATGCATCTATTCGTTTTTTGCATCCATTAGACATACACACACCCTTGATTCAATCATTTTACAAGACTGTTCGATTACCGCAGACGCACATGAACCTAAAATAAACTTTCTGAGAGCCAAATCGTGTAGTAACCTGAATAAATAACAAGACTATATTTGTTCAAGCGAACTGAGCATTATAAAAAGTGCGAGTCGGACTCGCACACGAAGGATTCCGTACCATGGTACCAGATTTAACAAAAAAGAAACCCGTTTTTTGTATGCCCCCTTTAATATTTATGATTTTTTTTATTTTACCTATTTGTTTAAATTTTCAGAGTGTGTATTTATTTTGCCGCATAAATACACACTCTGAAAATTTCAGCTGCCTACTTAGTACGGTTCACGAGATGTTAAAGACGGACTTAGTTTAGTTTGGGTACGGAAACCTAAAAAAATATCATTAGATAATACTCGGTATGAGATGCTGTCCAGGACCAAGAAATATATATAATTGGGTATATTATATTTTCACGTCACGTTTATGTGAGCCTAATTACTATGAGATGAGCATCTCCAATTTTCCCGGACGACTACATTTTAATTTCCGACCGCCTCTACGAGTTTACGTGAAAATGTATTAAAGGGTGGCTTGGGCTAAATTCAGTAACAGAAAACAGACATTAAATTGACATCCAAGCTGAATTATTCCAAAAGTGTTTGTCTTTAAGTTTAATCTTTGTTTAATCAGGTCTAGCTGTGAAGGTCAATTTAAGGAAGGTCCTGGCATAGGAGTCGTATTCACTACGTATAATATTCACAACGTATAATCTTATTTTTTTCCAAAAACTTAAAACCATGCATAACGTATAATAGTCACAACGTATAATGTTATACGTTGTGCATGAGTTTAAAAATAAAATAAACTCTTTGCATCATGCAGAACGTATAATAGTCACAACGTATAATATTCCTAACATGAATTCACAAAAAAAGAAAACCATGCAGAACGTATAATATGCCAAGAAGCACTGCATAAAGCGCCCTAACGACGATACATTTAAGGCTGAAATTGCTACGAATCGATATCTGTTGAAGAGTAACAATTTGCTACAACGCTAATTGAGACGGTCGAAAAGTCGCGTGCGAGTATAATCTTTAATCTTATATCGATAAGGGCGCTTATCGTATGAAATATTTTAGGATTATATGATATGCATGGTTTTCTTTTTTTGTTAAATAAAGATCATAACATTATACGTTGTGACTATTATACGTTATGCATGGAGAAATAAGTAATTTAATTTTTTGGACTTCTTCATGCACTACGTATAAGATTATACGATCTGCCGATTATACGTTGTGCATGGTTTTAAAATTTTGTTAAAATATGACATTATACGATCTGCATATTATACGTTATGCCGTTCCCCCCTGGCATGGCACCTAGTTCCTATGTGGTGAGTTGGGCTAATACCATGACAGAACTTGTGGTATTAGCCATCCATGTCCAGTCACATAAAAAAAAAAGGTCGCTACCCACGTAAAGGTCTACAAAACATGTTTGTCAAAAGCACCTATACATTTTAAGCATTGAATTTAAAGGGTATTGGATGGGGTCCGAACTACAAAACTACCTGCATACATAATAAACATCCTCTTTTATGTCTCTTAGATAAGTAGTTCATATGGAAACCCTAGGATACAGAGCCTCAATGCTTGTTTATATCACGTCACAATACTGACGGTAAAAATGGTGGATTATCGTTCTAAACAAAATAAACATATCACCCACTAAAGCCAGCACAATATTGAGCTTTTAAATCCACAGATCCACAGAACATGTATTATACGAAGTCAGTTATCTTTATTTGTAAATAAATACTCCATGCATAAGTTATTTGTACTGAGAGAAAGGTTTTATCAAAATTCTCCCCAACAAAGTTCGCTGCATTTCTCATAACTACATCGAGTCGCAAACTCTCAGATGCGAGAAACGTGTCTTATTACAACAACAATACAAGGTCCCATTTGAACTCTGAACCTAGGGTAATGCACTCTTGATACTAGACTAGACTGCACCTGCAATATTCCCTCTGTGCGCACAACGAGAGAGAAATTTTAAGTGAATCAGTTTCATTTTCATCCGATCAAGGATATTGTCAAGCATCAACAGGTAGGGTGTATCAGTATTAGACGTTAGAGCAAAAAGGCGATGTAGGGTCTCTCTCTGTGTTATATAGTCCCTATCATGGAAAACGCTCTTTGCAGCTGCATAACGCCATCCCTCCGTTCCTTTTCTACCATCGCTCAACGCTAAATAGGCTGGTAATGCATACATTCAATGTCGTAACTCCCAAAATAAGAACCAACCGACCCTCTAGATCATATGTCCATAGGGTCAATAAACTATGGAATGCCCTCCTGCCGATTTATTTCCCCCAAAGAACAACCTGCCGGCATGGTTTTCGCAGCCTCCGTGTAAGTTTGAAAGCGCATGGGCATCGTCGGGCACCTCTTATGGGCACCTCGAGGGCCTGGCGTGTGCCATATGTCGCGTTTAACACAAATAGTCGATAATAAAAAAAGTGATAATAACGTTTGTCATGGAACGTTTTCAATTATGTCAGTCAACGTGTTTGCATCCACTGCTGGACATACGCCCCTTCAATTTCCTTCTAGTTCAGCGGTACGGAACCACTGCTTTCCGCCGACGCAATTTTTGCAAAAGCAAAAGTTTTTGCTATAAGTTTTTCCAGAAATACCATACCCGCTTAAATTAAATTAACAGAAATACCCACTGCTCCCTATAGTACTGTCTACGGGCTAGTTTAGGGAGCAGGGTGTATACATGGTTATGTTTAAAAAAAAACGAAAAAATACTTGATGTCGCCTTCCGACTCCGTTTTCCTGTCCACGTCGCCAGTTTCAATTATAGTCAAGAAAAAAGGGTACATTTGGATTTAAGTTTGTTCTGGACAAATCTTATGACTAAGAGTGAGTAGACAAAATGCTATGCAGTGCTGTTCTAGATTCATACATTAATACATGCATACCATCACGCCATCTTCTCCCCGGAGGAGAACAGGCATCTTCGATACAGCATGCATCGATTTTTCGCTTCCTCTACGTATGTGTCTTAACACATGCTCTACAATTACGGGTGCTGCGTAAGCGACCCTTGCAAAGCACTTCATCAATCTTCCATCCCAGTTCCACATACTTCCGCTCTGTAAAGCTGTTGTGTCATTATTTCGTCCCTCATTCGCTCCGCATGTCTAAATCAACACACCTTTTTCTAAATCCAATTTTTAAATTCGTACTTAAGTCATTTCCGTGCTTAAATATTGTACATCCAGCACACTCATATATTTATTAAGTCGCTGCAGGTTCGTTTAAGTCTATGAGCACACTGTTATGAACCGCCATCCAAGCTGTAAGTGTAAGCCGGCTTTTCATAACAGAATTCATCGCGCCATTCTCCTTGTTCAGCTACAGTAGACAATTAAACTAATTGGATTGCTAAGTGAAATTCTATGTGTGTTCTATTCTCATTGTATATAAATACAAAAATTTTAACTAACCACTTCATTTCTTTTTCACTTTCAGTGTTTCTCAGAGATGTTTGCTTTGTTCTTATTACTGAGATCTAATTGGTTTTACTATTATTGCATGTATGTGTTGTAATTATTTTGTTTATATAATTTTATTACAGTACTGTCTCTAATATTAAGGGACTGTATGATCTGCCTACCCCCTACCATCGTTATTTAATTCATGGTACCTATAAATATCTAATAATTTCTAACCATTTATTTGAACACTGAAACTCTCATGTAGCAAAAAACTATACCATAACCTTTTTTGTTTTCGGATAATTTGCCATTTTACGACCTTGGGCACAGAATGTCATTCTTCGCACTTAACTAACTCATATTGAAAAAGCGCTTGCATATTGATTACATTGATACTATAACTTTCGATAGCAGTCCGACAGGAATTATTTGTTATACTATAACTTTCGATAGCAGTCCGACAGGAATTATTTGTTAATTGTTTTAAAATTGAAAGTGAACCCATATCTCCCATCATTCTTAGGTCGAACTTCATCGTTATAATTAGATTAAAATACATAAATAGCCCTTAAGACAATTATTAAATTATTTACCTTCACAACACCTACCTACGCATTCAAAAGAAAAACGAACCTGCACGAAATACCATCACAGTTGGCAACGCCACTCAAACTAACCATTCAAAAGTCAGGAATTCTCAAACATTTGCTCTAAAAGTTTCTCGATAAATTAAATTTGAAAGTTCCTCACTCGAAGAGACTGGCTGCTGTCAAAATTATGTAATTTTAGATTCACATTATAATTTATTCCTCGGGAAATTGATTAATTTTCTTCGTACTGGCTCGGTGAGTGATTGAGAAAATTATTAAGACGAATAACGATATTTTTGTATAGATTAGAGTTTATTTCATCTTACAATGCCAAGCACCTCACATTATGCGAAAACCATGCCGACCAGTGAGTTTTTCGTACCATGATCATTTTGCTCTTTTTAGGTTGTACGTTGGGGGAAATACCTCGACATTAGATTCCTTTTTTATTTAAGACCTCGACAAGAAGTGAATTCCATAAGATAGTAGCCCTTTAGATAACTGATCTCGAGGTTCGATTGGTTCTTATTCTAGGTATGTTGAAAATGTATCGGTACATTCCCAGCCAGTTCTGCGTTAAGCGATGGTAGAAAAGGGCGGAGAGACGGTGTTTTGCAGCTACGAAGAGCATTCTCCATGGTATTTTTAAATGAGTGTGTGTATGTTTGTTAAAAAATAAACTGAGCTTGCTTATAGGCCACAGCGACACGACAAGTCGATAGAGACGTATTCTCTGTCCACCCCACCCTACCTGCGGTGACCGAGATACATTGGCGATAGCTGCCAACAGCGTTGGTACTCATGAAACGAACACGAGAAGCGAACGTCATTCATTGTGCAGAATGTATGCCTACATTTTTTTCTACATAGCCAATGACAGCTACTCGCCTTCACAAGCGAGACAATTTCAACATTTACTCTACTGAAAAGAACAAAAAAGCACGAAAAACTACATTTGTGTGAACTATGACATTTCTCTGCGCCAACATTTTGAGGTTTTCCTTACCCAAAAATATGTTCGGAACTGTTCTCGCTCCTCACCTCGCCCATATTTCTTCACCTCCATGACCTCGCCGAGGTGAAAAACGAAGCTGAAAGAGATGTCAACTGTCACTCAAGCGTCGGCCGTAAAATTAACTGCAACTACGTAATAAACACCTGGATTTCGTATAGGTTATAATCTGAATGAGTATTTACATTGCCTTCATATTAGGAATTTTATTGAATTTCTAAAAATTATATCCCCAAAAATTAAAATTGTTTCACAATCATTTGTCACGAATATGTATCGAGGTTTAATTTATTGTGTCCTTTAATAACACCACCTGTATGAAGCACGATGTATGTAATAAAAATAAATACGATGACTCCACGCGTCAACTTAGTTTGCACCTTTACTATACCTCAGAAAGACGAATCTATCAAATATAATATAATTGCCTTAATAAGGCCCAATATTAAGACGGTTGTGAAAGTAGCGGGGCTCTGATATTTGAAATTTGAATAAATATTTTCTTTGTGCATTGGCCAACGCAAAATTTTGAACGCCGACTGCAAATACGATTATGAGATTTTAGTCAAAATTGTTCGATCACTTGATTAAATGCCCGTATGTTTATATTTGTATGTAAAATATCTGTATTTTCCCGTAAAAATGTAAAATTTCAGTAAAAAAGACGACTTTTCCAATGATTATATTAGCCAATATTTTCCAATCTAAAAGGTTAATAAAAATACATGCAGACGTAGTAGTTGACATTATATTTTAGAATCCAACATTTCAAAAACCTACTACAACATTTTTAACGTGTAAACATTCATCGCCCGTAGCATGGGAAATTGATAAGATAACGACCCTCTTAAACGTATAGTCAAAATATGTGAATGAGAGCAATTAAATTATTTTATTACCATGCATTTGTTTGGGTTATATTTTAAAGAACTTTTAAATGGAAATAATCCTCTTTACAATTGAGTTTGTGCATACATAAAGTTACAATAACATTTTTGAAATAATGGTGCCAACTAGGCTTCATGGAAGAACTAGCGAGCTTTTCGAATCAACTCAGGCCGTCCGGAAAGAGATCATGAGAGATGAGAGATGCATGAATTCATCAGAGAGAATCTGATGAATTCATGCTTATTTTCCTATCTATTTACTCTAAAATGTGTGTTCTGTCAGTGAACGAACGTAGGTAATATCGAGTCGGGTCTTGTCTATAGCACATAATATGTGCATATGCTAAGTATTATATGTGAGAGCTCGACGCAAAGTAATTAAACAAGCGTATGAGAAGGCTCAGCGAACCCAAAGTATTGGAGTTTTGAATTGTAGAAGCAGGGTGTCCCCGAATGATAAGAATGAATCCAGGAGCTTCGCCTGGATGAAAGTAATTTCATGAGCTAAGACATATTTAAATTCAATTTAAATTTTTCAATTGAAGAGAACCGTCGTTTTAGGAATAAGCCCCAGAAATTACAAAATGTTAAGTCGACCATCATTTTGTAAGTTCTAGGAAAGTTACACCCAAGTTTTGGCTATGAAACGAAAACCAACTTCAACTTATTTGATGGCTAAGATAGATATGTTACTGTTTCTATCCCGATGTCTGTTCAAGAACAAGATAAATTAGGTCCCGGCATGTCACCTAGATCCCATGTTTTGAGTTAGCCTCATATCATGACATGTTATTAGCTATCCATATCTAGGTACATAAAATAAAGTCAGATTTTTCGCTTTAAGGTTATTGGTTATTTCCAATTGTACCCATATTAAGTGCGTCGCCACTACCGGAGCGAATACCTCGTTTCAATGCGCAACACTGCACTTTTCACAGGCAGGACCAAGCTGTTACCACAGTACTAATTTACGCAGAGTTGATGGTAATAAAAAAGGAACTTTCTTTTCTAACAAAATATAGTATACATTTTTGTTTGAAAGAATTGGTACAAGATAGATAGAAGGAACATTTTTTTCTTACCGTTAACTTTAAATTTGTACACTCAACACTAAAAAATTATAGTTGGCTTCAAGTGAAAAAATCGACTTTAACTGACATCGGCCTTTAAATGTAACATATACAAAAATACGATTACTTTAAGGTATGCCTACCTCTATTCATTTGAAAATCTAAAAAGGTAGTTAAAGGTATACGTACAGCACTTAGCCCTTTTTTTCCCTCAAGCATACTGTGTTTGTGCGTAATTTTAGATAATTTCAGATAGTCTTAGGGTATATTTTGTAAGATTTTTTTGAACTAAACATACGTTGACGAACCTACTAAAAAATAAATATAATAATAATTTGGAATGGAAACACGCTCTATATAAAAATCAAAATGTTCAGGCAGACGAGGGTGTTTATTATTAGCTCATCAACCGTAACAGGATATTTTATAATTAAATTTTGCAACAAGCAAGGGACAGGTCGTACCCGACTCGTAAAAAGTTTGATTAAATGTAAAATTGTCTGTAGGTAGAGTCGTCAACTGGCAAGAACATTTTTCATTGTACAAAGCGAAGTATAGTAATGTTATATACAGTTTAAATACTACTAAGCCCCTAGTTATCGAATATTATCATACAAATGTATCTATGAGCAGATCCATTAATACATATATGTAGTGAAACGCCTCAAACAGCTCCTAAAAGCTTTTATTTAACTTGCCATGCATGTATGTGTATGCATGTAATGTAGGTGTTTAGGTCAAATCTGGCAAGTAAAATTAGAACAACTTTCTCTTACCCTACGGAGTTGTATTTTTGCATGTTGGTTCAGTTCCGATGACAATACATAATAATGGTAAGCATGACCTGAATCGATATCGAGGGTTGGCTCCAGACAAAGGAACTCTTCAACGGTCAACTCATTATAAGCGTCACCATGACATGGCTACTGCACTGAAGGTTGGCTCCTAACGAGGGAACTGCTCAACGGTCAAAAGCACTAACACGAAATGTATACGCATTCAATTATGGTAACTCATTTTTAGCATCTACTATGGTCTACTATGGCTACTGAACACAAGGTTAACAGCATTGAGACAAAATGTTATTTACGCAATATAATTGCGAAAAGCCATTATTACTTTCACCATGACATGGCTACTGCCCTCAGGGTTTGATTCCGAGTGCGGAAGGAACCGTTCAACGATGAACAGCACCGGCAAGATATATTGTACATGCATTCAGTAATGAAAGCCGGTTCCAATGTTAAAAAATATGTGATATGTGTGTATGTATTATCGACCGTGAAGCAAGGATACATTAATTAAGGAAAGAGCCCAGTAAAAAGAACTAATTTACGAACATACTACTGAACTTGAATGCTCAATCTTTGCAGTCAATGTCCGCAACGCAGATGAAGCGTTAAATAAAGGTATGTAGGTATAATCTTAAACACTGTGTTAGTAGGAGGTATTGACTACGAGATTACAGTCCCTCAAAATTATGTTTATCAAAATTATGTATGCAGGTGGTGAAATTGGAAGACGTAATACCCGCGAATGGTATGTTTTGTTGGTTTGGGTCCAGCCTTGCAATATATTCGTTAAGTAGTTATTTTTAATAGGCTCTTCCTTTAATTAATGTGTCCTTGCTTCACAGTATATTATGCATACATTAATATCACATTCTATGGAATAAGCGACGCATCTGTTTAGTACAAAAACGTATATTTACTTTAGATAAGAAATATGGCCAGGAAAAAATAAAAATAAAAAAAAAATGCTAAAAAACCTTTTTAAAAACCAGCTTTTATTTAATGCTCTAAAAAGATAAAAAAATAAATAAATAAGACATAAAAATAATTTATATACGTTAAGATCGTAAGATCGAACACTTAATTTTATAGTTGAGTCTACTAAAACTGTGCTGATGGAATAAGATAACATTTAACCAAAAGAGACACTGCGTCGCCAGTTTGAGCATCGGAACGTTAGCATTGGAGAATTTTGTGATTATAATTTTTGTATGGAAAAAATCATACAACAAAATGTTATCCACCTTTTTTGGTCCTAATATGAAAAATTATGTTAACGTTACGACTTTACGTCCTTTGACTTCGTGATTATTAGTGAGACCATCATTTAAATGAATATGCATGTAATAACATGATTTTTTTCATCATATAAATGGGTAACATTTCAAAGGATTTTTTATTTAAATTAAACGCATTTTTGTTTATAGTTGTCTTCGTGTGAACAAATTTATGGATAGGACATTATTCCATGACAAACATTAGATAGATTGGACGATTAATAATGTGACAATCTGATCGAACCCATAACATTCATGTTCCTATGAATAAAATAATAGACTGCGGCAAGTCCAGAGCATCCGTTATCACAAATATTTTCTCGGGTTGTTTTCTTTGTTTCGAAATGTTGAACAATTCGGAAAGTTGAATTTCGTGAATTTTGTATTGCCACAAAGAGAATTACCATGGCGCTACGTTAACGTTAAGATATTTATTTTTCTTATAAAACAAAGTTTTGAAATTTAAATCAACAGGCCGCTTCCGAATTATGAACTTCAAAGGGAACGGGCGATCCACCCGAAGGAAATTAGACCTCGAGTTAACACGCTATTACAGTTGTTACCGGTATTAATAATCTTGTTTAAGTTTAAATGATGTTTTTACTTATTTCTACCGCTCATATTTATGATTTTAAAATTTCTAATAGCAAATAAAGATATAAAAAAAACGTGCAAATCATTCTTCATACAATCCAAATAATACTACCAAGTATTTCGGTAAGTCATGATAGGGTAAATGGCTGAATCAGGGTTCACAGTTTAGAGACCAATACTTTGATGCTAAATATTTCGGTCTGCCTGCGCCAAGCGTTAGCTAGATTGGTGACACAAAATATATGTTGGTATGTACCTGCTAATGAATATAATGATTGTCTAAACATATTGATGCCTTTTAATTATACGACAATAACCAGTTGGTTTTATAATTAAATACATAAATATACCTTAAGTTGTATCTGTAACCTAAATCGCCTATTACTACGAAATGCAACCAAAGATTTGTTAGTTTTGGTATTACTAAGCAAGTATGTAATGTTACTTTCATGCTTTGTAATTTACAGCCATTTACCATAACATATATTTTTTTTATCACGATAACTACTTTTAGGCTCTTTATCTAGGTAACGCAACCACTTGATGCAGGTATACTGAAACATTTAGTTTTAGAGGGTCGGTCTTTATCCCGTGAACACAGTTTTAACCATTTACGTTATCGTTACCATTTTGTTCGCGAGCTCTATTATCAGGCTAAAGTACTATTTGGACTTACTGAGTCGTTTTACTGCATATCATTACATTATATTCGAAGGTACATTTGCTTGGCGCTACAAGTTAACTAGACCTAGGTCCTTAATAGAAGTCATCATGTCGTGTTATCATTCATGCTTTCAACTTTTCATTACTCCCAGTTAAAATATATCCTTTGGTATCGTAACTGAAAATTACACAAGTTCACTGACTACCTCCGCCGGAAGGGCGCCTTTCTAAGGAAGTCTACGCTCGTCTCGACACCAGCGACCCCCGACAGGAATTTATCACATCAAAAGGATCCTTGTGTCCCGAAGTTTTTCCACGACGAAACTCAATGCTGCCGAATTATTTGTTTGATTTAAATAACAAACCCTTCAGAAGCTGATAGGAAATTTCGCGCAGTCGACAAACGGGTGGAATTCCAGGGTCTTCCTCGTAAATTAGTTCATTTACCAAATCAAGTATTATCAATCAGTTCATGCTATGAAACAACTCGGAATTCGGAAATTGGGTAAAATATTCTAATGAAATTAAACATATTATCGTCTTTATAAATCACAGATTAAGCCGGTGAGAGAATAAACTTTTAACTCTTTAACCACATATAGGAAGTTATTTCCCAGTACCTTTCGGTGCCCTTGGACTCCAGGGTACTCAGCGCCGAGCGGTCCGCCTTGTTGGTTACTCACATCTCACCGCCTGGAGGCCCTGAACCAAAGACGGTTTGCAGGATCGCTTAGTCTGTTCTACAGGTACTATACCATGTATGTTCCTCTGTGGAGCTTGCATCCTTTATTCCTCTCCATCCAACCTATACCCGGAGCAGCCGTCGCAGAGGATCCGATGACATTAGGCTTTTGAACGAACCGTTTCTCAAACTCGTTTCTCTGCCGCACCGCCAGGATATGGAAAAGCCACCGACATTCGAAGTCCCCCAGCAGCGGTTGGCACTATTGCAATGAATTAAATATGTTATTTTATTGCATAACTTAATATATAAAATTCGATGTATGTATGTATATTATATGGACTCCAAAACGGCTGGGCCGATTGTGATTAAATTTTCAGGGAATCTTCAGATTAGCCCAGAGGACGATTCTGTGCAGTTTGGAAGTTTAGAAGCTCCGCTCGGGTGAATGTTAAAAATGAATTATAAAACTATAAACGAAAATGACAGTTGTGCAGTACCCAGGTACCGCACCCACGCCTCCCGCTTTATAATTGCAACCCTAAAACCGTTTACGCACTAATTTCATCCTAATAAAATATTTAATGTAACCTTTCGCATTACGCATTAGATTACCTTTATCCCTTTGAATTTTGTTCCATACATACTTTAATCCTATTACGCTGCTGCCACTAGATATCAAACATGATCTTAGTCTAGAACCTCAGAATAGGTTTATTTTGCATTTTACGAAAGTAAGGAATTCTGCGTCGTTTTATTTTAAATACATTGTTGACATTTTTTTGTTTCTTTTCATCTCTCTTATTTTTAGAGATTAAGTTTATGGCAGATCTAAGGCAAAAAAACATCAAGCGACATCATCACTGTTGAAACGGAACCACTTTTAGAAAAAATCTTAGAACGCTTGGGGCGTGGATTCAGGTTAATCTTGGTGCGTTGCGCTACGTATTTGCCCACGCAAGTATATTTTATTCCGTAAATTCTTGTATATATAACAATAATTATTTTTATAATTGATTAATTTTTTGTTTTGTTTATCTAAGGCTTACCTTTTTTTTCTCATATCATAAAATGTATATATACTTATCATCATTCCAGTGATCTGTCTGTCTTTGGCTCTATACCAAAATATATTCAGTTAACAAAGGGATTTCTGGATCAGACAGCTTCAAAGGGTTGCTTAGCTGTTAGAATTGCGACTGAGGTGGATGTAACCCCTGGACTGTTTGCAACATAAATCTAACCTCAGACTATAAATAAGATTAAGTTTCGAGTACGTTATAATTATATCGAGTTAGATTATATCCAGGGTTTGCAGGGCCTTTGACATTTCTTAAAGTCTCTGGATGCCGAAAGTGCAGAGGTCATGTGGGAAATGTTTATCGATAAACGAAAATGGTAAGAAATATTCAGCACAATTGATACGATTGATTCAGTGACAAAAAATATCTTCAATGTATATACATCGTAAGAAACATTGAACCATGTTTACATGGATCCATTCCATAATGAATTAATAATTGTAATATCTTCAATGTATATACATCGTAAGAAACATTGAACCATGTTTACATGGATCCATTCCATAATGAATTAATAATTGTATCTATACAGAAAAATGCATGTATGGAATTTAGCTTGTCACCAAATGTTTTTTTTATGGATTTATTTACGGATTAACGAGAAAGAGATTAGTCGTTGTTGACTTGGTATGATATAGAGTTGTCTACCGGCAAGTGTTACCTACAGTTCGGGAGTTTTAAACATAATTCAAACAATGTCGATAGTTCTGCAAAAGTCTAGGTTTGGTGCCACGCTGAGTGTGGTTCCTTGAGGTGAGTGGATTTGGCTTTTACTGAGTATCTTGGGGGATATTGGGTTGATATCATGACTGTACATATGTGTGGTATCAGCTATCCATATCCATTTAAATACCAAAACCCTCTTAAATTATAGATTGTTTACCAAGTTATATGCAGCTAATCAGTTTCGACAAAAAATATTTATCGGAAATGCTAACTATAGCATCGTAAGTCGCTACAGTGTCATATTGTATGCGCGTTATGTAAATATCTAGGTTCAATAAAAAAGCTACAAGAAGTAAATAATCAAGATTTCAATGGAATCAATTAAACGAGTGGGAGTACTGGACTAGATTCGACCAGGCAGTTAAGCAGATGCAATAATAATTTTAAATTACATTATTTAACGAAATGTAATCTACTGGCAACACAGAGTAAGCATTGGACGGTGTCGTCACTCATGCGCGTGAAGTGATTCAGTGAGCACGCGAGGCAAAAGGCTAGCGATGCGAAAGAGAGACACGTTTCGTGTCTTGACTTTATCGTTACTCGGACAATTATTTCTCTCTACGTTTCGGGTTAGGATACAAAAACTTTATTAAAAGTAGTAGGAAAAGTATTTTATTTTACGTTTACGGATAAACAGTGTTCAGCTTACTTATTTAGCTCGACGTTTCGTCCACCACGCTGTTGACATTTAATAAAAGAATAGGTCGAACAACAGTGCAAATCTTAACAAACATATTAGTAGGAAAACATGTATATATAACACACAAATCTCAATTATAATCGTTCTTTTCGCCGTCCCCTTACGAGATAGTCCCGTGAGTTCAACAAAAATCAAGAAACCGCGAAATAAATCATCCGATTTGTGTGAAAAATATTTTTACTGACTATATCTGAATTTTCTCATAATTTTAAAAAACCTGCATAGTTTGCGAAATAACCTTACCACCACATACACGGGTGAATTATTAGTCAGTAGAATTGCTGTGAATAATTGGCCAGAGGTATCAGTAATAAATAATGCGTTTTTTTTAGTTTAACAAGAATTAAATTAATAATAATTTAATAAAGCTAACTTTAGCCTCCGTCTCAATATGATAGATAATTCGCATTTACACATGTTCTAATTTCATTTACCAACTTATATTATAGACAGTGTAATTACATTTGATGCATTTTCATAAAATGCATCAAATGTCATTGCATCAAATGCAACCCGTCATAGCGGGTTTAAAAAATAGGTTGCGGAGGTACGGTTTACCATTTAGAAAGAAAAAATGAATAAAAGATCAATTTCTCCGTCATGGGTAACAAATATTAGTTGTTTTAAGCATTCAAAGTCGAAGTCAAAAAAGACAATCTAAATCAGAACATTAACCAAAAAGTGTACATCATGACGACATCATAAAGATGTAGATTTGGACTAATACGAAACTAATATTTACGTAAGTACGCAAGTTCATATATTTTGTGTTTTTACTTAATATAAAAAACAAACATGTTTGTTAGAAAGAAAATTGAGGTGCAATAAGCCTCTGATGAGTAGATAGAGCTAGGTAGGAGTAAGTTCTGGAATCGTTACACCAAAACCAATTTACTCCCGCAATTTGAATTATTCGTAATTAGTATGCTAATGCAGCTCAGAAACTCATTTGAGCTAACGTTATTCTCGTTTTAAAAATTCGCAAAAAAACGGTTCTTAGAATTAAGTCAATAGACAGAAATAGTAGTTACGTCACATTAAATAAAATAATTAAACATAATTACTGGCTCCCGAGAATCTCAGGTTTCCCAGTGGAAGTATAATGTCCTTTCGTAAATGTTTGATGTATGAAGAAAGAGAGTCGAAAAAAAAATCAACCTCCCCGTACGTTGTGTTGATACCACTCAACAAAAATATATGGGGACGATGACATGTTTTCGTCAACGATTTTTATGAATTTTTTAGCGTTCGCTAGTATCGTAAGCCTATATGTATGGTTTCATTTATTGATCTCAATCGACTGCACACACTGTATACTGACCAACACCTCTTCTACTAGAAATATATGGTATGTACTGAAATAGGAATAATATCTTTAATTTTAGTAGTTAAGTTAGCATAGCACAAACGCTTCGAGTACTAAAAAGATTTTTTAATAAAATTGATAGGTTTTTAACATAATCTTGGTTACGTGAATGTATGTATGTACCATACCAGTGCTTTGCTAGGTTAGTGCCAATGCTAACTACTCAGCAAAAACATGACTATTCACTTACTAGTTTGTCCTTGGGAAAGGATTGGTCGATTAAATGGCATATTAATAAGCTTTCATGTCGCAAGCGCTCATGAAACGACGGGACTTCCTTTCTAGGAATTTTCAGAACGCGAGTACATTATATTTTGATGGGTTCATTGAAGATCATTTGATTTGTAGGTAAGAAAAAACAATCGGACAATTATATGGATTGTCTTCGTCAACAATAAAACAAACAAATAAAAAAGGCCACGACATCTGACAAAAATTTCGGCATTCCTGGACCATGATTGTATTTTGTAATTCAAAATCTTTCTAAATAGTTAAAAACTAAAACGAGGACAGGTTGGGAAGTGATTATGCGACAATTTCTAAATATGCTGAAAGAAGTCGAAAAAAAAGTAACGCAAAAATACCTACAGTAATGATAGTGTGGTCGAACCTCATAACTCTCATAAACCATCACTTTGGATTATGGAGAGAAAACTGTCTTTATTTTCCTTCATTGAATGAAACATTTTCATTTGAGGCACTAAAGGGACGCAGTCAGTGACGAGGGAAATCAGGGTAAAATTACCCATTCATGGTATTCCACCACTTGAGGTGACAAAGAACAAGGAAATAAGCCAGAAGGCCGTGAAATATGTATTCACATCCTGTAGCACAATCCAAAATATTAAAACATGGTTTTTTAACAGTATATATTTTTGTCATATAGTGCAGACATGGATAGCTACTACCACACCTGTTAGTATTATACATGTCTATAATGCATATTTTAACCTTGTCGCTTCGACCATCTTTCATTTAATGCTAAGATAACAACCCGGATCTAGTAAGCACGGAAAGGTACCTTGAATTTTGCGTAGAACTCGATCTCGAATCTGTCACCCATTCAGAAACTAGCCGCGCCCAAGCTTGCTTAATCAAAGGTAGTTTCTTTTCACACCGTAAAAACTGTCGATCATCAATATATGAAACTGCTCAAGTTTTAAATTATTATTTTTTTCTTATTTTCGTTAAATTATACTTATTAGAAATTAAACAAGAGGATATTTGTGATTTTTTTTGGGTATTGTTTTTTAAGGTATTGTGTGAATTAAATTAATTAAAGCTACTTCAAGTAGTATTAGTAAAAAGTATTAGCTATATTTAAGTATTAACCGTGTGGAGTATATAGTTTTTTTACAATACCGTTTTGACAACGTTTGAATGGGAATAAATAAATTAATTAATAATTACATTTAGTGAAATAAAGTTATACGTTTAGGTGGGGTCAAAGGTATGTTCCTAAAAAAAATATTTTGGAAATAATTTAAAACCACTTAACATTTTACTATCTTGGTCAATATTTTTTGTTTTATTTTTTTTCAATCTGAGCTGGATGAAATAACAACAAAAATAAAATTCCCTTTTTGCAAATGAAGTCCGCTCAGGTTGGTACACATCGCATTTAATAAGAATATGGGCGATATGGCAATGAAAAATTGGCCCCAATTTTTTAGCCGCATTAGAAAAATTCACGCAAGTCAAATATATGTTATGGTTAAAGCCCAATATCGTTGAAAATTAGAATTTATTCCTTTAAGGTTATTAGATTTCTGCCGTTGTAAAGATGATTAATGCATAGTTTAGAGTTTAACTAAATAAAAAGGACCTTAATACATTTTTTATCAAAAACATTTTTACCTTTTTATTTCGGTTCAAAAAATCTGGAAAAATATGTTACGGTTTTTTCTTACCATAAACACGAATTTAGAGCACTCTGAACAGGTACAGGAAAATCGTAGTTACCTTCAAGAAAAAACCGGCCAAGGGCGAGTCGGACTCGCACACGAAGGGCTCCGTACCATCGTACAATATTTAACACAAAACATCAAGGTTTTTTGTATGGTCCGCCTTTAATTTTTCTTATTTTTTTATTTTACCTATTTGTTGTTATAGTGGGAAACTGTAAAAATTTCAGCTGCCTACCTATTACTGTTTATAAGATACAGCCCTGTGACAGACGGACGAATAGACGGACAGCGGAGGCTTAGTAATAGGGTTCTGTTGGTACTCTTTGGGTACGGAACCCTAAAAATACACAGGTATTAACCGATATCGGACTTTAACCGTATTATACAAAAATAGCATCTTGCTTTTTATCTGTAATTAAATATAAAACAGTTGAAGAGATAACATATTTTTAGGTAGAACTACAGTCTGGTTGTAGCAAAAAGGGCCTCACCCCAAAAATTCAAGGCCAATATTTTATTTGACCTGCTATGATCACTGGGAGTGTAAATTCGAAATTGATTTTAAGGGGGAATTGTCTTTCATCAATATCTCGGCCATTTTTCTTTTCGGGAAAAAATATGGATTGAAATAGTACCTTATTAATTTTTCTCTATTTAATTGATAGCTATTTTTTACGTGCGATTGATATTTTCCGAGACAAGCGGGGATAAACGAGGCGAAATGTAATTATTGAATTATCACCTTTATCATTGACATTAGGACCAAAATGTACAGGAATAATAAAGTCGTGTGGAATTGAAATTGCTACAATTTTGATCTCTGCTTTCGATGCACCCAATATTAAAAGTCCAATATTAAGTTTAATAAAAACAATAATCTCCGACCGCATGACTTGTTCCGTGGCGGGCAGGGCCGGCCGCCCTCGGCAGTCCGCGCACGTAGCGCCGGCGAGCGGCGGCGAGCGGCAGGTCCCCGCGCGAGCGCCTCCCGTCTGATGCAAATTGTTTAATTTCGGCCGTGCGTGTGATTTAAGTTCGAGGAAATTTATGGACGGAATGCCCTTGACGCCAATAACGTAATTATATAACTGATAAAAATGCTGCAGTGTAACCCAGGAGGATTTAAGAGGATAATGAGGTGATCGAGTTCAGTAAAATGGCTCGTGCCTCTTTCCTCAATCCAATTAAGAAAACAATTTCTAAAAATTTGCACATTAAATACATCAACTGAGAGTCTATACGTTTTGATTTTTTTGATAACTTATCTGATATTCGTAATATAAGCCTCTACAGAAGTCTATCAAAATGTTTCAGGGCGTAATCATAGATATAAGTTAATTCATCAAAAACATCTAAACATAGAGACTCTCAGTTGTTTTATTTAATGTGCTAAATTTCTGGAAAATATTTCTTAATGTGACAGAGGAAACAGGCACGAGCACTGGGAGGTATGGAACTTGATGATCTCATTATCCTCTTAAGTGGATATGGATGACCATTACAACTATTGACATGATATTAAGATTCCTGCAAGGATATTCCTTATATTGCACTCATACATTAATCGAGATGGAAAACACGGATAGTTTTGATTGCAGTTTCGGCCATAGTTCACTCAATGCGATGGTATCAACCCGGGAGTTGCTACCAACTAGTAAGTAAAGTAGTAGACCCTCGAAGCCAAAACACAAACGACAAATCCCTTAGTCGCCTCTTACGACACGCAGGGGAAGAAGTGCAGTGGGCACGGTTGTACTTGGTTTTGGCTGATTGTTCTGATTTGTCTTGATGGTGATTTTCCTGATCTACTATAGATCCAAATAACTTTAACTAAATCTAGTTTAGTCAACGGTTTTTGTCCCATTATTAATTATATCCATTATATAATGGAGAATCCAGAAGAATGGAGAGGTGCTTTCAGCCAGGCGTGACTTCTAAGTTTATTGGGGTACTATCAACTCGGTTTTGTTGTTTCCGTGCCTACATCCTATTCCATTGCAATTGAGAACCTTTACAGATCACAGGGACTTATGGGACATTATAATACTGATAAATACATTATAATACAGATAATACAGATTCACAGGCGTAACCTCCAACCTGTGGCTGGTCATACCACATGGGCAAAGCCAGCGCACACCATAAATTGACCTTTGAACGTTCATTGTTTCGAAGGAGTCGCGATTCCACCTACACATGCATTATAACACATAGGTACACCACTGTTTTATCTAGCCTACTGGGTAGTTTAATTAATGGCATATACATTATATTTTATTAGTGAATATAACCACATACATAATGTACTTAAGTAAATGTTTTTTTATTACTTGGTGAAGAGGGCTAAAATTTTCATAAATATTAAAAAACATTGTTTTTAAATTTTGTGTGGAACCATATTTTCAACACATTTATCTTATTCCTTGTTTTCTAGCTAATCCATGGAAGGGCAATTTAGTGTAAACTGTATTCAGTTGAGTAAATTAGCAAAATAGATAATGACAGCAATTTATTGATATGTTATACCTAAATCGTAATAAACGAAGAGATGGCAATGTTTAAAAGTTGGTTGCCCGATGGTAACCAATTCAAATATAAAACAATGTTGACCAACACACGCAGCTTCCCAGAAAGACCGGGCCCAGTCTAGAAAGTGTATTATTTATTTATGCTCCCTTTACACGTGCGAGGGAGCTTTTTTCGATCCACCCTGGGCTAATCTCCCTGTACCCTTGTAACCCTTTTTCGGTTGAATTTAAATACCGCTAAGTGCCGCGATACTGTGCCCCAAGTCGGGATGAGTAATGTGCGGAGTGTTCGAGATAGGCCATGCAGAAACTACCCCTGTAAACCCTTTCATAGATACCTCGCGTGCTCGCCACCTGGAGCATGTTGGCAGATTCTGGACTCTATTCACCTCCATCGAATGTTATATGTATGTTGTCGACCGTGAAGCAAGGTCACATATTCGCGCAGTGTCCACACCGGAGGGTGATGCATGGGTTTACGTCATAACATCATTGCAAACCAGCACATTTTTGGATAGTAATTACCTAAGAATCGTCATCGCTCTTCGCTTTGTTTGTGACAGGTGCCTGCCGCATATGTGCAGTTGCGGCCTTATGGTCGATACCAAAGGACTCCATGGATTAAGATGCTTGAAATGTGCCAGCAGATTTTCACGTCATGTAACCATTAACCAGTTAAAAAAAGAGCATTTACTTTTGCCAATATTCCATCATTATTAGAGCCAGTCTGAATGGAGATTATGGAAAGAGGCCAAATGGCATGACTATAATACCATGGGACAAAGGCAGGGCTCTGGTGCTGGATGCCACATGCGTGGATACATTGGCGGCCTCATATGTTAGTTCGACCGCTCGCATGTCAGGAGCAGCAGCAGATACTGCTGCAAGGTTAAACCACTCTAAATTTTCGGCAAATGAAAGTAAATTACGAATTCGTTGCTTTTGCGGTGTTCGAAGTAGGAAAGAAAATGTATTTGTTAATGGGGTTCAAAACTAAATGAATACAAGTAAATAACTAATATAATTTTCAGGGGATTATCATTATGGAAGGTATTTTAGACCGAGGATCGGACTGGCTATACAGCAAGCGTAATGGTCTCTACAAAATAGCATTGCAACGAAGAGTGAAATCTTTTATATTTTGTAACTTTAAATGTCTTGTTAATTAACTTATTGTCATATCCAATATATCCCAATTATTTGAAATGGATCTAAATATTTTGAAGTACCATTGCAATTGATATAAATTTACCCACAGACGTCCTCTCTCCTGATTTGTGAGGTCAGACAGTTCACTTATGTCCATTGGAGGTATGAGTACATGTGTTAATTATGATAATTAAATTGAATCCAAGTTTAACTCGACTTAGCAAGCTCCTTAAGGGTTTGTAGAATGATGAAGGTGAAGGATTTGTTCGGGTAGTTTGTGTACTCTCTGTGTGTGTAATTTAATAGTCTTGAATTCCAAATGTGCGAGCTCTGCATCATCATCAGAAGGTAATCTTACAAAGATATAATGCGACTGTTTTACCGTATTTGCATACATACCTTCTTAACGACTTCATTTAATAATGGGTATATATGATATAAGAGAGGCTCGGTGACTCGCTTTCCAAGCCATAGGTCATGGCATGAATCCCCGCCCCGTGTATTTAACAGTTTAGTCCCCTTCCCTACTAGGTTGTAAAGTTAAACTGACCCAAATTAGTACCATCGCATGTAAACGAAAATATGGTAGAAACGTCAAGGGAAAATTAACCGTATTTTCCATTCAATTCAATATAGCCGAGATTATAAAAGGAAAACCCTGGCGTGGCACCTTATTTCTTCAATAGTCCGGTGTATTAGTCTATTATTTTAACGGTGGGTGTAGTAAGTCATCTTGTTCCGGTTACATAAAAAAAATACATATTTTTGAGGCGGCGTGGAAAACACGGTCAACATAGCTATATTTTTATTCGATTAGCAATCCGGCCGTATTTAACCCATCCATATGTAAATGGCTCCAAAAATCTGTTCTAAATCCGAAATCGAACACTACATACATAAAAATAAGGAGGGCTAGAAATAGGTTTTTTCGAGTCCTGTTCATAGATGGCTAAAGGTACGCCATATTTCAGGATATTTCGTTTGTGAGCACGGCAATTCAGTATTGCTGTTATTACCTTGTAATTGTTTATTGTTTCGTGAAGGAGAACTATAGTTTTATATGAGTTAAAAACCATGAGAAATTTATCTGCATATTTATAGATGCACACTGGATCAGCGAGCATGGTAGCAACCGAAATTCGTTTGGGGGCGGCGCGGAGTAGCCACTTTTACATACAAAGGTGGCAGTGCCGACGAGAGAGTCCGCTTAAGATTGTGATTATACTGATTTTATCAAGTTCCAACGACGAACACTTAAGCATCAGACAATTTTACTTCCCATACAAACATAGTTTACTAATCATTTCAAAATTACTGTTCCAATTTACTTGATATTTGGTATCTAATATATGTGTCTGCATGTCTTTGTTTTTTCGGTAAATTTATCCTAGGTTAAACAACAGAGTAATCAAAATTCGTATGAAATGTTTTGTTTTTGCTTTCAATGAATTCAGTTTGGATTTAAAAAAAAAAACAAAAGCGTGCAGACACAGATATGTTTTTTTTTATGTGACTGGTCATGGATAGCTATGTAATACCACACCTTCTGTTATGGTATTAGCCCAACACACCACATGGGAACTAGGTGCCATGCCAGGACCTTCCTTATATTGCACGGCTACATTGAACTGGATGGAAAACACGGACAATTTTCATTGCCGCTTCGACCATCGTTCATCCAATGCGATGGTACCAACCCGGGCGGGATTAACCCTACCACCTAGTAAGTAAGGAAGGGGACCTACAGTTTAACGTGGAATCCGATCCACGGCCAGCCTCTCTCAATGGTCGAATGGTCACACATCCAAGACCAGACCGGACCCAGCGTTGCTTAACTTCGGAGAGCGATCGCCGAAGTGTCGCGCCACTGGGCCACTGAGGCTGACAAATGAGGCTGATGTGTTGTCTGATATTAGATATCGAATATGAATTCAATTGGAATAGTGGTTTTCAAATGATTAGTAAACTAGATTTTTATAGAGATTAATTTATGTATTTATTTATTTAAGAAATCAACAGCTTATATTGACAGACATGTTAATATAAGAAAAATTCATTCTCAAGAACCTCACAGGACGGTAATTAAACAATAAATAAACGAACAATAAATCGATGATGCACGTCGTTTTCCACGAACTCGTGGTTACCCTGCCGCCATACTAATGAGTTTCCATTGCTACTCCCTTCCTTCCATGCTCGCTGCCTGGATGGACTTGTCGTCTTCAAGACAAGGCATTCAATTAAGTTACGCTTCACTCCAAATGTAATGCTAGTGAGATGGACCCTAGAATCTGGCTCTGATTCCAAAATCCTTATAGATTGAGATAACAGTTGCTCTACCGTATGTAAATTGTATGTGATACTCCAACTCCTATTCGAATGCGGACCTTGGCTAAAGCGAAGTATTCTCTATACGAAGTAGTGCTGATTTATGTGGCTTTAATTCGACCAACAGTATTGCCGCGTGATAACAGCGGGTGACCGGGGGCACGCATTAAGCGTGAATCATTATCGAATTTTAATTTGTGAATTAAAATTCTATGTGTGTGTTCGTGAATTCTTAGCAGATTTGAGATATCCAGAATTTGAAATTAATAAAAGACTTTGTTTTTTTCACGTCGAATCTTTACAACTTCTATAAACGTGCCATGCTTTAAAACGATTACGTTTATTTTATGGTTCCGAAACTGTATGGTCTGGGGCGACTGCCGCAAATGGGTCGCTACCCAAATACCTACTTCGATGATGGATTGTATAGAATAAGATTTTTTGACAAATTGAACCCTGACTTTAACGGACTATAGGCAGGATAGGAGAGGACTTACCAGTGGCGTAGTGTGGTCAGCAGCCCTCCTGACTCCTCGGGTTCCGTCTCTGCCAGGGTTCAGTGCACGGCACTTAAAGTCTTCTATTGTTTGTGGTGCGTAGACACTACGCGGGTTGAATCCACGGCAGGATACGATCGGTGCCGTGGATCTTGGAGCTGTTGAGGACATGCGAAGCCAGCAGAACGTCCGCCGGCATCGACATTTTCCGCGAGACTCTGGCGACCCACAGTTTTTCATTCGCCCGGCGCGATTGAAGGTAGTTCGGTAAATCGTTTGTCCTCGGGAAATTAGTTTCACAAGGGTGTAACGGTTAAGTAGTAGGAAGAAAGGATGGGACATTGTTCAAGTCAATACAGAAACAGTTCTACTTTTCAGTTGTCTCATGCTGACAACTAGAATTAGAGGCCTCACTGAGCCCTCAGCTTATTGTAGGTACGGCGCTGTGCTTTACGGTACAATGCTCGGATCAATTACGGTTGTAATTACTAATGTGATTTTCACTACCGCAACTCACATTAGAGCCGCACTAAACATATACTGTGAATTTTGGAGCTATTCTAGGTGGCGATTGCATTATTCGTGAGCGCCTATGCATAACAATTGGGGTTCTCTTAAAATATGTTTTTTTTATTGAATCCCTAAGGTAGTTGTCGTTGTTATACACATTTTGCTTTTGATAATAATGATTGTAATTTGTGTTAAACATTAGGAAATAATTCCTTTTTTTTTTACCTAAAAATGCGTAAGCATAAGCATTTTAACATATTTTTTCTGCACCAATGATTGAATATATTTGAATATTTTCAATATGCATTCGTTCGTATATTCTATGAAACTATTTTCACGATGAATTTCAATCACATTGAGCATACAATCCTAGGCTCAGAACGAATGTAGAACTAGAGTAAACCCTTTCTTAGTAGCTTAGTACCAGGCCATTTAATGAAGAATGATCGTAACGGAATAAAAAATTGACCGTGTTTTCCACCTAGTTCAATGTAGCTTTGCTCATTTAAAGGGATGGTCCCGGCATGGCACCTGATTCTTCCGATAGTTCAGAGTATCGTGATAATATAACATAAGGTGCCATATTAGTTCCAGTTCAGTTTTATAATCATTACGGTAAAAATGCCAAAAATATAATATACTAGCAGCCCGTCCCGGCTTTGCACGGGCATAATATAATTGAAAAAATATTATTTTGACACAATGAGACACAAATAAACCCCTTATTACGTAGAGTTCCTAAAAAAAGAGCATATACCTACATTTAAATATTTGAAATAAAAATAACCAATTTTGTGAATATATTTTTTTGTATTTTTATTTCTTTTTTTGTATTTTTCATACTATTAATCATTTGAAAAAAGTTCATAACCACAAAACAAAGCTATTAAATAAATAATTTAATGAGTTAAAGCCAGGAAGTAAACATTATTTGATGTTGTTTTATTTTTCACTAAATAATTAGCTTAACTGTTATTATGATACTGTTGAGATTACCGTGGTCGTTAGACATGTTTGAAAAATGTTACGGCTTTTGAGAATGTCTTTGGAGAATGTATCTTCCTGCCGCTTGAAAAGCCGTAACATTTTTCAAACATGTTTAACTGTTATTAGCTACCTACAAATACTACTATAACCTACAACTATATATAACTAAATGTACAACATATATTAATGGGTCTAGTTCTGAAAATAACTTTTTGAATGCGTTTAGTTACCTACTAAAATAATTATCATCAAGCGACAAAATATTATCAAGCGACAATTTCTTGAATTCCGCACACGGCTAATGCGTAGGGAGCCGACTGACTCCCCTCCCGTACCCTCTGTGTGACGCCTACACTCTAAAACGCATAGTTGGCCGAGCGGAGTTTTTTCAAATTTTTAAACTCATGATATCTTTCGAATGAAATGTCCGAATCGAATAATTCAAAAAGTTATATAAAGGTAATGAAACAGTCTTAAATAATAATTTATTTATTTTGATAAGGATTAATATCTAGGTACAAATAAAGAGCCTTTTCTAGCGGCGGTATTTAAATTTTTATTTTAAAATAAATGCACAATTATTGTGTCATAACTAATATAATAGTTAGATGTATGCTGTCGCGACATTTTTTGTAGATAATAATGTGTTCTATAAAATTGTAGTACATCATTTTGTTCTAGCGTGAATAGTTTTCGCAGCGCACGCGATGTAAGGAACAGTCTTGGTAATTTTTTTGCACCTTGGGTTACGTTATCGGAGTTTTGGTAAGGATCCCTAATTTTTTTAAGATAAAACCTAGCTTATGTCCGTCGGATAGACTGTAGCTTTCCAACGGTGAAATAATTTTTCAAATCCGTTCAGTAGTTTCAGAGCCTATTCGGTTCATATAAACAAACAATCAAACCTTTCCTCTTTATATAATAGTATAGAAGTATAGATAATATTACAATTTGAAATTAAAAATGTTTCCTGAGAAAACCAGAAATTGTCTATAGCTCACAAAATTATCCTCACATTAAAGAGAAGACTAAGTAAAGCCTAAGTCCACTTAAGTTTTGCTTGGCGGATAATTGTATTCGGAATCCCTGCTAGGGGATCTGAAGTAAGGGGTGTTTCATAATGTTTAATTTTTTACCGACTTCAATTCGACCCGAATTTGGGTATGTTCATTTGATTTGGCATTGTTCATGCAAAACTTTCTATTAGCTTAGCTGTTAAGTTTATTTGATGCACTGGATATACAGTTTATGTTCCTTGGATTGATGGTTTTACTTTTATTTTGGAATGCGTCCTGGTTCTCTCCTTTTAAGAGTTTTGTTCTTGAATCAGAAACATAATAAAACGCTTTAGGTGGCATGATAGTCATGGATCCATACCACATCTAAATAGAAAAAGCCGTTTTATCGTGAAGAGCAGCCAAAAATTGTTGAAGACAGACAGACAAACACTTCCAAATACAGTCTTTTATCTTGAGTTTCGTAAGTATAAGCCCTTCGAGAAAGATTGTTTTGGAATTATCTAGGTTTTTATAATTAGTGGATATGGAGATAAAAAATCAAATCAAAATTATAGACTAGGAGGTCACGACAAAAATGGTAACGATACCGTAAATGGCTGAATATGAGTTCACAGGATAAAGACTAACTCTCTAATGCTAAATGTGTCAGTCTGTCTGCGCCAAGTGGTTGCGTTACGTAGATAAGGCGCCTGAAAAAGATGTTATGGCGACAAAAAATAAATATGAAAACCGGCCAAGTGCCAGTCGGGCTCGCACACGAAGGGTTCCGTACCATCGTACAAGATTTAACACAAAAAAAAAACAAGTTTTTTGTATGGGACCCCCCTCTCCTTTTTATTATATTTTTATTTTACCTATTTGTTGTCATAGCGGCAAAATAAATACACACTCTGTAAAAATTTCAGCTTCGTACCTATTACGGTTCATGAGATACAGCCCTGTGACGGACGGACGGACGGACGGACGGACAGCGGAGGCTTAGTAATAGGGTTCCGTTTTCACCCTTTGGGTACGGAACCCTAATAAGGTAAAGGGCTACAAATAACGAAGCATGAAAGTATCACTACATACTTTCCTAGCAATACCAAAACTGAACAAATCTTTGGTTGCATTTCGTAGTTATAGGCGATTTAGTTTACAGGTATAATTTTAGGTATATTTAAGTATTTATTTAAAAAACCGACTGGTTATTATTGTATAATTAATGGGTATCAATATTTCTACACTATCGGTATATTCATCAGCAGGTACATTCCAACATCTATTTTATATAGCCAATCTAGACAACGCAACCACTTGGCGCGGGCAGACCGACATATTTAGCATCAGATGGGTTGATCTGTAACATGTGAACCCAGATTCAGCCATTTACCTTATCGTGACCGAAAATGTCGTGACCTTCCGGAATATTAGGAATCACCCCATACCTCTCCTATGCACATAGCAAAACAACAGAGGTAAGATAGAATAAAACTTTAAGCTTTGGTTGCTTTCAGATTAGATAGTTTCTGCGTAATGTTTATGCAAGTAAAGCAATGAATAATAAAGATTTAATAAAGTTCAATACAGAAGGTTTGTAATGGCTGGAAACTGTAGCAAATTACAGGAATCATTGAGAAAGCTGCCTCGCATGCTCTGCGAGTTCCTTCAGGAATGCGATGTGTTTGGCTATATCATGACTATGTTTGTGGTATGTTAGCCATCGATGTCTAGGTTATATAAAAAAACATAGATTTACCCTAAGGAATTGACTTTATTCCATGGGATGTTTTAGAGTGTTCAATACAGCCTGTTTCCACTCCAGTGTATTTAGATTACGAGAGTATCGACTTCTTCTCGGCGGCATAACGTAACAATAAATGCTGCCGTCCTCACATAATATTATAATAATTACAAAGAAAATGTCAAGAAAGGGTCAACTCCTATAAACTAACGAGCGAGACCCTCGAACAAATGTCGCCGTAGTATCTCCGAAAGTGCTCCCGGGCCGCGACCGCTGCTCCAACTTTGTAGACAAGGGGCGGCGGGTTCGACGATTATTATGTGAGATGGACACTGGAATAAAAGTCAATATTCTTCTCCACAAAGAATTCAGTGAAAGATAATGTCACTATTCTCTGTAACGATGCTTTTCCCTATTCCATCTAAGATGAAGCCCCGAAATCAGATTTAGTCTTGTCAGCTTAATGATCAGGTAGCTTAAAGAGGTAGGTTATTTGTTCAATATCGAAAGTTCTAGTAAATCCTTTACACTTTGCACGAATCAAGGCATTCTGTTCTTGATGGCAGTTTTAAATTTACAATTACATGCCATTCGTTTTGTTATTGCATGTTTTTTTCGTTTACCGCGGTGAAGGATACGTTGTGTGTACGTTCAATGACGATTAGATCGTTACTTCTCCTACCAAACCGTGCCTACACCACACTGCACATAAATCGATCCCTCCAATGGGGTTTTGTTTCTAAATGTCCATTAGTCTTTAAAGTACAATTTTAATGCTGTTTTTTTTTAGTATGTTATGTTATACTTTAAGTTCGTGGTAATTTCATTATTCCATGTACTCTGCAAGAAACAAACTCAACGAAACAGTACTTCAAAGATCCACGTAACGAGAATGAAGGCTATTAGATGCTACTATTTTGATTAGTATGCATGCACACAATTTTCATGCAATATCAGAAGAATACACATAATGCAGAAAAGAAGTTTAAATTTCAAAGCACTTCTACAATATATCCAATGGTTTTTTCTTCATTTGGGTTTCGTAAAGAGCCACCTGGAATTCGCTTTAACCTTTTGAACTTATTACATTGGGATATAATCAGAAAACATCTATGATATCGTTTTCGTCCTCAATATACTTATCTATGATCAATATATACTAACACCCTATGTTCGCCGATGTCAAAGACATATTTACATCTCTGACATCAAGTTTACAACATGTTTTATAGATGAAATATGTTTTACTTTACCCGTCATTAATTACAACGCGAATTTTTGACCTGTTATTGCGTTTGATTTAGTTTTATGTAGTTCTTTTTGATAGCACTAGAAAATATGTCCTGCTTCACTCGGAACATTCAACATCTTCGACGATTATTTTCCATCTAATTACACCTTAACAAACTCGCCGTCGCGGACGACGCAGTTAAGTAACGGTAAACTGAAAAAAATTAAGGCTTCTAAATAAGCTCGGGCAGCTGACATTTAAAATGATTAAATTTCCCTGAATATTATTCACTGTAATTAAGCAGATTCGCGGAGGTCGAAAGAATGACCCCGCCCCGCCTCGGGGCGACAAAGCGAGATTGTTCTCGTGCTTTCTTCGGGCATCCTCTGGATACACTTTCCTTTTTTTTTGAACCAAGTTTTAATGCCACTCTTAAAAAAAGAAATGAATTAGTTCTGACACTTAAAAATAAGATTCGGCCCACTGCATTTAGTCCCGTGGATGTCATGAGAATTGACTAAGAACTTCGCGGTTCGGATTCCAGTAAATATTTCTTACTACTACATACGTTAATCCCGTCCGGGTTGGTATCACATCCGTGTTTTTCATTTCGTTCACGTTACTACTTAAAGATCAAGTATTATGTCGAACAACAGTGAAAATCTAAATAAACAATAGTAATATAGTTCTTCGTTCCCAGTAATAAAAAAATGAGACCTGCAGTTATTATGTGGGATCCGAACCAGTCTCAATGTACAACTTTCACCCATCCCGAACCCGAACGCGCTCAGTCTTGCTTAACCTTGACGATAGAACACAAAGGCGTCGGCTACCGAGGCTGAACAGTTCATTGTACAACGATTTGGGCCTCCTATCTCACCCTGGGCGGGGTGAATCTTCGATTAGTTATTTACATACGATTAACATAACACGAATGCTTACGTTGTAAAGGAAAACATCGTGAAGAAAATCAGTTCTCCGATGGTGCAGCAAGATGACACACCAATATGTTCATTAGCCCGTTACCATAATTGGCGAAACGAAGTTGAAACCTACTAAGCATTCTCTTTTAGGGTTCCGTACCCAAAGGGTGCCAACGAAACCGTATTACTACGCCTCCGCTGTCCGTCCGTCCGTCCGTCCGTCCGTCCGTCCGTCCGTCACAGAGCTGTACCGTAACAGATAGGCAGCTGAAATTTTCACAGAGTGCGTATTTATTTTGCCGCTATAACAACACATAGGTAAAATTAAAAAAATATTAAAATTAAAAAAGTGTTTTTTTTGTATTAAATCTTTTACGATGGTACGGAACCCTTCGTGTGCGAGTCCGACTCGCACATGGCCGGTTTTTAGAATCTTGCGGGCTTTTATTTAAATTTCAGTAAAGTTGGAGCTGTATTATGGCGTACGCTCGGACCTCACATAAGAGGTGCCTGACGACGCCCATGGGCTTTCGAACTTTCAGGAGGCTAAGAAGACCATACCTGCCGGTCAGGTGCTTTTTCGCATCACGTTTTAAGGACCCCAGGTTGTACTTTAAGGGAAATACCTCTACAAGGAGTCGATTGACTACTTTGCCGACCTTATAGATAAAGGATCTAGAGGCACAGCCACCCATGCCGGTTTTTCATAAAAAAAAAGGAATTTAGCACTAACCTAAAAATACGTCTTTTTGCAACATGTAAGTAATAAAGCTTGTTTTCATATATAATTTTTAGATTACCTTTGACATCCGACGTTCGTGAAATGTGCGTTCTAGAAGCTTTCACTCATCCTTATTGGATTTCCTCATTTGTGTTTTATATCTCTTTTCATATTCGCCTTCCACCTGCGATCCGGGGCCTTTTCCAAAATAAAACAAAACATAATTTCCCGCGTCGCCGCCGCCGGCGCCGCGACCCGCCCGAGGCCACACCGAACGGGGAAATTTAATTTCAGCAGATCTCAACACTTTCACAGAATTTCACATTTCAGATTTTATTCGAAAAAAAGCTTTCACCCGACGATGTCACGTTCGTCGATTTCAGCCGAACCACCGCGCGGGGTTCTCGTGGAATCGGCGACTTATTTTGTTATTTTAGGTCAGAGATTCGTTTGAAACTTGCGACATACGACCTTAGGAATCTAGGAAGGCGCATTGGCGATATAAGTTCATTATTACATCCGTTTTCCATTCGCTGCAGGTCTTAGCGTACATTTTGTGGTACAATCCGTCTGAGATATTTCGAAGCGACTAGGGTATGTAAAATGTATGCCGGGTCAGTCGGAGGTCTTGTCAGAATACACTTCCATCATACGTTGCAAAGCTCAGCCTCGCCCGAAGCTGTGTATGTGAGGTCCCTCCATTACGGATCGCAAAGAGCTTTCTGACAAAGAAGGCTTTAGTGTTATTGATGTATCGTTCGATGTGAATATACGTATACATACACAAGGTTCGTTGTTCTAGACTTGAGTGCGTTGTCTGATATGTACAGTCATTAACTTGAGAGAGGCAGATTCAGTGTCGAACATTGATTTATTTACGCAATCGACTTTCCGTTTTTTTTTTGCCGAGAGTACGTGATATTACAGAGACCATGATACCAACAGTTGTTTGCAGGGGCTGCTGTTATGCCAATTCAGAAATTGCGACCAGATCCCGCCGTTGCTTTAGCCACTGAGTTGAATTTAAGATAAAAGTAGTTTTTGCTCAATAAATCAGTTTTATTTTTCATTTAAAAATTTTTAATTATCATCCACAATTTTTTTACAGTGCGATCAAAATATTTGATTCCAAGTTAAACATTCAAAACTGGAAAAACTCAAACTACCGCATTGTCCAGTTTATATTTTTTTAAGACGATAATCAACATTAACATTCGTAAAAAAATCTTAGTTTATTTACAAAAAAATATAGCAACCAACATTTTCACGAGAGTTTTTGTACATTGAAATATCCATCCCTACTGAGCTATTAATAGATAAACCGAAATGGAAACGTTATCCTTCATAGGCTGAAAGCCACCTTTGAATTTTCATATGGGACTCCATTACTGCCTGATACCAAAATATGACCGGGGTGAATGAAGAAAAAAACTCTGAAAGTATTACAAGTGAATCTGCAGATTCAAAAGGAAATGGTATAATGGAGAGAGCGTTCACGAAACGAATGAATCATTTTGTCATTGACATCCTTCGCTTTAGTACGCTCTCTATTACAAGATTATTTAGCTCACTTGTGTTGTTGTTTTTCTTGTGACCAAATAATTTGAGCTATAAATTATCATCTGCATTTGTTTTTTTTTTTTATCGTGAAATTTAATAGTAGATGTGTGTGCGATGGCGCCAGTCATTCGTCGCTATTTGTACCTACTATAACTCCCCAAAAATAGGAAGTTAGAAACTATAACTGCATTACAATATTTAGTTTGACGGCTTACCGCGCGTGTGAGAAGCAGGACGTGCTGCTCGACGTTTCGGAGCCTCACATGGGCTCCATCTTCAGGAGAACGTGCCTGTCGCGACGGAGGTAGGCACGTTACTGGCTACCCGCCGCTTTGCTTCACTTCTCAGCGTCCATGGCAACATTCGTTATAATTTCTCATAAATTCCACCTTTTTTTTATTATTTTATGAAATTAAATACAGAACCGGTTAATGTTCTTGCCACTACATTTATTGTTTGTATCTTCATAATTGTAAGCTCACTCTGCTAACAAAGTTATATGCAACATTGCAGTTTTTTATACGAATTTCGTTTGGAAATCATTCAAACTGTGCGGATTTTCTAGATTGTTTGGCATCTAATACCGGTTAATCAATATCTGTGTCTGCACGTTTTCGTATTTTTTTAAATATAATAGATTAAAATAACACTAAAACCATGGTTTTGATTTGAACAAAAAACATACAGACAAAGGTAGACTTAGTTAGTAACTTGCTGATGATAGACAAACAAAATCAAGAACCTCGGTACAGATGTTTTAAAAATATTTGACGATTTTAATTAAATGTTTCGATGATAAAGCATTAACTGATACAAAACATACTAAAATACATTATACTGTCCTTGGACATAAGTAATTTTTAGGGTTCCGTACCCAAAGGGTGAAAACGGAACCCTATTACTAAGCCTCCGCTGTCCGTCCGTCCGTCCGTCCGTCCGTCCGTCTGTCCGTCTGTCACAGGGCTGTATCTCAGTAACCGTAACAGGTAGACAGCTGAAATTTTCACAGAGTGTGTATTTATTTTGCCGCTATAACAACAAATAGGTAAAATTAAAAATAATTAAAATTAAAGGGGACTCCCATACAAAAAACGTGATTTTTTTGTTTTTTTTTTCTACGATGGTACGGAACCCTTCGTGTGCGAGTCCGACTCGCACTTGGCCGGTTTTTTTTATTTTCCTATTGAAAAATAAAACAAATTCACTTCCATAACTTCGATAACAAAGATGCATCGCGCATGTCACACGGCGCTATTCAAAGTATTTTCATGAATTGGCAATATTGTTTGTTTAGCTCCTTAAGGTATTAGCGCAATCACTCGATACCCTGTTAATTTCGTCTGAACGCACATTCAATCCCGAAATGGATTATTTCGTCTGGAAAATTAATTCCGTCAACTAACGTGACCCGTGTGTACTGTACCGAATTGGTTCGTGACATAATATTGTCCGTTTTTACAACCTTGGAAATATTTAAAGGGAGTTTATTGGGAAAAGTAAATGTATATATGTATCGGTAATCGGTAAGGAACTTATACAAATATTCGACATTCAAAACTAAACTTTATTCACCAAAAAACATTTACCCAAATTTTAAGTCATCTGAAAGTCAAACAAATTAAGGGATTTGGTGAAAACATCTCTTATGTAAATCACTACATAGTATATCACTATCACTACATAGTATAAAACATAGTCGCTTTCTCTGTCCCTATATTCCTATGTCCCTATATCCCTATATCCCTATGTATGCTAAAATCTTTAAAAGTACGCAACGGATTTTGATGCGGTTTTTTTAATAGATAGAGTGATTGAAGAGGAAGGTTTATATGTATCATAACATCCATTAAATAGCGGTGAAATACTGTTATTTATGAGGTTTCCAATGTGATGTCGTAAAAAATTACATTTTTTCCGCTTAAATTACAAACGCAGGCTGAACCCTACGAGATTTATCAAAATAATGTACTAAGTATTGTATACATTGAAAAGGTCTACAGAAAGCTTCGCGATGTTATATGTCTATCTCTTTTGGATATCCCACAATAACATTGTTTTGTCATTTACTTTTTACGACAAATAATTGCTAATGTTCGAAGCGATTTTAACCAATACAGCATTAATCCTTATCCAATTAAATACCTTAAATACATTGTTGATTTAATATAGATCTATATGGCCCTTTACAGCATATGATTTAAATGAATATTTTCGAAGATATGACAGATTTAAAAATTGCGGGACGTAGCGTTTGCGACGGCACCGGCCGGCCGGGGCGGCGGGAGCGTGCCTATAAATAGTGCGTCAGAGGCCGCGGTTCTCCCTATAGCACTTTGAATTTATTATTTATCTAATATCTAATAATCATGTAATAATAATATCAAAGATTATTTTTATTACAAATATTTCAATATAGGAACTTCAATATAGAAGAAGGGTTTATTTGTGTATTTATTTATTTATTGATTAGTTATTTATTTATTTATTTATTCATTCCTTTCACCGTTAGGCATTAGAACATTTTTAACACATAACAATTTAATATTAACACATTATCCAATATCAAATGATAACAAATTAAAATATCACATAAAACAAAATACAGTATTGGATCAAAATGAGTACAAAATTAATATGTTTGTACATATGTATGTACAAAATACGATATCAAATCAAACAAAGTACAATATTATTAATTTTGAAAATCAAAATAAAATAAATACTATACAAAATAAAATTAAACAAAGTGCAACATTAATCATTTTGAAAATCAAATTAAAACACAATACAATATCAAATTAAACAAAACAAAGTGCGATATTAATAATTTTGAAAATCAATTAAAACAAAATGTAATATGCAATTAATCAAAGTAAATAATAATTAAATTCGGTGCCATTATTAGAAGATTTAATAGTGATTTTAAGATATATACTTATATATAATTGCTAACACATAAAATTCACCTATTGTGTAAAATGACTTTTGTAATAGGAATTCCTTTAACTTGTGCTCAAAGTGAATAGTTTTTTCTACATTTTTCAATTCTATCGGCAATTTATTGAACAGGGTTATGGATAGTGAGTTGAAACTACTTTTCTTAAGGCGCTAGGACTAGCCAACTACTCGCGCCATACAAATGCACTTTATAACAAATGTAATAATATGTAGTGAAACGCTTCAGCAAATCCAAATAGAACTCCAGACTGATAATGGATTGTTAATATTTTTTTATTCCATCATTTATTTAAATAATAATAAAAATAAAAAAGTTGATTTTTCTCATTAGAAATCTGAAAGTAATTCAATTTCTAGATATAAGCAAAAACAGCATATATGCATAAACAAAAAATTCCATTTGCTTTTAGATTTCTACATTTAGTCAAAAAAGTTCGGAAATGGACACCGTTTCCGCAATGTATTTTGTATAGAAAAAGGAAAAATACATTAATGAAAATAATTCAATTCCTAGACAAGGAATCATATATTGTAAGAATGACACTTATAATCGTCAGACTTAGTTAGTTAACTTGGGGTGCCTCGTCTAACTTTGCGATTTGGCTAGTACCAGGCCCTTAAGTTTGGTTCTAGCTGGTGGGACAGTAAGGTTACCTCTATCTCTTAGTTCATAAGTATTCTGTTGGCTACCTTGTTTACCTATATGGGTTAAGTTTTTATGGACATCCATGCATAACTTAAAAATATATAAACTAGTTATAGTTAGTATTTTATGTTTACCAAATAGTTCTCTACATGTGGCATCCCATTTAGAAAAAGTGCTAATTCTTAAAGCCTTTTTTTGAAATTTTAGTATATTATTTATATCTGTACTTCCTCCCCAAACTTCCAGACCGTATCTCATTATTGATTCGAATTACTCAAAGTAAACAGTTTTTAATATTTCTATGTCAGTATAGTTTCTGATCGATTTTAAGGCATTGCATGCGTTTGCCAGTTTCTTGGACACTTTTTCTATTTGGGGCTTCCAATTTAGATTACTATCAACTATTATACCTAAAAATATTAATTTATTGACTCTAATTAAAGGAAAGTTTTCTATGTCTTTGTCTTCAGATGTTTTCTTTTTAATTTTGTATATCATATATAGACTCTTGTTTTTATTTAATTTCAGGTTATTGTGGTTGAACCAATAGGATGGTTCATTGAATGTTGTGTGCATATTCCCATGAAGTTCCAGGGTTGTTTCTCCACGTACTGTGCAGCTTGTATCGTCCGCAAATAAATATACGTCACTTTTAGTGAGATGGTTGGGATTGGTGTATCATTGTGTCAAAATAATATTTTTTGAAATGATATTATGCCCGTGCAAAGCCAGGACGGGCTGCCAGCAAGTTAATATAGTAAATAAGTAATATTACAAAATATTGAAATTGTTAGGTTAGACATTTTGGAATTTCATTTCTTGGTACTAGTGGATTCATGAATGTGCTAAGTAAGATAACGCAGCCAAAAAATTATGATCAATAAATACAGGATATATAAAAGCAGCCACTCGAAGAACCTCGAAAATATTCTAAATGATAAATGAAGAATTGAAATAACATGTATGTATGTATAATCGACCGTGAAGCAAGGACACATTAATTCAAGAAATATCCCTGTAAAAAGAAATACTTTACGAATATAGGTACTGCAAGGTTGGACCCCAACCAGCGAAACATATCATTCGCGGGTATTGCGTCTAACCAGTTTCGACACCTGCTGTATAGCCATAATTTGGAATTCTCCTACAGTCCCTCTTCCCGTAATCAATGTCTCCTACTAACACAGTATTTAAGATTATACTACATACAATAATTTAACGCTATACCTGCTTAGTACGAAAAAGTATATTTAATTGATTCTCGTGTTCGTCAGTAGAACCGCTTTCTGCACCTGGAATCGGAACGCAGTATCGATAACTCCGTACCCAAAGGGTGCCAACGGAACCCTATTACTAAGCCTCCGCTGTCTGTCCGTCCGTCCGTCCGTGTGTAACAGGGCTGTACCTCATGCATCGTAATAGGTGGGCAGCTGAAATTTTCACAGAATTGTCTTGCCCTATAACAACAAATAGTTAAAAAGTAAAAATATTAATAATTAAACATACAAAAAACGTGATAAATCTTGTACGATGGTAAGGAACCCTTCGTGTGCGAGTCCGACTCGTAATTAACTGTTTTGTTTTTCTATATTTTTAGCCAATTGTTTTTGGAACAACGCCGTTCGTAGATATAACAATTGGCACAATGGTGGTATATATTCCACAAACTCGTGGGCCAGGTCGAAACGGTGTGACCGATTTTGATGATTTCATGTACTCATGGGGCTGCTGTGTAGGCATAGATTTTTTGACCGTTTCAATAAAACAAATGAGTGTCCAAACAAAATTAACCCGAGCAGAGCCGGGAACCTTAGCTAGTTTTGTAAATAATTCTCTAATTTTTATTGACAGTGTCTCGTGGCAGGACAGTTTGTAAATTTTAAATATGTTTCTTTCTATAAAATGTACCTATCAAAATATTACAGGGATTCCATTAAAACGAAATCCATATTTTACGATTTTTCCAATAGTTTCCAGGCCCTAAAAATGTTTTCAAATTCAGACGACACTCGTCACGGGATTGAGATAAATTTATTTTATTTCTAAATTAAATACTCCCAACTAATATCAAACACAAAGTTTATGGAGGATAAAAACTAAATTTTCATCATAAAAGGAAAGCTCAGAACCACTTAGAAAATTTCATGTTTGTTCAGTGTTTGGGCGGTGTTGGGTGGACATGCTCTTTAATATTTATATAGCTAATACCAATTTTACTGATTCAATTAAAAGTTTGTGGATGGCAGAATCTCAGTAAAACTTTACTGAATCTAAAACTTCTGATACCCGGGCGTAATAGGCTTTTCCAAACAAAGTTAGTGGACGAACAACATTTATTCTAAAAATGAATCAATCACTCACCGGTTCAGGCAGAACGAATATTGATGTTGAATTCACGAATAATTATTACAGCGACGAAGATAACGAGATTAGTTAAGTATTACGAACACCAATAGTCAACAAGTAACATGGAAACGAGTCATTAATAACAGGATAAATCTTTCAAAAGTTACAACCAGATACCGAGTCAAGACACTAACATCTACGCCTTACACACTAGAGCTGCGAAAAAAACTTAGTTCGAAATCGGAAAGGCGAAGTGGAAGAAAGAAAACTTTTGGAAGCACACATGGTCAGGTTCCGAACCAATCGAAGAAGAAGCATCACAGATTGCGAAGTGACAAAAGCGAAACACAAAATATTGCACAGCGCACCATATTCACTGTCGAACTGAACGGTATTGAACGTTTCTAAAAACAGAACTCAACAAGTGGTTGGGTCGCGGCGCAGCCACGGAGCTGCACGGAGCGGTCGCGGTGGAGGCTCGCCCGCCAGTGTGCCGCCGGGCCGAGCCGCCCTGGACCTCCGCGCCCCGCTCCCCCGCCCGCCCTCGCCGCTGTGTGCGCTCGCAACAATGTGCCCTGCGTCTGTGTGCAGATGGGCGCGCGGCCGTGTGCGTCGGCCTTAGCCTGAATATTTCGACTCCACCGTTTCTTAAACATGCAGGGTGCCTATTCAATAAATACTATCATTTTTAGATACTATGATAAAACTTAAGTATTTGTTTTCTCTCTCATGATGAAATCTTACCCTGAGACAGACGTTTCTCTGTCAATTTGTGTATATATTATTATATTTAGTATATATCTAATTATCATAGGTGTATCCTTATGTATGCAGCAATTTCTATGTATGTTTTTATGTTATAAAATGTTGTTTATATTCATATCTGTACAGTGATTTATGTATAAATATATTGTTATCTTTAAAATACTCCAAATTATTTATGTCTGCCGCCATGTACCTGTCTCTAAATCCCAAAGGTTGGTAGGTATAAAATGCCCTTCGGCATTAAGCCCGCCTGTTGTAACCATTGCTAAAAGATATATAAGATAGGATAAAAAAATATTATATAATATTTTGCGGTGTCATTCTAGATGTAGATCAATCAGGAAACAATATCAAGCATATATGTTTTCCAAATTTCTGGGATAATTAAAACTTTACTCTAAACACCAAGTCTGACCACGAGGTAGGTCACGTAGCTAGTAGGATCACGATAAGACTCGTGGTCACACCACATCAAAAGAACTAAAGGTAAATTTATAGAAGACACGGAGCGATAGCTAACCTTTAATTTAACCTTAACCTGACATGTTTAATTTTAGTGCATTTATAGTTTTCCGCATTATGTGACCACGAGGCTAATGTTTAGGTAATTGTGTTCACCCAAAATGCTACATCAAAAGTTTTTTTTCACTACAAATAAAAATTATATATTGGTACGCGCTATCTTGGCTGTAATATTTACCTTACCTTGTACCTTATTTTGCCGTTCTTCTTGTCCGTGACTTTTCGACTCGGCAATCGCTCCAGGCTAAGCCCGCCGTGCGAGCCGCGCTCGCTGTGTGCGTCTGTAGTCTGCGTGTAGGATGACAGGTGAGCCCGGGCGGCCGGGTCCTCGCAGGCTACACCGCGTTTACGCCTCCGTGGCCGCACCGATTGCCACCGCCGAGGGACTCCCTCCGCTCACTCGGAGGCTGGAACAATAGGGATTGTTCCGGCCTCCACACGCGGCCTATAACCGCTAGCCGGGCGGGAGCGATTGCTTTCTCCGTGCCTCAACTTGTACAAACTTTGATTGTTGGGTGCGCTGTGGACTTGTATGTTGAAACGTTGACTACGCTCCCTGCTACTTGTAGAATGTCCCCCCTCCCTTCCCGATCGTTTCGCTGGAATAACACTGCACTGGTATTTTTTTAGATATGTTTGCGCTACATATCTTCAGATCTTTAAAATTACAGGAACTACATATTGAAAGCGATTAGGCTCTCAATTTTGATGCAAACGCTTATTAAAATATGTAAAATACTATATTTTTAATTCGTACAAGATCATAGACGTTAAGGAATGCGAAGGCAACCCCCTTTAATACGGGGTTCCGCGGGAAGTCTTTATAACGAGGCATTCATGCCGTCGTGTCTTTAGAAAATGCGGGGACAAAACAATTTGTGTAGGCATGACATTCTGGATCGTAGGAATTTCAGAGTGCGTTTATAAATATGTAAGAAAGACGAGATTTATTTTTTTCGGAGAATCTTTTACGTGAATGACACATCACAGATTTTTTTGTGTGTGTTGATGGTTTATTTGGATTAAGAAATTATGTAAATGTACATGATGTATTAGAAAGTAAATGAATAAGACAAATGAATATAATGTGAACAATATATCGTAAAAAAATTAAATAAAACAATATAATAAACATTGATAATAAATTAAATAGTAACTAAATAATAGATTTTAAAAAAAAGATCATTTACCGGTGTACGCGAGTTTGTAATTTTTCTCCTAAACGACTTGACCGATTTTGATGATTTTTTAACTTATTGGGTCACTTGGATCACAGCGACCCATAAGGTGGCGCTGTTGTCAAGATACATATTTTGAACGAGCGGGCGCGAAGCGCGAGTAGCTCTCCGTTTCAGCTTCGGCAAAATGCTTTCGTTTGTCTGTCTGGCTGTTCTCTTTTATCTCTTCTATCTTCGCCTTTCTCAACCGATTCTCCTGAAATTTTGTGAGCAGGTTCGATAATAATATGTATATATTTTTTTAGTCATGCCATTCAATTAGTAAGAAAGCTCTCGAACCACGAGAGGAGTTCCTGGAATTCGAAGTGCTCAAATGTGTGTATACTCTAATATGAGATTATATCTTCCTATGCATTTGTCCATTTGCTTACACCATCGATGCTTGCTTTGGTACGTCGATGGCTTACACATTCAAATAAGTTGCTGACTATAGCTAATGTCTTGGGACAAATAAAATTTGTTCCTCTAATATTACATACGTTCTCTTGTGATTGAAAATAACTTTTTTCCGGTGATCATCTTCTCCATGACACAATGCTTGTTCCTCCGTCCCCTTTCTACCTTCGGTCAACGCGGAACAGGGAGAAAATGCACAAATTCACAGTCGACATTCCAAAAATAAGAACGCACCGATCCTCTAGATCCTTTATCTATAGGGTCGGTAAACAATGGAATGAACTCCCTTCCGAGGTATTTCCCCCAAATTACGACCTGGGGTCCTTCAAACGTGGTTGAAGAAGCACCTGGCCGGCCGGCATGGTTTTCGCAGCCCCCCTGAATGTTCGAAAACCCATGGGCGTCGTCGGGCACGATAATTTGAAAGGTTTTTTTTATTAAGCTCAGCATATGGCGTACGCCAGAATCTCTTGAGGTACTCGACGATGCCCATGGTCTTTCAAACTTTCACGGGGGCTGCGAAAACCATACCTTGCCAGCCAGGTGCTTCTTCACTCTATGTAAGAAGGACCATAGAATGTACTTTAGGGCTTTATTAGTCTGTTCATGGCATTTTCTAGCGGGACGACCACTCTTACCTCTTGTAGCGTTACACCACCTCCAGTTACAAAAATCTAAAAGTTATCTTTCGGTTACACCATATTACCGAAAGTTACTTTTCAGATTTAAGGTAACTGGGGGTGGTGAAAACGGGGGTGTTTCGGCCAAAACCGGTTTCTGAAAATTGTCAATGACACGGCGAGAGCGACACTCGCGCCGCTGCCTGTCAGTGCATTACCGAACGGAGTGACAAGTGCATAGTTCTCTGCACACCACCGTGCTCGTCTTCGCAAGATCATTTTCGGTGGCTGCTCCACTGACCCAGCAGTGTCGGCTTCGGTGGTTCAAGGGACCCTCACACACTGCAACTCCAGACCTGGACGTCCAGAACGGCAAGAAGGAGAAGGAGCTTCGGGTGAGTTGGCCATGTTTTCTTAGCTGGTTTTGGTCGGACGGATCCACACATTATTCAGGATTTTAGTCTACTGCGGCGGAATAACGTACAGGGGGTAAATAATATAAAACTAGGTTTACTTTTATTAACCCGTTTATTTTTTATTTTTACTCGTTAAGTTTACCATACGACAATCGCAAAGCAAAAACAATAAACATATTTCCTAAATCCTAACCGAATTTTAATACGATTTGTATTTTTATTACCATTGTAATTGGAATGTCTTACCGGTAAAGGTTTAATCAAATTTGAAAGCTACTCAGAACTTTTCAACTTTTTACGATTTCTGATCACCTTACCGAGATATGGTATGATTCAAAATCACATGCCCTTTCGTCGTTTATGCATAGTTTGGTATTTTATTAGGATAACTTCTTGTTAACCAAGAACTGACATTAAAATCTTTTTTCTTGCTTTAAATGTACAAAAATATTGACATTGTTCCCTTATTAGAGGCAGTTTTAAGCCCGCCCGAGTTGGTACCATCGCGTTGGATGAACGATGGTCGAAGCGGCAATGCATTGTGTTAGGTTTATATCGTGACCTTTTTATCTATGATCATGACGTATGGTGTAGTATTAGCTATCCATATCCAGTGACATAAAAAAATAAATGTTTCATACCTAACAAAGTTGATGATAGAATATTGAAGAAATAAAGAGAGGTCTCCGGCAAGTTGGAACCCCTACAAATATTGAGGGATAACACACATGTTCCCTAAGTATTTTATCGTCCAGAACGGACGGTGTTTCGTGGAGTTGTTGAATGTATTACTACAGGTAGAAACTACTTGAATGGCTTGCATTCGGAACGATTTCGCGATGCTACATACAATGTGAAACTGTTTCGCCTTCATAAGGGGATTTCATAATAGAATGCAACTTTCAGGAACTAACCAGCATTTTTAGTTTATTTAATCCACCTTAATTCGGAGAAACCTTTGAAATTTAAATAAGCGTATATATATGCTTATAAAATATATATGTATAAGATATATATATACAAGAGAATAAAAAAGTTAATGCAAACATACTAAAGTATAAAATTTCTACCCACTACTTATCTTCATTGGAACGGTCGCTTTATTGATAGCGGTAATTAATTACCATGCTCAAAACGATTTTAAAAATATTTGCAATTATTAAGTGAGTCATGAATAAGAAAATTAAAAAGAGTGGAACAGAAATTTTAAATATCCACTCAACCTGTAGGTATCGCAGGTTTCAGAAGAAATAATAAACTAGCTCGGCCTGTGGAAGTAATTTGTTTTCGGAAGTCGACTCAACTCTGGAAGTGAGAGGTTTTCTTCGAAGGTGTTGTTTGCGGTGAAATGACGGAACTTCTGACCCTGCTCTATATACACCTACCTTACGATGGCCAATATAATATGGCGAGCTTTAGACATGTTTTTTTTATTTGTTCTCCCCTTCAAACCTCGCTTCAAACATCGACTAATTACTATTTCCTAATCGTTATTAATACTTTACAGAGAATTCAATAATTACCTGTTTTTTATAGAAAATCACGTCTTTTAAATGGATGTCAGTTAGTCTGGGAAAAAATACTTCCCATTATTTTCTTCCTCTGTCTCAATAAAACAGAAAATTTGACAATTTAGAGTTTCGCTTCTTGTATTTTTTGCACCTAATATAGAGTAACTTCGTTTACTTTAATTTGATGAAAATACTTTTAATAATGTGAAGAATTTGCAGTAGTTAGTTTATATGAATGCCAACAATTTTCAGAAATCTCACAAATTCTTTCACAAACTTTAAATTAAAAATAAATTATAAATTAAAATAACAAACCGAGCAATTAGATCTCTGAAACCGAAACAGATTGAAGAAAATAAGTGAACTAAATATGTTAAGACCATAGAGCTATAGTCTTAGATTAATGTACTAAATATCTGGTACATCAATCAATATTAAAACATGGAATAAAGAGGGTACCTAAAATAAATCTTAGATGTACTGCTTAAATGTATTGCACTGCTTATTTATCAAGACCGGCGGTGTGCAGGCGACCTGTCCTAAAGGATCTGTCAAAGCTGTCAGATACCATACTTTTTGCAGATTTTCATGCCTGCGTCCATGGAGTTGAAGAATGTACCTATGGAGATATAACTTCCATACAACGAGCGCGCGCCACGCGACTAAAAACGTTATGTCGCCGTACACATTTGTATTGCAGTGATGAAAACGGAGAAAAATCCAATTTAAAGTCTCCCAAATTGGTAGGTAAACTGATAAACATAAGAATATTTTTTCAATAAACCGGATGGTCATTACGTCATTCTTCATTCGTAATGGTGTATTCAGCGAGAGCCGAAACAAAGGCCAAGTGTCGACACTGTTTCAGTTCAATCCGTTATCCTGTTATTTCTTCACCTCCATGCACGGGTAAGATAGATTATTTTAAAGCAATATGAACGCATTAGACAAGATGAAAATGCAAAAAACCATACAGCGTGATACAGCTTTCTAAGAGAAGAATATATTAATGCGCACAACAACAGTCGAGTAAATGCAACCTTTGTTCGATGAAAAGAGCAGCTTCGGCCATGAGTCAGCGGGAAGCCGTAAAAGTTTCGCCGTGGATACCGCGCGAACCCTTCATGTTGCGTTATTTGAGGCTAATGGAATGGAAAACGCGAGAGAAACAGCGCGGAAGTTTTCGACAAAAGGGGAATGACAAGGGTGTTGTACATATTTAATCTCCATTCGCTAAGATCGAATCGGTTGCTTAGATTCGTCAGGTGTTGCTTCAATTGAGTTAATTGCATATTAACTCAATGGTTGCTGTTTCGTTTGGAGGTTTAGAAAAGGGAGTGGAATACAATTTCTTTAATCGGTACCTCCAAATAATCCAGGTGCTGGTTCTCCTGTCGGCTTCTTGATTCTGGTTTTCCTTGACACACCTTGTGCACAGGTCCAGGGTCGACCCTTGCTTGAAAAATGGAGCACTGAGCACTGAATGGCACTGCAGCTACTCTCTTGATCTTTGATGATTGAATGCTTGTATAATTCTTCTTGATTGCAACAATTACCACTTTTATGTTGAATTTGATGTTGCTGCACCGAGGTTGGTTCGAAAAGTACTTAACAGTTTTGGGAGTAGGTAGGTAGGAATGGAATTTCTCTCTTGTATTAAAAAGATTTGCATAATTTTCTTTCTACCCCCATTGCCATGTGAAATTTAGTGATACCATTAAGAAATAATATTGCATTTGTGGCTGTGTGCACAAACAAACCTTATGAATATTATCCAGTTGCTTTCGATAAAACAACGTTGTATGCTTCTTGAAAGAGTGCTTGGCTGTAAGCTTTGCACTTTATAAAATCGTTGACACATCTGTAGTACCTACGTAAGACCGGTACATTTGAGTTAACCCCCCTCCACCCTCCCCCCCTAATGCATTACATATTTTATGCAACTGGGCATGGATAGTTAATACCAATTTACCGTCATGATATTAGCTTAATACGCTGCATGGGAACTAGGTGCCATGCCAGGATCTTCCTACGAGTGCTTGGCTGCATTGAATTGGTTGGAAAATACGGACAATTCAGTCATTCACTGCGATGGTATCAAATCGAGCCGAATAAACCGAGCTGCTTCATACAACTTATCGAACCGCAAGGCGTCGCGCCACTGTTCTACCGATAATAATGAATAGGTTGATTATAGTTTACAGTGTCTCTAAGCGTCACACTTATATAATAATTATAAGCCTTTATTTACACATCCACGTTTTAGTTAGTAGTTTTAGTTATTATTTTTATGTTAATATATTGTTAGTGTGGTTAATTATTTACTTAATTTGTTGGCCATACCAACAAATTAAGTAAATAATAAGTAAGTAACCCCTTCTTGAGTGAAGGCCTAATCCAATTTCTTCCACGACTCCCGGTTTCTGCCCAGGGTCAACCATTCTTTCCCTGCTATGTCGATGATATCATCAGCCCACCGTCTATATGGCCGACCAACGTTTCTTTTTCTTGTTGGTCCCTTTCATCGTAAAGTTTGAATGGTCCATCTGTCGTCAGTGAGTCTGTGACACGTGAAACGAAACATTTATGCATATTTATTTATATATTTATTTCGCAGTAACAAGGTTTTGTACATGCAAGAAATGCAAAGTAGGTATTGTTGAAACATACATGATCAGCATTCATCATCCGATACAGCATTAATATAATGCTAATATAATATGATACAGCATTAATATAATGTCAATTAATACAATATCATTAATATAATATTAATATTATTTATATTATTATATTAATATTAATACAATGTCATTAATATAATGCTGTATCGGATAAGTGCTGTATAGCTAAAGTCAATCCGTCAGTATTTCATTTCGATACAAAACATGCTGATCTACAAAGCCACAAATAAATCTGATTCTTGAACTGATTCTACAACGCCTTGCGTTCCTGACTTGGGAGATCCTCCAACTCCAAATGGATGTCTCTTTCTGCGTATTATCGTATTTACCTCGGAGAATGTTCTTCGGAGCCGCATAATGCTATCCGTCCGTCATCCGTCATCACTCACCACGATGTCCACATTTCCACATTCACTGTACGCATTATCACGTAGCTGGCTTAGCGAATTGCCTTGCATGTCAGAGGTGTGGGTTCGAGTCCCCGCCCCGTTCATGCACCACTTTCTTCCACTTTCCGAGTCGGATAAGTGCATTTCGTCACGAATGCGAGCTGTTCATGGTTCGGAATCCATGTTAAACTTTTGGTACACTACTTTTAACGCTACAAGATGATAGGGTTGAGCCGGCCCTGGTTGGTACCATTGCATAGGATGAAAATAAAAAGGCAATTAACCGTGCTCATAGAGGGAAGGCATGGCACCTAAAAATCCTTCGGGACTGTAGTGTGGACTAGTATCTTGACGGTGGGTGTGGTATTAGCCATCCATGTCCATTTGTAGATGGCATTAAGCCACCTCTTATAAACATTGTTAAATGGTGCACAAAAATAATTGTATTATCATTATTTGCATACAAAACAGCCGATCCTGTACATCTTTCAACTATATGGCATGCTGCTGTGTAGAATATTTTTGTATGTGATTGTCACAATTTCGATTTTGCTCTAGATTGTTAGGTCTTTATTGTATCAGAAATTGAAACTATGTACCTTGGTACCTATGTACATACAGCAGAAAGTAAGTAGTTTTTAAACAAGTTCAATTGCGAATATTTAAGTCTACCTAAGTTATTTTCGAGTAGGTGAACAACTAATCACCACGTAGGATTTTATAGTAGGGTACGTACGTTATGCCTAGAGGGGTAGCCTTAAACCTTATGACGTACAACCGAGGTGGAGGTTTTTAGGCCATTTATATACCCCCCAAAAATAAACTAAGCGCCTCGGATGATTAAATGAGGTGGGTTAGGTTATTCGTTATTTAAATAGAATTATTTTCAAATAAAACAACGCAAATATTCACATTGTCCTTTCTAGTTTAATAGACAAAACGACGTCTTACATACATTGTTCCTGAATGAACACATGCTCGACTCTTAAAGATATGTATGTCGCGGAAAGTTATATCCATACATTTACAAGTATCCTAGAACACATGTTATTTTTATTAAATAATTTTAAATAAGCTTATCTAAGCTAGCCTAAGCTAACCGAACCTTATAAGCTAATAAGATGTTTTTTCCAACTATTACAAGTTTCTTAGGAAACTTGTAAGTTTCAGGATATTATTAATTTCCTGGGTCATCCACACATTGCAGCAGTTTGGAGTTCAGTGTTTCAAATTTTAGCTAAGTCAAAACAGTCTGTTTACTCCTAAATACTGCACGATTGCACCTAGCTTCCACTCATTGCATTTTGTTTTTTGCGATAGGTATGTTTAGTTTTAAGTAACAAAAGAAAGCATTAAATCTTTTACAAAAGGTGACTAGGTAGGTACAAGTAGGTATGTGGTGTGGAAACGCGAGCAGAATAAAATCTTGTACCTAGAGACATATAGGTCACTAGGTCAAAGCCAATCATTTATGTTTTTTATGGAACTGGAACTGGACTGGCTAAAACCACTCCGACTGTCACAATATTAGCCGTATCCCAAAAGAATTTGGTACTATGCCCTTCCTTCTCGCTTCACAGCTACATCAAACTGGATGGAAAACTTGGACAATGTTTCATTGCCGCTTCGAAGAAAAGATGTTATCCGTCTGATATGTCTGTACGTTTTTTAAAACAACTCATATCCACGACATACGCCCTTCAACATTTTGATTTTAATCTTTGCAGGCTTATATCATGGATATAAGATAAGTTATCAAAAAAATCATAACTAACAGACGTAGCTCTCAGTTCATTTATTTAATGTGCAAAATTTCTGTAATATTTCTTAATTTGACTGAGGCAACAGGCACGAGCCATTGAACAGAACTCGATCATCTCATTATCCCCTTAAAGTGGCCCAACCCGGCGGTACTAACTCATTCGCAGGCACGGTACAAAACTGTGCTGTTGCGCTCTGGGACCTTCTCTGTTTCAAAGAAAAAGACAGGCTCCGTGATGAGGAAGATGCAACATGTCCACAAAAAAGACAATGTGCATAGTGTATGATTTGGTAAGATTTACGAAAATTTTTATTACAAAACGACTTACAGCTAAAAGTAATCCACGACCGCTGTAGTCAAAAATATAACAAAAACCAAAAAGATTATAAATCTTGATTAAATAAGCTATGTCTGATGACTAATCTTTTTAAAATGTTCTTACTTTATCATTGCGTAATCCACCTCCAAAGTTATTGTATAAAACGCGCGAAATATTCGAACTTTCGGACCTTATAACTTAGAAACCAAACACAATTTTACAATGCCAATGGTCATCAGACATCTAGTTCGATCAAATAAAGCTATTTTGAGCAAAATTTTGGATTTCTGACAAAAAATATGGGCGTGATCTTCTTTCCCCTTTTGTATGGGGAGATGAGCGGGATGGGGCACCTTAAGACAACTACTTATTAAAGTCTGATCAGTTAAAATGTGTGTTATTTCGAGGAAGCAATTTGAAACCTATCGCCTGGCAATCTAACTTTAAATGATAAGAGGTTTCTTTAACACTTTTTACTCAAATGATAAGAGGTTTCTTTAACACTTTTTACACGACGGACGAGTTACATCATTGCTACATTAAATCATATTGAATAACAGTTGACAAGTTTTTTCTGTAACTGCCCTAATTCAAACCTATTTTTCTTTTCTTATTATTACACATACTTCATACTTTTAACACTAGTGACCATTCGTTTTGGTTAGTCTTAGTGCCAGCTAAGTCTATTTATGTAACCTCAATGTTTTTACTTCAATGAAAACAACATCGTAATTTTTCACGGCATAGTGATGTCGAGCAGCCTATCTTTTGAAATCTTTGCATATGACCGTGGGACTGCTCTATTTTCTCCAGACATCAAGACAAAGCTACCCCTCACAGAGCTTCTTATTTGCAGTTAATATTGTAATAATCTGGTTAGTAACTCAAAGAGCATAGACGGGGCTCCTCAGAAACGACGCAATTGAAATAACTTGTTTCATCCAGCTAAGTCACTTTCTTTTACGATTCAATGTCTACACATGTGACGGAGCTACGTTGAATATAGGGTCCAGAGTCCCTGCAACAGTTATTTGAACTTTGGGGACTTAGGGTCTCTTCCACCAAGTGCCGATTTGCTTAATCTTCAGATTAAAGGGCCTTTCTTACCATCTCGTAATCGATACCAGTACAAGATAATCAGCACTTTAGTAATAAAGGCCCTTTAAGTGTAGGGTAAAATAAATCAACACTTGGTGAAAGCCAGGCTTAGTCCATTTGATTTTGTTACCACTTTCAGACATATGCTGCAATTTATACAATCTGTTGAATATTGGGTTCACATCTATAATGAAATAAATTTGCGGTTACATTCGAACTACTGATTTTGAATTATAGCGACCATAATATCTCTTTGAATGGCATAATGTTAAGGCCTTTCATCATCTTGGCTAGTGGTTTGCACATATACACACATAATCACACCTGAAGTTTGCAACTGGTTACCTACAGTCGTATTCAGATTGAACAGTCAAAATTTAGTACGCGAACTAGCACAGGATTTAACCATACAAAATGCTATTTAGTCCAGCGATAATCTGCGTCTTAAAGTTAATCCGCCAACTGTGAATACGACTGAAGGTCTCTGATATGTGGCCTTCATGGAATTATTAGGTAATATCATCCAAGAGGAATGTGCACGAATAATATGACATAACAGATGTTACGGCACTGATATTACAGTTGTATTTTAATATGTGCAACAAGCCGACTGAGGACTACACGGACACAGGCAGGTCTATTTTTAACAATTTATATAGAGAAAAAAATACTATCAAGCAAAGTCATTTGAAGTTTAATCATTGAAGAAGTATATTGATGTCCTTTCGTGCAGTTAGCTCCGAGAAAGCGAGACAGAATCTTCTTTGTAACAGTATTTACGTCATTCTTCCATGGCAGTATCGCCTAGTTATAGCATTAGACAAATGAAACACCCATAGATATGTTAACTTATATCAAATGATTTAGTTACTTCCTGATGTCATTTGAAGTTGCGGACTTGATTTCCCTCGCAGATAAAGAACATTGTTTGACACATCTGGGGCACCACTGATGAAAGTTACTTTCACAGATTAGGGTGACCTTATTTACCCAAATACCCATTTTTTTTCTATGTGGCGAATGACGTCTACTCACGTGAAAACCTATTAAGTTTGTTCCACAACTACAATGTCAAAAATATAAGTAAAATAATTCTTTTTTTTTTCTATAAACGAGCACAAACATTATTAGCAGGTGACAAGGACTCCCCAGAAACTTAAACTTATATTGTTTCAAATTTGCCAGCTTTAGATAACTTAGTAATCAATTACAATATATCTCAATTAGATATTGCTATCAAACTTTAAATCGATGGAAGCAAAATAATTATAAGCATATTGTCAATACTGTGTTGTAAATGGAGCAAGGCCATTGTAAAAAAACACAGAGCATGAGGTTTGCTTGATGGCATCAGGTGGTATTATTCAGTAATAGTAATATTCTTAGGCTAAGAGGTTGTAATCGGCCATCAATCGTACAAAAAATGCGTGCTTATTTATCTAGATTGCTTCTAATCTTCGCTTATATTAGATTTTATGTACACAATGCTTGTTCAATACTTTAAATCTAAGAATTACTATCATCTAATAGAAATTACGGTTTTACGGCAACTGTATAAAATTCATTGGAAACCAATGGGCTAAGCATTCTTCGAATTAAATTTAGCATATTATAAAAATAGCATAAATGTTTGACTAAAAATACTTAGATCAAACCGTATTGTTGGCAATCAACTAAACTACAGTCTAAGAAGCCTTTTCACACATTATAATAAATTTGGATAGCTTAAAAGATAAGTCGCGTTTTGACACCTACAATTCATTACATTTTGAGCATGAAATTTAATGACTACTTATGAATGATCTAGGAAGGTACTACATAGTTAACATTACCTGAGATGACACCTCAGAGTATCCGGGCTCTTACCAAAATTTTCGCACATTTACCACACATATATCTATAGTCATGGACAGCTTGACCAGACAAATAAAACCCCTTAAGTAACAGATTGTGTTTGTTTCAATAAACAATTTGCTATAACTATAATTAAAGCTGGTATCAGAGGCGGATAAATGACAGAAAATAGACGTAGTGCTCATAGGCAAGGTAGACTTCAATCTAGATTTCTTTATAAAAAAACAAGGGTCAAGCGTGAATGTTTTCACGAGCCGAGGATTTCGTCACTACTGGGCAAAGAAGGAATTCGCCCGCACCTGATGATTATTTTGCAATTTCATACAAAATGAGAGCTTCACAAATCTAGCTTTTTCTCAAAATGTATAATGTTTAAAACGAAAGTCATCAGTTGGTGCATAACTACATAAGTGCACCTATATTAGTAATATTGAACAGAATTGTCCAACAGCCGTTAAAAGGAAAACAATTCGGGACAAAATGCGTGTGACAGACAGACACCAGAGCCAGACCACAAAGATCCTTTATTTCGCTTTTTGCGACCCTAATTTGTATATTAATTGAAATAAAATATTACTGACACCATGTTTCGAGGTTTCAAATTTGTTTTCATTAATATATAAAAAAAAGTAACATTACTTATTAAAATTGGTGACCTTACTTTTCTGTAATCATTGGAAAAACATATAGACAATAAAAATAGAAATATAGATATGAGGTTTATTTGCAGATTCTTCTTCGATCTGCACAAAGAAATTAAATTGAATACCTACACAATATGCAATATAAATACTCTTCTTCTGGGTCTTATCTGGGTCTGGGTATTATCCAACCATAGGAAAAGAGGATTAAAAAAATCTTAAGCGAAAAATTGCCGATTTTCTTTTATTTCATTGATTTTGCAAATGTTACAGAGATGGCTTTAAAAGGAGGTGTTTCAAATCGTTTAATTCACCATTGAGCAAAGTAATGTGCTATAGCATATCTATTTTTAGGATATATATAATGTAACCGATATACGATAATACCCCTTAAAATGGTGGCAGGTTTTTTAATAAAACCATATATAATACGCAAATTTCTGATTCGACATTTCCAAATACATTGGTATACACTTAAATAAAAAGGCTTATTCTTAAGATTATTCTGAAGATATTCTGGAAGTTCACACTAACATTGATATGTTTTAAGGTGAATTGCAGTTATTTTGACACCCCAAAATACAGTTTTGCACACTGTCTGAAGATAATACCTTTCTTATTGGTAAACATACACTACCTACCTAATTATTTATGTACATTTGAGTGAATAGCAAGAGGAATGGGTTGAAAGGAGCAAAACAATCCGATTTTATATAGTGAAAATGCTAACGTCACACAGCACCTCAAGGGTGCAAGTAATTAGCCTAAATACATACATCATGCACGCCACAACCCGCATACATATTTTTATCATTAAGAGCCTTTTTTAACTAAACTATGTACTGGCTCGCATAATTTCTATGTCAACTTCCATCAAATTGAATACCTAACTAAATCAGCCGCCAACTCTTCATAGTAATTTTGGCATGGAAATATGGGCTATCTTAAAGGAACACACCATCACGCCTCCAATTCCCATAAAATTGGGATGGGCAGAGAGCTTAACACAAATCTACACTGTTCATAGTATACTGTGCCCCTTGCACTATAAGCATTCAGCAGGACTAAACTGTTCAGTAAAACATGTTCACCCCGCATCTGAGTCAAACATTCCCCACATGCAATTGAACATTCTAGAATATCCAAAGGACGCGTTTACGTGAAATCCAATATGGCTGCCCAGCTAGTAAGCATCCTTATGCCGTAATGCAAAATTCTAAGCAAAAGGATATGGTCCGTATGTATATTATATTGTACGTCATTAAAAAATTAAAGGAGTGAACATATTGTTTAAACTGAACGGATGCAACACCCGCACTGAGCAATTCCTAGCTATTTACATACGACACACATATTTATTATAATTCATAATAAATTGAAGATATTTCTTAATTTTTAACGTATCTCAATAATAAAATTCGAAATAAAAAATAACAGATATGTTTTCTATGAAAAAATAAAAAATAAGATATGTTATATCACCAAAATCTATCACTGAATGTGGAAACCTACGCCTTAATTGCAGCCATTGACAAATTTCAATCTCTATTCAAGGTTTTCTTAACATTTGTATAGAACATTACAAATGAATATACATCATATGTGTAAAATGACAAAACATTCTTTCCCATGTAGATACATTACAAATTTTTTACGTTATAACTAAAACAGAACTACAAAAAATTGCAGTAACAAAAATAAATTATAAATTTGACACTATGTCCTAACTCATCAATTCAATCAAATTACCATTATCATCAATTTACCATTCGTAGATTGTGTAAATCTCGAGTCTTAAGAACGGCCCGTAAGCTATGCTCCCCATACAAACGTATTTTACTTATCATTTAAAAACAGCTATTTCAATTAAATTGATATTTAATATCTAAAATCAGGGAACCAATATCTGTGTCTGCATGCTTTTCGTTTTTTGAAAAATCCAAACCGAATCAGATGAAAGCAAAAACAAAATTTTCATACTAATTTTGTTTTCTCTGTGGTTTGACTCAGTATACATTTATCGAAAAAAAAAGGCATGCAGACACAGATATTTGTTGCCAGATATGTGATACCAAATATCAAGTAAATTGCTACAGTGGTTTTCAAATGATTAGTAAATTACGTTTGTATGGGAGGCGAAATTTTCTGATGCTTACGGGGCCTTAAGCTCCCCAAACTCAGATCAGTCGATATAGCTGATTCCCTGTATTTTTTCTTTTACATTTTCGCATTCAGGCTAAATCTTCAGTATATCCATCCTAACATTTTCCACCACCCGCAGTTCGGTCGTCTGATTTATTACATTTTGTTCCAGTTGCAGATGAATACTTAGTGACTTTTATACTAAACAAAGAAAAAAAATCTGACTTATTGTAAACTCACTAGCTCTCATAAGAAAGGAAAGGTTATTCGTTCAGGCTTACGAATTTCAACTGAAGACCGAATACGGTGGGTGGAAACGTCGAAATATCAGAGGCGGAAATGCGAAAAGACAGAACCATCGCGGAGTGAAGTGTGTAGTGCCACCGTACGTTTTGAAGGCGCTCACACTTCAATGTGCGCGTCGCTTGGCGGCTTCACCTTGATCTTATGGGGCGGCAGGATGGGCGGTTTCTGTGTACGAGTGTGCCACACGTAGACCTGCGTGCACTGCTCCGCCAGTGGCTCCAGCTCTTCAGTAGTCGTCACGTACTTAAGGATCTCGCTCTCCTGAAACACGCGTAGGATTATTTCAACATTGTGTTCAATATGAATGGGGGTTCTTCCCGCTCAACTCCCCATACAAACGTGGAAAGAAGATCATGCATATATTTCTTGTCAGAGATCCAAAATTATACTCAAAACATCTTTATTTGATCGAACTAGATGGCTGATGACCATTGGCATTGTAAAATAGTGTTTGTTTTCTCAGCTATAAGATCCGAAAGTTCGAATTTTTTTGCACGTTTTATACAATAAATTTGGACGTTGATTACTCAACGATAAAATAAAAACATCTTAAAAAGGTTAGTCATCAGACCTAGCTTGTTTCATGAAGATTTGTAATCAAGTTGGTTTTTGTTTTATTTTTTACTATAGCGGTCGTGATTTACTTTTAGCTATAAGTCGTTTCGAATTAAAATTTTCGTAAATCTTACCAAATCAAACACTATGCGCATTGTCTGCTTTGTGGACATGTTGCGTCCTCCTCATCACGGAGCCTGTCTTTTCCTTTGAAACAGAGAAGGTCCTAGAGCACAATAACATGGTTTTGTACCGTCCCCGCGAATGAGTTAGTCCCATCGGGAAGGGCCACCTTACCCAGCTTTAGCTAAGTACGTATACAACCTATTAAAAAATTTTGAACTGCCAATGGCATCGGTGCCATACTTGGGAAGAGCCAAAATATGTCCTAGCGGCCTGGATATTTGGGTTAAGCCATTTATGACTCATTTCAAAGCTATCTTTCTTCGTTTTATTAAATAAGCAAAGTGTGACTTGTTTGAAATATTTTCATTTCGTTTCTTATTCACAGGTAGGATACCTACACTTAGGCTGAGATAAATAGTCGTGACAGAAACTAAGGCTAACGAAAAGTAGTACTTTGTGACGTCACTTTGGATTACTTTGACATTTCGTCCATACAAAGTGTGTCAAAATGACATCACAAAGTACTACTTTTCGTTAGTCTTAGTTTTTGTTGACTATTTATATGAGCCTTAGACACGTTATCAATCTGTCGGTTCGAGAAGAGCCGACAAACAAATATCATTATTGAATTAATTAAAAATAGCTTTAGTTGCCCCATTTTTAATACTACCACTGAAACATTTTAGTCTGTAATTGAATTTACATTACACATACATAGTTTTACAAGATTGAGGTTTATAGTCATACTTAATTATCCTAATTACTATGATTGGGTGCATTCAGTCATCATCATTTTGGATATCATATATCACGTCAACACAAATAGAAATAGGAAAATAATAATTTTATTACTATTAGGTTGGGGAAAAAGTTTCTTCGCATTTTTTAAGAAAATTCAAAACATTTTTTAATATGGTTTATTTACATTTAACTAAAGTATGTAGTTACCATTTTGTTCGATAACTTTTTGCCATCTTGTAGGTAGGGACATGATCCCATTGCTATAGAAATATTGGGACTTCTGATCAATATACCGCGACAAGTGGTTTTGGCAGTCCTCTCGTGATGTTAACCTGACACTGCCTAAAGAATTCTGAAGAGACCTAAACAGGTGGAAATCTGAAGGTGCCAGGTCAGGACTATACGGCGGATGCATTAACACCTCCCAGCCAAACTCTCTTAGTTTTTGCTGAGTGGCTAAAGATGTGTGAGGTCTAGCGTTATCATGATGAAAAACCACACCCTTTCTGTTGATTAATTCCGGCCGCTTTCTCTCAACTTCTTGCTTTAATCTCATCAGTTGTTCGCAGTAGAGTTCAGAATCGATGGTCCTGTCTGGTGGTAACAGCTCATAATGAATAATGCCCTTCCAATCCCACCACACACACAGCATCACCTTGTTGCGAGTTAACCCGGGTTTCGCCACAGTCTGTGAAGCTTGACCGGCCTTTGACCACGACCTTTTTCGCACGTTCTTGTCGTACGTGATCCACTTTTCATCACCAGTTATCAGCTTCTTCAAAAATGGTTCGGTTTCATTACGTCGTAATAAAGAATCACAAATGAGTACACGGTTCATTAGGTTTCTTTCAGTGAGCTCGTGAGGTACCCAAATATCGAGCTTTTTTGTGTACCCAGTTTTTTTCAAATGCGCCAAAACTGTTTTGTGGTCAATTCCTAGTTCTTCAGCTACGTCGTAACTACTGATATGCCGATCTTGCTCCACTTTTTCAAAAATGGCATCCATTTTATCCGTAATAGAGCGACGTGCATCTTTGACATCAAAATTTCCGGATTGAAAACGCTTAAACCAAATTTGTGCTACTCTCACAGACACTGCACTAGGTCCATAAACATCGCAAATTTTTTTCGCGGCTTGCGTTGAATTTTTACCTTTTTTGTAGTAAAATTTTAAAATGTATCGAATTTCTTCATTAGATTCACTCATTTTGACAGTACGAAAAACAAATGAGAATCACACATTTTCCTAATTTGAATTTGGAATTATGTTCTTTAAAATTTAAACTTTCAATGATACCAAAACCAGCCAGATACAAATAGTATAGCCAAAGAGATTTTATTACAAGTTCATACATACTATAATGCGAAAAGACTTTTTCCCCGACTTATTATGTTCAGATGTATACAGCCTTCTGCATTTTGATACAATAATTTAAGGGTCGATAAACTCGTAACTGGTCTATAAATTAAACACGAACATATTATCATCTCTTGATACAAAGTTTGCCAGACTAAACGTCCACTGATAACAGTTCATCGGTCGGTCTCTCTTCCGAGTACAGTAAAACTCTAAAATTAGAATGATTATATGTTGCTAGATTTCTATGCTCTCCAAACATTCGAATTGATGCAGTTAGATTTCGACACTTTTACTTCTGCAAGAACTTACCAAGAATGCTGAAAAGTAAAACGAAAAAAATAAATTAAGAAACATTATAATACTAGAGGCGTTGACTTTCGCAGACTTCGCTAAATGGGGTACAATGGTCATACATCATGGTCAAAGCGGCAATAAAACTCGTCGATGTTTTCCATTCAGTTCAATGTAGCTGTGCTCATAAAGAGAACGTCCTGGTAATCCATTTCCTTCGGCAACGTGGTGTATCGGGCTGATATCATGGGAACAGTTGACCCATCCATCCTTAGTTACAAAAAAAAACAGCCCTTTTAAAAATGGGCGTTAAACCCCATAGATTATGGACGGAAAAGCGTTTTCTATCGTACATTCTTTATGTCATTATAACTCAAAATAATACACTTTGAAATGTTTACTTTTTCAAGGAAGCTCCATTCTCAAGGGCCACTGGGTTAGTCTATAGCTCTCAGAGCGATAGGCTTGCTATTTGACCTGTGTGCACAATTAAGTCAGTTGAAAAAGCGACATTAGTCCCTCGGAAGCCAGAGATGGCACCCATGTATATTTTTTTAATGAAAGTACTACTAAAGAGATTAATTCTTTAATGCCGTTCACCCCTAAGGGTCTCACACTGTGCACATACTCGTAAAATTTGTGGGTTTCGACACTTTCAAAGTAAACACATATGGTTTCCACTGGTCTTACGAGCAGTGCATGTCGTCAGAGATGACCAAGCGATTTATCACTTCTGGTGAGGAGTCCGGATTCAGATATCATGTCCTTTATGTTGGTTGATTTGTTGATGGTTGATTGCGCTAGCACTGGTACCACCACATTGCCTGAACGATGGTGGAAATGGAAATATAAAGTGTCCATGTTTTTCAAATACAAAGAGGGTCCTGGCATGGCACCTAGCTCTCATCTGTGCTAACATCGTGACATAAGATGCTAGTATTACCCATAGTTGTCCGGTTATATAAAAATTATAACTTGTGAAAAAGTTCACCTGATATCCGGACTGCACCTTCCGTGAGAACCGCGCCTCCGGGTGCGCTAGCAGCAGGGACGCGTTGATCGCGAAGCCGGCCATGTCGATGGGGAAGGGCCGGAACGGCTTCCACACAGCGTTGAATCCCGTCACCTTCCCGTCCGTGACGAGGGGCATCTCCACCCGCATACCACCCACCAGACCCACCGGCCAGACGCCCACCTTCTTTATCTTGCGCATCTGGAAATGTGGTGTGACAAGAAGTGGTGTGTCAGTGGAGGGTCTCCAGATGCAACAGAAATGTGCATCATTTTACATAACAGCATAGTTCAGTGTGTTATCATCCTTTAGCCGCAATGACGTCACATATCTTTTCCCAATTCCGTGTTTAGCCGCATGGTTAAGCAACTGAATGAGGCCACCATTGTTAAATGTGTTAGACAGCAGCTACAAACTATTATTTTTGCAGCATCTTCTTCATCAATGTCTAAAATAGGATATGGTTACTTTTTGTTTGTATTAATTCCATTTTAGTTTCTGGAAATTGTATGTACATAATGAGGATGCACATGGGCTATATGAATTCAACTATTGACATTGGTTGGTGTTTTCATCTTTAATTTTTGTGTCTCCATAATTGCATTAAATGCGATTTTTTTTATGAAAAACCAGTATGGCTGGCTGTGCTGAGAGACCACAGGTACTAAGAAAAGCAAAATCCACCTCATCTTGTGAAACCTCCCTCAGCGAGGCACCATGCCAGCGGATTTGCAGACTATCGCTGAGCTATCAAGCTTTTTCAAAAATGTTTGAGGAAGGTTTGAGGAAAGACACCCATAGGCAGACAGTTCCATATTCTGGCGGTGCAGTAAGTTTGAGAAACGTTTAGTTCTCAAAAGTTCTCTAATCACAAGTGGGTGCTCTGATTATTTGTAGAGGGGGCTTCGGATAGTGGTTGGATGGGGAGGAATAAGACATGCAAGTTCCGCAGAGCAACGTCCATGATAGTACCTGTAAAACATACTGAGCGACCATACAAATCGTCTATGGCTCAAGGGACTAGGCCAACGGTGAGTTGTGGGTAACCACCCGACTAACTTACCAATATGGCTACAGTAATCTATCACCGGCCTTATCTGTGATTTGTAAAGAAGTGAAACAAACTGAGCTGGTGAAGAGCATCTTCTGAAACGGTATAAGATTCCCAGTTTCTGCGATGTAATTTTGGCCTTGGATTCAATAAAGCGCCGAAAACGCACGTCTTTGGAGATGATGCAACCCAGTAAGTGCAGATGCAAGTTCGACATTGCCCAGGAAGCTTGCTAGTGAGGAAAGGGATCTACTTTGGCAGAGAAAACAAAGCATTGCATCTTGCGAACGTTGCAGGCGGCAAAGTTCTCCAGAACCAAGATGGCTACTTTGTCGAAAACATAATTAACCACAGAACATTGAGCCTCGCTGGGCTGTCCATCTCTGCTCTTCCTCCATTGGCCAACATTTCATAATAGGGCGCCCAATTTAGAACTAACACCGTACAGACGTAAAGATGCAGCTATCTTGTTGGTATTGCACTGGTTTGTTGTAAAAAAAATATTAAGTAACATCATTTAAAAACCGATATCAACTTTGTTATGCAGCTAAACAGAGAAATGCGAATAATGACTTGCAAATATTTAATATCTCTCGCTTTGTACCTTTAAATATAACACTGAATTTTTTATGGATATAGTTAATAATTTTATTCTTTTTATTAAATTTGTTAAATTGATGTAAAACGCATGGCATTTTTCTTAAATTTATTGCATCAATCCCATGTGACTACTAATTCCGTTGACGGCTGTCACAGTCTAGTAGCAACCGCGTTTGAAGTGCAGTGAAGTTTTTAAGGTTTAAAATTAATGAATATTTTAATATAAGATTTGAGATTACCATGGTTAACACTCATTTTCAGGGAAATAAGGTAAGGGAGGTAAGTTTGTTAGGGGTTGTTTGGTCCGAAACGTCATGCTACAAAGCGTGAGTAGGTAAGTTTTTCTTACAAACCCTAAAATGCATTTTATTATACATATATCCATACAAACACCAACACTGCTGCCATTCTGACACCCGAGCACCGATATACTGTGTCATAGTACCCAGGGTACAGATAATGAGTGGTGAGACCATTGCTAATTCACCTAGCTATTGCTTAACACCAACAATGTGGTGGTTTATCTCACGATGATTTCCTTCACCAAATGCTATTTGAAAATATAAACAATATTTCAGTTAAATATTGAATGGAAATTATTTGATGTTTTTTTGTTCATTTTATTCAAAAGTAAGGGGAATGAAAGTATATAAGACCTGCAATATGAGGATTATGAATCTGAATATAGTTTCAAATGGTTGTTAGTTGTTAGCTTTGTTAGTATTTTTGGAGTATTAGCTGTATAGAGTTAAAGCAATAATTTAAATAGTGCATTTCTTTTACTAAATTACGTGAACAATTCAAATATTGGCAAGGTAAAGGCAAAAAACCTTCATAACATTATTAGTAGGTACGTCATGAGTAAAATAATAACATTTATAGGAAAACGCACCATATTGTTGTATTTTTAAAGGAGCTGTTTACAAGGATGGATGGAATAAAAACATGTACAGCGAGCATTTTGTAACATTGAAGTCATCTTTTCCATAGCCGAGATATACTAGCAGATAGCAGATATTGACACTGCAACAGGGCATCCATACCTATGTACAAGCATGCATCCGTGTACATAATCTGAGTGACTAACAGATACCATTTATCATTGAGTACCGTTTGGTGAACATTTATCAAATTGTTAAGCCTTGCAAAATGTAAAGGCATGATGATACAATACGTGATGCTATCATACATAATTGAATGTGTAACTGGGACTACGAATTCAGTTTGGTTTTTAACTTATCATATTCTTGTACTGATACTTCTTGTTACTTATAACTTATCTAATTTTAAAATTATCATAAATATCTAACTTGCACTATGAATAATATGTAGGTACAGAGTGCATCACCCACGGCGCCACAGTAGGCATCGGCATTTGCAAGAAAAACTTATGTGGGTCAAAGTCCAATGTGTGGCGTCTAGGGTGATTCCATTAGTACTATAATAATACCAATATTTAACTTTGCTTAATAATAAAATTATGTAAGCAGGCAGGTAAATTATATGCAAAGTAAATAGGTAAAGCAATGAGAAATCCATGCAAAACACATTTAACATCTTACGTCCAACAAAAGCACAGAATTATTAATTTGTCAAAATAAATAAAAGACCTCATTGAAGATTTGCAGTGCGTAAGTGTTGTCATCATCCATAAAGTAGACAATGCCACGCTGGTCGGAAGCGGTGGAGAGATGTGATCGCAGCCAATCCAGAGCCGCATTTCTCTGCTCCACCCCGCTCGCCTATAACATTATTTACACGCTATGTTACATAACACATATGTTAGTCACATGCTGCAACTTGTTAAATTCATTTAGGCTATGTATATTTAAAGTGTAATTCTATTTAATGAATTGAGCCATTTTTATTGTATAAATTAAATAGTATAATAAGCTTATTATACTATTTAATATACTAAACATACTAATATACTAAATTTGTATCATAATTTTTTTACATGCAACAATGAATGTTTCTTATTTCTATTTCTATGTTTAAGGATGTTGTGAAGGCAGCGAAATGAGTTCTTTGTCCATTGGCCAAGGCATATCTGTATTATTGGGTAAATAAAAATTGAAAATGAAGTTAAGAAAACAATTTATTTTAGCCCATAACATACAAACATCCAGACGTAGATTTTGACAATATATTTTAGAATCCAAAATTTATCCGAAAGCATGTAAACAGTTATCACCCGTACTATAGGGAATTGATATGGTAGCGACTTTCTTAAGTACACCATTACACAATGACCACATTGTCCCACATGCACACAAGTAGTATTGACATGATATTTGAAGAACTATTGCCTTTTTCCCTTTAAGCACAATAGGGTGGCCATCTGCCAATTACCACTGGCAAACCCTTCCACCTACCTGCAAGGAGCGAAAAACTATTGCTCATGCTGATTGAAAGAAATTGGTTATTCCATATAAACACTTTAACCAGTATGTAACTTTAAGCAATACCGAATAAAGGGAAAATATAACAATTTAATTTAACTTAACAGATTCGCAAAATAAATCCATGGTGATAAAATAAATGAAATATTTATCAATAAATAGAACTAACAGTCACATAAAAGTTCAAAGGTTATGCTGGTTATACCAAACGTTGAGTCATAGTGGCTTGAAGCATTGACACTATCAAGGCCGCTTGATACACGCATTTCTGAGGATTCTCAGTAACACGAGATTCAATGTGACCTTCTTGCCAATCAAACCATTGCGTACTGGCTACCAACAAATTGGTTGAGTAATCTCTTTCCCTGAATACCACATTTACGCATCTTTAGATTTGAACACTGTCACATCTATACTAATAATAAATGTTGCCTGTTGGACCAGCCCTTTGTGCAACTTTTTATCCATGAAATAATTCAGCCCGACATTAACCCGAGTGGAGCCGGGTACTGCAGCTAGTATACAATAAACAAAATAGAAAAAAAAGTGTCTAGGGTTTGAGAGCACTTGTAAACTAAGTTTACCATTCCTTTCTATGTACATAATTTTTAAAACATTGGCATTCAGTAAAAATAAAAAAATAATGAAAGAGTGTATGCTAAATCTTATGTGAGGCACCTGTTGCAGTTTCTCACGCACCTTGCCACCTTTTATTTTGGGTAAGATTATATTAGCAAAATGCATCAATATCTCGTGATTTCTCTCAACCAGCAGATTAAAACAAGGTACCTAATATCAGCGCTAACTTTAAATTACATTGATTTGTATTCCTTTAATTTTTGGTTACCGTGTCTCGCATAGTTGCAAAATGCGAACATACTGTTTCCTGGTGTACGAGACAATGCTGGGTCGTGTTACCTACCAACTTTCAACAATTACGGGCTGTCCACGCAGCATCTAGACACCGAAGCGGTTGCAATGTTGACTCTGGCAAAACATGTCCACCCAGTGCGACAGCACACATCTTTACACAAGTTTGTGTAAAGCAATGTACAGCAAAGGCTAATAAAATATAGTGAACTGTTTTCACCAATTGCAGCAAATGCACGAAGAATGCAAATGCAAGATGAGAACTCACCATAGACTGCTTGTTAGGTATGGTCTTGGCATTGAGATGAGTGTAGTTGAGTTTTGATTCACGCAGTAAGTTTGTGACGAGCGAAGTCTTTTCTTTCGAGTCCTCAACCACAATCCAGTAAAAATGGTCCACCAGGGACAGCGTCTGTGATAACCTGCAAAGCAGATGACATATCAATCTAATGGTAGATGATCTTGCAATGGAATTGGCTCTCTTTTAATGTGCCTGAAAAATTAGCAAACACAATGTCGACATAGGCAGGCAGTGACTAAGCAATTGGTTTTTGGAACCCAAAACTGGCACCCATCACGATGATATGTAATGTTTTGTATAGGTACCTGTATAACAGAGACTGATATGGCTACAGAATTATTTTATACAACAGCTTACATGCTAAACATTTTCCATCTAACAATTTACAGAACAAAATAAATTTTTAGGCTACAACTAAGTAATGCCATTCTACCATTAAGGCTGTTCCGACCCATATAAAGTTGTTTGCACACATAACGCAAAAAGTATTGCACTTTAAGCCACGAATTAATAATAAAAGTTTAATATAGTCATATTACTTGCAGCGAAAACAATTTCACAATTTCAGGATTATTGGTTTTGTTACAATTTATTTAAATACTATTTTTATTTAACAGCGCCATCTAACGGTGTAAAACTTCTAATCGGCAATTACAACGAAACCATTAAACCTGAAATTGTGAATATGTTTTCGCTGCAACTACTATGGCTATATTTAATATTTTTGACGAATTCATGCCTTAAAGTGCAATACTTTTTGCGTTCTGTGTAAAAAAAACATTGTATGGGTCGGAACATCCTTAATGTGTCATTGTCAGCGACGTAACTAAGGCCTGGCACCAGGGGAATAAGCCAGGGGTGCGGGTTTTAAGGGGGCGCAAATATTGGAGTCACTTGAACGCACTTGACACGAGGCCGTTGTGCTCAGTAACCCGACCCGCCAGGCGGGACGACGAGATCAAGTGCGGCAGCAGAGGCCGTACCGCTGAGGGCCGAAAGACTGGAGAAAAATGAGAGAGGCGTATGTTTGCAGTGGACGCAAACACGCTGACTGACTAACTGTACAAGTTAAATTATTTTGCTGAATGTTAACTAAACTCCTAACCAAAGGGCTCACAGGCCTTTTCTATTTGTTTACAAAAAATCTGGTATTCTGTGTGATAACGTCCAGGCCAAGGGTGAGCTAAGCAGGTCCAAAGTAAGCATAATGTGATGAGCGGGATGTCGCCCAAGCGTCTCATTGTGGCACATATTTATAACTAGAGCAGATATTTCAACTACGCAACCCTTCAAAGATTTTTTGGGCAAATACCTTGTAAGGTCAGCTTTCTGCGCCAGACGAGCATACGTCGGAGTGATTGCATAGATGGTTGGAGGCGGAATTCTAGGCGGCGCCGGTGGAGATGTGACAGGGAGAGGGGTCGGGGGTGTTCCCCCGCACACGTCCACAGGCCGAGCGCTCAGCAGCGCCAGGACCACGAGGAACCCGCACGCCATGACTACGTACTGCCTCCGAACGCCGCACCACCCCGACATAGTGAGCGCCACCCAACTTTCACTGCATGACGCTCCAGCGACCCCGCCGACGAATTACTGCACTGCGCTAAGCGGTGATAGACCGCGGCGATGTGGCGCGCGCTGGTGGCCCTGGTGGCGAATCAAGGTTAGCTAGCTAGCGGCACGCATGCATGCACGCTAGCTAGTAGTCCGGCTGATGACCTCGCTCGTCAATTGCAGTGTAGCGATTGGTCTGTGCGTGCGCGTTTCGCGTATCAATCACGACAAACGACTACGCGGTACGCGGCGCGACGCTCCGCGCATTAGCTGCACCCGCCCCCGCACAGTACCACGCTTGATCACAGAATACTAAATATTCAAATGTCATTATATTAAAATCGGTGTATTATATTCGTTTATTATTCTGCTTTTAAAAAAAATGTTTCAATCCATAATCAAATTTGCTACCTACCTACTTAAATTATGAATGCGAAAGTAACTCTGTCTTTGTTGGTCTGTCTGTTGCGTGCGTTTTCACGCCTAAACAGCTGAACAAATTTTAATGAATTTATGTAATCTGGACCTTGAAAGACACAGGCTACCTTTTGTGGCAAATTTCGGTACTTGAAGAGGGTGAAATAGGGCATAAACATGGAGGGGAAGAAATAAGTCACCTCCATGGGCATAAATGAAAGTTTCTTTATCCCTTTACTGTAGAAGTCTGCCAGACCGACAGTGCGATTCGAAGCGAAAAATCTGACAGATTTTGCATGCGAAAGCTGTCAGTTTGGTGTAGGTGCCGCACTCACACCTTATTTCGCGCTTCGTAATCGCACTGCGGGTTCACCCACTGAGACGACAGCGTACAGAGACCCTAGTCCCAGCTGTCACCTAAATTGGCGTTTACGGCAAACCGATCGACTGGCGTATTCAAATGTATGGAGAATTTGAAAAGAGTGCGCAGTGGTGGTTTAAGCGAACTAACATTTGCGAATTTGCGAGTCTGAGTTAGATTTGACAGCATCGTTTGACAGCTATCTCACCGTTGTCGTAAATACGTCGACGTTGCCATTTACGTCGACTCCGCGTTTTTATACAAATCGGAAGTCCGAGTTTGACTTTTGACAGCTTGAAAAATTAAAACCACAATATCTAACTAGTAAAAACCATGGAGGTGAAGAAATAACTCTCCATGCCCGCCGGTATATCTTTATGGCTGTCCACTGAGCGTTGTTGATAAGTTTAAGTATCTGGGTCATTTTGTAACTGAAAAGTTGCACGATGATCTGGATATTGAATGACAGCGGCGCTCACTGGCGGTCATGGGGAATATGCTGGCGAGACGGTTTGCTCGGTGCTCCTGCGAAGTTAAAATTCTGTTAGTTCGAAACCTACTGCAAGTCACTGTACACGTGTCAGTTGTGGACTGACTACACTGAACGAGCATACAATGCCCTGCGAGTGCAGTACAATAATGCATTTCGCTATCTGCTTCGTCTGCCCAGGTACTGCAGCGCCTCGGGTATGTTCGCAGAGGAGAGGGTGGACAGTTTCTCTGCCGTTATCCGAAAGCGAGTAGCTGGCTTCCGTGACCGTTTATTAAAGACTGATAACCAGACTGCTGTTGTTGCTATGGAGGATGGGGCCGGAAGGATATTTAAATTTTGGTCTCACCTTCATTTTAGATGCATCGGTGACCGCAGTTGATATATGTATATTTTTTTTATGTTTGATTTGTTTTCTGTTTTAAAAAGTTATTTGTTGTATTGTTAAAATGTAATGGTGTCTATGGACTTCTAGTCTGAAATAAAGAATTATTATTATTATTATTATTAAATCCAAAGCCCACAACAAGATTAGCCGTAGATCGAGAGTTGGATCAGCTTTCTCTATTGCCTTTAATTCGTCGTTGTCGACGATCGTTACCAGCCGACCGCGAGGATTATTCTTGAACTCAAAATTTCCAGATCTAAAACAATTGAACCAATAATGGACCGTGTTTATGCAGGCAGTGTTAAGCCCGAACACGTCGTTGATGTTTCATATTGTTTGCGCAGCGGTATTTCCACATAGGAACTCATATTCCAAAAATGCACGAATTTTCGGTTTATCCATGCCTCACCTCCATGATCCATGGCGCCAAAAACTACCACACTTTGATAAAATCAAAACACTACCTACCCAAATACTAATGACTGAATTTGAAACCAACTAAAATGACATGGCTTTCGAATATTATTTTTTTAAACTTTGGATTGCGGGTTTATCCACATAGGTATAATCTGTATAGGTATATAAATAAAATGCTGTTTATTAAACCTCTAATTGCATATGATACTTTGAGATTACCGCAGTCGTTAAACATATTTGAAAAATGTTACAGCTTTTCACGCTGCGGGAGGAGACATTCTCCGACGTTTCGAGCTGATCGTTCAGCACTTTGTCAAGGAGGCATCCACTACGTGCGTACGCAGCAGATGACTGATTCGTCACGGGCTGAACGATCAGCTCGAAATGTCGGAGAATGTGTTCTCTCGCGGCGTGAAAAGCCATAACATTTTTAAATCATGTCCATTTGCATAGGTTCATATTAACCTTCATATTAATATCCAGGAATTAATTCAGCCCGACACCAGTCTAAAACGATATTGACCCGAGCGGAGCCGGGTACCTCAGTTAGTATTTTTGGCATAGCATATACACACATATTACACATATATACATACACGTAGATTGTTGATCCAGTACGAACGTGGAACATATGTTGATCCACCTTTCGGCAGTGTTTTCTTGGCTCCTGTTCATTCGATTGCAACGAATCCGGCATATGTCACATCCGGCCGCCATGACGGAGGATCGGGTAAAGTCGGAATTGTGAATACTCGCAAACTAAATTTTGTTGTCTGGTGGTCCGATTGTTGATCCTTTCATGAATGACCATATCTTACACGAATAAGGCATTTCCAGATCCGTTTTATATACCACTATTCGTTAGACATAGTTGATCAGAGCCACAAATTACGCAATTTATTGCAGCGGAACGGCAACATCGCTCGCTTATCGACTAGACAATGATGCACTAAACTAATTGATGAGCTGAAAAGAGAAAGAAAACTTACTACCTTGTTTCTGTTTTTTCGGACAGTTCGTATCTTGTTGATGATGGAGCTATACCCCCGACAATTTCAATGTGCGAAACCAATATGAAGAGGCTTTTTAAGCCCACGAGCGCAGGGCCTTGCTTCTCATGGCAAAGACCATGAGTTCAATCCTCCCCACGTTCATGCACTACTTTGTATAGCTCAGGGGCGCAGAGATTTGCTTCTCATGCCAAAGACCATGAGTTCAATCCACACTCAGTTCATGTACTACTTTTTTATCTCAGAAGCGCAGGGCCTTGCTTCTTTTTTAGACCGGGATAGATACGGTTTGAGAAGCACATGAAATCCGAAATGATATTTTTTTTTCTCAGAAATATATAATTTCATGTTCATATGCTTACATTAAGTTTGCAACATTTAGCGGGGCCCGGAAGATAGAAAAAAAATTAAAATGTATTAAAAAATATATATCTCCTAAACAAATATTTGGAAACGTGTAGCGTCCGCCGCGCCGCCTTATGACGTAACGATACCAGGGGCGAGATTATCTTTTTGCATTGAGTGCGAGACAAGGACGCAACGGCATCGCTCCCAGCAAGGTGCGAGCGAGATGCTGCACCGGATCTCGGCACTGGTGCACAAACAGCGCCGTTTGAGTTAAATTCGTTAGACACAAGACAAGGACGCAACAGCAGCGCTCCCAGCAAGGTGCAAGCGAGATGCTGCACCGGATCTCGCCACTGGGGCCTTAGCGACGCCGATTGGGAATGTCGAAACACGCGGCAATCCTCCGCCGCGCCGCCCGCGGGACACGGGCAGAAGCGGGCAGCACCTTGAGACGCACGGTCGCGCCACGTGCTCCGACGAGTGCGGGTCCCGAGGCCGAGGAGTCAGGCGACATGAACAAAATGTGAAAACTTTCGCTCCCAAAAAGTTGGTTGAGCTGCCCGCGTACCACCCTTCGCGAATATCGGTGCGTCCGCCGTGCCGCCGTGTTCCGTATCCGTGTGAGCAGCCGGGCGTGATCTACTTCGAGGCCACACCCACGCCTTCCGATGTCTTCAGCCCGTGGACCAGCAGCCACAGCTTCCGCCGTGCCCTGTCACAGTCGCCGGTCCGACATCTTCAACACGTAGACCCACCACCACAGCGTCGCCGTACGCCTGCTGGATCCCCGCACGGTACCTATACTCTAACGCCAGCCCCCTCCGTAGAAATCTACGATGAAACCGCAAAGAGCGTCTATCAGGACCACCCATTGAAGCAGAACACCGCCCATTCGACTACGCACGACCTCGGACCCACCCCGAGCTCCCGGCATGGAACCCCGGCCATTTGGATATTAGGTTAGGCTAAGGCCGTGTTAGAACACCGCCTTGATTGTTAATTATTTATAGTCTTCTTTGTGCTTCTAAATATAGGCTATTTTAGGTAGATGGTTAGATCGCCACAGCCCAATTTTCTTAATTTGTAGGTGTCTTAAATAGGACAATGCCAGGGTGTATTTTTGATTGTCTGTTTGTGTTTTGAGCCTCAAATGGTCTATAATTTATTACATCTTTTTTTGTACCTACTGTAGTCTGTTAATTCGCTATTCATCGATTCCCTACAAATTCACCCATTCCCAACCTGTGAACAGCCTCCCCCACACGCTGCAGAGCTGCCACCAAGTACATTCATGAGATCCCTCCTCTACACATCACACTTTATACACCGGCGTAACCACCTGGATATCTTGTAGCCTAATTAAATTACAACGAACCACCGGAAGATCCCTGGGCCCTTGAAACCCTATATATGTCTGTCGGTCTGTCCGTGGCAACCACTCCTACTTACTCATTTCTTCTAATGCATCACACCCTTTAAATCAACAAGGCTACAATTGGCACCCGAACTGGTTTATTTTAATTCCCTATTTGTATATATTAATTATATTTATTTTATTATGGTACGCCTCACTTGTTTTATACACTACAAATTAACTCTCCATTTCAGCCCTGACGGTAAGCAAATAGCGAATTAACAAAACTGAATATTAAATGTGTCAATAACGAGTTGTGTCCACCAACGTAATAGGTATATAGGTACTTACGCACGTTATTTCATTTTAGAATATCGAGTCTTGCAATAGCGCACGAAGGCGGTAACTCTCGCTCTTATAGGTGTGCACTGTTTCCTTAGGTTTTTAGGTCAACATATATTGGAAGCCGAGAGCAGAGCATATTCTTTGTCTTTCTCTCATTTCTTATAAATATAGCTTATAGCACGTTGCGCGTGGACAAATCGCGAGCACGTGAGCACGCGACCGGCCAGTCCCGCGATCCGGAACTTCTTGGGTTAGTATGAAACAACGAAATATAAAAAACTGAAATGTGCTGTTTCATTTAAGTGTATAATTTTATGTGTTCTTGATGCTTATGTATTGTGTGTGTAAATAACGTGTGTGAAATTTTTTTTTCTTCTCGCTTTATTCTCTTGCGTTGAACACGTAGGTTATATTTGGAAGTCAGGTTAACTACGTGCTTATTGTTAATCACTCGTTAAAACAAACCTTAATCTGTAGTTATCAGGCTTTCGTCTCGTTCGATCTAGTCGCGTGTCGCGTTAACGGAAATTTACGTAATTTTTTTTTAACTCATTTTAAGTAAGTTATTATAGGTACTACAAAATGGAAAGCCAGGACCATTCCGTGTGCATTGACATGCCAGAGGACCAATTAATGATGTATGACAATCAATCCATAAACTCACAGTCGGAGGTTAATGTTGTAACACGTAGTGGTGGTGATTATGGACCCAGTTTTTTTTCCTTGGATAACGATTCCAACCAGTCATCTTCAAGTACCGTGGTAAAACCAGAAGGTCTCCACGAAAATTGTGTGTTCAACAAACATTACTACAACTTATCGTCCTGGAATCTAAAATATAGTGGTGAAACAGATGTACGTGAATTCATTGCCCGTGTCGAAGAGCTTACTTATGCGCGGAAATCTAACTATGACATCGTACTGAGATGTTTCATTGATTTGTTGTCGGGCACTGCTTTGAAATGGTTCCGTACCGTGAGGGATGGAGTTACGAATTGGGACCAGCTTAAGAAAGCCTTGTTAGAGGAGTACGATAATATCGACTACGTTTTCGACACGGAATCCCGTATTCGCTCGTTAAAACAAAAACCTAACCAGAAGTTGTCAGATTTTGTAACAGATGTGAATGATTTGGCAAATAAAATCAAGGGTCAAATTTCCGATATCATGCTTTTCGAAATAATAAAACGAAATATGTTACCTAAGTACAATCAATGTCTGATTTACGGTACGATTAAAAATACTTGCGACCTTCTGGCGTATGGTAAGAAAATTGAACGTTTTAATAATGAGGCCCCCTTCAGTAATATCAAATCAGAGGTGTCCAAAGTTAACAGTTATATTCCTAAAGCCGAGACAGTGTCGACTTCAAACACAAACGCTTGTCTCAAATGTAAAAATACGGGCCATTCTTTTAAAAACTGCCCGAATATTTTAATACCTATCTGCTTTGACTGCGGCAAGCTAAATGTCACGTCCAAAAATTGTCCCACATGTGCCGCGAAAGATAATCAAAATTCGAGGTCTACGCCTCAGCCCCACTCTCGGTTCACATCTCGTGCTGAAGTGTCACACCCACGCAGCGGACAACAATACCCGCCGTGGTTTAACAATAATGCAGGCCAATTTAGTGTTAGGCAACAGAATCCTCCAACTTATATTAACAACGCCAACAATAATAATTTTAATGGCGGTCAACATCCTCGTTTTAGGCCAGTCTATTCAGGCCAATACAATAACTCTTACCGTCCTAGGGGTCAACAATACCGACCTTATTATCCGAACGCGAGTCACCCCCCGGCGACTCACTTTCACTCATCGAACTACGCCGATAGCGCACGCGAGCTGCCGCATAACAATATTCGAGCGATCGAGGCCCCCCCATCCCCCCCTCAATCTTCCGCTTCTCATACAAAAAACGGGTAAACGCACCGGCGTCTTATACCTCCTCGGAAGAATGGCATGACTGGTTAAAATTTGTTCATGACTTTCCGAAAGTTAGCCCGGTGCTATCAAACCAACATGGCGATAGGAGGCCTTACGTTCATTTCAAGTTAAATAATAAGGATTTTACAGCTCTATTAGATAGTGGAGCCGAGATAAATGTGTTTGGTAATAATTCACATCTTGAAATACTGAATATGGGATATACTTTAGACAAGTCCAAAATTTGTTCCGCCTCTACGGCAGACGGGACTAAACAATTTAGTCCAGGCTCAATCCATTGCAATATCGTGGTCGACGGCATTGAAATTCCACTTACTTTTGAAGTTATTCCAGAAATTAAATCTGATTGCATTTTAGGCACAGAATTTTGGGAAAAGTCCGGTCTATCAAAAAAAATTTCCGGCTGTATAAATAAAAAAATCACTTTCTCCATTCCGTCAGAATTTCAGATTTCTTCATTAAACATTGATGGGGCCATTAAAAAAATTAAAGATATTATTTCCAGCTTAGATATCATTAAAAGTAAAATTTCTAGCTTTAACAGCCCCCGTTCGAGCAAACATTATAAGTTGTTGGATGAATCACTTACTAAGTTATTGTTAGCTTTGGACGACATTCCGTCTAATAATAACCCGGACATTAAGTCGGCCCGCAAAATAGCCGTCGCTTCTGTGCAAGAGTCAATAGATGTCTTAGAACGCAAAGCGTATCGGCCGAATTCTCCCCCGCCCACCCTCCCTATGTACGTGCCGCTCGCGTCGGTCGGTGAAACCAAGCCTTCTTCCGGAGCGCTCAATGCCACACATCGCGCTCAGAGCGCACAGCCCCCGCATTCTGTTTCTAACGCGCAACAGCTGCATTCTATTTCTAACTCGAGTAATTGTAAACTTTCTCCAGATGAACAATTAATATTAAATAAAACGATAGAAAAGTTTGAGTCCATATCTTTTGAAAAATGTGGCCTAGGTCGAACGCATCTTCTTGAATATGAAATTGATACGGAAGGTCCTCCAATCAAACAAAGGTTCTATCGCATGTCACCCTACAAACAAAAGTTAGTGGACCAATTAATAGATGAAATGATAGACTTGGATGTTCTGGAACCATCATCGTCACCCTGGGCCAGTCCTGTGTTAGTAGTACCCAAGAAGGACAACTCCTTCCGCCTTTGCATGGACTCTCGTAAACTAAACGCTGTTACAAAAAAATGTAGTTATCCTCTCCCTCGCATAGATAACATTCTTGATAATTTAAAGGACGCAAAATATATTTCTTCCATTGACTTATCTAAGGCATTTCTTCAGCTCCCTCTGGCAGAATCGGCTAAGGAAAAGACAGCGATTATCTCACAGGGCCGAGGCTTATTACAATTTAAGGTGGTCCCTTTTGGGCTATCTAACGCACCCCAGAATTTACAGCGCCTGGTCGATGCGTTACTACCAGGTGCAGAATTCGATGACCATGTGTTTGGTTATCTAGACGACCTAATTATAATTTCCAACAATTTTGCAGACCATATTTCTTACCTTGACAAAGTTTACGAACGTTTACATTTCGCTAACCTAACAGTTAACCTAAAGAAGTGTGAATTTCTAAAATCTGAGCTGAAATATCTTGGTTACGTTATAAACGAGTTCGGCTTAAAGACTGACCCAGCCAAAGTGGAGGCAGTGAAAAATTTTCCAACACCCAAATGTGTCAAAGATGTACGCAGTTTCTTAGGACTAGCTTCCTACTACCGCCGTTTCATCAAAAATTTCTCTACTATTGCGGCGCCCCTGTCCAATCTCACAAGTTCCATCTCTGAAAAATATTCAAAATTTAATTGGACACCTGAGGCAGAGGCAGCCTTCGTAAAATTAAAATCCGCCCTCACTTCAGCCCCAGTTTTATGTGTTCCCAATTTTGAAGCCCCCTTTTTCCTCCACTGTGATGCAAGTTTAGTGGGAATTGGTTCAGCAGTTGTACAAAAGGACGCAAATTTTCAGGAACACCCCGTAGCTTACTATTCGAGAACGCTAACAAAACAAGAGCAAGGTTTTTCTACCACCGAAAGGGAATTACTTAGTATTGTGGAAGCTACCACACATTTTAGACATTACCTAGAAGGAACTCATTTCACGATTGTGACTGACCATGAAAGCTTGAAATGGTTATATAAACTCGAAAACCCCACGGGCAGGCTCGCCCGTTGGTCTACTAGGCTCTCGCAATTCTCCTTTGATATCGTCCACAAGAAAGGCAAACTCCATGTTGTCCCGGACGCGTTGTCACGTATTAAGATCGAAAGTGTAAACTCATCCAACCCAAACGTTCCTATAACTGATGAGTGGTTTTTGAAAATAAAAAATAGTATACAAAAATCACCCGCTAGTTACCCGAACTTTAGGTTGGAAGACGATAAGCTCTTTCGTTTTTGCAAACCTAAATTCAATCTTTTAAATTCATTTTCATGGAAAGAAGTTATTCCCGCTGACCATATTAAACAGCTAGTAACTGCTACTCACGAGAGCCCTCTATCGGCACACCTTGGCCCATTTAAATGTTTTAAAAAGTTACAACTGAATTATTACTGGCCCAACATGTTTCCTTCAATCAAATCAATCTTAAGTTCGTGTGAAGTTTGTTTGGCATTTAAAGCTAATAATCAGCTACCCCATGGTAAAATGTTATTTCAGAAGAAGGTCTACGCTCCAATGCAAACATTAAGTTGCGATCTCATTGGTCCTCTGCCGAGGTCTTATTCAGGACACGCATACTTGCTTACTGTAGTTGACATTTTCTCCAAATTTGTATGGTTATGCCCACTTAGAAAAGCCAATAGTAAGTCAATAATTAAATTAATTGAAAATGAGATTTTCCTAGTCTATGGCGTGCCATATTGTATGATAAGTGATAATGGCGTGCAGTTCGTCTCTAACGAGTTTCAGGCACTTTTAAAAAGGTATAATATCCCTAAATTTTTCAAAAATTGTGTCTATTTCCCACAAAACAATCCAGTGGAAAGACACAATCGTACCATTGAATTAGCCATTGCTTCTTATGTTGAGACAGACCATAGAAACTGGACTAAAAATTTACCTAAGATTCAGGCAGCTTTAAATAGCCATGTCAGCTTAGCCCATGGGTTTTCACCCAATTTTGTAATGACAGGTAGAGAACTCATCTTCGATGGTCGATTCCATAAATTTGCAGATTTCACTAAATTAGAGGAGTTAATTATCGATGGTCGCGACGAATGGACCACTAGCTTAAAATCATTGGCAAGCGTTTTTCATCAAATCCAAGCGAACCTGACTCAAGCATATCAAGCTAATGCCAAACGCTACAACCTTCGTCGTTCAGTGATACATTTCAATGTAGGTGACATAGTCTGGCGTCGATCCCATGTTCAATCGGACGCCGCTAAATTCTTTTCAAATAAATTAGCCCCTCGTTTTATTAAATCTGTGGTCCTTGAGAAAAAATCTGAAAATACATACATTTTGGGCAACATGGATGGTTCCAAGGCAGGCCTAATACATGTGAGTGATATTATTAAATACTAAAAAAAAAAATTAATTAAAACTTTTGTTGAACTGGTTTGCATTTCTTTGATATATTTGGTCATAAATTTAAACAATAACTTTAAGTAACAATAAGTTACAAAATTTTTAAATGGTTAAATTCTCTATTAAATTGTATCTTGTGTCACACGCCCTAAAAAGGAGCCAGGTTTCAAGGGATACATGGATGACGGTAATTCTTGGAGAAGTTTTTTTAGTAAAACAAGCTATACTCCAATAGTTAGGTTAGGGTCGGTCGTGCGCGGTTGTTTTTTTGGAATATTTTTCGAACGCACGTTAATATCTAAAGCCTTATTGAAAAAATATCCCGTGAACGGTATTGGCAAGGGAATTCACGTTAATAAATAAAAAGCCCTATCCTTGCTCACGGACGGTTACGTGGGAATCCGTGTTATAAATCTAAGCCTTATCCCGCATCTAGGTGTTCGGTCACAAATCATGCCGACACACTACTTAGGTTAGATTCGTTTTGGTATGTTTATTTAAGTTTTAGTATATGTCTTGTTCTTGGAAAATTTTGTCTTTGGAAAAAAATATATTTTGTCTTTTAAAAAAAAAATGTGCTTGTGTCACAATGTACTATTGGGTACACGTGTGTCCTGGGCGATATGGAACGCGGTCGAGTTAACGTTCTTTGTTATAAATTAAAGCCTTATCGACTCACCGGTGCGCGGTTTTTTTATGGTATTTTTGAAACGCACGTTAAACGCCCAAGCCTTATTCAAAATATCCCGCAGGACGGTTTGTTGAGAATCCTGCGTAGCAAAAATAAAGCCTTATCTCTCAAACTTATGTGTACGGTCACTCTTGTGTCGTCACAGCTGGAGGCGGTTGTAGAACCTCCATATAAATATAAGCCTTATCTACACTCCACATTGTTCGAATCCGTTAAAATCAGTTCGACAAATTCTTAGTTAGGTTAGGGTCTTTCACAGACGTCCGCGAAGCAAACCAGCCTCGCGTTCGTCGGGTTTTTTTTCTTCTCTCTCTTTCCTTTACCTCCACCTCACTTAACCTCACCCCTCACCCTATTCCCTAGCAAGCTTGCGCCCTCCCACCCTAACACCAACCACCTTACCCAACCCAGTATGATAGATAATTTAAAAGAAAGGATACGACAGGATAAGTGAATGATGATGTAAGCAAGTGGTTCCTACCCTTTTCCCCATATCTGTCCTCTGTCACTAGTAAGTGGTCTCAACCGAGTCACTTACGTAGACAAGGCATACAGCGCATTCACCGCGCTTTATTTTATGTTAGTTCTTTTGGTTATTCTCTATTTTTTTTTCTCTTTTCTTTTTTTTCTTTTAACAGCTATAGTGTACTGTAACGGGCAACACGTCGCGTCAGACACGTTCAGCTGAAAACACATAATGGTGTATTTCGTGATAGATGCCGCCTCCCATGAGGGGGGCAAAATTCTATAGAATCTCTAGGTGCAGGCCATACCCCATTTAACGCTTCTCGACAGGCGGTGCACTAGGCACCTACCTAGGGCCAAGATGAGACACGAGACAGTTCGCGTGTCTTGATCTGAAGGGGTTTTACGAGTTCTCACTCTGAGGCTCACCAATTACAACCAGTTTTTTATGTTAAGTCGGCATAATAAGACTGGTTGGGTTGCATTATTTAGTTTTAAGTTCCAAACAACCATACCCTCCCAACACATGTTCTCTGTACATACCTGTATATAAAAAATACTTATAAGTCGTATTTAGATAAAATTTACTCTAGGTAAGAACAAGGATATGACATTTATAAAGCGTCCCTTATAAAAAGGCACTTATTATTTTGGATTTTGAGCGTCTACGGGTTAAATGTTAATGACGTTTCCCATAGGATTCTATTCGGTTAATGTAAACCATTTTGAAGACTGCTGAGTCTTATTTGCCAAATCATTTCATGTGTCTCAAAACGCGTTCGTGAGTGTTGGTAAAACTTTCGTATTAATTGTACAATTGTAAATATTGCTAATTTTAGTTTAAACTTAAAATTAATTTATAGGCGCACAATAGCGACCAATAAGAGTAGGAACTCTAAATAAATATGGCATAGTGAGCCACTGAACATATAAACTCTCGGAAAGACAAAATTAAACACGGATTTTGAGAAAATTCAAATTGTATTAAGATATAAACATGCTAATTATATAAATACAATTAAAATACTTAAGCGTAGGTACTTAGTTAGTTAGTTAGTTAGTTAGTTAGTTCGCGTTCAGAGTGACACATCTTAAGTAGGATGTCGCTAGACACATTATAGTATTTAGAAAGTATACGGAATGTTAGAAATATAATGTCCGGAACACACAGTGGTTCCTACTATCGCTTTAATAATGCTGGTGGACACAACTTCGCTTAATAATGTTTTCTCATACTTGTCTTAATTTTTATTATTGAAAATACACTCAAGGACAAAACTTCCTTTATTGATGTTTTTTTTTTCTTAAATTATTTGTCTTAATTCTTATTATCGAAAGTACACTCATAGATACAACTTCTTTAGTGATGTTTATTTTTATACGTATCTCAATTTTCCTTATTATTGAAAGTACACTCAAGGACACAACTTGTTCTCTTTATGCCTTGCTTTTCTTGTTTTTATTTAAAAAAAAAGACATTCATGAATATAATTTCGGCTAGTAATGTTTCTTCTCATACTCGTCTTATACTTTTTATTAATAATGAAAGTCAACTTAAAGGATATAAGTCATTGGGCTGTGGCTTCCATAGGATTGTAAATATGTGTTAGCTTGTACATGTGTGTAAATATTTTACTGATTGATAAAAATGTTACTTATATGTTAATGTCATAACACTGTGTTCGATATTAATTCTATTTCTGTTGTCATTTAGATGTTTTAGCATTCCATTGGGCTTGGCTTATAGTATTGTAAACCTGTTGAATGTCTAGAAATTTAAAACAGTTTTGCCAATCGATATCACATTGATGTAAAGATTATCATTAGTAACATTTTGGTTAGCTTCAGTATTAATTATTACTTTTGCACTGTCAATTATAGTTCAGCAATTAATGTTATAGTCACTGTGACATTCTGGTCACTTTGTTAAATGTCTAGGGTACTTAAATTCTTTTTTTTTTGCTTGTTTTTTTTTGTTTTTTAAGTAACCGGGTATTGTAGCGTCCGCCGCGCCGCCTTATGACGTAACGATACCAGGGGCGAGATTATCTTTTTGCATTGAGTGCGAGACAAGGACGCAACGGCATCGCTCCCAGCAAGGTGCGAGCGAGATGCTGCACCGGATCTCGGCACTGGTGCACAAACAGCGCCGTTTGAGTTAAATTCGTTAGACACAAGACAAGGACGCAACAGCAGCGCTCCCAGCAAGGTGCAAGCGAGATGCTGCACCGGATCTCGCCACTGGGGCCTTAGCGACGCCGATTGGGAATGTCGAAACACGCGGCAATCCTCCGCCGCGCCGCCCGCGGGACACGGGCAGAAGCGGGCAGCACCTTGAGACGCACGGTCGCGCCACGTGCTCCGACGAGTGCGGGTCCCGAGGCCGAGGAGTCAGGCGACATGAACAAAATGTGAAAACTTTCGCTCCCAAAAAGTTGGTTGAGCTGCCCGCGTACCACCCTTCGCGAATATCGGTGCGTCCGCCGTGCCGCCGTGTTCCGTATCCGTGTGAGCAGCCGGGCGTGATCTACTTCGAGGCCACACCCACGCCTTCCGATGTCTTCAGCCCGTGGACCAGCAGCCACAGCTTCCGCCGTGCCCTGTCACAGTCGCCGGTCCGACATCTTCAACACGTAGACCCACCACCACAGCGTCGCCGTACGCCTGCTGGATCCCCGCACGGTACCTATACTCTAACGCCAGCCCCCCCCGTAGAAATCTACGATGAAACCGCAAAGAGCGTCTATCAGGACCACCCATTGAAGCAGAACACCGCCCATTCGACTACGCACGACCTCGGACCCACCCCGAGCTCCCGGCATGGAACCCCGGCCATTTGGATATTAGGTTAGGCTAAGGCCGTGTTAGAACACCGCCTTGATTGTTAATTATTTATAGTCTTCTTTGTGCTTCTAAATATAGGCTATTTTAGGTAGATGGTTAGATCGCCACAGCCCAATTTTCTTAATTTGTAGGTGTCTTAAATAGGACAATGCCAGGGTGTATTTTTGATTGTCTGTTTGTGTTTTGAGCCTCAAATGGTCTATAATTTATTACATCTTTTTTTGTACCTACTGTAGTCTGTTAATTCGCTATTCATCGATTCCCTACAAATTCACCCATTCCCAACCTGTGAACAGCCTCCCCCACACGCTGCAGAGCTGCCACCAAGTACATTCATGAGATCCCTCCTCTACACATCACACTTTATACACCGGCGTAACCACCTGGATATCTTGTAGCCTAATTAAATTACAACGAACCACCGGAAGATCCCTGGGCCCTTGAAACCCTATATATGTCTGTCGGTCTGTCCGTGGCAACCACTCCTACTTACTCATTTCTTCTAATGCATCACACCCTTTAAATCAACAAGGCTACAAACGGTATTAAAAAAAGTTATATGTTAAGTCTTTTAAGGCGTAATGTAACTATGAATTTGCAACAATTTTGTAATTACGGAAATGTATTTAAAAAAATGTTTTTACTAAAAAAAATCTATGTCGCGAACCTAACTTGCCATTGCTGAATTTATTTCTAGAATATGTAAAAGAAAATTAAATTCTGTAAAAACTATGCAACGAACGATTTTTATACGTATTTCGAATTTTTTGTTTAGCTTTTATGTGAATGTATAAATTATAAATGAAAAAAAATGTGCTTATAATATTTGCAATATTTTACAAATTTCACAGAATATAGAGTTTGCGGTCAGTTTCCAATTTCAGAAACTAAAATAGAATTTTCATTATTTGCTTTGCAGATATTATGAAAATAATACAAAAAAAATATATTTACACTGTTCCGTAAATAAGAAATTGTGGCAAATTCACAGTAATATTACACCTAAAATTAGCTAACATATAACATTTTTAAATAACATTTCTAAATATTTGTTTAGGAGATATCATTTTTTAAACATATTTCATATTTTATTTCTATCTTCCGGACCCCCCAAAATGTTGCAAACTTAATGTACACACGTTCACATGAAATACTACGTTTATGAGAAAAAAAATTGCATTTCGGATTTAATGGTTTTCTAAGTGCGGATTTAAGGCTAAAGTTCCTGGAGTATTTGCAAAGGTCACGAGTTCAATCCAGACTCCGTACATGCACCACTTTTTTCAGCTCAGGGGCGCGGGGCATTGCTTCTCATGGAAAATACCATGTTCCTTCCATGTACTATTTTTTTAGCAAAGACCATAAGTTCAATCCTCATCTCGTTTATGCACCACTTTTGAGCTCAGGGCCGCAGGGACTTGCTTCTCATGGCAAAGGTCATGGGTTCAATCCTCACCTCATTTATGTACTACTTTTTTTAGCTGAAGGGGCGCAGGGCCTTGCTTCTCATGGCAAAAGTCATGAGTTCAATCCACACTCCGTTCATGCATCACTTTTTATAGCTCAGGGGCGCAGGGACTTGCTTCTCATGGCAAAGGCCATGAGTTCAATCCTCACCTCGTTGATGTACTACTTTTTTTAGCCCAGGTGTTGTTGCGGCGCAGTCTGATGCTACCATGAATAGAATACGACTTTTTACTTTGAAATCTTTTATTTGTCTTTACATTTTTCTTGCAGTCAAAACTGACATAAACTTTTCTTCTCATTATATGACATACTCCCCATCTTGACTTTTGGGGTTCAAAAGTCAACACAAAATAAAATTAATTACCTTAACACTTTTTCAAGGGTTTACCCATGGAGGGTTTACCACATAAATAATAAATCAAAATGTCTATTTAGAACCCATATCTATTTGGGGCTTTCACTACACGTCCTATTTTCGTCGTCTGCTGTCGAATATGTTTTTCTTCCATAATGTCCTGTTGTGTAAGTATCCTTCTGGATGCAGCTTGGCTCAAGACTACTTTTTTCCTTTTCTTCCATTGTCTCTCGGCTGGATCCAGCACATCCAGGTGCCATAAATGGGAAAGATCTTCATTAAGTAGACATGTCATATTTACAGTCGCAGTATAGCTTGAACTACATAATCCAGTTTTCGGACGCTGCAATGTCCAACCCAACCCTCTCTTCTTTTTAATAATCTCTATTTTGTCTTCCATTGATATATTAGATGCTGAAATGCATTCAATGCTGCTGTTTTTTTTATGGCACCACATACATTTAAGGTCTTTGACTTCTGGAACCTTCTTTGCTTCACCCGGTATCATAAATGAGGCCGTTGGCTGCGCAATTTTTCTTAGATCGTCTGCATGTTGGAAACAATTTTTTGCTACCTCCACTCGTTCTTGTGTCTCCACTTCTTTTCTTAAACCTTGACCTATCTCCTTGTTGCTTCTCTCCCATGCAATTATGATATCTTCTGGCAACGCCGATTCTATCATGGGATACAACATGGCTGCAAATTTGTCACTTGTTACGCCCAGTGTTTCCAGTGATCTTAACTGAGTGGTCAAGTGATCATAAAGATTACGTAAATTGTATTGTTTTCCTTGCTTGACTTGCGTCATTACTATGATCAAAATCTCTCGCACATAATTTTCAATCATTAGGTCATCTCTGGCAAAGCGACTCTTTAATTGTTCAATCGCTTTGTGGTAATTTAGACCTGACTGAGGAAAACTATCGACAAGTTCCCGAGCATTTGATCCAGGTTCAGTTGCTATTAAAAGATATTGGAACTTGTCGTCGTCATATATATATCTCCACATCGTCGTCTATCTTTTTAAACTGACCCCAAAATCCAAGCCAATTTTTCAGTTGTCTGTCAAACTTCCTCAGTTCAATCTTTGGTAAGTGAAAATGTTTCTTATATTGATTTTTTCTATTTATTTCTCCATTTACTTGACTTACCAAACTATCGGTGAATTGTGCAGAATCTCGTCGTGCGCTTTGTTCATATGTTTGTCTCAATTTATCGCATTCGACGAACCGATCAATAGGGTCATGCCCATAGTTCCCCTGTTTGACGGTATTATTTTCCAACACACTGCTGCCTGACAAACTAGCACCCTCGTGGTTTGATTGACTAAAAATATGATGATATTTATTAATCATGCAGCGCCAGCGTAATTGGTAATTTTCTGTTGACTCGCACTCTTTATTCAGGATTTCTTCATCGAGTTCTCCATCTTTCATTAATTGTTGTTCGATAAGCAAATCCAACCGAAACAGGGCTTCCGCTTTCGCTTGCAGGATCTTATAAATTGTAATAACCTGTTCTTTTGTTTCCGCTGTTTCGTCCATATCTGATAATCTTTCCGAAATAGTAAAAAGTCGCCGTAAAACGGTGCGCTCCTTGCGGAGGTTGTCCATGGTATCTTGGAAGACTGCGTCCTGTCACGGTCGCCAGAAATGTTGTTGCGGCGCAGTCTGATGCTACCATGAATAGAATACGACTTTTTACTTTGAAATCTTTTATTTGTCTTTACATTTTTCTTGCAGTCAAAACTGACATAAACTTTTCTTCTCATTATATGACACCAGGCGCGCAGGGCATTGCTTCTCATGGCAAATGTCATGAGTAAAATCCACACTCTGTTCATGCATCACTTTTTTTAGCTCAGGGGCGCGGGGCCTTGATTCTCATGACAAAGACCACGAGTTCAATCCACATTCCGTTCATGTACTACTTTTTTAGGTCGGGGGCGCAGGGCCTTGCTTCTCATTGCAAAGGTCATGAGTTCAATCCAGACTCCGTTCATGCACCACTCTTTTAGCTCAGGCGTGCGGGGCATTGCTTCTCATGGCAAATACCATGAGTTCAATCCACACTCCTTCCGTGTACTACTTTTTTAGCTCAGGGGCGCAGGGCCTTGCTTCTCATTGCAAAGGTCATGAGTTCAATCCAGACTCCTTTCATGCACCACTTTTTAAGCTCAGGGGCGCGGGACCTTGCTTCTCATGGCAAATACCATGAGTTCAATGCACACCCCGTTAATGCACCATTTTTTTAGTGCAGGGGCGCGGGGACCTTGCTTCTCATGGCAAAGACCATAAGTTCAATCCTCACCTCGTTTATGCACCACTTTTTTAGCTCAGGGGCGCAGGGAATTGCTTGTCGCTTGTCAAAGGTCATGAGTTCAATCCTCACCTCATTCATGTACTATTTTTTTAGCTCACGGCACGGGCACAGGGCCTTGCTTCTCATGGCAAAATCCATGGAGTTCAATCCTCACCCTGTCCGTACACTATTTTATTTGGATCAGGGGCGCAGGGCTTTGCTTCTCATGGCAAAGATCATGGGTTCAAACCTCACCCCATTCATGTTAAGACTGGCAGGCTATTCAATGATTTGTTTATACCTAATATAAAAGAAGACATGATGTCTGTCTGTCAACAACAATAAAAAAGGAGTTCTTTTCTAATTTACTTGAAAAAGCGTTTCAGTTCTCCACCCGACTGCGCTAACAGGTTATGGTGCCCAGCACTCCCAACACACCCGTAATAAGAGGCAGCATAGACGGATGAAAAATGGAGAGTTTCACAAGCAAACTGCAAATTGGACTCCTAGAAGGGAAGTCAAATTGGCCTACCTGGAAGTATAAAGTTTTAATCCTATTACGCAGCACAGAGTGTGCAATAGATGTGATAGAAGGGAAATTTTTGAAACCAGTTTTACCAGAAGGAGCAGGTGACGCACAGATCTTGGCACATAATTTAGAAAACAGTAAATTTATGAAGGCTGAGAGTAGCGCTCTGCTTATACTTACGACGAACATGACCGAAGACACACTGAAAAAGGTGATGCGCTTCACGACGGCTCGCGAAGTTTGGAAAGAACTACATAGGTTTTTCGACGGGCAATCCGAGGATAGGGCATATAATTTATGCATGCATTTTTTCGGATATAAGCAAGATTTGACGGATGATATAGCAACGCATATGTCCAAGCTGAAAAACATTTGGAGTGAGCTGAACACTGAAATTTCTAATGGTGACGCAATGAAAGAATTGCCAGAGCTATTTTTAATTTGCAAGATTTTGGACACACTCGACGAAAGGTTTTTCTCCTTCAAATCCAGTTGGTTGTTATTGAACAGAAATGAAAGAACAATAGACAACCTGACCAGCCACTTGTGTTCATATGACAGGAACATAAATGAAAATGCAGGAACCAGTCAAGAGGCCCTGGTTACCAACAAGACAGTGAGGAAAGCAAAGCTCGTAAATAAGGAAGAAAAGCTCAAGTGCCACTACTGTTCTAAATTAGGACACAGGGTTCGGAATTGCAAAAAGTGGATATCTGATGGAAGACCACCGAAGCCTGCAGTTTCTGAGTCTGTATCTAAAGAAGTTCAAAGCATAACTACAATGCTTGTCAATGCATGTTCACAGATGGAAAACCAAAGCAGTGAAAGTTGGTTTGTGGACAATGGAGCAACGGCTCATATTACAAACAGAAGTGATATATTCCAAGATTTTGAGGACTTTGGTTCAAGCCACACCGTAACAACAGCAGACGGTTCGAGCATTCCAGCAAAAGGGAAAGGCAGTGTGCTAGTAGAATCAAATGTTAACGGCAAAAAGGAATTAATAAGACTCGCGGACGTGTGGTATGTGCCATCATTGACAAAGAACTTATTTTCAGCTTTAGCTGCACAAGATATGCTACCTAATAGCATATTTACATCTTCTACTAGACAGTGCAAGTTAGAGGTAGATGGAGTCACAAAGGTGATCGGCAAGCGGAATCGCAATGGAGGATTGTATAGACTGGATATGAAAACAATCGCTCCACACAATTCTGCAAGCATTAACGTGGTGTCAAAGACTGACTTACTGCAACTATACCATGAGAGATTTGGTCATCAGAACAAGAAACATGTGAAAGAAATAGTCAAGCGTGAACTAGGTATTCAGTTGAGTAAAGATGACATTAAATGTGATGGTTGCATGTATGGAAAATCACACCGTTTAAAGTTTGGAACAAGAGAAAGAGCTACCATGCCTGGCGAGCTCATACTCACGGATGTATGTGGACCATTTCCGTATAGCTTCTCAAAATTAAGATATTTTGTAGTGTTCAAGGATGACTATTCATCGTTCAGAATGGTTTATTTGATGAGACAAAAATCAGAGGTTAAAGACAAACTGATAGAAATGCTGAATGAAATGAAGACAGCAGGTCATATCGTCAAGACGCTTTTGAGCGACAATGGAGGTGAATTTGACAATAAATCAATCCGAAAGATTTTGAGTAAGCACGGAATTGTGCAACGTCTTACGATGCCTTATACCCCAGAACAGAATGGGTGTAGCGAGCGGGAGAACAGAACTCTAGTAGAGGCCGTACGATCGATCATGCATACAAGGGAAGGATTACCTATAGCAATGTGGGCAGAGCTGATTAATGCGGTAACATATGTTTTGAATCGAACCGGGCCTACAAGAGTCAAAGAGAAAGTCCCGTACGAGCTGTGGTATGGAAAAAAGCCAAGGATTAATCATCTGCGAGTTATAGGCAGTGAGTGCTATGTCCACATTCCAAAACAAAAACGAAAGAAGCTAAGTAAGAAAGCTGTGAAAGGAAAATTGATTGGATATGAAAATGATGATGGATATCGGATCTGGGATGGTGAAGCAATGTTTAGGTCGCGTGATGTTACATTTGAAATAGATATCAACTATAAAACATCAGCTAGAATTGGAAAAGATTCTACAGAAGACCTAATAGCCCCTGAGACAGAGGGAGCCGAACGCCATAATGAAGAGTTAGAAATCACTCGGACTACAGAATCAGAGGGAGGTAATTCTAACATACTGTTAAATGAGCAATCAAGAAACGATGAGTCGATTCAACTAAAGGGAGTGGAAGATGAAGTTGAAGATATCTTGGAGTACGAAAACGACTTCAATGAAGGTCCATCTCATGCGATTCTCGAACCAGAAGATGAAGAGATTGTTGTGGAAGAGGCTAGTCACCTATTAAGGGACAGAGCCACACTCCGACATCCTAAAAAGTTGAACGACTATGTATTTCAAGTTGGAATAGAGAGCTTTCCAAAAACCTATAATCAAGCTGTACAAAGTGATGATCAAGAGCACTGGATTAAAGCTATGGAGGCCGAATTGAACTCACTAAGAGAAAACGAAGTATGGGATCTACAGGAACTTCCAGTTAATAGGTTGGCACTGCCCTGCAGGTGGGTATACAGAATAAAGACAAATGCGGATGGCTCGATAGACAAGTATAAAGCAAGACTTGTAGTCAAAGGCTTCAAACAGAAGGAAGGTATAGATTACGATGAAACCTTCAGCCCTGTTGCAAGAATGGGTACAATACGTGCATTACTCAGTGTAGCAGCAAAAGAAAGCTTACACTTGGTGCAATTCGACGTCTCCACCGCCTTCCTAAATGGAGTACTTACAGAAGAGATCTACATGAAGCAGCCAGAAGGTTTTTGTGATAGTACAAAACGAGTTTACCGTTTAAAGAAAAGCTTGTATGGCTTAAAACAAGCACCGAGGTGTTGGAATCAGGAGTTTGTCAAGATACTCATACAGATGAAGTTTAAACAAAGTGATGCAGATTCTTGCCTATTTCAGAAGACTATCGGAGAAAAGAAAATTCTAATTGTCCTTTATGTGGATGATGGTTTGGTTGCTGCTTCAGATGCAATTGTTGCCAATCAGTTTCTTAACGATTTAAAGACAAAGCTGAAGATTACGACAAAACCTGCCTCATACTACCTTGGACTGGAAATACAGCAAACGAACGATGGGTTAATCAAGATTAAGCAAGAAGCATACACAAAGAGGATTTTAGAGAGGTTTAATATGAAAGATTGTAATTCAATTGGAACACCAATTCAGAAGGATTCATCTACGGATTTGTGCAACGATAATGAGTCTCAAGAAAGGAACTTTCCCTACAGAGAGGCAGTTGGTGCATTAGCCTATCTGATGGTTGGCACAAGACCCGATATTGCCTACGCAGTTGGAGTGGCTTCAAGGACACTCGAAAATCCTTCCAAGAGTGATTGGTTAAAAGTGACGCGAATAATGCGCTATTTAAAAGGAACCATTACAAATGGAATAATGTATAAATCTGATGATCGGTCAGAGAAAATAAATGCATACAGTGATGCAGATCATGGCGGTTGCGAAAAGATTGGCAGATCAACATCTGGAATTATATGCTGTTTTGCTGGAGGTGCAGTGACATGGATGAGTCAGCGACAGGCCACTGTTGCTATATCTACGACAGAAGCAGAAATCGTAGCCGCAAGTGAAGGTGCAAGAGAACTAATGTGGCTTAAGAGAATATTTGCTGACCTAACCCAAGTTAAAAACACACCAGTTTTGAAAGTAGATAACGAAGCAGCAATTAAACTGGCTCACAATCCGCAGTTCCACAAAAGAACTAAGCATATTCGAATCAGGCATTTTTTCATAAGAGAAGCAGTCCTAAACGAAGATGTAGAAGTGCAGAAAGTTAGCAGCGTGCTTCAAGTTGCAGACATCTTAACGAAAGCCTTACCGAAGCCAAGGTTTATGCAATTGTGTGCGTCTATGGGACTACGTAGTGCAGAAACGAATCATTGAGAGGGAGTGTTAAGACTGGCAGGCTATTCAATGATTTGTTTATACCTAATATAAAAGAAGACATGATGTCTGTCTGTCAACAACAATAAAAAAGGAGTTCTTTTCTAATTTACTTGAAAAAGCGTTTCAGACACTCTTGATTTATAATTAAATCTTTAGCAAAAGTGTTTGCGAGATTAAAAAAAAAATTTTTTTTTGGCATTCATTAAATTCACTCAATTATTTTCACCCATTATCTCATCAAACCGTCAATCAATAAAGTTTCAATGCCAAAAGTTTGTTTTGTGATAATTATGAAAGGACCAGAATAAATTACTTCAATTCAAGAATTCAAGAATCAAGAAGTGAAACTTGAAACTGGCAAATTGTCCACACTGGACAGAGCCCAAAAAACAAATATATATAAGCGTTTCAGTTCTCCACCCGACTGCGCTAACAATTCATGCACCAATGTTTTTTCTTTATCGAGTTGCGAGCGAATGCTAACTTTTCTATGGCTCAGAACCCATGTAATACTGTAGGACACCTTCCCTTATAAGCATGCCCTGATTCTTACCATCGCATTCGATAAAAATATGGTCAAAGTGGGAATAATGAAATGTCCGTGTTTTCCATAGAGTTTAATGTAGCCGTGCTCATAATACATGTCCGGGCAAACGCACCTAATTCCTGCCTGAATGCGGTGTTTGTGCTACAAAACATTACATTGGGAGTGGTATTATTCATCAATGTGACAATACTGTTAACAGATATTATTACAGAGAAGTCAGGCAACGTCGCTTTCTTCCAACTGCCAATCAGATGCGCATAGAGAGCCATGAATGGTCTGTGGGCCGGATCAACAATTAGCCATTGGCGGATTTGTATATGTGATCAACAATGGTCACTTGACTTGACTTGACTTAGTCGACATCGATAGCGTTGTCTGTTTGCCCTTTGTTGGCAAAGGCCTTTTTCTAGCTTTTCTATCCCTTGCTGTTCTCGTCCATGTGATTCCTACCTCGGCTCTTTTCTCATCTTCCCATCTTTTATATGGTCTCCCTCTTTTCCTTTTGTTGTATTTAGGACACTAATCCATTATGGTTTTGCTTCTTTTTTCCCTTCCTCTGATTGTATGTCCTGTCCATCTCCATTTGAGTTTTTTTGTTTTTACTGTTACATCTTCTATTTTTGTGCGTTTTCTCAATGATGTGTTTTTTTACTCGGTCGAATTTAGTTTTTCCAAGCATGCTCCTTTCCATTGCAGACTGACAGACTTCTAGTTTTTTTAGTGTGCTTTGGTTAATGCCCACGTCTGGCATCCATAAGTCAGAACAGGTAGGATGGAGTTGTATAGTTTTCTTTTAAAAAACATGTTCGTTTCTCTGTTTTTCATTATTTATTTATGTGACCAAAAGCGCTTCCTAGCGTGCCTTATTCTGATTTCCATCTCTTTTGCCATTAAGTCTGTTGGTGAAATGATTTGCCCGAGGTACAAGTTTTCGTTAACGTATTCTATTTCTTGGTTTTTTATTTTAACTTGTTCATGCGTGCTGTTGGTCATCATTTTAGTTTTTTCCGTATTCATGGTAAGCCCCAATTTCCAGCTCTCTTTATCTAGGTCGCTGATCATTACTTGGATTTCATTCTTTGATGGCGCAAAGACAATAAGGTCGTCAGCGAATCTCAAGTGTGTAATTTCGCCATTTACTCTAGCTAAATACCTGCATAGGCAGATCGCCAGATTAAAGGAAGATAAAAAAAAATATATATTAAGGCTACGCCGTCCACCCGTGCGAAAAAAATATTGCCCCAACACATTGACACAACGTGCTCACTCACACAAATGTAAGACATTTACACGGCGCACATTGGATCACGATGCACGGTGGACTTGGACTATGTATTTTTTAAATATAATAAAATTATTACGTATTATTTCATTGTTATAATCACACATGTTTGTGATTATTACAAGTGAGCCTGGATGTAAACCGTTTTCTTTGTAAAATCATGCTACCATGTCTACCTGAATCATAGAATCCTAACGGGTTATTAGAGTGATTGTGAAGTTTTTTTAAAAGACACTCACGCATTGAAATATGTATTTCATAGCAAAAATGTGTGCACTTTTTTTTTTATGCGACCTGACATGGATGGCTAATACCACACAACTACCGTTATGATATTAGCCCAATACACCACATTCCCGAAGGAATTAGGTGCCATTCCAGAACGTTCCCTTTATGAGCAGCGCTACATTGAACTGGATGGAAAACACGGACAGTTTTTCATTGCCGCTTCGACCATCATTTCATCCATCGCGATGGTACCAACCCGGGCGGGCTTAAACCCAACCACCTAGTAGGGGAAGGGGACCTACAGTTTTACATGGATTCCGAACCAAGGAGAAGCTCGCATTTGTGACGAAATGCACTTATCGAACTCGGAAAGATAAAGACAGTGGTGCATGTCGAAATTGAACCCAGGCCTCTGGTACGCTAGGCCAGTTTCCGCGCCACAAGGCTACGAGCCGCTCAAATATTGAAAAGATTTTTAAACGAGGAGAAAGCGAGTGGTTTGATTTCAGAAAATATGTTGCAGAGCTCGGTCTCGTGCGTTTTTACGGCAGTAAAGTACATTGCCGACCGACGCCGGCCGCCTTTGGTTCGTGATATTTTATGGCACGCAGCTGGCCTATTCTTTTGAAATTTGTTACAAATTCACATTTGTATTATCTATGCAAACACCTTGGCATTTTGAATACATCTAAAATAAACTACGTACATAACTTACGAATTAACTCCTTACGTTTATGTTTTTATTCCTAGTCCAATCAAGTGGGTCGGTGATAGTTCAATCAAAAATATGTAATACTAGCTGAGGTACCCGGCTAAGCTCGGGTCAATTTCGTTTCGGACTGATGTCGGGATAATCAAACATTTTATGTTATACCAGAAGGGATAAAAGTATCTATTTTCATTTAGGAATCAATTTATTACTACCAAATGTGCATTTGAAATAAATTATCAATTTTAATTGTAGTTATGGTTCACTGTTTTGGCTATAATGGCTTACACATAAGATATAGATGAATACTGACTTTTTTGAAGGACTATTGAAGATAAACATTTCTATCATGCATAACATACGTGTAACTTTAGCGGTTTTGGCACCGCACCCCAGAATATCTCGCAGATGGTAAATTGTTTCCTGCTTACTTGATATTTTGGACAATTCACACAATATCTTTTTAAATTGTAGCCTATGTGTTATTCTGATGTATAAACTACTAGCTGCGGTACCCGGCTCCGCTCGGGTTAGCGTCGGCTAAATGATTTCATGGAAAAAAAGTAGCCCACATGGCTGGTCCAAAATAGGATCAAACTGGTCCAGGAAAATGTATCCATCTACCAAATTTAATCAAGATCGTTCGAGATGAAATAGCATTATTTAATGAGAAACATGCAATAATTCCCATTTAGAGCTTCGTTGACATTTGGTGGCTATTTAAAAAAAAAGCATTTGCCGCCAGAACCTTTCTGCACTTGCACTGCAACATTGTTTACCTAGTAAGTAAGTAAGTAACGTGTAATGTAGGTAAGTTTTGCGTGGACTCCAACCCACAGCTAGCCTCAACATCGAAAACAGTAACCCATCTCGAACCTGACTGCTCCCAGAAATCCTATACATTGATAAAATACGCACATAAATCGGGTGTTAGTGGTTCGCAAGTTATAAGAATTTAACACTCTCTACTCACCCTTCTCTAGTTTTGAGTAGAATCATGCTAGACGTAGATACAATCCGCATCTAAATCGAGTAATTGGTTCTCAAGGATTTTGCCAAGTAGTCCTAAAGTTGCGGGAAATCCCAAGCCGTACCCGCCCCCGCCGCCGCTCCCGCCGCCGTCGGACCGCCCGCCCGCCCCCGCCACCGCTCCCGCTACCGCCCCCGGCCCCGCTCCCCCTGGTGTGAAGTAGCGCTACCGGCATCGTTTTCGCAGCCCCGTGAAAGTTCTAAAGCCCATGGGCACAATATCTTTATAAATTGTAGCCTATGTGTTATTCTGATGTATAAGCTATATTATTGTAAAGTTTCATTAAAATCCATTCAGTAGTTTTTACGTGAAAGAGTAACAAACATCCATCCATCCATCCATCCATCCATCCATCCATCCATCCATTATTACAAACTTTCCCCTTTATAATATTTATTAGATTAGATATCAGTCCATACATTCAGTAGTTTTTACGTCAAAGAGTAACTAACATCCATGCATACTTACAAACTTTCGCGTTTATAATATTAGTAGGATGCACTAGAGCAGAAGTGAGCGGAAGTTTCGTGCACGGGCGGCCTAGTTTTGAGTTGACTATAAATGTGAAGGGTTATTTAGTTTTTGTATTATAAGCTAGCTTAGTGGGAGGATCGAGATTTTTCGATATTAATTTATAAAATTAAAAATACTGAAAGGTATATAGATGAGGTTACCTGCTTTACTATTTTTTTAATTTGCAGAGATCAAAAGTAATACATTCATTACCTTTTTTGTAGGATTTGTGTGTCTTTTTTTTACTTTGCTCACCGGCATTGCAACAAAGCAAACGGATTGTAATTCTTCTGTTTCAGTTAAACCGGTTTTTTTATCAGTGCGCTGGCAATAAAAAGCCGTTTGGTTGCAGGGTGGATTATTTTTTTGTCGCGTTTCGAAGCGTGGTGTTTTGAATTACAACGTGCACCATTGCAACATGGTGTGTTACTACACTATAAGCCTTCAGAGTTTTAGATAGAACCTAACCTTACGGATCCATAAAAACAGCACTTACTTTGTTAGAAATAAAATTATAATTTCCTCTCATGTATTATTATTGACATAGTTATCTAGCGGCGGCTATTTCACGCATTCGAGTTTTCAGTAGGTTCAGTAATTATAAACACAATTATAATCTATTTCAATTACTAGTAACTAAATTAGCGGTTGACACTATTGAAATAATGTATTAAAGAAAATTTAAAAACGTATCATTATGCACAGCAATATTAAATGGTAAAATACATAAATAGCCCTGTGTGGTTAGTTTATCAAAATAAACACCTCATTCTGTAGTGGTGGTGATAATATTCTGTATCGACATGTTTAATAAATATTGTATTCCTATATTTATATGTTAGGTACCTTGAAATACATTGAACATCTTATTAGGTAACATTAATAATGCATTCGTACACAATATAATAGTTGGCAACCATAATAGATACATATAAGAAATAGGCTATAAATGGCTTGTACAGAAATCATTGCAATATAAAAGCGCTACAACACGGCACGCCGCAAACCTAGCTACAATCCAATGTTCGGGGAAGCCGCGGCTCCAAACCTCTCACCCCGCGTGCCCTGCGCGCACCCTCTCTAGTCTAGCCTCACGAACACTTCGCCGTGAGCACACGCATAGAAAAACAACTGTAAGCGTCGCTATATTCGGTCGCCCAGTGACGCGACGCCTTGAGATTCAATAAGGTTGGTAAAGCAACTCCGAGCGCGGTTCGGTTCTAGGTGGGTTAAATTTTACCACCGTTGAGGCCAGGCGTGGTTCGGATTCCACGTAAAACTGTAGGTCCTTTATTACTAAGTATTAGGGTCAATCCCGCCCGGGTGGGTACCGTTGCATTGAATGAATGTTAGTCGAAGCGGCAATGAAACTTAAAGCAATATGAGGAGGTCCTGGCATGGCACCTAGTTCCCATGTGGTATGTTAGGCTAATATAATGACGGTCGATTGGTATGAGCAATCTATGCCCAGTTACATAAAAAAAGCCTTCAGGTGTTATATTAACGTACCTTCCAATTTCATTGAGGCACATATGTAACGATAAAGTTTAACTGACAACTTTAATTCTATTCAAATCAAGTTATCTTGCAATACTAATATAGTAAAATAACATAGAGCACGCTTCTTGCGAGACTTCACATTGTGCGGTACACCGATGAGAAATCCTTTTCATAACAAAAGGTCGTAAGTACAAGCGAAATATCCACAGACCCCACGTCGCAAACGTCTGCGCGGCAGCTCCATCCATCGGGACGGGACTGACGACCCGCTCGCTGGGCGCGTAATATATTATGTATGAACGTTTGTATGAAAATTTGACGCCGTGCGCGACATTTACGTTGGTTAATTAATTTGAATAAAATAATTTGAAATTTTGCTAGTTTAGAGGTATGGGGTCACAGTTAAAGATATAAGCAACCTAAGATAATAAAAATATCGTCACTTTTTTAACTGAATATATTCATTACATTTGCACAAAATTAAGCTGTTTTCAAGAAAATAGACAGGTTCAGATTTTTGAAGTGAAAACTTCTTTAGCGGCGCTGAGCACTTTTTTTGGATGGGTAAAAACTTCCAAACTCGCGTCAGGGTCACGTGATGCTGATCGAAAAAGCGTAAGATTGAAGTGAAAACTTCTTTAGCGGCGCTGAGCACTTTTTGTTGGATGGGTAAAAACTTCCAAACTCGCGTCAGGGTCACGTGATGCTGATCGAAAAAGCGTAAGATTGAAGTGAAAACTTCTTTAGCGGCGCTGAGCACTTTTTGTTGGATGGGTAAAAACTTTTCACTTCTGCCGGCACTCCCGGAGTGCTACCGGTGTTTTTTTTTACATAAATCTAAAAGTTATATTAAAAAACGAAAGGTATGGGGTCCTTATGTAACAGTTGTTCTTTCCAACACATATTTTTAATCAGGAGTTATCTTTTTGCATGTGCTATAAATATTGGTTCAAAAAACTACAATTTCACAAAATCGCACGACAGAGGCTTAAGGCTATATGTGTCCCTGTCGAGTCCTCTAAAGATGTTTTCCAAAACGGCTGAAAATAGCTTTGGAGACAGAGGGTTGCCCTGCCGTACTCCTCTTTCTATTTTTATTTCTTCTCCCTCTTTGATATCCTACATTAATATTATTCATCTAATATCATAGATTACATGCATCTCTTTAATAAGATAGCAAAAAACGGCTGGTCACAGTGATAAAATGTGCTTGGTTGGATAAACAGACTTGCTTTCATACTTACCAAAATTCGGAGACAGATACAATAAAATAAGTTTAAAAGCTTTCTGAATTGTTTAATACAAAAATGCTTTATTTTGCTCGTGTAACATACATTACCATACATGTTCATTCAAAGCATACACTGATCCACAGTTGACATTTATAAGCATTGTTGACCGAATAATAACGTTGACATATGGTTTACCTACACCAATAGTATATTATCATTTTGCATTTCCATTGTGTAATAAAATGCTGTTGGGTTTGCAAACCACGGTTCATTAGATTTCCTTTGTGTATTTTTTTTTGGTATCTTTACTTAGTTACCTACCTATTTTATTTTTTTGTGTACTAATACAAATACTTTCTTTAAAAAATTAAGTAAATTCCACAGAATTAGAAAAAAAGTTAAAATGCTGAGTCTCACTTCCCTAATCACGCTTGTTCCTGTTTCATATTCATGCTTCTTAGCTACATGTCACTCCTTTGTTTTGAAGTTGACATGTTCACTTATATTTTTGCAACAAGAACTAATTATTACTAACTGCTAGAACCAGTCGCCATTTTTTTACATATGATCCTATGTGCGTTTGCCCAATATTGCATTATTTACCAACAGGTACGCAACTAAAGTAACTCAATTGGTGTATAGTTTGAATATAAGACAGCATCTCATGCGATAGTGGAGTGAGAGGATAGGCAGTTCTAACATATTCCAAATGCTGTGGTAAATTCCTACTCAAATCTTGTTTTGTGAAAATACAATTGAAACACACATAAATTTCTTTCTGGTACAGACGATTCATAAATCCGTCATAAAATATGACTAAATATTTTTAATAATACCTTAATTATATGAACATTGACACGTGAAATACAAAAGCAGCGCACGATATAGGCAGTCAAGAACGTCAAGTGCTTACGGGAGGTACCTAAAATGAGAAAATATAATTATATTAGGTACCATGCCTGCAGTAAGGATTCGGATTTCCTTCAAACCCTATGGATTCGTGGAGTAATTGGTAAAATCTAATAAAATACCGAATCTCTACTTTGGTTGTTAGAAACATGCAAGGGCCCTAAGGATAAGCAAAAAAATAGTTAGGCCATAGTATTGTTTGGATTGTCATTGGTGGGATCGATTTCAAATACACAAGCCCAAAAACATGGGTACCTACATCGTGGCAGACATAAAATTGTACAAATATGGGAAACATGTAAACACATTAACATTTTAGCTAAAGTATAAAATTCCTTTTTAAGTAGATTAAGTTACATATAACTTAGGTGTATATATTTACATTAATGTTAAGCCTACTACATGTTGTGAGTCGGGAGGGAATCTTCCCCTAAACTACCTACACATTTCAAATTCTAAGTTCAGGCAAGTCAACACTTTTTTACACAACAATCATTCATTTGTTTGATGAATCCTATTAGGTTTCTTACAGATTTAACATTTATAAGGCTTTTGTTGTTTGTAGTTTAGAGAAGTGTGTAAGTAATTAAATGTCATAAAAAGAAATTAAAAACATTTACATGATAATTGTAAGTACTTTTGATAAAAAGCGTTTATGTTACACTAGAAGCTAGAAATAAATTCTACGGGCTCTCTAAGCGGCTACAAAAAATTGGTCAAACAATTATTTATCCTGCAGGGAGACACATGTGACATGTACATTTAGCTTTCAGTCTAGTCCAATGGTCCATTAAAAAAAAAATGCAAACTGCCAAAGTATCATACAATAGCAGCTCGATGAAGATAATAATCAATACAATACCTACCTACTTACTTTATTTTAGTTATACCAGACACAGTCTAAATATATTTTAATATTATATGTGGGTAAAGCCAACGATTTTGCCACAATTCGCGAAAAAGTGTAGCAGAATTGTACGCTACTGTCGAAAATCACTGGATGTTGCAGAACACATTAAAATTGCTCGGCTTTTGAGCAATATTCTGTAACTTTTACTATTTGCCTTTTAATACAATGAAATACTGAATTTGATAATGCTCCAAATCTGTACTACTTGTAGTTTCCGAGAATAAAAAGGGGGCATTTCAAATAATCAGGGCAAATTTGCCATAATCGGTAGCCTTACTCCATTTATGGGTGTTGTACATACGAAATGTAACAAATCACCTAATAACCAGATAAAAATATGCAACCCAACATAAACAATCCATTTGGTTTCATTTTGTGATATTTTTCGTTTTTCCTGTAAATAAAGTGCTAGGAGAGCGGCCATTTAATGCAAACCTTAACATCTATACAGTTGAATTTACTGACAGAATACACGAATTTGGATATAAAGGACAGTCTTGTCTTACTTCGGCTAATTTGGCAGATGTTACATACAATTTCTCTTATTTTTTCCTAAATAAAAGTGTTATTTTCTTATTATATTATAGTGTCATGGTTATACAGTAATAATAGCTGCCGGATAGGCTAAAATATAGAAAACCGGCCAAGTGCGAGTCGGACTCGCACACGAAGGGGTCCGTACCATCGTACAAGATTTAACTTAGCCGGATAGGCTAAAATATAGAAAACCGGCCAAGTGCGAGTCGGACTCGCACACGAAGGGGTCCGGACTCGCACACGAAGAGGTCCGTACCATCGTACAAGATTTAACTTAAAAAAATGACGTTTTTTGTTAAAGGGGGGCCTTTAATCTTTATAATTTTTTTATTTTACATATTTGTTGTTATAGCGGCAAAATAAATACACACTCTGTGAAATTTTCAGCTGCCTTCAATGTCACACCCAATGGCGCATTTGCAAAATCTAGATTTGCAAAGAACTTAATGATTTTTTATCAAAGGACAATGCTATAATATAAAATATACTACATTAAAAAAAATACCTACCTGTAACGGATAAGTATTACAAAGTATTACAGTATTAGTATTACAAAGAATTACAAATATATTTAATATTATTAAATTAATAATTTGATTGTTATTTTCTACCCTAAATTATGTACTGGCTCTGGTAGGTATAACTTCTTGTTTACATTCGTTGATCATTAGGATAATTTTACGATAATGGCATTAAGCTAGTGACTTCAGTAATTACTGAAATATTAGCTTACACGTAAAAACTTTGATCGCAGAATGGTCTCCCTACAAATATGTGGCGCTTCCTTATATTACTACTACTTAATTGAATATTAACTCACTCCAATGATTGGAGATCCATGATACTGAATGAAGAGGTTAAAATAAGCTAAGCAGCAGATAAAATGTGTGATGAATGTGTTGTCCCTATGCTTTTATCGACATACAGAGAAACATAACACTTGATATTATATCTAATGCTAAGAATAATAAAAATACTCTACAGATCAAGTAACTTTATAAGGATAAATTTAATACAAACAAACAATGGAATATAATAGCAGAGGTTTTCTTCAGATTACTAATTTTCGAAAAATTTCAGTACAAATGCCAAGCCTGAAGTTCTTGGATGCGTATAATTTATTTTTCGATCTCATAAGCCATATATCTGGACTCAATTTGGATCACTTAAGAATAAAAGCTCTGCTGCAGTTCCAGGAGTAAAGCTGCGGGAGAGGTAAAGCGTTTGTGGGCACCCGGCGATGGGTGGGGGCGCCACTAGCAACAAGTCAGCTGCTGGCAGGCTCACAGGTCTGGCCGTCAGGTTGGCTAGGGTGCTAACCGTTGGTGGAACGTCAATCGGTGGCCGATTGTCCGGTAGCCTGTTGACCGATGGCACATTTGCTTCGGACAAACTAGACGGCGGAGTTCTTGCCAATGATTGCGGGCCCGGCGGTAGAGTACACGCGGTGTCCGTCGAACTCCACCGACGAGTTTCGCTTCAGGTCCTGGCTCTCCTTGAGTGGCTCCTTCTCGTCTCTGTCAACAGATGGACACACGAAAGTCATTTTGAGAACTTTATTAGTACTTACTCGTTAGTAGCAGTCTACATGCAAAAAATATTCAACTATATGTTTGCAACACATGCGGTTTTTTGTCGAGATTGTTAGCAAGCACTTTTTTGGCAAACAATTTAACAACGAAGACTATAAGCAGCATGGATTTGAAAAGGCTTTTCCATCCATTCTTCACTACTTTTTTATGACGAATTCATGTTTTAAGCTACTATCCAACATTGACAAATGTATTAATGTCTATAATTTTATGATGATCAAGCAACACAGAACTATACTTAAGGGACTAAAGTACTACTAAAATTTACTGAAAAGACATTGCAGTAAAGTTAAGGCAGATGAGACAATACAGTACAATAGAGGTAATAGGTACAGAGTTGTTCAGATGCTTACACTGGTGTGGTCGGGACATAGCTTTGTGTGGAAATGCCAGGTGCGAGGAAGCGTGTCGGGAAAACAATCAAATGTTAGTCAGATTTTAATGAACACGAATAGATAATTCGAACTGCATTAATGCTGTTGTAGCGGTACAAATAATGCGGGAAAATAGTGCTCGATGAAAAAGAAAAATGTGAGAAATGTATTGTGCGACCAATGTTTATAGAATTTTTAAAACTTTCCATCGTTGTTTTGAGCGCTTAAATATTTGCCTATCGAAAAACTCTGATCCCACGCTTTGTAAAGATTATTAATCAAAAATACATTCATAAATATGAGGTAAGCCATGCATTTATCAAAGACTTTTATTTAAATCTCAAACACGCACACTTAAAAAATATCACTATCAATCACCTAATAAGTGCAAAAAAATACACAATCACAAATGTACAGGAAAATCAAATGAAAAGGACAGCTTTTTTGCCTTATTACTTCGCTGTAACACCAAAAGCTCGTAACCATATATTTACAACTGCTTTTAATAATAATAATATATACAGGTGACAAAATGGGTTGTCTCTCCCCTTGCACAATTAACGCCTTCTTGCTCTCCATAGTGGTTGCTCATAAGAAAGTTGTCTCATTAAATGCATGATCTATCAATACGATCAACATTTTATGTAGGTAATACGTACATTCAAGATAGAAAGGTAAGTGAATAGATACTTAATTTTTTTTTAGAAAATCACGATGATAGTTCGATGACAGCCATTTAAAAGCTTAAAAGGCTCACATGTTCTCAACTGTGCTCGCTTTGTATGATTTGTGTACTGATCGAGTGGTAGGTACATCAAATGTGATATAGGACTTCACAGAGGTATATCAGAAGTGAGATATTGGGCAAATTGTCAACGCTTGTTACTAGGAAAAACCGAGCAGAAGTACTGCTGGCGATAGTTATTTTACGACCCTTGACTCGAAATGATTTTGTAATTAAAATCCTAATGCAATGTGGACCTAGTAAATCAATAATAGTTGCTAAACAAAATAGAGATGGTGCAAGTGGAATTGATATGAATCCAGGAGTGTGTGTGTACCTAATGGTGGAAATTAACAAATATGTCTTATTAAAATGTCGTTACACAAACTCAGCAATATCTCATCTCGGACAAACTTCCACCATTCGGTCCCGTAACAAGTTTTTACTTACTCATGAATACTCTTTGAATAAGACGTGTTTCATTCATGGCCTCGCCAGGTAATTTTGGTCCATTCTCCTTCGTAAACCCAATTCTCGAACACCAGAAGAGATGGACGTAAGAACGAACGAACCGACATACGAATGACAAAAGAGTTTGAGAAATAACTTTACAAAAAGTTTAGGCTGTTCTACACACCATTCCGTTTGTTCCGTCCGCTCTTACTGACCCGTAGAAAATAACCAGAGAGACAACCCATAGAGACCTAACTCACACAGCACTGCTCAAATGTCAGTAACACACAGTTGCAAGGCAGGCCGTGCTGTGGCGTGCTTACGTGGGCGTGGAAACGAGTTTGACGGGCGGCGGCAGGGGCGCGGGGGAGGGGGGCGCGGCGCGGCCGGCCGCCGACTTGTGGCTGCAATAAGGGAGCGGGAATCGCCAACCGTAAAGACTATCGGACAGAAACAGGGCCCTAATGGTCACTCTACGGGCACTCCGAGAACTAAACGTGAGGGGGAAGAATTGCGAATAAACATACTGATGGAAGACTAAATGATGCTCAGCCGAATTGATTCGTTTTGTAATGGCCAGCCAAAATTTTTAATAGATCCTGTTAAAATGACTTTGTGTTCCTCTGTGAGATATTTGGGATAGTTTTTGTGTAAAATTGTTAAAAACATGGTATTTTTAACAATTTTACACAAAAACCTTGCTCATTAGGTTAGGATTATGGATTTTTAACAGTTTTGTCTTCAAGCTTCTTCACTAGGATTTTTTTTAGTAGTACCTAGTAGACCCTTTGTCATAGTGAGGATTAAATTGTAAAAGTTGTCTTTTGTATGCATAACGATCGTTCATCAGGCTAAAAATCGTTTTAAAGAATGACACTAAAATGTATTAAAATTGCACTAATAAACATTTCCCGAAGGGACTGTCTTTCTTTGCTTTGCAATCTGTTCCGTTTTGGAAAGACATTAAAAAGAGATGTTTCTACATTGCTATGTGTGGTATTAGCCATCCATGTCAGGTCGCATAAAAAAAAATTAGATACTAAAATATTTTGCTTGCATGTTTTCTCAGAAGTGTTAGGGACAATGGAGGGACAGTCAATAATGTGTAAATAGCTAGTGAATTTGTAAGTTTTGGGGTTGAATTTCGATAGTTAATTTGTTTTAAGAGCTACTTGCATCAGTATGTTCATTGGTAAGGGTAGAATGAAACAGAATAATGATATCAAGAAGTTGGTCAAATACAGATGAGAGAAAATTCACATACTTTGGGACATAACTCGTTGATCAGAGGCAAATAGCCCAAAGGAAGCAAATTTTCCCTATTATTATGGTAAATGCAATCCCGAAGCCGTGCTGGTCACACAGATAGATGATAGGAGAGTGAATAGAAAAGATTCGTGGATTGAATAATAACAGCTGTACAATGGTCTGCGTCACAATTCTAGCTATACATTTTAATTTACCACAACAGTTGATTTTGAAACAGAATATTTGATTCCTGATTTCCTGCACAGACCTTTGATAATTTTAACCATACTTAAGTGCAATGCAAACCATATCACATCTTAGCATTTTAAAGTAGACTACGCTGGGATCGATAAAACTATCTTGCACACATCAAGACTGTCCATTTCACGAAGTCTTCCAAACCTTGATAGTGTGTATTTTCACGTTGTCAAACAATGCTTAAGCGGTAGTGAAATCAGGAGATCATGAGAAATGCCAAAAAGATATAGCAAATGTGTATGTTACGGAAGTCGTCAGGTAAAGTTGTAAAGATGGATTAAATGTACAATGCTGTTCTGAACAACTATTGTTCTACGACATATGAAAACTGGAAATATCCAAGTCCCTGGTATCCAATACCCAAGGGTAGGAATCTAAATTTAATGTGGTAAAACAAAAGTTGTTTAGTTCATAATACAGCACCATTTCTACAATTTTCGTCCAGCTTTACACTTCAACCCAGTAAAGAAAAACTGGAAATGTTGGGGCGCGTCTTAACGCAAACAGACAAGACGATTCAGTCAACAAATGAAGTGGTGAGCTAGCGATCATACCTGCCAAGTTTGGCCTCGTCGTCGTCGTGCTTCTTGGCTCGCTTGCCGCAGAGCGTGGCCAGCAGGCCCTGCTTCTTGGTGCAGTAGAGCAGCAGGTCCAGCAGCAAGAGGGCCACGAGCACGCCGCCTACCACCACGCCGATGATGGCGGCGCTCGACAGAACCGCCGGCTGGTGGAAGTCCGGACGGTCCATACCTACACCCGACAGAAAGTTCAAGACCGAGCAGCGGGGAAGGGGCGGGTTAATTCTATACAGCGGTTAAAGTTGAGGTTAGTTGTTGTGATTGCAATAATGTTAGGGTTCTAGCAACTTCACAGAACTATGGATGTGACAATGGACACTTGAGTATAATTTTCGTATTTAATAAACCAATATAGGAAGAGGTAATATAAGAAACCGGGAGCTCTGGTGTATGCCACGATTGCTGGGAGTGATTCTGGAGGAAACAATTAAGCTTCTTTTCATTTAACATTTTAGCTGCACATTTTTATAAGTTCGGAAAGATATGTTAAATGTGTCCAAACGCAATGTACGGACTACGTTGCTGTGATCGATAAATCGATTCATATCGCTCTCGATACACTGCATAAGCATCCACATTTCATGGTAAGGGTAGAAAGAGCTTATATTTCACTCAGTTCAATGTATGTGGGTATAAAAGTCAATGTGTTTTTTTTCGCCTGTCTTAAGAACAGAATATAGTTGAGTATTTATTTGTCCATTGAGTATAAGGCACAGGGCCATAGTTTTATGAAGTTTCGGTAGTAAAAAAGAATTCAAAAGTTATTTATTTTAATTAAATTATCCATTGCATGTAACAAAAAAAAATGCCAATGAAGATAGCAGTACTCTCACCCAAACAAAACACATAATGATCTGTTATTGCAATCGCAAAATAGTTTTAAGCACTATAGTAACACTTTATTAATATCTGTGCCCCAACCATAAATATGAGTACAAAGTGCTTTCATTCATGAAACATTCAGCAGCCGAACAAAAATAGTGATGTTGTAAAAATTATGCCGCCAAAGCCCTCTTAATGAAATGGGGTTTGAATATGAATATGATGAATGATTATATATTTAATGCAGTAGCATATATGTAGCTGCGGAAAATTATAAATCAGCCTCTAGAAGTAACTTAAAGAAATACATTTTTTAACAACCAAACAGAGACAGCTTCTAAAACAGAGAGGAAAAAGAAGTTGTCAAGATGCAATAACATTCCAAAGTAAGTAGATTTTTCATGAAAATTTTCAAACCCCATCACAATGATCTTTAACTGAAATAACAAAGTCTGGTCTCATTGACTACATACAATAGGTTACAGTAAACTAGCTGAGTAGCCCTAGCCACCACCGGGTTAGGCGAAAAATATATTTAGTAATCTAATTTCCTCGACCCAAGGAAAATAATACATTGATATAAAAACCTATATGCCGAACATAAAAACACAATGGATATATTTTCATGAAATGGAATTTAGAAAACAAAACAATGCGCTTAAAGAAGTAAATGCATTCTCCATGCTTGGGGTTAACATAAACAGGTGACCACTAAGGAGGTACGACATCTAGAACATTTGGATTCCAATGCTATAACATAAAATTGGCTCTTTGTTACGTTAAGGGGTTGCCTGCCTAAGTTTTATCATTTTCTTTAATTTTCCCTTCAAATAGACCCCATTCTGTGCTTACGAGATATAGATTGTATTATTGAGAACAAAAAAATACTAAAATGGTCAATATGTACGTTATTGCGTGTTGTTGTTGTTGTAGAATGCAAAAGCATGCACACAGCATTGTTGCAAGTGTTCTGTGTGTTAGAATATTTTGACATTGCATAATTTACCCTGTTTGAAAGAATACAGCCCGATGTACCATAACATTGCAATATGAAATTTTACAGTTTTGACCAGTCATTTCCTTAGCTGGAGATATTTATAAAAGATAGGTAATTTCTTCCATATCCATTTATAAAGGGTGTCGTAACGCACATTAATTTCGCCAGCGTAATCCTCATGTTTTTCCGAAACAAAAAAGTTAATATTTTTTTCTTTAAAGTGTCTAGTTCCGAGTTTTACATTTTTGCAATTTATGTTTTCGTATAGTGTAATTTGACGCGACGTTGTAACCGTGCATAATGAAGGTTTTGGCATGTAACCCACATCCCACGTGGCATGTCAGGCTAATGTCATGACAGTAGGTGTGATATTAGCCATCCGTGTCCAAGTTCCACGGAACATTAGATTATTTTTACAATAAATTATTGAATTAATTTGTATGGAAAGTCTAACTTTTTGTTTAGAGGATACTCAGCAAAACGTTTTTAAACTTTTTTGTATGTTTCAATCCCCATAAGCATTTCATAAATTTAATGTACTGGCGTTACGACATTCTGTACAAAATAAATTCAAAACTATAAAATTAAAATTTTTAGGTAACATTTTATGCCATATTTGCTACAAGCCCATCAGACTGAATTCCCTATGACACTGGCCGTCATCCCAAGATTTATTTGACTATAGCTAAATTGAGCAGGGACTGAACCGGCGTAACATTTGATAAAATCAGGAAGGGAATTCCACTCATCAGAAGTTGACAAACATTCGACCAGTAAAAGAGCAGATTTTATGATACAGAATCTGATTGAAGCAGAATCAATCGAATTAACTCCTCTTTTTTATCACACTTTACGCCGGGTAGCTCCTTGACGGAACATAGTTTATAAATTTTCATCACCGCGTTGAACACTATTAATTAAATGGAGTGAAAATGTATTAAAGCTATGTAATTTTTTGTACGGCGACTTAGCATTGAAGTTAGATGGGCCGGCTTTAAAAAAAAAATCTGTAGTGTTATAATATTGGTAATAGTTTATTTATGACGATTTGAATTGTAATTTTTTGTAATAAAAAATAATCCGTAAAATTTCATATTCAAAAATCACATCATTTCATTTTCCACTTTGAGCCCTGCAACAATGAAATAGAAAAGGGGTCAAGATAATATATACACGCATGCATATTAGTAAATCCCAAGATATAATACAATGAATGACTAATATATAATGCTATACGCTATACATTAAATAGGTAATAAAAATATTTACCTAGAGATCAGAGCCATAATTGCACAGCACTCGAAGGGGTTTCACTAAATGCAAACTTACTGGCATCTTGACAGCTTATTTTTGCATGGGACCTTAGGAGTGGGATCACACGGGTCACAGATACAGAATGGGCATACTCAATATAAGAAGAGAGGCACGTGGGTCACATGTGAGGGAGTTACACACGAACGAAACCACAGAACAATGTTAGATGAAAATTATGTAAAAAATACATAGTTCATTAAATAAATTGTTGTTTTGAATTTGGCGCATTAAATTGATCGACATGTGCACGTTTTTTCAGAAAATTTTCATCAATAAAAAGTAATGATTGAAAACAGAGTTTTATTATCTAAATATATACATTCTTGGTCAAACTTATAGAACAAAATTATTAATAAGTATTCCTACTAATTGATAACTTATTCTACAGATACTTAGAAGTTATGGAAATGTACCTATGATACAAATTTTTGGCAGATCATCCCGTCAGTTAAAAGGAACCATTTCTTGGAGAAATAACAATTAAAGTAAGGGGCGAAACTTCAAGGAAGACAATGTTAGTTTGCTAACTTACGGTTTTCTGGTACGGATTTGGAAGTGAGAACGCACATATATAATCCTTGCAGCATTGACTTTTATACGAACCGAACAGTTAAGACGATACTCTGACGTAACGTACTGGCCAAACATACCGTGAAACCTTAAGTTTGCCAACTAATAATATGATGACGGTTAACCTCAGAAAATAACAATGTCATTTATGCAGCAATATAAATGGGAAGATATGGCATTGTCAAATATTGCTTCCGTCAAATCGTGTTACTGATAATGTTTTTTACCGCGAGAGTGAAAGAGCTAAAACTATTTTGGCTTGTTGGCAAATCGGTAACGCGTTCTAAGGTGCTTTGCCCAATCTTCCCATTTTATATCGCTGCATTTATGTATTTGAACAAAGTTTACTAAAAAATATTTTCTCATGTTGTCATCAAGAAATGAACTGACCTAGTTATAAAAAAAATTGTAGTTTCGGAAAAAAGACAACTTAAATCATAAATAATTTTCTTGAAAAAAATAGAATACTTATTTGTTCCTAATTTAAGTATGTACAAGATCTCTCATCAGATAAAGCGAAGTGTCATTCATATCAATGTTTACAGAATAAATAACCACAGATCTAACACATTAGTTAAGTTTACTTAATTTCAGTTTAATTTTTCAAGAATCCAGATTATAAGTTTAGAATTTTCTTTTTATTCTATATGATCTGCAAACTTTTAACTACCTAAGTAAGTAGCTCAGCATTCGCATGTTGGCAAAATATTTTTTTAATAGGGTTGCAAGTTGTACCTATTTGATGATATTTAGTCCTAATAAAATCACCGACCAAAAATCAAAGATTTGGTTCAATAAGTCATCACATCACACCTAAAATAAATTGCTGGAGCACATTCTCCATAGTAAATACGTACTTGGGTAATCAATAACACAATAAGTAGGGACTTGTAAAAGGAAAATAATACCTCATTTAGGTTTATTCATCATTTACGATATTCCTATTTGTAACGTTGGTTGTTATTGAAAAAAAATGTTTTTAACAATACATATTGGGCTTCAAAGTTGGAATACTATTTTTGGAAGCCTCATAACTTTTTAACTGATTAATTTTATACCAAAGCTATGGAAATAAACTTTTAAAAATGATGAAACAAAACTATATGAATATTTATTGTCCATTAAAAAAAAACAATGAACCCATATTGTGCATATCGGTGATACCAACAAAAACTATGCAGTAAACATTACCTATATAAGAACATTAACAGATTTTCGTTAAGATTTTAATATATTTTCGAGTTTCGTAGAGTTTAATAGATTGTATCTAACCAGTGACAATATTTATGCTAGTAATATGTTTAATAAGAATGATTTATTATCAAATCTACCTATTTCTCAGTAAATGCATAGATACCTGATTCACTACACATTCAATGTAACACCATAGCAATATTTTGTAAAACTGTATAAACCTTACACATAATTTCTTTTGGCAGTATTAACACGAAAATCGTTACATAAAGGTCTTCAAAATATTATCTACACATTCATAATTTTTCTTAGTACCTAACTACACAAGATGATTTTCTAGAATGTAACAATAAATATGACAGTTTGCATAATTTTCAATTTGGACAACAACAGATCTATTAATTTGGCACCAAAGTAATAAAGTTATCTAATATATTTATTAACGTTTAAGATTATACGAAGATGCGGGTCCGCGAAGTTAGATAGAGAAAGAGCGTGAACGCTACTCCCAACTCCGACTCACTGACAGTTCTTTGCAAAATGCTTGAACATCCATTCGGATTACCTAGAAGAAAGCTTTATGTTATGAAACATATTTGCATTTTTAACTCGTATACAATTTCTAGATAATAATAAACAAAAAAGAAAATACTACGTGAGTGAAACGAAATCTATAAATCATGCCAGGATGATATTGCAAAAGTAATGACGAATGTTAAGAAAACCATATGTGAACAAAATGATATTACTTACCTTGCAAGAATGCACATGCCATTAACTTAACATTTGAACTAACATAAATATTAGTCACTGCAGATTACAACTATATGACTACGTAGCTAATAACAAGAAGTATAAAAGTAAAAAGTAATGAATCTTAGCACTATAACTAGAATAAAATTTGCGCTAATACTATGGTTTGATTAAAGTGATGAATGATGTAAATAATCCACGATTAACAAATTTTAGGAGCACAAAAATTCAAACTTTCTCAGGAAAGAGCATGGTTTCCTAACTAATGCATTGAACGAAAAAAATCGTCAATTTTCAGCAACTTCTAACCATGCCCATTCCTTTCTACAATAAAAATGAAAATTCCAGTATAAAAACTAAAATATGCAGCCCACTGGGCGAGATAAAAAATGTTAACAAACTGTAATTTTCTTTAATTATAATTAGCAGCAAAGGAAGTAGGTAAAAGTGGTTTCTATCACTTAAAGCTTGTCATTGCATAAGTTGACGACAAATTGTTTATTTCCTTCTTATTTCAACTGAAATTTAGGGCCTATTTTGCCACCATTCAATAAGGTTTAGCTATGGAACATGATCCCTGCAAAGTCCTTTCATAGCAAGCTCCGTCAATATGCAAGATGTGCCCAAAGTTTAGAGATAAAACAATATATTCTTTTAACGGGAATTCATGGGCTATTAAAACTATCAACTGATGCTAAAATACAGTCTCTTAGGAACTATTTTATAATAAAAAATCTGGACTAATATTGAACAGATTTACAGGTTACATACCTTATGCGTTCGATAGCTAATAAGAACTTTATCGAGAGGTGGTCAAAACGCCCTTAGTCTTAAAAAACCGACCAAGTGCGAGTCGGACTCGCACACAAAAGGTTCCGTACAATTATACAAGATTTCACCCAGAGAAATCACGTTTCTTGTACGGTGGCCCCCTTAAATGTTTTTTACTCTTTGTTGGGTTGGCGGTAACAGAAATACTCACTCTGAAAAAAATTTAGCTGTCTACTACGTCATGAGATGCATCCCTGTGTCAGACGAACGGACAGACGGACATAGTAATAGGGTTCCGTTTGGCACCTTTGGGGTACGGAACCCTAAAAACAATTTAATTGCTATGCACAGCTCGATGGTTTGTAAACATTTTTTATCTCGCATCACGTCCTTCGAGTCGAGTTCGATTCGCTACTCAGAGCGACAGCTCACTGCGCGGCGAGCAACGCTAGCGCGACGGCGAGGGCGACGCTCGCGCGCGTTCCGCCGGCGGCGTTGCTCGGCGCGAGCGGCGGATGCCCCGCGAAGACGTCGTAGAAGCCCGCCCGGGCGGGCGGCTCGTGCCGGGCGCCGTACTCACCGAGCGCCGTCTGCAGGTAGAGCTCGGCGGGCTGCGAGTAGCCGAGCAGGTTGTGCGCCTCGAGTCGCACGCGGTAGTGCGTGTCCGGCCGGAGCTCCCGGATCTCGTGGCTGATGGTCTGCAGGGAGGGCAGCTCCTCCTTGTGGCACTCCGATTCAGAGAGGATCTGCCATTCGCCGTTGACCTTGCGCACCTGGGACACATTGATATTTTAAAGGTGCGGCTTATACCATCGCTCAACGAGGAACAAGCAGGGGATGCACCCATTAACTGTCCCATAAATATTCCGAAAATAATATCCAACCGATTCTCTAGATCCTCTATATACACAATGGAATCGACTCCTCCAAAATATAACCTGGGGTCCTTCAAACATGGTGTGAAGCAGCACTTGTCTGGCCGGCATGGTTTGCGCAGCCCCCCTGAAAATTGGAGAGACCATGGACGCCATCAGGCAAGTCTTGGCGCCACCTCTCACCACCGCGCTTAACACAAAAAACAAATAATACGCGGGGGCAATCATACGTCACGTAGTGAAGAATCGTTGGCAACTGCCTCAGGTACCATCATCAGTACCACCATATCGAATGAACGATGGTCGAAGCGGCAATAACAGTTGTCCTTGTTTTCCCTTCAGTTTAATGCAACTCAGCAATGAAGGAAGTTCTAGTTCCCATTCATGTGTGTTAGGTTAATATTGTCTATAGGTTGCCTTTCTTGTTATAATGTTTTTACATAATGCAATACATTTTCTTTTGTCTATTTTCTACTGCAATCTGTCTCTCTGTTGGTTTCTCTTTCTCACACGTCTTGCCTGGTATGTGACCAATGTCACATCCAAAAACATTAAATTGGCCTAGCCTAGCTGTTGGTGTTCTAGCTTTATATGATTTTATCTTAAATATCCAGGCCACTGTGTATCAAGTCTTTTGATACAAACCAGGAAACATTTGTTATCATGCGGAGCATTTTAATTTGGTAAAATTGGATGATTTCTTCTGTTCCGCACAGCTGACATGACTGAAATGATATACATGTAGTTAAAGTCCTAGAGACGTTTTCCTGTTGTATTTCATCCCAACTGCGAAAACATTGTCTAAGTAAGTTACTTAAGCTGTCAGACATTTTCAGTGAATCTTAGCAAAAAAAATATTCTGGACTGGAAACTAAAAAAATACTTTGAGGATACCTGGCAGTATTCGACTTTGTATCCATCGATAGGTTCCCCGTTGTCGGCAGGGATTTTCCACTTGAGTTCGTAGCGGTCGGAGAATGTGCCATGGTTCAGGGTGCCCGGGCTGATGATGTCGCGCCACTTAGGCTGCTCCGGATGTGACCTGGGCGGTATCGCAAAGTCAAGAAGTGTGTATTCAGTACAGCAAAGAAATTGTGTATCTTTGGATTCCCCGATCGAATTATGGTACAAAATCGTCACAAGCAACACAACTCTTCAATAAGTACAAGTTTCATCCATATTTGCGAAATTAATATGAATAAAAGCTGGACCGTGGCTCCATAGTGAAATGGACCATCCATCTCCATTGAACGTGTACATACATATTATCAATCTAGAGCTACAGTAACGGGGTGCAATCTCATTGAACAATTTATTTGCGCAGTCTCCATGATACAGGCGATAGACCAGAGTTGACATGACATCCTACAGCAAAACTACTAATAGAACGACGTATGCCCTTAAAACAAAAACCCAGCAAGTCATCTCACCTCCTCGGCATGATGATAGTGACAGGCGCCCCCCACGGACCCTGCCCCACTTGGTTGACAGCGGCAAAGCGGAAGTCGTACGTGAGAAGGGAGCGGAGCCCCTCCACTATATACGGCGAGGGCACCGACCACGTCCGATTCTTCGAGTACGTGAAGTCGAAGTTGCCAGACTCCTTATACTGCACCACTATGGCGAGCACGCGCGGGCCCATATCCTCCGCCGGCGGCTCGATGCCAAATCTCACGGAGGTCGCTGTTATCGCATCTTGCTTCACCTGACAGGTGTTAAAGAAGGGCCTTATTGCATGTAGACCATGTGCAGTATGTGAAGTAGTGTGTATTTTACAGAACTTATTTTGATTAATAATGATAGGTAGGTATTTCATAACACAACCACCAAAGTGATGGGTTTCCTCATAATGTTTTCCTTCATCGTGAAGTATTCATAATGTGTAATTGCAATGCAATATCACACCCTAAATAAGACAGTGCAAGCATCGGGTATAAAACCCACTCCTACTGTTTAAATAGTGCAGCCGAAACCACTAGGCCACTAATGTGAATTATTCAACCAAACCTTTTTGTTCGTGTCTGACAGGTTTGATATTATTAATATTTTAAAACTTACGCGGGACATAACTACAATATTTAGTTTGACGGCTTACCGCGCGTGTGAGGAGCAGGACGTGCTACCGTGCCTACCTCTGTCGCGACAGGTACGTTCTCCTGAAGATGGAGCCCATGTGAGGCTCCGAAACGTCGAGCAGCACGTCCTGCTCCTCACACGCGCGGTAAGCCGTCAAACTAAATATTGTAGGTTTGATATTAGTCTCGCACCATCATGACAGAAGAGATCTTTTTTGTTTACTAATGAGGTCACCTGCTGAATGGGTCCGGGCACGTGCGCCTTAAGCAGTTGTATGGAGTGCTCCGCCTCGCCCTCCGAGTTGGTCGCGATGCACTTGTACACGCCGAAAAGGCTGTCGTCCGTGGGCGTGATGGTGACCACGCTGAAAGCGCCCGAGCCGGCGATCTTTATGTGGTGAGTCTCGACCAGGTCGCGGTTCTGCCATCTGTCGCCCGGAAACATTTATTTGTTTATATGCTAAGAGAATTGAAACTAACAACATTTAAATTCAATTTTGTAATTCTATTTTGGAAATGACCAGAGGAATAAAAATTTTTAGACCAAAATTGTTTCTGCTTATTTTCAGAATCTTTTTTTATGGAAACATGGAACAATGATTTAAAATATATCACATAAGGATTGGTAAGGAATTCTTATATTGCTAGGCTATATTAAAATGCATGAAGAATAAGGACAATGCTTCATTGGCCCTTCGACTGCGATGGTATCAGACCGGACGGGACTAACCCTGCCAGGGTGAGTATGAAGGAAAGGGGGTAATTGTAGCAGAAGTGCACGCCCAGCTATAGACGCTTTTTATATTGGGGCAGGGAATGAACTAGAGCAGAATAGTGGGCATTTCGGACAGCTCTGCCTGGCAGTGTTGCTATATGTAATCATCCCGCTTTATGAACAATCGTCACATTGTGAGCAACATTAAGGTGGGTGATATGATTTTCCCGAAGATATTAACAGGTCGGTCATTGAATATTGCCCTGGTGAATGTTCCGACAATATTACTCAGCCCTCGTGTGAAACGGGCATTACCTCCACTTGATGGTGGCATTGGGAATGCTTTCGGCGAGACAGCTGAGGTTGGCGACGCGCCCGTTCCAGCTCCACACCGGCTCCGTGGGCATGTTCTCAAAGCTAGGCGCGAACTTCACTTGGATGTGCCCGTTACGGTAGCCAACCCCGCCTGCAACAAGCACATCACATTAATATCAGTCGGTGTAATCAAAAGTAAGAACGATTGAAATTGAACAGACATATTAAATATTCAGCACTACAGTAAAAACGCTAATTCGAACTCAAAAGAGAAGTTCAGTTTTGATTTTTATGTACTACCTAGAAGAAGAAGATATGGATGGCTAGCATCAATGCTACTGTCATGATTTAGCCCTGCACACCACACGGTAACCAGATGTCTTTTATTGCACGGCTACATAAAAGAGGATAGAAAACACGCATATTTGTCATCATCTTTCAAATAAAAAAAAAAACATCAAAACGTTTTGAGGTAACAAACATAAAAAAAAATCAGACGAATTGAGAACCTCCTCCTTTTTTGAAGTCGGTTAATAATGTAACATATACGACAATAAGAACAAAGCGGGAAGTAATCTAACCATCGTTGGTGGCGATGCATTCATAGAGTCCATCGTCGGTGCGGTTGAGTTCGGAGATGGTGAGGACGCCGGTCGAGCGGAATTGGTCACCCTCAGGCCGGCTGGTCAGCTCGACGCTTATTCTAAAAAAAATAAAGAAACATCATCACGGGTGACACTTTGGGTTCCCGAGAACAGAATATTACCAACGGGTTTCGAAACCCCGTCACCCGAGTAGAGAGGGACAGACCCTGGCGAAAGGTCACATTATTATTATAGATGTAAATAAATTATTTCTATAGCAAATTGTTAAAACGAAGGAGACTGTACAAAATAAAAGTCGAGGAGAACTAGTAAATTGGTTGTTATAGGCTTTTAGGGTAAAGTGAATAGCAAGTTGGAAAAAAATATATAACATTTCCTTACCTAGGTGGGTAATTTCATCTTGATTAAATGGGATATTTAATAACAAAATAGGTGGTTTCTGAAAATAATGCTTAGTTGCATTAGTGCAGGTCCCCGAAAGGCTAATGATTTATTTACGTAAGCCCCTTCTCTTTCGCATAGCACGTTGATTATAGACATAGAAATTGTTCGATAAGTGAGTATTATAATCTGCATGGGTTGCATCCTTCCTGTTGTGGGACGGAAAAACAAAGTTAGTATCCGACCTGCTGTCGTCGGGTTGCGCTCCCTGAATGTACGGCTTCGCGTCGGTGAGCAGCTTGCGAAAGGTGATGGCGGGCGCGGGCCGGCCGGTCGCGTGACACACCAGGCGCGCCTCCTCTTTTTGGGCTGAGAACGTTACGTTTTCGATTCGGTCCACACGCGGCGGAACGATAACCTGCAAGCCATACCAGGATTTGTTGTGCATATCTTGCAGATGTTTTTTTATTCGACAAAAAAAAATACAAACAATAAATACACAGTAGTGACAGTGAATTATCCCGAAAAGATTACAAAACGTGAATAATTATATATTAAGTTGGTATCAAGCTATTTCAGCCAAGCTGAGTAAATGAGAGCAAAAGAGAGGTGACGTATAAGGTGTATCTGTAACAGCAGGGAAAAGGGTAGAGCGTATGCTATGTAAGCTATGCTCCCCATACAAACGTAGTTTACTAATCATTTGGAAACCGCTATTCCAATTAAATTTACATTTAATATCTAACGTCAGGTAACAAATATCTGTGTCTGTACGCTTTTGTTTTCTTGAAAACTTCAAACCGAATGAAACGAAAGCAGATAGAAAATCTTCATACGAATTTTGTTTTCTCTGTAGTTTGACCCAGAATACATTTACCGAAAAAACAAAGACATTCAAACACAGATATTTGTAGCGTAATATTAGTCAATAAATATCAAGTAAGTTGGAACAGTGGTTTTCAAATTATTAGTAAACTAAGTTTGTATGGGAGTCGAAATTTTCTGATGCTTACGGGCCGACCTTAACAGCAGAAAAAGGAGATAGAACATATCTGTAATAGCAGGAAAAGGGGTAGACCTATTTGTACAAGCAGGGAAATGGGTAGAGCGTGTCTGTGAGCGTCTGTTACAGCAAGGAATGGGTTCGAGCGTAACTGTAACAACAGTGTATCTGTAACAGCAGGGAAAGGGTTGGACATATCTATAACAACAGGGAAAGGGTAGAGCGTATTTGTAACGGTAAACAATTTGTTAAAGTCTATGAAGCTAATGCAAGGCATCCTACCTGTGATAACTACATTATCTTCTCTTATGATTTTAGTATAGATAGCCGAGCTTAAAGCAATTTCAGAGTTGTACAGTAAAATGTTCTAAATATTCAACACCCAACATGACTTTTAACCAACTAGTACATAATAGGTATCTACATAACATGAATGTGATGTTAATTTGAGTTTAAGCGACATCTACACTTGAAACATTGTAGTCAGATTTATAAATAATCTGAAAAAGGTTTTGGTCTTGACATTCGTCGGAAGCTGTGAATTCTAAATGAGATAACGATAATGTTGTATCCATTATAATACATAAAGTTGTGATGAATATGATTTTTTTTGGTAAGAAATCAACGACACAATCAACAAAATTAGGGTGCTTAAACTACGTGCCAAACTAATATCAAAGAACAGATAAGCGGATGAAATAAATTTATCTCGGTGAAGACAACCTGAACAGATTAATATCAAATAAAGAAATGGCTTATTGTTTTATAAACAGATTGTCATGACGCAGACACAACACAAAAAAATATAGCCTCGGCAGTTTTTTCCCACCTCAATGTTATATTCCGTCTCGCTCTGGCCCGCGCGGTTGACGGCGTGACACGAGTACTTGCCGTAATCGCTCGCCTCCACACTGTTGATGCGAAGCGTTCCTTCGTTCTCCACCACGCTGAACCGGCTCCCGGGAAGGCCGAGGTTCTGATAAGCAAAATAATGTTAAGTCACCTTATTTGTAGTATCGATGCCGTACAAGGCAATATTTTTATATAAAATGCCTTTAAATAATTATCTTCAATTGTTGCATCATTTAAAACAAACTAAGTCTGACAGTAGGTTCTGCAATTCGCAATTTGGTAAGTGGGCTCACAGCATTTCTAATTATTGAAGAACATTTGTGAGGATGTATGCCTGCAGAACAAGTAAGAGATGTTTGCTATTATAACACCGCTTGACTCTCTTTAATCTGATGGTATCGTTTTGTAGGTAGTAAGTTAGGTATCATAGTATACATAATTGCATCGAAAACTAACCTCCTTGGTAGAGTCCTTAATCCAGGTGTAAGTCGGGGGTGGCTTTCCGGTCGCCTTGCAGGTGATAGTCTCCGACTGCCCTTGCTTGAGCTTGATCGTTTTGTCTACTGGTGGCAACATCTCTGGTGCGATGAATACCTGAGAACGGAACATTACATTTATGATAAAATACACTTACCATCCAAGCCTGGTACCTATTAGTTGGTTCAAGATGATCGAAAAAAGAACGAAATATAGCATTGACATATGAAATTTGATTCAATAAGGCACATACCACAAACACAAAAATAAATACAAGATTTATAAATCTTAATAAAGATAATAACTAAATCTAAATTTCGTGGTTGGATGGCCTACATCTGTGGTGAAAAAAGTTGATAATTGAGGGATATCATCAATAGTGATACGCAAAATGAGTTATGAAGAAACAGAGTAGATGCAATAGACCAAACAGAAAGAAAAACTTAAATGTTAAGAAGGTGGAGAACAAGATAAGGGAAACAGGTAAATTAACTACTGCTAACGATAAATACAGTTATATGAGGATCAAAGATAAGTCAATAGAAGGAATATTATACATACCTACTTAATTGTTGTAGTCAAACTACGCTTAGTAACGTACTTAACAAATTTGTTTTTGATTCACCGATTGGATCAGTGAGAAAGAACCCGAAAATAAACCTTACTGATTTATAGTTTTTTCAAATCATGTAGACTTCCTATTTTTTCCTTATAAAATTTGAATATAAATGTTAATGCCAAACTTACATTTACCTAGGTACTTAAAAAGATGCTCCCAACACATAACAAAAACAGAATTATGTATAATTGAGAATCCAAAGGGATCCCAAATGATAAGAGATAGGTACAATAGGAACTGATGAAAGCTATGGCCAAGCGCGTACCTCGAGTTTTATGTTGCGCTCCTCAACCTCGCCGGTGTCGCGGACAACAGCCCGGCACACGTAGGTGCCGTCGTCGCTCTCCCGCACATCGTTGATGTGCAGCCCGTTGCGATGGATCACGTAGCGGTCGCCGTTCAACAACTGGAATACAATTTAACATTGATATTTGCCGAACATCTCATCAAATAACGTCAGCATCTTTTCCACTCGAATCGTCAAAATTACTACTAGTAACAAGGAGACCCTTTAGAGGCTTAAGTTCTTTCACGTCGATTTGACTTCCACAAACATAAAAGCACTGACCACCGTCCCAAAGATGCATTGCCTTTATAACCGAAGCCATCGAACATTTTAGAACCAATCCATCTTCATAAATTTTTAGCTCAAATCATTCCTATAAGAGACTATTCCTGAAATCGCCGCTTTCTGGAATATCCTATTTGGATGGATGCTGGCCAGCTGCGAGATCCAACTCACACTGGATTTGGTTAATAAGTAAATTTGGAAAATGTTAAACAGAGCTTTCCATGGCTTCCCTGAACATATCCAGCACGTTGTCAGCAGAGCAGGGTTCCAAACGAAGTTGCAATTAAGGGGTGGCCTATGATCATGGTGATGTAGCTAAATGATAATAGAATTCACTCTGTAAGTCCTTAAACATATTATTGTTTTTATAATGCAAGTTCTGACATCCTAATCGTTTACTCCGGATCAACGCTTGGGACATTATGACCTCTCTGTTTGACAGTTTTGCAAGTAAAGTCAGGCAAACTGGTGAGCAGTTTGTCATGTAACTTTTGAGAATTCGGTCGCCTTGTGGACCCTGTAACACTCACCGGGACACCGTCGTAGAGCCAGTCGACGTGCGGCGACGGCTCCGCCATCACCTCGCACATGACCTTGACGTCCCTGCCTTTAGTCGCGACTTGGTTCTCGGGAGCGTTCACCCACGTGATGGCAACTGGAAACAATTCGCAACATTTAATTTCTTGCTGCAATGCCACAATATCCGTTAAATATGTATGTTCATTGGAGCGTGTGCCATTTGTTTATTTATTTTGTAGAAATCACAGAGCAGGCACAAAACTGCTCCGAGCTCCATATGGTAGTAGATATAACAAGTAATCTAATACTGTAGACATAGGTATTAAGATGATAAAAAAATATATGTTCAAGATATATCTGTGCCACAACCTCGTGCCACTCTTTTAGATGCCGCTTGTAAAAATAAAATTAAAAAACAGTAGGTAATATTGCAACAATAGAAACAGACACAAAATACACACCAAGCACGAATCTAACGAGAATATCCCTTTAATATAATACCCTCGTGCCACAGAATAAGTAATGCTCGTACGCACCGAAAGTGTCGATCCGGACCGTGGCGCTGAGCAGCTCGCTGACGGCGTAGCTCGCCACGCACGTGTACTCGCCGGCCATGGCGGGCGTGATCGAGGTGATGTACAGCATCAGCGACTGCTTGCCGGCCATCAGCTCCGTGTACATCTCGGGGCGGGGGCCGCGCCTGGAGAGGGCACACGATGGCCACATAGATATCTCTCACATGCCTAGTTTAAGCCCCGATGGCACGAAGAGACGGCTAAGTTAATCAATGTTCATACACGTCACTTTTAGTAAACCGCATGAAGTTCCCTTCATGCTGTCCATACAAAGTGACGTGTTTAATCATACGTTGACGTTCGTTTTGATTTTTTGTCCTTTCGTGCACTCGGCCCTAAGTATGCTGACGTGCACTGTTCTTTTGGCGTACACTTTTGAGCTGAGCTAACGATCGCCACTTATAATTACAATATTTGCACGTGCTTACGACCAGAGTTTTTAGATGTGGTTTCAGGTAAACGGAATAGAAAAAACCGGCAAGTGCGAGTCAGACTCGCACACGAAGGGTTCCGTACCATGCCAACTAATCACATTTATTCAATGGGAGCCGCCTTCAACTTTTTTATTATTATTTTTCGTTGTCAGCATACACATTGTGAATCATTTTAAGAACGTTAGATATTTAGGGCGTGGAAGATGCGAAGGATACTCACGGCATGGCCGGGTTGATGACGTTCCCCCGGGGGTCCTTCCACTGCAGGTCGGTGACGAGCGCGATGTCCGGCACGTTGGGCTGGCAGGTCAGCACCGACGACTTGTGCACCGCGATCCGCTGGTGCTTCTGCCGCGGCAGGATCTCCAGGCTCTGCGAGCTGCATCCTGCAATAGAAACGTATTTGTATTTAATCTAATTATGCAAAACCACGACTGGCCAGCATCTGTTTTTTTATGTAACTGGACATGGATAGTTGATACCATAGATTAAAAGGAAGGAGATATGGCATCGAGCGCGTTTAGTATGGGACCAGCTGTTTCAAATTTTCAAACTACCAATCCAATTATACGTAAATGCCACAAACATTACTTGGCGAACGCTATTTTAGAGCACATTCGCCCGCGGTGGCGATGTTTCGACTTTGTGGCACATGACGCGCTGCCGGATTCCCATTCAACTAGGTATATGCTCATTTTAACCATAGAGCGCATGCTACTCCTCCTTTTCTTCTCTTCAGTGGCTAATACCAAACCGAAGTTCAGATGTTAGCCTTACGCACACCACATGGCAACTTACCAGGAGTTTCCTTATATTGCTCGGCTACATTTCTCATTGTCGTTTCGATCATCTTTTCATTCAATGCCATGGTACCAACCGGACTGGTTAGTGGAGGAAGGGACCTAAAGTTTGAACCATGGAACAGCTCGCATTTGAGAATAAATGAACTTAATAATCATATTCAGATGGTCATTAATATTAAACAACCATACATTTATCGTAAGTAGGTCGGTGTATGCATGTGGGCTACATTTATTTTGCAGAGAAATTTTATATATAAGTCAAGTGAAGCAGCACAATTAGTGTATGGTTTAGTGCTGCTATAAAAAAATATTCTAGAATAACTGAAGGTTGATACCACTTCAAGACAAATATTTTGGTATATAACATTATTTGGAACAGGAATTGCAACTCACAAATTTACCACACGAACTCAAGCTTTAAATGAAAAAAGTTTTGTAAAATTTGTTTAGCACAGTGCCTACGCACATCTTTACATTGAGCCATTGTTAAATTCAGCTCAACCTTGAATCCCAATGAGGTGATTTCTTGTGGACACTCAATTGCTCTAAATTCGAGTGAGCAATTTGCATCCGGACTGTGTCATCTAACTGCTGTCTGCATGCCGGTCTGTCCACAATTTATATGGAGATTTACATGCGTTTCCATTTGTGTCATTCCAAATCGTTGCAAATTCAGCTTGAATATTTTAGTGTGCATGATTGCTTCCCTGGCGAATTAAATTTTGTATTCTAACTGAAAATGTTTTATTGGTCTACAAGAATAGACAAGGATGATTTGGCAAAAGGATATTAGGTAGGGCGACCTCTCCGGTTCTGTTTTGAGGTTGAGCAACACTGGGAGCGGTGGGTTTCTGGATCGGTGATCGTTCGATCGGAAAATAACTTGCAACGAGAAAACAATCTTATTAGGTAGGGTTAATCCCGCCCGGGTTGGAATCGCATTCAATAAATGATGATCAAAGCTGCAATGACAATTTTCCGTGTTTTCCATCCAATTCAATGTAGCCGTGCAACATAAGGAAGGTCCTGGCATGGCACACACTTCCCAAGTGGTGGGCTTGGGTAACATCATGACAGTAGTATTAGCCATCCATATTAAATTACATAAACAAATTTCCGATTAATTGAATCAGCGTGCATAGCTACGAATTCTATTGGATTTTTCCAACATTAGGCTAATATTCTCCACCTAAGCGTCTTGACCGATTTTGATTGTACTAATGTGATCACAGGGTGGTTCTTAGCTAAGTGGCGCTCTTCTCAAGATTGGGATTTTTTTAAACTGACCATTTGAATAACACGCCTGTGTAGGGTTCTGATCGCATTTTATCAGGAGCCGCAACCTCGTCCATATCTATGTAGAGGTTGAAATGTTAAATGTACATATTACAAATATTAGTTTATATAATTCAAAGCATGTTTGTATTGTTTGTGTAAATTATGGTTAATATGTTTTTATTTTATTTTTCTTTTAAATTATTAGTGTATCACCCTACCTATAGATATTTTTTATTGTCTCTCCTCATCACCCCAAAGTTTGTATGGAAGAAAGCACTTTTAAGGTGGCCCAACCCGGCGGGACTAATTCATTCGCGGGCACTGTACAAAACCGTGCTGTTGCGCTCTGGGACCTTCTCAGTTTCAAAGAAAAAGACAGGCTCCGTGATGAGGAAGATGCAACATGTCCACAAAAAAGGTAATGTGCATAGTGTATGATTTGGTAAGATTTACGAAAATTTTGATTTCAAAACGACTTATAGCTAAAAGTAAACCACGACCACTGTAGTCAAAAATCTAACAAAAACCAAATAGATTATAAATCTTGATTAAATAAGCTATGTCTGATGACTAATCTTTTTAAGATTTACTTACTTTATCATTGCGTAATAAACCACCAAAGTTATTGCATAAAACGCGCGAAAAATTCGAACTTTCGGACCTTATAACTTGGAAACCAAACACAATTTTACAATGCCGACGGTCATCAGACATCCAGTTCGATCAAATAAAGCTCTTTTGAGCAAAATTTGGGATCTCTGATAAGAAATATGGGCGTGATTTTCTTTCCCCGTTTGTATGGGGATATGAGCGGGTTGGGCCACCTTAAGGGTCTTTTTCAATTGAAATAAATCAGCACTTAGGGAAAACAGCACTATGTTATTGTTTTGAATTATTCTCGTCATTTGATTTTTATATTCTGAACATGACAGAATGTATTTATGAATTCATTCATTCACATTTGTGCGATGTCGGTAGGTAAGTGGACCTAGGTACATTCCAGGCTGTAATAGACCGCGCTCTATGTTCCCGCATGCCCTTTGAGACAGGCTGGGTTGTCACTGGAGCATGGGGAAGCACTATGCTCGGTGACTCGTCAGGTTTAGTTAATCGGATAAGTAATCTAAGACAATATGTATATTAACTCTCAGTTCATTCATTTAATGCAAGAAATTTCAGAAAAATAAATCTCAATTTGACTGAGTAAACAGGCACGAGCCATTGTATGGAACTTGATCATTATCCTCTTAAAGTGAAAAGAAGAAAGACTAACCAGTCGCAAGATGAAAATCGACTTCGGAAGATTTTTTTTAAAAGCTAATATGCCGAGAGAAGAAACAAAGAAGTTAACAATAAAAAAAAAAATTCTCTCAGCAGTGAGCGTCAGGTTTTCCCCTAGCTATTTCCAAAGAATAACAAACAGTACGATACATTTTCCAAATGGCTATAGCGCGAGAACGGATCTTGGTCGACTTCGGGTGTCCACGTGCAAGATATATTATAAGTTTGGCATAAGATAAAAAAAAAAATAATTTTGACAGTTTTGCCACGAACCATCTCAAAGTTTCAGAGGGACTATTTTTTATGGTTTTATTTCATTCATAGGCAGATAACCTAACCATGAACATGTCAAAAATATACAAGTCACCTGCTATATATCATGCCTATAAAAACCGGCCAAGTACGAGTCGGACTCGCACACAAAGGGCTCCGTACCATCGTACAATATTTAAGACTAAAAACCGGCCAAGTACGAGTCGGACTCGCACACGAAGGGTTCCGTACCATCGTACAAGATTTAACACAAAAAATCAGGTTTTGTTGTATGGGGCCCCACTATAATTTTTATTATTTTTCTATTTTGCCTATTTCTTGTTTTAGCGGCAAAATAAATACAAACTCTGTGAAAATTTCAGCTGCCTACCTATTACGGTTCACTAGATACAGCCCTGTGACAGACGGACGGACAGCGGTGGCTTAGTAGTTCCGTTTTCACCCTTTGGGTACGGAACCCTAAAAACACGTTTTTTGTATGGGGAGCCCCCTATCTTTCATTATTATTATTTTAAAATGTTACCTATTTGTTGTTATAGCGGCAAAATAAATACACACTTTTTGAAAATTTCAGCTGCCTACCTATTACGGTTCATGAGATACAGCCCTGTGACAGACGGACGGACGGACGGACGGATGGACGGTCGGACCGACGGACAGCGGAGGCTTAGTAATAGGTTCCGTTGGCAACCTTTGAGTACGGAACCCTTAAAACTGGCAAACAAGTACATTAATCAATAAGTTAATAACCACCGCTCACAAAAGAAACACAAGGGGAACGTAAAAAAAAAATAAAAAAATAGGAATCTTACGAACTTAACCTGTCGTGCATTCTAGAGCTTAGATTACCTAGCCGCAAAATAAGATTACCACTTAATTAAAATTAATAAGGTAATTAATCAATAAGTTAATTAATTAATACCCATCGCTCACGAGAAAACATAAGGAGAAATGTAAAAAAATGTTTAAAAAATTAGGAATTTTACGAACTTAACTTGTCGTGCATTTAATCGAGTATAGGCTACCTAAGTGATGCATTTCAATATAACAAAAAAAAACCGACTTCAAAGAAAAAGCACTAAAAAGTAAAAAAATATAAATAAAAAATAGTTGCAGATTTTTGTTCTTTTTTGAGTCGGCGTCAGCCGGGCACGCGCTGCGCCAATCAAGAGAACCTTGCCTACCTTGGCTGACACCGACTCAAAAAATTACAAAAATCGTAACTATAAAAATGGAAATTATTTTTTACTTTTTAGTGCTTTTTCTTTGAAGTCGGTAATTTTTTTTGTAAATTTTTTTTTAATTGTTTATTTTTAGTGAATCTGAAGTACACTTACTAATTTGTACACGTCCTTTCCAATAAAAAAAGAATCACCGAAATCGGTTGGCGTTATATTGAGTTATTCGTCCATTTGTCGCGCACATCTTAATACAAATTTAAGACTTACGTGATTTTCTCATGGATATCATTGTCAGAACTTAACCAAATTAAAATGGGACCACTTGGGAAGCACTAGCTATCATTTATAACACTAATCATCAAAATCGGTTCACCCAGGCAAAAGTTATGAGGTAACAAAAATAAAAAAAAACAAAACATACAGACAAATTGATAACCTCCTCCTTTTTTGAAGTCGGTTAAAAAGAAAATCTTGTAACCGCGTTGCTTGTTACTAAAAATAAAGTTATATACGATCTTTGCCACCATTTCACATAGCCAAAGGGGGGTTAAATATTAGTAGCCTTGCAAAAAATATGTTTTTAAATTTCATTTGATTTCTGAAATCGACGTTATGTATGGTACAAAAAGTAGTTAAATTACTATTTCATTCAAACTTTTGTAGAAACCTACATACCATGCATACCGCAAAAACTTGACTGAGCTGCCAAAAATGTTTCATGACGACAAAAAACTTGCGTTCGCGTTACATACTGAATGAGGATTTTTCTAATTCCGAGGAAATAAACCGCGCACCTGCAAGCCAGGCTCCGACATTCGAGTCACCCTCCACGGTGAATAATAGAGTTTCGCGCGAAGTCAATTTTCGAGTCGCCCGAACTTCGGTCATCCGTCTTCGTCGCGTCGAGGGAGAACACTGCATGACGCGTGATGCAAACCCGCAGCCTGATAAAACGCACGTTTTGTAGTTCTGCATATTTTATGCTCCGATGACTGATTGTGGACGTTGATAAATGGGGTTGGGGTTTTTAGTGTTTGCATGTTGAAATTGCACCCCTTATTGTTTTATGTATCTGGATATGGATGGCTAATACTACATCCGCTATCATGATATTAGCCCAACACAACAACAACACATGGTAACTAAGTGCCTTGCCTTGCTTATATCGCACGGCTTCATAATGATGAATGGAAAACACGGGACAATTTTGATTACCGCTTTGACGATATTAATTCTATGAATGGACAGCAGGTTGTCCTGGCCCTAGGTGGCTACTTTATCACACTTCCAAAATATACTGTAAACAAACCGAAGATCCATTTGATGCGTCACGCTCACAGAGGGAGATGTGCATGCAGTGGTAGAAGCTTGTGGACTACGTGTGCGACTCCAACGTATGGCCAAAGTGTGCATATAAGCGAACGTGCAGCTAGCCGCGCGTCGAATGCCATACAGTCCGAAAATCACCTCGCGCCCGAATGTGCTCCCGAAATGCGATCGCCAAGTCAGTGCCCACCCACAGCAACCCTCCAGTACGTCTGCGACTATGTTTTCATGTGGCAAGGGACACGCGTGACAATGGGTTACTTGTAAATAAGGTGAGGGCATGTTAAGCAACTCATTAATATTGTATTCTAAACTCGTAACTGAGTTAAGTCGCTTTAAAAGCTATGTAACTGAAATCCCGCTTTGCAGCAAAATGTTGACTTCCTGAACTCATAACTTCGTCCGTTTCGCTCGCCGAGCCGACAACTTTTGCGTCGCAGCAAAATGTAGTTTTATTTGGGCTCCGAGTTGAGATAACCTTGTGCAGCGAGCGAATCCTCTTCGTTATCAACGTTTGCAGGCAGCGAGCATGGTAGTACGGGAGTAGCGACCTATACTCATTAGTATAGCGGCAGCGTAGCCAAGAGTTGGTGAAAAACGTCTAAGCCTGGTTTTCACCAAGTGCTGGTTTAAGTTAATCGACACTTAACGGGCCTTTATTACTAAAGTGCTGATTATCTACTACTGGTATTGATTGGAAGCTGCTAAGAACGGCCCTTAATATATGGCGATTAAGCTAATTAGCAGTAGGTAAAAACGGCCCTAAGCCTTTAAAGCCTAAAAAGCTAACTTATTTTATTCGACACTTAAAGGGCCTTTATTAATAAAGTTCTGATTATTTTGTACTTGTATTGGTTGCAAGCTGCTAAGAACGGCCCTTAATATATGGCGATTAAGCTAATCAGCAGTAGATAAAAAAGTGTACTTAGGTCGCTTACGAATTCGGAACGCGCAACATCAAATGTAGGGTGCTGTGAAGTTCTTTCGTGTCGTTGGAACTCGAGGACATCAGTACTTAGCTAATTCGTATGCTTACTCACTCACTCATCTCATGTCACACGAATAAATTCATGTGACATAAAATAAAAAACTAGATCCCGATTAGTAAGTATATGTTACAAGTAATGCTAGGAGTAAGGATGAACCAAAGTAATGCGAGTTACCCTGACCATGTGGATAAAGCCCAAATAGAACCACGGCCAGACTCAACGGTTGAAAATGGTCACCCATCCAGAACCTAACCGCGCTTAGGGGTGCTTCCCCAGCTTATCGATTCGCAAGGCGTCGCGCGCTGAGGTACCGAGGCTGACAATGTAGTAGGTAGGATAGAGTAGGTTATTACTTTAATGTTGGTTAAAAACCGTTATAGTCAAGTGAACTAGGTCTAAGGAATGTGATATGTACGTATATATAATCGACTGAGGAGCAAGGACAGATTCATTAAAGAAAAAAGCCCAGTAAAAAGATCCACTTTACGAATATACTGCAAGGCTGGACCCGAACCATTTTCCATTAAACAATTTTCCGAACCATTAAAATTAATAAATAATTTGAAACTCGTATTGTTTGGACAGTTCAAGCTACCGTGCACACATGTAGAGCAGAAACCAATATCGTAGACAGAAATAAAACGTTTATTTGGCCACATATTGTGAAAGCGGATTATGTAACACTATTCGCAACCTTAATATTGTGTTACGTCTGTAAATATTTTTTTTCACAAAGGGCTAAATAAAAACGTCGCTCAGTAATAATGTTTCCAGCCCTCTATGGTTGAATAAACTACCCACTTTATTTTATTGCCGATCGAGCAGAATGGCGCTGGAATTGTCGGCAATATTTTAAACAAGGAACTCTCGGCGAGCGTCACGCCTCATATCGCGAGGTGCACAAATCATAGAGACATCTTTAACGGCAGCGACGAAATACGAACATGCCGTTCCTAACCACAGAAGAGAAAAAGTAGAAGTGACATGTGGGCGTTACCCGGACGTATTGAGGTCTCGTCTCCCGAAACAGGCCCGCAGTCAGTCCCTATCAACACCAACTTTCCCATACCGTTTGCGACTATATTTACGCGTGTCATGTACGTTTAAATCGGGTTGGCGGTTTTAGAAAAGTTGAGACCGCGGATGTCTAATTAGGCTTATTCTGGCACATCTCCGTCCTTGTTTGGTCCGAGTTCCTACCTGATAGTTGCAGCGAAGACAGTTGTAGGCCCTTCTCGATAGGAAATTGCACTGATGTTGTTCAAAATCGGCAGTATTTAAGCTCAATATATGTGAAAACATGACGGAAGTAGGAAAAACATGACAACTTTCATTCTATTTTTTCTAAGAAACACATACTTCTACCCACAACCTTAACCATGCAAGGCTGCAGACAAAAAAAATACATAGCATGACAATGGCACAGATGCGACCCGAAACTTACTACTTGAACTAGAACTTTTCTCGACATTGTAACTTTTAATCTCATGGCAAACCATTGACTTAGCCATAGTGAAAACTTACGGACGGATGTGACCATTATTCGTACCAATTTCTGGGTTCCAGCAGTTGTGTGTATTACGAATGCTAAGCACTTTTTTCTCAATTAAGTTTTCGGGTGGATTCAATTCTTTCGGTCTCCAAAAATCTAATATAATCCGGCCACCCTTTCCTAATGAACGCAATAGACAAGAAGCCGCCTGCACTCACCAGGGCGCACGTGCCGCGCATAGACAACGGCACAAAAAGCCATTCCAAAATTTTAAATTCGGAACGCGCCTGCTGACGTATACATTATTGCTCTTTGGGCTTTGCTTGCGATTGATTTTCATTTTATCGTTGGTGGATATATTATACGCGCAATACGTGTAGCCACTTGTGACTGTAATAAAAAGAAAATTGACAAGTTGTCCTGGCGACCGCTTGCAGTCTTCAAATTTGATACGAGTATTTCAGCAATTTGTGCACACTCGTACATACTAGTTCAGTGTGTCTTTGATGCTATCCAAATACTTAGATTTGGATGGGTTGAGGGTCTTGACTAGATTCCTTGCTGTGTAATAGAAGGACCATAGAAATAACGCTTGTTTTTTTTTTTTTTTTTGACTACCATGCGATCAGTACATACTATGAGCAGGTGTTTTCGATGTGTTTTATGGCTTGTGAGGACAAACTTTCATCAAAGATCGTCCATATATGGGTTCTTCACGGTCTATTGTCGAGTTCTAATACTCTAGGACGCATGAGTCGATCCATCCCTGTAGAAGGGTTTAGTAGCGCAAGGGCTAGTTCATTGACATGTGATCTTAGTCTTCTCTTGTATGCTACACAATGGAGACGCATTTCATCTTTTACTGTGGGAATGCCGAGGTATTCGTGGATCTCTGTATTGCGAGCAAACCATGGGGCGTTACTTATTTGGCGTAGTATTTTGTTTTGTATTCGCTGCAATACTTCAATGCTCGATATGCTGGCTGTTCCCCAGAGCTGGATACCATAGGTCCAAATGGGTTTTATAATGGCTTTATATATGAGTAATTTATTGCTAAGGCTGAGTCTCGATTTTCTTCCTAGTAGCCAGTCAAGTTTACTTATTCTTGCGTTGATTTCGATCTTCTTTTTATTTATGTGGTCTTTCCATGTCTGCCTTCGATCCAAATGCATGCCCAGATATTTGACGCAATTTTTGTGTGGTAGAATATCACTCCCGAGTGTTACACTGGGGCAATTTTCGCGCCTAAGGGAATATGTCACGTGGTTTGACTTAGTTGCGCTGACTTTTATTCTCCAACGTTTAAGCCAGATATTTATTTTATTCAGCTGAGACTGTAGGAGTTGTGATGCCTTTAGGGGATCTTTGTTACTAGCGAGTGCAGCCGTGTCGTCTGCAAAAGTTGCAGTAAGGACATTATCAGTTTCAGGTAGATCGGCAGTGTAAAGTGAGTACAGCACAGGTCCTGGGGAACACCTGCAAGTATGTCGTGGAATGATGAGGTTATCTCTCCCACTCTTATCTGAAAGATTCGGTTTCCAAGGTAGGATTGCAGGACTGCATAATAGTTTGTGGCAATTTATTCTTAAGTTTGTAGAGGAGTCCATTATGCCACACTTTATCAAAGGCTTGCTCTACATCGAGGAAAGCCGCTGAACAATATTCTTTGCCTTCGAGAGATTTCCGTATTTTATCAACCACTCTATGCACCTGTTCTATTGTGGAATGGTGAGTTCTAAATCCAAACTGGTGATCTGGAATAAGATTGTTTTCATCAAGAATTGGCTTCAATCGATGCAGTAACAGCTTTTCAAATACTTTGGACATCACAGGTAAAAGACTTATTGGGCGATACGATGAAATTTCGTTCTGTGGTTTACCTGGCTTCGGTATCATTATTATTTGAGAAACTTTCCAGATTGATGGAAAGTGAGCCATTCGTAGGATGCTATTGAAAATGACAGTTAGGTAAATAATTCCTTTTTTCGGAAGCTCCTTAAGTACTCTTCCCGTGATCAGATCAAATCCTGGGGCCTTGTTAGATTCCAGTCGACCAATTGTTCGCCTCACCTCTGTGGGTGTCGTTGGCTTTATGGGGAGGCACAACTGTAGGTCGCTTTCTAGGTAAGTCTGCACTTTCTTAGCCCACTCATGTTGGTCGCATTCATTGGGAGTGAAAACATTCTTCAGAAAGATACCGAAAGCTTCGGCTTTTTCTTCATCGCTTCGAGCCCAGCCACCCTCTGGTAAGCGTAGTGGAGCAGAGACAATTTGTGGTTGTGCTAGGTGCTTTGTCGCTTTCCAGAGAGACCGGCTATCGTGTGCATGTGGCGAGAGGGATTCCAAATTCTGCTGGGTTGTTTCGTTATCAATCTGTTTTATGAATGACCTGAGTTTTCCTGCGAATATGTTTAGAGCCGTCTTGTCTGCTGGGTGCCGACTATTATGCCACACGCGCCGCAGTCTTCTCTTCTCAAGAACCATTTCTTTCAATTCCAATGGGTAATTTTGACCACGATTGGCATTGTTTTTTAAAGTTGGTGTGCATTTCCAAGCCGAGACTTGCACGAGATTTGTGAAATGTTCGATCGCTTTGTCAATATTATCTGGTGACTTTAATGGAATATTCAAGTTTATTTGATCTTCTATGTATGCCCTGAAGGCCTCCCAATCTGTTTTTTTGTTACAGAGGTGTTCCTTTTTCGGTTTCTCTATTACCGTAGTGCTTATCGTTGCTATGACGGGAGAGTGGTCGGAAGAACTATCGAGACAACTATCGATCGCGGTGTATACATTAGAAATTCCACCAAGCAAGAAGAAGTCTAAGAGGTCCGGCGTTTTTTTTGGGTCCGTTGGCCAGTATGTAGGTTGGGTACCTGAAAGAACCTTCATCCCACTACGATCGATGCTCTTTTTGAGTTCTCTTCCTCTTGTTACAGTAAGCCTGGACCCAAAGTATATGTGTTTAGCATTCCAGTCCCCGCCGGCGATGAATCTATTGCCCAAAGTATTGAAGAAGTGAGTGAACATGGCTTCGTTAATTTTGTGCCTTGGTGGGCAGTAAACGGCGGAGACTGTAAGTGTTCCCAGCCAGTCCTGGATGACGACTGATGTTGCTTGTATATGTTCAGTCCTGTACTCTGATAGCTGGTAATGTTTGATGGAGTTTTTTATTATGAGTGCTGTTCCTGCGTGTGCTGTCATATCTGGGTGGTTTGTTGCAAACACTGAGTATCCCGGTAGATGAAAACGTATTCTGTCTGTCAGGTGTGCTTCGGCAATCAGGACGATGTCCAGTTTATTTGCTTGGATAAGCATTTCTAACTCTTGCTTGTTATGCAGCAAGCCGTTGGCATTCCACTCCGCTATGCGGAGTGATTTTAGTTGCTTCTCTGTGAGATTAGCGTTGTTAAAAGACCCATAAGGGTGCTCAGTTGTTGGATTAGCAGGTCAATTTTTTCGGCCTGGTTTGTTAGGATTGTTTCTATTGAGTTGATTTCTGACGAGTGTCCTTGATTATATACCGATTGTGCATATGTTTTTCTTGTCCATGGTTCATCTCTTGGTTCTGGAACTCCATTATTCTTTGCATCTCTTTGCAATGGTTGGATAGGACGGCTGTTTATTGGACGTGGGTCGCTTTGTACTGCTTGATTGTTTTGTTTAATAGAAAACCTTTGAGCTTGAGGGATGTTCTGAGCGAATGTTACCGTAGACCCTCCAGATGTGCGCTTAGGATTAGTCTTCCTCTGCTAGATTTCTTGATGTACTTTGCATCCCCTATAATTTGCCGGGTGATCTCCAAAGCACAGAGCACATTTTGCAGGGGTATTTCGGTCTTTCTTTTGGCATTCGGAAGTTCTGTGGTTCTCGGCACACTTAACACATCTGTAAGGCCGCATACAATTGTTTTTCGTGTGGCCATATTGTTGGCAACGCTTGCATTGTGCAATTGTGTTCCTCTTCTTAGGGTCTTCAATAGTTACACTTTGGTGATATATATATTTAATATCCTTCACCAGTTTGGTTATTGGGTCCTGGCTCAATATTTACAAAGAACGTAGCCAGGGGTGTTTTGTTGGGGCCGTGACGAGCATTGATGATCTCTCCCCTTACAGTATTCCCAGTCTTGGCTATCGCATCCTTGATTTCATCAATTGGTGTTGTTGGGTGCAGGTTTCTGATGACTAATCGGATTGGCTTGTCCTCTTTCCTTGAGAATGTGTGTCCAATAAGACCCTTCTCTCGAATCAGTTCTATTAGGATTTTATATTTGTCCACACTATTGCAACTAATCCGTATTTGCTGCCTTGTAATTATCCTGTATGTGTATTCGGATTTGTCCATGACTGTCTCTATGAATTCCGATAGCTTTTGTATGTTTTCCACTCCATACAGGATAACTGGTGGAGGTTTTGTTTCCTTTTTGGGCTTATCATTGATCTTTATTGGGAGGGCATTATCATCATCTAGGCTCAGGGTAGAGAACCTATTTTGTGTGTTTATTGTTTGAGGAGTTTTTTCCTTGGGAGATGGTGTATTAGAGACTCTACGTCTTTTTGAAATGGGGGCTCTTTGCCAGTCTGGTGGGTTGATTGTGTCTGCCAGCTGTTTCTCTTCGTGGGTCGTCAGATCTACCATCGAGTTACTTCTCTGCTGCGTTAGGAACATGCCCTTGTGGAATGTTTGTTGAACCAGTTTTGGTTTCTGGTTGCTTCTGTTGATGGTAGTGTTTACTTCTCCTGAATTTTCAGCAGCTAATTTATTTCCACCAGGCTCGGATGCCTGGGGAATCTGGTTCTGAACTGTATCGGATTTTGGAGGCGTTTTGACAACTGTTTCTTTGTTCAGAGTTTCATCATGAAGATTGTACGTTGTCTTCGGTGGAGTGCGTAGGATGGCACTCCTCCTGGCAAAAGGATTTTGAGGTACTTCGTCACTTGGTTGCGAAAAGTTGCCCCCCCCCAGAATACGAGGGGCAGCCCGAGCTGAGCTCGGGGCGGGATTCTCCGGCACCACCGGTACCCGCCTGGGGTAATAGTTCTTTTTTTCTCGCTTCCATGGTGTTCTATGCCAGACTTATCGGGTATGGCATCCTAGCCTTTGGTGAACCAACACCATCCTGCAAGGCAGCAGGTCGGTTTTATATCGGAGTACCTTCTCCTAGACTGACTGCCACCCAAGGCTCTCGAGGTCAAGTCTCCCCGGGTCCGAGCTTAGTTTTAAGTGGCGGCTCATACTCGCCACTATCGTCCTTCCGTCATCAGGTTTAGTGCCATTTTATAGAAGCTTCCCAGCCATGAGAGCCTCAGCACCCCTCGAGATAGACTGCCAATTGTCCGGGGCTGCAAGTGCAGCTAACCCCCAGTGAGGGCCAGCTGCCAGAGTAGCTAGCCCCCACTGAAGGTCGTTCCACTATCCGCAACCTGTGGACCCGTTCGGTGGCAGATGGCATTGCCCCTGGGAATTTTCTCCCAGAACCGAAGCCGCTTGTTAAAAATAAATTGTTTACGATTGTTTACTTAAATTATTCTTATCCGTGGAGGGCTTGGATTCGATACTCGGGGCCTACACCACTGTCTCCAGCGTTTAGAGTTTATTGAGTGCATTAAATATACATTTACGCTTGACGGTGAAAGAAAACATCTTGAGGAAACCCACCACTTCGGTGGTGTAGGCTTAGAATAGCTAAATGTCAGCAATGGGCTCGCGACTCATTACATATGCCTAAAAACATTATTTGCCGAAACGAGGTTGACAGTAGTCAACCGGGTGCTTTGGAGTAAAAAATGGCGTCTATGATGATATTGTTGATCATAATTTTAATAGCTGATAAGAGCTTTCATGTAGTTCACCCCAGTGTTACCCTTGAAGTTTCCGCCGATTGGAAACTTTAAACGAAAAACATAAAAAAAAACATTAAACACGCAACGAAAATGTGTAAACGTCGCATAAGATTTGGTAAACATTCGCCTTTTTCAAGAATGCCTTTTGTCTCAGCCGGATCAAACAAACATATTCCGTTTGATCCACGAATCGAGGCGGCTTTCACGTAAACACATTTTTGGAAAACGAGCGAAGTAAGCTGCACGGATCGCATAACGATATCCTTTATTGCGGAGGTGAGTTTAACGTTCTTGCAATACTATCCTTATTGTAAGGTTTTGGGGGCAATAAAAATAGGGTTGAACGATTTCGTGACCCACATTGGTTACTTTTACGACATAACGTAGTAAAATTACTTTTTAAAAGAAAACAGAGACCGCTTGCTCCCGACATTTCAAACATAGCCCGTAACGTGTCGTAAATAGGGATGTTATTCGTTACACTTGTACGGCGGTTGTTACGGCGAACTCGCACAATATAAGACTCTTTGGACAAAGCATTTCGTTTAAAGATTTTTTTGTGAAGTATTTGCATATGTTTTAAATATTATTTTTAAGGAAATGATAGAAGAAATAGGATTAAATATGTATAATTTCGATGGGCGAGTATTTTTTATTGTCAAAAAATGTACAAAGCGTTTTCCAGCTTCGTGAATGCTTGATAAATGTTACGGTTTTTCACGCGGCAGAAGATACATTATTAAGCCCGTTGTCAAGGAGGCATCCGCCACGTTCGTACGCAGCAGACGACATCAGTAATTTTTTTTTTATGCGACCTGACATGGATGGCTAATACCACACAACTACCGTTATGATATTAGCCCAATACACCTCATTCCCGAAGGAATTTGGTGCCATGCCAGGACCCTCCCTTTATGAGCCCGGCTACATTGAACTGGATGGAAAACACGGACAATTTTTCATTGCCGCTTCGACCATCTTTTCATCCAATGCGATGGTACCAACCCGGGCGGGCATAAACCCTACCACCTAGTAGGGGAAGGGGACCTACAGTTTTACATGGATTCCGAACCATGGAGCAGCTCGCATTCGTATCATATATTAATCAAGATTTTAGGGTGAAATAGTAAAACAACAAACTGAAACAATTACAGCTAAATGCTAATTAAATTCGCAGTTAACGATCCAACGTTACGTTTGAAACCATCATCGGAGCAAAATATTCACGAACTGCAATAGAATTGACAGGGAAATAAGCTTTTCCTTCTTCTTTTACCTTAACATAATAAAGTCGTCGAGTTGGTCTCCCCCAGACCGTCGGCAATGTGGTTTTTCTTCAGCAGCCTACCTAGTAATAAACCAAAATAAAGTAGCAAATAGTAAGTTGAATCCATTTCGTCGTACAGTCGCGGACAGTCCTCCAGTTAAAGTTAACTTACAACTCATTTACCACATGCTGGTCAGCTTAACGAATTAAAAAAAAAATTATAACAGACCAGCGAAGTTTCTTTGCGGGTTCTCCTTTACGGAGTTGATCGAATCCGAGGAGCAATGAAATTGTGAAATAAATGAAATGAAATGAAATAAATTGCCCTTAAGTGTCGATTAAGATAATCATGACATAAACAGCGCTTGCTTTTTTAGCAAGATTTCAGCAGATTTTATTGGCAGATTCAAGCCAAGATATGAAATATGTTGACATTTACAACGATCGTGTAAGACTGACCATGTATATAGTAACGTTAAAAACGTTGTAATGCATAAGTTACCACGGGCACGTTGGAGGAGCGGGCGGGGGTCGGAGGAAGAGGGGAGGAAGAAGGGGGGCCGGAGGGGTGAGGGCGGATATAACTTAGCCTAACCGGTCCATATCTGGGCCCGCATGTCGGTTTTGCCGCAATTTACAAAACTTAATCTTTTATTTATTTTTTGCGTTTTTAAATAACTAAGGATCTCCAGAAATAAGACTCTATTTTATTATTGTTCCAAAAGACGAATCCTAAGTAATGAGATAATTCTACCAGCAATCTGCTATCAAACCAAGCCACCAAGAAAACATTTATTATTTAAACTACGCCAGCAAACCGTATCAAATGTACAAAGTGCATACGTTGGACTGTCCGCCACTGTACTCAAGGTTCGTTCGAACGTGGTTTTAGTGATCGTAAATATTTATCGCCGCTTGTGCCTGTACGGCGACGCGGAAACTTTCAGCGTGCGTCGCGTCGCGATCAAATAGTATGGAGAAGATAGTACCGATGGGTCGCCTTCATAAAGTCCAAAAAGCATAAGGTCCAAAACCCAGAACGTCCAAAAGTTAGTATTTTTCGTGTGTATTATTAAAATGCATATAATATAATCTTACCTAACCTAACCCAATTAAAAATATCCGTATTCGTAAGTATTTTGGACGGTATGGGTTTTGGACCTTGTGCTTTTTGGACTTTTGATGCGTCCCCCCGATGAATACGTGCTATTAACTTATCCTGTGGACGTATTGAACAGTACGGGGATATTGCCACTTAGTACGAGTATCAAATTCTCCGTACAGAACATATGGTACAGTAGAACTGTCTCAAAATAATGTGAGCCTGACCTTGGACTGTATTAAATTACCTATTCATAGTATTCATAGTACCTATGGGACTATGAACAAACGCATTCACCTTGGACGCCACACAGCGCACTTTGGCCCACATACGTTTTCCTTGAAAATGCCATAGCCTACTGTGGCGCCGACGGTGATGCGCTTCGTACCTGAATTAATAATAACAAATCTAATTATTATTAATGCATCGGTAAAGCTTTGTAATCCTTAGAAATGGTATTGATAAAAAGTTTTTAAGTTTAAAACGTTTTTTGAATAGCTCAGGATTTGCAAGTATTGTAATAATATATTTTTCTTAATAAGATGAAATTCTTTTGTGGTTTTACTTTAAATTTTGCAGCAAAGACAGAAATAAATATTTTCAATCAAGTAAGTCTTTTATTTGAATAATGTCCATATCCTATCATTAAATACAGAACATAAAAAGTTTCCTCCTTACTTTCTTGACGTAAAATTCAGTTTGGCAGAGTTAGCATTGAAACAAAGGGATAGTTGCAACAGATGTGACAGTTCCGCTCCGGATGGGCAAAGTTACAGGAAGGATGGACTTTTTACTGGAATAACTTCGGTGGTTTTAGACAAGGAGATAGGTTTTAGAACGGTAGCAGCATGAAACGGTAATAATTGGAACAAAAGATCTAATATGTTTTTTTATGTAACTGGACAGGGATGGCTAATAAAACACCCACAGTCATAATATTAGCCCAGAACATCGAATTCTCAAAGGAATTAGGTGTCATGTCAGGACCTTCCCTTTATAGGCACGGCTAAATTGAACTGGATGGAAAATACGGACAATTTTTCATTACCGTTTCGACCATATTTTCGTCCAACACAATGGTACCAACCCGGGCGGGCTGAGACTCTACCACCTAGTAGGAGAAGGGCTTCTACAGTTGTACATGGATTCCGAACAATGAAGCAGCTCGTATTCGTGACGTAATGCAATTATCCAACTCAGAAAGAGAACTAAAGTGGTGCGCGAACGGAGCGATTTGAACCGAGCCCTCTGGTATGCAAGGCAAGTCTTCGCGCTACTAGGTTACGAGCCGCTCAAGTACATACATATATCCGTTGAATGTCGGAACTGCATCGCTGCCACAAAACAGATATTCGAATGCGCACCTCGTGGAGTATGCGCGCCGAACTCCGGACACCGGCGTCTAATTGGTTCTGATCGGAAAATATGGAAACACGGAAAGTTCGCGACGGTAACTTGATCCGGTCCGCACGTCCGCGCCGCGCCCGCCTCCCATTAGCCACCTCGGACGAGACTGTTTCTTACCCTAACGAGCCGAGTTGCGTTCGGTAGTCGAGTATTTGTAGCGTCGAGTAAGGATACGAAGCCCGAAACTCATCCGTATACCGGCAGAGTACTGATGGTACGTGGCCAGCTCAGTGGCGAGACGACATAAATTAAAGAGGTTGGGATAGATTGCTATCGTCATACTGGTGTTGAATAGGGATACTAAAAGTTTATAAAAGTCGGTGTTGCAATTCATATTTCAGAACACATTAAATACAAACCAATGACTATCAACGATATTTTTTATTTAAAATGACATGAATTAATTGATTGCTAAAATGTAACGTTTAGGTGTAAAATTTAGGTGAAAACTGGGACTACAGACTCTGGTCGCATTTCTCAAACGATTCTTGAAATTTTGTGAGTAGGTTCGATTATTATATGGAACGTTTTATAGTCGAGTCACAGACAACACCTAAAGCTTCAGGTAAGTAACAAGTGAGAAAAATACAAAAAAAATATAAGAGGATTTTGCTTTATGGTGATGTTCACCAATTTATTCGGTTTCAATATATGCAAAGGCAGACTCGCGAGGTCTACAGCTCAGAGAGCCACTAGTAAAATAGTTTTTAGTGTTCACATTTGATCGTGAAAACGTTCATAGAAATGCTCTCTTAAAGAGCCTAAAAATGTTACCATTTTCCCGCTACACATAGCGATGAAGCGCTTTTGTTGTCGCCAAATATTCAAATATATCTCATGGCTCAAGGGTTGTGGCGCCCCAGTGACGCGTTTATTCTAAAAAAAGACTATTGTCCGTTGCCTGTTAGCATGGAATAATAACTAAACGCGTTTACGTCATCGGCTGGGGGGTAAGTTCGTATATAAGACCCTCAAAATACGCTCAAATAATAAGTCACACAATCCGGAGAGGTTTCACACAAGTTATTCATCATCGTGTAGATCTTGAGCTGCTTCGAAAAGTAAGCTTAGAAAAAAAACATTGAAGTTAAGTAAAATACACCTTTTCGTACCAAGCAAGTAAGTCGCTTTTTTCCAAAAATGTAAAAAAAAAACGTAATACGTATAATCGACCGTGAAACAAGGACACATTAGTTAAACAATGAAAGCTTTAAAAATAATTACTTTATGTATATACCTAACCAGCAAACATATCTTTCGTGGGCATTACGTGTAATCATTTCGCTAGCGGCCATCCATAATTCGGAATTCTCAGACAGTTTCTCATCCCATAATCAATGCCTCCTACTTAAACCATGTTTTAAACATGAGCATGATTTTAAGCATACTTTGATTTGCGGGCATTGAACGCAAATATTGAACGTTCACAATTAAAGTCACAGATTGAAGTTGTCAATTAAAAAGTATGCTGGTTTATAATTTGTATTTTTTTAATAATATTAACGTGCAATAACAAGAGCATGCAGCACACATCGGTGTGTACCGCATCAAACGAGACCAAGAGCGCGGTTGTTGTGGCTGTTGAAAAAAACCGGCCAAGTGCGAGTTGGACTCGCACACGAAGGGTTCCGTACTATCGTACAAGATTTACACAAAATATCATGTTTTTTGTATGGGGACCCCCTTTAATTATTATTTCCCCTTTAATGTTACCTATATGTTGTTATAGCGGCAAAATTAATATATACTCTGTGAAAATTTCAGCCGCCTATCTATTACGGTTCATGAGATACAGCCCTGTGACAGATCTACAGACGGACGGACGGACGGACAGCGGAGGCTTAGTAATAGGGTTCCGTTTTTACCCTTTGGGTACGGAACCCTAAAAATTACATAAATATACTATACATATACATATAATATACGTAAGGACAGGCCCCTCCACAGTGGCCTCAGTAGCCCAGTGGCGCGACACTTCGGCGATCGCTCTCCGAAGTTAAGCAACGCTGGGTCCGGTCTGGTCTTGGATGGGTGACCATTAGACCGTTGAGAGAGGCTGGCCGTGGTTCCTTACTAACTAGGTGGTAGGGTTAATCCCGCCCGGGTTGGTACCATCGCATTGAATGAACGATGGTCGAAGCGGCAATGAAAATTGTCCGTGTTTTCCATCCAGTTCAATGTAGCCGAGCAATATAAGGAAAGTCCTGGCATGGCACCTAGTTCCCATGTGGTGTGTTGGGCTAATACCATGACAGCAGGTGTGGTATTAGCCATCATGTCCAGTCACATAAAAAAAAAACTACATAAATGGAGCAACGAAAGTGGTGTTATATGCGTCACAGCGATACCACTTTGTCGCCAGACAACCGCTCACTGTTTTCATGCGCCTGTGCGTCGCCTCTGGCTAATAATTCGCCCCAAAAACGCCCAATTGTTTAGTAAAAACGCAAAGAAAGACGGAATATCGGAATACCGCAACATGGGACAGAATTGTATGAAAGAGATCGCCATCTTGTGGCCCACTGTTTGCACGTTACGATATTTTGCTCCGTGCCAGTCAACGATCCAGAGATCATTCAGACCTCAAACTTGAATTGTCTATAAACCACCGATCCAGCGATCTACAGAAGGTGGAGTTCGAGCTCTGCACCCCACATTTACTGCACAACTCGGCCGGAAGCAGAAAGGTACCTTATACCTATACCTACCTACCCACAATCCATCAGATTAAGAGAATCACATACTACTAGTACATACCTCAGACACCTGCCAAATCCTCAACGAGCACATAATCACCACACCAATCAAACACCAGCACCGAAGATGTCGACTCAGTCCACTCATGTAAACTGCACTCGTTGTAACAATGTAGTATTCGATGAAGATTCACTCAAATGTATCACATGCAAGTGTACCTATCACTTCACATGCTTGGGAATGTCTGAACAGAGTTACAGAAGAATGCGCACTGCGATTCGCACCGCATGGAAGGGACCTTGTTGCTCGAATAGAAAAACAGAATTAAGTGAATCTCCAGTAACATCGCCAAGTAAGAGTCAGGCGGCCAGGAGCTCTCAACCCACTAACATTGCGGCCGCTATCTCGCCGGCAACTTTTCCATCCGAGGATGCTCCACGGGTATATTATGACCTTATCAAGTCCGAATCAACCAAAGAACATCGTACGACTATACAAGAGTTAAAAACTAATATTGAAACCCTAACAAAAATGATCTCTGATTACAAAATAGTGTGTGATGATTTACAAGTAAAAAACTCGGAACTTGTAAACACAATAGATTTCCTCTCAAGCCAGCATGACACTTCGAATAAGAAGATTGCAGAATTAGACAAAAAAACTAAACATCTTGAACAAGTCGTCGAGTCTCAGGCAAGCGCCATGCAATCCATGAAGGGTCAGCTCGAAGAGAATGAGCAAAGGGCACGCAATAAAAATCTAGAAATATTCGGAGTGCCTGAAAGAAACACTGAAAAACTCGCGAACGTAGTATTAGAACTAGCCCGAGTGGCCGGCGTGACTATCAACGAGGGAGATATTGAGTTCGCGACCCGCGTGGCTCCACGTGCGCGACCGGCGCTGACTTCGACAGCATCGGCGGCAGTAGCGGCGGAGGCGGCGCACGTTGGGACGAACTGAAAAAAAGCGGACATGCATGTGTACTTCCATTTTTGCGGTTTTTTAATTATGCAATGAATTCTGCTGCACAATACAAGCAAACACCTGGCTAAATTTTTTTCGTACGATCCTTCGTTGCAGAGTTATCGCGGGTTAAAGTTATTTTTGTATGGAACGAAAAACATTTTTTTTAATAACTCTGATGCTATTCGTTGCTAACCTATACACTGTTCGACGGTGTATTTGTACACATTTTAGTTATTTTTTTGCCAAAGCACAATGTGCTAACTGGTGCTAAAGTTGGTCATTTTTTTATTTGTAATTTTTTTTTAATTTTTCTTTCGACTTATCTCACAGAGGATTAAAATGATCAAAACATTCATTATTTTGATTATTATATTATTCTGCATTGGTAATGACCGTTTTTTGTTAGATTTTCGATACAAAACAAACTACCGGACTAGAGATCTTTAGCGGCAACATTAAATATGTTTGTCAAACTTTATTTATACAATTTTATGAACAACCGTGAAGTTTCCGTATTCCCATGACGTAAAGTGTTTTTTAAATTAAAACTGGTATGATAGGTGATGATAGGCGACCAAAGGGTTACGGAACAGCAAAATGAACAAAATACAGAACTTGCATTCCACATGTTTACAAGATAGACAAGTCGAAAAAGCATACCAACCTACAATTTGTCATGAACTCGTTAGCGCTAAAATATTGTTAATCCATATTTCTAATATCGTTAATCCTTGAACAATGGATTACCGGGATTATAGATTCAGATTCAGATATTCTATTCATCACAAAGACATACAAAGACATACCAGCATGTTCCGGGTTACCGAGCGACCTGATTGGCAGAATGCAGCTGCATAATGCGACACGTTTCTCGCTTCAGCGGTCGGTAAGTAGGTAAGTTTGTAAAATTTAAATTTTATAACCATTCAGTTTTGAGTTTCTTAACGAGTCAGTCCGCTGAGCCCCTGTTCGCACTGAATACGTTGAGTTTACCGATCCGTTAGTCCTAGTCTAGCCAGGTCGCTTGAGCCTCAGCTCGCACTGGTGTAGTGAGTAATAAGCTTCGAAGTCTTCCAACTTTTCGAAACGTGTTTTTTTATCATGGAAAGTCTTCACACTAACTTAGATTTATATGTGATTTTAAAAAACTGTAAATCTCTCTACGATGTAAATTTTTTACTGTCCCGAGTGGAACTTGATTGGTCAGACGAAGAAGTTAGTCACTTGAAAGTATTTTGCAGAACATTTTGCAATCAAATCTATCAAAAATGGCTAAAAGCTAGCCGTTTCTCTGCAAACAAAGTGGGTGGCTTGAATCAAATATCAAATGGTCGGAAAGTTTAAAAGTTATCTTGAAAATACCACGTGATGAACATTTCTCTGCTGCTCCAGTTCAAGTTTCCGCTGATGTACCAAGTCTATAGAGGATTCGGCTGACACCTCTCGAGGTACGTGCCATCCAGCTTTAACACCGAAGTCGCAGAAGCCTTATGTGGAATTAAGTCAAAGACAAAAAAGAAGAAGAACAGACGCTATTCAAGCTCAACACACATCTCCAGAGTAAGTCAAAGCTGCTAGTATGAGTTTAAGAATCGAACGGAGTAAAGATATTGCTGACCTTCTGGATTATTTATTGAAGCATCCAGAAGATGTAGAAAGGGTGAAACATTTTGCTTACACCAAGAAACATATTACTGTTTATTCGGTAGAAAAAGCTTTAGCAATATTAGTTTCGCTAAAACTATCAAAATGGCAGTACATGACCCTAAGACATGCTGCAAAACAAGAAAATCTTAACGTATACCCCTCATATTATAAAGTAAGCCTAGCAAAAATGGCATGATATCCTCGTAAAAAACATGTCAGAGTATCTGAAACGGAAGCCCGCATAACTTTACAGGGACTATTGGACCTTACTGTCCAACGAATTCTAAGCATTTTAAACGAAGAAAAAATTAAAGATAAAACGTTAAAGCTGAATAGTAAATGGGGTTGTGACGGGGCATCCAGTCAAAGTCGGTATAAGCAAAAAATGGCATCGGAGGGAGACGACGCGACGCGACGTATTCAGTGCGAACAGGGGCTCAGCGGACTAACTCGTTAAGAAACTCAAAACTGAATGGTTATAAAATTTAAATTTTACAAACTTACCTACTTACCGACCGCTGAAGCGAGAAACGTGTCGCATTATACAGCTGCATTCTGCCAATCAGCTCGCTCGGTAACCCGGAACACGCTGGTATAATCCCGCTAATCCATTGTCTAAGGATTAACGATATTAGAAATATGGATTAACAATATTTTAGCGCTAACGAGTTCATGATAAATTGTAGGTTGGTATGCTTTTTCGACTTGTCTATCTTGTAAACATGTGGAATGCAAGTTCTGTATTTTGTTCGTTTTGCTGTTCCGTAACCCTTTGGTCGCCTATCATTGCCTATCATACCAGTTTTAATTAAAAAAAAACTTTACTTCATGGGAATACGGAAACTTTACGGTTGTTCATAAAATTGTATAAATAAAATTTGACAAACATATTTAATGTTGCCGCTAAAGATCTCAAGTCCGGTAGTTTGTTTTGTATCGAAAATGTAACAAAAAACTGTCATTACCAATGCAGAATAATATAATAATCGAAATAATTCATGTTTTGATCATTTTAATCCTCTGTGAGATAAGTCGAAAGAAAAATTAAAAAAAAATTACAAATAAAAAAATGGCCAACTTTAGCACCAGTTAGCACATTGTGCTTTGGCAAAAAAATAACTAAAATGTGTACAAATACACCGTCGAAGAGTGTATAGGTTAGCAACGAATAGCATTAGAGTTATTAAAAAAAATGTTTTTCGTTCCATACAAAAATAACTTTAACCCGTGATAACTCTGCAACGAAGGATCGTACGAAAAAAATTAAGCCAGGTGTTTGCTTGTATTGTGCAGCAGAATTCATTGCATAAATAAAAAACCGCAAAAATGGAAGTACACGTGCATGTCCGCTTTTTTTCAGTTCGTCCCAACGTGCGGCGGCGGGTCGTCCTAAGCCAATCGTGGTCAGATTTCATCGGCGTGCCCTCAAGGACGAGGTCTTGAGAGCAATTCGCAAGCGACGCGGGGTCAACACTCAAGACATCGGTATTTCCGGTGAAAAACGGGTGATTTATTTGAACGACCACTTGACGCCTGCAAACAAAATTCTGCACTCAAAAGCACGTGCGGCGGCCAAAGAACAGGGGTTTCGCTATTGTTGGACGGCATACACGAAAATTTACGTTCGAAAAAACGATCAGACTGCGGCTATAAGAATAAGAAACGAGGAAGATATTCTAAAACTGCACAAGAATTAATCTTAAAAAATGAATGTTTTATTGTATCCGCACTTAATTCCGTAATTGCGACCCCGAGTTTGATCCAACCTGCTTCTCTCATAGTTAATATTGTCACCAAAAACTTGTTATCCTACTTACCCAATTCCACTCACACACACTCATCCTACACAGTTACACATCACTGCATCTACACCGATCTTGGCTTATCTCTTGAGTTACAATTCCATAGACACACAATGCGCAAATTTCAAACAGTCGGCTGTCTCTTGCTTGAAACATACCAAATTATTCCTTATGTTGTAAGTCATAGGGTCTATTTTAAAAACAAAATATTTTCATCAATACAATTAACAGTTTATTTAGCCCCAAACGATGGATAGCAAAGTAAATATTTACGTTCAAAATGCTCGTAGCATACGCGGAAAACTTTTAGAATTTCGACAAGGAATACTTAGCGCTAACTATGATATTATATTAGTAGCTGAAACATGGTTGTTCGACGGAGTATTTGATGCTGAGGTGGTAGATACTCGCTACGATCTGCACAGGTGCGATAGGGATTATGAGACCACAAGACAAAAGCGAGGCGGCGGCGTTATGATATGCACGAGACGCGAACTATCAGCGCAGCGTAGGCATTGCGCGCAAGCGCCATACGACGTCGTATGTGTGTGCATCGGTGCGCGAGCGCTGCGAGCGCGGCGCGACCTGCATATCGTCTGCGTATACCTACCGCCCGTCGCAGGCACATTACATGATTCGCTCCTTCAACATCTAACCGTATTCCTATATAGTTTGCGCGCCGATTTTCCGGAAGATGACATACTTATTTCAGGAGATTTTAATATGCCCACTCTGGAATGGTCACCGGAAGCGGATCGAACATACCTAACTGCCTCAGGAAACATCAACGAGACTCGCTCCGCATTTATCGAATGCCTCGCGTTTATTGGTCTGAAACAATATAATTGTGTAGCGAATGATAATGGTCGCATGCTTGAATTAGTTTTGAGCTCGAGTGCGGCGGAGGTGCGACGCGCCGAGCAGCCGCTAGTGCGCGAGGACATGCCGCATCACCCCGCGCTCGAGCTCGGCCTGCCGGACGTTCGCTGCGAGCCGCTGCGAGACCCGCCCACTGCCATCTATTGCTTTAAAAAGGCAAACTACAATATCATACGCATTAAACTATCTGAGACAAACTGGCCTGAGCTCCTGTCAAGCGGTACTATTGACGACGCCGTTGCTGCTTTTTATGGTATAATTAATGAGGTCATAGGTGAGCACGTCCCGAGACGAATCCGAAGAGGTACGGAATATCCGTGTTGGTTTTCTCCTGCTCTAATTAAATTAATTAAAGAAAAGCATAAGTATCATACGCGCTACAAAATATTTAAGAAACACGAGGACTACGACGCTTTTTCTTGTCTGAGAGCGCGCCAGAAGCGGATTCAGAAGGAATGCTGGCAGAACCATATCACGCATTCTGAATCGAACATAAGGAACGATCCAAAAGTCTTTTGGCGATATGCAAAATCACAGCGTAGCGGCAGCGGCAGCGGCATCCCTTGCCAGGTTACTTATGGAAACATAAAGTCAAACGATGGCGTTTCTGCCTGTAACTCTTTTCTGGCATACTTCCAGTCGGTATATCACAGCATTTCAACTTCTCAAGCCACTCCTAATGCGTATACGTCGGTATCGAATGGCTCACTAAGTTTTATAAACGTGACTAGATCCTTAGTTCTTAAGTACCTCAAAGGAGTTGACCCAAATAAGGGCCCTGGAAGTGACGGCATTCCACCCCTGTTTGTGAAGTTGTGTGCAGACCAACTTGCGTTTCCACTGGAACTTCTCTTTAGGCGATCACTTAAAGAGGGGACTTTTCCAGCCAAATGGAAAGAAGCGCTGGTAGTTCCGATTCACAAAAGCGGATCTAAGCACCTGGTCGAAAACTACAGACCAATTTCGATTCTATCAGTATTTAGCAAATTACTTGAGCTTGTGGTTTACGATCAGGTGTATCCTCTGTTGTCAAATAGCATCACAACAGCGCAGCACGGCTTTATGCGCGCCCGTTCCGTCGTGTCGAATTTGGCAGTATTCATAGATTACGTCACTGCCAGGATGGATGAAAGGGTCCAAGTGGATGCTATTTATACGGACTATGCCAAGTGCTTCGACCGAATCGACCACGAAATATTGGTTCGCAAGCTGGCCGAGCTAGGTGTTCACGGTACTTTACTTCGTTGGATAGATTCATATATCAGGAACCGCTCGCAGGCAGTGCGTATCGGTAAATTTAGGTCTAACTTCATGATTATTCCTTCCGGGGTCCCTCAAGGCTCTCATCTCGGACCACTTTTTTTCAATGCCTATATCTATGATATAGTTGAATGCTTCAACCATGCCTCGTTCTTGCTGTACGCAGATGATGCAAAAATATACATGGCAATCGAGCAACAGACAGACTGTATTAGCATGCAAGCTGACCTCGATAGAGTCTCACAGTATTGCTTGATTAATAGATTAGACTTAAATGTTTTAAAGTGTCAAACCATCACGTTCAGCAGGAATAGAAAACAAATATCATATGATTACTCGCTCAACAAAACGCAAATTCCACGGGTAAATGTTGTTCGGGACCTAGGTGTGATGCTCGATACAAAGTTACTGTTTAATCAACACTATGAACACATTGTCTCGAAAGCTTTCAAAATGCTGGGATTCCTCATACGTACTTGTAAGCCTTTCTCCAATCCTGCCACACTTAGGACACTTTATTTTGCTTATGTCCGCAGCGTATTGGAGTTTGCGTCGCCGATCTGGTCCCCTTCGTTTTCAACACAAACACAGCGTATAGAGAGAGTCCAAAAAAAATTCTTGAAACAACTTAATTTCCGAGAAAATATTACTTTTGATAGCTACAGAGAGGCGGCTTACCATCATGGACTACTGACCCTCGAGCAGAGGAGATGCGCTGCCGATGTGATATTTCTATACAATGTCCTGAATAATAATATCGACTGCCCGGATATCCTAAAGCGTATTTCACTACGCGCAGCTCCGGTACGTACGCGCAGTCTTGATTTGTTTCAAACCCATAGTTGTCACACTAGGTACGCCCAGACATCCACCATTAATAGATGTATGGAGACTTACAACAAAAAATTCTGTGAAATCGATATTTTCAACTTAAACAAAACTAAATTTGCAAAAAAAATTAAAGAGCTTCTCCAAGATCACCATCTGTCTTAAAGATAAAAAATGTCAAAAATAAAACATAACTAAACCCTAACACAACCTTCACGCACTCCTCACACAAACATACACACCCTCAACTCACACCCACACACCCTACTCACGCTTCTTACAAAGATTCCAGCACCCCACCCCCCACATATGTCCGATTAACCTTTAGAATTTTTTTTTTTTTCTTGAATTTGTATTCTTACATCATAGGTACCTATAATGTCAACCAATTTTCAAATTGTGAAACTTTATAATTGGCTTAACAATTTGATAAATACCTGTACTATTTGTAACCATAAATAGCTGTTAAGTTTCTATAATAATAAATAAAAATAAATAAAGAGCATTTCCTTATCTTTTACATAACACTGGCCGAATAGCCTCAGGCGATGAAGATGGACGAAAACGAACAATACTCCTGAAGTGGTTACGTGGGGAAAAATTTCTCATAAATTATATCCGTTGGTCCGAGAGAGCTTCAGGCAATAAAGATAACGATGATGTAGAGATACTCACAATTATTGTGCTAGGAACGGCCTATAACCACTGAATTGGTCGTTACGTTCCCAGTTCCACCGACATTTTTGATCGATGTCCAATAGACATTCGATGAAATCCCCACCTTCAGTCGACACTCGCCTCTTCATATGCTCTACACTTATGAAGAGGCGAGTGTGGATGGAAGGTGCTCAAATAATTTGGTTATTTTTATTTTCCAGTGCCTCCTACAGGCGGACTGCGTTCGAGAGCACTCGACGGTGTGCGGCGCGGTGAGGTGGGGATGGTGGGGATGGTGGGGATGGTGGGGATGGTGGGGGGGGGGGGGGGGGCAGTGGCGAGACGCGAAGCGCGTGAGAGAATGTGTTATTGTGTTCATTAGACAACGTGTGTGTGTTTTTGACACTCCCGCGAATCTCGGGAACACCACTCGACACGCATCGAAAAGGGGATGACGAAATTTAAAATCGCAATGAGCATATAACGCATTGGTAATAATGTATTTCTCACTAAAACTAAATATTAGATCTCCATGAGATTTTCATGCTTCTTTACATTTGTCTTCATTATTAACTTTGTATTTGTTGCGTTGTTAAGTATTTTATTATTTTTACTGAAGGTTGTGTTTAACTGTTTGGGCGTGTTACCCTCATCTACTGGTTCGTTTTGTTTCCTATATTTAGGCCAGAGATTAACAAATATATTAAAATGAATACAGACGTAGATATATTTTCGATATAAATTTATTTATTTATTTATTTGGTATATGCATGGTAGTAGTGTTCACAAAGATGTATACATACAATTTTTGCCTTGTAGTAAGTCCAACAGCAGATCAAAATTACATTGCATTGCTACCCAACCAGGTGTGGCCCGTTCTAGGGTTAGCAATTATTTGATAATATATATTTAATAGCTGTAAGCACAGATTACCAGATGTAAGCACAGGTGTGTGCTTACAACAATTACAACGGAGATAGTGACGGAGAGCAGAACTATGTCACCATGATGTAGCGGTTCTTCCTCCATTTCGCGTTTCGGGAAAGGTGATGTCACGATACCCTAAAAGTGCTCCACCACGTTGGGCACTCCTCGCTGTAGTGGCGCGATGACGCGGCGGCGCGTGCCCGAGTGTCCGCGACTTGGGTTCTTCACCCCCTATCCGTTCACACACGCACCCTCACACCCGCACCACACACACGTACCGCACACACGTACCGCACACCCAACCTGTGCCTTGTGCTCTCAAAGCTCTGAGCAAAATCAGTGATATTAACATTCGACCTGTAAAAAGGTTTTCTTTCTTCTTCACTTGAAATCGTTTGAAAGAAATGTAATGCTTTCGTACATAACGTTTTACGTTCGTACGTAAATGTTTATTCTTGTTAAAGTGACTTTTCTTTGACCAAAGGGTGCCTACGGAACCCCATTACTAAGCCTCCGCTGTCAGTCCGTCCGTCCGTCTGTCACAGGGCTGTATCTCATGAACCGTAATAGTCAGGCAGCTGAAAATTTCACAGAGTGTGTATTTATTGTGTAATCTTGTGCGAGTCCGACTCGCACTTGGACGGGTTTTTGATTACGTCATTCATTTAAAAAACCGGCCAATTGCGAGTCAGATTCACGACAGTAATGTGTCTTTTATTTCCCCTTTATGATTTGTGTCATTCGTAGTTATAGAGGCAATAGAAATACACAAGAACGGAGAGACGGATGGGCGGACAGCGAAGGCTTAGTAATAGGGTCCTGTTGGCACCCTTTGGGTACGGAACCCTAAAAAGAAAGACACGTAAGAATTGACCTAGATTTTAATATTAATTAAAACTGGACATGACCTTCGGGAGGTTGAGTTCTGTGAATGGGATGGGACCAACCTTACCTTCAACTTAGCCAATTAATGAATAAATATGAGAATAAATTTGAGCATCAGATCAATCTAAATATTTGCTTATTCATTTCAGATCCGTTAATCGTAGTGCTTAGTTTAAATAGGACCCCATCTGTGAAAATAATGAATGCGCATTTATGAACCGAGGACTAGCGCCAAAATGATTCAGTACGTATACAAGATGTATAGTGTGGTGCTAGCAAAGTGAACAAACACGAATGTTGCGGGAGTAATCTAAGCTTGCGGCAGCGGAAAGGGTTGCTCGGCGGATGTTCGCGGATTAAGGCGAAGGGTGCGCTGCGCTACTAATTAATGGCTTACTAACACTAGGGGACGAGCCGTCTATCATTTTGTCCCGCGGATCTTATAACCGCACTGATAATCAGGGAGAATCCGAATCTGGTTAAAACTAGTTTTTCATAGTCAAAACTGGTACCGGCAATACTGTTTTTGGCTATTTGGAATTATATTAGAGATGATTCGTTGGAAGAGTGAGTAAATAAATATAGTTTTTTCGTAGTAGGCATGCACGCCGCTTTTTCCAAGGAATGTGATATGTATGTAATGTTTGTATAATCGACCGTGAAGGAAGGAGAATTCCAAATGAGAGGTTGCGAATTTGGTAGACGCAATACCCGCGAATGGTACATTTTGGTGGTTCGGGTCCAGTCTTGCAGTATATTCATTAAGGAGTATTTTTAAAGGGATCTTTAATTAATGTGTCCTTGGTTCAGGGTCGATTATACATACATAAATATCACATTTCGAGTGCAAACTACTTGTTGTATACGAATTTTGACTAAATTCTGTAACCTTACGCGCCTCCTGTAAGTTTGCCGAAAAAGTTACCTTTTTTACGTAAAGTGAGCTTTTAACACCTACAATGTGACACGATGTCAGACCAACAGCCCTCATTGGAACTAGTTGCCAAGCCAGGACCTTCCTTATTTTGCATTTTGCACGGTCGCCGCTTCGAACATAGTTGGCTTTACGTGTTTGTACACCGGGTGTGAGAATAATCACCCCGTAACAATAGCAAATTATTTTTGAAGTAAATGAAAACTATTTTCCTTTAATGTCATTTTACTAATCATTTAAGGTTTGTTAGGTAAAATCAATAAAAAGAACACTAACAAGGCTAGGCCGACGGCGGCCCACGGTGGAACTCGTGTAGGGCGGGGCTAGCGACGGCTCTAACAAAAATGGGTAGAGTACAATCTCCATACGTCTCCGCTACGAGTCGTATTCACTACGTATAATATTCACAACGTATAATAGTATTTTTTTCCAAAAAATTAAAACCATGCATATCGTATAATATTTACAACGTATAATGTTATACGTTGTGCATGAGTTTAAAAATAAAATAAACTCTTTGCATCATGCAGAACGTATAATAGTCACAACGTATAATATTCCTAACATGAATTCACAAAAAAAGAAAACCATGCAGAACGTATAATATGCCAAGAACGCATGCAACGCTAATTGAGACGGTCGAAAAGTCGCGTGCGAGTATAATCTTTAATCTTATATCGATAAGGGCGCTTATCGTATGAAATATTTTAGGATTATATGATATGCATGGTTTTCTTTTTTTGTTAAATAAAGATCATAACATTATACGTTGTGACTATTATACATTATGCATGGAGAAATAAGTAATTTAATTTTTTGGACTTCTTCATGCACTACGTATAAGATTATACGATCTGCCGATTATACGTTGTGCATGGTTTTAAAATTTTGTTAAAATATGACATTTTACGATCTGCATATTATACGTTATGCCGTTCCCCCTCCGCTACTGATCAAGGAGACATATTTTTTTTGGTTTGCCTACTTCGGATTAAAGTCAGACCGATGTCTCTAATTATTTTCAAAATCTAATTACAACATTTTTATATGTAGATGTCGCGGTTGAATCGCGAATTAGTCACTTATCTTGTGGCAACACAATTCACAGATTTAAGGTATCGTAAAACCTGATATAGTCAAACATTATTTATCTATTAAATACACTCCCTATCTCCGTGATTAAATAAGACGGTATTCGGCATAATGGAAAGTTATTCGAAATTCTCCGAGCGCATTGTGTTGCCATTATTCGATTGGCGCGGCAAATTAATTGATACGAAAGCCCACCGGTATTGATAATATTATTTGTGGAATGTAATAGGATTCGTCGAGAGCGGAGGAGAAGGTCGGATTCAAAGGAACGAGGGAGCTGCCCATTGAAATGAACGCCGCTGAGATGCGATGTCCTTGATCAGGAGGAAAGGTTCTCAGGGGATGGATCCATTGATCAACTTTCTTTACAGGTGATCGAAGCCAAAATTGTTGTTGGCATTTTATAATGAATAAAACCATCAAAATTCAAGTGGACCGATATTTGACTTGAGGATTTCTACTATAATTTTATGAATGCTTGGGTACGTTTCTTTGTTGTAAACGAATATGATCAGTAAGTAGGAACGATTGTGAGGGAAAGACGGATACATTTAAGAAAGAAAATTGTAAAAAAAGAACTTCTTTATAAATATACTGCAAGGCTGGACTTGAACCTGTTAGCAAGGGCAGTGCGTCTACGAATTTCACTGACTGCTCTACACCCATCATTTTTAATTCTCCTATATGCAGTTCCCATCTCACGTAATCAATGCCTTCTACTAACGTAGTGTTAAACATTATACATGCATTTATTGAGCGCTTTACCTGCCTTTACATTTACTCCAAAGATTGCACATACAAATGTATTATAAATAAAGCCGAATCCACAGAATTGGGAAATAGGCGTTAGACTTGGTAGCCCAGTGGCGCGACGCCTTGCGGTGGGTGACCATTTTCAACCGTCGAGGCTGGCCGTGCTTCGGATTTCAGGTAAAACTGTAGGTCACCTTCTATACTTACTAGGTGGTAGGGTTAATTCCGCCCGTCTTAGTACCATCGTATTGGATGAACGATGGTTGAAGCGGCAAAGAAAATTGTCCGTGTTTTCCATGCAATTCAATGTAGCTGAGCATTTGCAATATAGCATTTAGCAGCTGAGAGAGGAAGGTCCTGGCATGAACCCTGGTTCTCAGGCTAATTTCTGACGGTCAGTTTGGTATTAGCCATCATTATACGAGTGTGTGTGGGACGATAATTTGGCTAAAGACGTTCACATTCTGCGTACGCTCTCTACGAAACTATCAAATTGGTGAGAAGCCACGCGGTAGTCATCTTCTTGCTCTAAACATGCAGCCAACTATATCGGAACCACAAAAACGCTGCATGTTGCGGTCCAGAGTGTACGGAAAGTCTGCCAATTTATCTGCTCTCTGCAACAGATGTAATTTGCGGCTATGCGTACATTTTGCGTAATTAGAAAGCGCAAAGTTGATTACTGAGGCGGCCGCGAGGCAAACTAATTTGTTTACGACTAATGAATTAAAGTGAAAGTAATACTTAATGCGTGGGGTAAATTCGTCCTTTTCGTAGATTCAGCAAAGTAAATTGGAGTGTTTCCGGTATCTTCTTCCCCTGGAGAACCCTGCGCCCCACAACCACCCTGCCGCCGCTCCACACTTCACAATTTAGCTATTGTTTTAAGTGGGCAACACTTCGTTACGCCCCCGGTACTCGACAATCAGGGGCCCTTCTTTTTTTGGAGCGGCAAAACTGAGGAAATTGTACTTTGCAGAGCCGGACATAGGACGTATATTAGAACGGCCGAGCAGTCAAACGAAACGAGAACAAGGTGCTTGAATTTCGCAGGAAATATGAAACTCCATGTCCCGCTCTCGCCAAGGTATTCTCAGAAAAAGCAATTTTAACTTATGTTTAGAAGGCTACAAAATAAAGTTCACTCAGGATTCACGTACGATGTCAAGATTAATTGGGCGCTAAAAATTCTAGATCTTCTGACGCCCGGTTCCACCACCTCCAGCTACAAAAATCCCAAAGTTATCTTTCGGTTACATCATACAAATATGCAATGTAGCCGAAAGTTAACTATCGGATTTCAGGTAACTGGAGGTGGTGAAAACAGGGGTCAATCGATTTTCACGTAGTTTTTATTGGAACAAAATGACTATATTTTTAACGTACATCGACTATGAGCTGTGTCCGAAAGAAGCGGCCAATGTATCTAATAAAGATCGCTGTATTGTTTTTTTTATATAATTGGACAAGGATGGCTTATACCACATTTACGGAATTTCACTCTGAAATCGGTACACCGAAAATAGAGACATATACGAGAACTCATTCTGGCATATTGACGTCAATTATAGCGTATAAGAGACATAGGAATTATTGATCTTTCCAGTGTTCACGTTTGATTGTTAACGTCCATACTTTCATGGTATTAGCCCAACACACATTCCAGGATGTATGCCAGGTGCAACACACGTTTCATTCAACTGTATACAAAAACGCTGGCAATTTTTTTCAAATTTTTTTTAACCACGACCGTGGAGTACCTTCTTTTAGATTTAAGGATATTCTTAAACTTCATACCATCTACATAATATGTCATTAGAGTGTGAAGCTGTGTTCGTATGTATTTTCGTAAAGTAGCAAACACACCGGCATCCAGCCATGATGTTACGATTCACAAGGTCTCGTGCGATCATCGAGCAAGGAAGGACGGGAAAGGCGTCTGATACTCATTCATATAGCAGCAGTGTAGCCACGTTTTAGTGGGTCTACACAGCAGCCTATTAGTTGTGCAGGCGACGCGACTTCTCCGGTTGCCGCCACGTTGCGCGGCGGTGAAGAGATTTGCCTAATTGCTCACCAAACACTCGTCAGGCGTATCCGGTTACGGCGCACGCCCGGACAACCGGGTACCGGCGCACGGTCAAAGAATAAATACACTACGTACGGTTGCACTTGCACACATGAATCACTTCTGATTCTTGGGCTGCTAATATTGATTCAAGAAAGGTCAGCTGGGAAAGATCAAAGAGATACATGCAGTATCTATAATGAGAATTTTGGAAGTGATCAAGTAATGACAATCCCTAGTAGTGTTTTTTTATATTAATGTGATGCGAAATTTATCATCAACGAAATTTGGATCGGACAAATTTGAATAAAATATTGTCGCTTAATGCATTGCCTACATTTCACAAATTTTCATCTGCGCTATCCTCACATATAGACTATTCTGTGAACTGTAACATGTGCCAAATTAAATGACAAGCAAACTGATCAATAACAAATGTATGGAGAAAATATTTCGAAAAGGTAATGTGAACGCAGCCGTAATATTTTTACCATGCATTTGTTATCAAGCATAGTTTTCGCAATAATTGTATATTTTGAGTGTGAAATTTCCGCTAAATGTATGTTTGTGAAACTTTTCGATAATGGCAATCTAGATTTCGTTGAAGTACTAGCGAGCATATCAAATCCAACCCAAATCTTAGAATATTAGAAGCGGTTTGGTAATTATACTGGCAGTTACTGAAACAGTAACATTGAAAGGTACCAAGAAACTCCGATAAATTTTCGGAACTACGTGCGATTGAGAAAAGAAGACTCTTAATTGAAAGAAAATCGTCTACCTTATCCACGCCATACATCGATGGTTACGTGAACACAATACTATACAAAAAAGCATTCAGCCGAAACTGCACCGTCAGAGCCTGAGATTTCAAAGGCCACCGACACATATCCACTCGCCCGGCTTCTAATTCAACCCCCGAGGAATCGGCTAAACAATTTCTGCGGGGTAATTTATCTCATTTCCCGCAATTACTGCCTTTTCAGGCGACCCCTCTCGCCGGCGGCGCGACGCAGAGCTAACAACGCCAAGACAATAGAGGCGGCGACCTGCGGCCGCGGTGGCGGGACGCTAAAACGCCGACTCAGAACGAGTTTAAAGCAAATAATATATGTATACACTTTAAGTTGCGCCGTGTTAGGACGTCGCAGATACTTTGACAATCAGAACGTTTAGTGACAGCATCCTGCAAGGCTGCAAGAATTCATTCCATACCTAAGGCAACGATCACGGCGAGGCAACATGAATTTATCATTGCTACGTTATTGAAAATTATACATCAGTAAGAATACAAGCATTAAATACGTAGCGAAAAAAAAACCAATGTGAATTTTAATAAATGTAGATTCGACTGTTCGCGCATACCTCATTCCTGCCTGCTCTTCATGCGAAGCATTCGGGGCAGCGAACAGGAGCATCTTTTGTGAGTGAGAGAATGAACCGTCTCTGCCGCACCGCCATGGAACTGTGTTTTGACGGGTGCCTTTTTCTCACAGCTACAATCTGAGAGTTTTGAAACGTAATTTAAACAAACTCAAAAAGTTTGCAGTGGTCCGTAATGCCACTGGTATTACGTATGTCCGAGGTTGATATGGCTTTTTTGAGCACCGTTGGTCCCTCGGCATAGTCACGAATATTGGTCCGCAACATGGCCCGAAAATGGGATAATTTCTTAAAACTGCTTCCAAATCTTTGTACTTTCTCAATGACAAACCTGTAAGGCAAATTATAAAATGTTCGTACCTTTTAATTCGTGAAAATTTGCATAACATTACATTTATATCAGTCTTTTAAATATATTTATCGAGGATAATTTGCACACTATTGGTTGTTTCGAGATCTGTGGTAGTGCAAGACGTATAATTATCTGAGATACCTACTACTCGCAGGAAGTGCGTAAGATCTTCTATAGGCTCCCCGCGTGGCATTCACTGCTTCCCCGTCCATCTTACGGACACATTGTTGAATACCAACTTTTTGAACTCGCTGCTTTTGAACTGAAATCTGCAATGTTTGGTGCAAGGTTTATTTATTTAGTTATATTATACATGGTGTACAGCTACCAATAATCGGAGCCGAAATGGGGTGATTCTGTTTACGAAAATGAACAACGTTTGAAATAAAAATATATTTATGGAATATTGTTTAAACGAATGTTGAATTTTCTACATTTTTAAGCATTTTCTGTTCTTTTTCAACGTTTTTTATTTACATATTTTAATTATTTGATACTTCAAGATAATCATCCAAATTTTCTTTATAATGATATGAGAGTTTTAAAGCCTAAGAGTAAAACCAACACCTGTTGAAATGTTTGCAAATTTTTATGTAGCCAAGCAATGGCAAATCATAATTACCAGATTTAGATAATTAGCAGAATAGAAACATAGATAGCCTACAGCTATGATGGCGATTCATAACTGTGTACTGGTGCCTACACTTATGTAAGGAAGCGAGACTTGGGTATGGCAGAAGAGGCACGAATGTAGAATCAATGCAGTAGAAATGCAGTAAAATCAATCTAACGGACAAACGAAACGACTCTGTTAGAGAGCAGTGTCAATTGAAAAATTATGTTGTGGCTAGAATCGAGAAAGGAGCATGGAGGTGAGGAAAAACCTCCATGGAAAGGAGTGCTAAGATGGTTAGGACATATGGAACGAATGGATAACGAAAATATTACGAAACAAATTTACAGAGCGGAAGCTTCGTGCCCGGGCGGCCTAGGAGAAAGTACCGCGACCAAATTGATGTAATTCTTCGTAAAGGTCTGGTGCGTAGCACCCGTAATCGTAGCGCACGCATGAAAAGATCTGCGCCTGTAGATGAAGCGAAAGAGGTGTGCTGTGTTCGTACCGTATGGCACTCATCATCTCTGCCTACCACCCGGGAAAGCGGCGTTAAGGTATGTATGTATGTGTGTATTTAGATAATTAAATTCGTTTTGCTAAATCGAATTGTAGCCTTAAATAAAATTTACGAGGTTCTATTAAACGTCACTGCTTTGAAATCACGGCTAATAATACTACACGTTTTTGAATCATGAGATTTGATGCATTTTGTAAAAATTTAAAGAACAAATAATGTCAATAAAAAAACTTTGATTTTTCAGATACAACAAGCGTATTCGCATATCTAGAAAATATTGGTACAAGAATAATATTATTGTGAATAAAATTAATTGATCCGCCTAAGTAATGGCCTGCCCAGCGCGACAGCGTGTGCCACCGTGGCGTGGGCGGGCGGGAGTCGGCTGTCGTTGCTGGCGCTGTCTGTGGGTGGATGAATGTTGCTCATAATGAAATTGTAATTACACGGACTCGATACGCCGCTTTATTTATTGCTTTAATCAAAACTGAACTAATTAGGGTTTGCCAGCGTTTTCTCTTCACTTCCACGGAAGGCGTCTGTAAATTGAGACGATTCCTTCAATCCTCCTTATTGTTATGTTCAGATATATAGTAAAAATCTAATAAGTTTAGCGGCTTGTAGCTCAGGGACGTGTGCACATGCCTCCCATGCCAGAGGTAATAGGTTTAAGTCCCAATTCCGTTCAGGCACCACTTTCTTCCTCTTTCTGGTTTAGATAAGTGCATTTCGTTACGAATGCGTACTGTTCCATGGTTAGGAATCAATTTAAAACTGTAGGTCGCCTTCCCCTACAAGGTGGTAGGGTTAAGGCCGCACGGGTCGTTAACATCGCATTGAATGAAAATATGGTCGAAACGACAATAAAAAAGTGTCCTTCTTTTCCATCCAGTTCAGTCGAACCGTGCTCATAAGGGCCTAGGTCTTGGCATGACACCTAATTCCTTCTGGAATGCGGTGAGTTGGGCTATTATCATAATTGTGAGTGTTCTACCCTTATAACCTAAAAAAATACAGAGAACACAAAATTTTATATTATCTTACCAAATACAAGTGTATTCTTACTATATTAGCTCATAACTTCACTTCTTTAAAAAAATATTCAAAACGATAGCCATTTCAAAACGCACCACCCAAAAACGCATCAAACTAACAAAAGGTCGGGAAACGATTACACATACATTCCATTCAATTGCACATTTCCGCACTCGGTTAGCACTCACTAACTAATTCTTGGTAATATAATAAACCTTCAAAATGTATAAAAGCTCTTAACAAAACACTCTCACTCCCTGTTTCAACCCGTACGCGAGATATGTATGCCGGTTAATGTAGGCAAAGCTAAATAAAATATCTCGTGCTTAGGGTGTCCATCCACTGCGTGCTACGAAGAGTTTTTGCAAACCCTAACGAATAACGGAAGAAGGATTTCGTTGAAGCGATCGCACTGACCTAAACGCTAAGTTTGATGAGGAAACTCAAGTAAACTGAGTAAAACGAGATTACGAAATGTTTAATTTATATTTTTAAATTTTTATTTTATTTTACTTTTCTTTCTATTAATTATTAGAGAAAAAACTAAAATATTTAAATTTTTGAACTTTAACGACAGAAGTATCAAACTTAATGGAAACGATATTTATATATCGCGATATTATATTTAGCGATTACATCACTTCGAAATTAGTCATTTCCAAAACCTATTTAAAAAAATATATGCCATCCAAAAATACTAACGGGCAATTAACTATTACAGGTTAATAATTTATATTATTATTATAGCTTTCAAAACGGGCAAAATTAACGAAAGTAAATAATGCAAGTAAACCTAAAATTAAGTTAAAATATCGCGTAGTGAGTTACCATCTTAATGTCTGTTAATTTTGGAACCCAGGAGGAGAAAGGGGGTCTCTTTGTGGAGCTTAATTACTAAACAAATACCAGGGTGATTCGTCATTTTGAATTCAATCCCACAATTGGCGGCATTTCGGAAATTTTGTTTGACGCGGATGCTTGGATGTTTGAACAAAAAGTAGAGAAAACGGATAAACAGAGAGTGGCTTTTCTGTAAAAGGACGCATGCAGAGAACATGGCACACAGAATAACTGAATACTCATATTTTTAATTTTACCCCGGTTCCTAGTTTGAGAAGGTAGGCCGGCGGCGGCGTTAGAATGAGGTTAGAATTGAAAGTTCTGTTTTTTTAATGCCTTTTGACATTGCCAGGCTAACATTTGGCACATCTTCAGGTGAGCTCCCGTGTCCAACAGTGGCCAATAGGGAACTCGAAACGTCGTGCTCTGCACAAATAATGCCGTGAGTAGAAAGCCGTTTAATCTTTTAAAATGAACAGCAACCACGGTAATCTAAAAAAATCGTTGAAGTATCTTATGTCTTAAGTCTTGCTGTAGAACCCTAGACTAACAAACTTGCCTTACCGAGTTCGCTCCATGATTAATGACCATGGTAGACAAGGGAGCTACCTCAACTCATGCAGCTAGGTTTCGCGTTATTTCAACTAACCCCCTACGATATTGGATCTGAAAGATTCTTTTATTTAAACGTTTATTCAAGCAATGTAATTATGTGTAAAGAAGACACGGCTTCAATATACATATGTATACAAAACATTTCGAAACATTGAAATCAAAAGAAACCCAGTTCTCAAGATGTACTCCGTCTCGTATTACCGTTTCCCTCAGAACGTTTTGTAATTCCCTCGTCATTTGGTGAGCGCGACGTTTTTCAGCGCAATCGTTTCAGCTGTAAATAACTTCAAAGCGATGCCGAATCGTGCCTGAGCTGATTAAAGCCCGGTCTAGCGAATAGTGTTCATTTAACTGGAGCTGGAAGATATATTTCAGAGGCATTCGATGTTTGTATTTGAAGATAAACGACTAATTAATTTTATGAAATAGTACATTTGAAATTACATTTATCTAATTAATTGACAAAGTATTTCATAATCGAAAAAAATAAATACGATTCCTTTTGTTCCACAACATAAGCCAAAATATGTTTTTCTTGGTTAATAATGAAGTCTGAAAAATAATAGACAACTGAGTAAGCAAGTAATAGACAAAGGATTGCAAAAAGAGATGACTCCACTCCCGCTTTGACTACAGAATCACACTACAGCAACGTAGCACAATACACAGGAATGATATGATTCGATCTGTATCAGAAAAGTATTATGATATAGATCAATATGTAGTAGAGATAAACGTGGACTTAAAAATAATGAAATATATTTACTGAAATTAATAAATCGTTCCAGTGGTTGTCGAATTTCCGCTATGACTAAATAGTTTCACAAAAAACCACACAGGGACACCCCCATCATATACATGGATGGAGTAACGCAAAATATGTTTACAAACCCTCCCACTTCGCCAAACAGAAACAAATAACTTAAACCTTATTCGATTTACTTTGACAGCGAGCGGGCTCGTGAAATAAGGCACTTACTTAGTATTAATGGTTCAGGCAGGGCAGATATTCTTTATTGAAATTGTGGAAATAATTTTAATAACTATTTCCGAACAAAGAATCTTATTTGAATTGAACGCCCAGCCTCACTTTTGGGAATACTAGAGCTTTTTTCGAGAAGAAATTTCAGTTTATTTAAAATGATTGTAATTAAAAGAATAAAAACCGCTGCGTGGGGACTAGTAATTGTAATAAAAAAAATAGTTTTCAACATTTCTATAAAGCCAATTCAAATAAGGCACTAACAAAATTAAATATTTACAAAAACTTTAACCGAATTAACTTCAGAAAATGATAACACGGGTTCTTGTTGCATTTTTAGGTAATATTTTTAAAGGAACAAACTTAACCCTTCTCTTTTCAGACCGGTAGAAACCGAGATTAGTCCATTGCAGGATTTATCCAACCCCCAGTTTTTGCTGTCGATTAAATGGAAGGGAAATGTATTGTGCTCTCTCGCCGGCCAATGAAAAACGAACAATTGCACATTATTGAACCGAGCCGGCTGCGAAAGAAAATTCCGACGTTTTGCTGACAAAAAAGAGAGGAATTAGATTTTTCATTTTAAGCTCAAGTTCCGAGGAAAGTAATAACGTCTGCCTTATCTCGGTTCAAGGGAATATCGAAGCGGCGAAAAGCTTTGCTAAGAATTGGTGAGATTCCCGCTACAGCTGTCGGAATAAAAAATCTATAAAATATTGCATTCCGCGAAACGTGACGGACGTTTTAATTTCCGCGAAGGACGGAACTCGCGCCCGCGGAGGACTAGAGAAAAGTTCAGGTTGGATATTGTTCTGGTTTTCAAGTGGTCTATCTAGGTAGCTACACGTGGCATCCAGTTGGCGCTCTTCCCTCCTACACGGAGGGTCTAGACAAAGGCTGCTAATAGCATAATCCTGGATTACGGCGCTGTATCGCGAGCCGCAGTGAGCTCTTACGCTATGCGAGCGCGGCCGATTAACAGCTCTCTCTAGTGCCCTTCGATTTAGGCGTGCAGAGATAAATCATGGACAACTAACTATGTGCTCTAAATATGTAAATGGACATGTATGGCGCCCAGACACTGCATCCCCGAAGTAAATAGGTCTCATGCCAATAACTTCCTTTTATGAGGCGGCAATGTGCAGCGATCACAGAAACTTGACAGACCTTGAATTGTTTTATAGTGCAAGAAAAAGACGATGTTCTGCATCTTTACACTGACTACTTCATGAATAGAGATATTTTGTATCTGTAAATACTCAACTGGCCATATTATTCCTATAAAACCAACCCATCCTGAGACAATGAAAGCACAGAGTCGGTAAACTGTGAAGTGCCCAGGTATTTCATTCAATGTAAGACCAAGACCTGGGTTACATCAAAAGTGGTGGTAGACCCCCGTTTTCGGGGGTTTCCGACATGGGCGTCGTCGAGCGCCTCTTATTTGCCGTAATACATGGCGTACGCCATATGTCTAGCTCAACATAAAACAACTTACTACCTACAGCAAATTATATTTTCCAGCCTGCTTCAATTACCGGGACTATGTAATGTTCGTGTGTCGAGCATGTACGCAGCGCCTGCAAAGGGAAAATGCCCATACACCTCCCTAAAACCGACAAATAATGGCATAATCCATGGATTACGTCGCGCAGCCCGATTATGCTTGTGCAAGTAAGCCCCAACGTTTATGGTGCGAGGCGTGTTTGGCTGCTGCCCCTGTACTTAGGGCGTGAGTCGCTGAAAGGCCCTGAAAGGGTGGATGCAGTGAATTCATTTTTTTTGTAAATTAATGGCGGTTCTTAATGAGTGGGCTCTTGTCGACCGCCGCGTTGTCGCTAATTAATGTTCTTCGTGGACAAGGGTGGGTCGCTAAAAATACGAGGGTTTGAAAAATAAATAAAAACGATTCATAACATAAGTGCGTCGGACATTTGAAAGTGTGCTGTGTTTATATTCGATGTAGAACCGTAGCGATTACGTTATGAGGTATTGTATTTAGACTAGAAAATATTAATGTTTAAACAGCAAAATATATTGATGTGATTTAATTGTAATTGAGTGTGGCGTTAAGCAATTATGGGAGCTTGCGGGTTCTGGTTGGGGCTGGCCTTGGTTTGGATTCCAAAACGATATGTCCCCTTCCATACTTATTTTTTTATTTATATTTGTTTATTGCACTCAAAATTCGGGCAAAAGGTACAACTTAATGCCAGGGGCATTCTCTACCAGTCTACCTTTAGATATCGTGAGCAGTAGTGCGAGTAGCAGTTATAGAGACAAATGAATTTACTACAACAAATATTATACAAAATATACCAACTACTTATATACATATAAATATAAATATACATTAATATAAATATATAAACACTATATATAATATAGAAATAGAAAATAAAGTATGTTACTTAACACTATCACAAATATTGAGAAAAAAAAAACCAACAAATGTATTGCCAATAGGAATAAAAATTAACTGAAAACTGTGGGGGGGGGGGGGGAGTAAAGACGTAATTAGGAAAGAAAGAAAGCTTTAGGATTTTTTTTTAACGCATCAATAGATCGCGAATTTCGTACTGGAGGAGGTAGCTGATTCCACTGCCATTCAGCGTGTACCGTGAAGGAGTCGGAATAGGCAGAAGATGAGTGCGAGGGAATAGAAAGAACCAAGGAGTCGGTTTATCTAAGTGGGAGACCATGTGAGCAGAGATATGTAAACCGATTCCTTAGGTATGAGGGGGCATTGGCGTCATTCAGGGTCATATAGAGGAGAGAAAGCACATGAGAGTTCCTGCGATTACGGATGTCGAGCCACTGAAGACGAGCACGAAATTCCGAAACATGATCGTATCTACGTAGGCCAAAAATGTAACGGTTACACAGGTTGAGAAGACGGTCAAGTATATTCAGAAGCTCTTGAGTGAGGTCAAGGTAACACACATCGGCATAATCGAGTACAGGGAGAAGTAAGGTTTGTGCGAGAGTAATTTTGGTGGCGAATGGAATAAAGTTCTTCAATCTTTGCAGTGCGTGCATGCTAGCGAACATTTTGCGGCTTACTTGACTGACTTGTGGTTGCCAAGACAGAGTCTCGTCAATCAAGAGTCCCAGGTTTTTCACGCATTTCACAAAAGGAATAACGGTGCCATTGAACTGAAGAACTGGTAGGTCGCCTCGATTTAGCTTAGTAAGAAGTTTGGGAGTACCGATTATGATAGCCTGGGACTTGGAAGGATTGACCAGAAGGCCAAACCTCGAAGCCCAATTGTGTACTAAATCGAGATCTACATTTATTAGACCTAAATCAATAGCAGCTTCATCAACACGAAATCAATCTATACAGCTGCAAGTCATCGGCGTAAAGATGGTAGCGAGAAACTAGAATAGACACAATTTTGTTAATAAAAAAAAGAGAAGAGTAAGGGAGAGAGTACACCGCCTTGAGGCACGCCAGCAGTTATGTCACACCAGTGGGAGTGAACAATCGGGCACGTTGCTGGCGACCACGAAGGTAAGATGAAAACCAACCTATTACTGGCTTAGAGATGTTGAGGGAAAAAGTATGGCACAGAGAATGTCAAAATCGACAGAGTTAAAAGCACTACTAAAATCTAACAAAACTAAAAGGGTGAGTTGTCTATCATCCATGGCAAGCCGGATATCGTCAGTAATTTTGACCAGAGCCGTTGTGGTGCTATGTGATGGACGAAATCCAGATTGACAGGGGTCAAGAAGATTATTTATAGAAAGATAGTTAGAAAGTTGAAAGTGAGCTACACGCTCGAGAACTTTAGAGAGAAACGGTAAAATGGAAATAGGACGGTAATCACTAAACACAGTGGGGCAAGCTTTTTTCGGCAATGGAATGACATAAGCATGTTTCCAAGCGTCAGGAAAACCACCCGATACCAGAGAGTGATTAACAATATGTGAAATTATGGGTAAGATCAAGTCAAGTATCGGGATGTAGAGATCACGACTCATGTCATCACTACCAATTGCTTTGCTTTTAATGGTATTAATTATGTTACTTAATTCACTGTCGGAGACTTGGGTGAATTGAAAAGGTTCGGGAGAATAATTTGACGGGTCTTGTGAAAGTAATTGAAGAATTATATTTGCTTTGTCGATAGGATCAATTGCTATCGGAGAAGCAGAGAAATGGCGATTGAGACCATTAAGGACTATAGAGGAATTGATCCCAGAATTCGTTTTGCCAATACCCAGGGTACTTACTAGGTGGAAGGATTAATCCCGCCCGGGTTGGTACTATCAAAGCATGCCGCCAGGCAGTGAGAGTTCGTCGCCGGTCGAATCGGTAGCCTAGTGGCGCTACGCCTTGGGATTCAATAAGCTTGGTATATCACCTCTGACCTGTTAGGCTAACCGGTAAGGCTCTAACCGGTTAGGTTCTGGATGGGGGATCATTTTCCACCTTTGAGGCTGGCCGTAAAACTGATAGTATGTACCCCTTCATGTTTCATGTCCACTTATAAGGCCCATTTTTTTAGCTGATTACGACATTGTCCATGTTTGGTCAGCAGCACTCCCCGCGAGGAGGGGCGGGAGGAGCGATCAAAACTCATGGCGGCAGCGTAACCACGAGTTAGTCCAAAAGGTCTAACTGTGTTAGTTCAATTACGAATTCGGATCGTGCAACATCGAATGAACATGAAATGTTCAGTGTTAAACAGTTAGATAGTTGTCGAGATTTTTCAAAAGAAAAGCATATTAACAATAACATTAACTTCAATTTAAATTTTAGAGTTGTGTTGTTTTGTCAAACAATACCCATGTCATTTTAATGTAGTCAAAGATGTCACCAGATGCAATACACGACAGAACACAGCTGGGAATATAATATAAGTTGGAATATAAGTTGCCCATGCGCACCACATTGGTAGCAAAAAGCACAACTTAGTCCGCTATTTCAATTTGTAATAAACTATCGGAAGATTTAAAAGAAATCGGAAATTTAAAACCAAAAATTTAACTCAAGCAATGGCTTTTGACAAAAATGTATTATAACAAGAAAATAAGGGTTTATATAACGAGGTTATGAAAAGTTTTGTTTTAATTAATTGTACTGTTATTGTTTTGTTTCGTGGTTCAATGTAAATTTATGTATTTTTCGTTAACAAGCATTGCCACACCTATATATAGGTAGCATTTTTTAAGACCGAGTTAGACATTGTACCATTATGTCCTTGTTGTACATTGCACTCAAGTGTATATGCAATAAAGTATTTTTATTTGATTTGATTTTGAATGTTTGTTTCCTTTAATTGGGTCAACGAAAACGTGGTTCGATTTCTATTCCCGTCCTTCCATGCTTGCTGAATACCTCCCTCGAACCCCCTGTGTCGTTAGAATCCTAAACTAGTCGACATTTAGAACAGTGCAACTACTGCACAACTCTCGTTGTGCACAACGAATCACAATGAACACAATACAGTCGACTGATTCCAGTCAAAGTAAGCTTCAGATAACCTTTGGCCTAGTCGTCGGTACACAAAGCCTCTTACCTACTCGTAAGTGATTGCAAGGAAAAGCGCGGAGCCTAGAGATAGGTCAGACGTTTTAAAATTTAAAAAAGTATAATAAAGTAAAGTAAATAAGTGAGTACATTATACCAAAGTTTTAAGAGCTCCACGAATAAAGGACAAAAGTCAAGTTTTTGTGTCAAAGTAACTTTTAGACTGTTATTTGCCGTCATAGTGCATCCGTTGAACTTTCGTCGATTGTAAACACTGTAAAGGAGCGTTACTACTCTAGGGTCTGCTTGATATGTTACAATCTTAGAGCATTTAGTTCCAAATGCTCTAATAAGGAGACGGTGCATGCAATGCAAGTGGTTTAGTTAATGGGCACCTAAGGGCGCAGTAGGTCACTTCACGATGGACAGATTGCAAGGGGGGCGGAAATTAATTGAATTAAAATTGAAACGTCCATTATTTACCTACAAATATATGACGCAGCGCAGTGCATACTTTTTAATTCAAAATGCTACATGTTAAGCATTTAATATTCCAGTAAATAAAAAACTTTGATACAATTTAAACATAGACGACTACGTGCTGGGTATAAGATAATGTTGTCATAATTTAAACGAAACATCTTTAGAAATGGAGTAGGAATTAGCTTTCCCGGGGCCGACACAAAAAGTGTACCTTCAGTTCGATTCATTTTACAATAAGAGCCGACACAAAAATTGTACCCTCTTAAATGTTCAGTTCGATTCATTTAACAAAAAATATTTACGTTTACTTAAATATATTTATGAAAAAATCCGATTCCTCGGCCTAGACTAAGGTTAGCCGAATTGAAAAAGGCGACTGCGAACGTCCCGACATTCCGCTCGCCGCCCATTCAATCAAGCGGGCTGTAATGCAATTACCCCTCTCCCCCGCCGCCCGCCCGCCCACAGCCGCCGCCGCCGCGCCGGGCGGGAGGAGGGACGGATGCACTTTCGGCACTAATGGAATGTTTTATATGAGGCTGTTTTTCATTTACGTATAGGGCAATATTTATTACAGCAACCATTGTTGAAATGCGATCGGTAAAAAAAACAAACGAGGTGTAAACGACCTAGGGGTATTTCCCCATTTCGTTATTGGAATTAAGCCAAAAACTTAATAAAAAAATTATGGCTGAATTTTTTATATATATGTAGGAGATAGATTATTAGATTCAGTATTGATTATAGATATAGATGGAGCATCGCGATCCTGATAATGTCCGCAAAATAAGATTTTTAAATTGTGCATCCCATAGACATTTAAGAGGATAATGAGTTGATCCAGTTCCATACAATGGCTTGTGCCTCAGTCAAATTAATAAATATGTATTAAAATAAACCAACTGAAATTTACGTCTGTACGCTTGTATTTTTTTTGATAACTTAACTTATATCCATGATATCCCCTATTAAACATTTTCATACAAATCTTTAGAAACTTATTTTAATGGATATAAGTTATCAAAAAAAAAAGACAAAACGTACATACGTAATTCTCATTAATGCGCAAAATTTCAGAAACATATTTCTTCATTCGACTATGGGAACAGGTACGAGCTATTGTATCGATCACCTCATTATCTTCCGAGTACGAGTATTAGTATTTTACGTCGAGTGTGAGCCAGCGGTGCGGGGGTGCGGGGGTGCGGGGGTGCGGGGGTGCGGGGGTGCGGGGGTGCGGGGGTGCGGGGGTGCGGGGGTGCGGGGGTGCGGGGGTGCGGGGGTGCGGGGGTGCGGGGGTGCGGGGGTGCGGGGGTGCGGGGGTGCGGGGGTGCGGGGGGAGGGCGGCTGGTAGGCTCGATGAGTCGTCGGATATTGTTTTGAAGTCTCAGTGACCGCGGATTGGATCCGGGCGGGGGAGTCACATCGAATTAGCTGCAACCAAGTGGAAAGTAAAACAACGAAGCAGACCAGAACAACGAAGCAGACTAGATACACAACGGAATTATGCAGAATTTATAGCGCGAATTATTATGTTTACAGACTCGTAGCTAAGGGGCGCGTGGACTTGCCTTCCAAGCAAGGGGTCATGGATTCAAATCCTCGCCCCGGTCCTGCACCATTTTCTTTTTATTTCTGTTTCATGGCTCGGAATACATGTAAAACTGTAGGTTCCCCTTCAATCAAATAATCAAATAAATATAATTTTATCGTTTATTTCGTTTTCCTGCTGGGTGGTAGGTTTAAGCCCGCCCAGGTCGGTACCATCGCATTGTATGACAAGATGGTCGAATCGGAAATTAAAATGTGTGGGTTATCTATCCAGCTTAACGTAGCCGTGCTCATAAACGAAAGGTCCTTGCATGGCAGCTCATTTCTTCGGGAATGCGGATGGTTGGACCAATATCATGACGGTGGATATGGTTATTTGTCCAGTTATTTAAAAAAACATTTTCTTCACAAATATTACAAACAAGGGATGGGACAATATGGGGGTTTAGACTGTACGTTAACTCATGGCGGTTGTTTAAGACGGTCGTTACCCTATTCATCCCCATACTACGGGCGATAACTGTTTGCCTGATCTAAATGTTTTACTGGGTTTTAGAAATTTTGGTTTTTAAAATATATGTATGTATTTATTTATTTTGTTTACGAATGTGTATGACCGTAAGTGCAAACAAGATAGGAGCTTTGGTGTTTCAGCTACATCATCCAGACAAATAGATTGCCACACAGAGTAGCGGGTTCACCCTTCCAACTAAACTAACTATAGTTCCGAAAGTATATTTCACAATATGGAGTCCTCACAAAAGGTCTTTGACTCCCTGACATTCCCTGGCGCCCCACGCAGTTAGCCACCCGCGGTGACGCACTCGCTCCCCCCCCCCTCCACCACCTCACGCCGCGCCGCCACGCCGCGTGCCGCCCGCCCAACCGTCATAAAACTATGATATAAATGTAATCACCGTGCCCGGTTACAGTCACTTTCTGTAAACGTCTTTAAATGGCTCCGCTCGCGTCAATTTAGTTTTAAAAAATCACCCTAGCGGAGCGCGGTAAAAATCGTGCTCGGCCCCCAACCACCGCGTCGCATCGCCCGCCCGTCCTATTACTTCGTTTTCGCTCGGGTCCCAAGCATCGTAGCATGAAATAGCCTATACCGTCTCTTAAGATGTTTGCTATCCAATGTAAAACTATTAGTGATAGGTACAGAGATTCAAACAAACGTTCAAACAAAACAACAAACAGACTATTCCACTTTATTGCATTCGTATAGATTAGATGTATGTATAATCACGATAATAAATTGATGAACAATGGAGACTTAATTCTAATATGCAATCTTATTTTCTTATTCTCATCAAGATAATTTACGACCCTAACAATTGGTTCACATGTCAAGTTGCAAAATCCAATATCTGGAAAGTACTAAACCGTAAGTAAGTGCCGGAATAAGAAATTGTAAATAAGCTAACCTAACCCGACTTAACCCAGCTGAACCTTACCTAGTTATGTTTGGACTTTACTTAACCTAACTTTACCTAATAGAATCGAATCAATGAATAATATCGCCCTTTTAAAGCTTAATCCATCCGATTGCAAGTTTCCTAAGGTGATTGTAAGTTCACGGACATATGAAGTGTTCTGTGACATATGTACGTCCATACAAACAATTTTCTATTTTTACCATGATCCGTCCTAAGACGGTAGAAGTTCACGGTGCGACAAGACGTGTAGGCCAGCAACATCCCGTGCTTAGCGAGCACCGTGCAGAGAGCGTATAAATGAATATAGACGGTGCTCCATACATTAGACACTTCTAATACAAACGGTCTGTTCATATCGGTTCATCGCGTCTATATATTGATGTATTTGACACCGCGCCAGTTTTTGCAGACATTATCATCCATCCGTGGCGCTCGGAGTACAAGACCGAGCCAAAACTTTCTCGTTGAGATACGTTTTTTTGCAGACGCTCAAGCGAAAGTAATATTATAAATGAATTGGCTAGTCTACTGAGTGAAGGCGCTTTGCTCTATTCACCGTTCTAGGGTAGGTGACCGCTGACCACTTGCTATGAAAAGTAAGATAATCTATGACTAAGGAGCGGATAGAGACGGTGCCAAAAACATGCAAACTGAATTAGAAGAAATTCACACATTTACTTTTTGTTATGACTTCTTAATAATAAATGTGTTTTGCTTCGAAACATAAGTTAATAAGTTGGACTGATAGTGAAATTAATTTAAAACGCAACAAAGAATGGAGATGCACTCTATGGATCTCTCTCGAATCCATATATACCCATAGGTTACGGAGAGTTTACATGCTACTAAACACAATAACCCTGTTGCTAATAAACCCAGATCATTCCCTGAATAGTTATACAATGTTTAGTCCTTTGCATTGACTAGCAGTTTCGAAATCGAGACGTTGCAGACGTTGGATTTAATAAGAGATAGTGACCGATAAGTTTGTTTGGCCAACCAGATGTGGTTGGTCATAAGAAAAAAAAAATCACACTACAAGAAAATTCATATGGTCAAGAGGCTAAAGCTATGAAGCGGACGACACTAAAAAAACTTAATATATGAAAATCATTGAACAAGGGAATTAGTGTGTAAGGTTAATATAATAATTATAATAAGATTGGCAAATAGGTGCGCGTAGCACCCCTCAGATAACGTAGCGTGATGGTAAAGAGCCTATGAGTGATCAAAAGAGGTAAACTATACGTAGAGACAAACCGGATCAGCCTTGGGTAAGTAGTTTTCATGTTATAGGCAGAGACAGACAGAAAGACAACCATTTCTCAACGCGCCAAATATAGGGAATACACCGAAACACCGTCCCCATTCCTGCAATGAGAACTGTGCTGTAGATCCTTTATCGATAGGGTCGGTAAACTATAGAATGAACTCCAATTATCCACAAAATACAACACGGGATCCGTTAAACATAAAATCATCTGGCCGGCCGGCATGGTGCCGCTTAGGTTCTCACGTAACTGGCGTAGCGTACGCCATATAATTCAACGCATTTAATGAACCAACCCCTCATGCGTTTTGACAAATAAAGTTGTACACAATAGTATAGTGTATTATGAGTCAAGCTAAGGGTTTTTCCGCAGATCTCCCCTCAAGCGTCGGATCTCTCGGAACCGGATATTATTTCTTCTACGAATTGTTTTTCATAGATGATTCATTCGCAGAGCTCGGGTATAACCGGACGGCAGATGTCACCGCCGAGGCCTTATTGCTGCCTCAAATACGCCGGACATCTCCATCCCGGAATACGCCGGAATGACGGACTTTCATATCGGTTTATGTCCCTCGGACTTTTTGGGTGAGTTAGCGGATTTTTTGCAGCACACGGAATAAATTACTTACTCGAGGCGCGAAGAGCGGTCAGGTTCACGGAAAAGTATTTTTTCAGGTACCTGAAACCAAAGGAACATTATGAAATAATATGTTTTTGGGAATAATTTATATTTGAGCCTCACATGGAAATGTTTGAATGTAACTGGAAATGAATGGCTAATACCAAACATACTGAATAACCCAAAGCACAACACAGGAACTAGGTGCCACGACAGGACCATTTTTATATTTCACGAATGCACTAGATGGAACATACGGACAAATCATTTCCGCTTCGACCATTGTTCATTCAATGCGACGATAACCTGCGGTAGGTAAGTAACGAGACCTACATTTATTCCAAACACGAAAGATGATTCCATTAGATGGTCTTCTCTTACGACATGTACTTGAAGATATGTAGTGAGTGATGGGACCATTATTATTGTATGTAATCAATAATCAAAATATAATACATTATTTTCATGTACCAAAACATCCTACGTAAACAAATTTGTTCATAATATAATTGTTTCGAATAACAATGAGAATATTCTTTAACATTCCCTAAATGCACATAAAATTTTAGGTTCGAATGTTCGTAGTGAACCACTATTCAAATGTGAACCATCATTTTATTAAACACACTAAATTTATTGGATTATTTAACCCAAATTGATGTATAAAAAATACGAGTTCTTTCGACCTCCACGCCTCGGGGCATAGGGCCCCAGTCATAGAAAATGGAAGGACGGGAGGTGTGATTGAAAGTCATTCGCATGGCGGCAGCGTAGCCACACGTTAGTCCAAAACGTCTAACTGGAATCAGTTCGTTTACGAAATCGGGACGCGCAACATCGAATGTTTGTTGCAATAACTAGCGCCATGTGACGTTCTTACATATTCTTACGTGTTCTTACGTGTCGTCGAAAGTCGATAAAATCAGTAGTAAACGAATTAGTAACCGAACTCACTCGCCGGCGCTCCCGGTTTTGTATGGCAAAGTGGCTTTATGGTCCGTCCGTTCTCTATAGCCCTAGTGGTGACAAAGATTATGACGCACGTGTGAAAAGATGCAATAAAAACAAACCAATAGATAAATAGAAACTCAACGTCCGACCCGAAAGTTAATATTTTTTATCGAAGTCATGACAAAAGGTAGTGTTAAGCTTAGCCTCTCACCAAGCAAAGCGAAACGACGCAACGTAGAAACAAAAGCAGCAGGCGCTAGATCACGCCCGTCGCTTTCCGCCCGCTTCCTTCATTCATTTTCTTAGTTTTCTTTGACCGGAAAATTTTTCCGTCACTCTGCCGGCGAAACCCGACAATACCTCAGTTAATCCGACACCGCGCGACGACGGTGGGAGGATTTCTTTCAGTTACCTTTACTCATTAATTTAACTTTATTCTTGACATCCACTTAATTTTTTATTATTGTTTCATTTGACGGTAATTCTGTCAATAAAAAATAATCATCCAAACAAATGAAAAAAGGGTATGACCCTCGTATTTTTTTATTCAAGAAAAGTTTTTAATTGAGTTCGGTGGAGTTACCATTTAGCATTTTTAAATGAATACCTTCCGGCATTATCGGACCAGCCCAATGATATCATAAAATACAGAATGTTACGGGGTAGGTAGGTATGGAATCTTCAGTAAATGATTCTCACTCATTAGAAGTAATAAATCTTTGACTTAAATTGAAATTCGTTTGATTTCGTCCGTTTTTTTGTTTGCTGTCCCGATACATATTGATTACGTGACTTCCGGAGAATGTATGGGAACCGCAAAAAACATCGGATTTTAATCAGAATTATTTTCTTGTAAGTTTTTGGGAGGCAATCAATTTTTTTTTCAAATCGACATTGTTCACTTAAGAACGGCCCGTAAGCTATGCTCCCCATACAAACGTAGTTTATTAATCATTTGAAAACCGCTATTCCAATTGAATTGATATTTAATATATAATATAAGGTAACAAATATCTGTGTCTGCATGCTTTTGTTTTTTTGAAAAATCCAAACCTAATGAAATGAAAGCAAAAAGAAAATCTTCATACGAATTTTGTTTTCTCTGTGGTTTGACCCAGAATACATTTACCGAAAAAACAAAGGCATGCAGACACAGATATTTGTAGCCTAATATTAGATACCAAATATCAAGAATGTTGGAATAGTGGTTTTCAAATTATTAGTAAACTACGTTTGTATGGGAGGCGAAATTTGCTGATGCTTACGGGCCGACCTTAAGAAGAGGGTCGATGGATTAATCCTAACCGATTTTTAGTTTGATGTTTAATATTGCAGTTTATAAGAAAATCATATCTGCATTTATTAACAAAAACAAAAATTGTTCATTGACAAATTATCTGCTAAACATATCAAAGCTAAAAATAAAGTAATAATTACATAATTAGCGTTGATCAAAATATACGAGTACTTACTTATATTCACATCACAACCAAAACCTCTAATTCGGTTGATAGTTGGTTAGTTAAGTAGTGTGGTCCCTTTGTCCTAACAAGAACTACTGAACACCCGTATAAAGCTAATTATCTCCGGCACTAGATTCTCCTAACAATAGCTTGTCCTCAGCCCGTCTGCTGGCTTGCAACAAGATAAGAACTCCTTCACAATATGCATCACAGAACGCTTCAATTCTGCGTTAGTACTAATTACATTTTATTCACACAAGGGATAAAAGACAAAGTATCGATAAATGTTTAAATTAACATCACATATCACATAACATCACGTCTATTCCTCATATGGGTAAGTAGAGATGATAGAGCGCCATGCGGTACGATCACAGAATACTTCTCTCGCTTCGTCAATTTATTGTCATATATATTCTTCAATTACGGGTTCTGCGAATTTGATGTTTACGAAGCACATGACCTAGTCATGGAAAATTCTTCTCGGTAGTCTGGACGTGTCCGTTCCACCCAAGTGAGCTCAGTAAAAATGCTTTGTCTTTCTTTCCTTTTGTATTCTGTTTCCTTAAGGAATGCATTTCTGAGGCATTTATGAATGAATGAATGAATACATTCTTTATTGTGCAATAGAAAACAAGTACAATTACAAAAACAATTCGAAACAACAACAACATTTCACAAAGGCGGACTTATCACTAGGAGTGATTTCATCCAGTCAACCTTTATGCTACACTCGTGCTACCTCTGCTCGCTTCCATGAATTCTCGCTTCCATGAATTCTATTATTTACTAGTAATAGTATAAATAAATTTTCACATAATGCATGGGGTAAGAAAGTAGAAAGTATCTAAATAGCGAATAAAAATTCAGCAACTGTTGGTAGGTTGGAAAAGACATGAAAAATATAACGCGCGTTTATTTTCTACGAACGCACGTTTAATTTTACTTAGTGTGGAAGAACGGTCTGCGGAGAGGCGAGCTCGCCTCCGAACTCTGTCGTATTTTCTAATTAGCCCCTCCTTCCCTCCGTCCCCCTTCGCATCTTCCTCGCTCCTTCGCGGTGCCGGTGTTAATTTATCGCTCCCTGGCTTTAATTAAATTCATTACATCGCGGTCGATATCCTGACTGAAACCAGTAGAAAAACCTTTTGTTACTTGAAACCGTAATTAAATCAAAGCGAAAATGTTTTCATCCAAATTTTATACCTGAAGAAGTATTTTTCCTTGGTATTCATTGCGCTGTTAGCCTGTTTTCCAAGAAGATGTTTTGCGTTTCGTAACAGTATTTGATGTAAATAATTCAAGTACACCTAGACTCGTGACGAACTTATTAATATAAATATGTTTTAAAAATATAAATCGTCAATGTGTTTCATGATAATTAGCTATTGGAAGTGTGGTGCCGGTGAGATTTTAATTTGTACACCAACAAAGAGCAGATTCTAAGTAAGTAGAAAATGCAAGAGCGTTGTATGAGGGAATTATTACGAATATTTCGGAGAAAGAAAGTTGAACCTACAATTTTGGAGAGAAAATCCGACTCCACAGCGCGATAGTAATGAAATAATTCTCGTCATTTCGCACGAATTACGAGGCAGTGTAGTGTTGTGAAAGTACGTTTCGATAGAACGAATTAGTAGACGTTATTTTATTTTTGCTTATAGTTACCAAAAGAAAAAATAATCACACTAATCGAAATCCCGATGTTTTTTTCTCAATCCCTATAAACATATCACGTGACTTCTATTAAATTAATAGGGACCATTTTAGTGATTTCATTGGTCTAATGTTGAGTACTATTTATTAATGAAAATTCAGCAGCTAATCTTGATACACCCTTCATAAGTGTTGGTTTGGTCCATCGTAAATAGCAGAATAATACTTTGAGATTCCTGTTTTGTTTATTTATTTTATAATTTTCTTGTTACTACAAGCAAAACACTAAAAAAATTATTGTTTCAAATGACTAGAAAAAACCATTTAAGCTTTATAAATTCCACACGAAAATCTATTTTACATCGATACTGTTCATTTAATCTCGATATTGACAAATATATTTTTAAGAATGCAAGAAAGCGGTCATAAAATATTTGTATCGACACATCTTATCGACTCACAACCCATTCCTAAATGAACCCGTCCGCACCGATGGGGGTGGAGGCTAACCGTGTTACTGGCTTCAAATGTGCGGTTCTCTACACCCTTCCTTCTCATCCTTTGCAGGGAACAACATTTTCTGGACCCCAATATAATCTTCCCATTTGTAAAAGACATCTGAGCTCTGCGGATCATATTTTGTAATGTGGCGGTGACATGATTATGATAAATTTATCAATCTTAACTTTTCGCTATTAAAACATCGGCTCACATGTTTTCGTTGTGAATATAAGTGAAAATAAAAAACATACAAATAAATAATGTTTGTGGCTTCATAATTGCATGGCATGTCATACATACGGATCTAATCTTTATTTCATTTAACTGTATGTAAGATAGATTTTTGGCTTGTACGAGTTTCAACCTACCTAAAATCCTATAAATACAATGAATTACACGTGTTTTGAATATAGCTTACTCGAGCAGAAGGTTGGTGAAGTATTTGGATGCTGCTTAATTATTAACTTACTATATTTTTGCTAGAAAGTGCAAAGACCTGTCACAACCAACACGACCGTGCATATTTCTATCAGCAAAACGAAAAGGCACTTCCAAAGAGTTTTACAACGTCCAAACTAAAAGGACAAACACGGAAGTGGTAAATCAACCTGTTGAAAATTCAACAAAGCTTTTCGGGAAAATTTCAGCATCCGCTGCCGCTCGCGTCGCAGTCGAAAGCGTACAAGTCGCGAACGAACGCTTTGTCTCGCGCGATACGATGAATATTCACCGCTTACTTTCACTAGGTGTGTCGTGCGGCATAGCTCGACGTCCACTGAAAGCTGTGGCACGCCTGAAAGAGCTAATTTTATTCAGTCATGCATAACATCATGATATTTCCCCGTAGGGGTAGACCGAGATGATTGAGCGCCGTTCGGTATGGTCAAAGCATTCTTCTCTCCGTTATTGTACAAACATACATATCTTCATGCTTGCTTTTCAACATCAGGTTCGTAGCCTGATTTAAAAAAATCACATGACCTATAGAGGTAATACTTGGAGTCATGTTAAGTTCTTCTTTGCCACATCCACCCGCTTCCACTCTGTAAATAAGGTGCAAAACCACACCGTCCATATTAGGCTACTGTTGACAGTCAGAAGGATAGCCTTATTTTTACAAAACACTTAAAAATAGGCGGTCCATTCTGAGTTAGCGAGCTGATCCATTTGGTGATCCGTCTATTGAGAAACTCGTTATAGTTATCTAAATATAAGGGAAATACAATTTTCCGTGCACAGATTTTGCTAAATATAGTTATTTTCGCGTACGTTCGAGAAATCTGAAATATATTTTAAAAAGTTATTTTATGCTAGTTAAAGCTGGTATGTACCCTGGATTGTTTGCAGAATTTGAATAAAACAAGTAATTTTGCGAAGAAAGGTAATGATTCTCATGTTTCATATTCATATGATATTCTGAATGAGTTATAAAACTAACTTTATCTTGAGGCGTCGCACCGGCAGCAATTTGATGAGTACTGTATTATACATACTATATTAGCATTAGTGTAAGTTTCAGTAATTGCTTGGTAAAGATTTTCCTAAAGCTTTACGTAGCTTCACGCGAGCGCAAGTTTTGTCGAATTGGCAAGCTTTCGCCGAGTGCCGTTTCAGCAAAACAATGTTTGTTCCTTTCAGCAATTAGCCACATTTAATTCAGTGTCAGCGACAAGAGTTTCACGTTTTATCATTACAGCGCAATATTTATACAGCCGCAGATTCGAATTGAATATTTCCGCGCGCCATTCGTCTGTTTTCCCTAACGTCCGTTGAATAAATGCATACATTTTAATGAATCTGAATCATTGGATTTATTTTCCATTAAAAAGATCGATGGCACGATATGTTTTCCGCTCGCCGCAAGGGCGGAGTTACCCGTTGAAAGAGCCCACTGTCTGTAAAATAGGACATTTTGTTTGTAGAAATCACGCGTGTTCAACAATAGAAACGTGATTGGATTCATATTAGTTTAGACGGGCAGGGGGCCCATTCAGGTAAGAGTGAGTTCTAATTCGGCGCTAAATGTCAGCTGAACGTCAATTTAGTTTGGTAAAAATCTGGTTTGTCCCATGAATACGATGGAAGGTAAGATAACAGTTTCGTAATTTTAATATTAACATTATTTTCAGCCATTTTTAGGTCAACTCACTGCCGAACTCGAACTCGCTCTTACCTGAATGGGCACCCAGGAGTCCTTGTCAAAAGGAGCCTAGGTCTCAATGAACACCCCAAGGGGAACCAGAAATATTAGAGTATGTAGTGACGTAAAAAGGTCAATGCCTAACCTACTGACTTGATATTAGCCCAACACACTGCATGCCTGGAGGAATGAGGTTGCATTCCAAGAACTACTTTTTATGAGCACGGGTATGTGGAACTGGATAGATAACACGGACAATATTAATTAGCGCTGCGACCATCTTTTATCCAATGCGATAGTACCACCCCGGGCTGACCTAACCCTACCATCTACTATGTGAAGGGGAAGTACATGTTGACATATATTCTGAACCATAAAACGTTCGTTCGTGACACTTTTCCATGTGATCTATTTTCCATGTGATGTTTCGGTTTGGTATTAGTTATCCATGTCCAGTAAAAAACACACCCAAAGAGAAAGAAAGTGGTACATGAATGGGGAGGGGACTGAACTCATGACCTCTGGATGAGAAGCAAGGCCCTGCAGCCTGCATACACACTGCATGCCCGGAGGAATGAGATTCCATGCCAATAACTACCTTTTATGAGCACGGCTACATGCAACTGGATGGATAACACGGACAATATTAACTACCGCTGCGACCATCTTTTATCCAATGCGATGGTACCAACCCGTGCTGACTTAACCCTACCATCTACTAGGTGAAGGGGAAGTACATGGTGACAAATATTCTGAACCATAAAACGTTCGTTCGTGACACTTTTCCATGTGACTTATTTTCCATGTGATGTTTTGGTTTGGTATCTTGTTTTATATCCAGTTCAATGAAGTTGTGTATTATAAGGTCCAGGCATGGCACCTAGTTCCCGTGAGGTGTGCTCGGCTAAGGCATGACACTATTTGTGTTATTAGTCCAATAAAAAAACACACATCCAAATAAAAAGAAAGTGGTACATGAATGGGGAGGGGATTGAACTCATAACCTCTGGCATGAGAAGTAAGGCCTCGCAGCCTGAGCTAAGAGCTCTAAAAATCATAACCCATTTAATTTTATTCTAGCCACGCTGGAGCACCCATCGATTCTGTCAAAACAAATAAAGGTTTTACAAAATTAACAGAATGTAAGAATAGCTTCATATAACAGTCGGAACGGTCGGACACGACAGGATTACAAAGGGTCTGCAGTCCTATCAGGCCGCCTCATATTATGCATAGGGTTAACGTCGGCTTAGTTCCAGACGGGCCCGTCGCGACGGCGGCGGCGGCGGCGCCTCTCCGGCGGAGGGGACTCCTATATTTAGTGAAGAGATAAGCGATTCGTCACAATTAGCCGACGGCGGCGAGCGCTCATTCGTATTCGAGAGGCTTCGCGGATGAAGGGGACGGTGGCGCCGAATTTTCGTACCATTTTCAATTTTGGACGGTGCAAATGGTTACAAAGGACGGTGCAAATTGTCGCTGGGCGCGAGGGCGCTGCAAAATGCTGAAATGTAGGTACGAAGCGCATATTAGGATAGTAGTTTTTTTTATATTTATTTCGACCTTCTGTAAGAAGGTTAAGATAATCGGCGGTCAAGTACGTGTGGTACTGGAATACACCACTGTAGTTTTCTGCTGTGTGTGTGCCAAAAGAGGAGTCTAAGGAACTAAGGGTATTTCGTGATTCGGATTCCGCGCAAAACGGGGTTAATACCGCCGCGTTGGTGCCATCGCATGTCGAGGCGGCATCGATATCTGTCCTTGTTTTATATCCAGTTCAATGAAGCTGTGTATTATAAGGTCCAGGCATGGCACCTAGTTCCCGTGAGGTGTGCTGGGCTAAGGCATGACACTATTTGTGTTATTAGTCCAATTACAAAAAACACCCGCATTTTTACCACTTCTTACATCGATACTCTCCGCACTGATCTCCACGAATAGAAAAAATATTTACCGAAAATTGTATTTACCCAAGAAAACCCTCGACTCCTCCTTTACCCCATTCCGAATTCTCTGGACCACGAGGTCTCCCGTTCACATATTGCCTCCGTAGACACGCGACCCGTCTCGCCGACGCAGGCCGCATGCCGCCACTAGAAATTCCAACTCGTCAACCGCCGGTGGGCGATGCAGCAAGGGTTGGGCGGGTGTCGCGGGCGGGCGGCGGCGGAGGGCGGGACGTACGGGGGCGGATGCAGGAGCGTGAGCGGACTGCCCAAGCGATTCGGTACACATTGACACTGATAGCTACATAGACGTCGCTACGCCTACATGCACCCATGGAAACATTAGAAGAGGTGTTTGTTACGCTTGCCCTGGTGCAAATCTGTCATCCATCGAGTTCAGTGTAGCCGTACTCATAAATGGAAAGACCTGGGGGCCCATTCAGGTAAGAGTGAGCTCTAATTCGGCGTTAAAAATCAACTCACTTTCATAAATAGTTTATGTTTCCGAACTTCTAGAACGTCATTTTAGTTTAATAAAAATCTAGTTTTTCCCATGATTACGATAGAAGGTAAAATAACAGTTCCGTGATTTAAATATTAATATCGTTTCCAGACATTTTTAGGTAAAATATACATCTAAGTTGATCTTCATGACTCCATATCCTTTAAATCCTTTTTTATACACCAAGGAAACAAAACGAATTAAAAAGTACACGAATAAACTAATAATAAAGCTAGTATGAGTTTATTCCAGTTTGTTTTTGTATTTAACCAACAACTAAAATGCTTCATATGAAAAAAGCTTGGAGAGATATTTTTTTAAAAGTAAACCATCGATTATGTATTCCATACATTTTAATGTGTGAACTGTTATAATATGCATTGGAGGAAACTGCATTTAATATTAATAGTAAGTAGGGTGGAGTAGGTGTGAATAGGGAAAACTCGAATGTGCGTAGTTTATATTGCAGGTGTGTGAACAAGAAGGGAGAGGGTTAGCTGCAAGTAGACGGTAGTTTTGTTCGGGCAAAGCGCTTCTACTTTGTTCTGTTCCACGAGATTTGATGTAGGAATAGAGTCGGCGCATTAACTGTGAAAGGACGCCAGCAGCGGGAGCTTGAGAGATTTGTTTATGGTGTGGATTTATGTTGACAACCTCACTCGACATAACATTATTGGCGACAAGTGTCCCGCACACAAGATAAAGACTATGTACGTAAGTTTGTCGGCCAGATAAAATTATTTGTGCTCCCGCTGCAGAGCGGTGCACACTGAAGAATAAATTTGACACTCTTTTGATAGTTTTGAGTAATTCAATGATCGAAAATATTTTCTTCATGAATACCACATCGTTAACTTCCATTTACTGAACAGTCCAACTTTCCCCGCTATCCAAGGCAGCGGATGTTCAATTTTTAAAAAAGTTTTGAAGACTTGTAATCTATTTATTCCTACTATTAAATCTCTTTGGTACTGTTATTTTGTTTGCAGACTCGAATCAGGCTTGAACGTCGCGTGACGTGTCCTCCAACCCGAACGATTTAAAGAATTATGAACAGAGAATAACGTCATTTACATTTACCAAATAACAATTATTCTAGTCTCACAAGTAAAAAGTAAGAAAAGATTTTAAACAAACTTAATATTTTAAAGTTGAATTTTAAGTGACAGTTGATAAGACGTAGGTCATGAGCTCTAGCCCGGCAAAATCTACACACAACTTTCAAAGTACAGTACGGAACAGCACGCCCGAACAAATACGGCATCTCAATGTATTCGTCTATCTATTGAATATTTACAATATGTCGCTTCAACGTGGAGAGCCGTTTCCTATAAAAGGATTTAAATTTGAAATAGCAAATACGTTGCGAGTTTACAACGTTGCCGTACATCATATCGTCCCTCGCCTTTGGAACGAATTACCGTCTGACTTACGCGACTCTGAAACCTTATACATTTTCAAAGTTCGCTTAAAAAAGTACTATCTCGAGATTTATATCTGACCTACAACAAATCGATCTAGTCGTTGCCTTCGTTTGGTGTCTATTTTTGATCTGCTTACTGCTTGTGTGCCTGATTTATGTGCTAATTTATGTTTTATGATGTTTGTTATAATTTTGTTTCTCTTAGTTTTAAATTGTCGTATGTTATAATCTTAAGTTAATGTTTACTTTACTTATTTACCTACCTAAATTATGTTGTTAAATCTAATGGGTGGCCAGAAAGAGATTGCCTCAAGGTAATATGGTGGCCCATTAGATGTAACTAACACTTGTACAATTATATTAAGTCTACCCTAAGAATGTATGCAAAGTTTCATCTAATAAACAGTTTATTATTATTATTTATAATATTTTATTACGATTTCCCGGTGCAAGGTCTACTCCTATATCTAAAGTGGGCTAGTGCAAGCTGGGTTCAATAACGTTACACCAAATACCTCTTTCGTTGAAGGCTAAATATGTCGGCCAAGGGCGCCAGTATATAACTGATGGTACTATACTTTTTCGTAATGAGTAAGTGGTACTATACCTTTTCAACGAATATGCACTGTCCGCGAATAGTTTACTTGCTGTTAGAGTTAGCACTATTACTGATTCTGTGTTAGAGTCCAGCTTTACACTATACTTATAGATTCATTTGTTTTCCGTTTTCTTCCTTGCTTCACGTCATTTAATTTTTCTTTTTGATGATAAATAACACACCTGAGCCGGTAGTCTAAGTTGTCACCTAAATTGGCGTTACGGCAAACCGATCGACTGGCGTTTTTAAATGTCTGGAGAAATTGATGAGCGCGCGCAGCGGGCGTTAAGCGAACTAACATTTGTGAGTCCGAGCTTGATTTGACAGCTAACTCAACGTTGCCGTAAATACGTCGACGTTGCCGTTTACGTCCACTCCGCGTTTTCATACAAATCGGAAGTCCGCGTTTGACTTTGACAGCTTGAAGGAGTAAAACAACAGAATATCTAGTAAAAACTTGTATGGAGTTTGGAGAAAACGCCAGTCGATCGGTTTGCCGTAAACGCCAATTTCGGTGAGAACTCAGACTGCCCACTCTGATGTCATGATATTACCCGAACACACCACATTACCTGAATACAATACCAGGACATTATTCATAATACATTTAACTTGATAGAAAACAGAGATCGTTTTTACTGCCGCTATGACCATCTTTCATCCAATGCGTTGCTGGGCGGGGCTAACTTGCAATCTAGCAAGTACGGAAGCGGACGAATGACAAATCTTTCGGACGCCTTTTACGACATGCACGGGAATAAATACAATGGGGTGCCCGAACCCGTAAACTAAATGAGTTCGTTTCTCGTTTTCCTCTTCTTAAATATTGTATCTTTCTTTGATTTAAGATGTTTAATCAAATTTAATTCAAGGAAATACTAATAAGACAATACTTTAAGTTATAGGAAACTGAACTAAAATCTCTTCTCGACCTGTTAGCATGTTCAGTAGTCTTCAGATCATCAACGACGAGATGGTGCTTTCAGGCCGCAGCACTCGGAATTTACATAAAGTTCCAGCATTATGCCGGCGCGTGGGGGCGCGGGGGCGCGGGCACCAAACTTCCGGCTCATAAAATAAATTGTATCACATTCGGTGTGTCGCGGTGAGTGAGTGTTTTCTAAGTGGATTTTGCGAGTTTTCCGCGGGGACAAATTCGTTTCTTTTGAGCATTATTCGGGCCGCGACTACATCAAAGTAGTGCTCCGGGTCAGCTTTTATTGGAGAGAGCGGGTTCGTTGTTATGCATGGATTTGGAGCGAGCACGGAATGGCAGATCGTTGACTCTCTAATTTGGAATCATAATCATAAATGTTTTGCACTGTGTTTCAAAGTGACCTCTGCCTGATTAATTTGATTGTAAAAAGATCTTGAAAACAATTAGAAAATGTTTTTGGTTCCAAAATAATAACTAACTGTTCCTTTTTATCTACAGGTAGGGTTAACTATGGAATGCACTCCATGCCGAGGTATGTCCCACAATGTAGTCCCCTTGGGTTTCGATTATAATGGGTTCTTCAAACGTAGTAAGAAGAAGCACCTGGCCGGTTCGCCAGGTATTCGCAACCCTCGTGAAAGTTTGAGAGTCCATGGGCGTAGTCAGGCACCTATTAAGTGAGGGCTAAGAGTTGCTTTACATCATATGCCGAGCTCTACATAATAAAAGTACCAGCCCAACACACCTCATGGGAATTAGGAGACGTGGCTTCCTTTTAATGCACGGCAATTTTTAACTGAATGGAAAACACGGACCATTTTCATAAGGGCCTTAACGATTGCGCATTCAACATGATGCTAACAAAGGACCTAAAATTACGTGGAGCATGCCTGAGAAGAAATCATTATTATGAGTAGTTCAAATCGTAAAGTCCATATTAAATGTCTATAAACTTACTATTATTTTTTTAGTTCTGCACAAGTAAGTGAATTCAACTGCAAGTACATTTAGTTAAGTCGTACCTCTTAAGGCGTCATGGGAGTTACCCCACGTTCGCGCCCACGCCGGGCGGAGAGCCTCCGAATCTGCATGTGAATAGAAGTTTCGAGGCGGCGAAGAGAAGGGGACCCGGCCGGGCGCCTTGCGGTACGCCACGCCGTGAATGCCTTTGCACTCGTGTTATTAGAATGCGAAGAATATCCGTATATCCGTCCACTGAAGCTGCAATAACGTGGATTGCACTCATTGCTAGCACGCTCCGATGTGTGAAATAATATGCAGAATTGTCGTATCTTTACTGCCTCATGTCTAGTTACAAATTCCTCCGGGATTTAGTTGTACCTTTTGCCCATTTTTTTGAGTGCAAGAAACAGATATAAATAAATACATTCAGGTATACTTGGTAATATTAGGAATGGTTACCGTACTTCCGGTATATTCGTCAGCTCTTCGTATTTGGTCAGGTTAGTAGCACCCGTAATAGTAGAGCATGCATAAAAAGGTCTGTACAGGAAAATAAAAAAGAATGATGTGATCGTACGGTACGGCGCTGTACATCTTTGCCTACCCTTTAGGTTAAAGTTCGAAATAATTTTATCTTTAAAGGTTATTCGGTCTCTGCAGTTGTACCCATGCTGAGTGCACAAATTAAGAGTTGTAGTCAAGAAAAACAAAACAACTTAAACCAGTTTTTTTTTTGTTTAAGTTACCTTCAAGGAAAGAATACTTCCAATTCATTCAAAAGGCAGAAACACGCCTTTTATAGTGACTTAGTTTTTTGTCTGTCTGCGTGTCACATAAAAGAACTCATGAATACTCTATTGTTACAATCAAATATGACTACGACACTTTGTTAAAGCTAATACAAATAAGATTTTGAAAATTATACTTTAATGTCAATTATAAATATCTAAAAAGAAAAAAATCTGCTCATTTTCAAAATTTCATTTAAGTACCTCGATAACGATTCCCCAAATTAATGTTGTAACCAATAAAATATGTAAAATTACCTATTAAAATTACCTATTAATCACCTTTTGATTCATTTTTGTTACAATATCTGTAACAATAAATCTCATCTGTAAAATAAATTATGTAATAACATAACGACGTAATGAAAACTTGAATGAGGCAGAACATTATAACTGATTAAATACTTACTTAGGCTGAGCTTTTGTTTCAAGTGGAATATGCTGAAAGTTTCCAGAGTTTTTTATTAATCTAAGCCTAAAATGTTATTAATATACATAGAAATATTGTTAATAATATCATAGCCTGATATCGTGTGTCAAGATTAAAGTGAACCTCAAGATGTAAAAGTAATAAGTCAACGGATCAAACATTTTATAATTCAGAATGTTGTTGACGCCTTGAGCAATGATTCTTGTATTTTTGATGTCAAGGATATCTTTTTTCGCTTTCCTTTTCATCTTGCCCTTTTCTCAAAAACAGATGCCTGCGGGCGGTGAGTAATAACTCGGAATTGAATGGCGAAGTAACGCTCGCGTTTTTAATTTAAAACGTCGAAAGAAGCCATTCGTATTTGCTTAGAAACTGTACCGTAGCAGAAGGGGTGAGACAGTCTCATTGTATTATGAGAAAAGTAATGGCTAACGAGCAAAAAGCCTACTTTGCTTAGCTAACATTTTGGTTGTTGTTGAAAGCAAAAACTGGTGTTTATTATGTACATATTCTACGCACTTATGGTTTTACTCGACCAAATGAGTTGTTTATACGTCAGAGGCACGTGGACTTGCGTCCCATGCCAGAGGTCATGGGTTCAACTTCCGACCGAAAAAGTACACTTCGCTACGAATGCGAGTTACATCGGAACCCATGTAAAACTGTAGATCCCCCTTCTCCTATTAGGTGGTAGGTTCGAGCCCGCCACGGATGGTACCATCGCATTGAAGGAAAATATGGTCGAAACGGCAATGAAAAATTGCCCGTGTTTTCCATCCAGTTCAATGTTGCCGCTCGTATAAAAGTAAACCTACTTCCTTATTCAATGGCTCGCCGTTCTTGTACACACATTCGAGTCGAATTGTATAGAGTGGCTCGACGTCCCTTAAGAACTCGCGAGGTATAAATGTCCAGTCTAAAAGTATAGGGGCTTTGTTTAGCCTTACAATTAAAAATAAAGAAGTAAATAAACCGAAGGAGGTGGTTGAGAAAAAAATCTTTCCATCGTCATAATTTTTACTCACATTTAAATTCATTCTCATCTACGAGCACACATGAACCAGGCGGAATGGTTAGCTCTGGACATCTCGCCAGAAATTAAGAATTCCAAACACCATCGAGGAATTTAACTGTTTCCAGCCACGTCCACACGGTGGGTTATACTAGACGCCTGTGCGTACTGAGCATCGTTGAAGTAAAATGAGTAGAATAGGAAAAAAAATTGCCGCATTTTATGCCTTGTCTTTTCTTTAGAAGCGAAAGAAAGAAGAAAGTTTTAAACATATTTTTTCACATACACAACCTCACGCCGTTTCTCGGAAGGTATTATAATATATATAGATATTATGTATATACTATTCAGTATAATACACCATACTTACCACGTTTCTTTAACACGCACACACGCATCTCTTTATACATGTGTTTCTAATTCAGGTGTAAATTTTACCTTTACAAACCACATGACCTATCTTGGTTATGGTAAGTTGAATATGTTCATTGCACTAAAAATTCGGGTAAAAGGTACAACTGAATGCCAGAGGCATACTCTACGAGTCTACCTTTAGGTATCGTGAGTAGTGCGATTAGTAGTTACAGAGACAAATTAATTTACTAAATTATACATAATTTCTACATAATACACAATATACCAACTACTTCTGAGTTCTTATAGGTCATGTGAAGGAAAAGATAAGGCCACGATAGAGCCCTTCAAAGCTTATAAGTTCTGTAATAGGAGCACTTTCTAAACTTCCAGGGTTCCGGTAACCCCTCAGAAAGCGTTCATCACCGCAACTTCTCAAATACTAAATCAACGAGATGATTAGAGGGAGGAATCCGAGGTCAGCGATATTATGAATATTCAATCAAATACAGTCGTCGGGTCCGAAATCCACTTGTGGAGGCTTTCCCACAACTTCGCCATTCGGCAGTCGCGACTTGAAAGAATCTCGATCCTGATTGGACGTAATCGTATTGCTTCCGAGGGAAAACAAGAGAATATTAATTAAGAGAGAGCTTATTTAGCGTTCGCGGCATCGAGTCAAAGAGAGATTTTCTCTCAACGATGTTTGCGCATTGTTCTCCAGTTGTTTAGGATATAAATAAGATAAAATAATTTCGGTTAATTAAAATAGCAGCTTTACGAAGAATCGGTACAACAAATATAGGAAAAGATTTACAGATTTATTTTTCAAATCTCGGTTTTATCGTTGATGATATGTATAATGATCACTTTGCAAGCGTGAAAAGTAATCAAACAGAAACATAAACTGGAAAAGATGAGCTGAAAAGATGAGCTGAAAAGATGGTGCTGGCATTTCACGAGCTACCCGTTACTTTCACGGGCGAATGGACTACCACAAAGCATTGTTACTAACTCGCTTCGATGGTATATTATTTCAGGTGAAACTGCCTGAAAGAAGCGCCTTGTCATCGCATCGACATCGAGCCGGTCGGAAATTGTATCGACGTATGAGAAAATCCTTTGATGTGTCCTTTCTTAGAACATTCCAGAAATATATCCAGTAAAATCCTAACGTAATGAGCCTACTTACCATTTAATCTTAGTATTGTAGACATAACATGGTTAGTGGCCAGCAACCTAACGGTACGATATTTATTGTCACCACAGAATTGAACAATCAAAATAATAATAAAATGTATTTTATGTCGCACCATTTCACAGTCCAATTCGTCTTATAAAAAACAACGGATCCTGTAGATCCCCTCCTTTAAACTGAAGATTGCACTACCTGCCGAATTTTTTTTTATGTAACTGGGCATGTATGGCTAATACCAAACTGGCCGTCAGATATAAGCCTAGCACACCACATGGGAACTAGGTGTCATTGCGGTCCTTTAAAAGTTATGTGAAAAAGTTCGAAAGCCCGTAGGCGTCTCCGAACACAGGACACAGACTTGGTTGAGGGCCTGGCATATATTGCAAGGAAAAATGGCAAGCAAACCGAACCTCTCCCTTATTTACAAATTGCTACGTGAATTTACTAAGTCAATAATTTTGAGATACCGCCAGGTCGGCGATGAGATGTCACTTGTCTCTTGAGCCTGTTCATAACGCTTGTGATGAAAATGCTGATTCTGAACATTGTGCGTGTCAGAAAAAAGCAGAGGTGGCTGCTGGTGTATTCCGATTCTTTACACACGTATGTGTCACAAAGTCGTCTCATTGAGCGATACCTTCATCCTATAAATAGTTAGAAGTCATTCCAGGTAAACACCAAAATCCAGAGACTAAGGGTCTCTTCCACCAAGTACCGATTTGCTTAATCTTCACATGAAAGGGCTTTTCTTACCATCTCGCAATCGAAACCAGTACAAGATAATCAGCACTTTCATAATAAAGGGCCTTTAAGTGTCGATTAAAATAAATCAGCAGTTGGTGAAAACTAAAAAAAATAATAATAAAAAAAAATCCGTTCATTCCTCTTAACATATATAATTTTATACACGAGTCTAAACGACAAACATAATAAAACAATGACAAAGCTTCATTTAAAAAAAAATTAAACTTAAACTTGGGATGGACTAGGAGCATGCAGAAAAATTTGGTTCGACAAGCAAAATGTTATGAAGAATCGTTAATTTTATATTCTACGCGCGTGGCTTGCTGGGATGTAAGAAATCGGTTAAAAATGCTTGTTTGAGGGATATAATCAAACAAAAATATTCTGTTCTTGCAAGTCAGATGAGGCACACTTTTTTAATTGCTACGATATTACCATTACCCAATTAGCATTTTAAAGATCGGTTATTATCTATTCTAAATATCAACAGCGATTTTCAGTTTTAATTGATCAGGCTTCTGAAAATCAATGATTATGATCAAAACAATAAAATAAAATGGCCTAATCCATACTATGTAATATTATAAAAGCGAAAGTAACTCTGTCTGTTACGTTTCAGGCCTAAACCGCTGAACCAATTTTGATGAATTTTGGTATAAAGAGAGTACATATACTACATTATTTGGTGAAAATTAAACTCCATAGGGGTGAAAAAAGATGGGATGGGAAAAAGGAATGAAAAAACTCATATAAACAGCCCGAAAGGACATTGACCAGAGCAGAGCCAGGTACCTCAGCTAGTAAATAATAAAAAGCAAACAGTAAGAAAACTACCAACGGTGAATCAAACAAAACTTCACTGCAAGAGGCAAAAGGTTCCGCGGACGTTGCCAGCCTAAACTATCGTAAATCAAATTCGCCTTTTTCTTTCCGCCCGACCGGGTCGCGCCAAACTTTCCAATGCTCGGGATGAAAATAATAAAGAAACACATGGGGGGGGGGGCGGCAATGGCGGCGGGGGCGGAGGGGGGAGGGGTGAGGGGGTGGCGGAGGGAAGGCAATAAAAAAACGGTCTGGTGAAGGAAAGTGCGCGCGACCTGCATCGCTAAACGCAGCGCTGCGGCGAGGGGAGATTCGAGTTCTACATGCATACCAACGTGTGTACGCTTAAGCTATGTGTCTAAGGCACTACTTTTATAAAACATTCATCTGACTAGTATATTGTTGCGCTCTGTGTTGCATTTCAATCGAAAAAACGATTGAAATGAATTTTTCTAATTACCTATTTATAATTCAGGACATGAACCATGAAACATGAGCCTTCATGGAGTCACAAAATTCAGTACATACCAAATTAACTATTTTTCGTATCACTACGTTTAAGCCGTCGCGTCCGTTAAAACTTACGGTTGTACGGTGTGTCAAATCGGTTTTTCGCCGACATGTGTTCTCCGCAGAATATTGCCACAGCAGACTTAGATGGCCAATAAGGACTTTTGAACTTTTTCGGGTGTAGCTATAACTATTCCAGCGCAGCCCGCCGGGCGCTTCTACGATTCATTCTACGACCCCAGGAAATCCTTTGGGATAAATACCTCGGAGCCAACACAGTTTCAAGCTTATCGCAAAAAAACAGAATTGTATCTTATATATAACGATCGTAACAAAAAACAACGGTGTTGCTGACGAAAAGATTACCTAATCCTTAATTAGAATTTTCCTTGCAAGAAGAAATCATTGCCAACATTTCTTTACGTCCTGGCCATTTCGGCCAAAAAAGGTCCTTTAAAAAAAACAAACAACACCAAGGAAGCGTTTCGAGATAAATGAGCGTGAAGCGTCTCCAGCAGCGAGATAAAAAGGAGAGAGCCGTGTCCGGAGATAGGAGATAATAAGGCCGAGAGTGTCAGCGTAGGGCGGGCGGGTAGGGGGAGCATCTAGGGCGGGGCGGTGGGGCACCGGAAGCACTGAATAATCACGCGATTACTCACACCTAATGACTGCAAAATTTTAATGTGATTAGTGGTTTGATTTATTTGTAATACATTGTATCTAAGGTAGCAATGACCGGCTGGATGCACGCGACTCTCTAGTTCGCGATAACGAAAGCTACGTTCGCAACCTCAGATGAAAAATGGAAGGAAATGTAAGCGCGCCTTAAATTTTCTAAAACTATCAACCTAATTTTAACGTAATGCCAAACGCAAATAGTAGATTGAACCGATTGCACTCTATACATGCATGGATATAAAAATCGACTTGTGTGGATACATTTTAATACATGTTACCTTTCTCCAAACCGACTCGATCGATTTTGAAGAAATTTTCAGGCAATTTTCATATCCAGTCCTCGGCGCGTGATCCTGTGAAGTTTGAAAAAGTTTAGAAGCTACGATCGGGTGGATGTCCATTTTGAAATACCTATTTTGATCAAGCTTTCAGCCAAACTTCAGATTAGTCCCTCGGGTGATCCTGTACAGTTTGGAAGTTTAGAAACTACGCTCGGGTGAATGGCCAAATTCACCCGAGCGGCGGCGCATTCCTCGACTAGTGTGTTATTAACTCTAACTAATCAAACAATAATATGTCAGTGTCGGAAAGACCAATCGATTGAACAGATTACATAATTTTGCATATTATATTGTATATTTTTTTGTATTGTTTATTCATCAACATCATTCAATAAACTGCACTCGGATATGTCGTAATATATTTTATCATTTGGCAGTTCAACAATCAAAGCGAAGAACTGGCCAGAAACTTAGCTGGAAATTTTATTTTTAAACTTTAAATGTTTCCTCACTGCCTAACCTGGTAATACTGCTACCATTTGACAATGATAGGTGCTACCGCTGATTACCAACTCAGGCGATTCGGGATAATGTAGCGACTTCTATTTTTAATTACGTTATAGAACGAGCAGCTTTATCCGTGCCAACTCCCCATCAACCACCCACCTTAATTAATTCGACATTCGCAGAAAAAGAGCGATTCGGTCGAAACGTTGAGTTTGTAAACAAAACACTAATTACTGCCTGCGAGGACTGCTTTGGGCTTTTGAAAAATGGAAGGAGAAATCGTGAAATTATGCCGGCAGATTGAGACGTCCCAAAGTTGTATAAGAGAAACTGTGGGAATTAGGATTCTAATAACTAACGAATTTTCACGAAGTGAGTTCGACTCGTAGGTTTTTTTGGGTAATTGGAAAATGATAGATAATATACTACTAAATATACAAGCCCAATACACAAGATTCCCAAAGGTATTGACTGACATGCCAGGACCGTACCATTATGAGCACGACTATATGCAACTGAATGGAAAACATGGACAATTTTTCATTGCGCGCTTCGACCATCTTTTTCATCTCCGGAGCGATACAGATTAACAACGAGTAAGGAAACGCGGGAGCGGCGACCGGCACATCCGTACAGCGGCAGCCAGACAGTTCGCTTACGAATTAACTCACTCCTGGGGAGTACCATGGTAAGTTCACTCGCCTGGTGAACTGGCAAGTGAGAGGTTAAATCGGACGTTTCGTTACATTTCATACCAAGCTAACTGGTAAATATCAGTTCACTTGGCCAATTAAAACGTCGTATCACAGTAAGTGCAACGAAACGTCTGATTTAATCACTCGCTTCCCTTTTAACCCGGCACTAGAACGGCATGTACAACAAACGTATAAGGAGGAGGCTGAAGAGTTTGTATTTATGTTTAAAAGAGCTAATCTCTGGAACTACCGGATTATCATGTTTTTTTTATTCGATAGCCCAATTCTAAAGGAAGGTTTAAGGCGTCTAAGCATCACACTTCGGCCCCTAAGAGCCAATTAAAAAGAAAGTCACAAATAACGCTGAGCGAAAAGCAAGTAATGGCGCGGGCGGGCGATGCGACGCGGTGGTTCAGGGGCCGGGCCTATATTGAACGGAGCGGAACCGGGAAACTCACGTAGTCACAGCTACGATGCCGTATACGGATGAGTTTCGATCGCCACCGCCGCCCTTCCTTCCTCGACGCAGAGAAATGTCACACAAGGAGTCGGCTCGGTGCGTCTGTGTCGCGATGCGTGCCGAGCGGTGTTTGCGTTGGTGCTAGGCCGGGGTCCCACCTTCCGTAACGAGATGTTTGTTTGTCCGTGTGGTTAAGTGCGGCCGCGGGTTTGTTGGGTAAATAAAGAAATCATTGTTGGAATGTGTGGGACGCGACTTTTTCTACCTACCACGAAAATCAAGATTAGGTTGCCGCGGTCGGTAAGTTTGTATCGTCCTACTTACCACAAAAATCAAGATTAGGGTGCCGCGGTCGGTAAGTTTGTATCGTCCTACCTACCACAAAAATCAAGATTAGGTTGCCGCGGTCGGTAAGTTTGTATCGTCCTACCTACCACAAAAATCAGGATTAGGTTGCCGCGGTCGATAAGTTTGTATGGTCCTACCTACCACAAAAATAAGGATTAGGTTGCCGCGGTCGGTAAGATTGTATCGTCCTACCTACCACAAAAATCAGGATTAGGTTGCCGAGGTCGGTAAGTTTGTATCGTCCTACCTACCACAAAAATCAGGATTAGGTTGCCGAGGTCGGTAAGTTTGTATCGTCCTACCTACCACAAAAATCAGGATTAGGTTGCCGCGGTCGGTAAGTTTGTATCGTCCTACCTACCACAAAAATCAGGATTAGGTTGCCGCGGTCGGTAAGTTTGTATCGTCCTACCTACCACAAAAATCAAGATTAGGTTGCCGCGGTCGGTAAGTTTGTATCGTCCTACCTACCACAAAAATCAGGATTAGGTTGCCGCGGTCGATAAGTTTGTATGGTCCTACCTACCACAAAAATAAGGATTAGGTTGCCGCGGTCGGTAAGATTGTATCGTCCTACCTACCACAAAAATCAGGATTAGGTTGCCGAGGTCGGTAAGTTTGTATCGTCCTACCTACCACAAAAATCAGGATTAGGTTGCCGCGGTCGGTAAGTTTGTATCGTCCTACCTACCACAAAAATCAGGATTAGATTGCCGCGGTCGGTAAGTTTGTATCGTCCTACCTACCACAAAAATCAGGATTAGGTTGCCGCGGTCGGTAAGTTTGTATCGTCCTACCTACCACAAAAATCAGGATTAGGTTGCCGAGGTCGGTAAGTTTGTATCGTCCTACCTACCACAAACATGAAGATTAGGTTGCCGCGGTCGGTAAGATTGTATCGTCCTACCTACCACAAAAATCAGGATTAGGTTGCCGAGGTCGGTAAGTTTGTATCGTCCTACCTACCACAAAAATCAGGATTAGGTTGCCGAGGTCGGTAAGTTTGTATCGTCCTACCTACCACAAAAATCAGGATTAGGTTGCCGAGGTCGGTAAGTTTGTATCGTCCTACCTACCACAAACATGAAGATTAGGTTGCCGCGGTCGGTAAGATTGTATCGTCCTACCTACCACAAAAATCAGGATTAGGTTGCCGAGGTCGGTAAGTTTGTATCGTCCTACCTACCACAAAAATCAGGATTAGGTTGCCGCGGTCGGTAAGTTTGTATCGTCCTACCTACCACAAAAATCAGGATTAGGTTGCCGCGGTCGGTAAGTTTGTATCGTCCTACCTACCACAAAAATCAGGATTAGGTTGCCGAGGTCGGTAAGTTTGTATCGTCCTACCTACCACAAACATGAAGATTAGGTTGCCGCGGTCGGTAAGTTTGTATCGTCCTACCTACCACAAAAATCAGGATTAGGTTGCCGAGGTCGGTAAGTTTGTATCGTCCTACCTACCACAAACATGAAGATTAGGTTGCCGCGGTCGGTAAGTTTGTATCGTCCTACCTACCACGAAAATCAAGATTAGGTTGCCGCGGTCGGTAAGTTTGTATCGTCCTACTTACCACAAAAATCAAGATTAGGGTGCCGCGGTCCGTCAGTTTGTATCGTCCTACCTACCACAAAAATCAAGATTAGGTTGCCGCGGTCGGTAAGTTTGTATCGTCCTACCTACCACAAAAATCAAGATTAGGTTGCCGCGGTCGGTAAGTTTGTATCATCCTACCTACCACAAAAATCAGGATTAGGTTGCCGCGGTCGATAAGTTTGTATGGTCCTACCTACCACAAAAATAAGGATTAGGTTGCCGCGGTCGATAAGATTGTATCGTCCTACCTACCACAAAAATCAAGATTAGGTTGCCACTGCCGGTAAGTTTGTATCGTCCTACCTACCACAAACATGAAGATTAGGTTGCCGCGGTTGGTAAGTTTGTATCGTCCTACCTACCACAAAAATCAGGATTAGGTTGCCGCGGTCGGTAAGTTTGTATCGTCCTACCTACCACAAAAATCAGGATTAGGTTGCCGAGGTCGGTAAGTTTGTAACGTCCTACCTACCACAAAAATCAGGATTAGGTTGCCGCGGTCGGTAAGTTTGTATCGTCCTACCTACCACAAAAATCAGGATTAGGTTGCCGAGGTCGGTAAGTTTGTATCGTCCTACCTACCACAAAAATCAGGATTAGGTTGCCGAGGTCGGTAAGTTTGTATCGTCCTACCTACCACAAAAATCAGGATTAGGTTGCCGCGGTCGGTAAGTTTGTATCGTCCTACCTACCACAAAAATCAGGATTAGGTTGCCGAGGTCGGTAAGTTTGTATCGTCCTACCTACCACAAAAATCAAGTTTAGGTTGCCGCGGTCGGTAAGTTTGTATCGTCCTATTTACCAAAAAAATCAAAATTAGGTTGCCGCAGCCGTTAAGTTTGTATCGTTCTACCTACGAAAAAAAAATTTAGGTTACTACAGCCAGTTACTTTGTATCGTAACGGTAGCTTAAATGCAAACCCTGTAAGAGTAATTTCTAAGTAGTCAGAGGGCCTTTTACATCGACATGTTTACTTCAAAAGCTCCGAAAACTATTTTCCACTTAATCTCAGAGTCCGTCGTATAATTAAGGCAACAAGCTAGTCGATGCTAAATATCTTAACTCATTTTTTTTTTGCCTTGGTCTTACCGTTCAATAATCAAGGTGCAACTCTATGCGCAGTAGATGGGTGACGGTTTTAAACCATTGAGGCAAGCCGTGGTTGGTGTCAAGTGGTACGGTCATCCCCGCCGGGGTAGGTGTCATCGCACCAATGCTCCAGAAAATGACAATTGAACACGTTTTACATACATACCTTCACGCCGCTTTCCCGAAGGGGTGGCAGAGATGAAAGAGCGCCATACGGTATGATTACAGCAAACCATGTTCATGTTTTACATCCAGTAAAATGTAGAAGATGACAGAAAATAAAGTCCTGGTATGGCAGCTTATTCCTATGTGGTATTTTAGGTTAATATCATGAAAGTAGACGTGGCATTAACCATCCACGACCAGTTCCATAAAAATAATGTGGATTTTGTCGCAATTTAACCTGATCACGAATTCACCTATCTGTCAATACATCTATCAACATCCTGGCAAGACATTCCACCGACCTATGATATATAACAATAGAAAGCTTCCATAGTTTATTTACTATGCTCCACAAAGTTTGACTCACATCATTTAAACCCGAAGAAAATCCGAATTTCCAATTTGTATAGTGCGAGTTACTGAAGTGAGATTAATGGAAGATCCCACGGAAATCGTTAAATTAGTTCACCCCTGCCCTGCATTGTACCAACGGGCGATCCGTCCGTTGCGTACTTTATAGGTGACAATACATCCCTTCGCTTGACCTCCATTGTAACGCTAAAACTCATTAAGATCTTCGGACATCGGTTGACCCTCCAATTTGCATCAGTATACTCGAAGCTCCTAAAAGATATGCTCTACCACTATAACGAGTGCCACATTTAGTTAGAAACATTTTGGTAAGGGCGTGATAAGAGCCGATTGCGTTTAGTTTCATAAGGACCTAAGTAAAACAACATTAAAAAAAACATGAATGACCATGAGGAATTTTCTTACTTTTGGAAAATAAAAAAAAATCATTAGGACTTATGTCAGTACAATACGGAGGGTGGCGAGAATTTTACTGTTTTTGGACGTCCTTTGTTAGATGTGATTACTAAATGGTGTGTCCATGCTGGAATTTTAAATAGTTCGATGATTCTAATTAGTTAGTTTGAACACCGAAATAGGTTCCTCGTAACATTAAAGTTGTGTTAGTATACACGTCTTTCAATTGTTTTTAGCTTCAAAATTCAAAATATTCGACGCAGTTCAGTTCTAAATTCGATAACGGCTAATATGTAAACGAAGAGACGTTTAATGCATGCCTTGTATGAGCTCATCACATCGCATTCCCGAAAAAGCTACTTGCATTAACTTTTACCACCGCTTCATTGAAGTGACGGAGAATTCGAAACATTTTTAGTTTCCATCTTAACCATGTGCGATGGTACTGACCTACAGTTTTACATAGATGAGTTGAGAATCAGAAAAATGCAAATCCGTGCTATTCGACACAAGAGAAGAACAGACGTCTAGGGGCCGCTGAAATTAGACATCTGTATCGTGGTCCTAGGCGTTTATTTTCCCAAAAAGAGATATCGGCTGAAATAAGTAATGTAAATAGAAAAGTTTTCTCTTCTATTTATTGCTTTAGGCATCAAGAAAAAACATTAAAACCAAAAAAACTTACTCGTTATCGATGATAGGTTCGTCTATGTCACATGAAGTTTCGTCAACGCTCCAAGATCTTTTTTATTCGCAGATGCATACGCCCTCAATAACTCTTTATCGGAGGGGCTCGCGTTAAGTCCTTAGTTTCTTATTCATAACAGTTTTATGCGTTTAGAAGAGCAAACAAATCAACCCTCGACAATGTTTTATTGCGAGCGATCTCGGCGCGGGGGCGCGTCGGTAGCGACCTCAGCTGCGAAGGCAAAAAGGCGAGCACCGAACTAAAACAAGCATCGCTTAGCTAACGCCATCGATTGCCGCTGGGCAGAAAACAGAGAAATATATGGAGTAGATAGCGGAATAATAAACATGTGAACATTTTACATTTAAGTTTCTAAAGCATAAAAATATAGATACTATAGTAGTCCGCCGGTACCTGACTCTGTTCGGAACTATGCGTTTTAGACTTTTTTTGGGGATATAAAGTAGCCCATGTGGTACTTACATCCGGCGACGGACTAAGTTTGTACACATCTTCTAAGTAAAATAAAAATCGTTCAGCCGTGATTTCATAACGAACATTTAATTCCTGCATTCATGATATTAGTGAAATAGCTGAATATTTGAGCGAGATCTAATGGGTAGCTGTAAACATGCTATGAAACGTATAAAAATAATATTCTAAAAATGCACAAAATCACTGCTTTTTCGAAATTACTCTTTGGGCAATACCACCATTTTTATCAAAATGCAATCATTTTACCAAGCCATCTTTGACATTAAGCAGGGCGGCGCTATCATGGATTTGGGACATTTACAGAGCAATGATATTTTACTTAAAAACGCCATGAGTTCTAATGTCACATAACCTATAAGACCTAGGGCCGAGTGCACGAAAGGACACAAAACCAAAATCAACGTCAGCGTATGATTAAACACTTAACTTTTTATGCACAGTATGGAAAAAGCTGAGTCAACTCCATGCGGCTCACTAAACGTGAAGTGTTTGAATATTGTAAAGTCTCTTCATGCGATCGAGGCCTAGTATAAGCCTGTATTTTGTATGATTTGTTTAACTAAATTTGAAATTAAAGACACACACCAACACGAGTATGCACCAAGCGAATAATTTACAATAGAAACAACTACTACAAATACTAAACATAAAGGGCCACTCGCATTGAACATTGTCATTCCGATCCTTCCTCCGCGCGCACCGCCGATCCTAAGTAACAGGAACGTTTTAAGCAAATTGTTGTGTAAACAATGGGGCGCCCCACCCCCTCCCCCGCCGGGGCGGGCGGGACGGGGCGTGGTTATCGCGCGGGCTAAACACATAACGGCGAAGTAAAGATTAACGCCGGGCCGGTTGTATTGATTAAATTGGCCGGTTTCGACGGCTTTACGGGATTGGGGATCGGCGCGCGCGAGCGGTTCGTGCATTCCGCCGAGGGATTAGCGGCGCGCTCAGGTCGCGCATAATTGCTCTCGTTCCGGGCGCAGGCGTTCAGATTGAATGTTAAGTGAAAATTACTTGCAGAAGGGTGCATTTTTGTGGCTTTGAAAAAGTTAGACCAAGCTAAATAAGCATGGTAAACCCTGAAGCAACGTACTTGGAAAATTATACGAAAACCGCTGTTCCAATTCACTTGATTTATCGTATCTAACATCGGTTATTTAATATGCGTGTCTGAACGTTGTTGTATAAAAAATAGTAAAACAATTGCCATACGATAGAAGATTTTTATTTTCTCTGTAGTTATTAAAAAACAAAGTCTTGCGCTTGACTAAAGTTAAATAATTAAGGTATGCATAGAGAGCGTTTGTTGAGGTAGGGCATATCAATATTGCCCGCCCACATTTAAGAGGCAGAAAATTTGAGAAAAAAATATAGATATATATATAGCGATACAATGTAATTACAAAGACATTTGGGTTTTTTTATGTTTAAGTACCTAATTAGTACCGTAAAAACAAAGCATACAATAAATTACATAATTCGTTATATTTTTAAACATTAAATATTTTATCTTGAAATATGACGTATTTAAAAGAAATTCCCTGTTGTTTTAAAGGTACTTTCGTATTTTTATTCCACCGGGTAAAGGTTGATTAGAAAGCATTCTTGTCTCACTCATATTTTTTCGTCAGTGTTGTACGGAGCGCATCACCCTCGGCGGCACAGTAGGCATTGGCATTTGCAAGGAAAACGAATGTGGGTCAAAGTCCAATGTGTGACGTCTAGGGTGATGCCGTTTGGGTAAACGTGGCTAAAATAAATTTAGTTTTACCTAATCTTTAATTATTTATTTATTTATATTTATTGAGCATAAATAGTAACACGAACTTGATATCACGTATTAATTGCAAAAAATATAGCACATTTTATACGTACATATCATAACGCCGTTTCCTGAATGTGGACTGTGACATGATGACACAGATTACATACATGACACGTAATGATTACATGTAACCTGTGATATTACGCACTATTCGATCGCGGTAAGCTGTAATATGACGACGCGGCGTACGGTATTACCACGCCGCCGCCGCCGGCTGCACCAGAATTAGTGGTATTAGTGGTGGGTGCGGGTGGGAACGGGCAAGTAATTCAATTAGGCCGGCAGCAAATAGTGCGGAACTTCCCACCGGCGCACAGAGGTTCTGATTACAAATCTGGTTGCCCAATAGGTATGATTTGTCATACTTCCTAAGTAACAAACAAATTATTTTAAAAATATGCCAAATACATGCACGGCTTGCACTCATAATTACTTTTGTGAATAAACATCTAGCCGGGCCATACCAGATCGGATAAAAACCAGTTTTTATTGCACGCCCTTTGTTCGGGAATCGCAGCCACCAGTCGCGCCAAACCTACCAGCTAATAAACACGTGTGCAGCAGTTTTGACGAGTCAACGAGCATGGCGAACTTAACAGATGGTATGTACTTGTATTTAAAGCATATTTCGTATTTTTATAAAATATCTAGCCTTGCTTTTTCAGTATCTTAGTGAAGTGAAAAACTAAACGAAATTTTAAATATTTTTTCACGTTTCACGGCTTGCTAAAACCAAAGTCCGTAAAAGTCTTGTGGACGGCCAGCCTCCACACTCAAAACATGATATATAAATACAACAAAGTAGCGTCCTATAGGCATATGAAAGTTGCCCGCTTAGCGACAAGTAAAAATAATACTTTTGTTTTACGCACATCTGAATAAACATAAAATCAAGGTCATCGCAGGCTGAGGGGCGTAGAGGCGGCGGAGGTATGACCCTGAGCGATCGCGCAGGTACAACGTTCGAAAGTACTCGAATAATGCTCTGCTTAGCGACAGGTAAATAATAATAAAATAATAAGAACACGACTCACGCGCCCAAGGCCAACGCCGGGCGAGGGATGGAGAGCGGGTACAGGGGAGGGGTATGACCCTGAGCGACTGCGCATCACAGGGCAGAGGGGAGCCGGGAGGAAAGATGAGCGGGGGAGAGGGGAGAGTGCGCATGACCACTCGAAAAATGGCGGGATTCCAAGGGAGGGGCGAGGGGGATCAGAGCCTAGAACAGAAAAGGCGCGCGCGTCCCTCGTCAGTCGGTGGCGAGCGAGTCTCTGGGGCAGTATGCCTCTATTCAGGGCTTACGGCACGTAGGTTGAATACGCGGAAGTGTTTTACTATGGAATTTGCACTTGCAAAGTCTTTTCCCTCGTTATTTTTTGTTTGGGGTCATTGAAACGGGTCATTAAGTTTGAGAAAGTAGCAAAAGTGCAAATTTAGGAACGAGATGAGTTAGCTAAATAATCTACGTTTTCTTGCAGAGTAGGTAGATTTGCAAACAGCTTTTGTTAAAATAGAGTGAAAGAAAGGACGGCACTGGACCTTGGTAAGTCTGTACATATTGTTGGGGACCACAAGCGGTAGCAAACTGCGATGAGGAGCCCCGTGTGGGTGAGGTGACGGCATATGTATTGATTGTATATCGAAGTTCGCGCGGCCTGTTAGATGTGCAAGCGCATTGGATGAAGGATTAGATATGAGGATGTACTGCATTTTGAATAACGAATAGTATGGAAGGAGATTTTATAAAGTACTAGGTAAAGTTTTAAGTGGAATAAAATCTCAGGTTACAGTGGGGAGGGTTCTTTTGTGCTCAGATAATTTGTGCTATATTTAGAAAGGACCTCGCGTGTGTAATGATGGTTCGTCGACTCGGACGAGGGTTACAGGCCGTGGTTTTACGTGGAATACAATCTTGCTCTACAGGGGGAGGGTTTTTCTGTGTTCGAATAATGTGTACAGTATTCGAGGAGGGGGCTTCACGTGGGTATTAAAGGTCCGATGGCTCGGATGAGGGTTACAGGCTGTGGTTTTACGTGGAACAAAATTTCGCCTCACAGGAGGATGGGTTTCTGTCTTTGATTTATATGGACTATATTTAGGAAGGGCTTAGGAGTGTTTGGGTGTGAGTGAAATGAGGGAGTGCGTCAGCGCACGCTGAACCAGAAAGATATTAAATTCCTAGGATCAGTGTTGAATAGTAGGACCTGGAGTCCATAGTGGGGGCGACGGAACAGTCACGTACACCGGTTCGCTTTTTCTAGATAAAATCTATCTAGCTAGCTACAAAAGAATAAAACGATATTTCTTCACAGAAATGTTAAGGCGATGGATGTTGAGTTGTGGGAAGCAAGTTTAATCCACATACTTGTGCACGCTATGTGGATTTTTGTTTGCAGTGCAGCCAGAAAACGAGGCATTACGGGACATCGGTCGGGTCTGGGATCTCTATGAGATTTCATGCCAGATTGATTGTACCTTAAACGTAAATGTAGCATCACTAACGAACATTCCGAGAAGCTGCGGATCCTGAATTTGAGCCTCAAGTTAGATTGGGCGGTACCCCTTTATACTGAAAGGAGCCGGAACCCATTAAGACTTTCATACTCAGTCAAACTCTAGAGAACCTTGAAGGGAAAATATAGTATTGGCATTATCGCACAAAACTACACTACGATAATACAATACATACCAAAAATCTCTCTGAACATAAATGACACTATGACACCGTATTTTAAATTGTTGGCATTTAGACCTTGGAGTCATGTTCCAATATTAAAATGTTACCTCGCTTGAGAGGAAGGCGGAGGCCATACCCTGGTTCGCTTGACAACCGGCGACCAGGTTGACTATCTTAATAAATACAAAATCTGAAGGCATATCCATCTTGGATTGACCTCAGTGTACATTTCGCAGGCAACTTCCTGTTTCCCTGCTTAAATTAGTCGACAACCTTGAGGGTTTGTCATGACTGCGGATAACCGCTTATCTTGAACTGCTGTTTCTATCAGCTCTTCTGAAAGCCTTTATTGGCTTTACCACGATCTGCCAAGTGCCGGAACCGTGAAAATGTGGAGACACTCTCATGACCTACCCTGAGTCCAGGAAAGGCTTGGCAACGCGTGTGGCTAATGTCACTAGACGCGAAAATCTTTAAAGTGACTACGCTTTGGTACGTCCGGAGCAGTTCACGAAACTACCCTTATGTCCATGCATTAGTAATGGCAGATGGGAGGGTCTGAGGTATGTCCTACATTCATGTGGGCTGGTACAAGACAGATTCGTAACTATGGTCACCCGCTGTAGTTTTCCGTCACCGTTTGATCGGCTGACAAAACGAACATTCTTGTGATACCTAATGTGTCGTACTTGACGTTGTCAGTGGACACTCAAAATATATAGTGGTCATGTTGTAAATCCAATACCCCAATTGGTATATAATGAACCACATAAACTCATATTTCCCTACACGGGAATTGAACCTTGGTGTTCAGAGGCTCTATCTTCAGGATGGCTGGCCGCCGCTTTTTGAAGCAGAGGTCGCATATACAGCCTGAAGGCAGGAAGGCGATCATGTGGGGACGCGGGATAACAGTGCCATGGATGGACCTTGGACTGTGAGGGGCGTCACCATTACCCCATGGGGTAAAAATTTTTTTGAAGTTCTGGGCATGCTGAAATGCTCTTTTCCAATCAATTCAGATTTGTGCTTGTATGTGAGAGAGCGTGTATGAGAGAGAGAGAGATTATGTATCAGGTTAGGATAGGGAGAAAGGAACCGATTAGAAGAACCGAAAGAGACAGACAGCTAGGTACAGGAGGAGGGCATAGCACCAATGAGGATTTGACAACAATATTCAGGAGAATACATGTTACCTAAGCAAGTAATGTAGTAAAATAACTAGATTTAACGTGAGCAAATCAGGAAACAGTAAATGGGAATATATTAGACGAATGGTTATGTAATGTAAATAATGAAAGCATATAGGACGATCACGAGCCAATGGGGAGAACAAATGGGACGAGTGGATACATGGTAAATAGGTAATTAATGTAGGATGTATCCAAGGGAAATATAAGGTACATAACTTAGGTTAGATATGTATAAGCTAATGTAGGCTAGGAGTCTATTTAAGGGGGGGTCTGGAGGTTTACAGATGTTGCCGTGACCACAGGATGATTGTTGACAAGGACTTGGTTATATCTTTAATCAAATTCTACAATTAAAAGGAACCAAGGTTACTAAAGGACACAACAAATAAAATGGGTCAAATAGCGTAGTCATATTATTCGTATTTGTTCACGAAAAATGACTAAGAAAATACTTGAAGCAAAAGAATAAAAATATATAAAAGTAATAAGACGTAAAATTGTCAGCAGGGAATAGTTAAACGCGGTTAGTCAGTTCACGGAAAAATAAAATCATGTTTGTAAACAATTCTTAACATATTACATTGTTGTTGTAATTTATTAATGTATATTATGAAACTATGGAAAGAGATTAGGGAGTATAGGATGTTTCAACAGCACGAGAGCGGTTGTGTGATTACGCCACCAGCGCATTGAATGCGTTGTGTGATCGCGCCACTAGCGCATTGGATGCGTTATGAGAGACGCGTTGATCGCGCGAGCGCGACGCCGAACGTCTACCTCTGGGAATGCTCAGAGGTACCTACCAGGTAAACTGTTTGACTACAGTTTAGAATGTGTGAAAACTATTGCTCATGGGTTCAGAATTACTTTAAAAAAGTAGTACAAAGGTTAGTACCTTAGGAAATTGTTAATTATGTGTTCTGAAATGTTTTATCCGCAGGTAAGTCAGTATAAAATTGGTTGTGCTAATGAATTGGGTACTAAACAGTGTTATGAATTTCAGCTTAAATTAAGTTCTGTACCATTCTTCAATAATCCACTCTTATGGTGATCTCCATCTTATCTGAATGTGTTACTCTCGTACCATTAACATTTTAATAATTGTAATTACACACGCACGTTAAAGTCGGCAGAAATAAAAATAATAAAACCTTTAGTTAGGTTTAGTTACGTCTCACTACGGTAAACAATCAAGGAAGTGATATCTTTTAGGTTTCTTTAAATAGAGAACCAATTTTCCACGAACGAAAATCGGTCAAAGGAAGATTTGCATTTAGGATCGGTTGGTTCCGTTGAGCGGATAGAACTGAATAATGTCTCCTCAGGGCGAATGTTGTCTTAAGTATCTATATGACATAGATTTCTATTTACTATAGGAAAATTACAGATTAATAGACGCAAGGATTGGCTAAAGTCAGGACCGATTATATGGGGGGCCGATTGGGGTCCGAGGGATGGCGGCAATGTTGTGGGGGCGACCAATCTTAATGAAATTATGTTTTAATTACTATTATTGACTACGCTTGCTGTAGATTTACCGTTTTACTTTAAATTATTCCGTTAAAACATTTATTAAATATTCGTACCCTGTCGAAATTATGGGGGCGACGGGCTTAACGAGCCGGGGCGTCTGATCCTCCGCTGAGTATTAGAGAGATCATGAGTCGAACACGTGGCTGAGATTGTAGAAGTATCGTGTGCGTAATATTTGTGTTGACCATTGGTCACGGGAAAGTATTGATAAAGTGCACTGGTCATATGTAATATATTAATAGAAACAAAGGTAAAGAGTGGTAGGGTAAATAAGTCGTTGTGCGGAGAGGAATATTTGAAAATGAGGTATGAGCCAAGTTGAACTTAGTTGAATAACATTTAGTTGATATATAATATTTTGGTTGTCGCATGGGGTCCGTAACGAAGACGAAGTGTGAGAGTAGGTATAATATTGGTACTAGAATGGAGTGAGTAGAAAAACATGGGAACTTAGGTTGTAAACCATCACGTAACTTAAATATTGGTTAAAACTTTTGTGAAAGCAAGGAAGGAAATAATAATTATTATAATTTGTTATTTTTATTACATTATTACATATTTTGTGGGGTTATTATAGTATTGCGAGGTAACATTGATTTGGATGGGGCGCGGGACGTTCCTTGCCGCTCCAACCGTCATTCGTTCAGTGCGGTGGTGCCGACTCGGGGCGGGGTGAACTCGCGCGCTGAACAGCGGGTGTACATACCTATACAGTCACATGGATTGGTGGCGCGAGCGGCGGGTCACGTGGTTCGTGCGTCTTGTGTCTAGGGTCGCGGTAGGAGCGTCAAGAATGATATTATTATTGAATAACGGAACCACGCGCGCTTATTACCATTATTCTAGAGATTGCGTTGGGGTTTATTTAAAGATAGATTGATTAATTATGAATGAAGGAATGGTTATGGATGTTAGATATTGAAGAAGACAGACTCCTTGAAGGTTACGATATTCCATCGGGGTTTTGTTGTTTTACTTTGAGTTTTAAGTTGGTGTTATTTGATAGGGGAAAAATATTAGGAATAAGTGATTACAATTTTACGGGTTATAGTGCAATTACTTAGACATATTTACAACATTGAAGTGCAAGTAGCCTTGGGTGAGTGAGGAAGTTCGAGAACGGAACGAGAATTAGTAATGACTGTGAGTTTATGTGAGGGCGAGATAAACTAGAGTTAGGGTTCCGTAGAGATTGAAAAAAAAGGGGTGAATTTGTTGTGACAGTCTATTCCGATGAAATCTGAGATCTGAATGTTCGGGTCGCAGGTGCGTAATAGTACGAGTGTTGGACTTAGGGAGGATAATGTGATGTGTGGGTGGCTTCGCGATAACGAGTTGTGGATATTTTATTGTATGAAGGTGGGGGCGAACATTGTGCTATGATGCGATATCATGATGTTTGGATGTTAGTCGGGGTGATGTTAGCATGTGGGTTAGCCACAAGAAGGTTGACGTCATCATCGTATACGAGAGCGAGGGGTGTGGAATGGGAAATATTTATTTTTGATGACTTAGGGATCGGTCGGTTACTGTATATAGGGGATCCCGTTGCTGACCGTGTTGATAGTGGGCGATGGTGTATTACCTTTTGGAGAAAGATATAATAATAATTTATTTAACAATTTTTTATTGATTTCTCTTAACAATAATGTTGACGGGTATTTTAAATTTAATACAATTCGGTGAATACTATTTTCGTATTTTGAGATTATTCGGACACAAATCTGAATTTATTTAGATTGACATAATATTGACGGCCAAGTATTTTGGCTTGCGTTTTGAGTATTATTGTAACGTAGTTCGAGCAGGTGTATCATGCTAGTGGTAGGGTTTTGAAAAAAAAAATAAAGGCAAACTGGAGAAGGGGAACGCGTTGCGGTATAAATAAATATATATATATATATATATATACATATACGTATGGTATTAAGTGAATGAAGGTATTGTTTATTTATCAAGGAGTGGCATTTGAAATCGTTGTTTCATTCCAATTGGGATCAATAGAATCAAGGTTATCGTTAAATATGTGTTTGATTTTAGGAGTCAGGTTAAAAAAAAAAAAAAAAAAAAAAAAAATTGCGTAAGAAGATAGGGTTACATTCTGGGGGAGGGGGGGATTACGAGTGATGATGGCATAGGCTTATTTTAGCGTGTCTCTTTCCCTAGAGTTCAACTTTAGTGTAAGTGAAATAGTATTAAAAGTGTGGATAGACTTAGTGAATGGGAGCATTGAAACGGTCTTATTGTGAGGTGACGACGGGATATCTAAAAAAAAAAAAAAAAATTTTTTTTCAGAAGTAGACAGAAAAATAGCGATTGGTTTTAGCAAGTAGGGAAGTGAACTTAAATTTGAACTTGAGCAAACGTTGTTGGAAGATTACGCGGGAAATTTCGAATACTTAGTTCAGTGTGACCACGGAATTGGAAAATAGGTTAGAAGTGACAGTTGCTCCAATATTGGTGACGTACTATGACCAAAGAGTCAGTCTACGGGTATGCGGCGGTGTTTCGCGGGACCACGGAATTGGGGAAAAGGTGGAAATGATATTTCCGCTATGGCTGAGGGGGGATCAGAGACTAGGAGGGAGTGGGGGCGATCGTATTCGGCTACATATATGTATGATAAAATGGTTATCAGATAAGGGGGGGGGGGGTAGAAGGATAATGGGGGTTTCGGTAAGTTAAGGGTAGAAGTGTTTAGAATGGGGGGGGGGGGGGTATAAGGATAATGGGGGTTTCGGTAAGTTAAGGGTAGAAGTGTTTAGAATGGGGGGGGGGGTTAAAAAAAAAAAGGGGGATTAGTGTATGAGTGTGTTTGAGTGGATTCAATGGTATAGTTTTCTTTGATATTTTGTGTGATTTATTATGATTATTAAATTGATTATTGAAAGAATATTTAGGAGAGTGTGAGCCATGGGTGTGTTTGATTAGGGTTTTCTTTGCTGAGCAGTAATTGAAATATCGTAAATATAAATCACTTAGTTTTTTATTACCATAGATATGAAGCTTGAATAAGGTTCTCTGGATTATTTGATTAAATCATTCATTTATTAGACTTTGTTTTAGATTATAAATTATTAAATTTGATTTATAGTGATGATTTCACTGTGATGGTTTGTTACAAAATATTCGAGGACAACATCAAATAATTACCTTGATATTTTGATGGTTTCAGCGAGTTGCCAAGGTTGAAACTAAATAATCTGCTGATGGTAAATATACAATGAACTACATACAAATGCACTTAATAAATTGTGGTTCAAGAAATTAAATATATTTTTTTTATTACTTTTAAGCTTCAAATCAGTAAATTTCAAATCATGTAAATTTGAAGAGGAAAGGCTTTGATGTGTTTCAACCGATATTTTCAGAACATCTTTTGTTCAATGTATTCTCTACTCGTTTGAGTTGTCATCGATCACGAATATGTGAGATAATTTTCACAGACGTTTTCCGAACGTTTGATTTATTAACGATCTATACTTCCTGTATTTTATGTTGGTGCTTTTATCAACTTCAAATTTATTCTTGGTATTGATTATGAGGTCGGCTACGATTCAATTTAACTGAATTGTAGAATACCTGTCTTGATTAAAGTAAAATGACATGGATTCTGTGGAGATCTCAATAAAATAACAAAACAAATAGAGTTCATCCACATTGCTAGTTGACCGTGTTGTCCGATGGCCAATTATGGAGATATGAGTGCCTTTTGTGTTCATGGCTTAACTAGTTCTGGAAAGTCGTTTATGAAGAAGATCCTTAGCTGAATAGCGGGTGACTTCCACCGATGGATCAGTTGACAAGATGGGGACTTGCAAACTGCAACGTGGGAAGTATTGGTTAACCTTCAAAACCACACACTCACCCGGAGTGCAACGTTGACGAGTACTACTAGTGAATTGACCATGAATACATAGGGTAAACATTGTTCATATTGTTCCCAGAGAACAACTGAAAACACCATACAATTTCAATGCGAATTTGAGGTTCGGTCATTGTGTATTTCAGACTATAAAGTTTGAATTGCTTGAATACATTAAACAACTTCCTGAACCATTCCATATTAGGGCATTGTGACCATATAATGACTGTGTTCACTAAATCAGCCCAATGTCAGAGGAAAAATGCCAGAACCACACCTATTTATTAATGGCGAGTACAGGCATTTGCAGGGTTTAGCACGCTACTGCGTGACGCTGAGATGGCAGTAAAATCCAACCCTTCATAATTGGTATGCTCTATGTACAACACTAATTCGAAAATGACCGTGTCATTTATGCAGTAACATCCAACCTTCATAGTTGGTATGCAAATAGATTCAATCAAGTTATATGATCATATCATAAGCCTGACCTCCCCGTTGGCAGATTTAAAGTAGAGATCAGTGAATTGGATCTCTTTATACTTTGCTAAATTTTGAGCATGGAAACTTCTTCAAAATTTGTAACAACAAAGAGGAAAAAGCGATTCGAATATTTAGGAAGGCTTTCAATTGGTTGATCGGTGGAGAACATTTTTCAATTTTTAATGGGGCTCTACTATTGGGGCCTAGCCCAAAATCGTCTTAATTTTCATCATTCTTTGTAATTTCCGCGAATTTTCATTTCAATTTTCGACTTTTATGTAACGAAGTTTATTGAGCAGGAATATAATAACTTCTGCTGAAATATTTAATGTTTTCTTAGTTGTAGAATAAGAGAAGGATGCATACAATATAGTATGGATGAGTAATATTTTAGTCAAATACTTAGGTAAACCATATATGAGGTTAAGTATAAATGATTGGATTAAAAATAGATTAATAATACTAAACGAACACGTGCCTTTATCAGTCATTGAGTTGAGTTTAATTTAGTAGGTGTATGAAAAAAAATATAGGTACATATGTTATGTAGGTACAGTAGATGGGGTATATGTAGGCTAGGTTAGGTTTGGGCTGTAGGTGGTTATAGTTAGATTAGATTGGGTTAGGCTGGTAAGATTAGGATAAATTATGGATGTAGGTTAGGTTAAATAAGTTGATTACTTTGGGGGAGGTAAGATTAAGTTTAAAAAAAAAAAACAAAAAAAAAAAAAAAACAACAACTACAAAGTTAGGTAGGAAACGAAACAAAAAAAAAATATGGGAAATTCACAGTAGATAAAAGGATGTTGAAGGTAATTTTGAGATGGGGGCGTGGTTGGGGTTTTCTTGTTATGGAATAAAGACATTATTTTCTTTTATGTTGTAACAATTGTCCTTACCTTATTGAATTAACTGCTTCCCTGCGTGTGGCATCGTGTGCCATGTGCAGTCACAGTTAATTGGGGGCGGCTGTGGACGGCCAGCCTCCACACTCAAAACATGATATATAAATACAACAAAGTAGCGTCCTATAGGCATATGAAAGTTGCCCGCTTAGCGACAAGTAAAAATAATACTTTTGTTTTACGCACATCTGAATAAACATAAAATCAAGGTCATCGCAGGCTGAGGGGCGTAGAGGCGGCGGAGGTATGACCCTGAGCGATCGCGCAGGTACAACGTTCGAAAGTACTCGAATAATGCTCTGCTTAGCGACAGGTAAATAATAATAAAATAATAAGAACACGACTCACGCGCCCAAGGCCAACGCCGGGCGAGGGATGGAGAGCGGGTACAGGGGAGGGGTATGACCCTGAGCGACTGCGCATCACAGGGCAGAGGGGAGCCGGGAGGAAAGATGAGCGGGGGAGAGGGGAGAGTGCGCATGACCACTCGAAAAATGGCGGGATTCCAAGGGAGGGGCGAGGGGGATCAGAGCCTAGAACAGAAAAGGCGCGCGCGTCCCTCGTCAGTCGGTGGCGAGCGAGTCTCTGGGGCAGTATGCCTCTATTCAGGGCTTACGGCACGTAGGTTGAATACGCGGAAGTGTTTTACTATGGAATTTGCACTTGCAAAGTCTTTTCCCTCGTTATTTTTTGTTTGGGGTCATTGAAACGGGTCATTAAGTTTGAGAAAGTAGCAAAAGTGCAAATTTAGGAACGAGATGAGTTAGCTAAATAATCTACGTTTTCTTGCAGAGTAGGTAGATTTGCAAACAGCTTTTGTTAAAATAGAGTGAAAGAAAGGACGGCACTGGACCTTGGTAAGTCTGTACATATTGTTGGGGACCACAAGCGGTAGCAAACTGCGATGAGGAGCCCCGTGTGGGTGAGGTGACGGCATATGTATTGATTGTATATCGAAGTTCGCGCGGCCTGTTAGATGTGCAAGCGCATTGGATGAAGGATTAGATATGAGGATGTACTGCATTTTGAATAACGAATAGTATGGAAGGAGATTTTATAAAGTACTAGGTAAAGTTTTAAGTGGAATAAAATCTCAGGTTACAGTGGGGAGGGTTCTTTTGTGCTCAGATAATTTGTGCTATATTTAGAAAGGACCTCGCGTGTGTAATGATGGTTCGTCGACTCGGACGAGGGTTACAGGCCGTGGTTTTACGTGGAATACAATCTTGCTCTACAGGGGGAGGGTTTTTCTGTGTTCGAATAATGTGTACAGTATTCGAGGAGGGGGCTTCACGTGGGTATTAAAGGTCCGATGGCTCGGATGAGGGTTACAGGCTGTGGTTTTACGTGGAACAAAATTTCGCCTCACAGGAGGATGGGTTTCTGTCTTTGATTTATATGGACTATATTTAGGAAGGGCTTAGGAGTGTTTGGGTGTGAGTGAAATGAGGGAGTGCGTCAGCGCACGCTGAACCAGAAAGATATTAAATTCCTAGGATCAGTGTTGAATAGTAGGACCTGGAGTCCATAGTGGGGGCGACGGAACAGTCACGTACACCGGTTCGCTTTTTCTAGATAAAATCTATCTAGCTAGCTACAAAAGAATAAAACGATATTTCTTCACAGAAATGTTAAGGCGATGGATGTTGAGTTGTGGGAAGCAAGTTTAATCCACATACTTGTGCACGCTATGTGGATTTTTGTTTGCAGTGCAGCCAGAAAACGAGGCATTACGGGACATCGGTCGGGTCTGGGATCTCTATGAGATTTCATGCCAGATTGATTGTACCTTAAACGTAAATGTAGCATCACTAACGAACATTCCGAGAAGCTGCGGATCCTGAATTTGAGCCTCAAGTTAGATTGGGCGGTACCCCTTTATACTGAAAGGAGCCGGAACCCATTAAGACTTTCATACTCAGTCAAACTCTAGAGAACCTTGAAGGGAAAATATAGTATTGGCATTATCGCACAAAACTACACTACGATAATACAATACATACCAAAAATCTCTCTGAACATAAATGACACTATGACACCGTATTTTAAATTGTTGGCATTTAGACCTTGGAGTCATGTTCCAATATTAAAATGTTACCTCGCTTGAGAGGAAGGCGGAGGCCATACCCTGGTTCGCTTGACAACCGGCGACCAGGTTGACTATCTTAATAAATACAAAATCTGAAGGCATATCCATCTTGGATTGACCTCAGTGTACATTTCGCAGGCAACTTCCTGTTTCCCTGCTTAAATTAGTCGACAACCTTGAGGGTTTGTCATGACTGCGGATAACCGCTTATCTTGAACTGCTGTTTCTATCAGCTCTTCTGAAAGCCTTTATTGGCTTTACCACGATCTGCCAAGTGCCGGAACCGTGAAAATGTGGAGACACTCTCATGACCTACCCTGAGTCCAGGAAAGGCTTGGCAACGCGTGTGGCTAATGTCACTAGACGCGAAAATCTTTAAAGTGACTACGCTTTGGTACGTCCGGAGCAGTTCACGAAACTACCCTTATGTCCATGCATTAGTAATGGCAGATGGGAGGGTCTGAGGTATGTCCTACATTCATGTGGGCTGGTACAAGACAGATTCGTAACTATGGTCACCCGCTGTAGTTTTCCGTCACCGTTTGATCGGCTGACAAAACGAACATTCTTGTGATACCTAATGTGTCGTACTTGACGTTGTCAGTGGACACTCAAAATATATAGTGGTCATGTTGTAAATCCAATACCCCAATTGGTATATAATGAACCACATAAACTCATATTTCCCTACACGGGAATTGAACCTTGGTGTTCAGAGGCTCTATCTTCAGGATGGCTGGCCGCCGCTTTTTGAAGCAGAGGTCGCATATACAGCCTGAAGGCAGGAAGGCGATCATGTGGGGACGCGGGATAACAGTGCCATGGATGGACCTTGGACTGTGAGGGGCGTCACCATTACCCCATGGGGTAAAAATTTTTTTGAAGTTCTGGGCATGCTGAAATGCTCTTTTCCAATCAATTCAGATTTGTGCTTGTATGTGAGAGAGCGTGTATGAGAGAGAGAGAGATTATGTATCAGGTTAGGATAGGGAGAAAGGAACCGATTAGAAGAACCGAAAGAGACAGACAGCTAGGTACAGGAGGAGGGCATAGCACCAATGAGGATTTGACAACAATATTCAGGAGAATACATGTTACCTAAGCAAGTAATGTAGTAAAATAACTAGATTTAACGTGAGCAAATCAGGAAACAGTAAATGGGAATATATTAGACGAATGGTTATGTAATGTAAATAATGAAAGCATATAGGACGATCACGAGCCAATGGGGAGAACAAATGGGACGAGTGGATACATGGTAAATAGGTAATTAATGTAGGATGTATCCAAGGGAAATATAAGGTACATAACTTAGGTTAGATATGTATAAGCTAATGTAGGCTAGGAGTCTATTTAAGGGGGGGTCTGGAGGTTTACAGTCTGCTTAAAGTGTATACACATTGCATAGATTAGTTAGTGGCAAGTTCATTTATGTATAATTTCTAGCCATATGTAACCATATTTTTTTTAATATTTTTTTCAGAGTTGAAGGACGGGATCGTGCGGTTGGAACTTTTCGACGTTTGGCGGAATGAAGCAAACATTTCAAGAGGGGCGACCTGTGGCTACAACTACATCGTCAAAAAATGGGTTTAGAAGACAGCAGTGCTCATATTCGTGAACAAGTGCGAGCAAAAAGTGATTATTTTTGCAAAATTCTTAAAATTCGGTGGAATAGGAGAACATTTCAGAAATACTGCACTGATACTACTAATTTATATGTACTGAAGTATAACTGGTACTACATGTCATAAAGTATGCATAAGCTCCTTATACACGGAGGATAATTAATTAAAGATGCAATCTTGCCAATCGGCATTTTGTTCGGAGGAAGCACAAGAAGCCCGTTAACTACAGAGAACACTACACACGGAAATGTAGTAGACAAAAAACCATGGAAGACGTTATACACATGCTCCTAATTTCTTCGGATCCTCTGATAAGCAGTTTTCGGGGTAAAATCTAAGAAAAAATTATTCACTTTCTCCGGAAGTACTCAACCTTGAGAACGCCTGTGAACGATAAAGAGGAAAATTCTGACGACGAAAATTAATTTAGCGCTTCTTTCTGATATTTGGTGTAAGATGTCTAAAATTTGTATTTTTTATTAATAAATGTATTTTTTAGTACTTTTATTTGGATTTTTTCATCACATTCAAAGATATTCCGGTACTAATTAAAAATATATATTCTTAAAGCACATACAAAGGTATATGACGACACATGCCACTATTAATACACCTGTTTACTTCTTAGAAAAAAAATTAGACAATAAAATAGTTTTGTCCGGCCAGATTTGTTATCCGAACCAATGTGCGGCGCGGCCCCCCTTGCTGTTAGATTCTAGCACTCTACTGACGTGCTCGGACCGCAAAATAAGACTAGTTTTACTGACATTTACGGGGCCTATATTATATACTTTGATGAGCAATTTATGCTAATACTGCGCATGGACGGCTTTTATAAAACTCACTTCTCGTGATATCGCCCACCACACCGAATTCATACAGGAACTATGTATGGCACGGCAACTTCCATCCAAACAGAAAATACAAAAATGTCTTCATTGGCGCTTTGAGCATTAAGGTATACGGCGACACTTGCATTTATATTTTTGCTGTGTGTTTACACAAATGTTGCCACATCACGAATGTGATACTTGATATCGGATAAAAAAATGTAGCTTGTGTGCAACTGTACAACATTTGTATTTTTACTGAAAGCTTATGAAATTATGAAGTTATTCCCATAATGTTTATGCCACGAGTCATGAATTTTTTTTAGTAATTTTATTCGATTTAAATACATTTTGTGTATTAAATAATTTCTTGTGTTAACTTAGAATCGTTTTATCACCAATGCCGTTCTAAATGACAAACAGTTCATAATCACTTTCGAATTAAATTGTCCAAACTGGCGACGCTGATGTCATTTTAAATGGATTTCGCACGTTTCGTCGACATTTAAAATAATCTGATAGTCAACAGGCATGAGTCAATTAAAGAAGTTTCCAATACCAATGGCGAGGTCAGAGTGAGTTATTTAACTCCAATGTTATAATAAAGTTACTCCATTAATAATTTTAAATACCCTAAAAACACCTTAATGGAGGGCAATCAGGCATTAATGAATTCCAAATATCCGCCTGGATTGTCTGTCCCACCTATCTGTCAAAGCTTTCTAACTTCTGGGCTAAATATAGCGCAGAATACACTGTTTGTTGGATGGTTACTGTTTTGAGCGTCTCTTAGCCTAGTTGCGCGGGGACTGGCCTAGCGTACCAGAGGCCTGGGTTCGATTCCGATATGCACCACTGTCTGTCTGTATTAGCCATCTATGTCAGGTCGCATAAAAAAAAAACAATTCCCATAGACGCCACACGGTGTAATCACACCATACTTTTTTGCTTCTTCTACAGATACATATCATTTAATCCATGCTCTACTATTAATGGTGCTATGCACCTGAGCTTTATAAAGTACCTCATCAATCTGGTCGCGCTATGTACTCTACCTCTTTAACGTTCTTGCTCCTAGCATTCAAACGTTTCAATCAAGAAAATTTAAAGATGTTTTAATAGCTTTCAGTATACAAAAAAGTCGTGGTTAATAAAAAACCCTCGTTGCCAAAGTCCGACTTGTGGTTGACCGAGTTTTCAGTACTTTTAAAATTGCGTCCTCTAATTTTTTAGGAGAGTAAAAACAATACATCGAGAATATAGGATATTTAACTTTTTGTTTTAAATCTTATGCATGCACACGATATTATGATTTACTGCTGACGGCGCGTATTAGAAGTGGCACGTGCTACCTCGGTCGTGACAGGCACCTACTCAGAGGTTGGGATAAATAGTCGTAACTGGAACTAAAACTAACGGAAAGTTGTACGGTCTAACGTCACTTTGCATAAAATGGATATCACCTTTGATACTGAAAGCATTACAAGTCTTAAGGGCGGATAAGTGAGTCACACTCACTCACATGAGTGAGGCTCAGAAACGTAGCACAGAAGCTGGTTCCTGGCGGTAGGCCGTCAAACTAAATATAATAGTTTTTTACCATATCTTTGAACCTGGTGTTTAAGTAATAGAACAAGTAAGAAATTTCCGGGACAAATGTTTTGTATTTTCAGTCACCCACCAAAGAAAATGCCTATGTATTTTCTTAGAACTCAGTAGAATTTGAAATTTGAATCCATGAATTTTGAATTCACATGCAAATAACAGAGCTTTTAAGTACAAATAATGAAAAATATATGGTTATCTTACCACGTGTCGAAACTTTAACCTCCTCTTTGAATCCTCACATGTTGTTTTTTACTGCACATACCTGAAATAAAATAAATAAAATTATTAAAGAAAGTAAGATGCATAAAAAAATATGCATTTATGAATGATAAATAACAATTAATATTCTACTTATTTATGTATGTGACAATACATTGAGAAAATAAATGAATTAATATTTTAGCACAAATCGACAGATCTCCCACTTCTGCCCGCGCCATACTTTTATCGATTTCGGTCTTCCCGGTGCAAGTTTTCCAAAACTCATCGAAAGTTTTACCTTATGCTTTATCAGCTAGTGCAAGATTTTAACTACGCAAATTTATATGAAAGTAGACATGGACGTCACATCGGGTAAGTTTCACGACAATAACCACTCATACCACGTTTCGAGAGCTACGTCTGTACGTTTTGATTTTATTGATAACTTATCTTATAACCATGATATAAGCCTCTAAATATTTGTATCAAAATGTTTAAGGGCGTAAATTGGGGATATAAGTTAAGTTAAGGTCTAAGATAATACAGCTCTCAGTTGGTTTATTTAATGTGCAAAATTTCAGAAAACATATTTCTTAATTTGACTGAGGAAACAGCCACGAATTGTGTCCTTGCGACGATTCTACATACGCATCCTTTGTAAAAAGCGACAAACTTTGTTTCTTACGCAAAACATTACATTAGCTAACGTGCAGCACATCTCACAGCAACGTAATACAACAACCATGTGACAAGTTCGTTCCACGTCACAGTACGCTATAATCCATCAAGCTGACGTACTGTCAGAGTGCATCCACCTGTACCAGCACCTCGACAACATCACGGTTGCTTTTCCTCTCACGTCCATTAGAGGATTTCCTCGGAAACAGAATGCGAACAAACACACGCCGGCAACGGGCGGCTCCGCAACTACACGGTGCGCCAATGCTTTGTTTTGGTGGGGGGTGAATGGAAGAGTATTTACCTCACTCATGGATAGCGGCTACACTGAAGCTAACCTCGTGAGCGGTGATAAGAGGGCGAATTGAAAGTATAAAGGAAGAGTACTAGATTTTTTATATAATTGTACTTTATTTAATGACTAATAACACACCTACTGTCATGATATTAGACCAACACACCCCATGAGCACCCCTAGCACTTACCCGCCTATATTGAGCTCGATCGTAATCACGGAGAATTTTGATTTGCGCTTCTACAATCGTCATTCATTACTCTTCCACTTAGTAAGTAAGGAAGGGGTACCGAACCACGAACGACAAATCCCTAGTCGCCCCTTAGAACATGCACGGAAAGAAATGCTTCGTTCTAAGCAGCATCATCAACACAATAGCAGTAGTATTCAGAGTGGGGGGACTAACTTTAATACGGATATTATCGCCGAACTAAATAGCATTTTTTATGGTTAGCCGGTCGCGTACTAAATTGACGACTGTTAAAGATTAAACGATTTTTTATTCGGTCTTTTGCTGCTTAAAATCGGGAAAATATACACTGCATACACCTCAAGCCATTATTAAATCGTATTCGAAATTTGGTCGTTATCGAAGGGTCATACTATTGACAAGTCGAAATGTCCTTCCGGTAGACCATTTTCTACGTTTTAAATCTCCTAGCTTGTCGCTAGAGTGTGACCCCCACGCTCGCAGGCCCGGGGGCGCCCGGCACCCAACACTGGCAAATTGCCACTGAGCAGGAGTCGCCTTACAATTTACACGGGTGGAAATAAAACGGCAAAGTGGTCGGCCGAGCTGAACTGTGAAATGCACCGGTCCGGAGCGGCCTGCGATGAACAGCTAAGCATTCCGTGTGCCAAGAAATGGACAAATAGTGAAATACAGCATCGAGTGAGAGAACTTTTTTTAAGAAAACAGAAGACGGCGCTGCTGCAACAGTTACATTTTATTTGCGGGTTATATTTTTTATTTGATTGTTTATTTTCGCGTTTAGTGCAGTGGTCTTTGAGTTTCTTATAAGTACAATAAAAATACACGATTGTTTACGATAAAGGAAAATATTGAGCTACTTATTTAGTACCCATAACTTAGGTGGTGAGATGTTTGTATTGTTGAATTGATTGGCTGAAAAACATTAAAGTTTAACATTGGGTTTATTCTATGAGAGACTTCTGAGCGTAAGGGTAAGCATAAGAATGGTACGCTCTTCATACAAACTTAGTTTACCAGTAATCATTTTAAATAATAATAATAATAATAATAAGCCTTTATTACTGTAACTTAAATAACATTCATAATCTAACATTTACCTAATTCTACTTAACAATTTATCTTTTTCCTTAACTAATTATATATATCGGCAACCGGTTTTTCTTTTACAGCTTGTCCTTCGACAAAGGCCTCCTCTAAAGCTTTCCATTGTTTCCTGTCTTTTGCAGTGCGTGTCCATTCTGGGCCAGCTATCTTTTTAATGTCGTCTTCCCAACGTTTAGTTTGTCTACCTTGGCTTCTTTTACCATCACGCGGGTACCATTCCGTTATTAGTCTCGTCCACTTTTCTTTTCCTTCCCTTAGCATGTGTCCAGTCCATTTCCATTTTAGGCGTTTGCATATGGTATGTATATTTTTAAATTTCGTTTTATTCTTTATATTTTGTAATCTCACCTTGTCTCTTTTTTTTACTCCTATTACGCTTCTTTCCATTCCATTTTGGCATACTTGAATTTTTTTGAGTGGTTTTTCTGTAAGTGCCCATGTTTGGCATCCGTAGGATAAACACGGGAGGATACATGTGTTATATACTTTCCTTTTTTCTTTGATAGGCATATCTTTGTTCTTCATGACCTCGCTCAGTGACCAAAATCGTTTCCAGCTGTTTGCTATCCTTCTATCTATTTCTTTTTGCATCGTGTCTTCTGTAGATATTAGTTGGCCCAAATATATGTAACATCATTTTAAAACCACTATTTTAATATTCAATATCTCATATCTAATTCTGATAATGGATAAAGATTGTTGTTTTCTTGTTGATTGTGTCTGGGGAGCGTAATTGCCTGGTGCTTACATGCCCACATTAATCCTTTCCAGTAACAATATCGTTAGAGTGCAGAAACTATAGAATACCCGAAGCACAAGCAGCTTGTAATTATTCGTCCACCGCATGCACTCATATCCAGACGCAGCGCTCATAGCAAGCACGGCTGTCACAAAGCTCGCGACTTGCTCAGACAAAAAGAAATCAGCACAAAAAGCTCGCCCTGCCTGAGTCATCCGTGGGCGGTGCACAACCTGCCTCCACGCACGCGCTGCCGGCCCCCTCACCCCGCCCGCCCACGCACTGTCTGGGCGGACGAAGTAACGAACCGGGCTTATTCACAACGAACAGTTGGCATTGTGCAATTATTCTGCTCAGAATATGAACACAACAAAACTGCTTTTGTTTTTCTCAATTATCTAACAAGGCTAATTAAGCCTAATTGGGTTGCAATATCAGCCTACTAAAATAAATATTTTATTTCAAAGTTTTATCGAAATCGGTTATTCACCATTTTAGGGTTCTGCAGAAGCTAACAATCAAGAAACTTTGTTGTTTCACTATAGTGTCTTTCTGTTTCGAGTACCCAGTCCAGAACAGGCTTAGAGCAGAAGCAAATATAATATTGATTTAATCCAAGCATAATTGAATATCATATAATACAATTAGATTCCGGCTACTACAAGATACTACAGAATGGCGAATTATTATTCCTCGTAACCCGCTGAAACCGCTATGCGTTGAATGTTCGAAGTTTTATTCTTGTGACTGATCGATTTCGACCAGTTATTAATTATTGTGTTTGATTTTTTTATTCTTTTATTCAATGCAATCTATTTTGCATCTTCGGACATATTTCATTCACAATTCACCAGTAAACAAATGTTATGGTCACAGACCCAGTTCAGTAAGCACAGTCAACATACACACTATGTTTATTCGTAGAGCCCTTCACTTTCCATTGAGTTAAATAAAGTTATATTTAACACTACGATGAACGTGGTTTAAAATATTGTTACCATAAAATTAACCAGGAAAATCATGAATAGCTTCGTCCTAGCGCTGCGTCTACGAGACGAGGTGGAGGGGGAAGCCACCTCATTTTAGTAGTGCTACGCCGGTCGTAGCACACAGCTACGCCGACACGCCGCCGCTCCATGCAAGCGCAGTCGGCGCACTCGGCATGGCTGCCACACGTAGCACCTCTACGCACCGCGGAGCGACTTTTACGAAAGTGCGTACTAAATTAAATATGATACAAAATGTAAGAGGATAATAAGGTGCCGAGTTCGATACAATGGCTCATGTCTGTTTCCTCAGTCAAATTAAGAAATATATTTCTGAAATTTTGCACATTAAGTAAACCAAGTCAGAGCTACGTCTGTACGTTTTGATTGTTTGATAACTTTACTTATATCCATGATAAAACATTTTGATACAAATCTATAAAAGCTCATGTAATTATAATAATAAAAATAAGAGACAGAAAACTTTTATGAGTATCAGAATGGCTGCATGTTGACACAATGTTCGCGCCTGTTATTGTATTTGCTTTTGTCCCCCGACACACACGATGGCAACAGGCTAGTCGCCAAATTTGAAACTCATAACTCAGACGCCCACGTCATACGGAATGATATTTGATCGAAATATGAGAGAGCGATTATTCTAATACGCGTGTTAGAATTTACTTTGATTAAATATTCCCGTTTAAACGTAGGTGAACAGGATTGATGGACAACAATGTTAACCACGTCAAACGTATAGCATAGTACACAGAAAGAAACATACAAACATTATTAACTGCACAAGGTTCCCCAAAGAAAAAAAATAATTAATAAGTAAGTACTTAGTCGCTATTTTCAACGCAGGTAAAGCGTTAAATCAATGTGTGTCATCTTAAATACTGTGTCAGTATTTAAGAATCCCGTGCATCGGCCCGTGCACGGGAGAAGAAACTGTAAGAAAATTCCAAATTATGGGAATAGAACGGGTGAATTGATAGACACACTACCCTCGAAAAGTTTGCTTGCTGGTTCAAGTCCAGCGTTGCATAATATTCACAAAGTAGATCTTTTTACAGCTGTCTTTCTTTATTGAATGTGTCCTTGCTTCACGGTCGAAACAACCTACATATGACAAGGTTCTCCAACTTCAACAGTGTATTGACTTATCGTCAGCTCGCTAGCAGCCGCCTGCCGACGACGTGTCGCCGCCCTAATTGCGAGATGATCGGAGTTCGCCGCCCGCCCGCCGACGGCGACGCGGCGTCGCGACGTGGCGTCGCCGGCGCGGCTGCATCGCAACGCCTGGCGCTTCCACGCGGCGTGACGCACCACCCCCCCACCCCACCACCGCTCCGCCCGCGCTAACAATACCGTCTCCTGTACGTGTTATACTTAACAGCTTTATTCGCTTCACTTCTTTCAGAGGGTTTTGTTAATATTATTCAGAGACATTTTAGCAGTAAGTGCTTAAATGAAAAGGATAGACACTCGGGCATGATAATTTGTCGTCCTATCTGTCTAGCGATATCTTTAAGACGACACTTGAATCCCCGAGACGCCACACGGAATTCACATTAATTCGGAATTCGCATGCGACTATCATTTTATAATGTGTAACTTTAATTATAATAATTAGAAAGGGAAAAAACTTGTTTCAAACGACTGTGAATCACCGACGAATGTGAATTTCCAAATTAATCCCACTGATCGATATATCGAACCGTAATTATCTCCTAAACACAAGCCTTCTAAAGTTCAGCTATGTGTAGATAATGTACCAGGACAACGATACAGTTGCCAAGGTAATAGTGATGAGAATCAAAATTTTTAAAGGGACCAGGTAGGCCGAATACTTTTCTTAGGTACCCTTAAAACTACTGTAAAAATACAGCCTACTCTTACATGAGTACCCTTGATACTCATGTAAGAGTAGACCATATTCTGAGATGGTTTCAAGACAAAACGTACCTGTTGGCAGAGAACATATTTTCACACAGGCTCTGGTCGCTGAACCTATGCCCGCACGCGGGTCAGACATACATCACGGACCGAGAGGTCGTTACGGTGTACGTGACCATATGTCTTATTACACGCACTGCACGTGCGATGTTGGCTGTTTCCAGTGCAAATGGCGGAGTTGCTATAACCTCACTGGAAAAGTATAATACGTAGTTTTACTACTTAAGTTGGTTTGATGCTATTTTAACCACCATAAGACCGTTTAGTTTTAATGTTAGTTTACCGTTAGGCTATAATTTAAAGGACACTGAACCCCTAAGATGCATGAATATCGTTCCGTCTAGATATTAAAACAATATAAAATTTACCAAAAACATAAAATAATCATATCATGCATATTTTTTTAAAAATTAAGCCTTAACCATCACTATAGCCTAATAAATTAACGGACTTTAAGGCGCTAGGACTAGCCAACTACTCGCGCCATACAAATGCACTTTTTAACAAATGTAATAATATGTAGAGAAACGCTTCAGCAAATCCAAATAGAACTCCAGACTGATAATGGATTGTTAATATTTTTTTATTCCATCATTTATTTAAATAATAATAAAAATAAAAAAGTTGATTTTTCTCATTAGAAATCTGAAAGTAATTCGATTTCTAGATATAAGCAAAAACAGCATATATGCATAAACAAAAAATTCCATTTGCTTTTAGATTTCTACATTTAGTCAGAAAAGTTCGGAAATGGACACCGTTTCCGCAATGTATTTTGTATAGAAAAAGGAAACATATAGGTTGGGGAAAAAGTTTCTTCGCATTTTTTAAGAAAATTCAAAACATTTTTTAATATGGTTTATTTACATTTAACTAAAGTATGTAGGTACCATTTTGTTCGATAACTTTTTGCCATCTTGTAGGTAGGGACATGATCCCATTGCTATAGAAATATTGGGACTTCTGATCAATATATCGCGACAAGTGGTTTTGGCAGTCCTCTCGTGATGTTAACCTGACACTGCCTAAAGAATTCTGAAGAGACCTAAACAGGTGGAAATCTGAAGGTGCAAGGTCAGGACTATACGGCGGATGCATTAACACCTCCCAGCCAAACTCTCTTAGTTTTTGCTGAGTGGCTATAGATGTGTGAGGTCTAGCGTTATCATGATGAAAAACCACACCCCTTCTGTTGATTAATTCCGGCCGCTTTCTCTCAACTTCTTGCTTTAATCTCATCAGTTGTTCGCAGTAGAGTTCAGAATCGATGGTCCTGCCTGGTGGTAACAGCTCATAATGAATAATGCCCTTCCAATCCCACCACACACACAGCATCACCTTGTTGCGAGTTAACCCGGGTTTTGCCACAGTCTGTGAAGCTTGACCGGCCTTTGACCACGACCTTTTTCGCACGTTCTTGTCGTACGTGATCCACTTTTCATCACCAGTTATCAGCTTCTTCAAAAATGGTTCGGTTTCATTACGTCGTAATAAAGAATCACAAATGAGTACACGGTTCATTAGGTTTCTTTCAGTGAGCTCGTGAGGTACCCAAATATCGAGCTTTTTTGTGTACCCAGTTTTTTTCAAATGCGCCAAAACTGTTTTGTGGTCAATTCCTAGTTCTTCAGCTACGTCGTAACTACTGATATGCCGATCTTGCTCCACTTTTTCAAAAATGGCATCCATTTTATCCGTAATAGGGCGACCAGAGCGACGTGCATCTTTGACATCAAAATTTCCGGATTGAAAACGCTTAAACCAAATTTGTGCTACTCTTACAGACACTGCACTAGGTCCATAAACATCGCAAATTTTTTTCGCGGCTTGCGTTGCATTTTTACCTTTTTTGTAGTAAAATTTTAAAATGTATCGAATTTCTTCATTAGATTCACTCATTTTGACAGTACGAAAAACAAATGAGAATCACACATTTTCCTAATTTGAATTTGGAATTATGTTCTTTAAAATTTAAACTTTCAATGATACCAAAACCAGCCAGATACAAATAGTATAGCCAAAGAGATTTTATTACAAGTTCATACATACTATAATGCGAAAAGACTTTTTCCCCGACCTATTACATTAACGACAATAATTCGATTCGAGACAAGGAATCATATATTGTAAGAATGACACTTACAACTTGGGGTGCCTCGTCTAACTTTGCGATTTGGCAAGTACCAGGCCCTTAATGACTATCATCGCAATCAGTAACACGAACTTAGCATACACATAACTTCTGAATGCACTGTGTAAGGCCCTAAACGTAGGAGGCGCCCGGAGACGTCCATAGACTTTCGTAATTTCTCGGAGGTTGTGAAAACCATGCCGACTGATGTCTTCTTCATACCATGTTTGACGCCATGGGTGATCATAATTTGATTTGAGCATGGCTAATCTTTACTTGAAGGAACATGGTATCGATTTGTATGCCTTTTATCTTTTAATCCAAGCCGGGCTCAGTTTATTTTAATATTCTTTTATTACAAAGGAGAATAAACAGAAAACAAATACGCAAAAACAAAGGTTATATTACAAACCAAATAAAAAATAATATTAAAAATTTAAATAAATAATAAAAATAACAAGAAATAAATCAACCATACAGTAGGCTGTAAGTAGAGACTAACAGCATATTCAGAGAGGGCGTACTAAGCCGGTTTATGCATGGTTAGTCCGGTGTTAATCGCGTACTAAGTTGTGACAAGATCTCCCTGAATACGACTGCTAGAGTTGTACATTGGTAACCTGCATTTGATTTTATATTGCCAAGTCAAAAAGAAAAACATTGCCATTTCATATTAATCCTGTTCAAAATGTTCGAACATCGAATAATGTTCGAACATCAATCGATAATACTTCCTATGATTTATAACCACTACATCTCCCGCGTATATTCTTCAGGACTCGAGCACAATAGCATTACCCTTACGCCCGCCCTAATAGTGAATAGCACCGATGAAGACGCCACTCCTCAGTAATGACACGCTGCAAGTCCGACGACTCCTTTACGACCTAATCACGACAATACGGCCGGCACTGTGCGACAGAGGTCGTGAGCATAGGGTCCATCCAATGACCAGTCTCCCCACGGGTCGTGCCAATATTCTTAGAATAATTGATCATGTTAGAACTTTTCTTTCAAAAACGTTTTGATAAAAGCTACCTTTATTGGCCCAATGTGATTCCTGTATTTTGATGTAATTTTTTTTATGTAATAGTCTATTCTAGACTACATATTCAGTAAATATACTCACACTAATACACTAAGACCTAATTCTTAAACCGAATTAACATTCTTAATGTGGAAAAATACGAGAGTTGTCGTAGGACATTCGTTAGGAACGAAATTCTGTAAATAATTTACGCTTAAAGCGCTAGACGCATATTTTAATGTGATGTACGCAAACTATTGCAAAGCGCTTCATTTGCATTTCGATCTCAACCCATCAACGGGTTGTTGATTAAGGTTGGCACTAAAGACTGTCTTCTTTTTCACGAAAAAAAAGACAAGCCAAGAAAAATAAAGGTAACGCTGTTATAAATGGATATGCACCAAACCGAACGTACCTAAAATAACACGAGCTAGACATGAACGGACAGTGCGCTCACTGTTGCACTGTGGCCACGGGTCACTCGCGCAAAGCGGCGGAGTGGACGGAATAACCGAATTTGCCAAGACGTAAAAACGAAACAGAACAAACATAAGGAGGGCACTCGCAGCGTTTTTACGACGGAACCGATCCGTGGGCTCTCGCGAGGCACGTCCGGGGCTCCGGAGTGGATCCCGCTTCTAAGGAGCAATCTTACGACGCTGGCGCAAGGGCTATACTCGATTGCGGCGGATCATGGGATTTCGGTTCAATTTGTACGCGCGTAATGGCATTTCTTTATGGGAGGCTTCACGCGCCCGTGTTACTCACCGGGTTTATTAATTATTTGCGTTTAATCAGCGCGATCATTTTGTAGCGAGTTTTATTTTTAGAATTTAGTACGATGTATGCGTGTGTTGCGAATTCAGATTATTTTATTATATGAAAATTCAAATATGTATTATTTTATTTTTCCAGGCTATTCATACTTTTAAGTCAGTCAACCGTTACATTTTGATAATGTCATTGTTTTAAAATCCGGAATTTAGAAACAACAGGAGATTGTTAGAGATGATCTCTACACCATCTTGTGTTTTAATGTATTAAGGAGGTGATAAGGACAAAAGTAAAACCACACTAGAGTGTATTTAAAAATAACCACCACGGATTTCGATAAAAATAAAAGTTAATGTGTAGTTTCATGGTCTAGCTATGGTTTAGAAAGAAAACTGCAAGTATCTGGTTTTTTATACAGATATTCATATATTTTAACACGTTTGTAACAAAAGTTTGAATACAGAATATGATCTCCCAAATATTTACCGTTATAGGTTTCAAATATAGCTAGACCATCAATCCTTAATCTTTTTGAAATTCTGAAAAAAGTAGTAGATATTTTAAAAAAACGGTTTCACTTACTGATTTCATTTAGTTGTCATCACGCCCTTAAGGTAGACAAATGTAGAAAAATGATAATTTGCACAGTTCTTGTCGGAAATACAAAAAAAAAAAAAAAAACAGGTTTGTTAAATTGAAACCTTTTGACTTTTTCATACAAATTTATAGTCTCCTAAGTTTTAGAGAAAATCAAATATCAATGTTATGTTGCTACACTTGCATCAAGATTTATGAAATTCGAATTTAATATGTGGTTTCTACCATTTTGGATCCATAACAATGATACCACTGATCTTCTTTCTCTATTTGAGACTAAATTGTCGGTGCCGGAAGGCCTTCCCTTGATGATGTTTTTCAAATAGATTTTTTAAATGGAAGGATATGTACATAAGCATAAAAGATAACTCCATTCTCCTCAAATAATCGCAATTACAGTATCCATTTTAATATGCTGCCCACGCACTGAAAAAAGAACAACACATGCATGTCTAGGACAAATTCTACGCGGGGAAGGCTTCTGCCTACGAGTCGCGCGTGTCCACCGGAACCCCTCTGCTGACACTACTCCCCGACGCGGACGGGGGTGTCCTCTGCGGCGGGAACCGACCCCTCCCGGCGGTAGATACCGACCCCCCCCCCCCCCACCGCGCCGGCGATCCCCCCAGCGCGTCGCGAAGGCACGCGTCGCCGCCACGCACTCCGACAAACTCTCGACAACGGCGAAGCGAAAGATAGGGCACGCTTCGTGAAGTTTTGCGGGGCCAGCTGAGCTGGCGCGCAAGGCATGGCTCGAGGTCCATCAATGAAGTTAAGTTGAACTTAGTGACCGAAAAGCAGGCAGCTGCGGCCAGCTGTATTCAAACAATACAATAAAACCGGCCAAGTGCAAGTCGGACTCGCACACGAAGGGTTCTGTACCATCGGACAAGATTTAACACCAAAAAATCTCGTTTTTTGTACGGAGCCTCCTTTATTTTTAATTATTTTTTAATGTTACCTATTAGTTGTTATAGCGGCAAAACTATTACACACTCTGTGAAAATTTTCAGCTGCCTACTTATTACGGTTCATTAGATACAGCCCTGTAGCAGACGGGCGGACGGACGGACAGCGGAGGCTTAGTAATAGGGTTCCGTTGGCACCCTTTGGGTACGGAACCCTAAAAACATCAAATTTAAATAAAACAGGTAATGTCGAATCCACTCAAGAAAAAAGGTCGAAAGATCTGAGGTCGTAACCATTAAATACATTTAAGAATGTAGCACGGATACATATATAATGCATATTTTTTAGGGTTCCGCACCCAAAGGGTGAAAACGGAACCCTATTACTAAGCCTCCGCTGTCCGTCTGTCCTTCCGTTCGTCTGTCACAGGGCTGTATCTCATGAACCGTAACAGTTAGCAAGCTGAAATTTTTACAGATTATGTACTTATTTTGCCGCTATAACAACAAATAGGTAAAATTATAAAATAATAAAAATTAAAGAGGGGGCCCATAAAAAAACCTGTTTTTTTGTGGTAAATATTGTACGATGGTACGGAACCCTTCGTGTGCGAGTCCGACTCGCACTTGGCCGGTTTTTCTTTTTGAAACAATTGCGGACACCCACCTTAAATCATCCCAACTAAAATCATTTAACTCGCCTGACACTTTACTCCATAAGCGTTGTTGTTTTAAGTGCTCCGTCCCCTCGAGGGTTGACTTCTCCCCAGCACTCAGATTGTGCAGTCCTCTCATCATCCATCAATGTCGAGGGTTGCATGCGGGCTGCACCACACTGAACCAGGGTCTGTCGCAACGGTGGATGCATTCACGTTCATACTTTCCCTTGTGTCCATACTATTGTCAGGGCTACAGGGATCGAGAGTTAGAGCAATGCAAGAGACTAATAGCTTGGAGAATTTACAATCGCTCAAGGTACTACGCGCAATATGCGAACCAAGAGGAATAATATTAATTTTAAGTCAAGGAATAAAGAGATTTTGTACCGTATTTTAATTATTATTTTTTATTTGACTTGTTTAATTTATTGAAAATGCAAGATTATTGTAACTAAAAAAGCTGGTAGGACGGCTTGAGCGACCCGCAAATTGTAGTATGTGGCGCCACACTCGATCAACAATTTGTGAAGAATAGTAATTTAATGATACACCCAGGAAAGAGAATAAAATAATAATATTGAGCTTGCAATATCTTCATTTCCCTGTGTGTTTTAATATGACAACAACGCCTTTTCGAATTTGAGTTTTCTTAAACTTGTTTATGTTTCACTAACCCCTGTTTTCACCACCTCCAGTTACCTGAAATCCGAGAAGCAACTTAGGGTTACATGCCATATTTACATGTTGGAACCGAAAGGTAACTTAAGGATGTTTGAGGTGGTGGAAACGGGCATTAGTCAGGTACACAAAATAGCTTATAGTATTCGCCACTAACGTTTTAAATTTCGAATTATTTTCAATTGGCAGCTCCGACACATATACGGCTTTAACGTCTAAGCGCAAGCAAGTCGAGTATTTAACCTAGCTTCGGCAGTCAGTAAGCTAAGCAAAACTGCACAGATGACTGGCCAGCATTCGTTAATGGATATGTAATTGGGAGGGACGTCTACAGACACACCATTCGGCGCCGTCACGCTAGACTTGATTGATTAACATTCACTGCGCCCGGGGGAAGATGCGGTCATTCAAGCGCAATTGAGATGCATAATTCGTTAAGGACACAGGAAGTGAGAGCGCACTTTTTTAATAATGCGTGGGACGCCCCTTAAATGCATACACGACTGGAATGCGTACGATAGACGGGTTGAGTTATGCTGGGCGCAACTAACAGTGATACTAACTAGTTATAAGAACTTTTTTTGTCTTATGCTGAACGCCATCTTTATTTGTTATTACTTTAATGTGGAAATTTAATTGTTTCTATGTCATTTTCTTTATGGTCTGTGCTATGTTTATTTGTGAAAACTGTATAGTTCTCGAACAAATTAAAATAAAATAAACATAAAAAACGTTACGAAACGAGAAGATTAACCGTACAGTAATGGACCCGTCAATTTGGCTTTAATACTAAGGATTTTAATACTTTGGAGTAAATAGTGAAGGTTTCAAATGCAAAAGAAACAACTTTTTAATAAACATATCTTCTGGCAGAACATTACAGTTTTTTATCTCTATTATACCTAGATACCTACTTCAAATTACGGCATGCGTGTTTTGTTTGAATTTTATTTATTCGGCATTAAAATATATTTTTTTACTCCCCTGTGTCCCTTGTATGTTTACTACCCGTTGTGCAAATACAATATATTATTTGCCTTAACCTATTATTTAATTATTAGTTAACTATCGCCCGTTCTTAACGTGCAGGTTGTGTTTGCCTGTTATTTGGTGTGCAGACTGTTATATTTAATATGTCTGTATATACGTGAATGTAAATGGGTCAACCTGTTGGCAAACCTTCATAAAATAAATAAATAAATAAAGATCACTTACTAACTCGTAGTTTAGTTGCACATTAATTTTTAGTTGTATTATTGTTTCAAATTACGCATTACGTACTAGATTCCTCGAAAGATCCGAAAAAGCATTCGATTCAAAGTTGTTGAAATTTATTTGTTTTTAATTATTCTATCTAATTTAATAGAAATGTGCTCAAATAAGAGCAGGGTCATGGAGCCTATATCGTTCGGGAATAAGGGACGATGGGTTAATAGGATGGCACTATATGTGACATCGCCATGATCTGTAAGCCAATCTGTAAAGTGAAATGACGTATTTACCAAGCGTTCACCAGCGCCCAGGCAACTATCGCAAACGTTACGGCACATCATTAGCCGTCGACAAATAGGGCACATGTGCAAACTACACACTGGAAGGATCCCCGTACGAATTGATGACTGCAATATGTCCTTATGAAAGCCGGTGACCTGTAAAATCTGTAATTATAATGGCTGGTGCGGTGGAGATGGGTTGAGGACGTGGCGCGTGGCGGAACGGATGCTGTGAGGGATTGCGTAGTCCTAGACCTCATTTCCATTATACTTTTTTATCATATATTTTGAAGGATGCATACATCAACTGTTTTGTATTTCTAATGGATACGGCAATACTGTTTATTATATTCCTATTTATTAGGGGATAAAAAACGACGTCAGAGCTTAACATTATCGGAAACAGATTAAAACAAATTTGCAGATTAGTTTTAAATCTGACTAGTCATTTAAAACAGAATTATAACCTGCGTCTTTAACTTGTCACCAAATGATTTTATTTTTATAAGCGTCTGAGGACGAATATGGGTTTTCGAAATGTTTCAGGGGCAGCAAAAACCATACTGACCCGCCAAGTGCTGCTTCACATTGCGTTTGAAGGATCCTAGGATATTCTTATTATTAATATTGTTCATGTATTCCAATATAGATGGCGCTTGTTATAATTGGTTTTTAATTTGTGGCTACTACAAGCTACATGAAACTTTTGAGATTACCGCGGTCGTTAGAAATGTTTGAAAAATGTTAAGGCTTTTCACGCGGCAGGAAGAGACATTCTCCGACGTTTTGAGCCAATCATTCAGCCCGTTGTCAAGGACAGCGTGGCGGATGCCTCCTTGACAACGGGCTGAATGATTGGCTCGAAACGTCGGAAAGTGTCTCTTACTGCCGCGTGAAAAGCCGTAACATTTTTCAAACATGACTATAAGCTACATATTGGTATTCCGTATCATGATTAGCTTCTTCAACTACAAATGTGACATATTTAAAGCCACATCAGCCCCAGATCTACACGGTAGGGGGTCGTCTAGCCCCGTCATTTGTATTCCGCGCCCGACTCGCGACATCCTGCTTGGGGGGCCAGATTAATTATCGACTAGGGCTCGCGAGAGCCAAAGCCCGCCCGCTAGCGAGTTCTACGTCTTGCGGCGTAATCCTTGCGGGTAATAAAGTCATTTCTCCGCCGCATCTGCGGTCATAGCTCTCCGTGCGGGCTCGGTTGCAATTTATAAAGTACCAGATTCACACCTTATCTCAAGAGTAGCAATTTTTTCCAGTTAAGACAATAATTCGCCGTCCCCATAAATTTGGAAGTCGTCTTTTGTGTAGCCTAGAACGTGTCGGTTAATTACGGGTTGGCTACAAAACAAATTATGCAATACGAATGCATAATGCCTAAAACGAAATGGCGAAAAGATTGAACATTTAGTTATGGTTTGTTATGTTATCATTTATTATCGGAAAAAGAAAATATTAACCCATATTATAAAATTAAGATACAACTCTTTTGAAAAAAAAAACACCTGCAACACGATACTTTATGTAAAAAGCTTAATGGTATATCAACAGCTACATACTCTTCGTAAAGACAGATACAGTAAAAAGGGTCCAGATTCAGTCCCGACTGGAATTCAATCCACCGCGTTTGATTCACAAATGGACGGGTTCATTCAAAGTTGCACGCCACTCGCATGCGTCTATCTAGGAGAATCGGGCTTGCGGCAGTGAAGGTACGCACATCTGCGCCGCGATGACGAGACGCCTAATCGAGTTACAGCCTGACCCGCCGAAGGATGCTTTAACTTTGATGGACAGCGAGCAGCGTGGATTAGAAACTTGCGGCGGCGACCCGGCATAATACATACAAATATATATATAGGGCAACTATCGACATTATCATACAATGAACAAAATAGATACTAAGACGTAACTTACCTTAGTCTTACTAAGAGGCCCTTCAAATGCATTTAATCTCCGTCCTGCCCTTGGAAACGTAGTGGATAAGATACATCCAATATAACGACCGGTAGGATGAATTAACGTACTCGACCAACATATGCTAACCTGCTCCACAAATGCCACCTTCATAAATATTCAAACCGCAGTGTCCTACACCATGTAACGAGGTATTTTTTTATCATCAAGCCAGAAATATACGTCTCTTGCATGATATCAACCTTTCAAACTATCTAGTTGCCAGGATATCTATTGATTTGAATTTGATAGGAATGACCAAGAAATTGTCTTGTCGTCCTGAGTATCCCCGTTTTCGTAACATCGTAGATGGCCAGGTAGGGAAGGGGCACACGTAACTTGGTGCTGCGCGCTTAGGGGCCTTAATTTGAGAAGTCCTCAAAGTTACTATTGAGTTTTAGTGAGACCGGTTCGAGCGGGCTGGGTCGGCAATTGGGATGAAACTATTTCTGAGATTTTGGTGGGTTTTGATTGGCTTTAATGTAACACGCCAATAGCAAATAATAAATTATTATCAATGTTCTAGGTCGGTATGAAAAAGAATAAGTTAAGGAATTTAAAACAACATTGAACATGTTTAATTTAAAAAATACTGTAAAAGAAGCGACCCGTATCGGTCCTTTAAAAAAATCCCTCTTAGACTATGTCATAACAAACCTACCCATACATTGTACGAACATCTCAGTTCATGATAACGGTATTGGTGATCACAAATACCAAAAAGCTATTATACAACTGCAAACAATAAGAACCGATTTCTCTCGCATGCAACGCAATTTCTCTAACGAAAACATAATCAATTTCAAATATTTTCTTGAAAGAGCAGACTGGTCGCCAGTTTATCAACACAAACATACCAATGATGCTTTTAATGCATTCTTTTACATATACTTGAATATATTTGAACGATCATTCCCACTGAAACTACGTAAACAACACAAAAAACCTAACACCAAACTAGCAGGTTGGCTGTCGGAAAAATCAAAACAACTTAAAGAAAAAATAAGCACATTGGCACTTCTCGGAAAAGACAACAGGAGTAACGAATTTCACGAAATACTATCACACCTAAAAACAAATTATCAAAAACAAATTAAAAAAGAAAAATCAGACCATATAAATAAAATAATCCAACAGAGTAATAATAAATCTAAAAGTATCTGGAATATTATTAAACAAGAAACAGGGAAAAAACACATTAATACAAATAAAAACATAATACTACAAGCAACAAATGGAAAAATAATTAGAGATCCCACAAAAATATCACAGCACTTTGGAAACTATTTCTCGAATATAGCACAAGAGTTTAAAAATAGCCTACCAACATGTAATGTCTCTGCACTCAGTATCCTTAACCGAAACCACACTTCTACACTACACTCACTCTATACGTGCCCAACAAATGAAATGGAAATAATTAAAATCATAAAATCGCTGAAGAATAAACATACACAAGACATACACGGTATAACAATCAACTTATTAAAACATAGTTACGAACCTATAATTAACGTAATAATATATTTAGTAAATAGTTCTTTTGAAAGTGGAACTTTTCCGGAAATGTTGAAACTGGCAAAACTCATCCCACTCACATCCCAACACAATTGCGATTTTGCCTGCATTTTCGAAAATATTTTAAAAAACCATGCTTGCACGAATAACGGCCTTTTTAAGCCAAAATCAAAGCCCCGGACACTCAGTGAACACCGCTACACATAAACTAGACAAACATGAATAGGTCGCTGGCCTTTTTTTGGACCTTTCCAAAGCATTTGACCTTGTCGACCACACCATCCTACTTAACAAATTAGAGCATTATGGAGTGAGAGGAGTTGCGCTCAACTGGTTTAGTACCTACATTGCTAACCGCGAATTCCACATACAAATCAGCCATAATAACTCTCAGAACGGAAAAACCGAAGAAGTGATGTCCTCAAAGTTTCCTGCAGTTTGGTGTACCACAAGGCTCTATTCTCGCCCCAACCCTCTTCCTTATTATTTATAAATGACCTTCCCGAGCATGTGACACTAGCAATCCTAATTGTACTGTATGCAGACGATGCAAACTTTATATCTACCGCATCAGATACAAAAAACCTTATAACTAAACTTAATTTAATGCTATCAGAACTGAATATTTGGTTTAGCGCGAACGGACTCCTCATCAACAGTTCAAAAACAAAATGTGTAAAATTCAGTATACAGCACAACCAAGACAATGAGGAATTATTCCTACGATACCAAAGTGAAATAATAAAATTTGCAACACAAACACTATTCCTAGGATTTACAATAGACCAAAATCTAAGATTTAATATACATATCGACAATCTATGCGAGAAATTATCAAAAGCGTGCTACTGCCTTAAAGTACTCTCAAAATCTTGCGGCCTCGAGACCCTCACTAACGCATACTACGGTTATTTCTATTCCATACTAACCTACGGAATAGAATTCTAGGGATCCGCAGAAGTTTCAAGAGTGTTTAGGCTGCAAAAGAAGGCGATACGCACAATATCACATTCCACGTGGGACTCTCACTGTACTCCACTCTTTAAAAAACTAAAGATGCTTACTGTATACGACATCTACATAAAGAAGACTGCGTTGCACGTGAGAAGGAATCCGTCAGAGTTTAGTGAACAAATACATAAATATGATACTAGGAATAAGGGTAATGTTACACAGAAAAAACATTACACAAGTAAATATAAGAAAAGCCTTCACTATAATAGCATTAACATCTATAACAAACTTCCAAAACAAATCCGACAAGAGTTGGATTATGGAAAATTTTGCACTAGCTTACACAACTGGCTCCTAGAAAATACTTTCTACGACCTAAAATACTTTTCAATTGTAGTCTAGACCGCTGTGTATGTGGGTGCAACGTGACGAAGAGCATTTTGTAGGTAGCGGTAAGATTACTCTGTACCATTGCCTAATTATGTTACAATAAATTATTTGATTTTGATTTGATTTGATTTGAAGTTATGTCTTTTTTATGTGACATGATATGGATGGCTATATACCACACCCACCGCCATGATATAAGCCCAACACACCGTATTCCCAAAGGAATTAAGTGTCATGCTAGGTCCTTCCCTTTATTAGCATGGTTACATTGAACTGGATCGAAAACACGGATATTTATTTTGCCGCTTAGCCCAACTTTTCATCCAATGCGATGGTACCAAGCCGGGCGGGCTTAACCTTAGGTGCCCAGGTTTACATGGATTCCGAGTCATGGAATAGCTCACATGCTCTTATCCACACAGAAAAAAGAAATTGGCGGTTCATTTGTAACCCAGAACTCTGGGATGTAAGGCAAGTCAACGCGGCTCTGAGCCATGAGCCGCTCTTATTCCGTAATCCATATTCAATAATTTTATTCTTTGTAGTTAGACGACACGAGTGGCCATATAGAAAGTCTTCGATGTTGTCACCATGGAGGTGAAGAAATAACCTTCTTCACCTCCATGGTTGTCACAATAAAAAAAGAACGAAACACGCGACATAACATAAAAAACTCAATGAATGAAACATAGAGGAAGTAACGGCCACCCTTTCCAAAACAGCCTTCACAAAGATATTCAATATTCATGCCGACGACTGCGTTGCGGCTGAGAATTCAGCAAATATTACCCCAGCGGAACGAAGAAATATCGAATGGGATGAAATTCGCGACCGCTGCAGTGAACCCTGGGCCCCTCCCGCCGAGGCGCGTCGAGGCGCGTGACGTCAACGTCAACGTCAGGCTACACAAGATGGCGCGACGTCGTAGTGTGGCGGCGAGCAGCGACGACGTGGCGATACGGAAAATCCGATTAAGATTCCACGATCGGATGCCGATTTTTTCCATAGTCCGGATAGTTTTGGAAAAAATCTTCAATTGTTTAGAATTGGAGAGATTATAACAAGGACAAAAGTCCGGCGGACCTCTACCAAATTGCTGCAGCAATTTGCGGTTCTGATCGCTAAAAACGCAGATTCGTATTTTCGAACGATTAGATAGCAGCGCCGGCAGCCATTGGCTGTTGACAAATGTTGCTAATCGCTGGCTGGGGGCGATTACAAATAATTTCAAAATGGAACGGCGGAGGGACCGGTGCAGTAAACTCGGTTGTTTAGAGAATAAAATTATTAGCAAGTAAGTGGTGCATAATGGCATGGATATAGATAACATATAAAATACTGTGAAAAGTTTATGAATTTAATCATAAGATTTTAACGGCTTTGGAGATAGAAGTATAAAGACAATGACGGGACCGGACTCGACAAATAGGTCCCGTAAATTAAAAAATGTAGAAGTAAAAGAAGGAAATGGAAGAGAATGTATGTAGACGGTAGGGTAAATTAGTTGATCGGAGATAGGTTTTTTGATGAAAAACCAGTATGGGTAGCTGTACCAAGGCTAAAGCTGCTTAGAAAAGCCGAATCTACTTCACCTCTCGAAACCACCCATACCAGCGAAATATTGTAGATCTATTGAGCCTATTTAAATTACTACAAGTTGTGGGTATGAGCAATGGCATTCTCTACTACATATAGGACGAATATCAAATTTAGGCGCCATGGAGTCCCCCGCTGCATGTGCAACGCTTTAAAGGTTTCTGCTAAAATTCCTGCGAAATTAAAATGGATGAGTTCCTCTAATTCAGTTTGATCTTCGCCAATTTTCTTGTCCATACAAACTTTTCAATCTCCTTCGGAGCAAGTTTCCCCGAGGAGGGTGCGTCATGTGCTCCCTCCGACCGGCACGCACCGTCTCGGCGCGGGTGTGCAGTGCAAAGTCAAACATCTCGCGAGGTGATTCTTGAACAAACTCCGGCACTGTTTGCGGAGCCCTCGATCGGCGCCAGGACGTGCCGGCCTACCTTATTGGGATATTAAACGGTAATCTCGACGAATCGCACCAACAATATTTGCCGGATTATTGGAATTCCGACGAATGACAATGCCGCGAGGGCGCGCGAAGGGCGGCTCATCTAATCAATATCGTTGAAAATTCGGGGATTTTCTGTGTCTTACGTAGAGCCGTCTAGACAAGCTATCGCACGAGAAGCGCAACTTGAGCACCGCCCGTGGAGTAAGCGCGATGTTTGTCATTTTAAATCCACTTATCTCGCGTTATGGTCATGTACTGGGTTCCAGACTCGTTATCCCTATTTACTCTTATAAAATCCGGCGTCAGGCGTCTGTTAGTCTGTCTGTCCTTCTGTCTATTTTTCCGCTAAATAAATTTAGAATCACTCTATTTTTATGCGGCTTCATCAACGTATATACCTCGCGCCAGTTAATGTCCTCATAAAGAGAAGGTCCTGGAATGGTACTAAATGTTTTGGGGATGTATTGGGATAATATTAGCAGCTTATATCAGTGGGTAGCGATCCGTGTGCAGTTAAATAAAAAAGATTTCGAATGAAAAAAGAAAGACAAAGTTATTTGATTTAGGATCAAATACCATACAATGGTTGATGTAGTTTTTTTTACACAGGTATGGCAATAACTCTTTGTGCCACGTACATATATGGTGCGAGGATGATTCTTCCCATAAATCGTAGGCTTTACTAACATTAAACTTCTACACTACACTACAAACTACACTAAGGAAGTAATATATTTTTGAATTGTAGTAATTTAAAATCGATACAGCATAATATTGTATCCAAATTTCTCTTCAGTGATTCAAATCTGCATAGGAGTGGCTCTACTAAATTTCATTAATTTCAATATAACATTTTCGTGACGTAACTTCAACTCTAATGAATCTTAGCCATTGCATTGCAATCAATATTTACATCGCAGATAAACCGTTACAATGAAAGCGATTAAAATCTTAAATAATGTAAATACGAGTCATTGAATACTGGCGGTCGGATCTATAGGAGAATCATCAGATGAGAAGGCATTGCTAAATGCACTGCCGCGATGGCCTTACTAGCGTCTTCGAGAGTTTACAGCTTAATTTATTTAGTGGAGGTGTCTTGATTGCACGGTCGTTTTCAAACAAATTTTACGTTTGTTATGGACGCTTCAAACTCGCCCACCGAAAATTTACCAACAGTTAAAATTGATTTACGTCGGAGGTAATGGCCGAAATAGCATGTGCTTTATTGTGTCCAGCACGCAACTTAAGTCCATCTCACGCGCTCTGCCGTAGTTTCCCTTCCAAGTTTAAGGGAAGAAGGTGTCCGTAAATTAGCTGTTGCGGTGTAGGTGTAGGTGCAGCTCGCGAGGGCGCCAGGGCGGAGGGGGAGGATTTAGGGATGCAGTTAAAAGTAAGTGTTGGCCGGGCGGGTGTTTACAGACGCTATTTAGTTAGTGTTACGAGTGCAGCACTGCCTGCTTGGGCATTTTCGACAGCGAAAGATGATCATTAGATAAAAGGTATTTCGGCGTGTTCCATCCAGTTCAATGTATTCGTATTCAAAGTGGAAAGGTATTGGCAACGCACCTAATTCCTTAGGGGATGTGGTGTATTGAGCTAATATCAAGACGGTGGTATTGGCTATGTATATGTCGAGCAATAAAATAAAAGGTTCAATGAGCTTAAAAAGTACTTGTCAAACATATCGGTCAAAGATCTAATTCATTTTATGTGTCGCAGGATACTCGTATTTGTGTAATCCTGATATGTCAGACGGCACTCCAAATTACATCTTTGGTGGTATATTGTACGAAACTTGCAAGCTGAATGATCAGTAAACTTAAAAAACAGATCTTAAATCTCGAAAAGATTTATAAATTGAGACATCTTACAAGTATTCTGACGATGATCAGTCAACTAACAAGTTCCCTAAGATCTATCGGGAACAATGTAAAGAGAAATGCGTCAGAAAAATATCATGAATTTTCGTAGGAAACTTGTAAGTTTACGGATACCACTTTCCTGCAACTTATATCGGACGATGACCTCGTGCCACATTTTATCTTTTCCGTATACATATTATTATGTTTGGAGCAGGTGTCAGGGGTTGCACTGATATTGTTCTGGAATTATCTTATAGCTCACCCCGATTTATTGATTATAAAGATCTGTTGGTAAGATATGAATGTATGTTAGTACTTAAACACATTTTTCAGATCTTTTACTATACGAGTAAATTCACAGATAATAAATTATTTAGGATGGCAATCCGTTCATAATATGTTGAAGATACGTCAAAATTCATTTTCATTACATAATATTATTCTGTCTGCCGAAAAGGTTCATTAATTATCTTTCCGAGGAACGTTATAATTAAAGGTTAATTGGTTAACCTTTTTCGGCGTAGAATCGTTCTCATACCGCAAGAGTTCATTTGATGTCACTTCTGAAAATTATCTATTCATACAAATTAATTTTAAATATTTGGAACATGCAAAGAGATGTCTGTTTAACTGTAGCAGGAATGAGTGCAGGAATGAGATGTAGACTCCATCCGACATTACACCCGGAGCGACAATAAACTTTATTCAGTTTTCTCCATTCGAACTCACTCCCCAACCCTATACCAGATGGGCGCGCGCAAGCAACCTATAGCCGGCGTGTTTATTGCCAATACAACTTTACAACTGCAATAGGGTTCCGTTAAAAGCTTTATGTTAGTGCTAAATGAAATGAACTGGAGAATTACACTTCTAGACCGAAAAACGCTTTGATATCTACAAAACACACAGGAAAATTTAGCCCCGATTGCAAGAAGAGATGAGTCAGTGTTAATCGACGTTCAAACACGTCACTTTTAGTTAACACAGCCTGATTATTCCTGCAATTGGTATTTTTGCATATACAACAGAATGTCCGGTAGTGGTTTAGTGCTTATTATTGTAAATTAAAGGTACCTGTATTTGATAAAAATAACATTTTCATTAGATATATTTCTCCGTAGAACATTTCTGTGTTACATTTCTAGTTAGCAGTTAGCATACGTGGCGACGATTTACATACACATGTATGCAATTGTTTACGTTTGCAGTGGAAACTGGAAGTAACTCGATAGTTTTCCTGTCGGCTGCCCTGCATCAAAAATTTCACTCCTCCCCAGCGCACGCTGGCCTCTGTGCGTAACTCGGGCAAATAGCACTACGACATAGTTGAATTGTATGTAAATCAAAGTATGTCATGCGATCCAACCGGTATATAGAGAATCGATTTGAATATAATACGTCTTCGGGGTTCATTATCTCCCGGGGCTAGATCTCGTCACAAGAAGCCGATCCCGTAACGAATATACCCAAAAAGGGTCCGCGAAGTAAGCCCGAGGGAACGGAGACGAATGTAACTTAGTAAATACAAATATCTCTCGCTTAATAAACTTTCTTCGCATTCCTGAGGGGCGGAATGTTGTCGAGAGGAACGACTTTATCTTCCATTCTACTCTCCCTAACCTTTTGAGGAAGTTTCAACACGCCAGTAATGCGAGGTAGATCCATGGAGAGATACGAAACTTATATAACTAATTTGAATAAAAAATATCGCAAAGTATAAGTTGTTTTATGATAACTCGATGGTACACGCCTACCACATTTTTAATAAAAGCATTCTTACCTATTTCGAAGCAGCTTAGTTAAAATAATCAAATATCATAGGAAACATATGTACTCTCCCTAGCTTTTTGAGGAAGTTTCAACACGCCAGTAACTTGAATAAAAAATATCGCAAAGTATAAGTTGTTTTATGATAACGATGTTACACGCATACGACATTTTTAGTAAAAGCATTCTTACCTGTTAATCACATATTTCATCATAACAACATATGTAACCTAACCTAATCTACCTATTTTGAGTCCCACGGAATATTAAGAATGTTCTGTGTTGATCACTCATTTCATTGCTTGAAAGAAATTGTAAGTTGTAATTTTTTTTATTGATTTATTTAATATCCATGGAAAATCAACAGCCAATAACTGGTGTCTTGGTATCTCATACTGGTATGTATTTCTGTATTGTATATGTTACACAATAATGTATCGATTAATTCATTGCGATGTGTAGATTGTGATTATTAACCAGTCGATAGGAGGAATACGATTATCAGTTTCGGGGACTCGTAAAATGTTTAGTGGTGGCTGATAACGTAAAAACTGATCGCGAGGAACCGATGACGCCTGACGCCTCAACGTTAAAATTTGCTGTTTTCACAGGGTATATTCCAAAGAGTACATAAACGAGTGAAAAATGGTACATATCACTAACAGAAGACAATGTCTGATGACGTTTTGGTTCGCCGAAAAGGTTTTTAGCCATGTTTGGGCAATTGAAGTACATGGAATATACGTGAATACACCGCGAAAGAACCTATGCACATTTGGCATGAAAAGTATTTGAATTTGGAATGACTTGCCTGTTAAGCAAATATTGCTTATTTATAACAAATGCATGCATTACTTGTATGCAAATACAGAATAAACACCATTTTGAAAACGGTGTGCGCATCACAAGAGCCTGTTTCAAAAAAATGTTCTCCTCATACATCGGATACAAAAGTAATACATATTTCTAAAAGTATGTAAGTCTTTTATTAAGAGTGCACTAGGACGAAAAACCTAATGGTGACACAAACACGGCAACCAAAATATTGGTCCAACGAGGCTCCTACGGTAATATCTGGGCGGGCAGGTGTTCCGCCCTAACGGATTCGCTTTCCCACCTGCGACTCCCGCCCTGTATTTCGGGAAAACAACATTAAAGAGTATTTACCTCCTCCCCATCTACACCTAGACGCGCAGGGTGCTCGGGGCGAATAACATCATTTCATACTTTGTTCATTTAATTTTCTTAATGCGACATTAAAGAGCAATAAGCGTTGATGCAGGTGGGAGGAAAAGACACATGCAAAATTATTTTTAAGTAACAAATCTGAGCATAATCAAATTTTGATGTTAATGTTGGTCAGATTTTAAATAGAAAACAAAGAATTGGCAAGAAATAAGATATTTTCTTTATTAACTGAAAATGTACAATTGTCAACTTCAGTGATACGAGTAAGTGGTAAAATATTAAAAAAAAACTGGTCAAGTATGAACGTATTCTCGCGCCGAGGGTTCGTTCACTTGGGGATATAACTACTAGGGTGCGAAACGAAGAAATTCCCCTTCGCTTGATGGAAATGGAATCTAGATTTTTCTCAAAAAGTATGACGTTTTGAGGAAAAGGGTATTATTTGGTGCAATACTACACAAGTTTTCCTATGTAAATTGGTAACAAACAACCGTTAATAGAACAATTTGGGACTAAATGCGTGTGACCAGAGCCTTTTTTCGCTTTTTGCGATGGAACTCTCAAAAGCCGTAAAGCGTACGTAATTAAATTTAAGATCATAAAAATCCTTCATATGAAACAAAATGGCAGGGCAGGCAAAATTCAGGTAAAATCGAATTTGAGTTTGGGAGTGAGGTAACCTAAAAGTAGCTGGAATATTCTTTTTTTTTCAATAGCATAGGTGTTACTTTAACGTCCAACTCATTCTAAAGACAAACCAGATTTGATGAAGTAAAGTTAAAAAAAGGGCGGAAATGTGAACTATTTATTAAAGTTTTTCGATATTTACCGCCAAACTCGAACTCACTTGTACCGGAATGACACCCCAGTAAAGTGGTATTCATTCGATATCGCGTTATTTTACAACCGCTTTTCCGACTATCTGACGGGCCAACACATCAGCGACAGCAGTTTTCCGATAACCTCAAAATGCCCCGGAATATTTCCGGTCAAAAGCGATCTACTCGCCCCGAACGGGTGGTTCAGTTCTCACGTTAACGATTTAAAGGAAAATATTTGCCGATTTTACCATTCGGTCGCAAAGCTGGGCGAGCGCCCATTATGCACAAGCTGCTTGAATGATGTAAGCGCGGACATCAGGGACATCCATGTTTAGGATAATGCGTGGCTGTTCGATATTGTCCCACTTTACGAGTACATATCAGAAACAACAATAATGAAAATTGGGTAATTAAATCTATATTCAAGGTCAAGCTAGATTTTGAAACCTAACCCTTTTTTATGACAGTTAATAAACATTTGCAAAATTTGGAACACAAAGCACCAGAGACTTACAGTTTTATCTTTAAAATATAACTAGACCATTAATCTACATTTTTCCTTTAACGATTATCGAAATCCGTGTTCACTATTTTTAAATATAATTAAATGTTGTTTTACAAACGCCCTTAAGGAACCGTTTGCAACCACGTGCTAACACCCCTTAATGATATTAAATGATTTTTTTTATTTATTTAACTATACTATACAACAACTATACAATATTTAATGTATATATATTTTAGTATGTGACCACAATAAAACCTTGTCAGCGATTATCACCTCAAGGGAAGCGAGCATGCGAGCAGGCGCTTCCTCGAATCGTTCCCTCGCCGTCGTCCGATTTATGGACGACCGCTGCTAATTGGACGAAAACCACGAGAAAAACAAGCCCGGAACAGTAAAGGAGAACGAATACGTCGGGTCGAAGTGCGTCCAAGCATGCTACCCGTCTGATTTGTGAAGATTTGGTGATGGAAGTACCCCTCAATTTTACATGAGTATTTTTAAATATAAAGCAAAATGTACAACGAGGTTATTCAATTAAATAGTCGAAAATAATAGTACTTTTTTTTAGTAATACATGTAATACAATAAATACAACGTTCTCAGATTAGTGAAGCAAGGAACATGGAACATATGCCACTACAAATTATTCATGCATAGATTTTAGAACATTAGCAATCAGTGTCCACCCGATTTTTATATTCTGAAACATACAAAAACAACTTTATTGGTGTGTTAATGAATTTACGTGCAATCATTATAATATCATATCGTACTAATTTTAAACCGACTTTATAAAAAAGACAGAATTTAGCAACTTAATGAAAAACTCTTCAGGAAGTAAAAACAAGAAACTGTTAATGAAAAAAAGTATGCATGAATGTGTTTAGAAGAATATGTATACGCACACAGTTATCGTATACGAATGGCAATTCCTACCTAACCTAGGTTAGGTTGATCATCATAGGCCTCAAAACGAACCACCTGTCTCACTATTGACCTTATCCCATGATAAAGCATTATTTTGGACTCCATTAAATGTCACGCACCTTCCCTAAGTGCCACAAGCTTTAATCTTGCCACCCCCTAACAGCAGGTCTAATCCTCCTGCACAGTAGCTACAAAATGGCGGTCATTGGATGCACCTGCGCTGCGATAAATTTTTAAAAAACCGCTCTGGCCATAACATCACAGCTTTACAGCATCATAAATTTGTTCAGTGTGGGGTCAGGAACTTTAAATATAAAGTCTTAGGCTTATGGTCCCATGCACATAAAAAGCGAAAATAAATATATATTATATTCTTAAAATAATTATAAAAATCACGTTCAATTACTTTTTTTATTTGAGGCTAATTTAATTGATATTCATTAAAAAGGTCTATAGACATATAATATTAAGCGACTTCTTAAATCAGTAGAGCCAGTGAGATTTTCAGCTGTCAACTAAATTTTGGAGATTGTCTTATTATTTTACCAAATAAACAAATACTGACTCTTTTGCTCTTTGTATTTCCTGCCAACACATTTATAACCTTATATTATTCGCCTCGTATTAACCTTTCGTAGTTACTTCGCCAAGCGGAAATTAAAACTTCTAAAATATTGTGTTCTAGGCTACTTTAAAATGTTTTATTAATTATAATGAATAAACTGACTTAAAAATATGATTTGTATTGAAATCGAGTCAGAATAGTTTTAGGAGCCCCTGAAAAAATATCAAAAGCCCATGGGCGTCGTTGTACTCAGAATCGTACTAAAGTGCAATGTGGCAGGCAACAATAACAATCGTAAAAAAACTTATACAAATCTTATTGGAAAATACCTACACTACTTCTTGTTTATCAAATATTTAACACCAAGCGTTGGAACTTCAAGAAATTCAGTCGAAGGTAATGCATTCGTACAATGAAAAGTCGTGGAAGACTAAACTTAAGGGGAGGCTATTCTTTATGGGGTAGCCGGTACAACGAATGCAAATCTTGGAACAGAACCTTCTGTTGAAAAATACGAGCGGATAATAAATGTATAATTTGCTCATTCCAGACGAGCGGCCCGCTTGCCCCTTTTTTCCAAAGCTGTGCATATTTTTTTGGACGTAAAAAGGTACAACAGCGGACTGCGCGGGGCATTATTCTCTTTCCCCTTCATTATTTCCTTTATCTGGCAAATTATAACATTTTTCACTGTGAAGACATTAAGGCTAAGATATTTGAATACAAAGGTAGTAAGTTTGTTTCCAAGAAACACTCATTATAGTTCCGAAAATAAGTTCGCGTGTCTTGAAAAAAATATTATGCAATGAAAAATCATTAAAAAAAAACACGATATTCAGGATAGGTAGAGAATATCATCTGAAGAAATACTTACATACACGTACCAGGCCAAGGGCGACCTTAACAATTATATTGACAATACATAAACTCCAACAAGGTACGACACAATCGGTATTGAGAAATATTAGATTTACAAAAATTTAAGTCAACAGGATTGAAAAAAGATAACGTTTCAAATACGTACACTACAATATCTACTCGACACTGAACCCAATAAAAAATAATGAATTCAATTAACATTGAATTGCAAACACAATCTCCTGAAGAGCCTACGGATTCACTTTGAAAATTTAAATTAAATCCACTATCATATGCCTTTGTGGGGCAATAAGAACTTCGCGCGGAGCGCTACAAGGGCTAAAATAGCTCGCAGCTCAAAGGTATAGTACACTAATTGTGAAAAGCAGACGCCGCCCGCCTTGTAATGAGCGCTGGAGGTGCCGGGAGGGGCGAGGGGGAGAGGGGACGGACAAAGATATTGCTCGATAATGCCAAAATACGCGCCCTGCACTTTGGTAAAAGAGGTGCGGTCTCTCTGCGGTGAACGCTGTATGCATCAAATAATTATGGAAAGTATAAATTAAATGGGATTGCTGCATTTGATAATGACGACACGAGATGAGAATATCATTCATCTTTGATAAACTGAATTCCAATGAAAAACTAAATTCCAATCATTTAACACGTATCTGTTAGTTGATTGGAACAATAGATGATCAGTCAAACGGAGAATTTGAGTGATATAAATCAACTAACCGAAGAAAAGTAGACGTGATCGGACGCCATCTTGTTTTATAATTTTGTTAAATACGCATCGTCTGAACAAGTAATGCATGCCGTTAGGCAGGAGTCGGCTGTATCTATAGATAGATATAAGCTGTACCTATGAGTAAGAAACTTATACGGACATCATGATCATAAGTAGCAACAGAAGGTACTTATTAACGACATGTGTGTTGCTATGACATTTCTGTCTTTTTTACTTTTGCTCATTGTTGTCTAGATATGATTATTTGTCTAACGACAAATATATAGATCATTAACTTTCGAGGAATCTTGTTTATTTACAGATACTATGAGTCACATATTACGTTCTTAAACATCTCCGTGCACATAGAACGGACATCCAGAACAACCCGGTAAATCGTCCTTGGGAGGCGGCACTTGCGAGCAGGCCGCGCGCCCCAGAGGACAAAACAGGCGTTAATATTGATACTCGTCGCAGATGTTCCAGAACAAATTCCTATATCCGTCCGCCTGTTGGGCCGGTAGCTCGCCTGCTGGGACGATCCAATATCCTTCGCCCGAATTTGAAGAGATCGGTATTTATGCAAGAATTGACTCAACGCGAAAATGCGGTATTGTTATTTTTATCGTGACTTAAAATGTACCTTACAGATAATTAATATGATAAAATTTCAGTCGTTTTAGTTTTTGGGATGCAAACCATCCCATAAAATGTCATTCATAAATATACAAACTTTTAAACTTTGAAAAACAGAACAAAAAAACGTAATTATCCAATTTATAATATCGTTTTAACCATTGGGATCAGGTTACATTTATACATGTACTAGCTGCGGTACCCGGCTCCGCTCGGGTTAGTGTCGGCTAAATTATTTCATGGATAAAAAACAGCCCACATGACTGGTCCAAAATAGGGTCAAACTGGTCCAGGACAATGTATCCATCTACCAAATTTAATCAAGATCGTTCGAGATGAAATAGCATGATTCAATGAGAAACATCCAATAATTCCCATTTATTTAATTTAACACTCACTACTCACCCTTCAGGTAATGAAGCGTTATATTATGTAGCCTATAAGTTTTGAGTAGAATCAGGCTAGACGTAGATACAATCCGCATCTAAATCGAGTAATTGGTTCTCAAGGATTTTGCCAAGTAGTCCTAAAGTTGCGGGAATTACCAAGCTGTAACCGCCCCCCCCCTCCCCGCACCCGCCCCCGTCGCACCGCCCGCCCCGCCCCCGGCCCCGCTCCCCCTAGTGTGAAGTAGCGCTACCGGCATCGTTTTCGCAGCCCCATGAAAGTTCTAAAGCCCATGGGCACATAAATTGTAGCCTATGTGTTATTCTGATGTATAAGCTATATTATTGTAAAGTTTCATTAGAATCCATTCAGTAGTTTTTACGTGAAAGAGTAACAAACATCCATCCATCCATCCATCCATCCATCCATCCATCCATCCATCCATCCATCCATCATTACAAACTTTCCCCTTTATATTATTTATTAGATTACTACTACCACAGTTAACCGGACCCAAAATCCCAAGTAAAGGGATAACGGTGCTGATTTGTAGTGAATTGTTTTAATGTATTCGATTATTTACGGTGTACACACAACCCTTGGATACGTCATTCTTTTTAAAGACGATTCGATTACCACGAACGCATAACCGACAAGAAACTTCGACGGGAGTCAAAACACAAATAATTTTGTATTGTTACAGCTATTCAAATATTTGCAACCCCTTAAACCTATTATATGTTCTGTAATGTTGTATTAATGATCTAATACATTACGGTGTAAATAACGAATCTACCACGATGTAAAATTAATAAAATAAGGATAGCTTTAAAAAGAACTACTTTTTATAGGTATAGGGCAAGGCTGGAATTAAGCAGCAAGAAATCTTTTTCCCAGTGAAGTGTTTAAGATAGTCGTACCTTAACGCTGAAGAAGTACAATTTACTAATAAAAAATGCAATAAAAATCGAGTATGGGGCCTCGCTTCACGGATGCCAACGAGGGAACCCCACCCGCTATTGACACCGATATTTTAGCATCCGCTTTTACTTTGGAAAAAAAACAGCGGGAGTAAAAATTGCGGTGAAAATTCGGGCTTACCGGATTTTCCGTAATGACCTCGGTAAAGTAACGCGGTCGGAAAATGAATGAGAGTACGCAGATGTGTGGGGCGGGGCTTTGCGCTGCGCCTATAGAATGTTAACCAGCAATTTTTGGCCGGAGGGATTTTTTCATTGCAAGATTATAATAATAGGCTTAATACTGCACTCGTAGTTGAGATGTAATACAATATATAATATTATTCTTAGGGTCCGTTTCTATTTTCATGAATTGATCTTTTACATAGTACTGAAATATTTCTATGTTTTTTATGGCTATTATGACACAGTTTTCCCTTCTTATAGTTAGGTCTTGTAGTTAGAGGAGGCGTAGTGTTAATAGAAAATAAGCAATAAAAGTTGTGGCTTTGACTGGTTTTATTGCTTCAATCTTACCCTACTGTACTGTTAACATAAAATTAATATTTCTGAAGTAACTACAGACTCATATCTACTGTAATGATCTTAGGCTTTAAAACCTAGTTCCAGAAAGAACTAGGTGCCATGCCAGGAAAATACACTTAATAGAAATCTGATAAATACGCACCAAAAAGTAAATGTAACAGCAGCGACTCATGAAGTCGGATCCTACAATACCACCCAGTTTTGCATGAGTTCAAAACAATGAAAATACCTCAATTATAATATATATTTCAATCTCGAATGAGAAAGAGATTGTACCTCTTTAGGTAACCAAGCCATGCCACGTAATGACAGGCCACAAGCATTAACGCAGAGCAAACTGGCCGGATAGTGATAAAAAATTAACTTCATTTAGGAGGGTCGCCTTCATAAAGTCCAAAAAGCATAAGGTCAAAAACCCAGAACATCCAAAAGTATGTAATTTTCGTGGATATTATAAAATGCATATACACTAACATAACCTAACCTAACCTAACCTAATTGAAAATATGCGAATTCATAAGTGTTTTGGACGGTATGGGTTTTGGACTTTGTGCTTTTTGGACTTTATGATGCGTCTCCATTTAGGATGCAACCTTTATATCAGTTCCAAATACTGTTTTTAAAGTGAGACGCAATAGCGGCTCGTAGCCTAGTGGTGCGGGGACTGGCCTAGCGTACCAGAGGCCTGGGTTCAATACCGGCATGCACCACTGTCTTTCTCTTTCAGAGTTCGATAAGTGCACTTCGTCACAAATGCGAGCTGCTCCATGGTTCGGAATCCATGTAAACTGTAGGACCCCTTCCCCTACTAGGTGGTAGGGTTTAAGCCCGCCCGGGTTGGTACCATCGCATTGGATGAAAATATGGTCGAAGCGGCAATGAAAAATTGTCCGTGTTTTCCATCCAGTTCAATGTAGCCGTGCTAATAAAGGGAAGGTCCTGGCATGGCACCAAATTCCTTCGGGAATGTGGTGTATTGGCCTAATATCATAACGGTAGTTGTGTGGTCGCATGTCAGGTCGCATAAAAAAAAATCAAAAGTTGGGTACAAAGACAATATCCTTGTATGAAATAGTGTTCGTATTTTAGTTTCGCCTGCGTGCAAAACCCATAGGTTTGGTAGATAGTCCGTAACTGCTAATACCTGAAATATATTTTTCTCGATCATTGTAATCGGAGGGTTTCTCATCATGTTTTCGAATGCTTGTTTTTATTTCAACAATAAGTTATTCGACCTCTTTATTTTCTATATTATTATGCCCCAAAAGTACTGTTAGCGCTGGACCGCTTTCAATACCAAAGTTTCGTACGAAATCGCACAGAATCCGTGGGAATGTGAAGTCTCAATCGCACGTAAGATTAAGTTAATCTAGAAAACATATGCTTATTAACGCACAGCGCTGTACGCATTTTGCTCCCTGTGATGCTTTCGGAATGGATTTCCAGGAAAAAGGGAAAATCGCTTTTGCGATTATTATCCTACTTAACTAGCCCGGGGCTCGAAAGAGGGTACGAGGAAGAATTTACATTCTTACGAACAGGCATCGCACTGAATATGAAACAAAGTACTATTAATGTTTCTGTATTGATATATGATATCTATATGGACCCTGTCCGGGCAAAAAATTGGTAAAGCGTGAATGTTTTCAAGTGCCGAGCGTTCCGTCACTGCTGGAAATGGAAGAAATTAGCCCCCACCTGATGGAAATTTTGCAATTTAATACTGAATTAGCACTTCACAAATCTAGCTTTTTCTCAAAAAATATGACGTTGTGAGCAAAAGTATATTATATATGTTGGTGCACAACCATATAAGTGTACCTATTGATAATTTGTGACAGATTTATTAATAGGAAAACCATTCGAGACAAAATGTGTCCGACAGACTCGAAACCATAAGGGTCGCTTTTTTCGCTTTAAAAACTTACTATTGTATATTCAGAGTGGGTGGACTAACTTTAATCATTCGGACTAAACCAGTTTTCGTATGGTTAGTCCGGTGCTAATCTCGTACTATGTTTTGACAGGTGCTCTCTGAATACAACTTTATGTAATTAAACCAATGCTCCCATAGAGACTAAACCTGTTGTGAAGTGCAGAAAATCATTTAAAATTAGTGTTATAAATCTGCATAGTTAGTATTGTTGAAATAGATGGCTGCAGCATAGTCAACTTATATTATTTAGGTACTAAACATAAAATATTCAAGTGAGTTTTTTATGCTCTTCTGATATTCATAAAAATGAAAAATTCAGCCGAGTACTCGAAAATGGGCAATTTTGAGAGTGTATTATACTCTCAAAATTGCCCATTTTAAATGGTCATAAAATGGAAACACTCTACGGGCGACTGTATGACCTGTGCTCACAATCAAGTCTATGGTATGACCTCGTATTTGGAGATACACTTAACATGCATCATTCATCTACGTAGGCAGATTTACATCCCAAATGTACTCTGGACTTACGTACTATATGCGATCGACCGAAAAAGACAATGAGGGGACACTGCACTGTGGGAGATACACCCTTGAAAAAACATATCTCTCACCAGGCCGAGGGGTTAAGGTAATGAAGCCAGAACAGAAACAGAAACAAATTACATCCCTTTGACGATCCGTTTGTACAAATACGTCGGCGGGAATCGGAGGCGGGAGCGAGGTGGGGATAACGGAAGATCGAGCGGCACGGATACACGCCGAGTGAGACGGGAATCAGGACTAAATTATGAGTCAAAGTCGAAATAATTTATTTCGAATTCGGCACAGAGAGCTCGCTCGTTAGGAGCAATTTTGAAGATCAGGAACGCGCTAGATTTCTGTATTTGAGCGGCTCATAGCTCAGGGGCGCATGCCAGCGGTCATGGGTTCAAATCCCAGCCCCCTCCTTGCACCACGTTCTTTCTCTTTCTCAGTTGGAAAAGTGTATTTCGTTACAAAAGCGAGCTGTTCCGTGGTTCGGAATCGAAATTTTAAAACGTAAGAGGCCATCCCTTCCTCTACTAGATGATAGGGTTGATTAAGCCTTCAAGGGTTAGTTCCATCGCATTGGATGAAAAGATGGTCAAAACGGCAATGAAAAAATGTCCGCGTTTTCCATCCAGTTCAATGTATATAGCCGTGCTTAAAAAGAGAAGATCTTGGCATGGCACCTTTCTTCGAGAATGCGGTGTGTTGTGATAATATAATATATGGTTGGGGAAAAAGTTTCTTCGCATTTTGTAAGAAAATTCAAAATATTTTTTAATATGGTTTATTTACATTTAACTAAAGTATGTAGGTACCATTTTGTTCGATAACTTTTTGCCATCTTGTAGGTAGGGACATGATCCCATTGCTATAGAAATATTGGGACTTCTGATCAACATACCGCGACAAGTGGTTTTGGCAGTCCTCTCGTGATGTTAACCTGACACTGCCTAAAGAATTCTGAAGAGACCTAAACTGGTGGAAATCTGAAGGTGCAAGGTCAGGACTATACGGCGGATGCATTAACACCTCCCAGCCAAACTCTCTTAGTTTTTGCTGAGTGGCTAAAGATGTGTGAGGTCTAGCGTTATCATGATGAAAAACCACACCCCTTCTGTTGATTAATTCCGGCCGCTTTCTCTCAACTTCTTGCTTTAATCTCATCAGTTGTTCGCAGTAGAGTTCAGAATCGATGGTCCTGCCTGGTGGTAACAGCTCATAATGAATAATGCCCTTCCAATCCCACCACACACACAGCATCACCTTGTTGCGAGTTAACCCGGGTTTCGCCACAGTCTGTGAAGCTTGACCGGCCTTTGACCACGACCTTTTTCGCACGTTCTTGTCGTACGTGATCCACTTTTCATCACCAGTTATCAGCTTCTTCAAAAATGGTTCGGTTTCATTACGTCGTAATAAAGAATCACAAATGAGTACACGGTTCATTAGGTTTCTTTCAGTGAGCTCGTGAGGTACCCAAATATCGAGCTTTTTTGTGTACCCAGTTTTTTTCAAATGCGCCAAAACTGTTTTGTGGTCAATTCCTAGTTCTTCAGCTACGTCGTAACTACTGATATGCCGATCTTGCTCCACTTTTTCAAAAATGGCATCCATTTTATCCGTAATAGGGCGACCAGAGCGACGTGCATCTTTGACATCAAAATTTCCGGATTGAAAACGCTTAAACCAAATTTGTGCCACTCTCACAGACACTGCACTAGGTCCATAAACATCGCAAATTTTTTTCGCGGCTTGCGTTGCATTTTTACCTTTTTTGTAGTAAAATTTTAAAATGTATCGAATTTCTTCATTAGATTCACTCATTTTGACAGTACGAAAAACAAATGAGAATCACACATTTTCCTAATTTGAATTTGGAATTATGTTCTTTAAAATTTAAACTTTCAATGATACCAAAACCAGCCAGATACAAATAGTATAGCCAAAGAGATTTTATTACAAGTTCATACATACTATAATGCGAAAAGACTTTTTCCCCGACCTATTATAATGACAATGGGTGTGGTATTCCAAACATGTCCAGTCTCTCAATCAGGCTCGATTCTAAAGGCAAATTAATGGTTGTTATACACAAATGGACAGAAAACAATCGGTATTTGTCGCCGTAGATGATACCAGATGTCTATTTGTGCATTTTTGAGGTAAAGATAGAATTGCATCACCTGAGCACCTGTGTTTCCGATGATCGATTGCAATTCAGTGAAAGCTACAGCGAAATAGGTCTCACGTTATAGATTGATCTCGCACGACTAAAAAACGGATTCTCGGAAGTAACCGCTACCGGCGCTCCACCCGCTACCGGCGCTCCTTATGCATGCGCGAGCGGAGCGGGCCGAACGAAAACAAATCGAGCAATTTATTAAACGCCGTCTTCTCGCACTGCTCTCACAGCTTGTGCGCGGAAAATGTCGAAAACTCAAAGTATACTCGTACCAACCCTTGCCTCAGCCTCAGTGGCCCAGTGGCGCGACACTTCGGCGATCGCTCTCCGAAGTTAAGCAACGCTGGGTCCGGTCTGGTCTTGGATGGGTGACCATTCGACCGTTGAGAGAGGCTGGCCGTGGTTCGGATTCCACGTTAAGCTGTAGGTCCCCTTCCTTACTTACTAGGTGGTAGGGTTTTTCCCGCCCGGGTTGGTACCATCGCATTGGATGAACGATGGTCGAAGCGGCAATGAAAATTGTCCGTGTTTTCCATCCAGTTCAATGTAGCCGTGCAATATAAGGAAGGTCCTGGCATGGCACCTAGTTCCCATGTGGTGTGTTGGGCTAATACCATGACAGAACTTGTGGTATTAGCCATCCATGTCCAGTCACATAAAAAAAAATGAGTTAAGAGCTGTCTAAAAGCGAGTTTTCGGATCGGGTTTTACGAAAATTCTGTATGTACTCAACCTAATTTATTCCAGAATATTTACCGACGATTTTTGTATGTGTGCAATCTCCCTAGCTGGGTTTTCATCTGAAGTACAGTCACGTATGTTCATGTCCTGATTGATTAACTTTCATTGATTGAGCCACTGATTTTGTATGCTCACATGTTAAAAGAATCGGTTAGTATTTTTTTTATTTCACCGACTAACAACTTTCCGAATTACACCCAACAGTTGCAATTATATATTTACATGATTCGTCCCACCCCAAAGTCTGCGGATTATACCCGTGGAATACCTTTAGCACAGAACCCGCGGCACAGTGACCTGTGGCACAGAGCCCGTGCCACAGTATACCCGTGTCCGGATCACCGGCGACAGAGCTATTCCCGTAGCGGTCCTTTTGAAGTTTGTTGTTCATCGATCCGAACATTATATTTGCGCCGCCACATTTTAAGCAACTTTCAGCTGTCGCAGAACATGAAATGCTGTTTTTATTGGGAAGAGCGTATTCATATTCATAATGAACCACGATTAACCACGACTGCATAAGAAAATGTGCTCATTATGGGCCCATTAGTCTCATTTAAAATTGTTTTATTTCCGACAGTCCAGCATCCATAGAAACAAGGTTTTGAAGAATTCTAAGAAGAAAGTTCCACACTTAGAGAAGTTATAAGATACTGGACAAAACTTCCGCCGTACAATCAAAATTCGTCTCGATATATTGTTATTTTAGCCGACTAAGATCAATATTGAGCTCGTCGTAGCTTACCACTAGTCGCTCCACAATTCATATCGTTACGGACCCAAATTTCCTCAACGCGTCGAGTGTCTGCGTGCATATTTCTTTCCGCGTGTGTCGTTACGGGGCGCGTCCCGCTGAGCACTCGACGCCCAGAAGCGACATGGCCACGAAACAGCCATACTTTTAAAACTTTACGCGTAGCAAGCCGTATGCAAGGAAGTAAGCAAACGTTGCGTACGTTTGCTTACTTTCGTTGTTCCGAAATTCCGATAAAAAATGCGATTTCATGAGAATCGCTCACACGAGGCTCACATGTCAGATGACGGAGAATTGTATCATGATTTTGAAGAAAACGATTTGAAAGATAAAATGCATTATTATGAGAAAAGCTATAAGCATGTTGTATTCGTGAATAGCTTTTTGGAGGAAGGCATATATTTACGTTCGGAGCCTAGTGGCACTATTTCGATTAATTTGGAAGTAAGATGTTTCTCCACAAAACTTAAAATTAGGGGTCGCACACCATACAATGTACCTATTTGAGGGATTCAAACAATCCAGTGGACATAAGTGTGTGGGGTGTCATTTTATTGGTCTTCTAAAGTAATAATAATCAAATCAAATATTTCTAAACTTCTAAAGTAATAATAATCAAATATAGAGGTTTCATAGAAACGTTTTTGTCTTAGTCAATGTGTTGGTCAAATATCCGCTTCTATGACTTTATTTACTTTTTAAATATGCAGCGAAACAATTTGAAAAAAAAAAACTATGTTGGGCTACCGTTATGGTGAGTGTGGTAAAAGCTATCCGTGTCACGTGACGTTAACAACCGACACGTGCACATTTGTAAAATAAATTTAATTTGTTTTATTTTTATAATTTCCCCCTGTTTAGTCTTGTACAATGCACAGCGGGCCTCAGTTTTCAATACATCGCAATTTTCTTAGCAGACGTTCACTTCCATCGTACAGGCACCAGTGTCACAGAACAGTGCGGAGGGGGTTGGCGACGCGTCACTAGGGGTCTCCGGGCCACGATTTAAAGTAGATTCAGTCAGGTGAGACGATTGGTCTGATCATGCCATTAAGGGCGGGAAATCTCCACGGAGCACGAGCGAAGGCGCCGCGGGTGGCTCTCCGCTCCGGATGGAAGGAAAACTTTCTATCTGCATTCGACGATCGAATTTGTTTCGCGGGACGATCACAGATCGTTGGGTTGGCAAGATAACCGAGCCCCTGATATTACCATATGATATAGACTTATTTCACCTCAACGGTTCCAAATACTCTGTTCTTAGTTCACAGTGCCTGTTAACAAGTTAAGGTTTGAACACATACATACAAAAATCAAATTAAGACGCTAAATGACGCTTAAATGACGCTTAAATGACAAAAAAAACTTTGTTAAGAAAAAAGGATACTTCTGTGGTCTTTATTAGCTTCATCCATGCAAAATTTAACCGGCATTTCCAATGAATTCTTAATTAATTGCAACATCGCGTGAACCTTGAAAGTCAAATAAAAGAAGGTGGCATTAAACACTTGACCACGCGCAATTTTACCCCCCATAAAAAATGGTTTATCAATTTTAAATTAATCCTTCCGGCTGCAAGGGGGCGCTGCGGACGCCTCAGGCTCCTGTCAAATGCACACCAGACTTCGTTATACACCGCCTCCATAAACCCACACCACCCATACTATCCATTCGTACCTAACGCATGCAACCGCTGTAATAGAACCACCGGAGGCGTTAGAATTTTGGGTGCCAGAAACTAGAAATCAAAACTTATATAGCATATTACTCAGATAACACACTTCCTGACATACTTTCTATAGGCGACAGATGTTTAATCACAAATTCTGGCAAGTAACTCGAATAATGTTAAAAAAAATAAGGCACGTTTTAAGTCTGGTATTTTACCGCCAATTTCGAATATAGAACCGTACAGCGTCGATTTTTTTTTAAGAATCTAAAAACAAGTGAAAGATGTTGGTTAAAATAAACGAATTTAGTCAAAGCGGGATTTTAAAGTTGTCAAGTTACGTACGAAAACCTTAGTTCTATAAGAAAAACTTCCGTCTAGTGATTGTTTGAAATGAAATTAATGTTTCAAATACTGGAACAGTGCACAAAATATATATTGGGGATAAAAGTTTGCATGGGGAATTCATATAATATTCAGGCAATAAGTCAGCTCGACATCAGTCAAAAACGGCATTGACCCGAGCGGAGCCGGGTACCTCACCAATTTATAATAAATCAGACAATATTTTTCAAAAACTCAAACGAGGCGCAACCAAACAATACTATGCCATCAGCGACGTCGTACTGTTGTGTAATTATTTTCGGAAACTGTATCCGCGACGAGATTACATTAAAACTTCGCGAATAAAGCAAACCGAAACGCATCAATCCAACGACGGACCAACTTTTACAACTCAGATTGGGTAAATCTGCAAGGACATTTTCAAATCATAATTTCGACGGAATATAGGATGCCGCCGACTGAGTCTAGCCGCTCCATTAAATTAATAAGATAAATCTTCATGTTACAAGGGGCGGCGGGGGGAGGTTCGGAGTTCGGAGGGAAGTTAAGGGGAGACTCGCCCCTTCTTACTTTCTCCCCGCTAATCTTTCGATCTGGAAGTAACGTCAGCGGGGGCATCGCAGGCGCTATCTTGGGAATTATTTGCAACTTTTCAAATTAATTGCAATCGTTGGGGGCTTTTAATTTTATCTTACGGGAAATCTAAATTCGGCGATAACATGCCAATGGTACTACATTGTTGTGTAACTGTTGATGTTACAAGATGTCCGTTACATTCTCGGTAGCACCCTTAGAGCCCATAGTCCGACTTCTCATCTTAATTCGATACACTAGCGTTTTCAAATGGTTGGAGAATTTAAGAGCCGGGAGAGTGGGCGTTAAGCGAACTAACATTTGCGAGACCGAGTTTGACATGACAGCTTACGCATCGTCTCCGTAATTACGTTTTGAGCGGCTCGTAGCCTAGTGGCGCGGGGACTGGCCTAGCGTACCAGAGGCCTGGGTTCAATACCGACATGCACCACTGTCTTTCTCTTTCCGAGTTCGATAAGTGCATTTCGTCACGAATGCGAGCTGCTCCATGGTTCGGAATTCATGTAAAACTGTAGTTTACCCTACTAGGTGGTAGGGTTTAAGCCCGCCCAGGTTGGTACCATCGCATTGGATGAAAAGATGGTCAATGGGAAAATTACGTTGACGTTGCCGTTAACGACGACTCTGCGTTTTCACACAAATCGGGAGTTCGAGTTTGATTTTGAAAGGTGGAAGAAGTAAAACAATACAATAAGTACTAAAACTTCTATGGGTTTGACGTTTTTACGTAACTTCGAAGTTCCGAAAACGAGAGACTGATCAAATAGGAAGGAGATGTTCTTCTAAAATTGCCAACTCAACATAAACGTAAATGCCACACCCAAATATAGTCGCAAACGTATTGATGTTATTCTAAAATTACCAACTCAACATAAACGTAAATGCCACACCCAAGTCGCAAACGTATTGGACGGTCTGTGTGGGATGTTTGGTCTGTATGGCATACGAAGCGCGGCCAGCTTACAATACGATTATATGCACACTTTGTCCAAACGGTTGAGTCGCGATACCGACAACAAGCCACTTTTCCTTCCTTTTTTCTTCTGTGCTACTAGTCACCGGTTAATCAGTTAATCGTTTCTTTCGGAGCAAACCAAAATCAAAGTTTTGTCAGGTTGTTTTAATATGCACAAATATAATGTTCCTGGGACGCATTTATGCGTTCAACCTGAGCCAAGTTATAAACATACTTTCAAACTGTACTTTTTATTTTATACCGAAAAAAGAAAGCGTAATTTATTTTTATTACAAAATGACCTTCTGCGTAGACAACCCAGCGCGAGAGAAGTTAAGTAAATTGGGGTAGATTCAGATAGGAGAATGATAATAAGATGAAATATTGTGACTGCGATGCCGTATTTATCATTGTTGCTTTTTTTGGGTTCTTCTCTCTTATATTTTTCTTTCGCGTAATATAATGCCTCTAATTACATGGGGCGGGGGGTGGAACGAGGTAGGCGGAGACCGTGAGAGGGGGGAGTGAGGGGGACGATCTGTTTTATTGTAATTCTAGTTGGATGGATCGTTTAGAGATGCTGAAAAGAAAAACATCGCGAAAAGAGGGGGAGAACAAAGCTGCGATTTGCGGAATTTCACTGTTAATTCAGCATACTGAAAGGGGGTTGCATGAAAGGAATCCTTGGAAATGGAAATGGAAGCATAAGAGACTAAGGGCAGGGATGTAATGCATTATTTTTATATTTAAAAAAATGCACACTTTATAGGGGCAGCTCTTTACTTAAGTTTTATTAGATGACTGCTGCACATATGGCAACTGCAGGTACTGGTGGGTACTGCGGCTGCTGTTAGTGTAGATTATAGTTGTTTAGATCGTGATCGACATATTACACACTGAAGATGATGAGTGCAAGAGCCAAGCCTACAAACCCGAAGCAGAACTTTCTTCTTTGTCGTTAGTCATTGAAAAGTAATCAATGATCCTATTTCTTTGCTGATTAGCTTTAGCGATACGAGTGGTGGAGACCCCGGATTCGATTCCCAGTGATGCAGTTTTTAGTGGCGTCCGCTGAAAAAAAATGACCGTGAAGAGAGTCGTTACCCTATTAATTCCCCATACTACTTTAGATTGGAAAGTATAGCCGAACATATATTGGAAAAAAGTTGTATTTAGATTTTTTTTCTGAAAAATACAGATATTTATAAAAAAAAATGACACTGACATAGAATGCAGCTATATCAAGTGATAATAAAATACCCAAATCTGTTAACTTTTAGGGGTAGGGAAACGTTAACGCCCGGAAGACGATTTCGCTAGTTTAATGGCATTCGCCGCCGTGCAAAATTGAGCCTCGGCCATTGAACAAAGAATGTATTTCTTAAAAAGTTCAAATCTTAGATTCCTTTGACTTCACGACAGCCTTAACACCAGGACTTGTGTGTTTAAGTGTTAATAGTTTCCGAACCGGGCCGGTCGCCGTGAGCGTGTGTATGAGCGTGTCGACAGAAATACATTTCCTCATTGTGAAACACAAGTTATTTTACTCACTGTCAGGACCTACTCGCGGGCAGGCAGCGGCCGGTTATCCGTGCTCCATTCCCGACTCCGGCTCTCCAATATCCGGAGCGTGTCGATACACAATATCCGCCAGTGGCCCGGCCACCCGCCCTGCATTCATTTTGCTAGAGACCGTTTAAAGTCTGTTCAACAAGTCAGTTTACATGGGTAAGTTGTAAGGTAAAAAAACCAAAGATTACAGCAACATTGTAAAAGATTCGTCGATTGATCGGTTTTAATATGAGAAAAAATCCAACATGTCACAAGTACTTGAGAGCAAATTATTATTAAATGTTTAAATAGTCTTAAATTACCCATGTAAACTGACTTATTGAACAGACTATACCGGTAGTGATTGGTGTTAATAAACAACCTTCTTTTTAAACATTTAAAAAAAATATTATTTTCAAAAAGTGGCTCAGCTCAAAACTTCTATATAATTATCGAACCTGCTCACAAATTATCACGAGAATCAGTTCAGAAATGCGTCCTGTAGAGGAGAACAGCCGGACATACGAAAGCATTTTTGCCCAAACTGAAACGGAGACGCTTCGCTCTTCGCTCGAATAATCCAGGATCTGCCACATATAGCAAAACATTGATCTCATGGCGTACGCCATATCATCCTCATCCCATTATCCTCATAATATAGAGGTTTCGCGCACTAGGTTTTATTTGATGTAACATTTGTAACAATGTACTGAACGCTCTTGTTAACCTAATAACTATGTTGCGATTGAATAGAATGCATGTTTGTCCTCTCTAGCAACTTCCGAGACTGATAATACGCAAACAGGATATTAATTCAGTGGATATAGGAAGTGATTTGTTTTCTTTACAATTTTAATTCTTAGGGTGACTCTAGAGCAAACACAAGGAAATATGTGATAAAATTATGACCGTTCCAAAAAAAATATACCTTATTGAAATGTATTGAGATTAGGATTATAAAGTTTTCGAAACACAACGTAGGAATTTAATCGATATAGTTATCTAACGAAACCAACGTGTAGGTTCTTCAACGACCTATATAAGTGTCAATTATCACAAGTAAACCGGACGCAATAACAGTAAAAAGCAATGTTCTTCCGAGGCCTGTTTATAAGAGCGTTTAGAAGAGCGAATATGGACAATATTTGTAGAGTAATAATTAGAGCGGGCGGAGTGAGTTGGCCGTTTGTCGAGTTCGTTGGAGCAATTGAAGCTTCCGGGCGGCCATACATCACGCTACAAGTGCCGCGTCACACGGTGGTCGCAACTTACTCCAGCTGGAGTGAATTGGCCGATTGCATTTTAATTACCAGTGCTTTCAAATGGATTCGTTAAAACAAATTTACTGTCAGGTTTTCGAAAGGAATTGTACGATTAATATAGTACTAATAAACGAGTTTTTATAACGTCATTAACTACTCTGATGTACTAAATTTTAGTTAAATTAGTTATGATGGCTTAAAAAATGGCATGTTATAACTAACTCTTATAAAAGCCAACGTCTGGCGTCTGTGTGTATGTATAAGTCAGTTTGTCTGTTTATAACTTGAGAACCACTTAACCGATTTTAATACGGTTTGTATTATTTATTTATTTATTTATTTATTTAGAAAACCAACAGCGATTACAAGTTACACTTTGATACAAGATAATATAAGCTTAAGCTAAGGCCAGTAATAGGTTTTCCTAAATTAAACATATTTTACATAAAGTCTATCTTGTTCTACAAGAGAAGGTTAATACAATCAGAAAAAGGTAGGTAACAAAAAAAAAGTATGGTAGATAAAGTGTGTATACAATTAAAGTTTGATTTTACGTATGTATGTATTTTTGTGTGAAAAAAATATATGTGTAATGCTTGGAGTTATACTAGTATGCTTTTGTAGTCTTAATAGTAACTTTCGCTTGATTCTTCCTATCAACTATGAGATACTTACTATCCCGCTGAAACACTTGAGGGGTGTGGAAGAAAATTCCGTCGGTTTTTTAACGCCGGTAAATCGGTAGTTTTAAAGTTGAATACGTAAATGCATATTTGGCTCGGGGACGTTTTTAGTCCATGGAATCAACATCTTCCCCATTAAAAGTATGAAAACTAACAACATAAACAGTTAAGCGTACTATAGCGCGTCAGCTGCTAGCGGGCGCCATATTCCTAACAATGAAATTAACACAGCCATGTTAAAACGCGACACATAAATTACACATGGGCCGTGTGTCATGACACCCAGATGTAAAATGACGTTATCTTTATAATGTATACATTTGTGTGCGATCGAAATTTAATTGTGTGATTTTAATATGAATACGGACGTAATACAATTTACTGACCCACGTGTTACCCAAATTGTGTTGTCTAATGAGCAGGTCGAAACGAATTCTTAAGGTGGCCAAAGTACCTGAAACAAAATTAAAATATTTTTAGACTTGTGCAAGTAAATAGGCATTGCATTCAGTAAACAAATATATATCTAGCAACACACAAGTGAATCAATAAACCTCTGGTGAAAAACTGCGATTACTACAAAAGATTTCTTCTATATTTTACAAAAACAGTCAAAATCCATATTTATTTATATCAATCTGTATACATAAAAATCAATTACCATGCTTCTCTTTCGAAAACTCGAGAACGGCTCAACCGATTTGAACAAGTTTTATTTCTTTAGTTCGGCTCAGTACTGGGGTAGTTTACTTGTTATTAATAATGTATTTTTTTATGTCTTCTGTATTTATCTCTGTGTTTTCTTCTAAATAAATAAATAAATAAATAAAAAAGAAAAAAATGCTCCGTACATGTTTTTGTCACCTAACTGCTGGACCGATTTTGATGATTTGTTTTGTGTGTGGTTCGGGTGCGTGTCTGAATAGTTAGTTGCCGAGCTGAGCCGGGCACCTTCGCTAATCTCTACTTATATAAAGGGAACGTCTGTCCACATGCGAGAGATAATCTCCGTAACCACAAAACAGATCAAGATGCGATTTGAACCAATTTAAAGAGAACATCGCGGAGAACGCTTTAAGGTACATACCATCACGCTAAATATCCTAAGGGCTGAGCAATATCAATGAAATTACTCTCAAACAAAATTAATACCATTCCGTTGCGTATGGTGGCGTTACTGGCGGCGTCATTTTGACCGCTCTCTCTAAAATAGAAACGATTCACTATTTTCGCACTGAATGTCAGAAAGCGGATAGCGCAGGGCGAATTACCGACTCATTTATACGTATTTTGTTCGGGAGGGTATAGTTTCGAATCCTGATAGCCTCTTTTTTCCGTTTTTTACATTTTATTGTTTATGGGGTCTCGCATATAATTATAGCATGGATTAGACTTAATAGATATACACATATCTATTAATATCTCGGCTTTCACTATCAAATCAAATCAAAAATCATTTATTCATCATATAGACAGTAAGATTTATAACATAAATAATAAATATAATGTTAGGGACCATCTCAGCATAAGTTGCATTTCACTTAGTGAGCAGCAACGCTGATTTACGTCTGGTCCCTAAAACAATAAATTCCTTCGTCCTCCTCGAATCCTGTCGAAACATTAAAAAAAGAGAGAAAATAAAATAAGCAACACAATACAAAAAAAAAGAGAAAACCAAATATCAAAAAGTATTACACACACATCCGTTTGAAACATAAATCACATTTGAAGAAAAGGAAGCAAAATTTGCAAACTAGCTAAACATCTGGGTAGAGATGGCGTCACGTGTACTCTCATAGAAAAGAATAACTTCTATCCGGGTAGATATGGCGCCACGTGTGATTGGCGATTAGAAGATCATGGCGCGATAGATGGCGCGATAAATGGCGCTGTGAAATTAAATATTTTCAAAGACCGAAATTCTGCAAATATTTTCGCCGCAACTATTTACTATAGCATTATATAACTTAATGTTTATATTCTTTGCTTTCTGTGTACAATAACTTTGTACAGGCCAGAACAGCATTAAATAAGGCATGGGGACCTATCTTTTGTCTCATAGAAGATAATGAAACATATGAAAATTTGTATGGGTAACCCATTATATCTTCAAACTAGGTATATGAAAACGCACCTGTTTTTTAATGAATAGTTCATATGTTTTTGGTCAAGAAATAGCGCTATCGCTGATTGCATTTATGTATCTTCTTTCGAGACTCCCTAATTGTACCTAATTTGTATCGCATGGGTTTATTATTCCCGCAATTTTAGGACTAATTAGCATCAGGCAAAATTATGAGAGGGGTGTGCAAATAAGCAGCGGTTTGAAATGCTTATAAATTAAGATCCGATGTAGACCTTTTGGTTTCCACGTCTAGCCTGATTCTGCTCACAACTTAAAAGCTACATAAAATCACTCTAAATTACCGGAGCGGTGAGCAGTGGGGTGAAATGCTTATAACTTGAGCGGCTCGTAGCCTAGTGGCGCGGGGACTGGCCTAGCGTACCAGAGGCCTGGGTTCAATACCGACTTGCACCACTGTCTTTCTCTTTCCGAGTGCGATAAGTGCATTTTCGTCACGAATGCGAGCTGCTCCATCATCCGGAATCCATGTAAAACTGTAGGTCCCTTCACCTACTAGGTGGTAGGGTTTAAGCCCGCCCGGGTTGGTACCATCGCATTGGATGAAAAGATGGTCGAAGCTGGAATGAATAATTGTCCGTGTTTTCCATCCAGTTCAATGTGATCCACTGTGACGTCCGCCATATTGAATTGACATCATTTTGTTTTTCCTATTCTTTACAGGAAACGTTCATTCGATACTCAAATGATGTGAAAAATGGTCTATCTTTGGGAATCCGCTGGATTTTGAATGAAGTCAATTAGCTAAACATGCATTCTCGGAGATAACCGTTATACAATTCAGTTCCATCCAATCCATGAATAAAAGCTTGTAAAACCTTCATAATTTTAGCTTTAAAAGGAATAGGTATTAAATAGTAGGTAAATAGCCCATCGTGCGAATACTTTTTTTCGGAAAAAAACGGCCAAGTGCAAGTCGGACTCGCACACGAAAAGTTCCGTACCATCGTACAAGGTTTAACACAATAAAATAATGTTTTTTCTTTCAATTTTTATTATTTTTTAATTTTCTATTTGTTGTTATAGCGGCAAAATAAATACACACTCTGTGAAAATTTCAGGTGCCTACCTGTTACGGTTCATGAGATACAGCCCTGTGACAGACGGACGGACGGACGGACAGCGGAGGCTTAGTAATAGGGTTCCGTTTTCACCCTTTGGGTACGGAACCCTAAAATCAGTTAGGTATGCATGAAGTTTCTCAATGTGAAAATATTAGCTAGGCTTAGTAAGTTAAGTTACTAATATTAAATTAGTAATTTTAAGTAGCATTATATGTATAAGTATTAATATATTAAATACGAAAGTAACTCTGTCCGTAGGTATGTTACGTTTTCACACCTAAAGCGCTTTACCAATTTTGATTAATTTCGGTAAATAAATAGTCTGGACCTTGGAGAAGGATATAGGCTAACTTTTGTGGGGAACGTTAGACTTAAAGGGAGTTAAGCAGGGGATGAATTTGTGCAACCTGCAACCTGACATGGATGGATGTATGATATTACTACCGTTATGATATAAGCCTAATACACCACATTCCCGAAGGAATTAGGTGCCATGCCAGGACCTTCCCTTTATGAGCACGGCTACATTGAACTGGATGGAAAACACGGACAATTTTTCATTGCCGCTTCGACCATCTTTCATCCAATGCGATGGTACCAACCAGGGCGGGCTTAAACCCTACCATCTAGCAGGGGAAGGGAACCATAAGTTTTGAGTACATGGATTTCGAACCATGGCTCACATTCGTGACGAAATGTACTTATAGAACTCAGAAAGATAAAGAAAGTGGTGCATGTCGGGGCGAGGAATTGAACCCAGACCTATAGTACCCTAGGCCAGTCCCCGCGCCACTTGGCTACGAGCCGCTCAACTCAAATAATATCGAGCAAATAATTCAGCCCAACATCAGTCCACAGCGACATTACCCAAACGGAGCCGAGTGCCTCAACTAGTCTTATATAATTGTTTAAAAACATACAATGTGTTTATGTACCTCTCAAATTTCGCAACTTCTAATGAGTTACGTTTCACATCATTAAGGAGTTTACACTCAGTAAAAGGTTGCGTGTCTGTGGGAGGCAATGACGTGCGCCGAAGGAAAGGTTAACGACGAGCTACGTATAAATAATAGAATAAAATTGCCCCCGGACAAACGAATAATTGTTTATGATTATAAATATAGACGCAATAATTAAAGCGAGAATAACAGCTCATTGCAGGTTTTAATAACACCTATGGTGAATCCACGGATTCCCACGTACAACGTCAAGTTATGTGTTGGTTGGAACGTAGGTGGTTTTGCGCCCAAAAGGCTATTTAATTGAAAGATATGTGCCGTGTCAAATCTTCAACGGCCGAGGAACGTTACGAGTAGTAAATTGAAAGCATTTTGCAATAACTAGCTTTAAAATTAAATTTTTCAATAACTTAATGAAACAGATAAATAAGCATTCTGGTAGGGTACTAGTCTAGGTGGTTTCAACCGCTCAGTCTGACCGTTGCTCGAATTCCATATAACACTTTATGTCACTTTGCTTACTTACTAGCTGGTATTTTTAATACCGCTCGAGTTGGTACCATAATCAAAACGCCAAAAAAAACTATTTGTACTTTCCATCCAGTTCAATGTAGGCCATATGCGGGAGTACAAAAGTAGTAAAAGTAGTGAACTATCTCTTGTTGGCGATAATTTTAAAATTAAAATCACTTAAGCTGTAAATATGTGGTGCGGTAATGTATGTATGAGGAAATGTTTTGATTGCAAGTGTCTAAAAGTTTTAATATGTCGATGACGTTATCGTCCAAACATACGAGTTAGTGCTACGAATCGGCTCGCCCTAGCGCCTTAACAAGGAATGCTTCGGAAATTAATGACGATACCTCCGGCTGTCCTTACTCTTCCCGTCACACGGCGAGGGGATTGTCGATACACCCCTTATAATTGCATCTTTTGTCGAGCGCCCCAAGTCAGGCGGGAGTCACTGCAGGGTTGGCTTTCCTGCTGGTACACATACGCAAAGTGCGTTTACAACACCGACCTCTGAATTGTGTGCTCAGGTCATTCCTATAGCATACCACAAGTTGAGTTGTGCCTTTTGCCCGAGTTTTTTTTTAGTGCAATAGACTTATATAAATAAAAATAAATATAAAAGTATAAGACTGCCGGGATTCTATCGCATCAAATATTTTTGAGGGTATCTGTTTCGATTTCTCAAACTATGAATGAGATGAATATCCATGTTTACACGTTAAGTTGTTTTTTTTTAATCAATCAGATAGTGACACTTTGGGTCAACCCATTCCTATAGACATTGACACATAGCAAATGCTAGCGTAGGCAACAAGGACGGTGATGGGGGTTTCAAGAAGTAGGTCCTAAAAAATTAAAAATATTGAATGACATAGTGTTAAAAGAAAAGTGATTTGCAATTTGAAACACATATTAACCATTTCTAAACATCTTTTTACAGGTTTTTAGATTATCCACCAGTTTATAAAGCTATATAAAGGACGTGATGTAAAAGACGAATAACTTTAATTTTACGATAGTGAAAATTACATTTACTAGTTGCTCTCTGAGCTGTAGACCTCGCGAGTCTATCTTTGCATAATAACACCGCGCACCTTACATCAACATTCTATTATTTTTCTGTCTTGCTGAAAAAATTACTTACCTAACGCTGGCCTTGCCACAAAAATTTTTGAAATATTTTCAATTACTGCTCCGATGAATAAATTCCAAATAATTATCGAACCTGCTCAAAAAAAATTCCGAGAATCCATACAGAAATGCGACCTAGGAGAACAGCCGGACAGACATACGAAAACATATTCACCCACAGTGAAACGGAGACCCGATCGCGCACGTTAGCGCTTCGCGCCCTCTCGGCCAATTAAATCCAAACCAAGAAGGCTGCAGCTGAATCAAAAAGACAATGAAACGACACATTTCTGACCATTTTTCACGGAGCATCCTCCCCGTAAGTGCTCCTGCGGTGCGGCGGCAACCCTGGCGGAGACCCGATTAATCAGCGTCTTGGTCGCGGAGCTGACATTTCCATCAGCCCTCGGTGAATGCGCAGTCCCCGCGGACGGTGCGCGGTCACTCGCGCTATTGTGGGGTCAAGCGGACCCTTGATGTAGCGCGCTATGTCGCAATGATCCCCGCCTCATTAGAAGATGAGCCGGCTATCTTTTTCATAACATTAAGGCACTGGGATTAACCGAAACGCGAAGTTTGCTGATGCACCTTTCTCTTTCTGAGTTGAATAAGTGCATTTATTTGCGAATTCGAGCTGTTCCATGGTTCGGAATCCTTGTAAAACTGTAGGTCCCCTTCCCCTACAAGGTGGTAGGGTTAAGGCTGCCCGGGGTGGTACAATTGGATGAAAGTGTGATTGAAGCAGCTTTAAAAAAAATTACGTGTTTACCATACAGTTCAGTGTAGCCGTGCTCACAAAGGGTAGGTCCAGGATCTAATTCCTTCGGGAATTTAGTGTATTGGGCAGTTAACGGTCCATCCATGTCGGATTTATTAAAAAAGTAAACTAGCTGAATCTTATGATTAGAAATCGCATTAAGAAAATGTATTATTCCTCTTCTAGCGATTAAACGGTTTTCGTTGACCTATTTCCAATTACCAAGGAAAATAATGTAGAAAGTGTCAGTCCAATTTGAACTTACTATTGCGTTTACTACACACATAATTACATTTGACACTTATGACATCCGTATGTCGCTACCAGAGACCTAAAACGAGAGTCGATGCGAGTTGACCCGCCCTAACGCTATATGACAGAACCTGTCTCTATTTATTTATCATTGTACGTGCTTTAAGCGCGGTGAATTTATCTTATCCGATACTTCGACAAAGTGGTTTTACAGCCTTAAGGAAATATAGTTTTTTTATTATAAGGGTAAGGGTAAGGTAGGCACTAAATGGGTGGCGGCGCAGAGGCCGAGGTCAGTCGAGCGCGGGTCGTATTTTTCCTAGGATCGGCGCTTGACGCATCCGCTCAACTGCAAACAGATGCAGGGTTTCTTTCTGTGTTCTATCGTCTATACCACGTATACGCATCGAAACTGGATAACGTCAGTCCGTGCCCGTTTTCCATCGCACTCAACGCGCAACAGGTAGGCAACGCACCCATTGGCTGCCAGCAACCAAACCACCTGGCATCAACACATTTGTAGACTTACGTTGTTCGGGCGAAACGACGTGCGTGATAAAGTTGAAGAGTAACCGCTGAATATGAAACCCACAAAAAAAATTATTTAGCTACAAACAAAGAGAACGCATTGTTCTGCTTTAAAGGGCACCCGAGACGACGTCACCAGTCTACAAAGTCAGCAATTGAAGCGAGTGGATTTATTAGTAGGTAGTGAAATAACGTTGCTACGAAATCGTATTATTCTTTATTAAGGTGGCCCAACCCGGCGGGCCTGACTCATTCGCGGGCTCGGTACAAAACCGTACTGTTGCGCTCTGGGACCTTCTCTGTTTCAAAGAATAAGACAGGCTCCGTGATGAGGAAGATGCAGCATGTCCACAAAAAAGACAATGTGCATAATGTATGATTTGGTAAGATTTATGAAAATTTCAATTTCAAAACGACTTATAGCTAAAAGTAAACCACGACCGCTGCGGTCAAAAATCTAACAAAAACCAAATAGATCATAAATCTTGATTAAATAAGCTATGTCTGATGACTAATCTTTTTACGATGTTCTTACTTTATCATTGCGTAATCCACCTCCAAAGTTATTGTATAAAACGCGCGAAAAATTTGAACTTTCGGACCTTATAACTTAGAAACCAAACACAATTTTACAATGCCAATGGTCATCAGACATCTAGTTCGATCAAATAAAACTATTTTGGGCAAAATTTTGGATCTCTGACAAGAAATATGGGCGTGATCTTCTTTCCCCTTTTCTTTGGGGAGATGAGCGGGATGGGCCACCTTAAGGGTATTAAATAAAATGTGCAGGTACCTTTGATTAATTAGTATTTACTGTAATACTGTATACTCGTTATATGGCTGCTATATAGGTATGTATTGGCATGGTATCGGCGCGGCGATGCGCAAGCGACGCCCTTCGGCGAGGTTAAGGGATGTTAAGTGATCTCACACACACACACTTTAACACTTTTGCTGGAAGTTTGAGTTTAGCCGGCCCGGCCACTGCATTGAATGAAAACAATTCGAAGCAGAAATAGCAATTGTCTCTGTTTTCTGTCAAATTGTATTTTGCCGTGTTCATGGATAGGAATTAGGTGCAATGCCTGCACATTCGTTATGTTGGCCAGCTACATTGAACTTGATGGAAAACACGGACAATTTTCGTTGCCACTTCGAACATCGTTCATTCAATGCGCGGGTACGAACCTGGGTGGGATTAAGCCTACCACCTAGTAATTAAGAAAGGGAACCTAAATTGTAACTTGGAATCAGATCGAGAATCCCTACGGCTCTTACGACATGTATGGGAAGAAATGCAGTAGGCACAATTGTGTTCTTTTTACGTGCTGGAACCCACATAGTACTAATGCTACTATGCTAATACCACAAAGTCATGATATTAGCCGAACATAATGCATTCTTGAATGAATTAGGTGCCATGCCAGGACCTTACCTTCATTAGCACGGCTACGTTGAACTGGATCGAAAATATGGATAATTTTTCATTGCATTTTCGACCATCTTTTCAACCATAGCTATGTTACTGACCCAGGCGGGCTTTCCTAATTCGTGAAAAAAATTCACATAACCAGCTCGGAAAGCTTATGAAAGTGGCGCATGAACGGGCTGGGGATTTGAACACAGATCTCTGGTATGCAAGGCAAGTCTCAGCGTCACTAGGCTGCATGGCGCGCACTACACCACACTACACGTGATGTTAGCCCTCCGTGCCTTATCGTCACGGAGAGGCAAGTTTCCCTCAGTGAAGCGGCGCCACTTCTATCTTCCCGTGGCGGTGAGGGTGCATGTAGGCGCTCGACTTTGTGGTGCGAGGCGCTCCATCCGTGCGCCAGCATACATTTGTCCGCGCCTCGGGCTTACGAATGACAGATTGCGTGCTGACACCGTTGTAGACAGAAGGTACAGAGATATGGGAGTGTGCCGTCATTTTGAATTTTCAAATCGGGCCCCATTAACTCACCATTACGAAGGTCATACAGTCGAAAGCAGATTTCTTTGCTCGTTTCATATACTTATAGGAAAGTCACATCTAGTATCTACGAGTATATTACAATCAGGGTTGTATATGTATTATCCGTTTCGAAAACGAATATACGGTCGCGTAATTACATGTACTTATACCCTGTACGAGATAGAGAAAAATACCGTGCTTATATTTAAGTTTATCTATTAAAGAAATAATACTTTCTGTATTGTGGTTTTTTCCATTGTAACAAGATGAAAATACGTAAACGTCAAAGCCCTTTGATTCGTTATTAGGCAAAAACGAATCAATATAAATTGTGACCCCGTATTTAATTATATCCAGACGTTTTTAGGGTTCCGTGCTCAAATGGTGCCAACAGAACCCTATTTTTATGATTCCATGATTAATTAAAGTGTAGAATTAATTAAGGGTCTTACGCTTAGATATCAGTCTACTCTAAGGCTGAGATAAATAGTCGCAACAGAAACTAAGACTAACGAAATGTAGTACTTTGTGACGTCAATTTGCATTACTTTGAGATTTCGTCCATACAAAACGTGTCAAAGTGACGTCACCAAGTACTACTTTTTGTCAGCCTTAGTTTCTGTTACGACTATTTATCTCAGCCTTAGTCCAGAAGCCACACTACGAACGCTATCGAGTACGCGCTGTCGAGAAGGCGATATCGCCTGTCAAAAATATTGTATGCGTTTGACAGATGGTATCGAGAGCGCTTTCAATACCAACTGTCAAACGCATACAATATTTTTTACAGGCGATATCGCCTTATCGATAGCGCCTACTCGACAGCGTTCCTAGTAGGGGGCCAGTACTAATTATAACTAACATGTATCGGTGAAAACATGTTTTTGGTTTTTGACAATTACAATGTCTTTTTTGTATACTAGTTGTAAATTAGCTTAATTATTAAATCAATAAATAAATAAATGACCAAGCCTCCGTTGTCCGTTCGTCCATCCGTTTGTCACAGGGCTGTATCTCATGAACCGTAATAGGTAGAAAGTTTAAAATTAAACAAAGTGTGTATTACTAATGCCGCTACAAAAAAAAAATACATAAAATTAAAGTGGGCACTTGTCCCCTTCTCCCCATACAAGAAACGTCTATATTTTCGTAATTCCCTATAATCTTATACAATGGTACGGAGCCCTTCTTGTGCGAGTCCGATTCGCACTTGGCCGGATTTTTTTTGCTATCATTGTCAACAGGTATTTTTGGTAAGGTTAGTAGGGTTTCACGAACCTTTTCTTAGGATGATAGGTTTTGGCAAACCATATTATAGAACATAAATGTTTGAACTTGTCACGGATATGTATTCATACCGAACATTAATAGGAATGTACCTTAATTTAAAACTAAAAATAAAATACAATCATCAATAACGCACAATAAATTTAACTTTCAAGCAACATAACTTTTAACGCCAGAAGGACAACAACAATACAATAAAATGTCACGACACAGTGCAACGCATATTTCCTTTCCACCCCCAAATTATTATTGGTGGCTATTTATAACAAGTACAATAACAATAAAAGTGAATGCGCGGCTCGTACGTCACACGACAAAGCGATGTTACAATCTGTCACGCGCGTGACTAATCGATGTATATCCATTTGAAGCGTGTCGACAGCGGTCGACAATCGGTTAATGTTTTCGAATTTAACAACGCCTGCATTTTTCTTTGGCCTGTTCGGTTTTCAGTTCCCAATGAAACCAATACTTGAGCGAAATGTAGCTCAGGGGCGCGGCGCCCCGTCCATGCACCACTTTACTCTTTCTGAGCTGAATGAGTACGTTTGTCAAGAATGCGAGCTCCTTCATGGTTCGGAATCCTTGTAAAACTGTGGATCCCTTTGGGTTAGGCTCGCCCGGGTTGGTACCAACGATTTGGATGAAAATACAGTCGAATCGGAAATGAAAAATTGTCCGTGTATTTCCATGTAGTCGTGCTTTTAGGAAATGTTCTATCATGGCAATTAATGTGTTCTTTTAGGTTTTCGCAGTCCCTGTAAAAGTTCGAAGTCCCATGGGAGTAGTAGGGCATCTCTTATGTGAGGCCCTAGGGTACGTCATATATCTGTAATCTACAAAAATCAATTTCACGTGCAAAATACAGCAAACTTAATACAACAAAATGTATTAGATACTTTGATTGATTGATTGATTGAACATTCTTTAATACGCCACAAAAAACAATTGACAAAAGAAAGTAAAGTGCCAACATAAGTTGGGCGCAAAGGCGGGCTTATTCCTCGAAGAGATTTCTTCCAGCCGACCTTGATTGGTTTTCTACACGATACATATGTGGCATGTCACATTTAACATAGTGAAATAGGTAGAAGCATATTTGAGTGCTACATATAAACATATTTTGAATTTATAATTGAAATATTATTAAATATAATATTTTATTTATTTACTTTTTAAAACATTCATGCAAAGAGCGAGCTTATCGCTAAAAAAGCAATATCTTATAACTAACCCTACCTAATCAGAAAGTGTATTGAGTAGTAGAAATTTAACATTAAAAACAAAAATTCTTAAAAACTAAAACAAACGAGACTAAATAAAAAAAGACTTATAAACGAAAATTATACACACAAACAGAACTATAATAAATTTTCGGAACGATAATTAAATCAAAATTATGTAATGATGTGACACAAAAACTAGTAGTAAAATTAAACATTACGCAATATATATTTTTTCTTCATAAATATGTTCTTAACTCTGTACTTAAATTATTTTAGAGATTCGCCTACTCTTAATTCGTCGGTATAAATCTATTTCTGAAATTTCTGAAAATACAAAAGGACGTTAAACATTTTAGAAAATCCGTAAAAATCATAGGGTTCTTAAATCATGCAAATACATACAAACGAAATACACGAGTGTATGTAGACGCATGTGTTTAAAACCTGCTGTTAACTACGCATTTTCGCAATGTTAACATTAGCCGGGATTAAGGCCGCCCCCATCTATATTCATACCGAATTAAGCCCGAAAGTCCGCAGCGCGAGCCGGTGCACTGAAACAACAGCGCGCGCGGCTTCAGCGGTGAAAAACTGATAATTTTCCCGTGGTAACATTTCCTCGCGAGCGCAAGCATTAAAGAGATCTCCAGCGGGTGGAACGCCGGCGCAAATAAAGCCGGAGTGCAGTTTATCGTCAGTTAGCTCGCCAGCTGGCGGCTTCTCAGCCACAGTCACATTACCCATTCAGAATATAACAGATTTACAGCAGAATAAAACAAAATCACAATAGATGATTTTGTAACCATTAATCAGATTCACAACAGAATAAAAACACACACACAACAGATTATTTTGCGACCACAAATCAGATTCACAACATAACGGATTCACAACAGAAAAAAAAGATCATACTTTTTAGTAGGATGCTCAAGTTTCATTCAGACTTTTTTTTAAGCCAAGCTCGTTTTTAATTGTTTCACTTCAGATTCATGATATAATAGACTAAAAACAGGATAAAACGCAATCACAACAGTTTTGTGATCATCATTCGGATTCACGATACAACAGATCGACAACAGAATAAAATGAAATCACAACAGATGATTTTGTGACTATCAGATTTACAATAAACAGATTTACAACAGAATAAAACACAATCACAACAGATGATTTTGTGACCATCTATCACATTGACGACAGAATAAATCACAATCACAACAGATTATTATGTAACTACAAATCAGATTCACAACATAACGGATTCACAACAGAACAAAAAATATCAGTTTCACTCAGACTTATTTTTATGCCGAGCTCGTTTTTAATTATTTTGCTTTTTTAAGTTAAACGCGTCATATCGCGTTAACTCTCAAGTTAACTTTACGGGGTGGGTTGTACTTTGAGGAAAATACGATTCCACGGTTTACCGAGTCTATAGGGCTCAGAGTTCTAGGTTGAAATCTCCTCCCCGTTAATGCACTACTTTCTTTCTCTTTCTGAGTTGGATGAGTGCAATTCGTTACGAATCTGAGCTGTTCCATTGTTCAGAATACAGTTCCCTTGTTCAAAATACATGTAAACCTAAAGTAGGTTACCTTTCCTTCTAGGTTATAGGATGTTTTCCATCCGGTTCAATGTAGCCGTACTCATAGAGGGAAGGTCCTGGCATGGCACCTAATACCTTCGGGAATGGGCGGTCTGTTGAGCTAATATCATTACGGTGGGTGTGGTATTAGCCACCCATGTCCAGTCACATAAAGGATCTACAGGATCGGTTGTTTTTTTTTCTATATAAGTTTGGCGACAGACCGTCAGAGTGCGTTCACTAGTAGATCTGCACGTTGGCACTGTGGCGTCGACTGGGACGCCGCGGAGCGAGGTGGACTCCGCCCGAGGCCAGCCTTCGCAGCCAGACCTTATATGAAAGCGTTATGAGATTTTCATTCCACGACTGTGAGAAATCGCCAGACGGGGGAAAACACTCGGTCCACGCTGCTTGGGGAATTTAGAACAGGTCTTGACGAAGATCAACCCAAAGCATGTCGTAAGAGGCGACTAGGAGACGTGTGCTTAGTGGTGGTGCGTAAAACTGTAGGCTTCTTACTTACTAGGTATCAACCCTACCAGGATATCGCCCGGGTTGATACCATCGCTCGATGAATGAACGATGGTCGAGTTCAAGGCAGCCGTTAGGTCCTGTTATGGCACCTAGTTTTATTTGGTCACATGATCTAATATCAGCAGGTGTGGCGTTTGCCACCCATGTTCAGTTACATAAAATAATTAAAAAAGTCAATAACAAAATGCGACTGAGATTTAGAGAAGGTATTGTTAATTCCGATTCTAACAACAAATACAACTTCATTATGGGCATCAAACGAAAAGTCTTAAGGACTTAAGGACATCTGTCCTTAAGTCCTAAACTATTCAATTAGAATATTCAGGTTCAACAGCTATTCCTATCCCAATTATTCATCAGACTTTAATCCTCTTACAACAAGGGACAGCTGATAAAACTTTTAGATAAACGAGCGCGGCGGATGCCTCCTTGACAACGGGCTGAATGATTAGCTCGAAACGTCGGAGAATATCTCTACTTTGCCGCGTGAAAAGCCGTAAAAAAAAAAAAAAATATTTTCAAACACTTTTAGAAAAGTTTAACATATTAATTTATGCCAACTTTCAGTATTCACGCTTGCCTATCTCTTGCAAAGGTAGGCGTCTAGACTTCGCTTTTACGTTGTTAATAATTGAGAGCGTTTCCCTCGGAACACAGCTGAGCTAAGGGATTTGAGGCGGGGGTGTGGAGCGGGCGAGAGTATATTGCACGGACGATCAACCCCACTCCACCCCCGTCCGCTTAACGTGACCTGTCCGGTGGACCCAGCACAGTTCATGCGTTACAGTAGGATTGTTATTTTGTTAAAAAAAAGTCCTGCCCAAATGCTAATCCTATTTGCACACCGAAAGTTGTACGGCTGGCGGTTCTAAATACACCGGATTAGAGGAAAAACAGTAATGTTTCATCACGGAATCCGATTCAGGGAAATAATTTAATTTTGGTTTGCCTGGACAATATATTGAACATAACATATAATGAAACAAAAGTGACAAAATTATGTTGACAGAAAAAAAACAAAGATACGATAAATTGAGACTAACAGGGTTTCTCCGTGTGACCTCTCAACAGTAACGATGTTATCACATGTGAGAATACTCATTAATTATGTCAGCGCATAGCCACAGAGTAAAGCCTTTACCGTGACAGGGCGAAAGCACAGGTGGCTGCATCTGTAGTGGTCCGGGCACGACATAAGCTTGCCCATTCAATATTAGCCTCCCGCAGGACGCAGGGGCTTCCAAACTTAGTTTAGTACGAGATTAGTTAGGGCAAGTCCAGGATTTGTTTATGAACTTACAACACCTGCTCGCTTGGAAACCGCAAAACTGTGTCAATTTGTTAACGTTGGCTCCAATTGGCACTAACGAAATGTTGCATGTAACATTTTTGTAGCCAATATTTAATGTTTACCATGACGAATTTGAGCTGTCATAGTGAATTAAAAGATGCCCACATTAGCGTAGTCAGCTTTTGGAGATTTGCAGCGTAATAAAGTTTTATCTTGCATACCCAACTTTCAAAAAATATGTATAGTATTTTAATATTGGTAACATATCTTTAGCAAAAATAAATAAAAATCTTTTAGCAGCACCGTCTCTGATTTGCGTACCGTCCTTCAACCAAAAGCGTTGTAGCTTTTCGATTTTCCCGCTGTCAACCCTTCCCTGCGCCGCTTTTTTACCTCCAGACACCCGTATCGCGTTACCTATTATGTAAGATGGGGGTTAAATCCAAAGGTTCTACTAAGGACGAAGCCACAGGGGATGTATGCAATCGTGCTCTTTGAATAAAACATAGCATGCGTCATGTATTGTGATGGCTAATGACAAAATGTTTCTTGTTTCAGTGGCTTTTCTTGACTGCACAGCAAGGGAAACTTACACACGTCATGATTATGTGCACGTTAAACTCAAGCCATCGACATAATCTTGGTACGTCGATGACTCAAGCCCTACTTGATCAATTTACACATCGTTTTTATAACAGATCTAATAAAATATGATAACAGAGACAGGTTTTCAGAATTACCCTGTCCATACAAATATTCGCTGCTTTATTTATATTTTCACTGATGTTCGCAATCAAATTTAAACTTGACGGATACACAGTACAAAAAACTTTACTTCTTACCGATGACGTTTCGCCCACTACGTTCTTGAGGATCGCGCCGCGATCTTGTATCATTTAATAGTAACGATGAATAATTTCAGTATATTTATACAATTAAAAAGAAATTGATTGCAAGAACAATACATTTAAAAGAAGAGAAGAGTGTCTAATTAAGCCAGTCAAATAACTTACTCAACCCGTTTCGCATTTGAAGTTTTTGGCGTAAAAACATCCATGGCGGCGTGTGTACAACGCTAATGCTGGACTAACTAAATTGATGACGAGAGATTTTTTTCAGTTAATGCCATTAAATATGGTGTAAATCCTAGACACATTTTGTACACCATACATTAAAAACAGTAAGATGGTTAATCAAAGATGGCAAATCGGATACACTGGAATGGATACCCTGTTGACCTTATTGACATGAAGTTTTATCAGGACACTGAGCAGTGCGGGCATATTTTCAGGATGTAATTCCGCTCGCGGTTCCTTAGTACCTAATTTACGTTAGGTACTAAGGAACCGTTTCCTGACGGATACTAGCACTAAAATCAATGACAAGAAAGACATCGACGCCATCGCAAAGGTTCGGGATAATGGTAATGGATATTTTGTGTTCCCGGGCCCTGTTCACGGCCGCCGCCGCCCGAACAATCGCGAGGCTTACGGCGTATTTATGGAGTTATTTTATCGGAGATTTATACCCAGCTACGTGAATGTTTGATGGTTTCCGATTGAAGAGCTGATGTTGCTCTATCTGGGTTGGGACAGGGGCGATTTTATGCGCTGTAAAAGCGGTACGCCCCGTCCCGTAACCGGGACGGCACACGCCTTTAACGTGTATCTGCCATCTGCTATATGTCATCGATTCTTCACGTATGAGTTTTGTGAGGCTAGGTTAATAATCCATTACCGAACGAGCCGGTAAGTTCACTGCACCTTCCCATAAAGTAGTGTTATATTACGCATTTTATGAGCAATTAACTTAACTTTTATGGTTTTATATTCTGTTCTCGGTAATAGAGAGTGTAAACTTTTATGTAAAACAGCCACATCTACAAATTAAAATAATTATAATTTTATTTTATAACATGTTGCTTGTTCGGGTCCATTCTTGCAGTATATTCATAAAGTCGTTCTTTTTACTGGGATATTTCTTTAATTAATGTGTCCTTGCTTCCCGGACGATTACACATACAACTTTTTGTTTTACTTGCGGTATATAGCTTAATTACAAAGTCAGTGAAAAACATACATTCTGCCATTGACATGTTTCATAACAACATTTAATTTAATATGCTACTAACTACGTAATTATCATATATGTAGTTTATGATTAAGCCATAAAACCAATCATTTTCCAGGCAAAAACCTTTCAACGCCGTATTTTCAGATAGTGCCGGTACGCTGACTGCCAATATCGCGAGAACAAAAGCGGATGTCATCAGGTAATTAGGTCTGCGCGGGCTCGATATTTCCCCAGCGTGATGTTACATCAAATATCACTCGGCCGCGCCACGCCCGCGGGCAGCGCAGGGTTCCGTCGCACGCCCACTCGGGTTACATCGAGCTGCGTTATTCGTTTATTTTCCTTAAGGGTGTACATAGTGTACACAAACTCCTGGATTCGAACTTCGCCGTATGTAACATGTACGCTATACAAAATTATTACCTACAGTTTATCTTAAAACGCACAACAGAAATGGCCAAACGATCTGAGAGCAACTCAACACCATATTTTTTTTATTATATTTAAACATGTTTGAATGAGATTCTCGTTTGAAATTTTGCCTACCATCTGCAAATATATACTTAACTTAAGTTAGGGATACAGTGTTACAAACGTTGCTAGAAACGAATTCGTTAAGTCAATAGCTTTGGCTACAAATAATGTTTTGAAACTATGTTCTTTATCGCGTGTTAGGCGGATGAGGGGCTAGATGGAAAAATGTGTCTTCGATACACTCCCGGAAAAGTGACAGCGGCACCGACACTTTTGCCGTGGTAAAGTAACAGGGCGGCAGAACTTACTAGATGTTTTAAATTTTACTGTACTGTCCGGAAAAACCTACCATACTACAAACTAGTGTATTTTATGTTATACATTTTGTAATATAATAATATCAAAGTGTTATAAACATTTAAAAATATAAATAATATCAAATATCAATATTAAAAATACGAAACCCTTCCACGTTGAAGTTTGATTTTTTTTATGAACTCCATCGGCGGCCATCGGACATTAAAACCTACCATACTACAAACTAGTGTATTTTATGTTATACATTTTGTAATATAATAATATCACAGTGTTATAAACATTTAAAAATATAAATAATATCAAATATCAATATTAAAAATACGAAACCCTTCCACGTTGAAGTTTGATTTTTTTTATGAACTCCATCGGCGGCCATCGGACATTAATTATGGTCTGACGTCGACACGGAAAAATAATTAACTTGAAGCTGCCTTTCCTCCGAGTGACGCGGCGATAGGTTCATCAAGCCGACGACAGAGGGCCATTTTTAACACGTATGATACTTATTGGCAAGAACGGTAAAAACGAATGGACTATAAATCGTCATTCAAGGAGCACATGAGTAATATTGAGTACGCACGGGACACGATGTTTGTTGCATATATTGTGGCAAATACGGCATAACTACAAAACTATCTCATAATTTAAATGTTTCAATTATTAACCATAAACCAAGCATAGCGCGAACAAAGCGTGGGAGTGAGACTTCAACTCGAGTACCACTACCGCGAGTTAGAGGGAGATGGAATACATCAGCTCATGGAATGTGAAATTATTTTTGGAAAATCTTTATGATTTCTCTAGTTTTCTATAAAGAAAGCATAGTGACCTTTGTATATATAGATTATTAAATGAACAGGAGTAAAACCGGCACCGAAACCATCTCTTTGTGGTAAATAAGGGGTGACCCACTGTTTCTTTGTCGATCAATCAAAGTAAAACTTAAATCATAACTTCAGATCATCAAGAGAAACAAAATTTCATTACATTTTGTATAAACCGATTTTGGTCTCATCCGTCAGTTGACTCAGTATGTCTTTACATTCTAAGCCTACGCTATTATCGGTATTTTGTGAAATTCAAAAAACTAGTATGGCTACGATTTCACTGATAGCGAACTATGAATATCTCGTCCATTCATTCAGATGCCTGGAATCCGACCGCGTATAAGTCAGATAAAAAACAGTCCGTTTCGACCCGAACCTACGGCATCCCAACCCGAAATATAGAAGGCATTACCACTATGCTACGGGTCACTTAGCTTACAATCTCTATTATGAATCGATCGACAGCAGGATATTAACTCAGACCCTTACAGCTGAATTAAAATATAGTTAAGAGTTTAGACATTTTCAGATTATGAAGCTACGAAAGAAAAAATAGGATTAAAAATGTACGAAATTCCGCAAGCAAGTTACGTTTACAGTATGGAGAAGAGAAATGACACGTATCACAAAACTGCAAGCGAAACTGAAAAGGCTGCAGCAAACGGAGCAATTTTCTAAATAACAGACATGGTCCGGCCATTTTGCTAAACGGTTATGTTCTTCTCAACTTCATGTCGCATCCACCGAAATGACGTCGTATTCTGTTAGTTTAGTTAGATGTTCGCTCGATTTCGTATTAATCCGGTTACTAGCAAAAAGACGGAACTGCAAATTATATCTAAATGTGAAGATCATTTACCATTTAGTTTGATGGCACTGGACGTAGATGGTTAATAGCAAACCTACCGTCATTTTAGCCCAACATACCTCAGGGCCTTCTCTTTATGATTACGACTACACTGAAGTGGATTCAGAACGCGGTATGTTTTCAACTTCGACCATGTTTTAATCAACGCGAAGGGAGTAAAAGGAGGAACATTTAGAAGGTCAAGCGAGAAGGCCATGGCAATGCTATGGCCTTCTCGCCATGGCATTGCCATGGATGATGGCATCATAGTGGTGGACCATGACTTGACAGGAATTTAAAATTTAAGTCATTCCAAAGCACGAAAATCAAAACTAGAATAATATGGATATATTGAGAAATTGAATAGAAGGCACATTTGGTTTGTACGTAACCCTGAGGGATGATCGTACATATCCCTGATACCATCAGAACAAACGCTTAAGTTTATTGAGTAATTCTTAGCTTTTTTTTTTTTTTTATGTGACTGGACATGATGGCTAATACCACACCTTCGGTCATGGTATTAGCCCAACACACCACATGGGAACTAGGTGCCATGCCAGGACCTTCCTTATATTGCACGGCTACATTGAACTGGATGGAAAACACGGACAATTTGCATTGCCGCTTCGACCATCGTTCATTCAATGCGATGGTACCAACCCGGGCGGGATTAACCCTACCACCTAGTAAGTAAGGAAGGGGACCTACAGTTTAACGTGGAATCCGAACCACGGCCAGCCTCTCTCAACGGTCGAATGGTCACCCATCCAAGACCAGACCGGACCCAGCGTTGCTTAACTTCGGAGAGCGATCGCCGAAGTGTTGCGCCACTGGGCCACTGAGGCTTAGATAAAGATATAATATATGAACATAAGCAATGGGACAGAGAATAAGCTATTAAACAAGATATATTTTTAATAATCAATGTAATGAAAAAGTAACATCAATATGGTAGTAAAATAAAAAATGCTAATGGTATCCACAAAGTATGCAAAATGTGATTTAACAGAACGAAACAATTTTAAATAGAAATAACAAGTATTGCTTTTTTCCGCCAGTTTTACTTTTCCGATACATTTTTTTCCATTAAAATCTGCCTGCTAATGAAGTGCGTTATCGCACGGAATCTAAATTGCGAAATTTAAATTTGAATAGAGAACTCTCGGAGTTCGTCGCGACCCGGCAGCCGGGAGGGAAGCTCATTTGGAATGCGTCAATCACTCCGCTCCCGAACAAAATGGGAATAGTGGACTCTCTTAACTCGATTATTTATTTTTTTCCCCGTCTCGAGAATCCAATTAATCAAGGAGTGTATTTGCACATTCCTTTACCGTGTTGCCAGTGAGATTTCTAGTTAAAATATCTAGGTTATTTTATAGATATACCCATGTATAAACAGACGCGCCGAAATAGCGGCGTCTGAGAAAAATGCACGGGGGAAAATGCAATTTTACTCGTAGGTAAGACCGGAACGAACTGCAAGTCGGCAACCATAAACAAGGTATTACCAGGGACTAGAAACTGTCGTCCCATAAAAAATCACCTATTTCTTTAAAAACAGCAAAACCTCGATCGACGCATAACGAGGTCGGCGGCTAACTTGCCGACAAATAGGCAGGAAATTGCCTCATTAGCCGCTGATTAAAACGCGGCAACGACGGGACCTAGCCTGGAGCGACCTTGTAGCGAAAATAGATCGTCTTATGGGTTGAAACGTTGAACAACATCAAAGCGCCCATACGGGCGGGGCCTGCGTCGTCATAAAATTACGAACTCCGAGAGAGTACTCCTATAACACACATTTCAATACATTTAGACCCTCTCCGATTCCTGAACGAATTCTGGAGCTCTGCCTCGAATATCGAATTGGGAATTGGCTTTGCAAAATTGACTAAAATTGTTACTATAGGTATTGAACAACACATTTCGAAGGGATTAGGTAGATTGTTTCCGTCAGCTAGAAGGCTTTTATTAATGCATACAGCAAAATATATTAAAACTTTAGTCAAGGTTACTCCCTGTCTTCTTATATCTCTGGCTAAGCAAGTTAAAGTGAATTTAGTTTGAGACGCCCAACTAAGGAGGAACTTCAAGACTGCTCATAAATGTTGACTGGGTAACATTTAGAATATGTGCATATCTATCAACGTGTAAGCATAATTAGCATAAGATATGGAAAATGGAATGGACTCGTATGAAAACTGCTTCTCTTAGACTATGTCGATGATATGATTTCATTACCATTAAATAAATGGCAGTGGTTTGAAATGAACGCAATTTGAACGGATATTTTTTTTGAAAAAGGAATTATTCCCAACGGTTTGTATCACATGCTCGCTTGCGTGAAATTCTACCTTGGCTCAACCCATTCATACTGGAGTCGGCGATGACGTCATCGACAAAATAGGGCGCATCCACACTCGAAACTAAAGAAAAGACAAAGCAATTACTAACTTAATAATAAAAGAATAACCAAAGAAGTGACCAAATTTTTTGATTTTACAGTTTTTGTGAGACGTTTGCTTTTATAGGAGCAAAATATAGGGATTGTAAATTTTACGAGACTCAGTGTCAAAATACTTGGATATTGTTCCAAATAAAGAGCTTCAGTCGCAATCGATTGCACCAGCGAGGATGAAAGGAATGGAGTAGCGATCGAATCTTATTCTTATGGCAACCGCGTAGCCACGAGTTAGTGAGTTAATGGAAAACGTGTAACTATAGTTAGTTCGCTTACGAATGTTCCTTGCACTAAATAAAGTCCTGTGAAGTTCTTAAGTGTAATTTGGATCTAGAGAAAATCAGTAGTGCCTGTCAACTACAATTTGTATTCGGTTTATACAAAACAGTGTTTTCATGTTGACAATTATAGAAACGCATGTAAGGCCGATCATTTCGATAATACATTTAACACATGCTTTGCAAACCATTAACGAAATTAATTGAATTAGTTTGTGAAAACCCAGCATTTTATGTCAGCTATTAATTTAGACTCGAGCATTCGGATTGTTGGCGGCGATATTTGAACGGGTTCTAGATTGTTGATCGTTATCAATCGTTCTGGCCGTGGTTCGGATGCCACGTAAAACTGTAGGTTACTTACTAGGTGGGAAGGTTAATCCCGACCGTGCTGGTACTATCGCATTGAAAAAATGATGGTCGAAGCGGCAATAAAAATTGTCCGTGTTTTCCATTAACTTCAAACTAGCCGAGCAACATCAGGAAGGGCGTGGCATGGCACCTAGTTGGCCTAGTCCTAGTGCCTAGTGTCTTAGGATAATATCATGACCGTCGGTTTGGTATTAGCTATCCATGTCGAGTTACATAAAAAAGGGATTATTAGGTGTCAACGGTACTTTAGTTCTATCATTAGAATTAAACAGTAATAATAACTTATTCTGCGCTTAAATGTTCGTTCGGAGGTGTTTGGAATGACCATGCGCCACTGCTGCAGCATTGCGCCTCCGCAAGAGAATCTAAAACTAGCATGATAACTTCGGCCCACAGCGGCAGGGATATTATTACGCAATGATTGAACGCACAGAAGTGAAAAGGAAGAAGAAGTGGCATGCGGTCGTTATCGCGTATGAACAAAATGTGCAAATCGTACGCAAAGCTGGCCGCGCGCCGTATGCCACACAGTCCAAAAATCGCCACCGCGCGCGAATATGCTCCCGAAATACGTTCGCCATGTCAATTCCTACCCGCACAAACCCTCCAACACGTCTGCGACTATGTCTGCATGTGGCAAGTTGGGTTTGTAGTTTTAGAAAATAGGAGACAGCGGGTCTCATAGCAGGGAGCTAGATGGCACATCTCCTTCCTTTTTTAACTGAGATCGAACGCGATGCGTTACAAGTGCGCGCACACATGTGGCACGCCACTTCACTCGTGCATTCATGATTTCAGAGCTGGAGCGTACAGCTGAACGTTGACTTGCGCCGCGAATGCCTACAGCTATGTGCGGACTCCAACGATGTCACTTCAGCAATCTTTTCAGCCGAGTCTACGGGCCCCTGGGAAGGGCAAACCGTTGAAGACTTTCAGGAGCTTCTGTTTGCCTGAGACCTCTGACATGAGATGTCGCGCGTCCCGAATTCGTAAGCGAACTGACTGGCCGGCGCTACCGCCAGTATATTTTCAATAACACTTTTCGGTCGCCATCTTTTCATCCAATGTAATGGAACCAACCGCCACGATATACGTGCGTTTTAGACTTTTTTAAATAAAGCCACAGCATTAGGTTTAGTAAAAAGTAAAATAAAATTACACATGATAATATTTGTAATTTACAGCTAAAAATTAGTATTAAATTTTACAAAGGATTTGTTGTGATAAGAACCCACTAATATAAAAAAAAATCAGATGGTATTTAAATTTAACAAAATGTAATCTATAGAACGAATTAATAAATTTTCACAGTTACATAAGCCATTAATATAAGCAAAAAACTAGATTTTTGGGCAACCGCTCCGTGGATGACCTCAATTCGGTTCGGTCACCTAGTAGTACCACACTATGCAGGCGGGCGGCTAAAATATGGCCGGCTATTATTCCACAGGAGAGGAGGCGTCACCTAGACGTATTTATGGTGCGAGCTGGCACCGATTGCTCACCTCCTCAGCCAGACAATCGTCCTCAAAGGCAATATTAAAATTCCAGGTCCGCACCATGAATTAACGCGTCGTTTTGTCCGTTTGGTAGCCCAGTGTCGCCGTTCGATAATTCCAGTGAATGATCTCTGGGCGCGGGTTCTGGATGTGTGAGCGTTTTTGGACCGTTGAGGCTGGCCAGGATTCCACGTAAAACTTCCCTAAGAACCCCTACCTTACTTGCTAGGTTGTAGGGTTGAACCCACCCGGATTGATGCCATCTCATTTCATTCATTGTCGTCGAAGCGGCAATGCAAATTTTTTTGCGTCCTTCCTCGTCAAGATTGAACTTGAAGCCAAGGATTATAAGGAACGTTCTGGGTTGACTGACAGCTTTCCCATCATTCCCTCAATCGTCATTCTGTTCACAAGAGTTTACGTACAAGTTTTACCTGGCTCCGATCAGTTCAATGTCGTTTTGACTTATGTGCCGGGCTGAGTTATATCCTGGATATTATATAAGTTTACCATACAATCTTTCATCCTTTTTCACTCCTTTCGAGTTTAATGGTCGCCACAAAAGGTAGCCTATGTCCTTCTCCAAGGTCGAGACTATCTCTATTACGAAATCCATCAAAGGACATTGCCGATTTTACTATGGGCCAGAAAAGCGCTACTACTTAAAGGGTACCGTATCAACCAAACGTATTTTAATTCCTCACATGCTTACACACAATAATTAATATGGTTTATTTTACTTTCACAACAGGAATAGCCCGTCAGACACTTATAAAAATGCATATTTGAGGTTAGTCTTGTGAAATGTTACTTCTTTTTGTGTCTTTGTTCACACGGAAAGGCAAGGACTTTCAGCTTAGAACCATAAATCTATTTATTCTATTAATTACGAAAAAGGCATTTAAGTTCAATTATAATTAAAATAGTAGTTGACGAATAATTACAAACGTGTATGTTTGTAGAGGAAGCGATATCAGTATGCTATGATCGAACAGTATGGTTGTAAACCTAAAATAAATTGATCTGGCTGATAGCCTTTTCTTTCCGATCTAAAGAAAAATATTAAAGCTATAGCAGCGCCAGTCGGTTCTCCGTAAACTATTGAAGACGTACTGACCGATATTTACCTTGATACACACAATCTGCCATGATGACGCCATGTCGCAGTCGGAGCTGCCAGATATTGGTATAGAAAATAGACAAAACTAAACCGGAAGTATAAAGTTTAGTTTTTATTCTTGATTTACAATTAAATCTTTAGCAAAAGTGTTTGCGAGATTAAAAAATAATAAAAAAAATTTTTTGGCATTCATTAAATTCACTCAATTATTTTCACACATTATCTCATCAAACCGTCAATAAATAAAGTTTCAATGCCAAAAGTTGATCAGAATAAAATACTTACATTCAAGAATTCAAGAATCAAGAAGTGAAACTGGCAAATTGTCTACACTGGACAGAGCCCAAAAAAAAAATAAAAAAAAAATAAAAAAAGTTTAGAGTTTTATTGCAGATTAACGACTGTGACATTAATAATTTAGCTGAAATCGCAAGATAGGATTAAAATGTCGTTACCTATTACATCGACCTGTTACAGCGAAAATATGCAACATCTGACAACACTGAGAACAACATGTGAACTTTTAAAAATAATAATCCTTGTCCGCTGGAACTTTCATTAATTCGTAATTATTATTTTTAATTTTAATTTTCAATCACCTATTGTAATCGGTCTTTGGGAATGTACTCTTTAATGCGATTTTGATTTCGGCATTGTCCTTTGGTTGAGAGGTTTAGGCGTGAAAATGCACCGTTGCGCGTTGAGCGATAGCAGAAAAGGGACGAAGGGATAAAGTTATGCAACTCCGAAGAGTATTTTGAACTACTTCTAAAATCTCAAGTCAGACAAATCTATTACGGGACAAAATTATTTTAATGTTACGTTACACGGAAGACATATTCTAAGATGGGGCTGAACCGGCGTAATAAGTGAGAAAATACTTTTTTAAGGGATTTCGATTAATTCTGCTCCAATCAGACGTGGATGCCAAATGTTCTACACAGTAAGAGCGCCGAAGGTATGACATAAACACTTCTGGTCGATTAGAGAAGTGATTGAAATACCTCATATATTTTCTCACATCTTACGCCGGTTACCCCCAGAGCCGGTAGTCTAAGTTGTCACCTAAATTGGCGTAACGGCAAACCGATCGACTGACGTTTTCAAATGTATGGAGAAATTGATGAGCGCGCGCAGCGGGCGTTAGACGAACTAACATTTGCGAGTCCGAGCTTGATTTGACAGCTTACTCAACGTTGCCGTAAATACGTCGACGTTGCCGTTTACGTCCACTCCGCGTTTTCATACAAATCGGAAGTCCGCGTTTGACTTTGACAGCTTGAAGAAGTAAAACCACAGAATATCTAGTAAAAACTTGTATGGAGTTTGGAGAAAACGCCAGTCGATCGGTTTGCCGTAAACGCCAATTTCGGTGAGAACTCAGACTGCCCACTCTGGACACTTTCCTCCTCGTGCGATGACGTCTCAGTTTGCCAAGAAGCGCAATTTAGTGTCGCCAACTATGCGGAGCAAATTCATCTCGCGCGACGCATGGAAATGGAAATTCTTTGCAATTTTAAGCGCCCGGAATTAATACGAACTGTATTTACCTGGTGATAACCAAGTAAACTTTTAGTAACTTCATTACCTACTTTGCTAAAATAATAAGAAAGAAGTGAATCAAACTTGTGCAGGGATATGTTGTTGCTGTAAACGTCTCCTGTCGAGCGAAACTTAAATTTTTATGTAAATGGACCCGAATGGCTATTAAGTACTACACCCATCGTCATGATATTAGCCCAACACACCGCATTCCCGAAGGAATTAGATGCCATGTCGGGACATTCCCTTTATGAGCACAGCTGTTTTGAAAAGAATGAAAAAAATCTCAATGCGGTTTCGACCATATCTTCATCCGATGCGATGGTGCCAACCCAGGTAGGTTAGGTAAGGTTACCACCTAGTAGGGGAAGAGGGCCTAAAGTTTTACATAGATTCCGAACCATGTATAAACTCGCATAAGAAATTAACGTATCCAACTCGTATAGAGAAAGAAAGTGGTACATTAAAGGGGCAGGGATTTGAGCCCTATATTTTTGGCATGCAAATAAACTCGCCGCGCAGCTGGGCCATCCACGTCTAGTTTCCTGAAAAAAACATATCATGTCCAGGGATATAGCTGTTGTTTGCGCCTTAAGTAGTGACACGAGCGTACTAATTAAAGTTACTCCAGCTGCTACAGACGCCTCGGTCCCTGACATTCAGCTCGGCACGGGTTCAATGGTCGAGCAATAGCTTCTAACTACTCAACTACACAACTAGTCGCTACTTATCTCCCGCATCGGTCATATCTTGTCGCATCTTAAACTGTTTTTTGTGCGCCATTATTTTGTTGGAATAGTAACTACACTGGGTATAATAGGCTTTTCTGTCGTAAGTTTAACGTTGTAATATTAAAAAGTCCCAATAAAAATGTTTTGGATCATCTCGTATTCTTGAGATTTGATTTCAAAGGTTACACTCGTGTAGAAGCGGAGACGTGTTGAGCCGCAAGCTAGCCCGCACAGTTCTTTGCCGCCACCCTGAACGCCCAAGCTTCGCCAGCTCACCCAGCACCATTGCCACCACATGCCCGCCTTCAGTTTAACCCCAACAGGGTATATTCGTCGTTCGTTCATTAAATACAGCAAAATGGCTTATAATTGTATTCTTAGCATTGACCTCAATAGTAATTTTACATTGACCTCAACAGTAATTTCCCGACATGGGAGTAACCTTCATAAAATAATTTAGTTGATTTATTTTTATGTTATTCGTTTAGTCTGTTTGGTTTGTTCATATTTACACGGCTACGTTTTACGTTGAATTAAATATTATAAAATGTCTCATGGCAATATCCGCCTTATTGTAACCCTATGATTTACACAAATATGAATTGGTATAGTTTACGCAATGCCTCGCATGTCAAGCGATACATTCATGTAATAATCATCTTAGTAAATCAGTTGGTTAGAGCAACGAGCGTATAATACAAAGGTTTCAGTTTGGAATACCACTTCAGATTAATGTCCAAGCAGAAAAGTCTGCTATTTTTATTAAGTATTATTGCATTGCAAAAATAAATTTCAAAACATTGAAAGAGGATAAAGGCTCGTGCCTGTTTCGTCAGTCAAATTAGGAAATGTGATTTTTTTTTTTTAAATAATCTTATAGCCATGATTTGTATCAATATATTTAAGGGCGTATATCATGGATATGAGTTAAGTTATCAAAAAAATCGAAACGTAGAAACGTAGCTCTCAGTTAGTTCAGTTAATTTGCTAAATGTCAGAAAGATATTTCTTAAATTGACTTAGGAAACAGACACAAGTTAATGTATGGAACTTGATCACCTCATTATCCCCTTTAATCACGTAAATGTTAATTAATTTCCTCACCGCACAAAAGTCGTATTGAGTCGCTTACCTGAAACAAAAACAATTCAATTAAAATTCCACGCTAACAAATAATATGAAAAATAACCGAAATACAACATTACTGAAAATTGTGACCATAACGACAGGGAAATGAACAATAGCTGCTCGAGCTCGGGCCCTAACCAAATTAACATCGCGCTCAGTCCGGTAAGTTTTCGACTCTACATCAAAGAAAATTAATAAACCAGGAGATCTCTAATGAAATGTGAGCCCCTTTGGCCGTCGTCGCTCTAGGGTTCCGGTTCGGGGCCCGCTTCCGAACACAACATGGAGCACCTTTTTTTTACTCGATCGTACGTACATACGTTTGGCGGCAACAGTCGATTGGGGTAGGCCAGGTGGGACCAACTCGACGGATTTGGATGGAAAAGTATTGAATCGACGCTTTTGATTGTGCATAATTAAACAAATCCGGGACAACACGTCCCCACCATTTCAGTACACAGCGAAAATAAGGCTTAACATTTCTAAAAATAACAGAACTATTATTTTACCGTCTAATGTAATGAGTAATTTAGTTAAATCCACAGTGATGTTGTCAAATCCCGGCATATATTATAACGTTTATTTTAACTCCCAGTTTAATCAAATTGAATTCTCTTCTATTTCACATCAGGGATGTAGTTATCGTTATGTAGAATCACGGATTTTTGCTACTTCACTGCGACATATTTATTTAACAAACCGCATTCTGTGCAAACAAATATAATGAAACAAATCAAAATAGTTTAAACGTGAATTGTTATTTAGCGCCAAACTCCAACTCACCTAGCACAGAAATGGCCCCTATGATGTTGACTCCGAAATTGTTAGTATCGAGGGACTAGGTTCAAAATTGAATTAACATAGATTGCGGGGTGTTGAGCTTGCTGTTTGGACACCTCTATAACAGATACTAGTGTTTTCGATGAAAATGGCGCATATATAGACATGGTGTGTCACTCGACACCCGTTAATTCACCCTTAGTGCTGCGAGCTGACCCCAGTCGAACACCGGATATCGGCACAATAGGGACCGGAATCGACACGTGTCCTCAAACCGCACTCTGGCTAGCTTTCGATCGTGCACTTAGGGTATCTTTCACCACATCCAGTTAAAGTTCTAATCAAGAGACAACTTCCATGAAGTAGTTTTAATAATTATAATCATGGAAATTATGGAGCTTATTTAACTTTATTTGGATAAGGGTCTCTTTCACAACGTTCAGTCAAAGATCTAATCTGTACAAATACAACTTGACTAGCACGATAATAAAAATGGCTTCCACAATCGCTTTTGACCGACAGTTAGTGTCAACTGACAGTCAAATAGAAGTAAAAGTTAACAACACGTTGATCTTTCAGTCCAGAGACAACTCCCAGTTTTATGAAGTAGTTGATTTCAATATCAATGAAATCGATTAGTGAAAGCAATTACTCAATAACCATAGAATTTGACTGTAGAACTTTGTTCGTTGATTGTAACTATAATCGACGATGATGAAAGAGACCCTAACAACAATGAGTCATTCCGAGTCCAAACCATTCCAAGAACCCGCCTCCCTATTTTTATAACCTTACATTAATTTAATTTTATTATCAGTTGTTCCTCATTAAGTTTACCTACTGCCATTCCCACTCACCATAAAACATCCATTCCGGCTTAGAAGCATTTAGGTTACGTTAGGTGGGCATATAACCAAACCGTAGCGGACTTATAACCATTCAAGGCCGGCGCTATTGCAGAAAACACATTCCGAAGAGTGACTTGATTAATATTGCCGATTTTTGTTGATTCTCGGGTTCTCACTTCTATTAAACCCTTCATTCCGGGCGTTCGTGGAATATCTCAATATTGACAAGAAATTGGAGCCGAACGTCTGGTGGAAAAATAACGAATTCAAACACTTCAACTTGTTGGTAAGTGTTTAACAAAATTTGATTGTTGGTATTTCTTTTGAGGACAGTCTCTGTAATGTTTTTCTAATATCATATAGATATCTTTATCAAAAAGAAACAGCCCAACCTTACTGCATTCTCCGCTCCGTGTGTTATATCGCACATATTATGTTAAAATTTTAAGAAAATATAAAAATACTTGTAATGCATGTTCAAAAAACGTTGTGTTTTAAAAATAAAGCAGTTTTTCGTGTTCAAAATGTCGTGTACACAAAGTGGCCGTACACGAACGCAGTAATTTAACTACACCGCAGCATCGCAATAAAACGATTCGCGCATAGAAAATCCCGACAAAATGCAGGAAACGCTAGCATCCCCAAAAAAGAGCAGGACGTCCGATGAATCACGGATACGCCCAACCGCACTACAGTCCGTTTCCGCTACAATGGAGAAGCCAAGAACGTTAAAAAGGAATGGACTAGAGGCACTAAACATTTGCCTCTTTATACATGTAGAGACAATACAACGACCACATATTTTTTATGTTACTGGACATGGATGGCTAATACCGCCGTCATTATATTAGCCTAACAGTCCGCATCTCTGAAGGAATTAGGTGCCATGCCAGAAAGATCCCTCTAGGAGCACGGCTACAGTGCCGTGTCATTGCCGCCTGGACTATCTTTGGTTTCAATGCGATGGTACCAACCCTGCCACCTAGTTGGGGAATCGGACAGTCAGTAGTATTCAGAGCGGGCGCACTAACTTTAATACGGGGATTATGGCCGGATTAAATAGCATTTGGTGTGGTTAGTCCGGTGCTAGTCTGCGTACTAAATGTTAACAGTTCACTCTGAATACGACTGCTTTTACAATAGATGCGGAACCAATGAATCCAATGAATAGTCGCATTGGTTACTAAATGCACCAATCCAACTAAGAAAGAAGTGGGATTGAACCCATAACCTCTGGCATGGAAATTAAATCCCGCACCCTTGAGCTAAGAGCTCGACAATAATAACCGAAACGGGGGCGCATCGTTTTACATACGAAAACGATAGCGCCGGTGAGTGAGTTCGCTTACTACTGATTTTCACGAGTTCCAACGGCACGTCATAACACTTAAGGTGGCTCATCCCGCTCATCTCCCCATACAAAAGGGGAAAGAAGATCACGCCCATATTTCTTGTCAGAGATCCAAAATTTTGCTCAAAATAGCTTTATCTGATCGAACTAGATGTCTGATGACCATTGGCATTGTAAAATTGTGTTTGGTTTCTACGTTATAAGGTCCGAAAGTTCGAATTTTTCGCGCGTTTTATACAAAAAATTTGGAGGTGGATTACGCTATGATAAAATAAGAACATCTTAAAAAGATTAGTCATCAGACATAGCTTATATAATCAAGATTTATAATCTATTTGGTATCTGTTAGATTTTGGACTACAGCGGTCGTGGTTTACTTTTAGCTATAAGTCGTTTTGTAATTAAAATTTTCGTAAATCTTACCAAATGATACACTATGCACATTGTCTTTTTTGTGGACATGTTGCATCTTCCTCATCAAGGAGCCTGTCTTATTCTTTGAAACAGAGGAGGTCCCAGAGCGCAACAACACGGTTTTGTACCGTGCCCGCGAATGAGTTGGTCCCGCCGGGTTGGGCCGCCTTAAGAACTTCACAGAATGCTATTTACTTATTAGTGCAACGAACATTTGATGTTGCGCGTTCCGAATCGGCAAGCGACGTAACTACACTGACGTTTTCCACCAACTCGTGGATAAGCTGCCGCCATAAGAATGAGTTTCAATCGCTACTCCCGTCCTTCCATGCTCGCTGAGACCGAACCATATATCCCGCGTCCATTCCTTTTCAACGTTCTCGGGAGAAGCGATACGACCGCGCCGCCGCCTCGGCGCCGCCGCGGCGCGCCGGCGAGCTCGATCCGACGCACGACGGTAAACAAATTGACGTTTCAATGAAGCTATTTGCAATTCAAAGCAAACAGTCGATATACAATAAGTCGCCGGGGACGGAGCGGGGTCGCGCGAGGCGGTTTCGCTTGTTCCGATTGCTCTATTGATACGGCTCGACGTTCCCGGCAGGTGGATCGAGGCGATCGCTATTGAGATGGAATAAGGCTGTACACACACATACATACCTTCACGCCGCTTCCCCGGAGGGGTAGGCAAAGATGACAGAGCTCCAAAAAGCCTATTTCGCTACCTCTGCAGAGATACGTCTTTCCATAAATATTTAGGGTTCCGTGGCAAAAAGAGAAAAAAGTTAAGCTTATGGTCTGGTTTTGGTGTCTGTCGATCATACACATTTTGTCCCGAATTGTTCTCTATTATCGGTTATTGTTAAAAAAAATACCAATATAGTACGGTTATCTAGTTGTGCAACAACTAATTACTTTTGCTGAAAACGTCATACTTTTTGAGAAAAGGCTAGATTTCTTAAGCGCCATTTTTTTGTATGAAATTGCAACATGATCATCAGGCGAGGGCGAATATGTCCGTTTCAGATGTTGGCGGGTAGATGGATGAGAAGAGCGGAATACCACGTGTGGGGGGACGACTTGAGGCCCCACGACCATGTCCAGCAGTGACGAGACCCTCGGCACGTAAACACGTTCACGCTTGACCGGTTTTTTTAAGAGACCGAGCATGGGTGGCGAATACTACATCCACCGTCATGCTATTAGCCCCACATGCCGCATTCCCGTAGGAATTACGTGAAATGCCAGGACCTTCCAATGATGAGAACGGCTACATTGAACTAGAAAACATGGAAAAAATTTAATTGCCGTTCGACCATCTGTAAATATAATACGATAGTAGAGACCCGGCATAACAATGCAGATGTCTAATATAATGCCGGTCGATGTATTAGTTATCCGTGAACAGTTACATTTAATTAAAATAAAATGAATGAACCTACAGTTTTACATAGATTTCGATTAATGGTACAGCTCACAATGAGATTCTCATGTTGAATGTTCTGACCTTTACAAAGTCAATGTCGTGGGACGTTCTCTCAACTCTATAAATGGTTTCGTCATTCTTTCGTCACATATTCGCTCTACGTGTCCACCTCAATTATCGTCACGAATGAGGTTAGTAATTAATGCCATTGTTATTTCGATTTCTACACATTTTTCGTAGTCATTTTAGTAATTTTTTTTTTGGACAATGGAATGATTTATTAGTCTTCAAATGAGACTTTGATGATCAATCCGTATTTAATAATACATCACATCGATCACGCACTCCGATAAATATTCAATTTTTCAAGCAAACAACATGAGTATTTCACGAACAAACAAGTCATTATTAAAAAGGGATTGCAAATGAATTCCTATAAAAGGCTCTAACTGTGTCACGGTGTTGTACTGCAATTTGATCTAAATTAAAAACAAAAGTAATCCTGCAAAAAAAAGTGCAATCTATGAACAGATTGGTGTTTAAAGACGTCACAAGAAATCCATCGAAGGGTTGCAGACAGGATCTAGAGCCCATTTTCTTAGAAGTGAACTGACAGTGCCCTATTTATGTTATAAGCCTCTTAAGATTTGTATCAAAATGTTTAAGGGTGTATATCATGGATATAAGTTATCAAAGAAAAAACGTAGCTCTTACTTGACTTATTAAATGTACAGAAAAATATTTCTTAGTTTGACTGAGGTATGGAACTCGATCACCTCATTATCGTCTTAAGCTATGCAAAGACAGAATCGCGAGGTCTACAGTTCAGAGACCTTAGTCCCAGCTGTCACCTAAATTGGCGTTTACGGCAACCCGATCGACTGGCGGTTTCAAATGTACGGAGAAATTGAAGAGCGCGCGCAGTGGGCGATAAGAGAAATAACATTTGCGAGTCCGAGTTTGATTTGACAGCTTACTCACCGTCAGCGTTAATACGTTGACGTTGCCGTTCACGCTGACTCCGTGTTTTTATGCAAATCGAAAGTCCAAGTTTGACTTTGACAGCTTAAAGAAATATAACTACAGAATAACTAGTAAAAACATGGTTGGAGTTTGACGTTTTTATGTAACTTCGAAGTTCCGTAAACGCCAATTTAGGTGAGAACTCGGACTGACCACTCAGCGAGCCACTCGTATAATAATATTCTAGTAGCATGAAATATTAACTAAATACACTAAGGTTTCATACGCAAGCTAGATAGTAGGTTCTACCTCGGTTGGTCTACAACGGTTGACCAGTTATTGGTCGAAATGCCAGTGTTTTCGAATTAGTTCTTGTAGGCCTACTTGCAGGGACCCCATGAAGTCCAGCTGGTCCCTGTGGAAATGTCAATAACAACGTACCTAATGTTATCCCGCTACATCACCGCGCGCTCAACGCGAAATATGCGAGAAATCCACTCATACCACAAAATCAGATATCTTTAGGTTCGGTAAACTGTGGAATGCACAAGGAATGTGACATGTATGTACGTATAATCGACCGTGAAGCAAGGACACATTAATTTAAGAAAGATCCCTGTAAAAAGAACTTAGTACGAAAAAGTATATCTACTGTGGAATTCACACTCTGCCTGGGTATTATCCCTACTGGGTTTCCTGAAGAAGGACTCTGGTCGACTGGCATTGCTTTCGCAACCCCTGAATGCTCATAAAACACAAAGCCCATGGGCCTCGTCGGGCGCTTTTAAGTTTGACGTACAACTTATGTCGCGGTTTACATAAAAAAATTATTTTATGTTATTTTATTATTTATTTTATTTTATTTATTTAGGTACACCAACAGCTTATAAACTAAACAATTGATCGTTAAATACTAAATACAGAAATTAAAGCCAATTACAGGGTACCACTACTTATAAAAAGATAAAGATGTGTGCCATGTTGACGTGTGCTGTGTGTTGTTTCGTTTTCAGTATAATTATATTGCGATTTTGTGTGTTACTTGTCTAATGTAAGTGTATGTGTATGTGTGTGAGGGAGGGTGTGAGAGGGTGTGTGAGGGTATGTGTGAGGGTGTGTTTGTGTTAAAGGTTACAAGTTTAGAGACACATAGTATAAGATAAAAATTAGGTTATTGAAATTTTGCCAATGTATCTTTTAGTCTATTAAGTATTATTTGTTTTTATTGCAATTTTAAATACATTTTTACTTGAAGTAAATATATCTTGTGAACTAAAATGATTATTATAAGTGTTAGTTAATCGTGTTATTGTTGAATTTTGAGCATATTTGGTGCGTTTTAGTGGCGTATAGAAAAGGTGAGTATGACGCGTGCGGCGGACTGGAGCATTATACTTGATTTCAGCTATCAGTTGTGGGCAATCAACACTGCTGTTGACTAGGTCAAATAAAAATGCCATATCTAACTGTAGTCGTCTTTCTTCTAGGGTTAGAAGGTTGTAGTGGTTACAACTCTCAGTGTATGAGTTATAACTGCGTTTAGACTTAAAATCTAAAAACTTTATAATTTTACGTTGAATAATCTCAATTTGTGCTTTATGAGTTGTGTACCGGGGTGACCAAATTGTGGATGCGTACTCAAGAGTGCTACGTATGTATGCACAGTAAAGCGTTCTCAAGCATTCAATATTTGAAAAATGTTTGCCCACTCGCAAGATAAATCCTAAGTTTTTATAAGCCTTATCAGTTATGGTGTCGATGTGATCTGTAAATAGAAGTTTTGAATCCAGTAATACACCTAAATCTTTCACTGAAGTGACCTGTGTGATTGGAATGTTATTAATTGTGTGGCCGAATTGTATGGGTTTTAATCTTCGAGTAAATGTGATTTTTGAACATTTACTGGCATTTATATTAATTCTGTTTCGCTTGTAGTAACTAGACAGTTGATTCAAATCGCATTGTAGGTCATTGCAATCTTCTAGTTTTTTTGATAACTTTTATGACCTTTTTGTCATTCGCGTACAGCAGAAAATTTGATCTTGATATATAAAAATAGTAAAAACAGACCTTTTCCGATTGTTAATTACCAAGTAATTGAGTTCATCAAACTCGCCATAACAGATGTACCAAATACGAACGTGTTTATATATATATATTTGTATTAGTACAGTTATTTCTACGTTTACCAAACGAATGTTTAGTGTGCCGGTTTTTAGAAGGGGGGTGAAACCCTGCAACTGCCCCTCGGTAGGGCCCGGGAGGGGGGCCGCCAGGTAGGGGGCGGTCGCTCGTGAACTTCGTGACACGCATAATTGTTATTTATTGCGTTACCTTTACATCCGGATATGTCCGTTGCCCGTGTACGGGGTACCCGCCTCCCCCGTCTGCCAGCATTAGCGACTGGACAGGGGGGCAGGCAAACCGGCTTATCTCGGATACTTGCAGGTTTAGTATATCCGTTAAAACTAAGATTATATTACACACGGTTTGTGTCGATGGACGATAACATGTATTTCTAGTTTTAAAATAATACACGTATATGGTTTTAATTTAACTGCACCTTGGCCGGCACGGATTTCGCACCCCCGTGAAAGTTCGAAGTCCTATTAACCGAAGATTGTAATTAAAAGGACCCACGTTTTCTTTTATTCAAAGATTTCCATTTTAAAATAAGAAGAAAGGTTTTTTGCAGACTTATCTAAGGAATACTAAATGTGTGATTTACCTGAATTTATTATTTTATTTAAACGAATTTATCTGAATTTCAGTTCGATCATACTCGTGAATTAATCTCAAGAAAGAAGTTACGAAATATCATTAGGTTCATCGTCCAAAGTAAATGAGCAATTCTCTCAGTGGGATTCCACCCGAAAAGGAATAAAATTATTTGTATCGGAATAAACAAAAGAGCAAATAGATTTTTCCGCGAACGCGAAAAAGGACCCGAAATTATTCCTGGAATTATATCAAATGCTCCCTAAATCTAAACCACACGAGTTCCAACCGAAAAGTAAATCAATCAATAGGTTCTTTGTTCCTTGCTTAAATACATGTGGTTACCGAACTCAGGAACAAAGGTTCTATTACAAACGAATTTATTTTTAAAACCACCAGGACTCTTTCAACACTGTTATGTCGAGCTCATAAATCTAAAACCATAACGATAACAATAGAGCTATTCTTCTCGCCTATTCGAATTATATTTTTAGGCGGAAGAAGAAATTATAATTAGAAAATACCTAAGTAAGTATGTAGTTTTATGATGTTTCTCGATGAGTATGATGATTACATTTTGTAAATAAAAAATACCTCTAAGGGCCGATTTTTCAATCCTCAGATAGTACTTATCGGACTGAGAGTACAAATTCACGTATGTCAATAGACGGATAGTAATTGCCGGAGAATTATGTCTTCTATCACAATTATCTGACTATAATTATACTAATAAACATATTGACTTACTTTATCGGATGGATAGGCAGAAGCATAAATAAATCCGTCGAATAGCTATCTGGCTGTTTATCTGACTATTGTAAAATTTGCCCTAAATGATATAAAACGTCAGGACGGACGAGTGATGACTTTATTCTATGCTAAGCAGGAGATATTTTTTTGATTTTCTAACAAAAAACAAAAACCATTCTTCAATTTCGTTTTATTTCTTCGTGTGCTCAAATTATAATATATGTGATGTGTAGGTTCCGGAAAGTAAAAATAATACAAGTAGTCCCAATGCATTTTATTCCGTGCATGTCGAAAGAGGCAACTAAGGGATTCTTAGTTCGTGGTACGGATTCCAAGTAAGACTAGGTCCCCTTCAACATTTTCAAAACAGTTCAATGTAGCCGTGCAATGCAATGAAATTCTTGCCATGGTACCTTGTTTCCATTTCGTGTGTTGGGCTAATGTTATGACAGTAGATTAGGCATTAGCCATCCATGTCCAGTTAACATAAAACACTTCATATTAAATTCCGACTTAAAAGGTCACCTTGAACAAACTGTATAGGTTAAGTACATAATCCGTGGAAGTCTTATTTAAATCAGTACTCAAAGATAATCCAGTTGTATTAAGGAATGGGGATCGCTAGTACCTAACGGTCGATCTCTATCTCTCTCTTCCCTCCATTTAAGAGCAGGACGGCGCGTACCGCCCACGAGACGTGTTGGAGGAAAGGATATTCAGGACATCGACAGACAAACGCCCACGGTCTTGTTCAATTCTGAGACGGTTCGTCGGAGTTCATGCGCTAAATCGTGAGCATTACAAAGTTATCAGTGCCATATAAGTGCAACACCTAGACATTCATAAAAATACGATAAATAACGGATGTACTTTAAGCTGCTAACATAAATATATGAATAAAACATTTTGAAATCATTATTGAAGTCAAAGCAAACAATAAACATACAAATTTTAATCTGAACTTCGAAAAGGAGATATCCAAACGGAGTTCCAGTGACTTTATTGGTGTAACAGAAATGTTAAACCATCGATAATTATTTTTAATGATTTTAATTTTTAAAAATTTCAACTTTCATGATATCTTCGACTAATATGATTAGACCTAAACAGACATTGAACCATTAGTTCCATAGCAGAAAAAGTAGAGCCATCTTTAATCAGATATTTCAACAATTTACGATTATAGAAATGTTAAGCTTTCGCGTTTTTCACACATTATTAATGTTCTTAAGCGGGGCTTACACGAACAATTTTGAAGAAAGATAACTTTTAAATACCTTTCTTAAACCCGACGTTTCGTCGACGTTAGCGGACACTAATGTGTACAAACCAGTTTCATATAACCCAACGGCTAGAATAACGCGACGCACACGTAACCTTATTAAAAATCATCAGAGCCTATTCACAGAAGATGAGTTTAATCGGTTGTATAAGCCTAAGAATGTGCAACCACCGAAGCTTTATGGACTCCCCAAAGTACATAAACCCAATGTGCCGCTGCGTCCTATCGTAAGTCAAATCAACTCACCTACTTACGATTTAGCAAAGCACGTTGCGGGAGCGCTACAGCCACTTGTGGGAAATACATCATCATATGTGAAAGACTCCCGCCATTTTGTACACATAATCAAGGAACTCAAACTAGAACAGGACGAAACAATGGTGAGTTTTGACGTTGAGTCACTGTTCACTAATGTTCCTTTAAAGGACTGTCTCGAGGTTGTTCGACATAAATTAAGGACACACAATCTGCCCGAAGAATATATTGTTTTACTGGAACATTGTTTAGAGGGCAATTATTTCGTTTACCAAGGTCAACACTACTTACAGATAGATGGCGTAGCCATGGGAAGTCCTGTGGCTCCAGTTATAGCCAACATCTGGATGGAACATTTTGAAGAAAATGCATTAAATTGCGGACCAACCAACATAAGACTTTGGAAACGATATGTTGATGACGTTTTCAGCATATTTAAAGGAAACAAACAAGAAGTAGAACAATATCTGCAGTATCTCAACTCCATTAATTCTAAAATGAGTTTCACCTACGAAATGGAGTCGGACAGATCTATAGCATTTCTAGACGTCAAATTAATGGTGGGACCAGAAGGATCTCTGGCTCATTCTGTGTACAGGAAACCTACACACACGGACAGATATCTGCATGCTTCGTCACATCACCACCCTCGTCAATTAACGTCAGTTGTTACTTCACTTACGAATAGAGCACACGCACTTTGTGACTCTGAACACTTAGAAAGTGAACTGACACATGTGCGGAAGGTATTGGCTCGAAATGGGTATAATGTGAGTGACAAGCCCACGCGACGTCGGCGTGCACCCAGGGTAAGACAGCCAGAGGTAAACAGGATGCCGGCGTTTATGCCATACGTAAAAGGAGTGACGGATAAAATTGGAACAGTACTAAAAAAGTGCTCCATTAAGACTGTATTTACTCCGTTCTCCAAAATGGCTAAACACGTACGCTCACCCAAAGATTTTATTCCATTACAGACACCTGGCGTATATAAGATTGATTGCAGTTGTGGAAGTTCGTACATTGGCCAAACCAAACGCACCATTTCCGAACGGGTCAAGGAACATATTACAGCTGTAAGAAATCGTCAGTTGGACAAATCAGCCATCGCCGAGCACATTATTGACACCGGAACAAACCATTGGATCGAGCTCCATGACCCAAAAATCCTCTCCACCGAGCGTCATTACTATCCACGAATTGTACGGGAAGCTATTGAGATTAAAAAACATAAAAATTTCAATAGGGAAGATGGATACAAATTATCTACGGCATGGAATCCGGTAATCAGTCAATTTAATGCGCATAGAAAAAGTGGTTCGAGTGCTGTAAAACCTGTCGACGTGATCAGTGTTGTGTGTAGGGACATCCCTAGCAATGACTTAAATATAAATGTGAGGGTAGTTGGAGAAACTGCACGAACTACTCGGTGGCGAAGGCGAGCTGCTTCAGTTCTCCCGTGACCACGATTGGATGCAACTCCTTTCGAAACGTCGGGTTTAAGAAAGGTATTTAAAAGTTATCTTTCTTCAAAATTGTTCGTGTAAGCCCCGCTTAAGAACATTAATAATATAGAAATGTTTGTCATTTCTTACTATAATTATTTTGATGTTGCTACATTTGGGTCCAAAGTAGTTCTTTCAATAAGTCATACATTCAGTTTCACTCAAAGAATACCTGTTTTAACATTTTGAGAACCATATTACCAGCTGTTTACTAAATTCAACCGAAACTCACATTACCGCACTACGGGTTGTTGTAGCAGACTGGAGTAGTAAAGGACTAAAATAGACGCCCTCCACGGCGGAATGTTCGCGTGAACGAGGACGGACAGATGCGTCCTGGAGGAAGAAACGTACGAATAAATAGGACGTCTTGTTGCTTTCTACGTAATTGTCTTTGCTTCTCATCGGACGAAAACAGCTTCGTGGATATTATTACAAATTGGAAGAAAGGAATTGGAAGTTTACAATATAACAGAATGGATTTTGCAACCAACAAAATTTGTTTAAATTCAAATATTTTATTCTAACCAGTGCCGGATAAAGACTGCTTGATGCGCTTACAATAATCAGGCCGCTATATCCACTAGTAAACTTGTATCGGTGTTTTGTTTCTTAGAATATGTAGAGTAACTATACTAATGAAACCAGGGCATATTATAACATTTATTATTATTAATAAAATTATTAATTGAAATGCCACTAGCGACTTTCCGGACAACGAACTCGCGAACAATAGTGTCAAGGTTACATTTTCTTAAAATATCTACCTCCACACACAAAATTGATTTAGCGTCGAGACGCTGTTGCTATTGCACTGCCTTTCGTTTCAATCGTTTTATTATTTTCAATTAAGAAATAAGATAAATCAATAAAAAAAATAAGTCAAACGCGGCATATTTCGTACGCTAGGACCGCACATAGGAGTTCCCCGACGACGTCAATGGGCTTTCAAGCTTTCATTGACAGATAATCCGTATTTGTATCCTATGTCAGTAGTTTTTCAACTATAGGTAATCGAGGTGTTATTGTATGAACATATTGGTGAAATTGAATTTATTTATTGTAGTTAAAAACCTTACTCACTAAGAGTAAGCCACCAAATTAAATCCACAAATCGAAATTAGTCAAATATTGGCTTAAGGGGAGGAAGAAAGAGGAAAATAATAAAAGAGATTAAGTGCCGCCTACTCGCCACCAGTTATGTAACTGGAGCGACAGTTAAACTAAAACTACGTCATTCGACTCTTAATTACAGCCGAACTCGTAAACCCGCCAAGTGCTCCAAGTTATTAGACATTTGCAGCTATTTTAACGGCACCCTTCTTTTGTTAGGAACGCCACTCCAGGTTTGGTTACAACTCGGTGATTATGAGCCTGTAAAAAGACGGTCGTTCTTTTTGTATATGTAGAAGTTAGAGCGAGTGAAGTGCGAAGAGTTAGAAGAAGTGCAACACAATTTTAAGTATATAAGTGTCGGATTCAGCTGCCTACTATTAAAATGCATTCTTTTGTAGGCTGCAGTATTACTTATTGTATTGTTATACTAAGTAAATATTCAAACATTTCAATTTCAACAGTCAGATAACGACTGATCGCTGCTTATCCATACGTAAGCCCATATTTTTATTAGCAAAATTACATTAAGATAATAGTGACAGGAGATATAATCATCCGGTAGTGACTATCCGTCTTTGTGCAAAAGTAAATGTTGCTATCAGACTGTTAAGTACTATCTGAGGATTGAAGCATCGGCCCTATAGGATGTAAATCGACTGTTTTTTCGGATTCAATTTGAACCCAACGTTGACTACGTTTATAACAATGACAGGTAAGCTGAGCGCGGCAGAATTTTGAAAAAAATGTTTTGAAATATTGAACGGAAACTTAGGTAATTTTTTATATGGTCATACCTCAGAGTATAAATATTAGTTCCATATACCATTAAATTCCAGGAATTCCAAGGAAATCCAAAACATTATTATAAAGTCATCTAATTAACTATACTATATAATGCGATTATTTATAAAGTAATCCACACTTTTGTGAACTGGACATGGATAGAATACCACACCCACTGCCATTGCATTTGTTTTATTCGTTAAGGAAAAGAAAAATAAACATAAACATGTGTGCTATCAATTTTGTTCTTCTTTGAGTTACCAAAAAGATACGACCCATTTTCATTACAATATGCGTTACAAAAGCAAAAGTACTCGTCTCCAACGACGCTTTAAAAGGACAAAGGAGGCGCGGTAATTTTCCGGCACCTGTCGCATTTTCCTGCGCGGAACGGCTCCCGGGCGGGGCCGAACAAAGTGCTCGGTTAGGAGATACGAGGCGGCGCTATTATATCAGGCGCGGGACGGAACGAACGGATTCGCGCCATCGCATCACCTCCGCAGCGCGCGCGCCGTGCGTCTCAGCGTCACGTCGTAACCGGAGGAAAAAGATGTCCTCTAGTTACCACATCGTACACATGGTACTTTTGAGATTACCGCGGTCCTTGAACATCTTTGAAAGCGTAAGGCTTTTCACGCGGCGGAAGTAGCTGTCAGTCGGCTGCTGCGTACGGACGTAGCGGCTGCCTCCTTGACAACGGGCTGAACGATCAGCTTGAAACGTCGAAGAATATCTACGCCTTCTTCTTATACTCTATCACGATGATTACGGGCGAAATGGGAAGTATGACAGCAAAAGAGTAGCGGGAAGTACCCAAAGCCCACAGCTCACGTACAATCAGAGATTTGCGAATTTCCCACACGTGAACGCTCCCATTGAGTAAGGAAGGAGTGGCAAACGAAACGTATCCATATAGCAACAGCGTAGTCACGTTTTAGTAATATGTTTAATTACTAAAAAAATACTTATAAGACATGTGGTACTAATCAATAAATACTAACGTAAGTAAGTAGTAGTAGTACGCAAGAAATTAATAAATAGTAAATACAGTAACGGTAGCGCAAGGCAGTACATTCTATTACGAATTCGATCACTGGCAATGTTCGCGAGTTCCAACGACACGCAAGAACTTTACGGAGCAAACATGGGATTGGTAAGCAAACTGACTAGCCAGCGCAGCCTCCAGTGTATTACGCTGCCACTAAGAGTATACAGATCAGTTTCGGTCGCCACTCTCGTCCTTCCTTACATCGATAGCTCTAGGGGGTCACCATGGTAAATTAAATAGCCGAGTGAACAAGCCAGTGAGTGATTAAATATGACGTTTAGCTGCATTTCTTACCGTGCTATCAAATGACGTTATATTCGGCCGAGTGAACTGAAATTTACCATTTAGCATGGCACAAAATTCAGCTAAACGTCAGATTAAATTACTCACTTGCTTGTTCACTTGACGAGATAATATGCCATGGTAGTCCCTCAGATCATCACTTTCCAATTTAGAGTTTCCCGGTCATAGATAACAACACATCGACCCAGTACTTTGCATTAATATTATCGAGGGATTGAATTTAGTGGTTGAGGCCCCAAAATCGCCATCAACTAATTGATTCAATCGGTGAAGCATATAGGGAAAAGTGCGCAGGTATCTATCTACATACATGTTTCGGGCAGAACTTTTAAATCATTTTCAAGTCGGATTTTATTTCTTCCTTTTCTAGCGTGTCTCACGGCATTATGGCCCGCTCGCTCCCATCTAGGTGCTCAAAAAGGACTAAAAGAAACGTGGCGACAGAAGACGGAGTACCGAACAGTAGAATGTAATGGTAAATGGATAGCTGCACCCGACACCGAGCGTACTCAAAGCCGTGTAAGCACTGGGATAAGATTTATTAGATGCTACAAAAGTATATGCCCGACTAAAAGCCGTCGATTTCCCTGATTTCTCTCTTATTTAACTCGTGATGGTAAGTAACCTATGATTGATGGGAATCATAATAATTATATATAAGAATAATAATTTAAAGTATATTCATAGTAATTCTGATAAAGGTAAATAACTAAAATATCAAATCAATAGGCACTCGCTTAAGGCTGAGTACTAGCCTTTATTTTATGTTATTTATTTTACGACGTTTGGTTGCTGTCAGTTATTCTAAGAAATTACTCATACTAAACTCACAGACCAGATTAAATCGAACTCAAATGTATTATTGTATAATTATATAATTATTATTATTGTATATTGTTATATCCAAACCAAATGAATGATTTTACCCAAGCGTCGTCCGAATAGGTATGGAGTTTTTATAAGATTAAAAATGATGTTAACACGTAACAATTTTAGATGTGAATATTAAAAAGCACTGTAGGCATATACATATTACCGCATATTCATATAGTGTTTTTCAGCTTTATATGCGAGTCTACTTGGTAGAAATAACAATATATGTAAGAAAACGTTCCTATTTCAGTGATTTTCCTATCGAGCAAAGTTTATGATGTGGAAAGAAAATCGTTCCTTCGGTAAGGAATACCTAAAGAAACATAATATTAAATTAATGAATACCTAACTGAGTCCCACCTAACGCAGAAGGGCCTATTAATGTTTTTTTTTAAGGTTTTTACGGTAAGTCGTAAGAACGATTACAAAGTTAAGATAGAGACAAATCGACTCTCTAAAAATAATAAAACTGATCATGTAAAGACATTTAAAACAACACATGGGAATTGTACCATCTGAACTAGCTCAACGGGAACGAAACAACAATATATCTGTCAGGCGGCAAGCTCTCATTCAACGAAACAATCCATCCGAACCGGGAACCGAACAGAAACAAATAGAGGTATGTCACTCCGGATGCGACATCTTGCGACATCACCACATTGATGTGCGAGCGTTTTTTTTGGGGGCAAATGGAGGGTGACGCAATTTACAAGTTCAAAAAGGCCACGTGGCTGTGATGTTGGAACAATGTTTTGGTGTGACACGTGGCACGCAAAAATATATACACTACTAGCTGAGGCACCCGGCTCCGCTCAAGTCACTGTCGTTTTGGACTGATGTCCGGTTGATTTGCTGGTATTAAACAAACTTATACAAATCCGATTAAATTTTTACATAAAATTTCACGATCCACCAAAATCTTTTGATTTACTTACCAGTAAAATAATAATAAAAACAAAAGGCAATCACGGAGCATCGGTCCTAGGGGAGTGCGGGCGATATCGACCACTAGCTTATTGGCGTACATTCTGGTGCACAAGTCCCCCGAAGACGTGTCAAAACATTCTGTGCCCCCTCTTCCCTCCCCCCCCCCCCTCCCCCTCCGCGACGACCCCACACCGCCCGCGGCGGTTGACGGGTTTATGCTGGTTATTTTTGGCAGCTGTCGAGTGATTTTGGACCTTCCCGGGCGCCCGATAAATTATGCATGCAGAGTAAAATGTCGCGATCATCGCGAGAGTGATTTGTCGTGTCGTAAAAGCGAAATTTATAGAATTTCGGCATTTCGCTTCGGGGTTTGTTGTGAGAAGGTAAGATAATACGGATTAATTTCGTTCACTCAATTTTAATAAATGCCATTTGCTCATATTTCACGCCTCCGTTCGAAAATAAATATGAATTGAAATCCCTGCAGGATTTTCTTCTTAAGGTGGCCCAGCCCGGCGGCCTCAACTCATTTGCGGGCACGGTACAAAATCGTGCTGTAGCGCTCTGGGACCTTCTCTGTTTCTAAGAATAAGACAGGCTCCGTGATGAGGAAGATGCAACCTGTCCACAAAAAAGACAATGTGCATAGTGTATGATTTGGTAAGATTTACGAAAATTTTAATTTCAAAACGACTTATAGCTAAAAGTAAACCACGACCACTGTAGTCAAAAATCTAACAAAAACCAAATAGATTATAAATCTTGATTAAATAAGCTACGTCTGATGACTAATCTTTTTAAGATGTTCTTACTTTATCATTGCTTAATCCACCTCCAAAGTTATTGTATAAAACGCGCGAAAAATCCGAACTTTCGGACGTTATAACTTGGAAACCAAACACAATTTTACAATGCCAATGGTCATCAGACATCTACTTCAATCAAATAAAGCTATTTTGAGCAAAATTTTGGATCTCTGACAAGAAATATAGGCGTGATCTTCTTTCCCCTTTTGTATGGGGAGATGAGCGGGTTGGGCCACCTTAAGGGCGTGATAAGAGCATGATCACATTTAAAGGTGCGTAAGTAAAACAACATTAAAATAATATTTCAAAATAACTAAAACTAATTTAGTTAACCAAATAAAAAAATTTGGAGATCGATGGAATCTAATACACGGTTAGAACACAGTTTTAATTATTACTTACTGCGCTGCTGCATACTATCCATATTTCAATGTGAAAAAAACCGATAGGAATAATATCTTATGTACAGACTAGATTATGTTCATCAAATCAACTTGTACGTTAATAAAAAATGTATGTCCGTGGAAGCCACTGTAGACTATTAAACATTTTAATTAGTATTCAGAGAGCACCTTTCAAAACTTAGTACAAGATTAGCACCGGACTAACCATACAACAACCGGTTTATTCCGGCGGAAGTTAGTCTGCCCACTCTGAATACACCTGTTAGGGTCTATCCAATTCATGGTTAAGAATCCATATTGAAACTGTAAAGTATCGTCCCTTACACGATTTAATTAAATAAGGTCAAGTGTTCTCAGTTAAGTTCAACGTAGTCTTGCCCAATTTAAGGGTACTGGCATGACACCAAGTGCCTTCGGTAATATCATAATATTGGTTGGGGAAAAAGTTTCTTCGCATTTTTTAAGAAAATTCAAAACATTTTTTAATATGGTTTATTTACATTTAACTAAAGTATGTAGGTACCATTTTGTTCGATAACTTTTTGCCATCTTGTAGGTAGGGACATGATCCCATTGCTATAGAAATATTGGGACTTCTGATCAATATACCGCGACAAGTGGTTTTGGCAGTCCTCTCGTGATGTTAACCTGACACTGCCTAAAGAATTCTGAAGAGACCTAAACAGGTGGAAATCTGAAGGTGCAAGGTCAGGACTATACGGCGGATGCATTAACACCTCCCAGCCAAACTCTCTTAGTTTTTGCTGAGTGGCTAAAGATGTGTGAGGTCTAGCGTTATCATGATGAAAAACCACACCCCTTCTGTTGATTAATTCCGGCCGCTTTCTCTCAACTTCTTGCTTTAATCTCATCAGTTGTTCGCAGTAGAGTACAGAATCGATGGTCCTGCCTGGTGGTAACAGCTCATAATGAATAATGCCCTTCCAATCCCACCACACACACAGCATCACCTTGTTGCGAGTTAACCCGGGTTTCGCCACAGTCTGTGAAGCTTGACCGGCCTTTGACCACGACCTTTTTCGCACGTTCTTGTCGTACGTGATCCACTTTTCATCACCAGTTTTCAGCTTCTTCAAAAATGGTTCGGTTTCATTACGTCGTAATAAAGAATCACAAATGAGTACACGGTTCATTAGGTTTCTTTCAGTGAGCTCGTGAGGTACCCAAATATCGAGCTTTTTTGTGTACCCAGTTTTTTTCAAATGCGCCAAAACTGTTTTGTGGTCAATTCCTAGTTCTTCAGCTACGTCGTAACTACTGATATGCCGATCTTGCTCCACTTTTTCAAAAATGGCATCCATTTTATCCGTAATAGGGCGACCAGAGCGACGTGCATCTTTGACATCAAAATTTCCGGATTGAAAACGCTTAAACCAAATTTGTGCTACTCTCACAGACACTGCACTAGGTCCATAAACATCGCAATTATTTTTCGCGGCTTGCGTTGCATTTTTACCTTTTTTGTAGTAAAATTTTAAAATGTATCGAATTTCTTCATTAGATTCACTCATTTTGACAGTACGAAAAACAAATGAGAATCACACATTTTCCTAATTTTAATTTGGAATTATGTTCTTTGAAATTTAAACTTTCAATGTTACCAAAACCAGCCAGATACAAATAGTATAGCCAAAGAGATTTTATTACAAGTTCATACATACTATAATGCGAAAAGACTTTTTCCCCAACCTATTATTTGTGGTAATATAGTGTCATTTACTTTTATCAAGGCCCTAGGTAATTGATAGGCATCCATGTCCGGTAATGAAACGTTTATTAATAGTAGCTGGGGCACTGATTCCGCTGGGGGCAGTATCGAAAATATTTTTCCTCAAGACATACATTCATAATAGGTGCCATTATATGCCGTGTACCCAGCGGATGTATATTAATTCCCGATTTGCACAATCATGATGAGGCCCGTAATAAGTGGCAAACCCTAACATTCCTGACTACACACGATACAGGTGACCAGGGGAGATACGATGGTAAATGAACTCTCCGAGTGAACAGGAAAGTGAGTGATTCAATCTGACTCTTAGATGCATTTCATACCATGCTAACTATCAAACGAAGTGTTACTCGCCGTTTTATTCGCCTAACGCCCGGTTTCACTACGGCCAGCTGCAAAAATCCCAGTTATCTTTCTACACATAAATATGCAATGTAACCGAAAGTTAACAATCGGATTTCAGGAAGCTAGTAAGTGAACTAAGCATCTGATGTAATCACTCGCTTACCTGTTCACCCGGCGAGTAAATTTACCATGGTAAATCGCGCAACCCAAAATAGTGCGGTCATCGTAAAACGGTTTGCCAACATGTATGCCAAGTGATTAATTTAAATAAGCGATGTAAAGAGCCGCAAGCTAATGAATGAGGGTGCCGACAAAAAGAGAGACCGTGACAAGGAGGGATTAGTGGCACCAGGGATTAGCGGCGAGGTGGCCTGCAGCCACAGAGTAAGCAAGGACCGGAGTGGCCCGCCGAAATTCGTCAGTTTAGCGCCAGCCTAGCCACGTTTAATTTTTCATTTTTATTTTAATAATTGGAGAATAAACAGACACAAGACATAATAAACACAAACTTAATTACATACAAGGTAAGAACACTTTAACGAAATATGTTTGAATGTTCAATCTTTGCAGTCAATTTCCGCAACGCAGATGAAGGGTCAAATAAATGTATGTAGGTAAAATTTTAAAAACTGTGTTAGTAGCAGACATTGATTACAAGATGAGGGACTGTAGGCGAATTCCAAAGAGTTGTTTCTTTAATTAATGTGTCCTTGCTTTACGGTCGATTATACATACATACACATCACATTCCTTGAAACATTCGATCTTCCCAATATCGTAAGGACGGTGGCACCTAGCTCCTTCTGGAATGTTTTTGGACTAATATCATAACGGTAGTTGTGTCGTATTAGCCATTCATGTCAGGATCCATTAAAAAACAAAGCCAGCGCGCCGTCAGTGTATCATAACACAACGTCAAAACATCACGGATGTGTTTCGGTCGCCACCCCCGTGCTTCCTTGCTCGATGCTTGCTACCCGGCGCGTTGCGGGCCCGCAGTCAGTGGCTGTCAAAATATTGACTGCCGCCCGGTGACGCGGGTAGCCGCTGATCGCCTTGTTTACAGCCTATTGAAGACAGATTTTCGGTACCAGAGCTTGCAAAACCTTCATTAAGGTGGGCCTTCCCGAACATCTCCCCATACAATCGTGGAAACAAAGTCATGCGCATATTTATTGTCGGGGATCCTATAAGTATACACAAAACAGCTTTATGACCATTGGCATTGTGGAAAATTGTATATGGTTTCTAAGTTATAAGGTCCGAAAGTTCGAAATTTTCGCGCGTTTTATACAATAAGTTTGGTCCTGTATTACTAACCGATTAAACAAAAATCTTAAAAATATTAGTCATCATACCTTGCTTGTTCCATTAAAATTAAAAATCTATTACGTTTTTGTTTAATGTTTGACTACAGCGTGCGTGATTTACTTTTAGCTATAGGCAGTTTTTTGAAGATGCGTTTTGTAAAGCCAACCTAGTCATACACTATCTTAATCACGAAGACCGTCTTTTTCTTAAAAACAGAGACAGTGCCAGAGCGCAACAGAACGATTTGTGCCAGCGAATCAGTAAGTCGCGTCAGACGCTGACTCCTACAGCACCGGGTATCCTAGTGTGGGAGACATGGACCAATCTAATCTAATATAAATAATATAAAGGGGAAAGTTTGTAATAATGGATGGATGGATGGATGGATGGATGGATGGATGGATGGATGTTTGTTACTCTTTCACGTAAAAACTACTGAATGGATTCTAATGAAACTTTACAATAATATAGCTTATACATCAGAATAACACATAGGCTACAATTTATGTGCCCATGGGCTTTAGAACTTTCACGGGGCTGCGAAAACGATGCCAGTAGCGATACTTCACACTAGGGGGAGTGGAGCCGGGGGCGGTGGCGGGGAGCGGCGGCGGGGGGAGGGCAGACGTCGTGACTGTTTGGTGTCCGTTTGGCGAATTTTCAAGGCACTAGCGATTTGTAAAACTTAGTACATGTACACTTAACTACCCGGGAATTAGGATTGGCTAAATAGAATTCAGTTCCGCTTACGCTAAGATGGGGCTGTCATACAAACTGCAATGTTATGCACGGCTCGGCTTTGCGGCGGCAGCGCTTACTTTTACTGAAGTACAGCTTGGTATTTCCTGCAACTTTAGGACTACTTGGCATCGCGCTAAATCGCCGGAGGAGCGACCAACAGAATAAAATCCTTGAGAACCAATTACTCGATTTAGATGTGCATTGTATCTACGTCTAGCCTGATTCTACTAAAAACTTATAGATTACATAATATAACGCTTCATTACCAGAAGGGTAAGTAGTGAGTCTTAAAGTCTTATAACATGCGAACCACTTACCTGATTTATATGCGTATTTTATCAATGTATAGCATCTCTGGGAGCAGTCAGGTTCGAGATAGGTTACTGTTTTCGATGTTGAGGCTGGCTGTGGGTTGGAGTCCACGCAAAACTTACCTACGTTACACGTTACTTACTAGGTAAGCAATGTAGCAGTGAAAGTGCAGAAAGGTTCTCGCGGCAAATGTTTTTTTTTTAAATAGCCACCAAACGTCAACGAAGCTCTAAATGGGAATTATTGGATGTTTCTCATTAAATCATGCTATTTCGGCTCGAACGATCTTGATTAAATTTGGTACATGGATACATTGTCCTGGACCAGTTTGACCCTATTTTGGACCAGTCTTGTGGGCTACTTTTTATCCATGAGATAATTTAGCCGACACTAACCCGAGCGGAGCCGGGTACCGCAGCTAGTAAATAATATAAAGGGGAAAGTTTGTAATAATGGATGGATGGATGGATAGATGGATGGATGGATGGATGGATGGATGGATGGATGGATGGATGTTTGTTACTCTTTCACGTAAAAACTACTGAATGGATTCTAATGAAACTTTACAATAATATAGCTTATACATCAGAATAACACATAGGCTACAATTTATGTGCCCATGGGCTTTAAAACTTTCACGGGGCTGCGAAAACGATGCCGGTAGCGATACTTCACACTAGGGGGAGAGGAGCCGGGGGCGGTGGCGGGGAGCGGCGGCGGGGGGAGGGGGGGGCAGACGTCGTGACTGTTTGGTGTCCGTTTGGCGAATTTTCAAGGCACTAGCGATTTGTAAAACTTAGTACATGTACATTTAACTACCCGGGAATTAGGATTGGCTAAATAGAATTCAGTTCCGCTTACGCTAAGATGGGGCTGTCATACAAACTGCAATGCTATGCACGGCTCGGCTTTGCGGCGGCAGCGCTTACTTTTACTGAAGTACGGCTTGGTATTTCCTGCAACTTTAGGACTACTTGGCATCACGCTAAATCGCCGGAGGAGCGACCAACAGAATAAAATCCTTGAGAACCAATTACTCGATTTAGATGTGCATTGTATCTACGTCTAGCCTGATTCTACTAAAAACTTATAGATTACATAATATAACGCTTCATTACCAGAAGGGTAAGTAGTGAGTCTTAAAGTCTTATAACATGCAAACCACTTACCTGATTTATATGCGTATTTTATCAATGTATAGCATCTCTGGGAGCAGTCCGGTTCGAGATAGGTTACTGTTTTCGATGTTGAGGCTGGCTGTGGGTTGGAGTCCACGCAAAACTTACCTACGTTACACGTTACTTACTAGGTAAGCAATGTAGCAGTGAAAGTGCAGAAAGGTTCTCGCGGAAAATGTTTTTTTTTTAAATAGCCACCAAACGTCAACGAAGCTCTAAATGGGAATTATTGGATGTTTCTCATTAAATCATGCTATTTCGGCTCGAACGATCTTGATTAAATTTGGTACATGGATACATTGTCCTGGACCAGTTTGACCCTATTTTGGACCAGTCATGTGGGCTACTTTTTATCCATGAGATAATTTAGCCGACACTAACCCGAGCGGAGCCGGGTACCGCAGCTAGTTAATTTTATAAAACAACTGCATACTTAATACTTCTGATTGTTTTTATTGCTCTGTTAGCGTGTTTGTAATGACGTGCAAATAACAGTTTTTTGTGTTTATTTTCTATAAGTACTTTATTAATAACTTTTTTTAATTTGTTGTATTTATCTATGCGAAATAAATAAACTTTTTTTTTTACTTTTAATCTGCCAAATAGTGGACTATGAAATGGGCTCCCCCATATTTCCCCCAAAGTACAAATTGGCGTCCCGGGTGTGAAGAAGCACCTGCCCGGCCAGGATGGTTTTCGCAGCCCCCGTGAATGTGGGAAAGCCCATGGACGTCGTCGGCCATTATGTGAGGTCCTGGCGTACACCATATATCGCGCTTAAGGCTGCCGTGAAGACAGCGGATATAGAAGATTTGAAAATATTAAGAAATGCAATCTTTCCATTATTGGCCAATGGACAAAGTACAATTTTTGCCCCGCGAAAAAATATTATAATATTAGAATATTTATTATTATTATAATATTATAATACTATTGAAATAGCGATATCGTTTTCCAGACCCTTACCCCTAAAAGTTGCCATATTTTGACCACTTGAGAAAGCTTCGTTCTATGTCCTTATATTTAATTTTTTTTGTTAATATCAGTATTTTTCATTAAAAATAATCTAAAATGAAGGTAAAACGACAACTTTATGCATATGGTTAGCGAATATTTTGCAATTGTAAGGTTTTAACAAAAATATTGTACATTTCGACAATATATTTTAGAATCCAAAGTTTCCAATATTTAGGGCATACAAACAGTTATCACCCGTAGTATGGGGAATTAATAGGGTAACGACGCTCTTAAGAGAAAAAATATTTTCTTAAACAAAAATATGGGAAGAACTAGCGATATTTCCAGCCTAACACGAGATCGAGTTCTTTGCATCCTTTTCGAAGACAGATTTTCGGTATCGGAGATTGCTAAAAAAACTTAGTTAGGAATTTATGGAATATCAATATATTTGATAGATTTATACCCACCCAACTTATGAAATATGGCTGCACCATTGCCACGGACCCCTACATTAACTCCTGAATTGTGCTATTTGTTGATGATGAGTATAAACATTAAATATTCATTTTCCCGGAGCCGATTCCGGGGCTCTGACCGACCGAGGAATAAATCATTCACCGCTTGACAATTACAACTCGACAATTGTACAGTACAACGAGTAAGGAAGAACGTAGGCACATTTCAGTGATCATAAAATGGTAGCGCAGACTTACGATTTCGGGACGCGCAACATCGAATGTTAGTTGCACTTAATGGCGCATTTTTTTATTGGAGAACGGAGTGAAATAATTTATAAGCGAACCGACTGGCCGGCGCAACCGTCAGTATTGTATTAGTGTAGTATTGCAAGTTCCTTGTGGGTTCCGGCAAATAACAGGGCCCTACATGTCGTAAGAGGCGATTAAGGGATTGGACGTTCGTGTTTCGAATTTCACGTAAAACTGTAAGTCCCTTCCTAACTTACTGGCGTAGGGTTAATCCCGCCCGGATTCGTACCATCGCATTAAATGAACGATAGGTAGTAGATGAATTGTCCGTGTTTTATTAATATTTTAGTATAAAAAAATCACTAAAAGATGGCTACGCTGTCGCTATTCGGATGAGTTTCGGTCGGCCCTCTCTTCATTTCATTCTCGATGGTACAGTATGGTACGAGTTTCCTGGACTAAGCCCAGGTATTCCCCGGCGCGGGGCAACGATTATAAATAGATAATAGCGCGGCGGTGTCGATTCCCCGCTCAACCCCATCCTGTCACTGGCGTGAAATTTCAGAGCTGATAGTGGCAAATTAATGTCTCCGCCGACTCGTAAATTAAAGCAAACGCTTAGCGTCACAAGCAACCTGCTATTGAACTGTCAAGCGGAGATATGTACATACTTTATAGCAGAGCTTTGAGAATATCATTGTGTATAGATCGCAAAGCCTAAAGCTGGTTTCTTGGAACATAGTTTATTTATGGTGATATGGGCAATCGACAAACACACTATGCAAAGTAATCGCAAATAAAAAGGCCGTAGCTTTAAGGCTCACAAGTTGCACGGCACAACCTTGGTTCAATGGATAAAAAAAATCGAAATAGGAATATTTCTTCACATGTCTTTTGGTTTCTTCCAAGTTGACAGTATTGTAAAGATGAAAAACACAATATCCGCCATCTTTGTAACGAATATGTTTACATCTGGACATCACTTTTCATTCAAAATATTAACATAAGTAAATTACAAAATAGTTTCATTTCATCCGAGCATCGTCCGAGAATAAAGTATTTTTTGGGTTAGGATTTTTTTATTATGTACCTGCATGATTTCATGCAAATCAATGAAGAGAAGAACTTTTGTTGGAACAATTTTATAAAGTTATCGTATTACTTCATGTACCCGCCTCTGCTCGGGTCAATGTCGTTTTGGACTGATGTCGGGCTGAATTATTTCCTGGATATTATATGAGTTCCCCATAGAAACCCCTTTGGGTTTAATATTAGCCACAAAAGGTAGCCAATGTACGAAATTCATTAAAATTGGTTCAGCGGTTTAGGTGTGAAAACGCAACAGACAGGCATTTATATAATAATAATGAATTTCTTGTAGCTAAATGACGAAATCAACAGTAAAAGTAAGAGTAGAGGAAAATAAACGACTATAGGAACATACGAATATCGCGTTGATGTTGTTTGGCGGCTCGTAAGAGGCGGGCATAACCGTTAGCAGTTAGCGCGTTTCGCGGTTTAGTGTTACTGACTTCCTAGGATCGTGTCACCGACACAGGACGCGCTGTCATTATGACAGCCTACCTAATTCGCGGAACCGTGTATCCGGTATGTACATAGTTGTGCTCGCAACAGAACCACAATGTTATCTATCTCGGTGGGCAGCCTCTATTGGGTGCATACTAGCGGCTTGTGCGGATGCCGCCTTGCAAACGTTATCACACAATGTCAAAGAGATGTTGTGGTTTTTTAATCTCCACGATATCCACGAGATCTGGTTCCACAACATGGTAAAGTTGACAGACGGCTTCACCTCCATGAGAATAATGCGGGTTGTAGCTGTTATCCCGCATTGTAGCAATCGAAATATAGGCCCCGCAGAACGAGTGTCCCTCAGTTCCCATTTTAACAGTTTCTAGTTAGACACCTAAAAACCCCTACTTAAAAATATCTTGAGCGAGCGAGTTAAAATGAGTCAAGTTCATGTAATAGGTACATTATATGAATTGTTGTGTGCGGTATGTGCGCTCGCTGCTAATGATATGAAATGATTTTTTCACTTTATAGTAAAATATGGTCGTAAAATTACCTCAATTAAATTTTTATACAATAAGGTTATGAAACTTTCACCTAGCAGCAATAACACCGGTAAATTCACTTGAAAAGTGTTGAAAACTTTTCCTGAATCGTTGCTAAGATTTTGACTGTAACGAAAACCGTATCCGCGCACGGCCGTCAGTTCTTTACACCCAATTCCCAAGAATGTCCTGCATTGACTATAAGAAATTGTGGTCGGCTTATCCTAGAACATCTTCCCAAATAAGCACCTTGTCGGGCTAAGGCAAAGGCCAAGGCACATGCCAAGGAACAAAATAAACAGCATACCTACATCGAGAATACATACTTACAGTGTTCACCAATATTACAAAACCATAATTCATTAATCGCCAAGTGGCGTTTCGTGGAAGAGATTAAGAATGAACGCATTTCTTCGGGTTTTTTTACGATGCCGAGTCTCGAGTGGTTTGGTTCCCTCTACTTTGACGGCGGCGGCGCGGCGGCGCGGCGGCGCTCCGGTGCGGGTGCAATAAACACAGCAATTTATATCTCACGGCTCGCTGCACTTCGCCGTCGAAGCGCCAAAGATGCAGTCAGTTTGCTGCACCCCTCCTTCGTCACCCCGAACGAAAGCCGCTATAACTACCGTCCCGCAACTAGGTGGTCGGAGACCCGCCCGAATCGGCGCTTCGTCAGTCCAACTTGTTGGAGTTAAGGTGGGCCCTTAAGCATCAGAAAACTACGCTCCCCATACAAACGTAGTTTACTAATCATTTAAAAACCACTTTTCCAATTTACTTGGTATTTGGGACTTAATATCAGGCAACAAATATCTATGTCGGCATGTGTTTGGTTTTTTCGAAAAATGTATCCTGTGTCACACAACAGAGAAAAGTAAAATTGTATGAAGATTTTATTTTGCCTGTTATTTGACTTGCTTTAGATTTTTCAGCAAAACAAAAACGTGCAGACACAGATATTTATTGCAGAATATTTGATACCAAATATCAAGCAAATCGGAACAGTGTTTTTCAAATGCTTAATAAACTACGTTTGTATGGGGAACATAGATTACGGGCCGTTCTTAAGAGACTCCGTTGAGGTATATTGGATCCACATTTTCCTATGGCGAAACTTGTATTAAACAAGCTGAGATTCCCGGCTCCGCTCGGGACAATTTCGTTCTGGACACTCATCCGAGCGAAGCCCGTTAAAATGTGACACTTCGCGAGTTGCGCACAACAGATCACAAAAGCTTAATCGCAATCGTGTAAATGGACTTTTAAGAATATTATAATTTGTATATGTACAGAGCGCATCAACCCCGGCGGCATTTGCAAGAAAAGTGTATGTGGTGATGATTGTACAGTGTGTCAGTAGCTATCTCTTTTCCATTCCATATTGGCTTTCAGCCATTATTACACATGTATTGAGAATACATTTTAATTTAAATTGAAAAATTAAAGCGACATTTTATGTTCGATCCACAAAATATTATATATTTTAGAAATGGAAATTATTCAAACATACATGAAGTATGTCCCATTGTATTACTACCCAGCGAAGCTAAAAAAAACAGGCTTTTAAGTCGGGTGCAACTTAATATCTAGAACGCAAACTCTCTAGAAATGTGAAAAAAAATTATGTCATTTCAATATGATCAAAATGCAAAAGCGATGCTTGCTATGCATAAACGTAAAATAAAAGTTCGCGAATAACGAAAATACCAAAAAATTAAACTTGTGTAAAAACGTTTCGCACGAAACCGTACATATGCTGGAATGCAGGCAACATTACACAAGTTTCGTGAAAGAATTTTCCACTTAAATGCTAAGCGTGGCATACTTATGCATGCTTGAGAAAAGTATTTCAAGTCAGTCCCCAGGTCCCCAGGTCCATTTCAAAGAGAATCACGTATGCATGGCCCAATGGAGCAGTCGTAACGGCTGTGGTCTCTTTGTGTAGAAGACCATGGGTTCGATACCAAGGGGGTACCTCTTTTTACATATTTTACGGAAAATGAAATCTGCCTTTGGAATGAAAATTCGGGTCACTTCATGGGACTACTAGCCAAAATTTAACGATTTACGAGGCACCCCAGGTAAATTAGCTCAGTATAACGATTATGAATCACATTATTACAATATTTGATTCAAATTCTTTATTCGCTTATTTTCATTTACCATAAAAAATATTGTACAAAAGGTGAACTGAACTTTTCCGAACTCAATGTATGTAGGTAGGTATAATCTTAAACACTATGTTAGTATGAGGCATATACTACGGGAGGAGGGACTGTAGGAGAATTCCAAATAATGGGTATACATACAGCAGGGAGCGAAATTGGAAGGCGCAATACCCGCGGATGGTATGCTTTGCTGGTTCGGATCCAGCCTTGCAGTACATTCGTAGTTCCCGTGGGGCTCTTTCTTTAAATTGTGTCCTTGCTTCATGGTAAATTATACATACATTTATATCACATTCCTTGGAATAAGCAAAGTACCTGCTTAGTACGAAAAAGCAGATTATTTTTTTCAAACTAGAAATCCAAATAGAAACGGAGTTAATGCATAAAGTTTAATGTCATTTTTACAAATTATTATCGATTATTTTACCTTCAAAGTTCTGATGCGAAAGACTTGTTTACAAAAAAATCTTATTAAAAATACTAAACGGCGCCAATAAAAAAAAAACTAAAAGTTCTAGTTCAGTTTAATGTAAACGTGCTCAATTCAGAGCGCGTTCCTGACATGGCACCTGGTTCCTTCTAGAATGCAGTCTGAGTCATACTAGCTTAGGTACAGGGTCTTTATTTCCAAAGTGATGATTTTCTTTTACGGGTAGCGATTGCAAGATGGTAAGAACGGCCCTTAGTTAAAGGTTATGTACCGATTGCGCTAATCAGCAGATGGTGAAAGAGACATAGTAGAAAGACAGCACGTGGGCTCGGCAACATTTGGCGAGAACGCTAAGAGCACGAAGCCAACTAAAACCCCACCACCCGGAAGTTATCAGCGGGCCGTGATATCTGATGTTGGAAACGAGGTGATGATATCAAGTTAACTCGTAAAGCCTACACTCGGCGGACGCGATCGCGACATGACAAAGTTGGCGGCGCTAACGACGCGCGGGGGGCAGGGGCTGAGGGGAAAGGGGATGGAGGGGAAGGAGGGGAGGGGGCTAATGAGCCGGAGACGCGAACCTTCCGCACTTTTGTAGCTCCGACGATTCTGAAAGTGGTCGCTCAAGTTCAGAAGCGGAGACTTTCGTATCGGAATGAAAGATCGCAAGTCTGGTTACTTCTTGTAACAGACACATGTTTCTTAAACAAATCAGAGTAATCTGAACGATTGAGTTTAAAAATATGACTAAAATGATATAACTTTATTGTATGACTGAACATATGCTATGTTGCACAGCTACATTGAAATGAATGGAAAACACGAGGATTTTTGATTACCGATATCGTTCATTCAATGAGAATGACAGAATTAACACTATCACATAATCACCTAGCAAGTAAGCGACTCGTTTTACGTGGAATCTGAACCACTAACGACAAATCTTTCAGTTCCCTCTTTCGACGTGCATGAGAAGAAATGCAGTGAGCCCATTTGTATAATTTTGACGAGGCAAATATCAATAACATCACACGAAAGTTATAAATTTCCTAGAGACCATCTACGGAAGTTCCAGTAAAACATTGCTCGTTTTCCCCAAGAGTCACAAGGTAACGCACACTTCAAACCCCATACATTACTGTCGAGCGAGTACAGCAAATAAAAACAACTATAAACGCGAGCCGAACGCTAAAAATGCAAAACGGAACGATTTGTCACGCAAGTTAAAACAACGCGCGTGGTTGTGAATTCGCTTTTGATACCGAACCAGCTCCCGACGAAAAGGGAAAATGTGCTCGAAACTGCATTTCCTCTCTCAAATTGCAGTCGTGCACCGAATATAAACGTCCCCGGGCGGTTCCCCGCGCGTCTACCCACCGTCTGGCGCCGCGACCTACAAGTAAGTTAAAGTGCGGTGATCAAGCAGTGTAGATGGGGATTAAGATTATGCCCACTTGGCGAGCCGCCAACACCGGCCGCCTCCACAGTGGCTGACGTAGACCCAACAATGCAGCTAGACGCGATCACAGGCTGATCGGACATATAGTGTGATAACATAAGTGAGGGAATTCGATCTTTTCTGCACCAATCAGCAGTAGAAGAAGCATTGGCCTTAGAATTCTAGATCAGTCATGCGAGGTCAACACTAGGAAACGCATACTATGATGATGATGACCGTTGACAAAGAGCATTCCTTCTACAAAACGAGCAGCACAAATTATAAAGCATCAGCATTGTACACCTATATTCAAAGAGCTAAATAAAGTTTAAGAATGTTTTTTGTAGATGTCAAATATTCCACCATCGCAGATGTTCTGACAAAAACTCTTCTGAATGGTGCAGAATTAATAGAATCCCCTCACTTATTTTATCACAGTTTACGAGCGTCCCCCTCTGCTCTGGTCAAGTCAATTCTCGTTGGAAGAAATTAAAAAAAGTTATCCTCATTCCGTTTTGAAATAAGTTCCACTTATTGTGGACTGGCACCGATGTCAGCGACCAATCAAAATTAGACGCCGCCATCAGCGAAAGGAGTCCCCATGCCGGATTTTAGGCGGCTTGTGTAGGGATTGATTTTATAAATTCTGTGTTCGAAGACATCTAAGCTTTATGAAGTGAACACACGCCCCGGCAGTCCGTATGACCTGGAGAATCTGAAGCATGTCATGTATCTACCATCAAACGTCGTGCAGACAGTACTTTAAATATAAACCTATGAAATAGGTCAGCTTATTTTTGATACATTAAATTAAAGAGAAAGAAAAAAGATCTTCAAACTACTACAACAAAAGTGAAAATTTGAGACATTTCTAAAATTGCATATGTCTCTGGCTCTCTATCTCAAAGTAGTCGATAGCGAAGATATACAGTTATAGGCTCATAGTTTGTTAACTTTTCATTGAAATCTCCGTCTCGATGCGGTAGTTTCTCGGCCATTAACTCGATTTAAGTTAAGTGCTTCGTGTTGCTTATTGCTAAGGGATACTGTTTTAGTTTGATATTTTTACTGTTTGAGCTTTCTCCGGGATTACGGTAAGAAGCGAAATTTAAACCGCGTTTTTAATTTTAGATCCCCAACTCTGAATGTGAATGCCCTTAAAAAAATTAATAAAGTCTGATTTTATGCTGATCCTTATCAATCAGATGGTACTTACTTCTGCTCCAAATTATCAAAGCACGATATTGTAAGAGAACAATATATTAGACTCAACATCTAATCAAGCAAGATACAAATGGCTGCGCAATAAAAATAATACGAGAAAAGGTCGAGAAAAGGCATCGCGGGCGGACGAAAATGGCTAGATTGTGATTGATCCTATGTATTCTCGGAAAAGGCCCGGCCAATGTAACGTATCGTCCGGTACATTCGGCCCGTGAGATTCGTGTCGGGCTGACATTTGCGACTATCCGCTGAGACGTCGCGGGTGCGCGGGTCGGAGGGGGGGGGGGGGGGCACAAAGGAGTAAGGAGCCCGAGGACAAAGGACAACATAAAGAATAGGAAGATTATGGCGGAGCAGCTCGCTGTCCGCCGGGCGATACGTCTAATCCTTCACCGGACCGCGCAGAAATAAATGCGAGCCATTTTGGCGGAGAAATATTCCACGACGCAGTAACGGCGTGTTTAACAAATTAACTTTCTCCTATGTTACAGTGAAGTGAATGGGAAAAAAAACTTCAGCAGTTCGAAAAAAAAACAAGTTTAAGAATATTCTTTATTACCGTCTATAGTTTTATAGTTTAACATAAATTTTCAGCTGTTTCTATCTACATATAGCCTGATGCCCATCAATTATACCAACAAGCTCAATTACTCTAGTGGTGAGCAGTGGGGCTAAATATGAACGAAGTCGGGGTAACCGACCTATTTTATTTTCTTTAAACTTCAATAGGAGTCGAACCGCAGCATCTGTTAATGTACTTCGACCGATTATTTCCTTCCCTATGGAGAATAGTGCTGAAGTAGAGTATACATTTTCCTGTATGGATAGCCAGTTATTACTGGACATAGATGTAGCGCCACCACACACATAGGGCTAATAAGTTATCGATCGTAAGTATCTTATACAGATTCTCATCTGACCACTTTCATACGAATAGTATACACTGTTTAAAATAATAAAATAATCTTGAAGGAAATAAATCTATGTAGCATGGAATCTTCGTGTCGCGATCCGCTGCTCAGAAACTGTTTTACCTTAAAACCTAATCACCTTAAATATTACTTTTCCAGAATAGTAATTATTAGAAGCTAGTATTTAGAAATATCTTCAATGGATGGTTCAATGGATGCGAAGCGGAAGTATAAGACAGATGAATCTGACACATTTCATGCTTGCGAGCGGAGTCAAATATACAACTTACTACAAAACATTACATTTAAATAAGCACATGAAAAAATCTAAAAGCCTTCAGAGTTTTTCTTGGTCCATCGTCACGGAATGAGATATTTACAATGCACCGTTTGTTTACTATGAGACAAACATCTTTACGGCAATTTGCCACAATCGCATCGTGAGCGCAGATAAGCTCTCTGCGCCCTCTTCAATTACTTCGTTGTGTCTGTCCGGCCCCTCCCCTGTCTCCCGTTATCTATCTACCATCTAACAAACGTAAGTCTTGGCTGAAAAAAAATCATTCTTTATCTTAATTCGATCTGCAATGAATATATATCTATCCATAGCAATCGCGTCGATGCCTCACGCATTTACTTAACAAATCAGTTCATTCCTTGCGCTGACGTTTATTTAGTTAATGAAACAAACGATATAAATTTAAAAATAATATTTGAAAGCCTTTAATTTTGGTTTATAAAAGTATATTCATTTATTTTGTATGATGCGTTTAGTGAACATTTACATTACATACTTACTGTATATCTATGTCATTAATATGTCGGTAGCAAATTATTGAATCAGCTCAACCGCACGCCTAGGCCTGACATTTATAACTTTAAGGATCTTTTTCACCTACTGCTGATTAGCTTAAGGTGGGCCATCCCGCTCAACTCCCCATACAAACGGGGAAAGAAGATCACGCCCATATCTCTTGTCAGAGATCCCAAATTTTGCTCAAAATAGCTTTATTTGATCGAACTAGATGTCTGATGACCGTTTTATACTTACAATAACTTTGGAGGTAGATTACGCAATGATAAAGTAAGAATATCTTAAAAAGATTAGTCATCAGACTTATTTAGCCAAGATATATAATATATTTGGTTTTTGTTAGAGATTTGACTACACCTGTCGTGGTTTACTTTTAGCCATAAGTCGTTTTGAAATTAAAATTTTCGTAAATATTACCAAATCATACACTATGCACATTGTCTTTATTGTGAACATGTTGCATCTTCCTCTTCACGGAGCCTGTCTTTTTCTTTGAAACAGAGAAGGTCACAGAGCGTAACAGCACGGTTTTGTACCATGCCCGCGAATAAGTTAGTCCCGCCGGGTTGGGCCACCTTAATCGTCACACATTAAGGATGTTCCTACCCATACAATGTTTTTTTTACACAGAACGCAAAAAGTATTGCACTTTAAGGCGCGAATTCGTCAAAAATATTAAATATAGCCATAGTAGTTGCAGCGAAAACATATTCACAATTTCAGGTTTAATGGTTTCGTTGTAATTGCCGATTAGAAGTTTTACACCGTTAGATGGCGCAAATCGTATTTAAATAAATTGTAACAAAACCAATAATCCTGAAATTGTGAAATTGTTTTCGCTGCAAGTAATATGACTATATTAAACTTTTATTATTAATTCGTGTCTTAAAGTGCAATACTTTTTGCGTTATGTGTGCAAACAACTTTATATGGGTCGGAACAGCCTTAAGGGCCTTTCTTAGCAGCTTGCAATCAAGCACAAGATTTATTTATTTATTGGAAGGAAAACTTACATCTAAGAAAACATCAAATTCTCAAATTACAATAAAATAAGAAAGTAGCCTAACAAGTTTTCACAAATAAAAGGTAAATTAATTTAATTTAAAACTTCTAATCAGTACTTAAGTATCAGCACTTAAGTAAGTAATAAAAGTAAAAAGTAATAAAGTGTGGAATAAAATAAATACGCACTTGGTGAAAACCAGGTTAAACCTTTATAAACAATTTAAGAAATAACCTTAACCTATTTATACCGTATATTTTATCCTTTATAATTCCACTGGTCACCCCTCAGGTAATTCAGTGGAATAGTAAAAAGCCTATAATTATTGGGACGATTTAAGTTATACTGTAGACATACAGCGTCAAAATCGAGCAATCAATTCTTCATTTATAAGCGGACAGACGGAGAGAGAGTCGTTGGATTTTATAATCTGCAGTTAGTGTTTGGGGCCCACTTCAAAAGTCTACTTACCCTAAACACTGCCATCTCGTCCGATCACCTAATCACAAGTCAGGAAGTTCAAAAATGTAATCAACAAAATCGTCCAACTTCATCAAAGTTGGTCTTTGGCGTCTACCATCCGGCGGGCAGGTAGCCGGGGCTCTCCTATCCCCTGATTTCAATTTTCCATTTCAGTAATTTGGGGATTTTAAAGGGGAGCCGGTCCTATTTCTTACGCGAACGTATATCGCAGTGTTCGGCGAGGCAGAAAGGAGATGAGGCACAAGTCAATGAACTAACCTATGTTTAACTTCATCACCGAGCTAGAGTAAGCTTCTAACATCGAATATCCTGTGTTCGCGAGCGAAGAAGCTCTCGCTAAAGGACGCTAAAGGTGAATTAACTTAAGTTAATGTAAGGCAAGTGTAACGAGATATTATACACTAGCATCATTACGTGAATACGGTTTGGTGGCTGAGCACGCTAGAGCACATCGTACAGGTTATTCTCTGAATTCAACCCGGCTTAAGAGATTGAAGGCTTAGCAATCAGAGCAATCAACTAATAGCTTTGCTAATTTTAGAGAATATATTATTCATATGTCACACATGTATCTGAACGCTATATTTCCAGGATTCAATGAAATTGGCTTATTAATAAGTGATGGGAATAATTGCAAAGACGCTAACGTTAAATATAACATTTATTAGAAAAGTATTTCCGCGTTATTCACCATCATTTAATTAAGTTATCATTAGTATGTAATCTTTATTGTTATTTTTAATTAATATTTTTTGTTGCCAAATGTTCAAAATGATAAAATACGATTATTTGTTATTTTCAAGACTTAATAAGCTATGATAACTATCAAATGATGCTAAATTTGATTCTAAGGAAAATTTTACAATATGAAAATCTGAAAATATTTGCAGGGTACATACTTTATCTAAAAATGGTAAAACGCGGTGTGAAGTATGAATGAAAATAAAAGTAATCATAAGTGGCCATAATATAAGCAAAGTAAACGATAAAATTTTATGATAAAAATATCTCGACAATAAAACATTAGACCCGTGTAATCTACAAATTAGCGTTTACAGATATCGAAGCAGTTCCCTTTATGGGCTGGCCTACAACAGCACTCTTATAAACATGAACTACAAGTTTGGTAAACGATAATCCATTTTCAAGTTTTCTATTAAAGAGAGATTTAAAGAGAAGAGGCTTTTCGCAAAAACTCACGTTTAACCTAAAAAAAGTGGGTTATCCATAAAAAACATTCAAACTTGAGGGTTTTTAACCTTTTAACTGGCGAATAGACATAAGTAGGTTAATGCATGTTGCCAAATAATGGCTTGTAAGAAGGCGGTGGCTATGGCCTCATTAGCTCATCAGACAGCAGGTATTGCGTCACATCGCGTGCGGACCGACTCCCGCTTACCGCAACCCGCAACCCTGGAGGCACCCGTCGATGATATGATCTAATATCGAATACGAGCTAACGAACTACGCTTCCAAGGTTGTATTCCGTGTAGCTTGTCACCACACCGAATATTCGCAAAAATATAATAACAGAAATACACAATAATCTAATTTTGTATGGACTATTGGACTAACTGGAAATGTATTGCTAATACCACACACACCGTCGTAATATTAGCCCAACACACCGTATTTCCAGCTGTACACTTTGTCCTAGCTGACGGACGATTTTTCATAGCAGTTTCAACCATATTTTTATCCAATGCGATGGCATCAACCGGGGACATCTTTACATGGATTCCGAACTATGGACCGGCTCGGATTCGTGATGAAATGCATTTAAGGTGGCCCATCCCGCTCATCTCCCCATAGAAAAGGGGAAAGAAGATCACGCCCATATTTCTTGTCAGAGATCCAAAATTTTGCTCAAATTAGCCTTTTTTGATCGAACTAGATGTCTGATGACCATTGGCATTGTAAAATTGTGTTTGGTTTCTAAGTTATAAGGTCCGAAAGTTCGCATTTTTCGCGCATTTTATACAATAACTTTGGAGGTGGATTACGCAATGATAAAGTAAGAACATCTTAAAAAGATTTATAATCTATTTGGTTTTTGTTCGATATTTTACTACAGCGGTCGGGGTTTACTTTTAGCTATAAGTCGTTTTGAAATTAAAATTTTCGTAAATCTTACCAAATCATCCACTATGCACATTGTCTTTTTTGTGGACATGTTGCATCTTCCTCATCACGGAGCCTGTCTTATTCTTTGAAACAGAGAAGGTCCCAGAGCGCAACAGCACGGTTTCGTACCGTGCCCGCGAATGAGTTAGGCCCGCCGGGTTGGGCCACCTTAACTCAGAAAGAGAAATAAATGTGTGCATAAACGGGGCGGGTATTTTTTGGCGGTTATTATGCTATTATTATGAATGCACTTTACTTTACTTTGCTTTTTGTTTCTGTGAAATGATGTCAACATTTTAAATTTATTTATATGAATCCTGAGTCTGCAATAATAAATGTATAATTATTATTGTTTAACCCCTTGACCTTCGATATGTAAAGCAAGTTGCCGTGCCCCTGAGCTGCAAAGGTGACAAAATGATTACCGCACAAATTACAAAAATAAACATAACTGAAAACAAATACATTTGCAAAACATTTTTTGTACATGTTAGTAACACCGCGAGTACTTTTCAAACACATATTCAATCCGAATATCGCTGTGAGGAATTTTTCGCAGTTTACAAAATAATAAAAACCCTACAAAATGCAACAGGAATCTAAAGAGAATATAAATCCATAACCCTCGGATGATCGCAATCCTTCGAGCGGACGAAAAAGGACATTGCTCGCATCCGCTTGGGAACACACGGAATTCGCCTCACCTTCAATTTCCGGACGCGGGGAGTCGAGTCCAAAATGGAGTCGACACATGGGCATTAACTTGTCGGTTCTGGACGCGCAGGGGGGATTGATAGGGAATTGATTGTGGGGGATATTTTGGGTGCGCTCGATGCAGCATCGGAGCTGTGGCAGCCTGTGGTGCGCCATTTTGATTGGTAGGTCTACCTCTAGATCTATCTCAATAGTATTTTTGCATTTTTTTTTTATATTAAAAGAAATTTACAAATTTACAAGTATATATACAAAATTAGGTCATTGCACAAAACAGATGTTGAGGGTCTTAAACCATTACACTCTTAATTTTTCTGTAGGTTTTTTTCTGTATTCAAAGGGTGATGTTTTTTTTACTTCCGTTATAAGATAGAAATGAATTTGTAATTGGACTCCCTGCGTAGTTTCTAGTCCTTCGTGAGTAAAATAAACGAATTGACTTCTTTCATGTAATTGGCCAGGAGCTTCTCTAAATTGCACGGCTATATCTTGGAAAATATAGATAATTTGCATTGCTGCTTCGATCATCTTTCATTAAATGCGATGGTACCTAACCACTTAGTAAAGATGGAACCTAAAGTTTACTTGGAATTCAAATATCGAACGAGAAATTCTTTAGTCGCCTCTTACGAGAGGCAAAGGAAGAAATGAATAGAAGCACTGACTTACTATAAATTATATTACTAAATAGCAATTAATTGTATATTAACTTTTAAATAAGGACATCAATGAAGTAATTAACTTATTATTAATTATTAGGACCACTTGTTACTTTTATAGCCGAAACTCGCACAGCGAAAACGGTAAGAGCAAAGAACTTTAGGAGTGTCAACTGCATTCGTGGTTGTCAATGAAATCTACATTACTCTTAATTAAAACGCAAGTCTTTACGACTGCGACGATGCACATTTAATGAAACGAGAGCGCACTATGTGCGAACATTTTCATACGCAGGAATTCATCAAAAGCCTCACACAAATTGAGAAAGTTATATTACAAACTTTCGCCGCAATACTAGCGCAATGTTGTGAATAGCTGTTGTCCGGCGAGTTTGCATCGAGGAGAAACAATACGGCCGGATAAACAAATGCGCCCCGTGGTTGTAGATGCCGGTGTACCGCAGGGGCCGCCTCGGGTCCGCGGAGGGCAGGCGGTGCTACCCCCAGCGCGGCGGGGGGTAGGTAGTGCGACAGGGGTCGCTCGCTGCCCGGAAGCAATGCCAAACTGAATACACTCAGACCGGACATCCCCGCATTAATTCGATAAGACAGGAGTTCGTCTCTTTGAACACAGAAAATACACGCACACAAGCGCATCAGCGCAGACTGTTTCTAATTGCCTTTGTTGTCGGAGTAAATGTTTCGTTTGAAATGCGATGCCTTTGAAGTAAGGTTTCGACGGACGCTATCGACACCGATACTCTGTTTGCGTACTTCGGACTGTAATTTCATTAATAATTCGATACGCCAGGAAGTGATTGAGGACACAGCAACTGCAATTAATTTGAGGTTAAACAACGACGTCTGCATTTAATAATTGCTATCAGATTTTTATTTTGTTTTAATCTGGAAATTCATCTGAAGCAGGATTCGAACCTGCGACCTTTATATTACATGTCCACTGCAACAATAGTCGAACCGACACAATCCTTCCCAAATCTACTATCAGATGGAACTGATATCGTGTATTAAGAATGGCCCAAATGCTATGCTCTCCACACAAACATAGTTTAGTAATCATTTGAAAACAACTGCTCCAAATAAATTATTAATTAATAATAATTTCAGGCAACAAATATCTCTGTCTGCACATTTTTTTTAAATTTAAACCGGATAAAATTAAAGCTAAAAGAAAATCTTCACAAAACGGATTTGTTTTTTCTGTGGTTTGACCCAGAATTCAAGTAGGTATTAAAGTCAATCAAGTCAAGTCAAGTCAAAGTCAATCAATCAAGTAGGTACTAAAAAATATTAGTAAATTACTTTTGGCCACGGGAGGCGAAGTTATCTGGTGCTTATACGCACCCAAGCTTTAGTATATTATAGAAGTAAAGATATATTTTGCATTTGCAAGTCACAAGACCACGACACTACCGGGAGTCACTACCGTCGAGTCATTTCGCAGCAGATGACAGCAGCGACATGTCTCCTTCCCTATCACATTCCGCCGAGCTACGCAGATGTGATGCGACGGAACAATATTGGAATTGTTTTCAATGTGGCCGCTTGGTGGTAGTTTTTGAGAAGGGTTATAAAAAACTTTTAAAATTTGATCCATAAAAACGTCAGTCATAAATTTACTGACACATTAATTACATGAGAAGCTAAAGAAACTAGTTTAAATAAGTGTTTCTGTAAATGATGTAAATTAACATTACTATATTTAATTATTCGTAGCGTATGCAAATATGTTCCTGAGATATGATTTTACTGCTTGCACACCGGTTGGCTTTATGACTTGCCAGGCACGGGAACGAGTGTTACAATTAATTAGTTCAAACATTTTATTATTATAACCAACCGAAGTCACAATCTGCGGTGGAACAAATTCAAAAGTGAATGTTATCAAAAGCCCCACAACATTCGTAAACACCAGTGGTAAATACTTTCTTGCAACTACCTTTAGCTTACCCATAGCTGACTCCTTCAAGAATGCGAATTGCTAGGCTTGGTATCATAAAAGTGGTTCTGGTTATGTCCAGTTACGTAAAAGCCATATAAATAATAATAATAATGGTTGATTTAAGTGCATATGCCCATTCATATGCTCATTCATAAAATTAATAAAAAAATAGAATAGAATTTACAATTTGATGAAATCCACGTAAAAAATCTGATTGCAAAGAAATCGTCCGTTATCACACCGAACCGCGCGTTCCAACAATAGACTAGGAGGTGGCGACAAAAATGGTAACGATAACGTAAATGGCTGAAACTGGGTTCACAGGATAAAGACCAACCCTCTGAAGCTAAATGTGTCAGTCTGCCTGTGCCAGGTGGTTGCGTTACCTAGATAAGGCCCCTGAAAAAGTAGTTATGGTGACAAAAAATATATATGATAAGGTAAATGGCTGCAAATAATGAAGCATAAAAGTTTCAGAACATACTTGCTTAGGAATACCAAAACTGAACAAAGCTTTGGTTGCATTTCGTAGTTATAGGCGATTTAGGTTACAGATATAACTTTAGGTATATTTAAGTATTTAATTAAAAAACCGACTGGTTATTGTTGCATAATTAATAGGTATCAATGTTTCTAGACAATCAGTATATTCATCATCAGGTATATACCTACATATATTTTATATAGCCAATCTAGATAAAGCAACCACTTAGCACAGGCAGACCGACATATTTAGCATCAGAGGGTTGGTCTCTAACATGTGAACCCAGATTCAGCCATTTACCTTATCGTGACCAAAAATGTCGTGACCTCCCGGAATACAAAGACGCTTTTCTTTTTCTTAATATAGCGAAGAAGTCGTCTAGCCCGTTTTCAGCGAACATGCCAGATGCACTACACCGCCAGGGTAGACCCAATATATAAAGATACATTCGATAAAATATACACATACACTCAGATGGTAAATGAAAAGGTTCAATGAAATAGTACTTGGGAGTTAGATGGCTCATCGATAACAAGTCGAGTGCCACATAAGGAGCATGTGATAGTAATAAGATGAGGATCTAAATGGACAGGAGCGGCGGGGGGACGCGCCGGCGGGGTGCGGTCCGGGGAGGGGGTGCGAGGGGGGGGGGGGGAGGGGAAAGAAACAATAAAAACAGTCGGAAAGTGCATTACACAGTTATCGTAGAATTGCATGGGGCCGCCGCGATAGAACTGATTTATCGCGAGACATTTATTTAGGTTGTTTATGGCATATCGGAATTTTATCGGAGAGTTTGTGAGATTGATGGGAAGCGAATCATTGACCGCACCACCGTCTTGCCTTCTTTGAGATGTAACGGAGATAAAGAAAAAAAATCATTACATTGGGTGAACAGATATTTTTTAGTTTTGCAAAATAAGTTTTACTCGATCATTTTGAAAATACTGGATTCTCTTCGCGGTACGATCGCAGCACACCTCTTTCGCTTCACCTACAGACATAAATCTTTTCATACGTGCTCTACGATTACGGGTGCTACGTACCAGACCTTTACGAAAACATTCATCGATTTGGTAGTGGTACGTTCTTCTCGGCCGCCCGGGCACGACACTTCTGCTCTGTAAATTTGTTTCCTCATCCATTCGTTCCATATTTCCAAACTATCTTAGCTCTCCTTTCTTAATGCTAGTCACAACATCATTACAAAAATTATCATATTTATTCTTGAAATAGAGAATATAGTATGTGCATTATAAATAAAATATCTCCTCTAGGTCTGCCGAGGCAGCCATTGTCCCTAAAATACTTATAGCATTTCCTCTTTGAATTTCAATGCTTATGCGGCGAACAAAAAACATTTTGGAGCGTGAATCGCCCGAGGTCTCGCTTAAGAGTTTTCCAAGCACATCTGCGAAAGCTAAGGACTCGGATGACCACGCGCCAAGAGTTTCCACCGCAAAAGGTAAAAATTCAAAGAGGTCTGATAGCGACTCATATTTTTTTCTTTTGTTACCTGCAGCAATGGCTGCCGCAGCCCCAACTAAGCGCGAGGAAGCAAGGACGTGGCTCGGCGCTAGTGTGTCAGCGCACGTTGCATCCCACACTAATGCCTTTCCCTTTTTCCACGGGACCAGGGTCATACCGTCTGGTCTTTTGCCGTCTGATCGAAACAGGCCTGGCGGTTCTAGTATGCTAGGGATTCCAGCGGAGTTCAAAGATCGTTTGATAATGTTGTTGATTGCATAATGTCTAGGCATGCGACCTGCACTCCGCCGGCATGACAGCCCATGATGACCAAAGCATCAACGCTGGACCCGCAGATACAAGTGTGAGGTTGACACACCTTAGCCCCAATCCGGAGAGCGATGCAAATCCGTAGCGTGTTTTTCTCCAGAAGGGTGCCGAGGTGTGGTGAGGGGTAAGCTTTAAGCCACGCCCCAGATTCCTCGCAAGTAACTCCTAGCAAACGAGCTTTGATTGTTTCTGTGCCAGCAAGGAGATCTGAATGTGTAATCTTTATTAACGGTGTGTCCCAATTTCTTTGAACCTTCGGTGCTATTGGCATCTCGGCAGTCCCTGCCCTCGATCTCCAAGCTTCTGTAGCTTCCCCCGCATAGTTGACCTCAAAATCACTGCCAAGTGATGGATTAAGGATTGCACCAATGAGGTCAATACTAGCATGAGTAGAAGCTAAAAAAGCCGGAAGGGCGATGTCAGCGACACGTCGAATACCAATACCTCCAAATGAAATTGGGAAAGTAGCCTGTATCCAGCTGTCATTTTCCAATTTAATGTTTAATATTTTTTCCATAGACGTCCTGAATTCATTATCCACTTTTTCCAAAAAAACTGTTTGCCGCCACAGAGGGCAACATCTTAAAAAATATGTCATCCTTGGTATACAAAAACAATTTTTTAATAAAAAGATTGATACATGTGGATGAAGGTTTAGAATGCGCTCTGTAAATAATTTAAATTGTTCACATTTTGTATTAATTAGAGAATCCATGGACTCATCAACTAATGGCGCACCTAAAAGTAATATATTTTTTCGTTCCATAACTTGTATTCCTGGTGTTACTAAATTCAATCTTTCCAAAATAATCTTACTATCGTCATTTGTAACATTCGGGAAAACAATTACTTCGCACTTTGTCGGATTTAATACTAGTCCTATTTCTTTAAACTTTTCTATAAGTATATTGAGGTCCTTGATTACTTCGTCCGCACTTCCTGCAAGGACTCCATCATCCAGATACCAGATATTTAATTTTGACTGAAGACTTTTAACAATTTCATGTATGGCGAGACAAAAAATTGCGGGGCCCAGAGGATCTCCTTGCTGGCAGCCGAGTGCTGAGCTTAGAATTGATTCATTATAAAAAAGATTAGAATACGCTGAATAACATTGAAAAACATATGGATATAAACTTGGAATGTGCTCGTTGATGGCCAGAAGTAGGGCGTCCCGTTCGAGAGAGTTAAATGCATTCTTAATGTCTATTTTCACTAAAATATCAGGTCCATCGGCATCGTTTATAAATGTGCGTACTGCATGTACCGCGGCCTCCGCTCCACCTTTGGTTGCATAACCAACTTGTATAGGCCGGAACATTTCGCCAAGCGTTTTTTGTACAGACTGGCATGCTATTTTTGAAACCAGGCGGCGAATTGTACAGCCAACGGCAATCGGACGAATGCCGCCGTCCTTTTTAGCAAGTGCACAAAGTGATGCACCATATAAAACAGGAGTGAACTCTTTTACAACACCTCCAGATAGCATCAAATTTGACACTTTCGTCAGAGCTTCAAGTAGCTTACTACCCGTCTCGCCGTTTGATGATGTTACAAGGTCTTTAAGATGCTGTGGAGATAAACCATCGATTCCCGCTGCAGAGCCACAGGGAAAGGATTTAATTGCTGACAAAATATTATCCTTTTTTGTAGTTAGATATTCATTAGGATATTGTGGTAAATTCGTGAGATTAAGTGGTCTTGAGGGTAAAGGATGTTTCTGTGAAAGTTCATGCAAGGTATTTTCATTTGCATCCGCAAAACTGCTCGTCGATGATAGTATTCTGACTGCTCCACGAACGTCACCATCGTAAACTTTCATTTCTGCTCTCTTGTAAATTGTTGAACTCTTCAATGTCATGCAATTGGCTGACTGTGGAGTGCAATTTATACTATTGTTGCCGACATTTTTCTTGATTTTTGCAGTCAAGGAACCCTTAGATTATTTTTCTATGTGTAGTATTCTATAAGAGAATGTAAAAAGTTGTTGCCACCAATAAACTGTGTTTTCTGTACAGCATTTGTTCAAAACATCCGTCAGGTCTTTCGCTACACATTCTCTGGCGCCTCTTGGAATTCTGCGTATAATGGTTATTGTCTTCTTAAAACGTTGAATGTCTTCATTAAAATTCGTACTGATGGAATTAGAATTTGGTGGTACGGTGGATATTGTGTCGGTAATTTCGTCTATCGCTATCTGTGGATGGGCCGAGTGCATGTGGATTTTCAATCCTCTCAAGCCCTTATATCCACGAGCTATATGAAATGGACAATGTTGACATGGCACAATCTGACTTCTAGAAGCTGCTGGTGGTACGGAAGCCGTTGATGCTAATGAACTTGGAAGTGGGCTTGAATTAATACATGTAGCTGAAGATGTTGATTCGGGAGTGCGGTCCCGTCGAGGTAGAGGGACGGTGGGTGCTTCGACACCATCGCTATTTCTGGACGCGAATTATATTAAGACACACATAATCTTTAAAACTGTAGGTTCCCTAATTCCTAGGTGGTAGGTGTCAGCCCGCCGGGCTGGAAAAAAAATGTTGTTCCATGTTCATAAAAGGAAGGTCCTGGTATAGCACCTAATTCCTTGAGGAATTCGGAATTTCAGATTCATGACAGTAGGTGGCGTTGAGAAAACGTACACACATTTTCCTGAGTTTGTTGTACCAAAACAAATTTAAATCAAGTCTGCGACATGTAGTTCGTAGCCAGTACAGACATAGTTTGCGATGCATTACTCATACATTGCAATCACACCCCAAAACCAATATATGCTAACTTCATCAAGCGTAGGAACGGCGAGCACGGAAAGACAGGAGTAGAGATAGAAACTCGATCGTATGGCGGCAGCGTAGTCGCGAGTTAGTGGAAAACGTTTAAGGCTGAGATAAATAGTCGTAACAGAAACTAAGACTAACGAAAGTAGTACTTTGAGACATCACTTTGACACATTTTGTATGAACGAAATCTCAAAGTGATGCCATAAAGTACAACGCCATAAAGTACTAATTAGCGTTAGTCTAGTTTCTGATACGGCTTTATCTCAGGCTTCAGATAAACAGTCATAACTGAAGTTGAGATCAATTGTTGCAACAGAAACTAAGACTAACCAATAGTTAAACTAACCAGTGCCAAGCGTGACATTTCGTTCATACAAAAGCGTCAAAGTGACGAACGACATACTACTTTTCGTTAGATTTAGTTTCAGTAACGACTCTCCTCTCAGCCTCAAACTAACGGAAAGTAGTACTTTCTTATGTCATTTTGTATGGACTAAATGTCTCTCGTGATAAAAATTAACATTTCTTTTGGTTAGTTGGTTCCAGTTGCGACTATTGATCATAGCCTAACTGTAGTTAGTTCGCTCACGAATTCGGGACGCGCAACATCGAATGATTGTTGTACTAAATAGCGGCCTGTTAAGGCGCCTATATACCATAGCGTAAAGTCAAGAATACGCGCGGCGGAATCTAGCCAGTGCTATCATGTCAGCGGGTACGCACGTTTCGCGCGCTCCGTCCCCGCTCCAAAAACCAGCAAGAACACTAATTTCCCGAACGACTAGTCTGATTTTGTGAAATTCCTGTATTTAGAAGATTTTTTACAGCAAGGGGGATGTGTACCTCGTTATGGCTGAAACGTATAAGATTGTTTTTATTTCATTCTAAATAGAAAGATAACAGAAAAAATGGCTTTGAAAGGTAAAAAAGTTCCTTTTTATTCCGGGAGGTCACGACATTTTTGGTCACGATAAGGTAAATGGCTGAATCTGGGTTCACATGTTAGAGACCAACCCTCTGATGCTAAATATGTCGGTCTGCCCGTCCCAAGTGGTTGCGTTTTCTAGATTGGCTATATAAAATAGATGCTGGTATGTAACTGCTGATGAATATACTGATTATCTGGAAACATTGATACCTATTAATTATACAACAATAACCAGACGGTTACTTAATTAAATACTTAAATATACCTAAAGTTTTATCTGTAACCAAAATCGCCTATAACTACTAAATGCAACCAAAGATTTGTTCAGCTTTTGTATTGCTAAACAAGTATGTATTGATACTTTCATGCTTCGTTATTTGCATCCATTTACCTTATCATATGTATTTTTTGTCACCATAACTACTTTTTCAGGCGCCTTATCTACGTAACGCAACCACTTGGAACAGGCAGACTGACACATTTAGCTTCAGAGGGTTGTACTTTATCCCGTGAACCCAGTTTCAGCCATTTATGTTATCGTTTACATTTTTGTCGCGACCTCCTAGTCTATTTAGAAATATTTTTTATTTCGATGATTATGGTGATGTGTACCTTCGCAAACGTACGTTCTACAAGCTCACTATTTTCAATGTTTAACAACCAAAGGCTTTACAGTAATCGACATCAGAAAAACGTTCATATTAAGGTTTAGACCGTTTAGAGCGGCTCGTAGCCTAGTGGCGCGGGGACTGGCCTAGCGTACCAGAGACCTGGGTTCAATACCGACATGCACCACTGTCTTTCTCTTTCCGAGTTCGACAAGTGCATTTCGTTACGAATGCGAGCTGCTCCATGGTTCGGAATCCATGTAAAACTGTAGGTCCCCTTACCCTACTAGGTGGTAGGGTTTATGCCCGCCCGGGTTGGTACCATCGCATTGGATGAAAAGATGGTCGAAGCGGCAATGAAAAATTGTCCTCATAAAGGGAAGGTCCTGGCATGGCACCAAATTCCTTCGGGAATGAGGTGTATTGGGCTAATATCATAACGGTAGTTGTGTGGTATTAGCCATCCATGTCAGGTCGCATAAAAAAAAAGGTATTTATTCCCCTTAAGTTCTTACGTGTCGGAGGAACTGGAGAAAATCACTAGTAAGCGAACTCACCCCCCGCGCCGGGGAGTTTCGGTTGCTACCCTCGTCCCTCCATGCTCGCTGCGTAGGAGACAACACGTTCCGGATTGAGTCTCGCAAGTGAAGCGATCATTGCAATGGATGCGAGCGCGGCCGCCTCGGGCCTGCGACAACGTACGGATATTGCACGCCCTCGATGCAACGCGGGAACGTATCAATCCCGAATATTCGTGCTTTACGAACTTGCCCCCGACACCACTGGGGCGCAAACTGGGATCGCAGTTGTTCGATACAGTTGCCAAGTGAGACAGTTCGAACTTTTCCTTATTTAACATGACGGATTTGGTTGGGATGGGTGTGAAATGTATTTTTTTAAGGAACACTATAGTAGCAAACGCTGCATATACTCGTATTTTGTTTATTGTTTATCACTGCACTCGGATTTGTATTTTTTTTTTTTATTAGCCTACTAATGTTTTAACTTATCGACAACCATACCAAGAATATTAAAAAGGAATTAACCATAGACACACCGGGCAACAGCGTCGCCGACTATTTGCCTAGAAACAGACTCCATACAATCCCATACCATAGTAATTTCGACGTGACGTAAAATGGAACTTGCTTTGTGCATATTCGTGCAAAAACACAAGAACTTAAAAAATATGAAGGTTTACGAAACTATCTCATCATCTATGAACTATTATGTTCTGGTATCTTTTTTGTAAAACCCATAAAATCTTTATAGCAACACTTTTAGTAATATCGATCTATGAAAATCTCGCGTCCGTTCCTTTTCGATGATCTTGTACCACACCAACTGTCATCATATACTATCAGCAAAACACACAACATAGGAACTAGGTGCCATGTCAGGACTTTCCTTTTGTTGCATGACTAAATTGAGCTTGCTGGAAAACACGGAAACCTTTTAATCTGGCTTCGACCATCGTTCATTTCACGCGATGGTACCAACCCGGGCGGGATTAACCCTACCTAGACAGCAAAAAAATGTATCTACCAGTTTTACCTGGAATCCGAAACGTTCCCAACCACCAACCAAACTATTTTAGAACCATTATTTCTGTGTTGCGCGATTTTACTAATCCCCGGTCTACTAGTCCCCGAGTTGCGCGGTTTCACTAGTCCCGAGTAAATTTTACGATAACTTATTAATTTGTCATCAATCAATTCCTATTTCAAATATCGAAGACTCTATTAACTCTTGGTTATCTCGTAAATTTGCTGAAGCGAATACATTAGATTCAGTGTCCTGAAAGACTTTCAAAAATTTCATAGTAAGTTGTGAACCGTTACAATTTCGTCTTGTCCCTCCGTCAGTCCGTTTCCACGTCCGGACCCTGAGCATAATTATTACTCTTTTCAGCTGTGCTAACTTCCGATCGATAACCGTTATGAAAGTAGTGTTCTGTGGCTAGTGGACTCCTCCGGGGGCTGCCACGCCCTGTGGTCTCCAGTCAACTCCAACCAGCTTTGTTGCTTCGCATACTTGTTTAGACTCCAAAGCAGGTTGGATTTCGTAGTATAATTATATCTTTTGTACCATATTTTGATGTTCTTTTATGTATTATCGTATCGCAAGTATACGCAAATTTACCATAATTTATCTTCAGAAAGTAAGTCTAACAATATACCGGATAATGTATCGGATTTACATCGTCTGACGCTTTTTTGGCTCAATTATTTCGACGACTATCTAATAAATCGGCTCGGCTGCGTGACATCATTCGAATTTCTTTAAAATTTTCAACGACCATTGAACATAATCGGCTGTATGAACTTTTTTTTGCTCCTTCGAAAATTTGTTTCCAACAAAGTTTACGACGCTGTGTATAATTTTAGACAAGGTAGTGTATTTTTAATCTGAAGACAATAAATGTCCGTGCGTCTGATTCGTCGGTCGGAATGTAACGGTGCGTTATGTTTGCCAATTGGAAACAGCGACACTCAATTAAAGAACTTTGGATGTGTTTGAATTGCATGGTCTATTATTTATTTTTTTTATATTTAGCGGTGATGATGGTACATTTTATTTCCCACTCAACGCTTGTCAGGCGTAGGTAGCCGATCCAAAGTGGTTGGTGACAAAGACAGGTGGTTTCAGCTGGTTGGCCACAGATTCGGCATGTGTCAACGGATTCGGCCTTCATTACATATTTCCGGAAATTACTAGTGACGACCGTTAGGTCTTTGAATGACAAAAACGAAGCCTTCTGTAAGTAAATGTATTTGTCCACAAAATAAAAAAACCCGAATTATGTATTTCATTACATCCTACACGATCTTAGTCTTTGTTTTTCGACTTAACAAATAGTCATTCCTATAAACACAGGAAAACCGTAATGACGCGGATCCCTTATTAAATTCTATCGTTACGTAAAATGTTGCTTGCATAGTTCAGGCACCGAAAATATACTTTACTCAGGCTCTCAGATAGCGAAGCAGGAGGCCTTAATATAGCAAGGACGGAATTTCCGGTTCATCTCTGACGAATATGAAGTGAAAGGGAAGTGACGTTGGCAGTGTTCTATTTTAGTTTTATGACGTATTTTGCTTTAGGAATCTTTAAGATTAAATGTTGCAGAAATATCTGATCTCTGTGTGAAATTTTTAAATGTGCATTTGAAAATGAGTAGGGAGTACCGCGCATTTTGATCGGTTCAAGGGCGCGGGGCCTCATGCCGGGTTCAATCCCCGACCCGTTCATGCACCAACTTTTAATGTAACTTGGACATGGATATCTAATACCACACCTCCTTCCAAATTCTGAGTTGTATATGTCAAGTTCGTCACGAATGCAGGCTGTTTCATGGTTCCGAGTCCATGTAAAAGTGGAAGTCCCCTTCCTACTGATATGGTAGGGTTAAGACCGCCCGGGTTGAATGCATTGCATAAAAAGATGGTCCAAGCGGCAATTAAAAATTGTTCCTCTTTTCCATCTTGTTCAATGTACCCTAATGATGGGAAGGTCCTGGCCTGTGTCAGGCTAATATAATGACGGTGGGTGCGGTATTAGCCATTCGTGTCCAGTCACATAGAAACACTTTCCTTCAATCCATACTAATATTATAAATGCGAAAGTAACTCTATCTGTTGCGTTTTTACGCCTTAACCGCTAAATCCGCAGGGAGACAATTGATGAATTTCGGTACAGAGATAGTCTGGCCCTTGAAGAAGGACATAGACTACCTTTTGTAGAAAATCAAACGCGACGGGGGTGACATAGGGGATGAAATGTTGTGTGTGGAACTCATATAATGTCCCGGAAATAATTCAGCCCGGCATTGGTTCAAATTGACCCGAGCGGAGCCGGGTACCAAAACTAGTTATATATAATGTTTGACTAAGGGCCGATTTTTCACTCCTCAGATAGTACTTATCAGACTCACGTTTGTCAAAAGACAGATAGTCATTGCCGGAGAATTATATCTTCTATCACAATTATCTGACTTAAATTTTACTAATAAACATATGGACTTACTATATCGGATGGATAAGCAGAAGCGTAAATAAATCCGTCGAATAGTTATCTGGCTGTTTATCTGACCATTGAAAAAAAGTGATAAGAATAAAATCGCTCATAAATGAAGCCGCCTATTTTCTTTGTATTTCCCTCTCCACAATTGGAAGTTTTGATGCATGGCCGCCGGGGCGGGGGGAGGTGCGCGCGGCGGGGGAAGGCTGGCTGGGTAGATGGAACCTTAATATTGAAATATTACTTTTCACCCTCCCGGCGGCGCGGCGGCGTCTCCGAACCGAGCTTTACAAACCGAAACTTTATAAGCTCGCGCTCGCTGATACAAAGCGACGTGTGTTTGAAATATTTGTACAGTTTTTTGCGAATTCTCCCGGTTTCCATACGAGGAAATATAATTTCGGTAAAAATTCCCGCCGCGCGTAATCCTCGACGTCGTCACGCCAGAGACGTGGAAAATGCGGAATGTATTAAAAATAATCTGTGCATACGTGAGACGGTGCCATACTTTTCGTACATTTTCAGGTGTGTGTTTGCGTGAAAAATCTAAACGTTGCAGGTAAAACTTATTAAACTCAATTTTGATGATAAGGCAAAAAATGTGGCGAATACAACTACAATTTTGGTATTACCAAAACACCACATTCACGAAGGAATTAGGTGCCATGCCAGAACCTTTCCTTTATGAGCACGGCTGAACTCGCTGGTAAACACGGAATTTGTTTCACTGCAACCATAGTTTCATCCAATGCGGTGGTCGACCCGGGCGGGCTAAACCCTGTTAGTAAGGGAATTTAACTGTGAGTAGTGGGATTCAATGTGAGAGTGGGGTAATACGGATTATTTTTCGTCTTTAACGCGGGCAAAGCCGCCGGCATCTTTATAGAACTGGTTGGTATGGCTAATATCACACTGACTGTCATATTAGCCCATCATACGGCATTCCCGAAAGAATTCCAGGCGCTTTCCTTTATTTTTCTCTAGTCTTTCAAATATAGGTTGTAATGCAAAGGCATTAGGTGCGGTAATCGTTATATTCCTTGGGCGGTGGTCGTTCCGCCCAGCGTGATACCATTTTCTTGAGAATGTATGAAAAAATAAGTCGTTTGGAAACAATAATTTCCTTCCCAGGGATATGCTGACGAATTTTATTATAGTATCATAATATCAGATAATTTAAATGTTCGGAGATAAGGAATGTGATATGTATGTATGGATAATCGACCGTAAAGCAAGGACACATTAATTGAAGAAAGAGCCCAGTAAAAATAACGACTTTACGAATATACTGCAAGGCCGGACCCGAACCAGCAAAACATACCATTCGCGGGTATTGCGTCTACCAATTTCGCCACCGGCTGGAAAGTTTGTGATTTCATTGGAAAGTATTGTTGTTTTACTTTGTGAATTATCTCAGCCATAGCATATTCTTCAATATATAATTCACATTGTTGATGATGTTAAACTCCGCATCATTCTTAAAAGTTTTTAACTCTTACTCCTTACGCCTTCTCTAAATGAAATCTATATTCACTAGTTCAATTCTACAATAGTGTTAAATTTTACGCCTAGAAATACAACTACGCACATACTTAATCGTTTATTGATCAAGTACAAAAAAAACGCAATTCGCAGGCTTAAAGTATAACAGTATTCTCAATTTATTAGGGCACGGAGCATTTCCTGGTTTACCACGGAGCATTAATTTAATGACGTGTATGATTTTGCCACTTTCGAATCCCAGAAGTTCCGAAAATCTGTTTTCGCGAGCGATTCACGGCGAAAATCCGTCCTTGCAGCATTGTAAAATGTTGCGGTGTGGGAGGGCGGGAAGTTGCCGCATCAGGCCGCAGCGACGGCGGACGGCGCGGCGCTGCGGTCGTTTCCGTCTTCCGGTCGACGTGCTGCATGTAACATCATTCAATTAACGAATGCACCTCCCACTCAGTATCGCAGGGGCGGACTACTGTAAGTTAAAGACAATAATCGTTAACAATAACGACGTCGTTACAAAAAACAGACGTTACAGTTAACTTAACGTATTTCGGTAAACCCTAGTAGTTGAGAGCAGCAATAGATTTGTTTTATATTAAGCACGCCAGGCAAATAGGCGTGTTGTAGTTGCGTATAATGAGCTCAACGGATATCGACATATCCGTCACAGATCATCATTACAGTTAAGGTGGCCCAACTCGCTCAACTCCCCATACAAACGGGGAAAGAAGATCACGCCCATATTTCTTTTTAGAGATCCCAAATTTTGCTCAAAAGAGCTTTATTTGATCGAACTAGATGTCTGGTGACCGTTGGCATTGTAAAATTGTGTTTGGTTTCTAAGTTATAAGGTCCGAAAGTTCGAATTTTTCGCGCGTTTTATACAATAACTTTGGTGGTTTATTACGCAATGATAAAGTAAGAAAATCTTAAAAAGATTAGCCATCAGACATAGCTTATTTAATCAAGATTTATAATCTATTTGGTTTTTGTTAGATTTTTTGCTACAGCGGTCGTGGTTTACTTTTAGCAATAAGTCGTTTTGAAATAAAAATTTTCGTAAATCTTACCAAATCATACACTATGAACATTGTCTTTTTTGTGGACATGTTGCATATTCCTCATCATGGAGCCTGTCTTATTCTTTGAAACAAAGAAGGTCCCAGAGCGCAACAGTACGGTTTTGTACCGTGCCCGCGAATGACTTAGTCCCGCCGGGTTGGGCCACCTTAAGTTAGAAAATTATGATTGCAGAAATATAACAATTTTCTGGCAAAATTGAACATGTTTAGGGACCGACTCTGCTGCTGCCAGAACCAGTCCTTCCTACGTTCCCTCGCAGTCACCGCCTGCCCTTTTCACCTGAACCAGCTGCTATTATATTTCCAAGACGCGTCATCGTGGTTCGTCCTCCATTAGAACTATTTGGCACATACACATAGACAAAAGTGCGAATCAATTGATATTTGCTTATTCATGATCTGAACAGAAAAATGTCTTAACTAGAGCGTGCTCATGACGTCATACTAGCAGTATAGTAACTATCATATTATGAATTCTTCTTATACAACGACGGAGATGTATACAACCGTACAAAATACGCCATAGGGACGGAGATCACAATTTGCATCGAGAAATAGCAATGTCGGAGGGCGAACTATCGAGATTCCGGAACAGTTTCCGGGTAGAAGCGGTCACAATTTCCTCGCAATGAGAATATCTCTCAAATTCAGATTCACTTTAACCTATTCGTGATTTTTCCTTATCAAATACAGCGTAATGTAAATCTTGCGTATCTATCTATGATTGTGAATTGAAATATTAAAATCTTGAATATTGTTAGCACATAGAAACACTACTTTTAAATAAAATGTTTACCAATTTTACAATTTAAATGTTAGTGCGTACAAATAAGCGGTTATAATTTTATTAATGTTGAGCGCGGCAGACACACCGTGTTTGAAGAACCCCACATTATAATTTCGGGTAAAAACATAGATTCGTCAACGTGGCGGCCGCCTCCTTGACAACAGGCTGAACGATCAGCTCGAAACGTCGGAGAATTTCTCCTTCCGCCGCGTGAAAAGCCGTAAGTTTTCAAACATGTTCAACGACCGCGGTAATCTCAAAATACATATAGCTTTTATAAGTCGTAATACATTTATAAAACCGGTCAAGTACGAGACGGATTCGCACACGTAGGGCTCCGTACCATCGTACATGATTTCATACAAAAAAATCACGTTTCTTGCATGGGGGGGCCACCCTTTAATTTTAATATAATTTTATTTATTGTTAAAGCGGCAGTGGAAATATACACTCAGTGAAAATCTCAAATCTCTACTTTTTACTGTTCATGAGATACAGCTTTGTGACAGATTGTATTGACGGACGGACGGACGGACGGACAGACGAACAGACGGACAACAGAGTTGTCGGCTAGTAATAGGGTTCCGTTAGCACCCTTTGCGTACAGAACCCTAAAAAGTCCTAAATTGTATAAAGTTGATTATATTTAGACGAACTCAAAATATTTCAGTTCCGAGTAGCGATGTTAATAGCGCACGCTTCCGTTCGAATTCCATTTCAATTGAAGCTAAGAGATGACAGATGACGTCCTTTTGATATATCTTAAATACCACGACGACAAATCTGAGACGTCTGAGAGAGTAACAAAAACATTTTCACTGTCATTACGTACCATGATACTGGAAAGCTTTGGTAATTCAGTGAAATTTGTAAAAACACAATTCATTTTGACGAAATTGGTCAAAACACGGTAAGATATCTTATTATATCTCTTATTTCTTAACTTTGATTGTGTGTGTTTTTTTATTGACATCCCTACTTTAATCACTTCAAATGATATTTTCAAACCCTCACGGCTGACCCAAAGTTGTTTTTACATGTATGTGCCTGGACATGGATGGTTAATAGCACGCTGACTGTTATGCTATTAGCTTAACATACCGCCATACCAGAACCTTTCTTACGTTGAACCGCTGCATTGAGCTGTATGAATAACAGGGGTAATTTTCAAGGGCGATACGACCATCCTTCATTCAATGCAATGGTACCAACCCGGGTGATTAACCTTACAACGTAGTATAGGATGGGGCCAACAGTTTTGGGTATAATCCGAGCCACGAATGACAAATCCCTCAGTCACATCTTACTGCATGCACGGGAAGAAATGCATGGGGACCACTTGTATTCTTACTATGTTATTTTTTTTAAATATCTCTAATAATGGAACCATAACAAACTAGCGAGTCTGGTTGACAGATAAAGGTACGAAACCAACACAGAAAAAGCTAGTATAGAAAATAAAACACCGGCCAAGTGCGACTCGAACTCGCACACGAAGGATTCCGTACCATTATACAAGATTTAACAAAAAAAAAAGGTTTTTTCGTATTTTTTTTTACTATTTGCAACTATTTGATCTATTTGACGAAATTTTCAGCGGTCTACCTATAACGGTTCATCAGATACAGTCCGCTGATGGACGGACATACGGACGGACGAAACAGGCGGATAGCATAGGCATAGTAATAGGGTTCCGTTGGCACCTTTGGGTATGGAACCCTAAAAATTAAGTTCACAGCAAAAAATTAACCTTTTCGACAAACATCAATATCACCCGCTAGTTTTGCCTTTTTAAAGTGTGTATGTATGTATTAAATTTGTATTACATCACATTACGTTTTACAGATTGCAATTTATGCGATCGGGATGATTCACTTAGGCATTGCAACGACAATATCGACTGTGGTTTGCTTACTAGCATATAACATCTTTTATATAAAAGTTAATCGGTAGTTGTAAGTTTTTCTTATTTTGTTTCTCTGTTCTACACTATATATAGACTGCTTCGTCCTTCTACTTTTGTTAAACTTGTGAAATACGAAGCTGGACTAAAATATTTTCTAAGCAATATATTAACACTTATATTAAGTTTTCTATGTTACTCTGTTTGTTTTTCCTGAAATAAATAAATAAAAATAAATATGTATTTTAAAAGTATAGTAATACGTACTTATTAGCTATTTTTATACGTTTATGCGGCAGCCTTTCTCTCAAGGATAATATGTTCACATTCCTGCCAATTTACGACGGTGATTCCAATCTCGATAGGCTTTCAGAAAGCTCTCCATAACAATGTTTACTGTTTATCGGGTACCGTACATGATATTCCGAACCCGAAATTACCTTGAAATTTCGATCAACACGTCGTAATAACAACGCACTCGCTCCTATTCTCAGTGTATTTTCAGGCTCCCGCAAAAAATACGGGCGATTTAAGCCGCGCATTACACTTTCAGAGGGTCTTTATGGCTCCCTTAAGCCACCTGATGATACGACTGACCCTACACCCCTTTCCGCGTCCCGTCCCCCCCCTTGCCTCCCACAGCGGATCTCCAAGTACTCAACAACAATACGTTTTAATATTTAATGTATTTCTTTCATGTTGTATTATTAGTGAGCCTTTCATTTATCCAACCAATCATAGCAAGTAAAATATACAGTTTCGCAATAACCGCCGCTATTTCGTTTTTTTTTTAAATGTAAGGAAAAATAAATTTAAGAAAGAGAGCTTTCTTTAATTTAATCTTCCTTTCTTTAATAAAGTTGTAGTTGATTTAATAATGTGTCCTTACTTCACGGTCGATTATACTTTCATTAATTTATCGTGCCCTTTCATCAAGGAGGTATCACATATGACCTTAAATCATAAGAAATATAAAGAAATATTAGTTTATTATGTGCATGAACTTACAAGTGTACGGATATTTTTTATGCAATATCCATCGATAAATAACATTTTACGAATTGTTATACCGAAGATATATTGATATAATGGCAGTGTTCTTAAAATAAACGGCCCAGTGCGAGTGTAGCTCGCGCACCGAGGGTTCCGTATAAATTTGTATATAAATTTAGATTTATTTGCGACTGTCATAATATGTTTGTTTGCAATCACTGTTTTTTATCGCAACGCGATTTTTGATGAAATTGATTTTTCCAATCATAGGACAGCTCCAAGGGACCACATACCTAAGAATTGGATATACATTACAACTTATTACCTCCACGCATTCCTGAGAAAAAGACAGACAGATGGACATACAGACCGACAGACGGACAATGAAGTAAGCCTATAAGGATTTCCTTTCCTCCCGATTGATTTAAATGCGGTGACAACATTTAATAAATTGTAAAATCAGGAAATTCACTAATAACACAGAGCTTCAAATAATAAGCGCAAATTCACTGTTTTTGCTAGAGGGTAGGTGGAATAAGGTTTTTTTTAGAAGAATGCGAGCGAGAATATTTCCACTCCATTAGCTTTCAGTGTGAACTCACAAAGAATGTGAGTGCATTCGGAACTTTTAAATTAAGAAGTTCCACCCCACCTCGGCCGCAAAAATAACCGACTTAGGTAAACTTTTTCATTGAACGCTGTCCTAATACGACGAAAGAAATTGTAGAATGCAAAATTGAAAGCCTCAAGAGAAACATCAATTTACTGAACCGTTTTTAACGTACTATATTTGCAATTTGACGATAAAAAAAAAATGTTACTCATAATGGAAGACAGTAAAAAATGCTCTAGGATAAAGTAGAGACAATTTCGGTGTAGGTATAAATTCGTTTAGTCAGGTTTGTGACCTAAATTCCTGTGATTGTTTATGTTGAAGTACACCATACATTTCACATTCGAACGTCTATTTGCAACATGGCAGTTAGCAGACACGACCACAAATGAGCAAGAACACTCCCAGAGCTGACCGCATCGCTCCAATAAAGAATGCATTTACGATCCATCAATTTATTAGGGCACTCATTCTAACTTTTATTTGACGCATCTGGTGAGTCCTCAACGGGAATAGGTACTTCAGGTAATTTTACTACCACAAGAGCACTGAATACGTCCGCAGCCATGGAACGCTTACTGGATAGGACGTATGGATGCGGTAAAATTAGACGCGACATATGGTAAAATTTCATAGAGAACGCCCGAAAAAAAATATTCTAATAGGTTCTAATCAGCATCCTTAAATGTTTGTAATAAACAGATTTTCTTTCATTTAATTTCATTGATTAAATAAACTTCTTGAGGTCAAAATACACCAAGTCATGTCACAATTTGATGATTCGATCAACTCAATTAAGAATAACCCGCAAATAAACTTCACTGGTCTATTGCTTATAAATGTTTTCATCCACATTGCGCTATAAAATACACTTATGGATGAATACCTGCAAATATCACTGCAAAACCCCAAAAAAAAAATTACATACATACATACTTATTATAATTTGCAATGTAATGCGCGTGTATGATGATTAAAAAACCCATATAAGTGGTTATGGCTACATTTTGCTTTCTGCTGACAGGCGACGTTTTTTGCTTAGTATTTTTTTCCGCAAAATACGAAGTATAATGTGAACATAAATATAAGGCAGGATGATGTTCGGTCCCATTCATAAATAATCATTGCACGAACGTTCTTATCAAAACAACATGACATTCACAATTATAGTTTACGAATGCTAACCAGTACCTAACGTAGACAAGACAAGTCTGCGCACAAGTCGATTCTCGCGTTTTATCGGGGTGCCGATTTAACTGCGCAGAGGGAAGGCGCAGTGTGAGATTAATGGCCGAGTGCACGAAAGGACAAAACATCAAAATCAACGTAGAGGTATGATTAAACACGCCACTTTGTATGGACAGTATGGAAGGAACTCCGAGGGGTTCACTTAAAGTGACGTGTTTGAACATTGATTAACTCAGCCGTCTCTTCGTGCAATCGGGGCTAAGTTTAATTCGGTATTTGCCTGAAACTAGAGTAGCTAAAAGTTTCTAGAGTAAGCAGAACATTAATTTCTAGTGGCTATAAAAAACCGGCCAAGTGCGAGTCGGTCTCGCACAGGAAGGGTTCCGTACCATCGTACAAGATATAACGCAATAAAATCACGTTTTTTGTATGGGCCCCCCCTTTAATTTTTAATTATTTTTTTTACACATTAGCGGCAAAATAAATACATACTCTGTGAAAATTTCAGCTGCCTACATAGTACGGTTCACGAGATAAAGCCCTGTGACGGACGGACGGACGGACAGCGGAGGCTTTGTAATAGGGTTCCGTTTTTACCCTTTGGGTACGGAACCCTAAAAATAATGTTTTTATATAAATGGCTTATTTTTATATAACTGGACATGGATGGTAAATAACACACCTATTGTTATAACACACCTCATGGAAACTAGGTGCCATGTTACCTTAAACTGGCTGGAAAAAACTAACGATTTTCATAGCAGTTTCGAACATCATTGTTTATTCAATGGGATGGTCACAACTCGCTCTCTCTGACATAAAGTAAGTTAAGAAGGCGATAAACAGTTTGACGTGGAATCCGAACCACGAGCTACAAATCCCTTCGTCGCATTTTATGACATGCTGGGGATGAAATGTAGTGTTCTGTATTTTAGTATTAAAATAAGTAACATGTGAGCAGAGACCGGGGTCACCGTTAGACTGACGACTCCATGGCGCCGCGGACGAATCCGGCTCACAGAACGAGCTATGACGGATAGACGACGCAACGTTGGCGCGGAACGAGCGGGTGCAAACTGCAGCGGCTAAAATGTTTAATGCGCCCGTTCATAACAGTTGCCGTAGTAAAATGAAGCGGCGGCGGCGTTCGCGTGGAACGTTTTTATTAAGTGTTTTAAATAAATAAGCCGAATGGTCTGGCGTTCGCGGGGCTTGAAAACTGGAGTGAAATCCGGCCAGGCCGCTCGTTATTATTGAAAATCAATCCGCGAGCGTTGGTTCTCAGAATATTTTTAAAAAAAATCCCGGGAAATTTTGCGTGATAAATAAACGATACGCATACGCTTTAGGATTGGATGTAAAAGTCATGAGTGAATAATGAAATAAAATAGTCAAACTAGGACCGAAAGAACTTACATTTTTACATATGAGTACAACATTCTATGCCTAAACCTGCGATTGTGGCGGTCCACTTACATTTTAATTTATGGAAAAGTTTTTAGATATCAGGTGTCAGCGAGGATAGGAACGAAATATGTGTTATTTAGAAGGGAGCACCAACTAAGCTGTCAGAAAAAATCCAATTATGAAAAAACCGGCCAAGTGCGAGTCGGACTCGCACACGAAGGGTTCCGTACCATCGTACAAAATTCAACACAAAAAACCACGTTTTTTGTATGGGTTTTAAAGGTTTGCCTTTAAAGTTTTATTATTATTAAATTTTACCCATACAAAAATAAGATACGCGGCAGCGTGTCAAGTCAAGTTATAGAAAAAGAAATGGCGCGCAGCAGCCGTGCGTATTTTACACGAACCATTTGGAGCCACTTTTGTCCCCTTAATAACTTAAAATCTATTGAACATAAGCACATGAAATTAAGTATATTTATTGAAACCCCTTAGATTAACTGAGCCCCCAAATTTCATAAATACAGCTCAAACGGTTATTGAGATATTAAAATCTAAAAATCGGCATTTTTATCACTGACTGACTCACTGACTGACATATTGATCAAAAACCTAACCCACTTTCTGATGACCTAGAAAGTTGAAATTTGGCGTCAAGACTGGTTAAGTTAGGTTAAGCTAGGTTAAGTTAAACCTTGAGCTTCAATGTATCCTAAATTATTCTGCCTTGTGTAAATTATTAATACCTTTGAGGGTTATCTCCAGAACTTGGCACCCATTTAGATCTCATTTCTTTTGTCGGTGAAGTGTACCAACTAACAATATTTTAGATGTTGAACTTGGCTACCATTTTCACTTTTATGTTTTTGATGGGATTTGTTGTTGCAGCGACACACTCTTTGAAAATTTCAGATGCCTACCTATTACGGTTTATGAGATACAGTCCTATGACAGACGGACGGACGGACGGACAGCGGAGGCTCAGTAATAGGGTTTCGTTTTCACCCTTTGGGTACGAGTTTGGATGATACATGGTGGGTAAAAAGTCTATGTCGTAATCATGCACATGGGCCATGTTTATTCAGAATACAAAAACCGGCCAAGTGCGAGTCGGACTCGCACACGAAGGGTTCCGTACCATCGTAACAAAAAAATACAAAAAAATCCCGCTTTAATTTTAATTGTTTTTTAATCTTACCTATTTGTTGTTATAACGGTAAAATAAATACACACTCTGTAAAAATTTCAGCTGTCTACCTATTACGGTTACTGAGATAGAGCCCTCCTTAGTAATAGGGTTCCGTTTTCACCCTTTGGGTACGGAACCCTAAAAAGAACGAAGTTGATCCGAGCGGGATCGGGTACAGCAGCTAGGACAATATGAAAGGTAATTTGAGCACATACGGCGCTGAGATACGGTGTTAATTTTCCAAACAAGAGGGTCCATGAGATCGGGTCCCCGCCGGCGAACGAAATGACCGGTCAATTCCCCAAATAATTTTCCACCAGTGTGAATCCGAGCAAACAGGAACGGATTCAATCCCCCGAGATGACGAAGAGGGTATTCGCGACGTGAGTTCGCAAGCGCCATTCAGCTCGGCGGCTCTCAAAGCAAAAGGACAACATAGGTAAATAGTTCTACCGCTAGATTGCAGGCTCTCGACTGAATTAAGCAAAGCAAGATGGGGGATCAAACTTTATACATAAATTAACGTAACGGCTAAGTGCCGGTCGCTCCCCGACGGACTTCCTAATAGATGCATGCTTACGAAATGATATTCACGAAACAATAACATTGTATGGTTTATTTTTAGGGTAATTTTGTTCCGTCCGTCTATCGGTATGTAATTTTACTCGGAGATCATTTCTATGAACCGCTACACAACGATATAGTAAAATTACGACATGTATCTGAGAGATTAAAATATATTACCAGCCATTCCATGTCTCCTAAAGATATAGAAGTTTATTATCAATGGGTTGTAAGACATGAGCTTCTGAAGTTGTAAAAACGATGTGGTGGAAAAATACTTTCAAGTAACATTAATAAGCATATCGTATAGTTCATATATTTTCAGTCACGTGCTTCCCTTCACTATGTCCGTCCGACACGCACTAAGGTTTTTTTACGTTAAACACGAACTTTATTTTAATGCAGAGCCACGCAGACAGCCGCCTCCGCACCGACGCAAAGTGTCGAGAAACACCTTTCCTCTGGAGGGGATAGGGGCGCGTACAAGCATGCAATGCAACAACACCCGACAAATCTCGATCCTCGACCCCGCTTCCCACGCCAGCTGCCCAGCATAAACAAACCCGAGAAGCGATCGGACAAACAAACGGACAGACGAGCTGCGATTGTGGCGCCCTCCATGCGGGCAGCGCTGCAGCTGCGCCAACAAGTCGCGGCGGCGGGAGAGGTGCATTAGCCGATTGATGGCGGGTGAAGGAGCGGTGGATCCATTTACTGGCTGCGAGAGGCCCTCACGTGGCTTGGTGCCTGTTGACTTGAATTTTATTTCAGAAGGACTTTCAAGTGACCATGATATTATAGACGTTTTTTATGAAAAACCGGTATATGCTGAGGACCAAAGGAGCTCAGAAAAGCCAAATACACCTCGCTTCGCGAAACCCCACTCAGCGAGGCACTATACCAGCGGATTTGCGAAGTGAGCTATCGAATTTGTTCAAATAACGCACGAAGATTCCCAGGTTCCATAACCTGGCGGTGCGGCAGAGAAATGAGTTTGAGAAACGGTTTGTCTCAAAAGCCTAATGTCAACCACAAGGGGGTGCTCTGATTCTCTGTGGCGGACTCCGGATACAGGTAGGATTCGTCCCCAGAATAAGAGATGTAAGTCCCACAGAGCAACGTCCATAGTAGTACCTGTAGAACAGACTGAGCGACCTCACAAACTGTAAGTGGCTCAGGGACTCGAAGCCAGCGGTGCGTTGTGGGTCCCCAACAAAACTGACGTGGATCCGTTCGTGCCTGTCGAATTGCTGGTCATTTTACTTCAGAAGGACTTTCACGTAAGCATGATATAATAGACCTTTTAAAAGTTTCGTACCAAGGAACATTTCGATTGCTATTGTGTTTTTAAAAAGCTTTCTGCTTGTCCCTAGGTATCTGATTCTGATTCTGATTCTGATTTCCAGATATTTCAATGTATTGTTTGCACACTAGTTAGTGATGAAGCCTTTCATTTCCTATACATACAAGAGCCTACTAACATTAAGGTTACAAGTCATGCCTACATAAAGCTATCCCTAATCATTGCAAGTTGTGACGCACTAATGGCTGCTGAACGAGGCCCACAGCTCCAAACCACTTCCAGCCAGTTTTAGCTAGTTCCGGCGTTCGTAACAATAACTCAGCTTCCACTACAGCACTCCCTCGTGGGCTCTCTCGGCGCCGCTATCGCCACCCCCAACATCACACCTGGATAAACCACGAAGCGAAACGCGATCTATACACTGGGGAATTAGGCCCAAATTTAAACAACCCATTTCTGCGACTTACAGTTTCGATTTAAGGGTGCGGTGCTTGTTAGCGATATAAAACTGTGGCGCATTTAAGCCCGTTCCATCGACTAGTAATAATGAGCTCTACAATTCACATCGCATGGCGCAATTTACTTTGGGGGGCATTTTGCTAGTCGAAAACGAAGACATTCACATTTTAATTGCCAGTTATTCGTAACAGAAAAGTTGAAAACTAGGTTTTTATTAAACTTTACTATTGTGCTACTGGTGGCCGATTTTATACAAACGCGACCACTGGCGACACGAAACACCTAGAGATAGCTGTAACTTTGAGAGACATTAGAGTCAAGATGTCAACGGACAACTATTTGTGGGATAAGTAAGTGAAAGGATTTGTGTTTTAGCCAGTGACGTTCCATAATCGCCGCCGCCTACTCTCCGGGGAAGCGGCTTGATGGTACGCATGTGTCGGCGTCGGATTGTTTATTTAGCCGTATTACAAAGTGACCGAACGTGGGCTATCGTGAAACGCGATGTGATGACAGGATAGCTACGTCCGGAGTGCAATGGAGCAGTTTTGCTCTAAACAAGATACACGTTCGAGGACACGGGCGAGCCGAGAGAATTTGGGAACAGAGCATTTTGCCAGTTGACAACTCAATGGGCAGTTCAGCACGCCAGTTTAATGCTTCGTATGAATCCTGAACCGCGTATTAATGAAAATAAAGTTTAGTTAAAAAAAAGGAAGTATGTTTCGTGGGATTCAGGCGAACATAAAAGGGTTGGGAAGTTCAATACTTACTGAAACTTAATTATTCCAGCTGGCTTTTCCCATAACTGTTGGGTTCATTGGGTGGTTAGGTCATTACCTGAAAATAAAGATAAATCATCGTTACACAATAAGCTTATAATAAATGAATACATACAATAATTATTTTTCAGCCACCGGATATTTTAGATATTCGTATCTTGTCGTGGTAACGTTGTCGTGGTAAATAAAATAATCTGAAGAAACAGTCGAAACGTTCAAGTAAAATCGCATAATTCTTAAATGTTCGTATTAGCTTAACTCTTAACACTTTCGCCGTGTTCTACTAACACCGAAGCTCTACGCGGACCCGACTAAACCCCAGATGACCGACAGTGTAAATATGCACAAGCATATAAAAAAATATGGACCGACCCTGCCAACAGAGTCGTTCATCATCGGTTGACACCCACACGACATGAAATATCTGGTAGCGGTTCCCGCCCGCCCAGCAGGGCGGGACGTCCCCCGGTTCGGTCGGCAGTGATCTATATGCAAATTTTATAACCGGTTTATTATATTTCCCTGTTCCAGTGGCGGATAAAACACTTACGCCGCGCGCAATATTTGTACGAGGCACTTCGTCACGTTTTATTTAATAAGCACGTGCGGTGCGTTTGGAACGACGTAACTTGATGGTTTTCCGGAATACGCGAGTCTCTCGGCTCCGGTACTGCTTTTTTATGTAACTGGGCGCAGATAGCTGATATCACACCTGCTGTTATGATGAGTCCCACGGTCGAGGAAACTAGGTAATATGCCAATACCTCTACAATTCAATCTGGGTTAAGAAAGCTATTTATGTATAATCACCAATTCGTTTTTGTAATCATTTAAAAAAAAATAAAAAAACCTTAAAAACAAGGAGATAAACAAGAATATAAAAAAATAATATTAAACAGGTCCTAGTAGACAAGGAGGTCGCGACAAAAATGGTAACGATAGTGTAAATGGCTACAAATAACGAAGAATGAATAGTAATACCAAAACTGAACAAATATTTGGTTGCATTTCGTAGTTAAAGGAGATTTAAGTTACAGATATAACTTTAGGTATATTTAATTAAAAACCAACTGTTTATTGTAGAATAATTAACAGGTATTAATATGACCAGACAATCAGTATATTCATCAGCAGGTACATGCCAATATCTATTTTGTAAAGCCAAACGCAACAAGTTAGCGTAGCCAGACCGAAATATATTTAGAATCAGAGGGTTGGTCTGTAACCGGTGAACCCAGATTCAGCCAACCAACATTTTCGTGACCTCCCGGAATATAGCGACTTGCTGTCAGATGTTCGGTTCAGTTTTACGGAAACTGTGGACTATCTTGCGTAATAATGATAGATGGCGAACGCTGGGCAGGTATTGCTGGGGGCGACTCGGGGGGGGAGGGAAGATGGATCGGGAGCTGCTTTATTGGACGGCTGATAACATCAAGCTTATAGAAAGTTACTTGTATACGAACGGACTGCGTAATCTAAATATTTGCTCTCCATTGATAAAAATGGGAGAAATGTTTAGAAAGATATCAAGGCAATATTTTTAACATATAAAGGGCGGCATATGGCGTTCCAAGAGGTAACCAAGGACGGCCTAAGAGGTGCCCGACAATGGCCAGTGGCTTTAGAACTTTCACAGGGACGGCGAAAACCATGCAGGCCAGGTGTTTCTTCACACCACGTTTGAAAGTCCCCGGGTTATACTTTGGAGGAAATAAGTCGGCACATTCCACAATTTAGATAAAGGATCTAAAGGCTCGGTTGGTTCTTATTTCGAGAACGTCCCCGTGAATACGTCCATTCTCTACCTGGTACGCGTTGAGCCATAGCAGAAAGGGGACAGAGGATATATTTAATGTGGCTGGACATAGATGGCTAACACACCACCCACTGTCATGATATTAGCTCAACACACAACATGTGAACTATGTAGGTGCCATAACAGAAGCTTCTTTGTATAGAACGTCTGCACTAAACTGCATAATAGGTTGGAGCGGAGATCTGCGGATATAAGAGAATATCTAAAGAGGATCTATCAGTTTGTAACGTAGCTTAGTGTATTTTGACTGCCAAAAGTAATTTTCATAGCCGCATCGACCATCGTTCTATCAATGCGGTCGTACCAACCCAGGCGGGAATAATCTAGCAAGCAAGGAATATGATTTGTTTCGGAACAATATTCGTAAAAAACTACAAGCAATAAGATTTAAAGAAGGTTAACGGTGTCTCAGATAGATTATGGAATGCTACATTTCCAAGCAGTCGTTCCTAGGCACGTAATTCCATGTTAACCTCATCTTGGTCAAATCATTCACTAACAAATTGTAGAACAGGCATGACTACAAACCATCGTCTCCGTCAGGATGTTTCTCAATCCCTAGGGGTCCCGATGCGATGCCAAATATACTCCGGAACAACTCAGGAACGATCCGTTTAAATCCCCCGTCCTTAACACAAAGTTTACGCCCACCGCAAGACGAAAGTCGGTTCAAGCCATGATTTATCTAGCAGAACCGACCGGTTCCGACATCTTAGGTGGTACAGCAGACGTAGTACGATTCATTCTAATTTATTTTGGAATGATAAATACTCGACAATCTTCAATATTACTTTGCAAAGTCTAGCATTTAATAGCTAACTAAACACAGTAGAAATAAGAATTCAGTAATCCTTATATTATGGTAGCCAACGAGATTCGGGACAGTGCGTATCGAGGCAAATCCCACCCGGTGCACGAGGTGAGCGCGACGAGTGAACAACCCTCCGCAAATGATGCGGAGCTCGTAAATTTTGAAGTTGCACCTACCCGCACTCGCACCGCACAGCGAGGGAAATCCGTCCCCACAAGGATTACGTGCCGGCACAGAGGAAAGGACACTGCAGTAGGCAAACGCTTAAATAAAGTTTCCATCATTGTTTTTTTTTTGGACGTAAATACTAAAAACTCTTAAGCAACTCTGGCCATAAAACTGGGGATTAATATTTTACATTTACGGATAAAAAGTGTTCAGCTTACTTATTTTGCTCGACGTTTCATCCACCACGCTGTGGACATCATCAGGATTCGCGACGCGGTTGTTTAGTCATATTCAACACTGTTTATCCGTAAATATAAAATAATATGTCGAGCAACATTGAAAATCTAAACAAACATAAACTGGGGATTATAGTTGAAAACGAGTGATTAAATGTGCTACACTCTTGTTCGAATACGGGTGGTCACGAAAGTTCTTACTGTTTTCATCTTTCCACTATACCGACTTACGCTGTGTTGCCGTACGCTGAATATTCTCGCCCATTCTCTCTGCCCGGCGCGGACAAGCCTCGTGTTGTGCGAAGAACTTAGAACAGTACAGTACAATGGATTTCAGAAGTTTGTCTTTTCGCATAACTTTTTTTATATCCTTCGAGAAAACATATTGTCGGAATAAATTATTTTTAAGATATAATAAACTCATACTTTACTATTCTAGGATTTCAATCCTTAGTTTTAACAGACTTTTTCGGATTCGCTTTTTACATTAGGAAACAGACAATAAATCTCACCGAGACTAAAATTGTATATTTTACTAAAAGCTATCACAAATACTATCCATATAAATCCTCCTGCCTAGTGGGAAATGCCAACAGAAACTAACTTGTGTAACGTAAAGCAAACCAAATATTAACCACGGATTCAACCCGGTTATTAGGGTTCGGTCGCAATCTGACAGCTCTCCACTTGGCAGACGGTAACACTGACTAGGATGGCAACACTGGCTAAGATGGCATTGATACTAAAATTCTATTTACACGAGGATAATTTTCCACTCCTAAGAACATTTTATATGCTAAATTCCAATTGTATGTTTTTTAATATAAGGCGACACTTTTCAAACATTTCATTTTTTTTGTATTCTGACATTGACTCGTGGACCACCGCCCAAGTTTTCCCTAAACTAAAAGTACTTATCTTTGAACAAAAAGACAAAGTAAGTAGTGCATGAACGGGTGAGGACTTGAGCCCATGACATCTTGCATATGCAAAGCGAATCATCGCGCCCCTGAGCTATTAGCCACTCAAAACAGATAACAGATATCTGTTGTGTAGATACTGCATCACACCCATTAATGATTTCCAGGAGAACGGAATCATCCTAAATACGGAAACATCTATATTCAATGAAATCAAAGGCACATCATAGACAAGACGCAACTAGCTTACAGCAAAGATCTCGCCTCCCCAGTCCACGCCTCGTTGAGTGCACGACGTACAAGCTCTCAGGAGCTTTCGCAAGCTTTCGCAATCTCGACGCCGCGAGCAAGGGAATCCATTTTTCACTAAGGCATTACTTGGCAGCAATGCTAATGACATTATTCTGCATAATAGTCCCGACACTACGGACGATAATCCTCGCCAAACACTTGCCGGGGCGCGTCTTCGGGCATTCGCATCGAACAACAATGGACCTACACAGAAGGCCATAGAGTTCAAACATCTAAAATACGTTCGGGAAACTGCGGGACAATGCATTTCACGGCAGGTCGCATTTATCAAGGTCTACATTGAACCTTAAGAGCAAGACGAAAGGTGGTAAGTGACACTGCAAAACTACTAGTCATAAAGAAAAGTGTGTTCAGACTTTCCGGCATATTTAACGATGAATGTATGGCCTTAACAGTCGTGCATAAAGCTGAGAGTTGAGCAACTGTATTTATTGCCTGCACGCTCGTAATAATGCATGCAGGTTGCAGAAATTTGTTTCACAAATAAGTTTGCACCCGAGCGACGCGAGAGGAAATTCCCTTCACGAGGCTCCAATTCGTTTCATGTAAATACATACGCGAGTTGTGTTTGAACGGTTGGTTGGCAAAGATCGAAGGAAGCACTTATTAAAATATTTATACAGGTTTTTCGGGTTGGAATTGAGTTACACATTTATGTTGCAAAATAAAACCTTATTAATGAAGTAACGTGCAAAGAAAATATAAAAAATAACGGAAATTATTTCGACAATACACTTACCTTATTGCTTATGTAAAAAAAAACTACATTCACGTATGTATGGCCGTCATAGTTGTAGCAGCCTCTGCAATAGTCCGAGAGCCCATGGGCGTCGTCAGGCGCATATTTTGTAAGGTCCTGGCGTGAGCCATATGCCGTGCAAAACATGAAAAAAAAGTGAGTTCATTGCGTCAATGTGAACTTTAGTAATTTGATCCTTGAAGTCATCCTCGATCCTCGATCATATATACGTACATAGTAATGACGACCTTATGATCTTAACGTTAATCAGGTATTGTATTGGAATTTTCGGAGCCAAAAGGTAGATATTTTTTATGTACGGTCTAAAACATTCAGCGTCCTCAATAATTTATCTATACTATAATATAATAAAGCTGAAGAGTTTGTTTGTTTTTTTGTTTGAACGCCCTAATCTCTGGAACTACCAGTCAGGTTTGAAAACATATTTTTACATTCGATAGCCTAATTCTTAAGGAAGGCTTTAAGCTATTGAACATCACGTAACGACCCTTAGGAGCCGAGCAAAAAGAAAAATATTGAGAGCGCGGAGCAAAAACGAAATGATAGCGCGGCGAGGGCCGAGACGGCGGCGGTGGCCACCCGACGAGAACCGAGTATTGCCGAGAAGAGCCGAAGGTACCTACGCGCGAGCGCGCGAAACAGCGAACAGCGTTGCCGATAACCACTCCTCCCATTCCCCAAAACGTTCTTAGGATTTTCGGAATTCCGTAAAAAACCGGAATAGGAACCAAATTTTCATCGAAAATTTCGAATGACCAAAAAAAAGGTCGTGCAGTCGACGGCCGTCCGAACAACTTTCGGGAGAAATTGAAATCCAAAGTTGCCCCGATTGCTTTAATGTTCGTAATATTTTTCGAATGAAAAAAATATTATGAATCAAGAAAAATATATTAGGCATGTGGCAAAAAAACTAAATTGACCACGGATTGGCCAATTTTCCGCAAATTTCCCAACGCTTGCATTCCCCACCATTTTCCCCGCAATACCTAGAATTTCCCCTGATTCGGGGAATCGGGGAGCGATCGGCAACGCTGGCGACCTCGCTGGCGACGAATGTCTCGCCGCGGGGCGTTCGCCGAGTAACGAGCATTTCCGACAATAGCAGAACTGCGTGTAACACTCGCACGCCTCAGACGCGCAGTCGGCTTCACTAGCGTCAGTTGCGGGTGCGGAAATTCTTGGTCCGTGGTCGTATGGTACAGTCGTTACTTATCAAATGTATACACTGGAAAGAGAAGGATTTTCTAAGTCCCTTTTACTCTATGGTTGACGTCGGCATGTCAGAAAGAGATCTCAAATTTGTCTCTATTTCCGGTGTATAGATTTCAGACGAAACGACTGTACACGGATTTTTCAGATTTTTTGCGTAAATTGTTTGTATCATGCGGTATGCTACCTTAGCAGCAGCCGTCAGTTGTTCTAAGTCTTATTGTTAAGATATTACGGGTTCAGTTGCATGATTTCTGATTTTTTGTTTGGTAATTTAGTACTAAGGATGTAGGTCTTTGAAGATAGTTTCAGTTTGTGCTCGCGAAGATCCACGTTCCGTGGTTGCGTGGTACACGGATTAGTTTGAGCTTTTTTACTTGAATTGTTTGTATTGTTTCCACCAACCCGCGCGGTATTCTACCTTAGCGATAGCCGTGTCCTAGCTAAACGGATTTGTTTGAGCTTTTAAGGTTGATTATTGTTGAAGGCGTATTTTTAATTAATTACCGTTTCAGTTAAATAGTTTTTTTTTATTTGGTGTATTATTGTTATGTTATTAGTGCTAACTAAGGAAGTAAGTGTTTGAAAGTTAGTTTCAGATTATTTTATTTTGTTTGGTTGCCCAATAAGCTTACGCTAAGATGTAGCTATCATACAAACGAAATGCCCCGATGCGGCGGTTTGGGAGGGTAATCGGTATGTGCCTATGTTTCTCCGTTTACTTCTTCTAAGCCACGCAAAGGATTTTTTGATACGGTTTTCATTAATATAAGGAGCGATCAACGAGCAAGGATTGTGTATGTAATTTTTAAATATTTCATACAAACCTTAAGAGAAAAATGAAAACTTTGTAATGAAAAATTGTAGGTAAAATTGTTAAAAAGGCCTATAGAAAGTTCCATGATATCATGTAGAGCGATAACTTCGAACCGCTCACCCGATTTTTATGCGTATTTATCAACGTATAGATACTCTGGGCACTGTCAGATTCCGGTTGGGTTACCGTTTTCGATGTTGAAGGTGGCTATGGTTCGTATTCCTTATAAAACGTTAGGTCGTTGCTTACTAGGTGGTAGGGTTAATCCCGCCTTTATTGGTTTTGTATCAATTTCTATGTAGCAGTGCCAGTGCGGTAAGGGTCTGGCGGCACATGCTTTTAAAATTCGCTCCTAAATGTTTACGAAGCTCTAAATGGGAATGTTTGGATGTTTCTCGTTAAATCATGCCATATCGGTTCCAACGATTTTGATTAAAATTGCTAGATGGATACATAGTCCTGGACCAGCCTTCTGTAGGTTACTTTTTATCCAGGAAATAATTCAGACTAATATCAGACCAACACGACATTGACCCGAGCGGAGCCGGGTACCGCAGCTAGTTTTTGATAAGAATGATAAAATATAACAAATCCGAGAGCAGTGTGCTATCTATGGATGATGAATAAACAATCATTAATGAAATAATTAATAAATTATTTATTGTTCAAACAGAGACAAATACAATTACAAGAACAATTCAAAACAAAAACAAAATTGCACAAAGGCGGACTTATCACTAAGAGTGATTTCTCCAAGTCAACCATTTTTGTTTAAACATATAGACTAAATTAAGCGGAATTCCATTTTTTTTCAGTCCAACCAATCTTTCGATATCAGGGGCGTTACCGGTAAATTAACGCACAGGGTGAAAAGGTAGTGATTACATCTGACATTTAGTTGCATTTCGTTGAACTGAACCTGAAATTTACCAGTTAGCATTTTCCAAAACGCGACTAAACTTCAGCGTTACTTACTCACTTGCCTGTTGACCCTGCGAGATGATTTACCATGGTAAGTAACCCCCTGATATGGAAAGCGGGTTAGTTGACTAAAAAAAACGGCCCTCCCTTAAATTTCCCAGGTGCTCGGGAAATATAATATTTTTTAATTGGAGCGTGGGGTGTCGTCTACGATATAGGAATTTCTTGTAGCCTTTGTTGCATTACATGTGTTGCGAATATTGTGTAGGTAAGCCGCTTTGTCTCCTGCGCCGTGTGCGACGTGATTCAGCGACGCACAACTTCGGCCGATATCCGTCGCCCGCACCGCGTCCGGCGAGCTCTCGCGTCATCAGCATGCATGGCTGGACGCCGCAGGCACCCGCGGCATCCCCGTGCGGCCTAATCGACGCAAACCGTGCACCGGACGAATACGTTTCGGTAACTACTATATACGTTTCACTTCCCTATGCAACCAGAGTGGTCAGTCTGAGTTCTCACCTAAATTGGCGTTTACGGAACTTCGAAGTTACGTAAAAACTTCAAACCCCATGCAAATGTTTACTACTCATTCTGTGGTTTTACTTCCTCGAGCTGTCCAATTCAAACTCGGACTTCCGATTTGTATGAAAACGTAGAGTCGGCGTATACGGCAACGTCGACGTATTTATGCCGACGACGAGTAAGCTGTCAAATCAAACTCTGACCCGCAAATGTTAGTTCGCTTAACGACCACTGCGCGCGCTCTTCAATTTCTCCATACATTTGAAAGCGCCAGTCGATCGGTTTGACGTAAACGCCAATTCAGGTGACAGCTGAGACTACGGGCTCAGGTACGTACCTTGAAGATTGCAGGCACACCAACGGTGAACGCAGATACAATAGTCACTAACAAGTCGCACACTCCGACTCTCATAAAACCCTCCAGTACGTCTTCAAATTGAGTTGCTGACAGCTGGTCTCATACTGGGCGCGCTAGAAGGCTTATCTTCTTCCTTTTTGATCTGAGGTTCAGATAGTCCGCATGGATATGCACGAATTGTGACGCGATTTCCCTTTTGATTGACGTCACGCGCAGCCGGAAGCTCGGTTTCCACGGCGACGAAGGCTAACTTTCGACCGAAAGTAATGTTTTTGCCACTGCAGTGGTCTAATTTGGTCGAGAAGCATACATCGGCCGAGCGTTAGTCGGACTCGCCCAGCGAGGGTTCCGTTTTATACGTAAAATGTTTGCAAACTTTACTAATACAAATATAATTTCACAGAAAACATTGCAGTTAACAAAACTTTTCGTAGTCATTTTATTACGCTCCCCATACAACCGTAGTTTGGGAATAATTTGAAATCAGCTTTCGATTTATTTAATTGTAGTATCTAAAATATGTAATCAATGTGTCGGCACATTGTCAATTTTGCAACAAGTTTTTTCTGCAAATTTTTTAGGAACAATTTTGTATTTTAATTTTGTAATAAGTTTTGATTTAAAAAAAAAACTTGATTGACGATTGTTTTTTACAAAAATATCCAGTTTTTCAGCAGGTAGCGTTTAGTATTATTTCCAAAATTAATTTTGCATTGGGTTTGATACTTTTTCACTGAAGGTCGTTCTAGAAAAAGTGGTAAAAATATCAATTTCAGACTTTATTTTAACTACTATACTTTACTTTAATACCCATATTTTGTTTCAACCATTCCACTGATAAACGAAGTAATATAATTATATAGTGTAATAATATTAAATTTTAGCAGCTAAGTAAAAAATACATTATTTCCCGTTCGGATCATAATGTGCAAAGCTTTTTTGCACGTAGCGTACGTATCGCACGTAGCGTATAAACTGAAACGCAATATTTTTTCCCCTCTCCGCGGATCCGTGTCGGTGAAATTTAAAGTTTTACAATTTTATACCTCCCGTGCATTTCCCCCCGCATTTTATGGAAGTTTGCAAAGCAGAAACACCGCAAAATATTACACACGGCCCTCAGTAATTATATGACGCGAATAAATTTTATTCTGTGCGCGGGTTGAGCTTGAACTCCCCTTCGCAGTAAATGAAATTCATAACGGAAAAATGTTTGCATGATAACTGAACTTTCAGGATAAATTACAACTGGATATTGCATTTGGTTAAGGTTTTCTGCGTTACTGCAGCTTCATGTATGACTAATTGAGTTAATTAACATTTCGAACACTGCTAAGAATAATTTAAAGCTGAAGTGGAAACTGGGCTGGACATTTCGTGAGGATGGAAGACCACATCTTTGGTAAAATACTAACAAAATGGCATCAACGAAGTGAAAATAAAAGCAACGGACGACGAAGGAAAACGACGATATCTCAAAGACAGTAGGAATAAAAATACGGACAAAACAGCAACAAACAGATCATCTCGGATTTATATGGGGGAGGCCTAATTCCTGCAATAGAGACCTTAGAGAATTAATTAAGTTATTCATTCAAAGTGAAATTTCATAAAATTTCCTCACCGCTCTCAACTCACTATTAACAGAAAAAAAATATCAGACCGAAACTATAAAACGAGTAGATAAAATGATTTAAATGTTACATTAAGCGTCTGGCATATTTATTCGTAGGAACACTGACAAACAATGTAGAAACTAAAGTTAATGCAAACCCCTCAGTATTCGGTTACATTTTGTGGCAAGAAAACTTAAACTGGAAATGAAAAGTCATTCCGAAATTCATTCGACTCGAGACGAGGAGGGGGAATCGCATTCGATTTCTCGCAACGCTTTCCAATCTACCCTCACGGACAGTTTCCTCGCAGCGTCGCCGTAGGGGTGGGGGTAGGTATAAAATATTTTACTATCCAGCGGAAGTAGCTGCGGAAGATGAATTATTGTTACTCGCGTCGCTTCCTGCGATCCGTCCAGAGTTGCCAGTTGGGGGACGGTATTCAATGGTACCAGTTTATTTTGCAATATCACCATTTCACGATCGTTTGTCCGACACGCTCCGGCCGCCAAGTAAGGAACAGTCATCCTCTTTATGTACCCGTTTTCTTATTTTGTTAGTCGATCGATGCTCAGTCTTGTGCAACCCTTTGTCAAGGCTTCAAGGGTTCGCTTGTAAATTGCTGTTTTGCTTGAATGGCTTTGCTTTATTTTTAGGGGATTTACTTACCAGTGTCGTTCTGTTCGTGTGTGAGAGTATGTGTAAGGGAGTGTGCTTTCGTGGGAATTCGTGAACAGTTTAATTAAGTGTTGTTTTCGTTTAAAGTCACAATTTTAAGTAGGTACCTACCAACCCCACTTAACAAGAGTAGACAAGACATACACATTGAGACGGCTGTAGTACTTTTTTAGTCTAACACTGAGCAGGTCTAGGACAATTAATTATCTGAACTTATTTCAAAATCCAGCAACCAAAGCAAAAAAAAGACAGCTCCTCCAAGACATGTATAATATATTCTTTGTCCAAGATCAATTGGCAATGAAGAGATAAAACAATTGACAACCGTGGCTCAATTTTTCGTGGTGCAAGGTTTATTTATTCTTCCATTCATTTGTAGGTCTAATATAAGTCTAAATAATAATAAGGTATAAATAAAGATAGGATGGAGCAATCGCAAACACGATGCGAGTAATAGGAAACCAATCAAGTGGTCAATCAAGTGTGATTTGGGGGGAGCAGGGGGTGGTGGTGGGATTCACGCACTTGTGTGGCTTCGCACGTATCTAACACCCCGAACAGGCCCATGTGACCGAAAGTTACGTGCGAATGCAAATTGATCTGAAATTATTTGGGCTCTGGCATCAGACATTTTAGTTGAGAATATGCATAAGCGGTCTCTAATCCCGGGATGAGGGTAACTATTCAATTGTTTTGCAAATAGTTGTAATCTTTGGTTTAGGAATTAATTTCTGAAGGAGTTGTTTCAGAATTTTTAAATAAACGTCTTCTAAAAAATTAAGAGCTTGATACACGTGTCCGCCCTCATTGCTTAAATTGAGATAGTGAAAGTAAACACCTGTTTTAATCTGAAAGATATATTAATTTAGAGAAATCACATTTGCTGCTAACTTGGCTTTAAGGATAACTGGCGCGCCGCAAGTGATCAACCAAATAGGGCAATTTCGATAAGTATGCCTCCATTTCCTCGTCAGGCACCTAGCAAGTAAATTGCACGAATTCAACCGGCTGTGATAAATCTGCGCCGGCTGCGGGTAGACCCGAGAAGTGCACGCCAAAGAGGAAAGCGCCATCTTGCGAGAGCGCGCCGAGCGACGACAGTGCCGCGCGGAGACATGTACAGATGGCGCTAACTAGTTGCTGGTTCTAGCAATAAATAATTAGGATTTATGGGAGTTGCAATACATGCGGGGCTGAATGAAGAGGAATGAATCACCAAATAGTTGCTAAAACTTGTGTCCATGCCAAAGCTCGTTAAGAAGCTCGTAACAACAGTCCAGTTGACATTGATTAGAGAGACCGACTCATTTTGTAGATGGTTGTGAAAAGTATATAAAAGCACAATCTGAAAATCTTCAACATGGTTTGAAGTAGCACCTGGCTGGCGGCATGGTTTTCGCAATCACTGAGAAAGTTAAAAAGAAAGTTAAAAACCGGCCAAGTGCGAGTCGGACTCGCACACGAAGGTTTCCGTACCATCGTACAAGTTTTAACACATAAAAATCACGTTTTTTTGCATGGGACACCCCCTTAATTTTTATAAATTTTTTATTTGACCTATTTGTTGTTATAGCGGCAAAATAAATACACACTCTGTGAAAATTTCAGCTGCCTACCTATTACGGTTCATGAGATTCAGCTCTGTGACAAACGGACGGACGGACAGCGGAGATTTGTAATAGGGTTCCGTTTTCACCCTTTGGGTACGGAACCCTAAAAAAGCCTTCGTCTGGCAGCTTTTTGGTGGACCTTCAACTTTATTTGCACATGTTAAGCTGTGCGGGAAGAATTAATGAACCTCGGCTTTGACACCACGAAACCGGCCAAGTGCGATTCGGACTCGCGCGCAAAGGGTTCCGTACCATCGTAAAAGAATTAATACAAAAAAATCACGACTTTTGTATGGGGGCCCCCTTTAATTTTAATTATTTTTTAATCTTACCTATTTGTTGTTATAGCGGCAAAATAAATACACACTCTGTGAAAATTTCAGCTGTCTATCTGTTACGGTTACTGAGATACAGCCCTGTGACAGACGGACGGACGGACAGCGGAGGCTTAGTAATAGGGTTCCGTTTTCACCCTTTGGGTACGGAACCCTAAAAATGAGCCGCGGCTGGCAATTGTGTCTCTGTTCATTGCCAATCTAGCTAGAAGGCGCTGTCTTTTGTTTTCAGTCACAAATATATGTTCGAGCATAGATAAAAGAGGAAGGTATAGAAGTATAACATCGTACCATAGTTGAATATAAATAATGAAATCCCACAGGTGGCATTGCAATATACATTTCAGAATACATTTAATAGAAACCAATGAATATCAATATTTTTATTTACAATGAAATTACGTAATGTATAGTTAAAATGTAAAGTTTCCATCACGCCAAACTAGGCAAAATATAGAATCAAGATTAGTTTATTGACGACGCAACTAGTTCTGGCAGTGACGGGAGATGGCGCTGATTAGAAATGTCATAGTACCAGCGAAAATAAGCAGTTTTCGGCGAGTTGTCAACGTTACATGACGTTAGCTATCTAAACCTTGCTCTTTAATCTATGGTTCGAGTGGTTAGGAATCAGATGATCATCAACAGTTAAAGATGGTGTTCGTTAGTAAGGCAGACTGAGTATATACGACTTGTATTTTTAATGTGTAATTAACCAACTCACCTCAGGCAAGGCAGAGCACGCCCCAGACAGCCGCCACTCTCGCGGAACAATACGCGATGCCCCCCGAGATTGCGACAGACGCGGGGAGCTCACAAAACATCAAGATAAAGGGCGACACAAAGAAACAAGTGACTTTGGCACGCTTTTAGAACCCAATTACCATACATTTGTTGCTCCGTTGTTGACTCTAAATAGACGAGAGCAAGTTTTCAATGATAATAACCTAAGGTATGCTCGTGGCGAAGAGCGTTCGACCGTGAATAAAGAGTCCATTCTTAATGGGAATACATATCGATTTATTGTCTCTAATTTTTTTTTCTTCAATATTTAGAACATTGTCCCAAGAAAGGTCCAGTTAAAGTTATCTTTTATTATTTGGCTTTATTCACACAAATCATTACGGTGAATTACAACATCGGGAAGAAACCAAATTCTTCGATGGTGTTAGGCTCTCAAGCAATAGTAGGACACAGCAATGGGTTCGCCAATTACTATATGTGCCCCAAAAACATAATTTGGCAAAACCAACCGCTGGGGTATCTAACGGTCGGTTTTGCATATTGTGTTTTCGGGAGCCAGGTAAATAGTACATGTGGTAATGGTTACGTCTGTAAATGTTTTCATAACAAAAAAGGTGTTGCATACATTTTACGACAATGGCTTTACCCAGGGCATTATCTACCTAACAACCTTTGGGTTGTAGAGAGAGGAGGTAAACGGCGGCGGTAAAAACAAGTTTTAACATGTTCAGAAAAAATAAAATACGAATTACGAGGCACATTCGGAAAACAGACTGCTTTATTATAAAACAGGTTGATGCAACCGCATAATTTTAAAACAATATCATGCCTTAATTGAGCACATTATCCATTAATTGAAAACGAGCGCATATTCACAGAATTACAGACGAGACGTTTAGGCCTACCTCGTAATCTTAGGGTTTCAAGCCAACCGATGCGGCTGATGGGAGTTCGTGTTCAGCCCATTTGTATAATTCTAACATCAAACGGGTTAATCACTAGCCAGGTAATCACTACTAGATTTGGCCAGGAATAGACCGCCACAAATATCCAAACCGATGATCGGAGGCACACTCTCACTCTCGCTAGAAACATTTCCATTTACACTTCGAATAATCTCCGAGAATCGGGCGAAGCGTGTTCCGCTCCACTCACCTCGACCGCAGGCCCGACCGACTTGGAGCAGGCATTTCAGGCAGAATGTAAGGGAATTCGAGGCAAAGATAATTTCCCACCTAACAAAGGATACCCATCGAAACAGTTTTACCGCCGACCGCAGCTCGCATCTCCCGGCGCCTTTTTGGGGCCCTAAAAACTTTTGGGTCTCGATTTCGTTGGCTTTACTGCGGTCCGATACGGACGCCGTTCGAGCCAAATTGAGCAAAAATAAAAGTCCGCACGGTCGTTACCTTCCACGCAAGGTGCAGAGAACCGATATCGGAAACGCGTGTTTCAGGCATTTTCCGTAGGCAAACGTTTAGTAGTCTTTATGTTAGGTTGTTTATAGACTATCCTCGTTTTTGTATCAAGACTTTAATATTTTAGATGAAATTGGATCGGATTCTATGATGAGGTCGACGTCGATCTCAAGTCGGGTTAACAGAGGGCGATTATCGGTTCTCGAGATCGAGAAATGGCTCGTGGATGGCCGTTGCTCCACTCGACTGAATTCCGACTATTAACAGTATATAGTTAATCGAACTCGCTTATAGTTAACCCCGCTACTCACCCGTTAATTAATTAAGTGTGAAGAGTGAAGCAGTCTGAGTGGTGGAAATAATCAATGTATCCGTAGATACAAACCGCATCGATATCGGGTAAGTAGTTCTCATGTTATAAGACTGAGATAGACAGATAACTCGTATAAACAAATGTGATATGTCCGTAGAATCGACCGTGAAGCTAGGACACATGAATTAAAGAAAAGGGTACTACTTTATGAATGTAATGCAAGGCTGGACTTAAGCTAGCAAGAATACCTTTCGTAGGCATTGAGTCTACCAATTCCGCCACCCGTTATTTGCCGTTAATTTGGAATTCTCCAAATAATTTCATAAAGAAAAAATTGCATTATTATCCAATGCCCAGACAGAGAAATAGCGGGCATTGCAGTACGACGCGGCTATTCTGTACAAATGCGTCCGACTAGTCCGAGTTATAGGAGCCATCCACCGTAATGGCGCGCCGTGCCGCCTCCACCGCCGCGGATGCGTTCCGTTCGCTCTGGGTGGCCAGATTTCCAATTCAAACATTCTCAATTTACTCATGCATTTTACCATCCGTCTGGATTTTCTATCTATTCGGGATTTATAGATACACGTGGAATGACGATTTGTGATTTCGTATTGCTGTGACAACATATGGCATTAATAGAGAAGTTGTACTTTCTCTAAACGTTACGGCATATAATTCAGTTATGACTAAATGTTTCGATATCAATTGAAATGATGATTAAATGATCATCTCAACGTGTACTTGCAAAAGGTTGGTGGTAATTGTAATTGATATTCTTTGAACATAAAAATATCAACTAATATCATCATGTCATTATTATATATTAACCAGAATTATTCCAATTCCTAAAACATACTACGTATCAGATTTTTAGGGCATTATTTTTTCTGTGTTGATTGAAGCGAAGGTTCATCCCGGCATTGTGCATTTATTGTGCAAGACATGTTTGCAGCAAACCATTCAAAACATGTTGGGGGATGGTCGCTGCCTGACTTGGTCCCTCGTAGCTATGTCCTTTGTTTTCATTCAGTTGTTCATTCAATGTCGTTCCAGGAATGCAACGTCTCGTACACGCCTAGTTATACCACGTACTATTATAGGGTCGCCTTCATAAAGTCCAAAAAGCATAAGGTCCAAAACCCAGAAATCCAAAAGTATGTATTTTTCGTGTATTGTTTAGAGCTCTACGAGAGTAAGTGGACTGTATTCTATGCAATATGATGGAGGTTTGACTCACTAACCTTTTCGAATACACCTTCCACGACCTTTCATCCCGCGCACTGGCTCAGGTTGGCGGCAGCGGCGGCGGTGCGGTGCAGTCTCTTAAAGGGCTGGAGGTCACTGAGGTCACTGTTCTCGATAAACGTAGTCGATGCAAAGAAAAGATCTTGGGTTTGGTGGATCTGCGACAGGACGGCCAGAAGTCGGTTCGCTCGCGCGCGAAGGTCAGTTCTCACTGCCGTTTGATTCGCGCCGGCCGCGGCACGGCGACGCGTTGGTCACGATGCATGGACCAATCATGGACGCCGAATTTCGGCGGCAACCAATACGCTGAGACTTCGGGCCGTTTCGAGCGTATTTGAAAGGGAAAAGTAAGTTCAAACCTCAACCGATTAATTGCAATTTGAATTTGAAACATTTGAACGTAAAGTACCTAATCGAAATTGTGCAATCACGTTGGATTTGAACCTTCCGTACGGAACATACAGCCCGCCTTGAAACAACCTAGTTATTTCAAAGAAAACAAAGTAAATGAAAAGAAAAAGGTAAAGCTGAACTTGTAAATATAAATTGAAACGAAAGTTAACTTAATTCTAAAGTGGTTAAATAGTGAATATGAATATTCGAAAATAAATATAACGTAATTTGAACTTAAAGTCTAAAGTGCTTGATAACCAATAGGCTATAAACGATTTATTCAATCGGGAGTGGGCACACCTTCACAACGGGTCGTTTGACCAGATTGTTGCCCATCCGCAAGCTAACAGCGCGAGTAACACCGTCTGTACCGGGATGTAGAGCATCTACTCGAGCGAGCTTCCACTGGAGAGGAGGGAGATTATCTTCGCGAACGAGAACTACGGAACCCTTGCGCACGGGTGTCAGCGCCTCGCGAGACGTCCACCACTTTCCGCGCTGTTGCAGCTGGTGAAGATACTCCTTGGACCAGCGTCTCCACAGATGCTGAGTAAACTGCTGCACCAGTCTCCAACGCGTAAGGCGTGAAGGCTTGGTATCGGTTAGGTCGGTATCCGCGAGGGTAGTGAGTGGAGAACCCACCAAGAAATGAGCTGGACTCAAAGCTAGCACCTCGGGCTCGCTACTGAGAACGCAAAGAGGTCGACTATTCAGAATGGCCTCGCATTCGCAAATGAAAGTATGAAACTCATCGTAAGTTAAAACTTGCGTACCGACTACGCGACGTAAATGGTGTTTGAAACTTTTCACACCGGCTTCCCAAATTCCACCAAAGTGACTGGCGGAGGCGGGATTGAAATGCCATGAAATTCCCAAAGAAACTCCATGCTCGGCTACGAAATTCTGATTTGATTTGTCGTTAAGAAATGAGTACAGATCTTTCAAGTAAGTATCTGAACCGACAAAATTGGTGCCATTATCAGAGAAAATGTCACTCGGTACGCCGCGCCTAGATACAAAACGTCGCAAGGCAGCAATGAAAGATTCAGTCGAAAGGTCACTGACCAATTCTAAGTGTACGCACTTGGTCGCCATGCATACGAATATGGCCACGTACGATTTATAAATTTTTGCGTTACGTATTTTGTTCGCGCGAGTGTGAAAGAAGCCGCAATAATCTACTCCAACTTTAGAAAAGACACGAGCAGGGCGGACCCTGTCGGCTGGAAGAGACGACATGATGGGCTGTGGCGCGTGTGGTTTCGCGCGGAAACATTTTACACAGAGGTGCACTCGGCGACGGATGACGTCACGCGCTGCAAGTATCCAGAAACGTTGCAGCAGAATGTACTGCAGCGCTTGCGGACCTGCATGTAGGTATTGTACGTGCATACTATCAATTATAAGATGAGTTAGGTGGTGAGATTTAGGTAATATTATTTGATGTTTTGTCTCATATGGAAGGAATGATTTGTCAATCCTGCCACCTACTCGCAATATGTTTTCAGAGTCCAAAAATGGATTGAGACGTCGCAATTTGTCTGAACACACTGTCTTGGTTTTTATTTTTATTAAATCATACTGAAAGGCGTTTCCTTGCGCAATTTTTATGAGACATTTCAACGCATACTTATTTTCAGAAACTGAAATGTATGGACGATTGCAATTGTCATCTAATTGTTTTCGACATTTACGATAAAATCTGAATATGTAAGAAACCACTCGCAGTAGTTTATCGAGACTTGAAAACTTTGCAATGAAATCGGTGTCAGGCGCTTCCGGGTTTAAAATAGAAAGAACCTGTTTTCGCTTCTCCTCTTCAGTTTGAAGTATGGTAGGTAATTTCGGCCACTCGTTTTCTGGCAATCGAAGCCAGGGAGGTCCCGAAAACCATAACTTGTGTTGAATGAATTCCGAAGGGTACATACCCCTAGAGGCCGAGTCAGAGGGATTATCAGCCGAGGGTACGTGGCGCCACCTGTTGGCTGGCACGCGAGAAAGGATTTCGGTAACTCGGTTTGCTACAAACACTTTGTACTCGTGCGCCGACGCCGATAGCCAAGAAAGGACGATTGTCGAATCCGTCCAAGCGTGAACTTCAGTTATGTCGACCATGTGTCTGTATGTGTTTACAACCAACTCGATAAGTTTCGCTAAAATGAATGCCGCTGTAAGTTCGAGACGAGGAATAGATATTCTTTTTAACGGCGCAACTTTGGTTTTAGCAATTAGCAAATGAATGGTGATATTGCCATCACGATCACAATGACGTAAATACACGCATGCGCCCATGGACCTTTCAGAACTGTCAGAAAAGCCGTGAATTTGGACACTGTCTGTTGTAGGCAAAATATGTCTCGGAAAATGTATTTTCGATAGAAGAGGTAGTTCTGATTTTATACGATCCCAGATTTCTATGATTTCACGAGGAGGAGCTTCGTCCCAGTCGGTTTTGGTCAACCACATACTTTGGATAAGCTGCTTGGCCAAGATAACCACCGGACCTAGAAATCCTAAAGGATCGTATAATCGAAATATTTCAGACAAGATAGTTCGCTTTGTACTTTCACGCGGTTTGCAATTTATTTCGAAATTAAAACAATCTTGTTTCGGGTTCCACCTCAGCCCAAGTACTTTCACGCCAGCGGTGCTGTCGTCGAGATCGGAAAATACGATATGGTCGTGCTTCTGCTCTGCCAATGACTCCTCGGCGAGGACCGAGGAGAGGAGAGCGGGGTTGTTGCTACACCATTTCCGCAGCTCGAAGCAGCCAGATTTGCAAATATCAATGAGTTCTTGCTGCAGAGTCAAGGCTTCCGATTCACTGGCGGCTCCGGTGACCACATCGTCGACGAAAACATCGCTCAGTAATACTTGCGCGGCGCGCGGGAAACGATCCTTCTCGTCTTGAGCGAGTTGCTTGATCGTTCGCAGTGCGAGGTAGGGTGAACTCCTCAAGCCGAACACGACAGCGCGGTGTCTGTATGTCAGTATTGGTGAGGTAGGAGAAGGTCGCCAGAGTATAAGCTGGAAGTTCCGATCTTGCTCCCGGACAAGAATTTGTCTGTACATTTGTTTAATGTCGGAAATTAGAACAATAGGATGAATGCGAAATTTTAACAGTACATGTACTATATCTTGATGCAAATTAGGTCCCGTTATGAGAATATCGTTTAGTGATTTTCCATTTGATGTTTTACATCCGCCGTCAAACACAACGCGGACTTTGGTAGTGACGGAACCCTCCCGCACCACGCAGTGGTGTGGAATGAAATAGGTATTTGCAACGGAACGCTCCGATTTCTCGAGAACCTCCATGTGATTTAAATCCACGTACTCCTGGAGACATTGATTGTATTGTTCTCGCAGAGAGGGATTTTTTTGCAAGCGAAATTCAAGTTTTTTGTACCTAGATAATGCAATATCGTAGGACTCGCCCAACTGATGCGCATCGGGCTGAAATGGCAGGGGTACGATGAAACGTCCTGTCGGGTCACGTGTGACAGTTTTTGAGTACAAATCGTCACAATATTTATTTTGCGGAGAAATAAACTCTGTTTCGGGAATTGATTCAAGTTCCCAAAATTTTTGCAAGGACATGTCGATGTCATCGGAAAATGAGCTATGACATGTGTGAAAAGGAATGGAACCGGGATGTTTTATTTTACCTATAAGCAGGTGCCCAAATATGCTATCAATAGCAGTGGGCGTGTCTGGGGGTCCGTGAACTCCGCACAGAACCTCTGCCAATAGATCGGCACCGATCAATAATTCAATCGGTCTCGCCGTCTTCAGGTCCGAATCCGCAAGTGAAATATTTTTTAAGTGGGGCCAACTGTCAATAGGTATGTTAACATCGGGCATGTAGCGAGTGAGTTTAGATAAAATGAGTGCTTCGACATTTAAGATAGGACCGCTTTTGTTGTGCGGAGAAAGTTGAAAATTAACTACACCTCGCGTCGGTATAGTTCTATTTATTTCTATTCCTTCCAAAGGTACATCAACTCGTCGCCTTGGTAATCGTAAACGTTCTACGCAGGCTTCGGTAATGATAGTCGCCTGCGACCCGCTGTCAATGATGCAGCGCACGGTTTGTTTCCGATCACAGCCTAGGTAAATATCCGCGAGCGCAGTGCTCAACAACACAGTATTATGTGTGTAGGTTGGATTTGCATCCGTACTGGTGCTAGCTAGCGACGCGGCCAACGTCATAGTGTCGTTAGGCTCTGGCGCATGCGCAGGCACGAGCGGCGGCGCAGGCGGCGGAGGTGGCGGCGGCGCAGGCGCAGCGACAGCGGCTACGATCAGCGGAATCTCCTCGTGTAACAACGAGTGATGTTTTTGATTGCAAGTTCGACATGTAAACTTTGACTTACAATCTTTTATGTCGTGGCCTACATTCAGACAGTTGATGCAAATTTTCTGTCCCTGTTTGTTGATAGTGGTACGCCTAGCAGAGACCGACAAGTTTTGAAACTGTGGGCATTTCCCGAGTGAGTGTGCCGATTGACACACGATGCACTTAAAACGATGTTGTTCCGATGTAGTTGTAGCCGCGGCACAAAACTTCGACGGCACTTGGTTTTGTTTGTAATGCGAATTAGTTTGAACGGAACTCTTCGCATTATTACTTCCCGAGGAATCAGAAATTCTGTTGAAATTTACAATTTCATTCGCTGCGAGTTCTTTATTTAGAAATGTAAGTAACTCTGCCAGTGTAGGTATCGAACTACATGAGGGCAACGAGATTTCAAACCGTTTTCGCAAATTTGCGCCTAATCTGCGCAGTAATAAGTTAATGAGAATGAAATCCCACTCTTTAATCGGAAATTTCATCATTTCGAGTGCTTTAAGATTTTCCTGAAAAATGTTTAAGATGTTGCGCAAGCCTTTATCGGAGTTGGAAAGGTTTTCCAAATCGAGAATGCGATCGAGATGTCTGCACGCGATGAGACGAAGATTTTCATATCTCGATTTTAACATGTCCACTGCTACCTGATAATTTTCATTTGTGACTGGTATGGATTTTATCAGGTTGTATGGCTCATTTTTTAGACATGTCAACAAATACCTAAACTTCTCAACATCCTCGTACCTGGTGCTACTGTGAACGATAGAATTGTACAGATCGAAAAATGCGTTCCAATCCGTAGGTTCCCCAGCGAAAGTAGGTAAGGACAGGGTAGGTAGTCGTGGTTTATCGTGTCCAGAGGTCCCGCAGCAGTGGCTTACATCGCGCGCTGTAGAATTATGAACTGAATGACTCATCCTGCGAGTAATTAGCTCGGCTTGCTTTAATTTACTCGCAGAGACTTGGATTTTGTAGTAAAGGTCGTTGAAATCTGATCGTATGGTCAATTGTTCAGTTTTGTCAAATTGACCACTAGCCATAAGATATTTTTCAATTTTTATTTGATTTTTTGAAAATTTTCTTTGAAGAGTTAGGAGCTCTTTTGCGCGGCAAAGAAACTCGTCCGTGTCGATAATATCGGAAATAGCGCGTAATTCCGTGAATATTATATCACGTTCAAACAAATCCTGTTCGTACGGAATAGCCTTGATAACTCGGCGTGTTGACTTTTCAGGATTCGAACCCGTTTCAGAATTTATGTTTGAAACGGCGGTTGGCGGAAACGAGTCGCCCGGTTGCGCCATTTTGTTAAACACGTAAATTAAACCGAGTAAAATTTAAAATGTAAGTGTAAATGATATGTAAGTTTAAATGATATGCAAGTGTAAATGATATAAAATTGTTAATTGTAAGCCGTTAATTACGCAAATGGGTATGCAACGTAAAGTAGGTTGTACTGAAACTGAAATAAACGCTCGAACCGAGCTCCGCGCGTAGCAATACAAAACCGGTTTGGCTGTAAAGATGTGTCTGAAATAGTTGAAATGTAATCGATAGATGCGATTGCTTATTATTGTGAAGTTAGAAAATGAATGAAATAACCGTTAGATATAATATGAAGATGTGCGCAAACTCGAAAGAATGTAGGTAGGTAGGTGTTTAAAGGTAAGTAGGTACCTATCGCTCGCGATTTGACTATCAAGCACTGTGAAGTCGTTTGCAATGCAACTGTAACAATATATTTAAAAATGTTTACAGGGAACGTTGCCACGAAATGACGTCGGTTCCACGATAAGTGAATCCTACTACGGTTACCTTTTGCAAACTTTGAAAACGTATGGCGGCAGCGTTTGTACGCGCGCCGTGAATGCACAATCTAGAAATATTACTTATATCCGGCTCGAAGGACCATGTTTAGAGCTCTACGAGAGTAAGTGGACTGTATTCTATGCAATATGATGGAGGTTTGACTCACTAACCTTTTCGAATACACCTTCCACGACCTTTCATCCCGCGCACTGGCTCAGGTTGGCGGCAGCGGCGGCGGTGCGGTGCAGTCTCTTAAAGGGCTGGAGGTCACTGAGGTCACTGTTCTCGATAAACGTAGTCGATGCAAAGAAAAGATCTTGGGTTTGGTGGATCTGCGACAGGACGGCCAGAAGTCGGTTCGCTCGCGCGCGAAGGTCAGTTCTCACTGCCGTTTGATTCGCGCCGGCCGCGGCACGGCGACGCGTTGGTCACGATGCATGGACCAATCATGGACGCCGAATTTCGGCGGCAACCAATACGCTGAGACTTCGGGCCGTTTCGAGCGTATTTGAAAGGGAAAAGTAAGTTCAAACCTCAACCGATTAATTGCAATTTGAATTTGAAACATTTGAACGTAAAGTACCTAATCGAAATTGTGCAATCACGTTGGATTTGAACCTTCCGTACGGAACATGTATACATATTATAAAATGCATATAATCTAACCTAACCTACCCCAATTTAAAATATCCGTATTCGTAAGTATTTTGGACAATATGGGTTTTGGACCTTGTGCTTTTTGGACGTTATGATACGTCCCCCTATTATACTGTTATAGGACTTCTCGACTGTCCACCCGCTTATAAATCGAGGACGACTAACCCGATATTCTACACTAGCTATTACAAATGCAAACATAGGAAAAAGTTGTTCTATTTCAGATACTGAATCAACCCTTAAATTACGGGCAACTTCTATTTTTATATACGTATGGCTTGATTATTCCTATCAATTGGAGGCTACTTACTATTAAGCAAAAATGTATGAGGGGTGAGCAGCGCGGTTGATTTGAGCTAATTCGGAGAAAAACGGACTGATATCGTTGAATTTGAACGCGGCGGAGTTGCGAGCACCACATCTAATAGATAGATATGGACAGACATGTATTAAAGAATCTGAAAAATACAACAAATCAACAATGGTGTATGCTATTTCGAAGCATACAGCCAATACCTTCCGATTATGCGGAGGCCGGTACCATCAATATGAATCAGACGAACTGTATGTGGGTTAGTCAAAACATTCCTGTTTACTTGTTAGGAGCTTGCGCTTTTGTACACAGGGCTTTGAACCCGAGTCCCGAGTGCAGGCGGGCAAACGGAAACAATAGCAGCAACGCTATTCTTCCCCTCCTCGGATCGATCTACAACCGCGCTCGATTGGAGTCTGCAATATTTTTATTTTTACCTTTTTTTGGAGGGTTAGTAGGAATCTTTGTGATGTTTGCGGAGTGAACTTGCCGGACAAGTTGAACAGTTGGACGAAAGAACATAAGAAGTTGAAACAAAATATCGTCAAGAGGATTGAGAATGGTTTGAGCGTGTAGGGAGAATTATTTACGAAAGAATAACCAAACTCTAAGGAGAACGAGAGGAAACGGTTGAATCTGTTGCACTCAGGCATTTCTGGACCTGCCACAGGTGTATTTCTGTAGAGGAAGGCAATTAATTATAATATTAGGCTGTGATTAAAGTTTTGATAAATAATTTTACTGGTAACTCCATGGATATAACCGTAAGATATTGCGGTCTTTTATCTGTGCCTACCTCTCCAGGAAACGACGTGTTGGTATGTTTATATCTGTTTGGATACGTTCCCATAAAATGAATAATTCAACAGTTACAGATAGATATATTTTAAAAGGCACCAAAATATTTCAATGCATGATGTTATACACACAAAACACGTTACATTTCTTAATAATTCTGAGTTTTGAATTCCGATTTTCAACGGTTTACACACGGTGTGCGATATGATGATTCACAAATAATGAAGCCACCAAGGAACACATGGAAACGTGTAGAGGTGTAGGTATATGTGTGAGTCGGTACAGCAAGCTCTTGTGCACCCGCGTTCAAATAGACTGTAAAAATAAACCAGAACTAAACATAAATAAAGATAACTGCACTTTCCATTTAAACATGAGAGGAAAATAGAAACCGGTGTGATTTGCGATCGCGCAGCTACCTACAGCAAAAATATTATTTCAGAATTTAAATTTCAAAACGTGTTCGTATTGTAGCATTGTAGTGATTCAATGCTCGAGCAATATAAAATTACATACATGTAGAGAGCTTTTACGTATTCTTCGTTAGGATTCATCATACAGCATTCTATATTGGCATCAAAAGGTGCCCACTTAGTCACCACGTGTCTGTGTGTTCTCCTAACGAGAGATTCTCTCCGAAACACGAAACTTCAGAAGTTAGACGGGACGAATTTGCGTCAGGATTAAATATGCGACCCGTCGTCGAGCTTTGTCGCAATCAGACGATTTGTACTAGCGATTAAAGTAGGAGGTCGCGACCAAAATGGTAACGTTAACGTAAATGGCTGAAACTGGGTTCACAGGATAAAGACCAACCCTCTGAATCAAAATGTGTGAGTCAGCATATAACTTTAGGTATTTGTAAGTATTTAATTAAGAAATAGACTGGTTATTGTTGTATAGATAAAAAATGTGGAAAAAAACATCACTTAACCCTAACACAACCTTCACGCACTCCTCACCAGACATACACACCCTCCCTGTCACACACACTCAACTCACAACCACACACCCAACTCACGCTTCTTACGAAGATTCCAGCACCCCCCCCCCCCCCACATATGTCCGATTAACCTTTGGGATATTTTTGAATTTGTATTCTTACATCATAGGTACCTATAACGTCAATAAAATTTTCAGATTGTGAAACTTTATAATAAGCTAAACAATTTGATAAATACCTGTACTATTTGTAACCATAAATAGCTGTTAAGTTTTCTATAATAAATAAATAAGTATAATTAATAGGTATCAATGTTTCCAGACAATCAGTATATTCATACATACCAGCATCTATTTTATATAGCCAATCTAGATAACGCAACCACTTGGCGCAGGCAGACCAACATATTAGCATCAGAGGGTTGGTCTATAACCTGTGTACCCAGATTCAGCCATTTACCTTATCGTGACCAAAAATGTCGTGACCTCCCGGAATAGATGGATCATTCCGTGTCCAAAGGGAAAAGCATTCCAATTCCTTCTCCGCAAGTCCGGATTGACCTCTGCAACTCCGGAATGGTTATAATTTCATTTCATCGTATTGCGAGAACCCACAAAAATCCGGAATCAGATTCAGGATTTAATTGAGAAATTTGGAATGACAAAAAAATACAGTTTTTTATGCAACCTCGCATGTAATACCACACAACTACCGTTATGATATTAGCCGAATACACCACATTCCCGAAGGAATTAGGTGTCATGCCAGGACCTTCCTTTTAAGAGCACTCTTACACTGAACTGGATGAAAAATATGGACAATTTTTCATTGCCGCTTTAACCATAGATTTATTCAGTGCGGTTGTACCAACCCGGGCGGGCTTAGTGCTAGCAGGGAAAGGGACCTACAGTTTCACATATATTCCGCACCATGGAAAAGCTTCGTAACGAAATGCACTTATTCGGCTCGGAAAGTGGATTTGAACTCTAACCTCTCGCATGAAATGCAAGTCCTCTAGCCCCTACACCACGAGCTGCCGTGTCGTCCGGCCTCCGCCTGTACAACGATCTGGGGGTAACCGGCGTAAAATGTGAGAATATGCGTGATCTCATTAAATCAATTATGCTTCAATCACAACCGTTTATGTCATACCTTCTGCGCTCTTACTGGGTGGAATATTTGGTACCCTCTTCTAATTGGTACAGAATTGATCGAATTGCCTCACATATTTTCTTACCTTTTAAACCATTTCAACATGTTTTAATGAGGTGTGGGAATAGGAATATGACTAGGTAAAGCAAATGAGGAGTGTTAAAAAGGAGTAATAAAGCAGAGGAAACGGGTTCCCGGAATGGGGTATAGTTGGGAAGACGCATCGCGGGTTTGTACTGTTGGTTGCCCAATCAAAATGATCTACTACGTCGTGAGCCAATATGTATCTGGTCGTTTCGACGAACGCGCCACGCAACTTGAAGAGTTCGGAATAAGTTTTACAGTAAATATTGAGTGTATAAGTTTCCTCGCCTAATTTACTTCCAACGGACATCGCTCAAATTTATATTAATTCTCCTGGAGATTGAAAAAGGGACCATCGGGGATACAGATACAATCAATGTTTTCAATGTTAGTATTCTAAAATAATGTTCAGCTTACTATAATTACGGTAGCTTTTTATTTAAGATTAAATAATATTGTAGTACTTTTCCCGTGCATGTCTTAAGATGCGTTTTCTACCGATCCTTTATGTAGATCCTTACATATAATATGATCCGTAAACTATGGAATACACCGAGTTATTTCCTCAAACCAAAAACGTCCAATATGGTTTTCATAACCCCCGTGTAAGTTAGAAATGGGCATCGTCGGCAACTTTATGTGAGGGCCTGGCGTTCGCCATTTGTCGCACTAAACATAAAAAAACTTGCAAGAATTTCACGACATTATTGTAATGACCGCCGAGGTATGTATGGACTTAGTACGTACAGAGCATAAGGGGAAGTTTGCCAGGAAAGTTCGCCGGAGGTAGTTCGAGTGAGGCGTGCGTGCAAGAAGGAATGCCGCCGCCTACATCAAAGGACTCGATCGTCGAAGGCTATCCGAGTCGCTATTGAGCCCGAAACTTGTGGGCCACTCAGCAGTTCATAATTACTTTGTGAACAGTTTGTAGCGAGCGCCAAAAGACGACCAGTAGGGATAGAAATTGTATTACATTTAAGGGAGAGGACAAAATATTCGTGACCTATATTTTCCTTGCCCGCATATCTTGAAAAAGCCAATGAATTAAATTCGAGTTCGATTAATATTTATAAAGAGGAACCTGTTTAGTTTATATCGGCTAAGGTCATAGATTTCCAATAGAATGGCTTTACTCAACCACTTGGCTTCGTTAGCCTGGGGGGTAGACACAATGACAGGGCAAGTAGGACTTCTCCCTTATCATATTTATCTTATTTATCCTGCAGGCAAATATGTTTTAAAAAGTTTCCCTTTCTAAAGCGTGACAACCGATCAAAAACAAATTATAACTTCAGTAATTGAAAAGTGTTTGCGTGACTCCTATAGAGAACTCATTCCTCGATATCAAGCATGTATTGGAAAATTATTTGGAACTGACATTCCCACCCCTTCCAAATATTCCACGGCCGAATGTTATAAGTGGATACATATCACAAAACTGCAATATTTTTAAGAATACGAAACTAAAAAAGGTCTTGCTAGATGCATTTCGTTACAACAAACTTTAAAACTTTACTGCTATGTCAAAAACTATGCAAAAATACAATTTAATACGAGACTTCGAACTTTTTTAATAACTACACGACTGCGGGAAGAAGTTCACTCCTGGGCCGAACGAAATTGCTAAATTAGCAAGCATACAAGCGCAGCCGTGTTTGTTTCCGCTTGGAAATTACGAGTTTATTGATTTTGCTGGCGACTCTTAGGTGCCTGGAGCAAGGGAGCAAAAATGAAAGAAACATCAGAAAATGAAATAAAATATTCTTGGCTTATTTTCAAATGGCTTATAAGGTTAATTCTTTTTTTTTATGCAATCGTACATTCATTTCTTAGGTGCACGTTTTTCAGTTTCACCTCAACGTAGTCGGGAAGTGGGAAAAATATCAATATTTTGTTTTCCGTTTTGCATCTTACAGGAAGTCAAGTTAATATAAAACTAGCAACAATATATAGCGGCTAGGATTTGCTATAACAGCGTGGCTACTCAGTGAGCATTCTGGGCAGCTTTCTAGAAAACCTCGAGAACTTAATTAGAAGAAATGTATCATTTTTCTGGTTTGATATTTAAGATAGATTTAGTTCATCATGACGTTTTAGTTTTAATTAATTGTATGGAAGCATATATTGTTATCGTTTATGTCTTTTATTAAATTATTTAAGTAAATAAATAAAATAAGGGAAAAAGCCAACCCTTAGCAAGTATACTGTCTAATATGTTTAGAAAAGCGTTACGAAAATGTTTTGCAGAAACAATGAAAACAATATCACGATTAAATTAAATTGAAAAACCATTTATCTTTTTTGTTAAGGTACCTAACAAGGCTAAATCCTGAACAAACTGAAATACATTTTAATCAAGGAGGCTTAGTCCGAAATTTATTCGCTCGTATATTTAAGTGAGTCATTGAAAAGTCGATTTCAACAAACCCTTCAAACTCAACTCTTGAAACAAAGCCACATTACATCATGATTTACGGCGAAACAAAACTTATCCTGGGTTCATAAAGGAAGCAAATATTTTATGGTAAGCCTGTTCATGAGCATATTGTATAGAAACGTGCGAGTTACTGAGACACTTTGAAGAACGAGTGCAAAATCATTTCAAGGAATGTTATCCCCCACAAACGATTTTTTTTAATCATGATTTACAATTTTATTTATATTTTTTTTGTTCCAAAATGGGGATTTATGCAAGCAGATCTTAAAAAAACGTACTGACCAGTTTTTAAATAAACTGCATCATATGTTACACAACGCTTGACGAAAAACCTTTAACTCCACTACTTACACATTAAGTAATCTAAGTTAATGGTAATAAGCCTATAACGATGGGAAGAATAAAAAAACCTTCGATTTAAACCACCTAAAAATCAGACAAGTAGTTCTCAAGTTCTTAGCGTACAGACGCCAGACGTTTCATTTTGCAACAGTAAGTAACAGTGATGTGTGCAGTTGCATTACTTGTATTCGACTGTTTCTATTAAATTCGACATAACCCTATCAAAACAAATAATGGATAATTTTAAGAAAGTTAAAGCTATAAGCCTGCGAGTATATATCGCCTTTTACGTAGGCAGTCATACAAGTTGATAGTACCTGTGGCGTTTTCCATGGATTTTTATTTCCAAATAAGTTTACGGTAGGGTTTTCATTGGGAACTTAAAATTCCTGTAAAATTCAGGTATGTAGTTATTTATTATAACGCCTAGTAATGATATTTTCCTATCATTTTAAAATATCTATGTTTGAAACTATGGTTCGAAAAATAACGAAAACAGCAAATTTCTGACATGATGATTGAACAACAGTTTCTGGGGGCACGGGTATTCCAGTGCCCGGGGCATATCAGTTGGGTGAATAGAGCTTTTTGGCTGTGACCATGCTTAGTTTCACATAGTTACACAATTCTGGGGAGACCATACGTCTACTGGTTTTTAGATACATTTAGGAAATAAAAATTGCACACAATTCAAACAAACAACACGAATGTGGTTAGCCTTCGTCTCTTATTCTTGATTTGCAATAAAACACCGCCGATACTCCTTGGAGAATAGTCACCTATTTGTGTATTCATTGTTAATTTCGAGTTATGAAAAGATATAAACTGTCAAATCACTGTTCGTGATCTCGGCACACACAAATGTTGTGCACAGCATGTGCCTGTACGAAGCTCTCAACCATAGATAAAAAGGAAGGAGATATGCCATCTAGCGCACCTACCATGAGACCCGCTGTCTCCAATTTTCAAAAACGATTAACCCAACTTGAACGTACTCGCCACATGCACACATAGTCACAGGACGTAATGAAGGGTTTGTTTGGGTGGGAATTTACTTGAGGAATACATTTTTAGAGCAAACTCTCGCGCGCGGTGGCGATGTTTCCACTGCGTGGCATACGACGCGCTCCCTATTGCCAAACAATTATATGGTCACTCTGACCATACGGTGGAGATGCGATATCGACGGCATGCCACTTTTTGTTTCTTTATCTTCAGTGCCCTCGACCAACACGAGCTCATTACTTTAACGCAAACACATAAATCAAGCCAGAGGCGAACCGCGCGAACTCTTAAACCAACTCGGCATTTGTTTCGGTACTTTATTTGTGTGGTATCAGGAATTCATAAAACTTTCGCTACAGAGTCGGGAAGTGCAGTTTCACGCTTGTGCAAAAAGTAATTTGTTAAACATTTCCACCTGTCGGCTTTGGAGCTACCTCCGCTGCAAATTTATGCGCCAAAAGTTTACCGGTGGGCGGATCGTGACGCCATTCAGTACGCTCTCTACCATACATAATGCTATTGGGGATTTTCATTAATTTAACACCGTTTGTCCCCTTATTTAAATGAGTGGGATTTTAAGGTTTCGAATTATGTATCTACGGACAGAATAGTTTGATTATTTTGGTTTTGCAAAGAATCTGACATGTAAATGCGGGAAATAACCACTTTATCTGCAGCCAAGTCAAAAAACATTCTAAAGAGTTGGTTAAGAAGTGCGTTCCATAAGGAACTCATGCCGAGTGTGGTAGCCGGACGAAGATAATTTGTTTGATAAGGGAATGTTAAAAACTAAGATAACATTATAGTGACGAATAGAAGGTTTCGATAGGTGTGTTGAGATGTTTTGAACATTCAGAACCGATTTGTTTTGTAATAATGAAGAAACACATTGACAGAACGAATTTGCATGCAACTGCTATACTATACTCTAATATACTATACTATAATAATACTCTAAAGACTTTTGTTCTGAAGTTGTGGGTATTGATTTGCAGCCGTTAAATGTTCGCTATAAAAATCTAGTTTGCGCCCAAAATATGCTATACGTGGGGCTTAATATCGTGAACGCTTCATAAAAGCGATAGCTAAGACACACCCACAGCACCGGAGATTTGGATTGGGAACGTTTCGAAATTATGCATTTTTGAGCAACCTATGCGTAATTTTCATCTGACTTTAAAGTTAGAGAGTTAGTGATGCGTACAAGAACTCTGTTTATTGGACTCCCCTTATCCGCGCACGCGGTTATTGTGCGAATACACAAATTCGCAACTTTCGCCATTAAACCTCTCTTCGCGTCAAGTTCGCGCACTCTCTCACAACCTTAACAAAGTTAAATTGTGTAGATGAATTCAATGAAGACAACGCTCGGGCACAACTGAATATTGAAATTTCACAAAATCTTTTGATCCCATTCTCGGGTAAAATTAGCCGAATGGCAGTTTTCTCGGTTCGGAGGGCCGCCTCGTCGCCCGCGTCGTTACCATAATACTCGTAAGACCTCTAAGTCTCCACAGCGGGGAACAAAGCATTACCATTAAATTTAATTACGGTATACACTTAAGATTTTGGCTGAGGCCTCGTGAAGGCGCAATTTCATACATTTAAGCGTCGCACATGCAAAGTCTTTGAGTAGTAGCGGGCCGAGAGTGGCTCCCTGGGGCACTCCGCTCGCGTTTTCCAGCGGTTTCTAAACGCTTTGCTGGCGTATAAACACCGACATCTACGGCTGAGCCAGTACCTAATCGCGTTAATTAACACACAAAGCTATGTGTAGAGCCGTTTTTGTACATGTAAATTGTCCACACGTCGAAGTAACTTGTACTTTGTCTGTTCTCAGAGGAAATAACCAAATTATACCATCGTGCTTGCATTTAGATAATACATTTAAGATATTCTAAGGCGTAATAGCGTTTAGGCGATTTAAAATTTTGAGATGCATCCACTTTTATTGACCTACCAAAATAAAATGTAACGTATTTAAATACTTTTACAAAAAAAAACTTTACTTACTTTTTTCTGGTCACGGTATCTTTTAATGTAGGTATCGACAAAATATACAGGAAGTATAATTTTTTTTTAGAAAAATATACCCAAGAAAATTATATTTGCTGAAATTAGATAATCTGAGCGCGTACAGAAAAGTTTAAAAATATTTTTCTGACTTAAGGCCTTCTATTTTGTTTAAAGCGAAACGGCGAATATAATGAGTCGTTATCCACACAATATCTGAAGAAATGAAGCATTACAATATGCGTCATTGACGTGGACTTGTCTAGACAACGCTATTTTGTGCCGTGTGGATTCTACCACTTGAAAATAATACAAGTAATCCCAATGCATTTTTTCCCATGCATGTCGTAGAGTAAGAGGCGACTATTGTTCGCGAGATTGTTCGTGGTTCGGGGGCAAAGTAAACCCTTTCTTACTTCCAAAGTAGGGTTCAATGACTATCCAGGACATACCTAAGACTTCCTCGATTGTCTTTCTGGATAATGGTAGGGCCGTTCGGGCAATAATACTAGTTTTTTTAATTTTCTTTCTTATCGCGCTTTTGGCGGATAGGAGTTACACGGGAAAAAGTGTCAAAGCGACACTTACTGTCAGACTCGTCAAACCATATTACTTTACGGCAGAAACGAAAACACCGTAATCTGTATCTTTCTTCGTAAAGAAGACAGGCATTAGTGTCAACTTTCCGGTCGTGATGCAATACAATGCGTAGGTAGAATGTAGGTAGGTAAAATGTTATGAAAGCGCTCTGCAGCAATGTGCGTCCATTTAATTCAAATAATCTCGTGTTGTGAACTGTTATTCCGTCCGAATTTTAAGTGTTTCTTGAAGTAATACATCATTTAATAAAGAAAGGACCTTAAGTTTCCACTGAGAGCCTCACAACACCTCGTGTATTTTTAGGATACACATCATTATTACGTTACAGTGTTTTTAAGTTAAACATTTTTTTTTAATTTAATGTTTCCGGCTTTTAAATTTGTTTACGTGTGTTCTTAATTTTTTGGCGGTTATTGCTCTTCCTTCAAAGCGCTTTATCAGTTTCAGTTGTCTTTGATATTGGTCACCGTAATATCTGCCCAAAACAGAATGCACAATATTTGCAAGCCCCCCATTCGTCACAGCGCGAAATGGAAAGTGCAGGTCGGTTCATCGGTCGGAATATTTTATGAGGATAATACTGCGTTCATGGCTTGTCAAAGGACGAATATATAGGCGCAGGCGAGGGCTTATATTGTATTCACGCAGGAGGCAGAGGCGGAAGCGACGGCGGTGGGCCAACTCCCTCGGGGGAATCCCTCTTTATTTATGTTCTCCGCGGCTCTTATTGTGTTAAGACGGGCCCCGCAAATATAAATAGTTGTCGGTGAAATATCAGACCCGAGGTAGCCTTTTTACGTGCCCCTTGTAGTGGGAAATTAATGATGTGGTCAGAGGCGAAGTGGATTTGCGAGGGGCGGACTGTCGAGGTGCGAAATGTTAACGGTGTCGGCGCGTGTCCGGCGCCTTTCTCGTTGGCCCAAACGACCTTTTGTCTTCTTGATGAAGAGTGAAGTAGGCACTCTAACACTCGCGTATCGAAGGATAACCATCTATACAACTAAATTGAAGAAAATATGTACGTGTGACGTCCTGTTATTAAATTTAGGGCCGGAAAACTGTAGTTATTATTACGATAGAGGGCCCTTCCTGAAGGGACTAACATATTCGCGGACACGGCACAAAATCGTGCTAATGCGCTCTGGGACCTTCTCTGTTCAAAATTAAAAGGCAGTCTCCATGATGAGCAGGATCCAACATATCCACAAAGTAGACAAAGCGCTTGATTTGGTTAGATTTGCAAAACAATATATTACAAAACGACTTATAGCTAAAAGTAACTCAAAAAGTATGTAGTTAAAAATCAATCAAAACCCAAAATCAATCTTCATGGAATAAGCTAGGCTTGATGACTAACAACTTTTGGATACTTTCGAGAAATATTCGTACTTTCGGACCTTATAACTTAGAAACCAATCACAATTTTAGAATGTCAATGGTTATCAAGCATCTAGATCGATTAAATAAAGCTGTTTTGAATTAAAAATTTTGGAACTCCGACATGAAATATGCGCATGATCTTCTTTCCACGTTTGTATGGGGAGTTGAGCTTGAAGGACCACCATAAAGAGCCATTTAGATAGATTTAAAAAGATGTTATTTTGATTGACATTGTCCACCCTCGACATTGTCAACCAATCGATCCTGCCTCCACGCCTCCATTTAGGACATAGGCTATTGTTATAAGTGTTAATTTTTTTTTAAACTATTTTATTTGGTCTATTTCTGTCTTTTTTCTCCATAAATAAATAAATAAAATTACAAAGAAATCACTACGATATTAGACCAAATGAAACTTACGAAAATTTTTCTGATAACCAACATTAAACATGATTAAGGCTGAGATATTTAAATAGTCGAAAAGTAGTACTTTTACTAGTCACTTTGACATATTTTGTATGGACGAAATGTCAAAATATATGCAAGTGACGTCACTAAGTATACTACTTTTCGTTAGTCTTATGTAGTTTCTGTTACGACTATTTACCTCAGCCTTAGACTCATCGGCCTAGTCTGCCTGACTATAAAACAAATTAATACATTTTCAAATTTGCTGCCGTAAAGCAGTAGAAATAAAACACGGTTAACAAAAGTGTTCTTATGTTGTTTTCGCACTATACTTTCTTTTGTAAATTGTTTTTTTTTTGTGGCGTAATAAAGACTTTTCAATCAATCAATCAATTCTTAAACGTCGCCAAAGATGAAAGATGAATTTGTTTTATTGATATTTACGCTTCATTTAAGGCGCTAGGACTAGCCAACTACTCGCGCCATACAAATGCATTTTTTAACAAATGTAATAATATGTAGTGAAACGCTTCAGCAAATCCAAATAGAACTCCAGACTGATAATGGATTGTTAATATTTTTTTATTCCATCATTTATTTAAATAATAATAAAAATAAAAAAGTTGATTTTTCTCATTACAAATCTGAAAGTAATTCGATTTCTAGATATAAGCAAAAACAGCATATATGCATAAACAAAAAATTCCATTTGCTTTTAGATTTCTACATTTAGTCAAAAAAGTTCGGAAATGGACACCGTTTCCGCAATGTATTTTGTATAGAAAAAGGAAACATACATTAACGAAAATAATTCGATTCCTAGACAAGGAATAATATATTGTAAGGATGACACTTATAATCGTCAGACTTAGTTAGTTAACTTGGGGTGCCTCGTCTAACTTTGCGATTTGGCTAGTACCAGGCCCTTATTTTTGGTGCTAAGCACTCTCCAAGTAAGTCGATCCAGTACAAAAACCTTTAAAATTCAATTTCTCAACGTCGCGGTCGGTTTCCTTATCTGGCCGAGAGCCTAAGAACAATACAAGCGGTACGGTTATCGAATCAATATTTATGACGAACGAGTCGCCAGACCATGAAAAATGCATCACCGAATCTCGTAGTCTGCCCTCGGATCTGATTACCATTACGTTGCCCTCCGAATCAAAAAGTTCATATCGGAGGATACGTTTACCTCCAGCGTCGATCTAATCTCAATGAATGCACATAATTCATGAAGTCGCAGCTGCAAAGACATCCTTGACGCGATGTGTTCTAGATCAGTCGATTCGTTCTTCGATCCTTCCAATAGTTTGGCGACTGTAGGATTCATCCAACGTTCTCGTTGATTGAATTTATCGGACATTAGTGGCTATTGCACCACATATGAACGAGGTGACATGGATTTACAATGCGGACAATTTGCATTACCTCTTAACCCGGATTAACGGTACGAACCAGCAAAGAGGAGCTGCAGTTTTACGTGGAATCCAAACCACAGTCAGCCTCAACGGTCGAAAATGTTCACCCATTCTGAATCCCACCAGGTAGAGTTGATTAGCCTTGATTATCGAACGGTAAGGCGGTTACGAGGCGGACAGTTTGCATGCAGGCTGAGTTTTAAAACAAAATCAGAAAGTGATTCTGAAGGAAATAACTTATAGGGTTTTTCAAGAAATGAAAAAAATTAAAATATGTCGCCATCAAATTTGGTTCTTTGACATCGAGGTAACAACGCCTTTAACACGAACACTTTTAATGTTCCTTAAATTCTCATTGTAGTCAATAGCTGACCTGTATTATAAACGTAAAAATAAATGTTTTGGACTTTAACTAAATATAATAATGTATTCAAACCAATAACTCTAATCAATCATAGTTAATTTAAACCTAACCTTTTGGTTTTATCTATTTTTTTTTTAACAAAATCGACAAAAATTAATAATTTATCGAACGAAATTTCACGAGAATCGGTTGAGAAATGCGACCTGTAGAGGAGACAGCCGGACAGCCGGACGGCAGACAACTGGACGGCGGATAGCCGGACTTACGAAAGCATTTTCAACCAAGCTACGCGCAGACATAACATAATTTGGCCACAACATATATGACTATATTTAATATCTAAAATTAATTAATACCTGAAAGTCGAATACTTATTGCGTGGTGTTTACAAGAAACTCTGTATGAACCGGACACACTCGGAACCCCGTTGAGGCGAAAAAGAATCCTCAAATCTCCAAAATAGTTTGTCCCACGTAATCCTCGTATAAGTGGAGGCTATTTTATAATACACATATATTATGGGATATACGGAATGAAAGCAGCTCATGAATTCTAACGTGTGTTGGCAGACGCCCTCTTGATCACGCACTGCCCTTTTGTTATGTCGTCCTCAGAGGCCCTGGCTTTTTCTTTTATGCCCGCTACAAGGGGGGAAGACTGCAACGTCTGCTATTTTATATGAATACAGACTATACGATTTTTTCATGCGCGACGTACTTACTATATCAATTCCTAAGAGCATTTTTATATTTTATTTTCTGGGTTCCGGTAATTCGGTGTCACTGCAGATCATCCCGTGCATGTCTTAAGAAAAGGTGGGTTGGTGCTTTACAGCATTCCAAAATCTCCATGCACGTTCCATTACGAAGTGCCCGACGACAACCATTGGCTTTCAAACTTTTACGAGGGCTACGTAAAACATGCCGGCCGGCCAGGTGCTTCTTCAGACCATGTTCAATATCAGACAATATCGCATTCATTTTCCATTTAGTTTAATGTAGTTATGCTCAAACGCTACAATTTCAACTTGTGGTGTGCCATGCCAGTTTCGATAGAGTCTATTAATTAATCGTGCGTTTGAAGAAACCCTAAAAACTACATTTTTCTACATTAATACTTTATATTTTAATATTTAAAACATTACGTAATTTTTTTTTGTTTTGTTGTGGGAGAGAGGTATGTTCTCTTAGAAGTCGAGTTCTCGGTGGCGTGCTGTTAAAACTTTATAAGTGATGCAACATCTGGGGCTGATTAACTGGAAATTAATTCCCGAGGAAGCTGCTTATGCCACTTCCGACTTCCGCCTCCGTACGGTCCTTAAACAGCACAAATTATTCGGCGACATACCGATATACACGTATAGTTAACTTATATAAAGTCATCGAAAATCACATAAGAGTCATATAACCTAACCTTTACGAAGCAGATGACTGATATAACCTACGATAGGAGTTCTCGGGCGCTCGAACAGGATAGTTCCACACATGTCATTACCTTCGATATTCTTTCATCACCCGTTCTTTCTTTCGTAGGTTCGCATCCGTAATAGAAGTATGCATGCATGAATAGGTGTATGCCGACAGTATACCCGAGAAAAGCATGTTGTGATCGCACTCTGCTTACCTGGAAACGACGTCGTATTACGAATACGTGTAACTTTCATTTGCAAACGCCTTGATTCTCATGCATGAGAGAGGTCATGGATTCAATCCTCGCCCCGTTCATGCACAATTTTCTTCTTATTTCTGAGTAGGATGAGTGCATTTTGTCACGAATCCGAGAGGTTCCGTGGTTCGAAATTCATTTATGGTCATGGATTCAATCCTCGCCCCGTTCATGCACAATTTTCTTCTTATTTCTGAGTAGGATGAGTGCATTTTGTCACGAATCCGAGAGGTTCCGTGGTTCGAAATTCATTTAAAACTGAAGTTTTCCTTCCCCTACAGGTGATATTGCCGGTGGTACCTCATTAGATGAAACTTTTGGATAGAAGGGATTGGTGGAAACGGTAATGACAAATTATCCGTTTTGATTAAATTAAATACAAATCCCACGTGGCCGTGCTCATAACTTGAAGTTCCTGGCATGGTACCTAATTACTTCGAGAATTCGGTGTGTTAGGATAATATCATGACATCAGTTGTGATATTAACCATCCATGTCTAGTTACATGTTCGAATCGTGTGACATACTTCGTTCGTTAGGCAATTATTTTCCTAATCTGGTAAAGTTATAATGTACTTGAGAACGTATCTAATTATATTATCAAGAAGATTCGTATCACTTTGTTTGGCGAATGCGAGAATGCGCAGATAACACATTTATAAACGTACTCCGCCGCAGCTAGAAATGGAATTAATAAAATTGGATTATATTGTGTGCATTATTTGTCAATTATTAATAAAAGGCAATATAACCATAGCACTGCAGTAATTTCTTCCAGACCACCATCGAGGTGAAGAGGAACACAACTCGGTGAGTTTACCTGAAACAAAATTAAGGAAATTAAATATAACCCGTACCATTAAACGAATATTGCTCTACCAAAAATTGGTGCCAAGATTTAGATGAACGGGTTTTAAAGTCGGTTTTTTCTTATTTTACAAAGCTATGTAGACCAGATAAAATTGTAGTGACTAATCCAGTTTTCAGAAAACCTTTTCCGGTCAGTGCCCGTAAGAGTCATGGATAGAACTATATTTAAAACTACATGTACGAACACAACTCCACGGCTTGAAGTTACGTCTCCTCTAACACAATCAGCTTGTTCCCAAATCTAGACGACACGGCTCAGACTGGATGCGACAGCGGCGCGGTGCAGCGATCTCAACTAATTTGCAGCGCGACATTCAATCAACGCCTATTAAGCTGCGACGCGACCGCACGACTGTGTTACTGTGTGCATGGTTGTGTTAAGCCCGTGTCACACGAAGCGACTATTGGCTGCGAGTGAAATTGCCGCGTGTGAAATTGTTGCAGGTGACGACTTACTTGCAGCGACCATCCACATGCCGCGAGAAGAAATGAGCGTTATATATATTACATATATATATATATTATACTCGCGGCGAATAAATCGCTTGCACCAGTCGTGGGATGTACCATTTGCTGCGGGTTTGTGTATAGATTGTTCGACACGGAGGAATAAAAAAAATTAACAAAAAAAATTTAACAAAAATTAACACTAAAAAGTAAAAAAATAATTTCCATTTTTGTAGTTACGATTTCTGTTATTTTTGAGTCGCGTCAGCCGGGCACGCGCTGCGCCAATCAAGAGAACCTAACCTAACCTAACCTAACCTAACCTAACCTAACCTAACCTAACCTAACCTAACCTAACCTAACCTTGGCTGACACCGACTCAAAAAATAACAGAAATCGTAACTACAAAAATGGAAATAATTTTTTACTTTTTAGTGCTTTTTCTTTGAAGTCGGTTATTTTTTTTTAATTTTTTTATTTTATTGAATCTGAAGTACACTTACTAATTTGTACACGTCCTTTCCAATAAAAAAAGAATCACCGAAATCGGTTGGCGTTATATTGAGTTATTCGTCCATTTGTCGCGCACATCTTAATACAAATTTAAGACTTTTATGTTTTTCTCATGGATATCATTGTCAGAACTTAACCAAATTAAAATGGGACCACTTGGGAAGCACTAGCTATCATTTAAAAACATAATCATCAAAATCGGTTCACCCAGGCAAAAGTTATGAGGTAACAAACATAAAAAAAACAACAAAAAAACAAAAAAAAAACATACAGACGAATTGATAACCTCCTCCTTTTTTTGAAGTCGGTTAAAAACTGAAGAAATGCGCACGTGTCACATGTAGCGAATAGTCGCTGCGAGTTCAATTGTACGTATTTACTCGTGGAGAGCTGACTCGTTACCATCCACCACATGTCACTTGGCAATCTCGAGGAAAAAATATTCCGTCTTACCTCGTCGCGTTCTTCTCAGAAAGTTGATTCGATTGGTTTGTTTTGAATTCTGATAGATATCAAAATAAACTACATATTAGCAAAGCGCCCTATATCAACATTTATGTTGGTTATATCTGGGCCCTTAGCATGCAAACCACGCAAAGCTCTCGATATCGAAAAATTCGATATCGGATATGAATTCGTGATCGTGAAGGTTTTCGATTTCACCGCGATCATGCTAATTCGATCAGGGGCGGGGGGAGCCCAATCGAAAAGTAAAAACGAGGGACGATAGGTCGACACTCGATCTAAAAGCATAGACAAAACAATGGCTCATCCCACTAGCTAACCTTTTTAAGTCGATCGGTATTTTTGCAGAAAACTGCATTGTTTTTAGATTTAAATATTTTCTGATAATTTAAACCTAAAAGATGTCATAATATAACGATAGGAAGGAAATAAAATTAAATTACAGAAACCATAGACTAAAAATCTGAATCCATAGAAGAAATAGGTCTATTGTACGATAGCACAGAATATAATGTAACAAGCATTATATTCTCTTTGGTCACCAGCTGTTCTGTGATGTGTTCATACTCTCGTGGTAGATTTAGCTGAAGAATAACCCAAGTTCCAAGGTGATTAGCTGATGTACCCCACACTAGCCTCTTCCCGAAGACGATGTGGATCATAAACAGCTTCGTGAACATCTCGAGCGCATCGCCGCGGAGGCGTCTCGGCCCGGCCTCCTCGCCTTGTCGGCGGTCACCCTGAGGAGGTGCAGACACTTGCCAGGGCCCCTGCGGCCTATCTTGCGAGCTGCGTGCAGTTCTTTGACCCTTCAAGAGCACGAGGGTTCGATACAATAGGTACCTACAGTTTTAATTTTTATTCTTCAAGTAATTCAATCTAGCTGCTCTCACTACACATTAAACCTAGTTCATTTGGAATTTAACTCTTTGTAGCACTTATTTTGATAACATTACACCATATTTGAATGTTCAATAATCAAATGAGGCATACATAAAACGAAATAAACGCAGTTCTTATCCAAACATTAAAACGTCAGTTGAATAAACTTCTAACTTGAGGATAGGGTTTCCATTACATTAGCAATCTTGAAAGTTAGCTTTATGGATAGGGAGAGTATTACGACATACAAGCCATTATTGATTAAATGTTACTCAAAAATGCAAATCGGCGTGGTTATGTCAGGTCAAATTAAGGTCTTTAAATATCAAGAGTATTTCTGGCGACATAACTTCATATTGAGACTATATTATTGTTGCTCTAAGATCCTAAACTGTAAGAGATGTCCACCTGAAATTTGCCGTCGAGTCTGCGAATTTAGAATGCAATCGGTATGGAGTGGATCACAGTTCTACATTTGGCATGGGTATTTGTAAGTTGTGCCTTTTGTACCTTTACGTTGTGGAAATATCGTTTTTGATCCGATCACAAGACTAAACTTGAATTTTTCAGGCATTTTTGAATGGTATTGTAGCATGGAAATATATAGTTTTATGGTGTACAGTTATTATTTAAAAACGTTTTGCGCTAATGTAATGGAAGCCTCTTCTAAGCGGTAATGTCGTTTATCCTTAATCTTGTTTGTTTATTTATTTATTTATATAAAGCAGGGTTTCTTAACCCGAGGTCCATGGACCCCTTTGGGGTTCGTGCCATCAGTGCTGGGGGTCCATGTATATTTGATATGATGACATAAAATGCTGTGCATAATTGATAAAAAAAGTATAGATGTCTTTGCTTTTTCTTTGGTAACAAACATAGTCATTTTTTCGAAATGCCTTGTATGATTTCCCTTCAAATGAGTTCGGATGGGTTCCGTAATCATTTTGAAATTCCGCAAGGGGTCCATGGCTATAAAAACCGGCCAAGTGCGAGTTGGACTCGTACACGAAGGGTTCCGTACCATTGTACAGGATTTACAAAAAAAAATATTTTTTTTTGTATGTTAATTTTACCACGTAATTTTTATTATTTTATATAATGTTACCTATTTGTTGTTATAGCGGCAAAATAAATACATAATCTGTAAAAATTTCAGCTTCCTACCTGTTACGTTTCATGTGATACAGCCCTGTGACAGACGGACGGACGGACAGCGGAGGCTTAGTAATAGGGTTCCGTTTTTACCCTTTGGGTACGGAACCCTAAAAAGGTTAAGAAACCCTGATATAAAGGAAACAATCATTTTAATGAGATGCAGACTCTAATCTTGTGATTTTTTTAAATTGCAGGTGAACAACAGTACACCGGGCGACAGAATTTAAGAATATGGAGTTGTGCTAAAGGACCACTCGTTCGGGATCACCAAAGAAGACAACTGCTACGGTTGCAATTGCTACCGGTTTCAAGCTTCAAGCTACATCCAGCATGTGATGGATGTTCAAGTTGCCGTTAGATCGTTAATTCCCAGAACTGATGTATAGAGAAACAACCTAAAATAAAGTGTACGATCAGCTCTCTCTGACTAAAGGCCGTCGCCCACGGAGACTCGACTCCACATTATTCCAACGCCTAACGCTAGATAATGTACCGTGTGATGAATCATTCCGAAATCCATGAAGCCGCGACACCACTGGCCATAATCCAACTCATCGTGTGGGAAGATTAGAATCAAACACTCTGCCCATTATTTCACGGTTGGTTCAGTATCTGAAAAATATTTTTCTCAAACAATAAAAAAAATATAATATTTACTTTGACGGCTTACCGCACGTGTGAGGAGCAGCACGTCCTGCTCCTCACACGCACGGTAAGCCATCAAACTAAATAATCTAGTTATGTCCCGCGTAAGTTTTAAAATATTATTAAAAAAAATATTTCAAAACTCACTCACTCACAGTTATTCAATAACTGGACATAAACAGCTAATACCAATCCAACCGTTACGATATTAGCCTACGACACATGGACAATTTTCATTGCAGCTTCGACCATCGTTCATTCAATGCGATGGTACCAACCTGGGTAGGATTAACCCTACCACTTAGTAGACCTACAAGTTTACGTGGGGTTCGAACCACGGCCAGCCTCAACGGTCGAAAACTACGACTGCAAAATAGAATACCATTTTATCTCAAACACAATGAAAGCTCCGCCGATTCTTGCCACCGAATGATATATCACACGGGTATTTTTCAAAGAATCTTTAAGAACGATCAATGAAACGAAGAAGTGCAATCAGCTTTTGATGATGTCGCACTTTCTTTGAAAACGAAAGGAAATAAGTATGGCGTCTGCTAAACAGCAAATTTTCATTATTATTGTCATTCGCCGACTCGCAAGCAATTTGTCCTAAATCCCGAATAGGGACAGTTCTGAGACCACAGAGCATGAAGGTCCGGGCGGCCGGATGGCCAGGGCTTTGGCCGCTGCAATTTCGATTCTGAGCTGTAAATTACAAGATGGTGTTGTAATTTACATTTCAGAATACATAAAATGCAAACCCATGAATATCACTGATATTTTTTTACTTACAATAACATTACTTAATTTATAGTTAAAATGTAACATTTTCTCATGCCTATGTGCCGGTTAGCCACAACAGAATTCCGACGCTGCAGGTGCAGCCATTGAAATTTTGCAGACAAAATTCAAATTCAGCTTAGGTTAATGACGGTGTAACTAGTTCTAGCAGATAATAAATAATCTAGCAGATAAGTGAATTGTAACTTTCGTTGTATATCATCAGTCGATTCAATTTTAAGAATCTTTTATTTACAAGATGGCTTGAAGCTTTTAAGTTGAGGCGAACTCTGAACTAACTATTATTGATTACTCTTTTATTTTATTAGTAAAGTATTTCAGCACGGCAAAGTCTGTCAATATACTAGTATTTTGCCCCAAACTTTCTAGCATGCTGCGTTTGCGTCACGGAACCCTGAAAACTAAAAATTATGGTAGAAATAAAACTATGTAAGTAAGAAGCATGGACATTTTTATTTGAAGTTATATACTAATACAAAATATTTTATTCAAATTTATGTTGAAATTTTATTAAATGTACCCACAACATTGATGTATGCTGTCGATTGCATGTTTTGTGGAAACTTTAAACATATTTTCTCAGAATTTGGATACAACGAAAAGATAGGTTAGACCAATATATCCTAAACATTTTCAAGAAATGTTGGTGACGGCTGCCGCTGCATAAATGTCAAGGGGAGACGAAACCTGTAAAGATGGAAAATTATGCACAGTTAAGAGGTTATATCAGTTTATTTATTAACAAAGGTTTGTCTCGAATTTAAAATTATAAATAAATAAATAACCAGTACTCCGGACTCCGCTATGAAGCGCCTGGCTACACCCATGGTACCACCAATTCGATTTTTCACACTACATTTAAAGGACCCCACGTTGTAGTTTGGGGGAAAGACATCAGCAGGGAATGCATTACCGAACCTATAGTTATAGAGGGTCTATAGGATCGGTTAAAATTAGTTTATCTATGTAGACGGCTATGTGCATTTTGTGCATATTGCACGTTAAGCGATGGAAAAAGATGAAAGTAAAGTGGATGGGTTTGAAAAAAATTGTAGGTTACGACTGTCCATGCAACAAAAAACCTTTTATTTCAAAAAGGTACACATCGGCGTGTGCTGACTGAGATGGAATTTGTAGGTTATGAATATATTTCCAACAATTAATGTTACTTTGAGGTTTTTTAATGTAAATGGACATTGATAGCTAACACTAACCGTCATAATATAAGCTTAGCACACCGCATGGGAACTAGGTGCCATACCAGGACCTTCCTTAGATCGCTTGGCTACATTGAACAGGGTGGAATCCACATACAATTTTCATGACCGCTTCGACCATCGTTAGATCAATGTAGTGGTACAAACCCAGGCGGGATTAACTCTACCACCTAGTTAGTAAGGTTGAGGACCTACAGTTTTATGTGGAATCCGCACCACAGCCAGCCTCAACAGTTGCTAACGGTCACCCATCTAAAAACCAAATGGCTCCAGCTTATCGGACTGCAAGGTGCCGCATCGCACCACTGGGCCGTCCCAAATACGGAGAAAATCTCAATATGTAAGTAAATTAATTTAATACTATGTAAGTTTGGGATAATTAAATATTCTAGGCCTTTACTGGTTTAGGTTATTCAATTTCACCTTAATGTCCGGTATTATGGTGTCTTTCTTCCTTGGTTGTCCCAGTGCTGGTTCGAGGGTGGAAAATAAGGTCATTCAGATGGTTTGCCCTCCATAAAACTGCGCACAGGTGCCAAAATGGTTGTTATCATCTTAGCTTCAACATTTTGGCCCACGGAGCGTTGGCGGCTGCTGCTTATACAATACCTAAAAACCTGTAAAGATAAAAAATATACTTGTATGATGTGGGCTATAATCTGTTACATAGTTAACTTTGCCAACATAGAATATGCCTGGACCTCAAATAAAACAAGTTAACTGCCAGGATGTGCATTTGTTTCTTCTGCGCTGGGCTCACTGTATCAGCAAGAGCGAGTGAAAGAAAAAAACTAGTTTTCACCATTGTACATTCAACCAAAAACAGTCTGTTTCTCACAGACTCGGCTTGTACCTACTGTAACTGCACCTAAATATGTGCTGGAATTTGTAGGTTATGTACCAATGATTTTCGGAATATTATTGAATTTCGATTTGCCGTTCGGCTAGCAAATGTCTATTTTTCTTTTATAACAAGTAGCTAGAAGCTCCGAATACTAAGAAAAACGAATATGTAGCCAACTAAACTGTGAATATTGTCCCAAATTAGTTAAGTAGGTACCTATGTCTAGGATGTCGTTCTATTCTAAAATGTATACATAAAATTCACCTTGGTTGCCGGAGTTATCGCGTCTCTCCTCCTTGGCCGTCACAACAGTGGCTCGAGGCTGGAAACGAGCTCCTCGTATAGGGCCGGAGTCAGGCGGTACACCTGCCGAAACTCCTCATCTGTCGTCATGAGCGGGTGCTCAAGACGTATGATACGTCTTCTGCGACGTCGAGCACGGTTGTCTTCGGCCCGAGCGGCCGCAAACACATCCTCTAGTAGCCACAAACGTGCCATTTTGCGGTGATAATCTTTTAAACGCTTCAACAATGGCCGGCGTGATAGATAACGCAAACGATCTCAACTGACAGCTCCAATCGAATTTGGAATACGTTTTGAACTGTCAGTTTTGAGCGAATTCGAATTAGCATGCTGCCGATTGTAGGTTTCGTGCGAATATTCCATCGAGTTGACCTAACGACGATCGTTTCAAGCCGGCTCGATCGAATACGTTTGCGTGATGTCACGTGGTGTTAAACGCAAAGTGAATTCGAATTTGCATGCTACCGATTGGACGTTTCTTGCGAATATTCTATCGAATTTTTCGATATCGAATTAGCATGCTCGCCCTTCTGGTTTCTTTGTCATGTCAATAGACGTACGCAAACTCGGGAACAAGTGGCTGAACGCGGGCGCGGTCCGCATATGACACTTCTCGAAGCTCAATTTTACTCTCGATGGTTTTACTAGCGGCGAGTGGATGACATTCGCAGTGTAAGTTGTCGGACGCAGGTAGAAAGATAGGTATGTTATTGATGGTAGCGAGAAGTAAATCGCAACTGAACAGGCGGCTTATACTCGCTTCGTGTAACAGAGACACTAAACTGACATTACTAAAAAAAAAATATTTAACCACACCGTCAGTCATATAGCCACTCGTAGTATTTTACGGCCGTGTAATAAGTATACACTATCACGGTTGCCTAGCTACATTCTTACAAACAAACCCTAAAAGGAGTGGTAATCTTACATAATATTTGAAGAGGAGTTAAGCGTCTGGTGCGGCCTTAAATCCTCATTAAAGCTGCTTGGGGCGTAGAAACGTTGCAGCGGAAAATGTCTGCGACGTAACCCCCCCCCCCCCGCCTCTTGCTGCCCGCCATCACCACCGTTTCGCTCGGAATTTAAGAGACATTCTTCATTCGCTCACCCTCGCTGGACACAGAGTGGACACATGCATTCATCCGTCTACAATTCTACATGCATGCAAGACTAGTATGTGTGATTCAATCTTCTACAGTAAGTTCGGCTTCTTATCCTATATCTAATATGCTCTAATTGCTGAAAAACTGTTGACAAGTTTCGTAGTTCATTCGTAACATGACTTGAATACAATACAAAACTGATAGGCTAATACAATAAAGTTTTATTACAACATACCCGTCGAAAAGTCATGCACATAAAGTCTCCTTATCTTCCTCACCCGGGCGTGCCGATCGAGATAACTGCTCATTTATACGACTGTATCCACACCCCTCCTGAAAAGGGAATCAATCCGGCTGCAACCTGCTGCAAGTGGTAGATGCAAACATGTATGTAGGGCTTATGGTGGATTCAAACTTTTCATGGAGATGTCATATAGATACCATTTGCAGTAGACTTAGGCAATGCCTTAAGAATTTGTACTTTCTAAAAAATAAACTTCCTGAAAAAACCTTAAAAATCGTCTATAACTCGCTTGTTGAACCAATCATTATGTATGGGGTGCGAGTATGGGGATTGACTTTTAATACGTACTTGGAAAAAATACACAACCTTCAATATAGAATACTAAAACAAATGGCTCCTAGATGTGAACGCATGACAGCACATGAAAACCACAGCCACCTGTTCAAATATTTTCAGGTTTTGCCGGCAAAAGATCTATGTAAATTTAAAATTATTGTTGATCATTATTATGACGAGACGCAAAAAAATCCAATAAACCATTCCCAAAACACTAGAAGTAGAAAGGACGGTAAGTATTCAGTACCTATCATGAAAAATTATTATGGCCGAAGATCACTTGATCACGTGATACCATCTGTATTTAACGAGCTGCCGCCTGAACTTAGGTTAAATTTAAGTGTATCTAAAGTTAAGACTAGTATTAAGGAACATTTGTTAATTAAATTGTAAGCTGTCTAAATATGGACCAATTGTCATAGTTATGCAGGTTGAAATAAATTGCTGCTTTGCTTCTAGGATAAGTTGTGCGTGTAATTTTTGTTTATTTCACTTTTTTTCTGTATTTTTTTTTCAAGAACGATTTTGTTATTTCTTGTTCTAATCTCTCGTTGTTTTTATTGTTTATTATAATTTTTGCTTTTTTTTGTTTTAATTTTGATTGTATGATTTTAAATGTAATTTTTGTGTTTCATTACTCAAAAATGATTGTAATCGCTCGCTCGTGTGCTCGTGTAATGCTGTCACACGCAGATAAGCTATAGCTTCGCGTGTACAGGTGCAGTACTTTTGTTTAGAGTTGTATTTATAAAATAAACGCCACGATGGTGGCACTGAAACTGAAACTGAAATAAATGCATATAATATGTACATACGATCTTTGTAAATAAAATGAAACAATTAATAATAATGCCTTAAATAAACCAATGTTTAATTGATATTTAATTTGGTTACATTAAATAAACATCATCATGGGCTGTGACATTTTTTTGGTGTAATCGACAGTCTAAATTCAAAATTCAAAATGTTGATAAGAACAAATTGATATCGACTTTTTTGCGTGGGCAAAAGACTTTGTCAGAAGCGAGACTGGATACTTTAGTTAGAGCACTCCTAGGAGAAAGCTGCAGTCAAGTTTGTGAAGTGAAAAATGTTCGTGTTTTCCATGCAGTCCAACGTAAGGAAGGTACTGTAATGGCACCTTGTTCCCATGTGGTGAGTTGAGCTAAACATGATGATAGTACATTAGCCATCCATGCCCAGTTCCATAAACAATATGTGTTCAGTGGGTGTGGTGACGAGTTTTCTACGCGGGGTAGGGGGTCTACCGAGACTAGGCTTTTCCGGCGACTAGTCAGTCAGTTCATCACTTAGAAGTAACGTCGACTTACCAACCACAAATAAATAAAACTCAAGCCAAACTCTCGACTAGACTGGAAAATTCGACCCCGCCGTTACCTCATTCGAAATCGGGTGATGAGGAGAGAAAATATGATCTACAAGATAATGTTAAAAAATACATTATTTACATACACAATACATATTAATATATATAGTCGGTCGGTAGTTAAATTTTGGAGTGACAGCGGGATGAGTCCTGTCGCCTGTAATTGCAACATCCTGCCCGACCCACATGCCTCCGTCGGATGACGAGAACATGAAAATGTTACATTTCCAACGTTCCCCAGCTACAGTCAAATATAAGTCACAGAGCATTTTCTGTGGACGACTACCATGCGAATGTGACTTATCGACCAAGGATTTAGAAAAAGTTTATAAAGAAAATCTGGGGGTTACCATGGTAAGTTAACTCGCCGGGTGAATAGTAGGTGAACAGGCAAGAGAGTGACAAAAATCTGACGCCAGATCTAATCACTCTTTTAGCTGTTCACCTTCTATTCTCCTGGCGGGTTATTTACCATAGTAACTCCCCTATTTTGCAATTACTGATTTAACATCACATAAAGAAAACCAGTCTCATACTCGGTGCGCACTCGAGACACAAGATTACGGATAATGACATTAAGACTCTCATTCTGTATACATTGATAAGACAACAGAAACAGATTGGCTTATTTAAACATATTGCAAACCTTAAAATGAATGCAGCAAAAACAAGATGGTAATCTATGAAAAAGCCTGCTAGCTATTTCCACGGCGCTTTTTTGAAAAGCGTTAGTTTGATAACCGATGGCATGCACCTGTTAGTGTCTAGTGTTTCGAGTTTGATACATATTACATTCATAAATGCTTCCGGTAAAGGAAAATATCGCAAGGAAACCTATTATTTCGGTCGCATCAGAGACCAGAACTCTATAGACCACAGCTCCTTGAGCCTAGGTCATTATTAGCGAAACGGGGTTGAAATTAGCGGTCCGCCGCGTAGACGAGCTGACTTGAGACGGACAAAAAAGTACATCTAATGGAGAAAATAAAGAAACGAAAGTGGAAAATGTAGAATGGTTAGGAGCTTTGTAACAAGGCTAATTTTACAAAATGGCGGCGACACATGTGTAAATATAAATTATAGGAGGCCTTTCCTATTCCACTGTACGTGGTAACTCAAATACCAAGCAACAATTAAAATACATATTACAACACAATAATATATTAGGGCACAGTCTCCTCAATTAGTTTATCGGGGGTCAGGAAGTACAAAACCGCGCGGAGCGCAATTGCTTGATGACTAAGTTGATAACTAAATAATGAATGCAATGAGAGTTGAGGTTCGGTACGTGGGGTGTGGTGCGGGTGCCACAATAATAAACAAGTGCTCTTAATTAATAAGCCCTTCGCTTGCGTTGACACTGCGGCAGTGCACTCGTACCTTATGTGACGATCGTGACGGGTGCTGGCAAATAAACCCAAATGTGTCATACCCTTCAGATCAAAAATGGAAGGAGATGTGCCATCCAGCGCGCTTATCATTTACCCCGCTGTCGCAAATCTTATAAAAATACGTGCATCGTCCTAATTGAACGCGAATGCGCGATCATCGCAAGTTTGCGCGAATTTTGCTCTCGCGAACTGGCGATCAAACAGCTGTCCTAATTGACGTTCGCGCGATGCAACGCACGACTATTAGTCGATTTCAATTCGCGCGAACTTGGTTTATGCGACCGCGCGATAGAATATATTGATGTCGAATGGTGTCCTAATCATAGACCTAGCATGCGCTATTTATATTGTCATTGTTTGCATGTGAGCGGGGTTCCATTGCTATCGAGACGCATGAAACATGGCATCCAAATGTTTCCCGAAAGTAAAAACCGGCCAAGTGCGAGTCGGACTCGCAAAGTACAAAATTTAACACAAAAAATCCCGTTTTTTGTATGGGGCCCCCCATTAATTTTTTTTTTTACCTATTTTTTGTTATAGCGGCAAAATAAATACATACTCTGTGAAAATTTCAGCTGCCTACCTATTACGGTTTATGAGATACAGCCCTGTGACAGACGGACGGACGGACAGCGGAGGATTAGTAATAGGGTTCCGTTTTCACCCTTTGGGTCCGGAACCCTAAAAACTGCACGTTTCCGACCTCCATGGGTAGCGCTGGCCAGTATACGCGGCAGTAATGGTTGGACTGTGTGGCATAAGACGCGCGGTCGGCTTTCCATACGATTATAGCTATAGACAAAATATAAGTAGACGTTACCCAGGTCACCGCAGCATGTCACTTCTTCATCTTCTCTTTTATGGTTAACCTGTGATCCAATTCACGCCAATATCTACGCGATTCATTAGGCACGCTTTTTTTTTTCAGGGCATTTTTTTAAAACTGAATGCGGATCGTAATGACTTGATAATAATTTCTGGGATGTGATATATGGAAATTATCTAAGGAAATTATGAAAATTTAAGTAGGGGTACCGAGTTACGAACTCTCTTATGCAAATCCGGGTTAGTTAGTACGCCTACAGCTAGGATGGCGGATCTTAACGGTGTAGTTTTCTGCAATTCTAGGGCTTAATTGAACTATGATAATATTCGTGCGAAAGTCTATTAACAATAATAAGTGACATTGGCGCTAATTTTTCCCAGTTTTGGAGTATATAAGTGACATTATTTCCTTTTAAGTGCATGGATTTTTTAGTCCAACTGCATATTTATGTCTGTAGGTTTATGATTATTCTGCAGAAGAATCGATATAACTTATCCACGTCACGCAAACATTCTAAAATTACATTACTGATTAGTTGAAAGAAGATAATTAACTGATAAAAACACATTGTTAAGAAGAAAAAGATCTTAGTATTACGTAGAGAAATTAACGTAATTATAATTGCTAGAATTAAATTATTCTCTTCAATAAAAAACGGAACCAATTAACCAATTATAGTATTAAAAAACGTGCATATGTAATAAACTATTGTTCGCGGAACTGTCAATAATAACATAGCAATTCTTTATCAACCTATGTACACTACCACTGCATTTTGTTATAACTAACTAGACGATTAGAGTTCTGAAGCTGTGTCCTAAAATGTTGATTTATATTTAGAACACAGCTCTTTTTCTAACATTGTGTCTAAATTGTAAGTAGATGCAGAAAATAACCTGAGTACATAAATAGCAAAAAACGAGGTCTTTAAAGTTAACCTCATTATCATGTCCATGACGTATATCTGTACCTACCAAAGCTTTATTTTCACAACATCAATGTCATTAACGTTGAACGATAAGATAGCTAGTCTCATTTGAGAACCAGTCCGACATTGCATATCAATACGCTGCCGCCGCCAGTGTCGAAAACAACCAGTCGCTGTCCTCCATTTTCTCACGTGCGCACTTTCTTACTTGGACATTAAATAATGTAGGGAAGTAATTGTGTGAAAATGCCTGTCAACGAGGACTACCTTCTCTGCTGCGGTGGCAACTGCAGTGGATACAAGTATTTGGACGAGGTGGAAGTGACTTGCGCCAGTGGGACGGTCAGAGGCCGAACTGTCCAGACGTGCTACGGGCCCCAGTTCGTGAGGTTCGCGGGCGTGCCCTACGCCAAGCCGCCAGTCGGTCCGCTGCGGTTCTTGGTATGCATATTTATTCGATCATGTTTATTAAAGGCGACTGTGGTGGACAAATCTTTAATATATTCCAGACTCAGTATTCCTCAGGTGTTACAATATTGAGACCTAGTAATAGCTTTTTCATGGGTTGGAACCCATGTAAGACTGTAGGTCTCCTTCCCCTACTTGGTGGTAGAGATATGCCCGCCCGGGTTGGTACTACCGCGTTGGATAAAACTATGGTTGAAGCGGCACTGAAAAAGTGTCCGTGTTTTCCATCCAGTTCATTGTAGCCTTGCTCATAAAGGGAACGTCCTGGCGTGGCACCTGATTCCTTCAGGAATGCGGTGTTTTGGGCTTGTATCACAACGGTAGTTGTGTGCCATCCATGTCAAGTTCAATAAAACAAATTTATAGACATGTATTATTGATCAACAACCTAGGCCATTATGAAAAAAATTAAGTAACATTTGATCTCCTTTAGTAAAAATATAACCAGTTAAGAGAGTTGCCACAACATATTGGATAAAGAGCCACTTAATAAGTGTAATATTAATGCCACAGCGAAGTCAACAGTATTTCAGTACCAATTTCAAAACTCGAGAACCGCTTTCTAGGATGGATATTTTAACTTGAATGACGTATTTTTTTCATGAAGGTGTCCTAAAATAAATAGTAACTTCTATCATTACAGCCACCAGTTCCGCTTCGAAGATGGGAGAATACAATCGATGCTACTAATCTCAAGCCCAGTTGCTTGTCGTACAATCCCATCGAAGGAGAATTCACCGGAACTGAAGACTGTCTCTACGTCACAATCCAGACCGTAGAGCTGGAGCCCCGCGAGCCCCTGCCCGTTATGGTATGGATAGGGGGCTGGTGTTTCTGCCACGACAATCACAGCTACTTTGGCTCAGGATGGCTAACCAACGAGCGAGTCATCGTCGTTCAGGTGTCCTTCAGACTTGGGCCGTTCGGTTTCCTCTCCATCCGGCAAGCCACTGCGCCCGGAAACTGCGGCCTCAAGGACGTCGTCGTAGCTCTCAGCTGGATCAGGGCGAACATCGCGGCGTTCGGCGGAGACCCCGACAACGTCACATTATTCGGGGTGGCCACCGGTGCCAGCATGGTGCACTTCACGATGCTCTCTCCGCTAGCTAACGGCCTCTACCATAAAGCAATCGTTCAGAGCGGAACTGCACTACACAACTGGGCTCTCAGCTACCATCCCCTCGATGCGGCGAAGGCTCTCGCCAGCGAGTTGAACATAGACACGGATGACTTGCACGAGGCGGTCGAGGCGCTCCGAGTCCTCCCCGCCGCAGAGATAATGCAAGCTTACGCTGCCCTGGTGGACCGGCAGGATTCGAACAATACGTTCTTCAGATTTGATGGAATCTTCAAGCCGTGCGTTGAGGATGAATTTGAGGGTCAGCAGGCCTTTCTAACTAAATATCCAAATTACCTTCTAAAGTCCGGGAAATTTAACCCGGTTCCCCTAATGATTGGAAGCAACCCGTACGGGGGGAAAAGCGTAAAGTTATTACAGAAGTTGCCTCTGAAACGGGTATTGGAAAATATGAATGTAGACTTGAGCATGCTCGTGCCGCCAGAGCTCGGTCTAGAGGACTGTTCGACAGGTTCGAAAAATTTGGGCTTGCGACTTATCCAGTTCTATGTGCGGGGTGACAAACTCACTGAAAATAATACAGAAGATTTTTACAATTTCATTTCGGATTACTACTTTAATTACTACACAAACAGATGTGTGAAAACCCACGCTAGGCACGCAGCCAACCACTCTATTTATTATTTCATCGTTGAGGCCTTGAGTGACTGGCCAATGCCAGCGCCATACGAGTCAGCGCAAGAGGCAAGCGGGGAGCTGGTTTTTCTCTTTCAGGCATTTTCATGCGGCGAGTACGGAACCGGCGGCGAGTCCAGCCGGATCAGGAAAAAAATCGTAAGGCTGTGGACCAACTTTGCAAGATGCGGGTAATAATGACATGCAACTTATTCTTGATTCGTTCCGCCGGAAAGAGAATATCCACATTTCGAAGTCAATTAAACATTCTAACGGTATTTATTTGTCGAGAGTAAATAGAAAAAAATGTCAATTCAAAACCGGCTAAGTGAGCGCCCGACTAGCGGGTCATGGGGTTCGTTATCAACCCAAAAGGCCTCATGCATGCTAATCACTTTGACTTTCTCAACTTTACTTTTTTTTCCACCAAATTGGCGAATACGAACTCGACATTAGCCAATACCTGGGAATCCTGGGACCAAATATTCTGGTTTTTTTTTTTCGGAGATTAAGGCACCCGTTTCGCCCGAGAAACGATAATCGATATTATGTCCAGAACAGATCGCAGTGGCACTACCTCGAATAATGCACTTGTTAGCTGCTACAACTAGAGTCCAACCAAACCAACGGATAAACCCTCCTCATAACAATGGTCTCACGTTCTTACAATGAATTGTATCTCTTTATTCTAGTCCAACTCGCACTTGACCTTTTTTTGTACATTCTAGAAATCCGACACCTCATGATAATGACAAGCTCCTACATGTGACCTGGGACCCTGTGATCGACCCCGAGAGGATGGAATACCTCAGCATCGGTCAGAATCTCGCAAAAGGGTGCAATCCCTTCTACGAGAGAATGTCTTTCTGGGACACCGTTCTGGATGACACCAACTACATGAGAATTGCGGCTTTCTTTGACAATATAACAAGTTCGACGGCAAAACATTGCTAAAAAGTTATACAATTTGATTTAAGTTAAAACTGCATATAAAAATTTCATCTGTAAACGATGTTTTTTCTTTCATCTAAAGATTATGTATGTGTCGCAATGATAATGTCTGAACAGTGATATTATAATTTAATATCCTCGTGATAATACAATTTCCGAGAATATTGACAGCCGTCTCTATCCCTTACCATTTCACGGTCTGTTGTCGGGATTCTACGGGACAAACTAAGTGATATTCCAAGATTATTAGAATGATCACTAGTACAAACCAATATATTTATAAACAATTTTACTATGGTTAAATAAGAAAAGTTAAGTTTATTATTCTAATAATCAATTAAACCTTTTTCAACATGTCTCACTTTCATATACAATCACTTGGGGCTGATAGAAGAACTTATATAAATATCACTGTATCCAGTGCAATCACAATATCACTGAAACGAATCTGCGATGTAGTAAGAAATTAAAAATAATGTAATCGCAAAACTAAATTTTAGTAGTGATATCATCATATCATGGCTTGACTGTATCACTGCGACATATAAACGGGTTAGTGATAAGACAGCTCTATGCACGACGCTATCTCAATTAGTCAGGTAACACCAACACCAAGGCTATTTACTTCCCGACGAGAGGCGAAGTCGGAACAACGTATCGCGCGTTCTTCTTTATCTTGGCATTTTTTATTGAAAACTGGCAGTATGAAGTGATTTGGTTTTTATCCGTAAATAAACATAGCCGGTAGTGGGGCAGTAGGGGCTGCGCTACATAATACAAAATGCCCGAGTGTAACCCCGATTCAACGTGGTGCTCTGGAAATTGTAGTGGATACAAGTACTTGGACGAGGTGGAAGCGAAATGCGCGACCGGAACAGTAAGAGGTCGGACGGTCCGGACGTGCTACGGGCCACAGTTCGTGAGGTTCGCTGGCGTGCCCTACGCTGAGCCGCCGGTCGGCGTGCTGAGGTTTTTGGTAAGTAAGAATTTGACAACAACTTCTATCACCCGCATGCATGCGTCATTATCAAATTAGGTCCCTAATCGTAGTTGTCTAATACCCATTCATGACAAAGTCTGCATTTGGCAATATTAAGGATTTTTTCGTAACCTTTCCTAACCGATCTGGGATTTCTTCAAAACCGAGGTTTTCACTATAAGAAAACATTCTTAATTTGAACAAAACTAAATAAAAAAAAATGTTATCCTGTATTGCATACAATTTGGGTTTTTTTTATATTTCAGCCACCAGTTCCAATAACAAGATGGGACGGTATAATCGACGGTTCCAAACACAACTCGATTCCCTTATCGTACGACCCCATGCTTGAAGAATTCGTCGGTTCAGAGGACTCACTCTACTTGACAATACATACACCAGAACTGAAACCCCGCGAACAGCTAGCGGTTATGGTGTGGATAACCGGCTGGGGTTTCTGTTGCAACGACTACAGCTACCTCGGTGCCGGCTGGCTCACCGATGAGCACGTCGTCGTTGTCTACGTCAATTTCCGGCTGGGTCCATTCGGTTTTCTTTCCATCCAGCAAACCACCGCGCCCGGCAACTGCGGCCTCAAGGACGTCGTGGCCGCTCTCGGCTGGATCAGGGCGAACATCTCGGCTTTCGGCGGAGACCCCGACAACGTAACCATATGCGGCCTAGGAAGCGGCTCCAGCATGGTGCACTACATGATGCTCTCTCCGCTGGCCACCGGCCTCTACCAAAAAGCGATAGTTCAAACTGGGACCGCGTTGCACAACTGGGCTTTCAGTCATCACCCACTCGCCGCGGCCAAGGCTCTCGCCAAGGAGCTCAACGTGGACACGGAGGACATGCATGACGCGGTCGAGGAGCTGCGAGCGCTTCCCGCCGCAGAGATCATGCAAGCTTACGCCGCCCTCGTCAACCGGCAACAATGGAAAAGCATGTTCGTCGGCTTCGACGCAGTCTTCAAACCGTGCGTCGAAGTAGAATTTGAGGGCCAGCAGGCGTTCCTGACAAAGTATCCCTATTACCTTCTGAGGACCGGAAGATTCAACAAAATCCCTCTCATGATAGGAAGCAACACGCACGAAGGAAAGTCAATGAAGATTTTCCCTAAGTCGCCGTTGATTAGAATATTTGACAAGATGAACGTCGACTTCAGCACGCTGGTGCCGCGTGAGCTTGGATTAGAGGATAGCTCGACGGGATCAAACAACCTGGGATTACGACTGATGCGATTTTATGTTCGAGGAGATAAACTCACCGAAGACAACTCGGAAGACTTCTTTAACTTCATGTCTGATTACTATTTCACGTACTACACAAACAGATGCGTGAAGGCACACGCGAAATACGCGGGACGACATTCTATATACTATTACATTTTAGAAGCATTGAGTGACCTGCCATGGCCCGAAGAATTAAAAGGGTTACAAGACTGCGGGGGAGAGTTTAGTTTCCTCTTTCAACTGTACGCGTGTGCACAGTACAGCGATGGCGTAGAGGCCAGCAGAGTAAGAAGAAAGATGTTGAGGCTATGGACAAACTTCGCAAAGTGCGGGTAATATTGTTTTCTTGAAACTCTTTTGCAAATAGTAGTTCCTTGAGGAAAGTATGCGGAGTTAATTTAACGGACAAATTTCGAAATTACCGTGTTAGAGAGCAGTGTCAATAAACAAAAACATTGTGACGAGAACCGCGAAGAGTGTTAAAATGGTTTGGACATATGGAACGAATGGGTGACGAAAGAATGACGAAACTTAACAGAGCAGAAGTGTGCGGAAGTATGGGCCAAGTACAACTCACCGCGACCAAGTCGATGTAATACTTCGTAAGGGTAAATTACGTAGCACCCGTAATCGTAGAGCGTATGCAAAGAGTATGTCTGTAAATAAAGCGATAGTACCATATGGCGCTCTATCATTGCTGCCTACCCCTCCGGGAAAGCAGCGTGAAGGTATGTATGTAAATAGAAGCCGGAAGAGTTATTGAGTATAGCACATCGGTCCGTTTTATTAGTCCGTCCCAAAAGTATTGTATGCGAAACAAATACATGTTTGGCCAAGATAATTTGCAAATTAACAGCTTGAAAGCATACATTGATATCATTTATAATGGTGTTTCAGAAATCCGACGCCTGACGATAATGACAAACTCCTACACGTGACCTGGGACCCGGTGACCGACACCGAAAGATTACAATACCTCAGCATCGGTCAAAACCTCGCCAAGGGTTGCAACCCTTACTACGAGAGAATGTCCTTTTGGGACACCGTCCTCGATGATACAGCTTGCACGAGAATAGCTACTTTCTTCGGTAAGATTTGATTTCCAATTGTAAGCCGAAAGGAATCAAATAAAACAAACAGGGTATGTGCAATAATATGAAGATCCAGTAAGTGTAATAAGGAGGGACGAGATTCTAAATAACAACAGCTTTTAACAATATATTCCGGGAGGTCACGACATTTTTGGTCACGATAAGGTAAATGGCTGAATCTGGGTTCTCATGTTAGAGACCAACCCTCTGATGCTAAATATATCGGTCTGCCCGTGCCAAGTGGTTGCGTTATCTAGATTAGCTATATAAAATAGATGTAGGTATGTACATCCTGATGAATATACTGATTGTCTGGAAACATTGATACCTATTAATTATACAACAATAACCAGTCGGTTTTTTAATTAATACTAAAATATACCTAAAGTTATATCTGTAACCTGAATCGCTTATAACTACGAAATGAAACCAAAGATTTGTTCAGTTTTTGCATTGCTAAGCATGTATGTACTGCTACTTTCACGTTTCGTCATTTGCATCCATTTACCATACCATATATATTTTTTGTTACCATAACTACTTTTTCAGGCGCCTTATCTACGTAACGCAACCACTTGGAACAGGCACATTTAGCATCAGACTGTTGTACTTTATTCCGTGAACCCAGTTTCAGCCGTTTACGTTATCGTTACTATTTTTGTCGCGACCTCCTAGTCTAATACCAACAATAATAAATACAGGAATAGCTGCAATGTTGTTTCTTAATTTTTAAGAATTATCATATTGCCAATTGATTTCCTAATATTATTTACAGTGCCATATATGTTGCAACAAATTATAAGATCAGTAAAATTATAATTATGCTAGCAAAAGAGGGACGTATTCATAAAGTCCAAAAAGCACAATATCCAAAACCCCAGAACATACAAAAGTATGTAATTTTCGTAGCTATTTTAAAAAGCACAAAACTAAACCGAATCTAACCCAATCGAAAATGTCAAGTATTAATAAGAGTTTTGGATAAGAGGTGGTTTTGGACTTTATATAATATCGATGCAAATGTTAGATGTCCGTCTGTCTATGCAGATGTGTTATTTTCCAAATTCTCAAGCGGCGAAATAATTGTTCGATACTTTAAATAAATCATTGATGATAAAATGAGGCCAATTTTGTATATCTCATCCGAACAAGAGCGTTGCGAATGCGCTTGCTACGAAATTGCCAGCGTGAACATCGATCTCTATTAAGGAAATTGAGTGAACACTGAACGAGCACACATGTTCCATGAATCAGCCCACGAGAGTCGCTGACCTAGACTTTGCACTGCCAAATTGATTGATTGCCCACCGATCCACTGTCGCGAAATGTTTGCCATTAGGGTCCTTAGGTACAACAAGTAGTATGCCAAATTGTATTTTATTTAACCCTCCACAGGAAATATAACACGATGTCCGAGTTAAAACTTTCCTCTTATAACCCCTGTTTTCACCACCTCCAGCAACCGGAAATCCGATAGTTAACTTTCGGTTACATTGCATATGTACATGATGGAAACGAAATGATTTTTGTAGCTGGAGGTGGTGAAAGTGGGCGTAAGTGCATGTAAAATAAAAACAATCTAAAGCTTTTTTTTTATGCGACCTGACATGGATGGCTAATATCACACAACTACCGTTATGATATTAGCCCAATACACTACATTCCCGAAGGAATTTGGTGCCATGCCAGGACCTTCCCTTTATGAGCACGGCTACATTCAACTGGATGGAAAACACGGACAATTTTTCATTGCCGCTTCGACCATCTTTTCATCCAATGCGATGGTACCAACCCGGGCGGGCTTAAACCCTACCACCTAGTAGGGGAAGGGGACCTACAGTTTTACATGGATTCCGAACCATGGAGCAGCTCGCATTCGTGACGAAAATGCACTTATCGAACTCGGAAAGAGAAAGACAGTGGTGCAAGTCGGTATTTAACCCAGGCCTCTGGTACGCTAGGCCAGTCCCCGCGCCACTAGGCTACGAGCCGCTTGTAGATCTATCGAGAGATAGATATTTTGTATGAACCTACACGTAGATGTCATACCATACCTGCTATCATATTAGAACAACACACCACATGGGAAATAGGTGTCATGCCAGGACTTTCATTACATTATACGACTGTATTGAACTGAAAGGAAAACAAGGAAAGCCATTACATTACCGCTTCGACCAACCCCGGCGAGATTACCCTTATAACGTAAGTAGAGATGGGACATACAGTTTTACGGGGAATCCGAAACATGAACGACATATTGTCAAGTACCTAAGTGGGGCTTAGGCGAACAATTTTTAAGAAAGATAAGTTTTAAACACATTTCTTAAGTACATTAATAATGTGTAAAAACGCAAAAGCTTAACTAAAAACGTACATATCCCAGTCACCTCTTACGATATTCACAGAAAGAGAAATATAGTGACAACACTTGTATCTGAACGCACCCAACACATATGCATAACGTTACGACTGGTGAAGAGGACCATAATTTGATAATCATTTGATCTGAGGCAGGGAGTTAATGTTTTGAGATCCAAAAAAATGTCCTTGGGGTTTACTCAAGAAGGAAACACGCGAAGTTCTCACTACGAATACCTGCTTAATTTAATTAATACCTTTTTTCAAAATGGAGTTTGACAGGTACTCGCAGCTATTTGTTGTGAGAACTTCTCGTGTTCGCTTCCCGAGTAGATCCCCAGGAAATTGTTTGGTGTCCATACTGAATTTCTCTGTTCTGACCTACAGGATTTCTAACAGCATGCTGGGGAATCATCGGCAATGCGCTACATGGAATTGATCAATTGTTAAATAATATGAAAACCCTGAAAGTGCTGTCATTACGAAGGCATTAAGCATTTTTTTTAATATTTAGCTCAATTGTCTACAGCGCTACGGAACTGCTATCTGCAAAATCTAAGTTGCCCGCTGCGGCGAGCTTTTCCCGCGCTCTCACCGACAGATGACGCTAATAAAGACATAATCTCGCACGATAACCTTATTTTCAAAGAGACACAATCTGAGAAAATAAAATGTCTTGATACTTTGACCCGTTCGCGGGAGTTTCAAGCTTCTTAGGCAACCGTACAGAAATTTTGCATTCGTTTCTTTTGGCGAATCGCTACATGAAACAGTGTTTCACGCGTCAGCAATTATTTCGGTACCTGACATGGGAGGCTAATACCACACAACTACCGTTAAATTAGTCCAATGCACCACATACCCGAATTAAGGTACCATGACAGAACCTTCCCTTTATGAGCACGGTTACATCGAGTCGCCGTCTTGCCCTGTATACATCACGTAAGATCACTCCTGCATTTTTTATTATCGAAACCCACTATTGCCTGCCATAAATAGCTATCGAAGGAGCCCCACACAACGTAAGCCCGTGCCGCTCCCATCATACCACGAGCGAACGGTAGGAGCCGTGGCCAGGCGGCTATTATGTAACAGTTTTTTTCTGAACCAAACCCAATAACCCTTTACTCACTTAAGTATTCCCCTACGCGTGCTTCTGATCTCACCTGCACCCGAATACCTTAGAAAAATATTTACAGCTCTTCGCTTCATTTAAATATGGTTAAATTACGGTAACTGCCTCGGTGAGTTACCTCTGCAACAATCCGCTCTTAAGAGTTTCTCAAACTCTCAGCACTTTCTCGGACATATGTACCTGGAAAAGAAAATGTGGCGTTTATTCTCAGTATATTATAGTAACTCGCAGCTGAGGAGTACGTAACACACGAACTTAACTATAAACAATTTCATATATAATATCATCATATTGCTTATTAAATGCATATTGATCTTCAAATATATGAACACTATCCAATAATGGAAATCAAATACAAATTAAGGCTGTTCAATTTAATTCAGTCAATGAAGGACTGCGTATCTCTGTCCGCACGATGCGGCTTGGTTGCGGTGAAGAAGTTCATTTACATTTTAATAGATGATTATTAAAATTCATGGCTTTCAGTGTTCATATTGAATTCAATGGTATCTATCAGGGATAACCAGACTGATAACAACAACAACAACGTAAAGATTAAGATTCCAGGAGAAAATATACACAAATATGTCGAAGGTTGCTCCGAATCACAGCGAAAGCCTCAACAATAACATTTTCTTTCAATAGAATTTGTTTATAACAGAATATTCGATCGAGAAAATCAGGCCATACTATAAAAGACCCTTGCTAAGGAATATAGAACCAAGACAAAAGTGTACCTAAAGCACAGCCTAAAGTAACAAACCCCGTCCTACACAGACGCCGAAGGAAAAGCCTTTGAAAATATTTAAATCTCAACACGGCTGGATGAGAAGATACCAGAATTAAGAAAAATGTTTGGCTACACGTGGCTGTACTCACCGAGGTGATAATATTTGTTGAGCTAAGAGCACAGAACATTCATCTTCCTCAATGTTCTGTGGTTAAGAGGGTACGACGAAACGACGGAAATGTCCTTGGGGAACGCGCAGAACTAAATAGGCGTCTTTGTTGTGGATGCTACGAAGCACAACCTTCACGACCAGCTTGAGTTAGCTCTTTTTACAGGGGGCTTACCATGGTAAATTACTTTTTCGGGTGAACAGGCAAGTAAGTGGTCAAATCTGATGATTAGCTGAATTTGGGAAGAAAGAAAGGCAGAAATTGTTTATTTACCTGAAATGAAAACATATTAAACTAAAACAAGGTATTTGGCTTTAATTTTAGAGTTAACTTAATATAATACTGGTAGAACAATAAATAATTAAAAACGCTAAGGAGTAAAACTTATTAATACATACATAGAATAACAGGTAAATCGGATCTAGGCCCATCATGTCACCATATTATGAAATTCATAATGCAGTACACGATGTAAACTGTCAATCAGCCTCTGAATAGTGATACAATGTTTTGTCCTCTGCATTGACATGCCGTTTTCGAATTGGAGAGAAAGGGATCAAACATTGTTAAATTATGCAGGGAATGATCTGGGTTTATTAGTAACTGAGTCCGTGTGTAGGAATCAACCAAAATGTACGGCGAGGACGAATTTAATAATTAATTTAAGACGCACATCAAATATGTTGTCCATCTTCGTAGACCTTGTTAACGTTTAGACCATAAGTCCGTTACATTACACTCCTGATGGTGAGTGATGACAATACGGTTTGCCACTGAATAGACAAAAATGGTAACGATAACGTAAATGTCTGAAACTGGGTTCACAGGATAAAGTACACCCCTCTGAAGCTAAATGTGTTAGTCTGCCTGTTCCAAGTGGTTGCGTTACGTAGATAAGGCGCCTGAAAAAGTAGTTATGGTGACAAAAAATACATATGATAAGGTAAATAAATGGATGCAAATGACGAAGCATGAAAGTATCAATACATACTTGCTTAGCAATACAAAAACTGAACAAATCTTTGGTTGCATTTAGTAGTTATAGTCGATTTAGGTTACAGATATAACTTTAGGTTTATTTAAGTATTTAATTAAGTAACCGTCTGGTTATTGTTGTATAATTAATAGGTATCAATTTTTCCAGATAATCAGTATATTCATCAGCAGATACATACCAGCATCTATTTTATGTATCCAATCTAGAAAACGCAACCACTTGGGACGGGCAGAACGACATATTTAGCATCAGAGGGTTGGTCTCTAACATGTAAACCCAGATTCAGCCATTTAGCTTATCGTGACCAAAAATGTCGTGAATAGAACTGATAGTCATGTAAATGTTAAAGTCCGAAATCTTTTTTGTCATTGAAGGTAACGAGGTTTTTAAGATATAGCCGTATCGAGGGCACTAATTTCGAGCACGAAACCCTTAAAAAAATTTTTTTCTATTTTTTTCATAAAATAAAACAAAACATTTTAAGTTGTATTTTTTTTCTTGACATCTCTTAATGAGTGCAATCAACAATTGCAGAAATTCAGTAAACTTCCAAGCAAAAAATAATTTCGGACCTTAACCAACGGCTCTAACCGTAACACCTATCTGCAGTTCATAAGGCTGGACGTGTGGTGGTAAATTTCCCCTTTGCGAGCAATAGTTAAAGACCGGTAGTGGTGCGGCAGTGGGCAGCTGGTGACACGTCACACGCGGCGCCAGCGTGCGTCACCGCGCATTCCGTGCGTGCCCACTCGCTTTTGTCACGCTATAGCCTCGTCACCGCTTCCACAGTCCGAGAGGATGAAAAGGAATACGAAATGATATGATTTTTCTTGAATCTAGAAGAGAAATATGAAGTAAATCCTGCTGTTTAGCACACAGCGCATGAATTGCCAGGCTGCTCCCGGAAATACTCTGTGGCTTAGCACATAACGGAGCAATCGCAAGAACTTGACTTCGTATGCCTTGGTAAACGCCTGACATATCTATATACTGGTAGGTATCCTTATCTATACATATCTATATACTGGTAGGTATCCTTTCAAAGATAGGAAATCGTCTAACAATTATTAATTTATTTTTAAAAAACGTTATCCTGACTATTTTATAAACGATATAAAATAAAAGCGTAAAACTGTGAAATTGCAGTACGCATTTTCGGGAGATAACTGAAAATAGCTCATGCACATCAAGAAGAACTACAAAATTCAATTCTGAGACAGACAAAATTCAATTTCTGACAATGAAATCGTCAGGACCACAAAACACAAAGCAACGGGAGGACTAAGAAAACTGGTGACGTTAAAATGTTCGGGAACTTCTGAAAATCAGGGAGAGGAGGCAACCCTAGTCAACATTTTCTATTCCTTACAATATATCTGGATCTACATATAATGAATTATCCAATTATTATGCTGGCAACTCGGTAAATCAGCCACAGCCGTCAGTAGCATCAAAATTCAATAAATAATTTGCTTAAGTGCAGCGCAACGCATTGAAATTGTAATTTTAACTCTTTGAAAATAAGCGCAATTTACAGTGTTGCCAACATTAGAAACTCGAATTGGATAAGCCATTACAATACAAGCGTGAACGTATTCACGTGCCGAGGGCCCCGTCACTGCTGGACTTGGAAGAAATTCGCCCTCACTTGATGATTATTTTGCAATTTCAAACGAAATTAGAGCTTAATCAATCCAGCTTTTCCTCAAAAAGTATACCGTTTTGAGCAAAATTAATTAGTTAGTGCACAACTACATAAGTGTACCTTAGTTAGCAATATTTTCAGAATTTTCAAACAACTATTAATATGAGAACAATTCAGGACAAAATGCCTGTGACCGACAGACACCACAGCGATGGGACCCTAAAAATATGTTAGCGCTAGTCAGTGATATGTTAAAGGTATAGTCTGGCCTTTCATTAAATAATTTCGCCTGTTGAGATATTCCGTCCTTCTTTGCGTTTTTACCCGACTGCGCAAGAAGGAGAGTTATGTTTTTCGAGTGTATGTATGTTTTTATGTTATTCTCGCATGGTTTTACCACACAATTGGGCATTTTTGGGGCGCATTTTTAACCAGAAGCGACGCACACCCGAAAGACGACAGCGAGCGGCTGTCTGGCGAAAAGTGGTGTCCCCGCACGCGTTTGTAGCATCATTTATTTTGTTCAGAAGGGCCTGTCCTTACGTAATAATATATGTATGCCAGTGCTTCTACGATGCGCTCTTACACCTGAAATGACGCTCTGATAAGTCGCTATCGCTAATATTATCAGGTGTATGACCTCACACACACCTTTAGCCGCACACTCGATATGCTGTAGGTGTAAAAAATTCACTGCATACCACATACATTTGAAAGATATGTGCTTAATCTAGATATAAATAGGTGCCCTTCGGGCGCACTAACAGATGAATATTGAGGTTTACGGTTAATCTAACGAATAGAAACATTAATCTTTTAGATTTCTCCAAAAATCTATGCTTTTGTTGTATATTTATTTTAAGGTACTTTTTGTTATTGCTTTCCCCTTTGATTACAGAGAATTAAGAACAAGATATATTTTTTTAAATAGATTCTTGATTGGTTCCATGTTACTGTTAAGCAAAAGAGCTCTGCTGCTACTTGGTTTCTACTCTAAAGTCTCCTTAATTTAAACTGTATTCTAAAATACATTTGTGCATTTGAATTAAAAAACATTGCATGTCATTATTAAAAAAAAGTGTAGAAATATTTTTCGTTGGTACATTTGGTAAGAAACGATATATCGCTTGTAGCATCGGGGATGATAATATCAGATAAATTTGATGAAAAATCTGTTCATTAAAAAAACTAGTTTCCATGCGGTGTGTTGGGCCAATATCATGAATGTGGTTGTGATATTAGTTAGCCAATAGCTAATTCCTTAAAAAAATCATTGCAAATTCGCTTGCGCAAGTAAATTCCATTAACGAATACTTCAGTATCTTGTATTACAATACAAGTATCTTGTATACATACAATATTAGGACTTTCGAGAGATTGTCGATTTGTGAATTCGCGAAAATTAATTTAGATAGCTTTGAAGTAGGGGCGCATAAATGAAGACAAAAATATATTCACAGTTCACAAAACAAATTTCAAAACATAATTTGGAAACCCAACTACTTAAATTTCCACGAAATCTGATAGATGTAGCTTCTGAGATTATTCAGTCCTTTAATAAATGAAGTTTATCTTATTAATGAGAGAATAGAGGTACAGAGATCAATAATTTCGTTTTCATTAGACGGATCGGTTTATCATTATTAAAAGCCCTTTTCCCTTTTTGACCCTTTGGGTAAGGAACCCTAAAAATCAATGCAGGGCTTTTATACATTTGACACAGTGTCAGTTTTTTATAGATTTTGATTTCCTCATAATCATCTGGCTATCGAGACAATATAATTCAATTCTTATTATAGATCCTGATTTGTAATATAGTATAACAATCAAAACGCGAGACATAATACGAGGTCCGTTGCTCTACAAGAAACAGATCATTTGTACGATTCTTTTTTTATATTTAGCTTTTTTGTAGGGCCTGTGGGTTTGCAGATTAAGTCTTGCATTTATGAACAATTTTGAATTAGTATCTAGAGTTTTTTATAATTTAAATTTATCAATCGACATACATTTTAAAGGCTGCGAGCATAAAGTATATATAGACTTCCATACCCATTTGACTTCAGAAGCTACGTAAAACGTGCGATCTAGACAGTCGAGTTTGCGTATTTTATCAATAATATTATTATATGTAAGGCTGTATTGTCGGCTATTATACCCGACTCTTACAAACTTTGAATTAAAGCATTTACGGAACGACGTGAAGCAGCATTTTTATCAAATTGAACATAATTTGAAACATCTTCCAAGTTTCTTGTTCAAGTTTAACGTTCCTTTTAAACCGACTTCAAAAAAAAAGGAGGAGGTTCTCAATTCGTCGGTATCTTTTTTTTTAATAGTCACAAAGGAAAAACCGAACGTATTTTTTCTGACAGCATTAAACGTACACACACACGGCCCCGGTACGATACAATGATTCTTCTTTCGCTCCACTACTGCTGTGTAAATTTGTTTTGCCATTCCTTCGTCACCCAGTCGCTGTACATGTCCAAACCATCTCAATAAACCCTTCTCGATTCTTGTCGCTACATTTTCTTCCAGTTGATAAAATTCCCACAGAATACGCCAGTCTTAAGAACCAAAGAGAATTCAGTACTTTCACGAATATATTCGAAAACTGTGTAGCTAAAAATATAGAAATTCGCAGACATATCCATTATTGAGCTGTGTTATAGCTAGCATGAAATATCTTAACGGCCATAATCACGATAATAGTATTCTCGGCTTCAAGTCAAGTAGCCGCGAACACGAATAACCAAAACAACCCAACAAGCTCGTTCGTATTGTATTGCTAAATTGTGGTCACACTTAAACAAACGTGACGGTATGAATAAGTTCCAGCACTCAGCTGCAGCGCGCCTGGCGCCTGCTATTCTTGTCCAGCTTCGCATGCACTTCCTAGTGCAGTCCGATGCACCGCGAACTTCAACATTATCGTCCACTTATTGCTCGGAATCATAATGGGTGTGCTCTTCAATTGGGTTTTTAGCCCCACTTCAGAAGTGTGGTCTAAAGTTATTTCACCGGCCACATCGGTATAGAACCCGGCAGCTAATTGGAGCCCAAATGCCTCACGCGAAAGGAGGGTTCAATCTGTTGATTGCTTATTACCAGTCCCAAAGTCCTAACTTGCTTACGCCACCGCTAATATAAACCAGTAGGTTCGGATTCCACGTCCAATCTGTGCTTCGATCCTTACCAGGGTAATCCCGCCCACTTGGTACCATCGCATTCAATGATTTATTATTGAAGCTGCATTGATAACTGTTTGTGTTTTCCATGCAGTTCAATAAATACAAAATAATTAAGGTAATGCCACCTAGCCCCCATGTTGCATCTCGGGCTAATATTGTGACAGTAGTGTTATTGGCCTCACCCAAAATTGTGAACTCTTCTGTTTGGGGCGTCCATTAATTACGTGAGGCATTTGGAGGGTTGGGGGTCGGGCCGAATTTCACGTCGGGGAGAGGGGGTGTTTTGGCAAATATCACGTAATTGATTTTTCTGCAAGAAAATGTGTAAAATTTCAAGAAAATCTGGGATAAATTAAGTAAATCATATTTCTTACAAAATATAGAAGCTTCCCTCGTAAAAGCTGATGTGACGAATTACCTGTTCGAAAAATCCTCAGCAATCAAGCACAGATGAACGTATTTACACTAGAAATACGAATCACGAAACACGTGAGATTAGGAGGGCAGGGAGGGAGGGGGTCGAGCCAAATGTCACGATATTTCACAGGAGGGGGGGGCGAAAAATCGTCAAAAAACGCCACACGTAATTAATGGACGCCCCCTTTGTAGTAAGTTATACACACATGGCAATGTAATTTATAAAATAACAACTTTGCCGAGTTCAGAAAATAGCTAGGGTACTTTCTTGGAAACGGTTTCAATCAGCGAGTTTTCAAGGAATCAAACCTTTTACAGACTTGATGTTTATCGACCTCGAAACAAATGTCGAATTCGTGGGCACGCCAATCCGTTTCCTTAACTGAATTACAAGTGTTCGCTCTCGCATTGAGCTAACTGCTTCGGAGGTAACCGAATAAAATTATTGTTAGGGACTCGTCGGCGAGTCACTTCGCTAATTACTTTGGAAATTAATTAAATGAAACATTGAATGGAAAGACCGGCCGAAGAAGTTTTGAATTCAAGAGGGGCGTTTACCGACAGCGAAAGTGGAGTAAAATTTACTTGATGCGTTGATCGCTCAAATTGACCCATGAGTTTAGAGTTTAAACTCAAACCGACGTTAACAAGTTATCTAATTTTGAGTGAATTAACAATAATAATTCTTATTATTGTTTATTCTCCCTCCACCTTTTGGCGACGAATCAAAATTTGTTACGTACATTATTTTATATTTTTCGCTTTTCATTTTCTTTTATCCTCTATAATTATATATGTATAATTTGTTTGTTTAGATTTTCACTGTGGTTCGACATATTATTTTACGTTTCAGTGTCGTAACAATGTTTAGCTTACTTACTTAGCTTGACGTTTCACGGACATCATTAGGATCCACAGTGTGGTGGACGAAACGTCGAGCTAAGTAAGTAACCTGAACACTGTTTATCCGTAAACATAAAATTATCTATAATTGTATGTTAAAAGGATGTTTTTTATCTAAAGACTACTAATTAGTACCTAGTTTTTTTGTTTTATTTAAAAATTCTAAGTTATTTACTTTAATTAATGAATCATCATAATCGGATAACCCAGTAGAATGGTTAGCATGCCGCTAACCATTCTACTGGGTTATCGAGAGTATATTATGCTGACTTTCTCCTTAACCGAGTTAAATTTATTTTGCCAAAGATGCTCCTAAGAATTGCTCACACAAATGAAAGGAGTTTCAATTGATTTCTAAACTAAGTTTGAATAGGGAGTGTAATTATCGGGTGCTTTATGTCAAAATTGCTAAGGTTTTAACCGATGCAATTTTCGGAAAAATCTATTAATCACAATAACAAGTATGCAGAGTTATGAGATGAGAGTGCTTATATTTTAGCAAAGGCGTGGACAATGACCCCTTAAAGACGTACCAAACATCAAATAAAATCAAACACTTTGCTGTCATATAATAAGGATATGGTACGGAGTTATCTTCCCGCTACCTACTAAATGTTCCTCGTCATATTGCACCACGGAGATCGTTGCACTCACATACACAACAAACAAATTCATGACACACTTATTATAAAACATTGACGTTTCATAATATCACATGTTTCTAATAAAATCTCCGTAATAAAATCACATGTGATATATCAAAGTGTTCGTGCGTCCGGAGCGCCAGAGCTCCGTGCTTCTCTTCTCTTTCGACGCGCCCGTCATGCACTCTAGAAGGACAAAACGGGTAGGACTGTCAAGCCCTCGGCCCGTTGCAAGGCGCGTCGAAACGGATCTGTCGAGATGTCAGCAACGCACATTTGCTCAGATGAGTCCGTGGGAACAAACAAAAAAAAACGGAGGTCGACGTACAAATAGATTCTGACTATCAAATGCGCATCAAATCAATGTGACATTTCATGACATCAATAACTTATTCTCCATTCATACCTCAAATTTATACAAAACTTTGAACGGCTCGTAGCTCAGGGGCGCGGCGACATGATTTGCACGCTAATGGTCATGGGTTCAAGTCCCCGTCCCGTTCGTGCAGCACTTTATCTCTCTTTCAGAGTTGAACAAGTGGATTCCGTCACGAGTGCGAGCTGTTCTATGACCTAAATCCATCTAAAACTGTAGGCCCCTTCCTCTACTAGGTGGTAGGGTTGAGCCCGGCCCGGCCAATTCGGTGGGCATTGGATGTGCCCACCGAATCTCCCGTGTTTTCCAACTGGTTCAATGTAACCACGCTCATAAATGGAAGGTGCTGGCATGGCACGTAGTTCCTTCGGGAATGCCCGAATTGAATTGCAGCGTGACGAAGGTTTTTATTTTCTCACGGGAATATAGGGCTCATAGAGCGGGAGAAGTTAAGGTAGTCTTTCTTGAAAGCCTTTGAGTGACGTCTGATCCGTAGAATTACAATTTACACAGGGTACATAAATATGGACCAAATTGAATGCCCCAAAGCACTTATAAAGGGGGATGATTTTTTTTCACAAAACATAAATTACCTAAATGTACCTAAAATGGCTTTAATATTTTTTTCCGAATAAAAAGGTTGATAAATTGAAGCGGCAATAAAACAATTCCGTGAGGAAAGTGGTTTGGTCCTCTATGGTCCCATGAAAACTTGGCATCGTTGAGTGAGGTAGCGAATGAATGCCAAATTGATTAGACAATTTTTCAAACACGAGAGGGGACCCAAGGTAGTGGAAACATGGAGACAAGCGCATATCAAAAGCGATCAGTATTAAAGAACTATAGAAGCAACATAGATATGTGCACATGTACGGCAATTCGAAAGTGAATGGATTTATCCCTGCATGGTACGGGTGGTTCGTAAATGTAATGAAGTTCCATTGAAACAGAAGACTATAATACATTCGAGGACCCTACGGCGACTTCGAAGCCGTACAGATTTAAAATCCCCGCACACTGGTGTGTGACACAATCTATTTGAGCATCTCTGCCAAAGGCGCAGCTGATGTGCGTATGATTAGATCACAATATTTAATGTTTTGAAAAGAAAAAATATATATGACTGAATGGGCATTAAAATCAAAATCCAGATGTGCTGTTTAAAATAAATACCAACATTGATTGCAGCCAACATTACATATTGTTTATGCCAAATGTTCGCAGAATCATAAAAATAGCATCACTCGTAAACACATCAGTTCCAGCAGATTGCTTTCAATACACATCCTGTTACTATATTTTCTTGAAGAATGAATAAAAGTATGTCTGTCTCCATTTGTTTCACTTACAGAAAATCGCCGATTATCCGGAGAGCGGGTAACCGGACGATCAATTATTCGGCCGGACTAGTATTTCCCATTCCTATCCCAACAGAAACGGTAGGCTTTAGTAACACAAAACGAGCCGATATTGATGTGTTTGATGACGTTGCGAACGCTAAAGAGGGGAAGTCTATTCGCGAACATATGTAAGGAGCGCATCACCCTAAACGCCACAGTAGGCATTGGAATTTACTAAGAAAACGTTTGTGGGTCAACAAAGTCCAACGGGTGGCGGTAAGGGTGATGCCGTTGTACCTCAAAATTCCGTTAAGGCTGGCCATGGTTCGGATTCCACGTAAAACTGTAGATCCCCTCCTTACTTTCTATAAAATATATTTATGTTTTCATAATTTGCTTGAGATACCAATCGAATGGAACACAGCTTCTACAATTTCAAACGAATACTCTATTTCTAAAGATCCAAATGAAAGCGTAAGTTTTAGTGCCTTTAAATGTAATGGATTATCCGGAGTTTAGATTATCCGCGCCACAAATCGTTCTGATAAACGGCATTATTCTGCATCTCAAAGTCTAAACATATACTTAGAGAGACGGATACATGTGGTTCACGTTAAGGTACAAATATCTTTAAAGAAAGACCCCTAAACGCTCCTATACAAACTTAGTTTGGATTCTCGGATAATAGAGTGTTAAGAACGAGTGAAGGACCGAAAATAAAAGTTTCGTTCACTGTTCTATAAAAATGTTAACTAAGCGTCAACGTCGTTTGTTCGGAATTCTTGTACACATTTTATATTTCTTTGATTGAACGGTGAAATCAAGTATTTCACTTCTTTCGAAAATTCGTACCGAGCACAAAGAGAAGCAGTCAGCTCTAGAAAGAAAGTTGCCGTATAGCGAGACCATTAATCAAGTCGATATTACAGAAAGCATCGTCTGGAGTACATTGAACTGTACAGAGTAAATGAATGCGCAGCAAAGAATGCCGTGTCAAATGATACTTTACGAGTATCGTGCCGGAGCGCGATGGGAGTCGCTTGCACTAGTTAACTCGCTAAAGCACACTCAACTGATAACGTGAGCCGGTGGACGGGCATTCTAATGGTTGTCGACGTTTTTACGACCCCTGCGCTAGGGCGGGTGGATTTGACCTCTATTCCAGAGGTCTGGGTTTAAATCCCCTCCCCATTCATGCACCACTTTCATTCTGTTCCTTAGTTTGGATAGGTAAGTGCATTTCGTTACCAATGCGAGCTATTCCACGGTTTGGAATCCATATACAAGTTTAGGTCCCCTTTCCCTACAAGGTGGCATTCACCCGCACGGGGTGGTACCGTCACATTGTATGAAAAGATAGTCGAAGCGGCAATGGAAATTGTTTCGTGTTTTTCATCTAGTTCAATGTAGCCGTGTTCATAAAGGGAAGGTACTGAAATTGCACAATTCATTCGGGAATGCGGTACGTTTTATGAATACCTTGAATGTAATATAAACAAGCCATCCACGTACAGTAACATAAAAAACACTTATTTGGTAAAATTACTTTTTTTTAAAGAAATTTAATTTTTTTAACAACCCATCATCATCGTCATTATGAATTACATATTATATTTTTTTATATTCTCATGAAAACCGCCTATAAGCTTATGCTTGCTAAGTTTCACTGATACGGATGGCAACGTCAAAATACAAAAATCATGCCTGGGACTGCTCACAATAAAGAATCGCTTACTGAAATTAGTTGTATTTAAATATATTTTTAAACATAACTGTCAAAGTTATTATAACTTAAGATATGTTATTAAAAACGATCAGGTGATTTGATCGAATTTATTATCCATGCGACTTTTTTTAAAAACTAAAAAAGTCACATATCTATAGCCGTTGCAATAGAAAGTCACTGGCTCATGGATTTGAACATCACCGCTTAACATGGCTCCAGTTGATGAGACGTCATTTAATGTAGATTTAGTTTATTGGCCACGATTCGGCTGTTGCAGACCCTGGCGGTGAAGGCCACCTCCCGATCTTGCAGTGTGATCGAAGCCCCAATGCCCAATTTATGATCTTAACATTTTCCGCGATAAGTAATTAAATATACACGCAAATAGACGCAAATTAGAAGCCAGTGTAACTGGACATGAATGGCTAATACCACACCTACCGTTAAATTTATTAGCCCAACATACGACCGCATCGTTGAAGGAATTAGGTGTCATGCCAAGACCTTCCCTTTATGAGAGGTTTTTTAACTTCCCTTAATGAGAGGTTGTATCTAATGCGATTGTACCACCCGGGTGGGGTTAACCCTTTTACCTAGTAGGGAGGGGGCAAACTTTCACGTGAATTTTGAACCTGGGGAACCGCCAGTATTCGTAATGAAAACCTAGATTCAACTCAGAAAGAAAGTGGAAAGTGAAAAGAAAGTAAATGAAGAAAGTGTTGCATATATGCGAAGCGGGGATTTGAACCCAGACCTCTGTGAAACTGCCCCTGAACCACGAGCCGCTAACATTTGGTCAGATATCGACACGACAGTTCGTATACAATAGAATGGTTTCCATGTTTTATTGTTAAAAACCTGAGGCACTCCAAGCACGACTTCGCGGGACCCACTTACTGGAAGTAAAAATAAGACCGGCCCGTCCATTATGTCCGGCGCCTTTCTTACTATTTCCTCCACCGGGGTACTCTTGTCGATCGTAGATTCCGTCGGAATCGTGACTCCGAGTAATGGCCGCCAGTCGCGTTACGGTTACTCTATTGGAAGGCGGGAGCGCCCACGACTGTCGGCGATTAGTTCCACGGTGTCATGCCACGGCTGCCAGTGACAACAATGGTTAGGAGATAATGTAACTGTAGATCCCTATTTACTAGGTGGTAGGGTGGTAGGGCTAGATTCTAACCTCGTGTTCGCCCTTTATTATATTTATTTAATACATTAATACATGATCAGTTTCCTTGCTACAGGACTAGTTAGATTTCACTGTTGTACATTTTTCAATTATAGTGGATATCACATTGTAATGGCAACTTTCTATTTTCTAAATAGGTACTTATATTCACATCAAGTATGTATGATTTTTCAATGGATTGTATTAGTCATATTCTTCCTAGATGACAAGCTGGTTCAGGGTTCAGGAGTGGCAATCCCACGCAGCTACGAACGAATGAATACTGTCAACATTATGCGGAACGACTATAGCTGACGGGACAAAAGGTGGGTGAGCACAAGGCAGGGGCCGCTTCGTCACGGTCCCCGGCACCGCTGCACCGGCGCGGGCGCGGCGGGCGGCAGACAGTGGGCTAACGGTCAGGTGTCGCCGCAACAAGCAGAGCATGCCGGCGAGTCGGAAGGATCAACTTAACACCAGTAACGGTGTGCTATTATTAAGGGCGTGATAACACCTGATTGCATTCACATAAGGGTATTTAAGTAAAACCATATTTTATTATTTGAAAAAACAACTACTACCTACTTATGTTAGAATGACAAAAAGTTAAGATGAATTGATGGTCTAGCTGAAACCTATAATTGTAAAAGTATTTTATTCTGTGATCAACCTTTTTTTATGAAAGTTTATGAATATTTGTCTAATATGAGAACACAAAGCACCAGAGACAATCAATCTACATACATACTAACTTTTTTGGTCATCGAAATTAGTCGTGTTTATTTTTAAAAAGGTATAAATAAATGTTGTTTTACTGGGTCCCCGTTTTACTCACTTCCTTATCAAACTAAACGCAATCGGCACCTATCACGCCCTTATGGCTCAAATACAATGAAAAATGGGTTTTTTTTATGTAACTGGACATGGATGGCTAATACCACACCTTCTGTCATGGTATTAGCCCAACACACCACATGGGAACTAGGTGCCATGCCAGGACCTTCCTTATATTGCACGGCTACATTGAACTGGATGGAAAACACGGACAATTTTCATTGCCGCTTCGACCATCGTTCATCCAATGCGATGGTACCAACCCGGGCGGGATAAACCCTACCACCTAGTAAGTAAGGAAGGGGACCTACAGTTTAACGTGGATGCCGAACCACGGCCAGCCTCTCTCAACGGTCGAATGGTCACCCATCCAAGACCAGACCGGACCCAGCGTTGCTTAACTTCGGAGAGCGATCGCCGAAGTGTCGCGCCACTGGGCCATTGAGGTGTAAATCTTTTCGGACTGGGCATGGGCCCCCGCCCATTCTGGTAAGAGTGAGTTCGAGTTCGGCGATATATATACTAACTTTTATAAATACTTAAAGTTTCCGCAGTTCTTGAACATCATTTTAGTTTGCTAAAATTCTTGTTTGTCACATAAATATGTTGAAAAGTAAAATAACAGTTCCGTTATTTAAATAAATTTTTTTTTCAGCATTTTTTAGGTTAATTCACTCCTGAACTGATAATTATGATCGAACTTCACGTACAGGAAGTTCGTTTGATCACCAATTAATTGTGCCACGAAGAAGAACGCAATTCAAAGTCACATTATTTATAATTAATAGACTAACTGAGGCTCCCGGCTTCGCTCGGATCAATATCGTTTTGGACAATTACCCGAGCGGAGGCCGGTAAAATGTGCTCTCAGCCCCCAACCACCGTGTTGCTTCGACCTGCCGTGCGATGACTTCGATTTTTAGGGTTCCGTACCCAAAGGGTGAAAACGGAACCCTATTACTAAGCCTCCGCTGTCCGTCCGTCCGTCCGTCCGTCTGTCCGTCTGTCACAGGGCTGTATCTCATGAACCGTAATAGGTAGGCAGCTGAAATTTTCACAGAGTGTGTATTTATTTTGCCGCTATAACAACAAATAGGTAAAATTTAAAAATAATAATAATTTAAGGAACCCTTCGTGTGCGAGTCCGACTCGCACTTGGCCGGTTTTTTTCTTCTCGCTCGCCTTTTTTCTTCTCGCTCGCCTCCTAAGGGTCACAGCGTGATGTTAAATAGCTTATAACCTTCCTAACCGACCGCAATTGGTCGATCAAATGCAAAATTGTTATTGCATATCAAAGTTCGAGAATTAGCGCGTTCAAAGAAAAAGACGCGAAAATGCGGTAAAACTTCTAACAGACAAACCAAATTCCCCATTACATTTTTTTTGCAAGAAATATACTTTCGTAAGCTATTGACGACTCGTGGCTCAGGGGCGGGTGGATTTGCCTTCCATCCCAAAGGTATGAGTTAAATCCCCGCCCCGATCATGCACCACTTTCTTTGTTGTATGTATCTTTGTTTTATAAAAACATGTCATTTGATGAATTATGAAAAGGACTTATGACCTCCCAAAGTATCGAGGATGAGTAAACACATGACATAATCTTAGTTTATAGGTAGATTAATTTAAAAAATCTGACAGCAACTCGAGTTGGCCCTAGTTTTTTTCCACAGGGGCCTACCCAACTCCTCATGTCTTACCGCCCATTGGCCGCTCATATTGGTCTGTAACTTTATACGGAAGCCGCAAGCACCTAATTAGTGTATGCCACCAATCAGTTCACAGGTTGTGTGGCCTGTTAACTACAATGTCGTGTGGTGTGTCAGTGTCAAAGACAACGAGTTCGAATCAATCCTTTGTAATGTATTTTTTTGTTGAGAATGCCTTTCCCCTACTAGGTGGTAGGGATACTTGGTAGGGACATTGGATAAAACTATGCTTGAATCGGTGATGAAAAAATTTTTTTCCGTGTTTTCCATCCAGTTAAATGTACCTACCCGAGCTCGTAATGGGAAAGTTCCTAGCATGGCACTCGTTTGGAAAATGTGGTGGTAGGTTAATATCATAACGGGAGTTGTGTGGTGCCTATTAACCATCCTTGTCAGGTTCCATAATTTTTTTTTTAACTGTGGGTCAAATAACACTTCTTACTTGTTAGGCGGTACTTAGCACGTCCTGGTTGTACCTACCATAATACTTGTTAACATCGATTGAATGAAACAAGAACGTTGGTCGAAGCGGCAATGTAAAATTGTCCGTGTTTTCTGTCCAGTTCAACGTAGGCGGGCTACATTATTTTCTTGATATTATATGAGTTGCCCAAACAAACTTTCATCCCCTATTTCACCCCCTTCGAGTTTTATTTTCGCCGCAAAAGGCATTATATGTCCTTTTCATAGTCCAGACTATCTCCGAAATTCATCAAAATTAGTTCATCTGTTTGGCGTGAAAACGCAACAGACAAACTTACTTTCGCATTTATAACATTACATAGTATGTATTATATACACGAACCCATCGATATAATCTAACACGAACCAATGCAATGCTTTTGGCAGAACGTTTCGTATTGGTTACCAATCTTTAATTTGTCCAGTGCAATAAATTACAAAATTAAACCGATATCAAACCAGCCTAGTCTCCGGAGCAGCGAAGCGGGAAGGGGCAGGCAGGGGGGCGCACACCTGCCGCGCATAAACACACGTGAAAATCGCACGCACCGCCGCGGTACCTGCGCACGGGCACCAACACAACGCACAAAACAAAGCCTTCGCCCGTTCACCGCTCACTTCACGCGTTCAAAACGCAACACAAAATAAGTAAACCATAAACCAACCAAATCTTTGAAATTCGAAGCAAATCTCCTCTCGAAAAATAACGGTGTTTTCCTTTTCGTCTGGCTTTGCGCCGCCGGAAAGATAGCATTGGGGCCTGGTTTTACCTTTTATCGCTGATAGTAGAACACACACCGCCGCCACTGCCACAGGTGTTAAACCCGCTCCTCGAAGCATCTTCACCCACAAATAGTTCGACACAAGGAATATAACGTACGAGGCGAGTCGTCGATAAAGTTTTAGTTGGTCCAGAAAACTTAATCTCAAAAGGGTGCCAAGCCTAGTTTCCCAGCCTGCAACAAACACACACCGCGAATGTGTACGACATATTCGTTGTCCACAATTCACTATAACGGACGCCTCACGAACAAACACAAAGTTTTCTGCAGAAGTTCTTTCGTAAACGAACGAGTGGAGTGAAACGAGCTCGAAGTAGAGACGCGACACACCCTAACCGTTTGCGCGCGACTCATCGACTGACTGATTGGACCGGATTGGACTGAACCAAGCCGACTGACTGAGGCGCTCCTTGCTGCTGGCGTGTTCAACGCGACATCGAACTGACGACAGCTTCGCGCACTGAGTGAGTACCTATCTCTGAAAACTGATGAAACAAACATTCGGACTTCATGAATAAAAAATACAATGTTTCATTAATAACCTTTTTAGGGTTCCGTACCCAAAGGTGAAAACGGAACCCTATTGCTAAGCCTCCGCTGTCCGTCCATCCGTCCGTCCGTCCGTCCGTCCGTCCGTCCGTCCGTCTGTCACGGGGCTGTAACTCATAAACCGTGATAGGTAGGTAGTTGAAATTTTCGCAGAGAGTGTATTTATTTTGCCGCTATAACAACAAATAGTTAAAATTAAAAAATAATAAAAAATACAGGGGGCGCCCATACAAACAACCTAACCCTTCATGTGCGAGTCCGATCCGCATTTGTCCGGTTTTTTTATGATGGTTTACTAATGTAGTCAGGTTTGTCCACATTAATAAGTATACCAGGACTTGGCATTGCATTAGCTTAAGATAAACTAAAACTACTTTATTTGTTTAATTAAAAGGTTGTTCTTTTGTATTTATTTAACGTTTTTTTATTTTGTTCGCATGGAACCATATTCAGTTCAAATATGAAAGAGCACTATGCGCATGCGTAGCATTTTTTAGCCTTATAATGCTCACCACTTGAAAAAAATAACGAGAATTGTGAAAAAATAGACCTATTTTGGCAATGATTATTGTATGTATTTAATGGATACGACATTACCCTTATCTCATTAATTTGAGTTTCTGCGACATCTACATTTGACGCATTGTAATCAGATTTTGAAAATAATCTGAAAAAGTATTAGTCATGACCATCGTCGGAAGCAGGATCCGACGTCCTGCTTCCGACGAATGTCGACGTCCATTACCAGAGTACTCATGGAGACATCCGAACTAGAAGGGATTTTAATCTTATCTTTTTAGGTTCATTTTACCACCTTTCAGTATCATTACTCCATTATCAGAGCCTGAATACCACAGGACGAAATCGAGACAAGTTTAGTGAGCCCAATTTTTAAAGGGTTCCTAATGTAGTTATTGAGATCTATTGACTACCTACCTGCTCCGTCATCAGAGTCTGGATACTACCCAGGACTAGGGAAATTATCAAGGCAAAACTAACGGATCCAAAGGGGTTCCATCTTATCTATGTATATTAGGTTCCTTTCCTCCTTTCTGTATCATTAGCTCCATCATAAGAGCATAGATATCGAATAGTTAATGTTCAACGAGCCCTAATTCTGGATACCATCACGGACTAGAGTACTCATCGAGACTAGTCGAACGAGTCCAAAATCGAAGGAATTACTCAACATACATATCAAAAGTTACGTCGTTGTGTTACTTTCTTTGCCATATCTCTTAAATTAACATATTTTTCAGCAATAATATGCATTGCTTTTACTCATTATAACACGATTTAATCTACTAATTGAGTAAAAGAAACTCTAGCGAAAAATTTAAAAAGCGCACGTGACATTTACATAGGCAGATCGTTTGGGTTAGTTTTGATCCTGATACAAATCTCTCTTTGCTTGCAGAAAAAAAAAACTGGAGACTTGTTTGGAAGATTTACAGACAAAGCAATATATCAAAATGCCTCGCTAACTCTAATCCAATTTAAAAGAAAATGAGGGGGGAAATGTAGAGAAGCGATATTGGCAAGCACGCATACTTGGGTGCTCTAAAGGCGAGTTCACACATGGGGTGTCGTTGGGTAATTTGGTATGCCGGCAGCAAAATTCCGCGGCAAGCCAATGCTAAGATCAGGGTGGCTACCCAAATAAATAGGAGTCACTTGTATTGTATCTTGACTTCTCACATCCACCCGAATGCCTACTAAATGAGCAAAATGTATTTTGTTTGCATGGAGACTACTACTACTTACTTGAATTTAAATGCTCTGCTCAATTTTTACAGTCCATGTCCGCAACGCAGGTAAAACGTTAAATCAATGTATGTGGGTACAATTCCAAATTATGGGTATACTGCATGCGGCGAAATAGGAAGATGCAATACCCCGGGTCCAGCCTTGCAGAATAATCATTAAGTTGTTCTTTTTGCAGGGCTCATCCTTAAATAAATGTGACCTTACTTCACAGTCGATTATACATACATATATATCACAGTCCTTGGAAAAAGCGACGTACTAGCTTAGCACGAAACACTATATTTACTTAACCCTTATAATTTCTTTATATCTGCATCCGCCATTCGTATGTCAGTCTCATAACTACTTCATTTATAAGAAAAAGCAAAATGTTTTCCCTAATAATAAACTTTCGCGTATGAATCCTGCAAGTAGCACAACAGCCCAACGGTATCCTGCTTTTAGGTATGGCAGCGCCTTAAGGATTTGCTCCACTACGTGCGATGAAATATCCAACTGCTCTCCGTCTGCACCGATGCGACTGGGAATAATAATGGGATCAAATGGGTTCTAGGTCTATTAAAGAACGTTTTAGACTTACTGCAACTATTGGTATGTGCGACTATGGGGAGTTACAAGTTGCATGGCTGTTAAATGTGGTTTCTTTGCTACAAAATCCAACGAAAAATGTGTTAAAATATATTTCGTAAAGTTACTTTCATCTTTAACGTGGACAAGTTCCCCAATAGTTGTGTCAAAGAGCATTGTCAACAGAAAGAAGATATAGTGACGAGAAGAAGAGTGTAGTTAAAATGGTTTGGGCATGTATTATTGCAGCTTGCAAATTTTTCAAACCACATTTTTCTTTTTGATCACTTTTTCTGATTACAATAGACCTGCAATAAAGTAATAATAATAATAAACTTCTTTATTGTACACCATTATAAAACCAGTTTACAAAAGGCGGGCCTAATGCCAAAAGGCATTCTCTTCCTACCTACCCTTGGGATGTAGGTAAAGTGCAAGGCGGCAGACAAAAAAGCAATTACGAGCGACTCCAAATTTTCAGTTGCTCTTAATCAGCGGGACCACAGACGGGACTCAAACTTTATTCCGCATAGATAAAACCGGCCAAGTGCTAGTCGGACTCGCACACGAAGGGTTCCGTACCATCGTAAAATATTTATTACAAAAAAATCAAGTTTTTTGTATCCCTTTAATTGTAATTATTTTTTAATCTTACCTATTTGTTGTTATAGGGCAAAATAAATACACACTCTGTGAAAATTTCAGCTGTCTATTTGTTATGGTTACTGAGATACAGCCTTGTGACAGACGGACGGACGGACGGACGGACGAACGGCGGAGGCTTAGTAATAGGGTTCCGTTTTCACCCTTTGGGTACGGAACCCTAAAAAAAGGAAGGAGATATTGTTTCGAGTGCGCCTACTATGTGAACCGCTGTCTTCAATGTTCATGCAAACATAGTCGCAGACTTATTGGAGGTTTTGTGTGGGTGGGAACTGACTTTAAGAACGCTATTTTAGAGCACATTCGCGCGCGGTGGCGATGTTTCGACTGTGTGGCATACGACGCTCCGCGCCGCCTCCGGATTCGAATGTGGTCATTTTGGCCATATAGCAGAGACGCGATATCGACCGCATGCCACTTCTCCTTCCTTTCTCTTCATTTGTTGAGAGCCAACCAACGAGAAGAGGCAACAGAGAGACAAGTATTTTTTTAAAGGGCCGCATGACTAAATTAATTTTGTCGTGTGTTTGTGTCTAGTGTACTCTAGTTGTGGCCGCATGGGCCACGGGTGACATGGGGAGTTTGGCTTTATACGAGCTAAGTACATACTTAAATTAAATTAGACTTCTGTGATTTTGATAATGTTATGTTAAATTCATAAAATACAACATAACCGTTGTCTCATTAATTTGAATTTCAGCGAGATCTACATTTGAAGCATTGCAACCAGATTTTGAAAATAATCTGCAAAATTTTTTTGGTCGTTACGTTCGCCGGAAGCAAGATTATTTTTATAATCTGATTACAATGCTTCAAATTTAGATGTCGTGAAAACATTTTTTTTTTTGCTATTTTTCTTATTTTCTTATGAGGATCATCTAGCGTGGCAACGCTCCCCTGATCTACGAGCCCCTCGTGTCGTTGGACACACATATACTCGTATTAATGCGATTCATGAGGATCCCACAATTTCAATCAAGCAAAAACTGTTTTAAATGAAAATGAATAGATATTTTAAGAGTTTACTAACATAGTTATTTAGACCATTGTTTTTCTTCAAATAAATGTGAGACGTTTAACCCTTTGCTTAAATGCAGCAATTACACGAGGGTTCAAACCGTTTTAAATATTATGCATCGCGCCCATCCCATATCATTTACGCCTTTTTGTTATAGTCAAATTGTTATAAATGTGTTCAATTGACACACGAAATGAGCCGAACCAAACATTCGACAACAATAGTAAGATAAAAAAGCAACCGCACCCTATCACGTTTCAACTACCCCCTCTCGCTCATATTAGACTTAGCTCCCCTTACCGTGGACCTATATGTATTGAAACGACGCGTTGTCATGATTATTCGTTGCACCAGCTAATATTTAATTTTAATTCAGACTAGCTGCGGTACCCGGCTTCGCTCGGGTTAATGTCGGGCGGAATTATTTCATGGATAAAAAGGAGGCCAAAGGGCTGGTCCAAAAATCTGGTCTAGGACAATGCATCTGTTTTCCAAATGTAATCAAGATCGTTTGAGTCAAAATAGCATGATTTAATGAGAAACCTTCAATTATTTCCATTTACAGCTTCGTAAACATTTGTTAGCTACTTAAAAAAAAATGTGCCGCAAGAAACATCCTGCACTTGCACTGGCTAAGTAACGAAAGGGCACTTAAAGTTTTACGTGGACTCCAAGCCACAGCCAGCCATTGAAAATGGAAACATTGAAATCCATCCCGAATCTGATTGCTCCCGAATATGCTATACGTTGATAAAATACGCATATAAATCGGATGAGTGGTTCGCAAGTTATGAGAATTAAACAAAGCGTTATGTTATGTAGCCTATAAGTTTTGAGTAAAATAAGGCTAGACGCAGATACAAACCGGATCTAAATCGGATAATTGGTTCTCAAGTAATAAGCATTTTATCCCATTGGTCGCACCTCTAGCGATTTAGCGCGATGCCAAGTATTCCTAAAGTTACGGGAAATACCAACCCAAACTTCGATACAATTAGCATAGAAATTGGATAAGTGATAGCAAATGCCTATATTTATCCCCAACTTGATATCCTTTAATTAATTATTTTGAATGATACATTCATGTAAAAAGCGGTTTTCTAGACTCAGGATTCCTTATTCCTGATTACTGAATGCAATGCCTGAAAAGACCTGCTGAATCTGAAAACAACTCTTTGACCTATGACGCAATTTTTCTGCGACCTATTTTCCTGGGGCGTAGCTTCTTCAGAGGTGCGGTAGGCCCTGTGTTTTCTTATTGGGAATTCTAGAGTGAGTTTTATCAATCAAACATAAATTCGCTCTTTGTTTACTGACCGCTTCGAAAATCTAAAGGTAAAATAATCATAATTAAAACACTGGATGAGCTCAATTCTAAGCTCGTGAATAAAAATGTAGTATTTGCCCGTATAGATATAATTTTATTTTTCCGCAAAGTTATGGCGGATGGTAGTAGGTTTTTTTTTCAGGTGAATTTAAAAGGAATCTTTTTAAAAAAGTGGTTCAGGCGTTTTTAAATATCTCGATTATCTGAATTGGTTTTCAATATCCTTCGTTGGTAAATCAAGCCGTTCCGGATTATCCGGCATTTCATGATGAAGGTGCGGCTTATGTAGGGTGTTACCACGTGTTACGCCGGTAGCAGGGTGGGACACAGTTGGACGGACAGACAATGTACCCCGAGCGATGTTACACAACAATATGTGGCAGAGAAGCATCAATTAAAGTTTACGTTTTAAGCTCATCAATATCTTGTTCCATTAATTTAATGTCCAGTACACACTGAAGCTTGTTGTCTAAACCATGTATATCTAAACATTTTATAAATACGCGGTCAGGTGAGATTTGTAAAAAATCTGTAAAGATTAGGTTAATGAGTAGAAAATACACACCGGAAAACCGTTCCACAATGTTGCAGTACGACAGAAGACAAACCTGGACAATCTTTGGGTTCTCAACACATTTCTGTTTACCACAAAAATGTGCTCGGCTAATGTCCTCAAGTGTGTGTTAGAGGGGAGAGGGCAGAGGGAATCACCGAATCAAGGAGGCAATTTCCTTAGATCAGGGTAGTACCTGTAAAATAGGCATAGAGAATCTACTATGCGTCTATGTTTCAGTTACAGCAGTTTATCTGTGAGCCAGGCAATAGCCCGGCGCTGTGTGGACCTGAAGCTGAGATCAGATACTAGGGTGATCCGTACCAGATGTGACAGCATTATTCCAACACAGGGCGGATCTGTGTGGATCTGAAGCTGAGATCAGATGCTATGGTGATCTGTACCAGATGTGACAGAATTATTCCAACACAGGGCGGATCTAGTCTTTGTGAAACAAGAGAAGTTGGGTCAGTGTGACACCCAGTTGTTTCTTCTTTCTTCAGGGCGAGGTGTGTTTGGACTCCATTATGCGATTGAAGCCCTTGGTCAGCTCCATGCCTAAAACACTGAGGTTGTCACTGTGAGTGGTGCCGCTGCTCCTATAAATGCATCATGTTTTATCAATTTTGAACTCGAAAAGGTTCGCCCCAGTCGGAAACGTTATGGAGAACTAAATAGACTTTGTCATTAATTACTTTTAGCGCTTAGAAGTAGCACAATATTATTTCCAATCACATTGTTTATAAGCAACAAGAATAGCGTTGGTGACATAACCCTGCATCTATATATTAAGTAAGTTTGCAGTTAAGAAGCACGCCTGATTATTTTGATTTTGACTTAATAAATGACTTATAGCATAGCGTTGAAGTGCTTTATTTAAGATCCGATCTATAGGAATAATTCTCATGCAACCGCATTCGGGTGCAGATTTTTAATGTTGATATCTAGGTGCACCTTGCTACTGCCACGGTAGCCAGCTGTCAGTGCAGGACTGATTTCGTGTGACGGACAATGCACCTCACCCCCTTAATGCGTGTCAATACATCCCCTCGTTATTGTCTGCGACTATTACTATTTATAATAATGGGGGTCGCGCGTGCTCGTCCCTTCGCCTAAATACTATGCATTCGTGAAGCATTGTAGCTGTGCTCTGCCTTTAAGTAGTAGTATATCTATCCCGACAGCGATACGTATGAAAATCCACGAAATTACAATCAGAATAAATAAACCGTAATAATCCAAGAAATACGTATAGTACGAGAGCGGACCGTCGTCAACCCTACGTCATCGAGTAACACCATGGGACCCATTTGTGGTTGTGCGGATTAGAATAGGCTTCCTAAAAATACTAGGTTGCCTGACCCAAACCTGGAACGTTTTGTGCAGTAGGTAATATTAAATCACTTTTTTGGTAGAATTTAACGTCATCGAGTAACAACATGAGACCTAGCACAATCGGTAAAGGTCATCAAGAAAAGCTAAAAAAAAGTAGGTTGGCTCGTCCTACCCTGGCACGTTCTGAGGTTGGCCGGTTTTAAAATGTCAAAAAATAAAAAAAAATACGTCATCGAGTAACAAGATGACAATACCACCATTCGATAGTCTTATGAACATACTTCATAAAAAAATTAGGTTGGCTGCCCTCAGCCTGGCACGTTTCCTACGCGGCCATGTTGAACGTCGGATGCGCCCAGTTCTTATATTCATCAATTGTTAAATTAATATAATATAACAGTTTTGTGATATGTCTATCTATAAACAGTGATGTTTTTATTGATCAGAACTCATCTTGAATAGGGTAAAAAAAACCAAAATGAAATATTTGTGATATAGGTACTGATTGATTACGTGATATTAGGGCATTGTCGTATCTAATTATTAACTAAGTTTAACTCAAGTTAACTTTAGGTTATGATGCACATAGTTCCGCATACTTGAAGAGTAAAAACCGGAAGTTTCATATACATATGCTTTCGGAATCTACCGTATGGATCATTCAACGTAGGGAATCGCAACTCCAGTCAGCCCATGCCTACGGCATTAGAGGCGCACGCTTTAAATTCTGCCACGGGCCTCGTTATTACAAAATTTTAATCAGATTGTATGTAAACATAACGTAATGAAGATTTTTTAATAGTCATAATAAAATAAATCGCCACAAAACTTAAACCCATAAGTGAAGTATCTCAAAGTTACTATTCTTTAATTCACATGAATTTAGGGTAAATATTCTAGAGTATATTTCCATTCTTTAAACATTTCAATGTATATGTTTTCTATAAATATATACGCAACGTTGCCGGGTCTATACAAAAGTACATGTCCACATCGTCACTCACATATTAAGGAAGTTTAGTAAGCTTTGGCGTCACTCTCTTTTCTTTATTTACGTATCTCTTTTAATTTATCGTAACAAAGTTGCAATGTATCCAAACCGAAGCGGAATTTTAAATTAACAGCTCTTAAGTCGTAGGTATAGTTTAAATAATACCTGAAAAGCTCTGTAAAAATATTTATGTATTAGTTATAGAAAACATATACATTTATATGTTTAAAGGATGGAAATAACCATGAATATTTAACCTAAAGTCCTGTGAATAAAAGAATAGTAACTTTGTGGCGATTTATTTTATTATGACTATTAAAATTCTTCATTACATTAGGTTTACATTCAATCAAATTTGAATTATGTAATGAGGAGCTCCGTCGCCGAATGTAAAGCGTGCGCCTCTAATCTCGTAGGCATGGGCTGACAGGGGTTGAAGAAAGGACCTTAAAGCGATGCACACTCCAGTGGCAACAAGAAAACATTTTAAAACCTGTGTACGATTTAGTCCTTCTGATGAGTTATTATTCTTACAGCAAAAAAAACGACATAATATTAAACCTTTAAATGCTACCACCTACAAAAAAATAAGAGTACAATGGTTTGAGAACAGTCAGTCAATCCGTCAGCGTGTTTGCGACCACTGTGGGACATACGCCTCTCCAATCCTTCTCCAGTCCTACCGGCCCTCAGCGGTACGGACCCACTGCTTTCCCCGACGCACTTGATGCCGTCTTTCCACCTGGTGGGTGGTTTTCCCACACTCCGTTTGCCTGTCCACGGCCGCCAGTGTAGGACACGGTTACTCTAACGGTCGTCATCTCGTCGGCTGACGTGACCAGCCCACTCATAACTGGGAGGACGCACTGGTCATATGTTCGGGTCTTTAAATTTTGCGAAAGGTCAGACCTCAGAGCGAATTTAAGCTTTCCGAAGGCAGCCCAACCCAGTTGAATCCGTCGCTTAGCCTCCAAAGACAGTCTTTGTATACCAAGCCGCAGGATTTGACCGAGATAACAATTTGTCCTCCCGTCATACCCTCAGTCGCCATGACCTTGATTTTATCCCGGTTCATCTTCAGACCTACCTATCTTTCTACTACTTATCTTTATAAAGGTCTTCCAGCATTGTTTGAAGCTGAACTCGGGAATTTGACACAAGAACAATGTGATCGGCGAAGCGAAGATGACTGAGGAAAATATTAATTAACGTTGATACCCATGTTGTCCCATTCAAGCGTCTTGAACACATATTCCGATGCGCTTGTGAAGAGCTTGGGTGAGATCACATCCCCCTGCCTAACGCCTTTAGCAAGAGGGATGGGTTGGGTATTTTAATGAAGCCTCACAGTCATCGTCGCGGACCGATACAGATTTCGGAGTACCTCGATGTAGCGGTGGTCGATTCTACACCTCAGGAGGGAGTTTTCGACAGCCCATTTTTCAGCTGGCTGGATCACATTTTTATTTCTCGTCGAATATCCGTGTTTAAAATTATTATATGATTCCGGATAATTTCTCACATAAAAAATAGTTCTTTGTACGTACACATCATACATAGTATGCAATTTTAGGTTTTTAAACAAAGGCGTGCAAACAAGTGCGTCCCATTTAGAGTGTGTAATTATCCGAATTGCTTTCTTTTGTAGTCTAAATACTGAAACCGCTTCCAGTGAAGAACCCCAGAACTCAATGCCATAGGTCATGACAGAGTATAAATAACCGAAGTAGGCACTCTTCAGGGTATTCAAGTCACAGCATTTAGACAGGGTTCTGAGGCAATAACAAGCTTTTGTTAATTTATCACAAACATGTTGAATGTGTTTGTCCCATCGTAACTTTTGATCCAACTTGAAGCCTAAGAATATAGTAGATGTTGCAAACGTTATGACTTCACCGTTATATTCGATAAACATCTCATCATTCACTTCATGTTTAATATTTTTCATCTTAAAATGTACACAGTGTGTTTAAGCACTATTTAACATTAACCCATTTGCTGCGAACCATTTACCCAACTCCTCAATTATTTTTGTTGTTTTTGTAAGGAGTGTTTCAATACTTTTATCAGTAACAATTACATTTGCGTCGTCAGCGTAAATTACTATGGTTTTCGCGAGAAGTACTAGCATAGCGTCTTTTGCAATGTCATTAATAAAAATAATAAACAGCAATGGTGCCATGATTGAGCCTTGAGGTACTCCGTAATCGGTTTCAAATAATCGTGATACAGAGTTATCGATAATTCCATTTAGTCTGTTTTTATATCTTATATTTACGTTACTTTCTCACCCACATTTTCTAACCCAACCTCATCACAAACGCATCGGAATATGTGTTCAAGACGCTTGAATGGGAAAACATGGGTATCAACGTTAGTGAATATTTTCCTCAGTCATCTTCGCTACGCCGATCACATTGTTCTTCTGTAAAATTCCCGAGTTCAGCTTTAAACCATGCTGGAAGACCTTTATAAAGCATCGATAAAGGTAGGTCTGAAGATGAACCGGGATAAACCCATGGTCATGGCGACTGAGGGTATGACGGGAGGACAAATCGTTATCGACGTAGAAGTGATCGAACAGGTTGAAGAGTACGTTTTTACGAAAATTTTAGTGCTTTGCGAGGTCAAATAAAAGTTAAAATGGCTATGTTACGTACAGAGTACACTAGATCTGCAGAATTAAAGCTTCAAAAAAACTCACAGACATTCTGGGGGTATGTGCGTAGCTTACATTCTAAAGGTGGTTTTGAACCGTGTATATCTCAGCAGGGCGTACCTCACCGAGGTCCGGCTGCCGCTCAAGCCTTTGCAAATTTCTTTCAATCCGTATTCTTACCGAACATTCCAATACTGGACCCGGTTGTCGCGCAGCGGGCAGGGACGGGTGCGGGTGGAGACGCGGGCGGTAGTCGCTATGTCAATATAGCTACTATCACGAGTGCGGATGTCTGTCTCGCTCTCAGACAACTCAAGTCACGTAGTGCGATAGGTCCTGATGGTATTCCTGGCTATGTGTTGAAAGGATCTTCCGATTTTGAAAGTGTTCCTCTCCTCCATATATTCAACCTAGCTCTCGAGTCGGGTGTATATCCACAGCAATGGAAAGTGACACGAGTAACTCCGATACCTAAGGGTAGCGACAAATCAAATGCGGAGAACTATAGACCGGTAGCAGTGCTCTCAGCTGCTGCCAAGATTTTTGAATCGATTTTACACAGTTACATTTATGAGGGCACTGCACCCTACATGTCACAGGAACAGCATGGATTTACACGAAAGCGCTCTGTCGAATCAAACTTGCTAGTCATCAGTCATTATATTTCTGAGAGTCTGGACAAAAATACACAAGTAGATGTGGTGTACTTGGACTTCCGAAAAGCATTCGACAGAGTTGATAACGATATTCTACTCCATAAACTCAGTACGGCAGGTTTCACACCTAAGCTTCTAGTATTATTCGCTGAATACCTACGAGATCGGCGCCAGTATGTAAGGTACGGGTGCTACGAATCTGAACCTTATAATACCCGATCAGGAGTAAGTCAGGGTTCAGTCCTGTCTAGTCTCCTCTTTAATATAATGATTGATGACATTGTAGGGTTGACAAGCTTGGTGTCCTGTCTTCTATATGCTGATGATTTGAAGCTATTCTTACGTATTAAGGATGAAGCTGATTGCGAGGTTATTCAACGTACTCTTGATGTAGTGTATCAGTGGAGCATCACAAACAAACTAGCTTTTAATCCTGAAAAGTGTATAGTAGCATCATACACTCGCTCACTCACACCACTGATGCACGACTACCGCCTGGGTGCTAAAGGAATTCCCAGGGCGACAGAAGTTAAAGACCTCGGTGTTGTTTTTGATGCACACCTCACCTTCAATCCTCACATACGAGCATTAACAAAAGCCTCATTTGGCAAGCTGGGTTTCGTACTGCGAAATGCCAAAGAGTTTAAGGATCCGATCGCACTAAAATTATTGTTTAATACGCTTGTCAGATCTAAGCTAGAAGCGGGGGCAATTGTCTGGTCTCCACATGAGGATCACTATATTCTCATGCTGGAGAAAATTCAAAAAAGGTTCCTGAGATTTTTATATACTCAGATAAACGGGTATTACCCTTATATGTACCCAACAGCATTTTTACTCGGGATTCTGGGCTTCAACTCACTTGAACTTCGGAGATCCCGGGCATTAATGCTGTTTGGTTTCAAAATTCTGATTGGGAAAGTTGATTCGCAAGCTTTACTACAGCTGGTACTAGCACTGAACGTGCCTGATGGTTACGCTCGACGGCGGAACGCACGTTTGTTTGCCGAGATCGTGACGCGCACCCGCTCTCACTACTGGTCGCCCATATGTCTCGTCCTGAGGCTGTTCAATGCGATGCATCTGTCAACACCTGAATGTGATGTGTTTGTAAATCTGAGAAGGACGTTTGAGAGAGTGTGCACGACATTTTTGGAAGGCTATTTGAAAGTTAACTCATCCATAGTTAATTAAATGTCTGTTTTTTTTTTCTTCCATATTGAAATTAAGTTTGCTACATTTTACGCCTTGGTTTCCTGTTATGTAAAATGTATGTATTTGTCAAATAAATAAATAAATAAATAAATACAAATAAATAAATACAAGTATATCTCGGTCAAATCCTGCGGCTTCGTATACAAGGACTGTCTTTGGAGGTTGAGCGACGGATTCAACTGGGTTGGGCTGCCTTCGGAAAGCTTAAATTCGCTCTAAGGTCTGACCTTCCGTAGAAATTTAAAGACCCGAACATATGACCAGTGCGTCCTCCCGGTTATGACATGACGTACGGGTGTGAAACGTGGACTCTGACGGTCGCCGTTGTCCAAAGGTTAAAAGTTGCCCAGCGAGCAATGGAGCGTGCAATGCTGGGAATATCGCTACGGGATATGGTACGTAAAGAGGCAATCCGCCGACGTACCAAAGTAGTCGATATTGGACACCGCGTGGCTAAGCTCAAATAGCAGTGGGCTGGTCACGTCAGCCGAAGAGACGACGACCGTTGGAGTTACCGTGTCCTACACTGGCGGCCGTGAACAGGCAAACGGAGTGTGGGAAGACCACTCGCCAGGTGGGAAGATGAGACAAGTGCGTCGGCGGAAAGCAGTGCTTCCGTACCGCTGAGGGCCGGGAGGACTGGAGAAGGATTGGAGAGGCGTATGTCCAGCAGTGGATGCAAACACGCTGACTGACTGACCGACATTGCGAAAATTGTACCCATGTTCTCGAAGCACAGGGTCCATTTCGGTGAAGATATTCACACACACACAGAGCACAGCGGTTGTGTGACACACTTGTCACACAACCGCTGTGCTCTGAGTCTCAATGCTCTTGCGACCGATTCCAAATGCACCCACACAAATGCACCAAAATGAGCATGATGCGAAGTAGCTTGTAGACAACGATTTGTGTGTGTCGGCTTGCGGTACACTGTGTGGCTTAGGATTCCATCCAATCGTCGAGCAAAAAGTACTTCTAAGAACGCCAAAGTGCCTACCTTCTCACAATCTACTGTATATTTTAAATTTGTGTGAACCTAATTAAGATGAGAGATGAAAGCGTCGAGTGATTGGCGACCATGTGACCAGATTGAAATCACGTCATCCACGTACCGTACCTAAAACATTGACTTAAGAGGTGAAGTTTGCAATGTGCGGTGTTCCAGCGGTTCCATGAAAAGGTTTGCCACCACTGGTGTCACTGGTGATCCCATTGCTACACCTTCTCGCTGGATGTAGTATTGTCCTTGCCACAGAAAGTATGTCGTAGTGAGACAATATGGCAGGAGCTTGACGCACTCAGTGTCGATGTCGTTGCTGATGACTAAGTTTCTGATGATGTCGAGGGACTCTTGGACTGGTACGTGTGTATACAGCGACTCGACGTCAAAGCTCACTAATAGATCCATGCATGCCAACTTCACTGTAGACAACAATTCCACAAAATGGGCCGAATCTTTAACGTAGGACGACGTCTTGCCAGACAGGGGTTGAAATATTGAGGCGACATGTTTAGCGAGGAGGTAGGTAGGAGCATTTATCTGGCTGACTATTGGTCTAAGGGGGTTCCCGTCTTTGTGAATTTTAGGAAGACCGTAGAAGCACTATCACCGCATTTCCGCTACCACCTCGACCCACACCTATGACTTACGACCACGGCGAGCCTAGTTGTCAGTCGTCTGCTGCGTATGAACGTGGCGGACAACCTCCTTGACAACTGAACGATCAGCTCGATACGTCGGCGAATGTCTCCTCCCGCCGCGTGAAAAGCCATATTAATTTTCAAATATATTTAACGACAACGGTAACCCCAAAAGTATCACAAGTAAGGTTATTTCTTTAGTTATAGCTGAAGATAGATCATTTGCCGTATTTAATACATCACAATTCACATTACGTATTTGGGTCCCCAGTGCATTAAACTCGTTTTACTGTCATTTAAAAGTAGGTTATTGGCTTCACACCATAATTTAAGTGAGTTCATAGCTTGTATAAAGGACTCCCGTAGTTCTGATATACGATTTTTTTAAATTCATGATTTGTCATCCGCACATAAAATCATATCATTATCTGTTGCGATGCAGCTTGAAATATCATTTATAACAACATATGAAACCACGGTCTTAGAACTGAACCCTGCGGTATACCCATAGTGATTGATTCTACATCAGACTTAGTACCGTTTACTTCACAATTTTGTTGTCTATTTAATATATATAATTTACAAATACCTCATTTATTTTCCCTAACACCATAAGTGTTCTAGTTTTCCTGGAAGTATTTTGTGATCTACACAGTCAAAAGCTTTTGATACATCACAGAAAATGCCGTAGGTGCTCATAGATTTAACTAGAGAAGTTAAAATAGATATTAACATCAAGGCAATGGCATCTCCTGTTGACCTACACTTACGAAATCCGAATTGATTATAATTAATAACACTGTGAATGTAAGGACACAGGCCGATAATTTTCAACATCATTATGAGATCCCTTTTTAAGCAATGGTATTACCCTAGTAATTTTTAATAAGTTTGGAAATGTGCCATATTAAATACAATTCTAAGAGGTTCTATAATACTGCCCCATATGGACTTTAACAGATTCAAAAGTGACAGACTTCTTATTGCGTGGTAAAAATATTTTGAGTTGCTCTAATGCGAGATTTACAATTTATTGGATGTATTTAGTTGTATCTTGAGCGACAGAAGAAAAATATTTGTTGAAATGATTTTTTTTGCAACCATTGCACGCAAACTATCAATATATCACAAATATTTCATTTTGTTTTTTTTTTACCTATCCAACGTGAGTTCAGATCAATAAAAACATCACCGGTTTATAGATATACATATCACAAAACTGTTATATTATATTAATTTAACAATTGATGAATATAAGAACTGGGCGCATCCGACGTTCAACATGGCCGCGTAGGAAACCTGCCAGGCTGAGGGCAGCCAACCTAATTTTTTTATGAAGTATGTTCATAGGACTATCGAATGGTGGTATTGTCATCTTGTTACTCGATGACGTATTTTTTTTTATTTTTCGACATTTTAAAACCGGCCAACCTCAGAACGTGCCAGGGTAGGACGAGCCAACCTACTTTTTTTTAGCTTTTCTTGATGACCTTTACCGATTGTGCTAGGTCTCATGTTGTTACTCGATGACGTTAAATTCTACCAAAAAAGTGATTTAATATTACCTACTGCACAAAACGTTCCAGGTTTGGGTCAGGCAACCTAGTATTTTTAGGAAGCCTATTCTAATCCGCACAACCACAAATGGGTCCCATGTTGTTACTCGATGACGTAGGGTTGACTACGGTCCGCTCTCGTACTAGTATATTAAGTGTTCATGTTGCTGCGCCCGCGAAACAATCGATTTCAAACCATGGAGGTCATTCTTCACCTCTATGTTTCAAACAGTTCCCCCACCACCGTTCACACGTCGCGGTCGGGTAATTCACTGTGATGCTAAGAATACCTGAAGTACCTGAACAAGGAAACCTCCCACGAATAATTCGGGAGTCCATCGAAATTAGCAAGCACAAGAATTTCAATCGTGAAGATTCCTACCGTCTTTCGCCCACATGAAAACCTGTGCTGAATTAGATGAAAACAAAATCTCGGAGAGGTGCATCGACAACAGACGTCGAGGAAAACACAGTCAGTGTGTTTTGCACTTTATACGAAATTTGGACCGCAGCTAATCTTCAAGCAAAATAACGATTGTTGCCATGGACGCTGAGTCAAGCAGAGCTACTGGGATAGTCAGTAACGTGCCTCTGTCGCGATAGGCACGTTCTCCTGATGATGAAGCCATTGTGAGGTTCCGAAACGTCGAGCAGCACGTCCTGCTCCTCACACGCGCGGTAAGCCGTCAACTTAAATATTTTCCTAAAAGTTGTAGAAAAAATCAAGCTATACGTAGGTATAAACCGCAACGAAATCAAATGGTGGTTCTTTAGTTCCATTGAGCCAGACGTTGTATTTTATAATTAGTAGAGACAGACAATTTTGAGAAGTTTTTTTAATGGCTAAGTAATATAATACGTTAGCCCACATTCCCGAAGGAATCAGAATGCTATGAGAATGAGCACGGCTATCTGGAAAACAAGGAAATATTTTCAATACCTAATCCGCCAATCTAATCTAATCCGCCGGCTTTATTTTAGAATTATTATTTTAGTTTTGGGTCAGTAAATTAACCATTCCAGTCGACCACTCCTTATCCCGTCAAGTCATGAAAGTTGGTGCTTATCTGAAAATTATTTTGCGAGACAAAACATACCACGCAAATGAACATAGCTTAGGAATTCTCATACAGTCCCTCTTCCCATCTCAATGCCTCCTAAAGTCATAGATATTTTTTATTATTTCTTTTCGTTTCCGAGAAATTTAAGATTTTTTTGGAAAAGTACCAAAGAAATAAATAGAATTGGCGTTATTTTTATACAAAATCATATTTAAATAAAAAAAAAGTTGTAGTCCCAGTAACGCATCTTTTGATAGTCGCCATGGACGTACAGTCGAACAAAGAGTTTAGGATACACATCCGGTTGAATGAAAAGATGAACAATCGAAATACTTTGACTTTTGGAAGCAATTATAGTGTTGGGTATAGATTCAAACATAGTTGAGTATGTCTACTAGCTACTGAGTAAACGAAACCCTAACTGAATCAGAGGTTGTATTTAAACACCATTCATTTTTACGTTTAAACGGAAGTGTATCCTTTAACCTTTGGTTGACTGTACCAAAGCATTTTTTTAAATATTTCGAGTTTTTTTATATGTTACCAAAGTTTTAAATTATATCGATGATAGTCGCACTTTTCTTGAGGCGATCGGAAAAGCATTTTCAATGCTAAAATAGATGTTCAATTAATCCTAATGTTACATGCAATGTTTCAATAATAATTACGATTGAAATCGTTTCGAGGGCGTTTACGGGGATTATGACTTGATTCTATGTAAGTATTGAATACATACAATATCGTACTCATCGCCGGGATAGGTTCAGTTTCACATCAAACCCAAATAAACCTAGCGGAATAAGCTAATGAAATTAGGGTGCTTTCATAGGAAGCGGAGGCCGTGTGATGTGGTGCGGGTGACGTCACACATTGAGCAGTGCTGCGTCTGGGACTGCTAGCGGCGTATACGGCACGGCACACGATGAAAACACGATACAAAGCTTCAATATGCTGGTGTGCGATTACGATATGTATCTGCACAAATTATATTGCTCCCAGTCGTGTTTTCTGAATTTGATAAAATACATTCTGAAAAATATTCACATTATTATGAATATGTCTTGAATTGACAACCTCGTTCTAGGGAATGTTCAAGCTTTACTCGAAACTGGCCGCTTGAATCGTGGACTTTTATTATCCCTATTCAACAGTGGTATTACGTTTGCAATATATCCCTTCCTCTTATATCTATGGCTCTACGTAATGAAAGATGAACCATCCAGAGGCCTGGATTAAATTCCGACTTGCACCACTGTCTTTCTCTTTCCGAGTTCGATACGTGCATTTCGTCACGAATGCGAGCTGCTCCATGGTTCGGAACCCATGTAAAATTGTAGGTCCCCTTCCCCTACTACGTTGTAGTTTTTAAGCCCACCCGGTACCATCGCATTGGATGAAAAGATGGTCGAAGCGGCAATGAAAAATTGTCCGTGTTTTCCATCCAGTTCAATGTAGCCGGCTCATAAAGAGAAGGTCCTGGAATGGCACCTAATTCCTTCGGGAATGTGGTGGATTGGGCTAATATCATAACGGTAGTTGTGTGGTATTAGCCATCCATGTCAGGTCGCATAAAAAAAAGGTGACATTGTAAACGCACGCCGCTAAATAGAGTTGATCCACCCCTCAGACAGATAGTGTTGAGAGGTGACACGCGAGGGTCGAAGTGTCAATCATTCGTGTTGCGCCCGCGCAGGGGGCCCGGGCGGGGCGGGCGGCGCGGGCGGCGGCGGAAGCGCGGTCTGGTGGAGAGCGCGCGTCGCGTCACGCCGAGAATACGGCATAGGGAACTGCGTATCCATTAGAATAATTTGGACTGACTTTTACGTCAATACGAGACGTAAGATAATGAAGTTTCCGCGAAGGGGTAGAGGGATGATAAATAGCCATGACGTACCTTATTGGCGGTCTTGGTCGGTCCTCTATGCAAGCCGCTGCGCAGAACCAAAACTAGGTCGGATTTGGTTTCTGCGCAGTCGATTGCGCTTGGAGGTGACGGGCCAAGATCAAACCCGGCAATAATAACAATAATATTTATAATAAACATTTTTAAGAACACTAGCGAACTGCGTCCATATACTTATTTAACTCGACATTTACGAGTGCACTGTTCTTTGTTTATTATTGAAATAATTGGCGACAGACCGGGAGGCCACTCTCAGTAACCCTGCCTCATCGAGTAGCACCATGAAACACTGCTGTGGTGAAAAAGAATTTAGAAGAAAAAGATATAAAGTACGGCTATAAAAAGTTGGTCGGCCGCGGCGAAACCTGGCACGTTTTTTACACTGAAGGAAAGAAAGTGACAAAATATGCGTGCCAAATGTGTCATAAGATACCAGTATGGAACTCTGTTCATGCGATTACACTCTTTTTGTAGTGGCTTAATTAACTCGGTCTGCCGCCTCCTACCTTGGCAGTTGCAGTAGTCAGACCGATTTTAGGGTGTGTCCCGGATGCTAAAATGTGTCATCGAGTACCAGGATGAATTGTAGCCCTGACCGACGTACTGAAAAAATCACTTGGTCAGCCGGCGCCAGGCCTGGCAGTTTTTTGAGTCCGAACGATTTTATTTAACTTTAACTCCAAGTTGGAAACTTGCAACTTCAATTTGAATCACTTCCCGCTTTGCGAATGAGCTGAAATTTTGCATGAATAAGTAAATAGGATGACAATGCAATATTATTTTTTAAAAAAGGTTTCTTTTACCTTATTTTTTATTACCTGGAAAAGTTCTTGCAAAAGTGACCCACTTCCACTGAAGGTATCGGGCTGAAATTTGGTGCACACATTTGGTTCTCGTGACAATTCAAGATTACTTAGACACATGCTTAGAAGAACATGACATTAAAAAAATGTGTTTAGGTGTCGAAAGCTCGAACATTCTAATATTTGTAATGAGTTTATATTTAAAACAAAAGTTGCAACCGAGCTGACGACATAAATAACATCGGCTCCCAAAGTTGTTTTATTGATTTTTATCGACTTTAGGTGCGCTCCTAGAATACACGACCGGGCCAACGTCACGTCTTTACGTTTTACGTTTATTCCGAACTACGAACGACGAACCACACCACTTAGTCGCGGGAATGTCAGAAGATAGAAGATAGAACCTAAGATGGCATAAGAATGCCAGAAGATAGAACCTAACTGAGCCCGGACATTATTTTCGCATCGCATCAACATAAAACCCAAAACCCACCTGACCTCGCGAAATGCCAGCAGATTTGCCAACTCTCGCAGAGCTATCGACCCTGTTCAAATAACGTTTAAAGATTAAATGTTTGAGCAAACGGGTGCAGAATGTTCATATGGAACATTCTGCCAGCGGGTGCCTGGCCATGCAGCAGTTTGAGAAACGATTTGTTTGTTTGAAGCCTAATCTCAACCACAAAAAACCGGTCATGTGCGAGTCGGACTCGCACACGAAGGATTCCGTACCATCAACGCCAAAAAATCACGTGTTTTGTATGGGGCCTCCCTATATTTTTTATTATTTTTTGATGTTACCTATTTGTTGTTATAGCGGCAAAATAAATACACACTCTGTGAAAATTTCAGCTGCCTACCTATTACGGTACAGTCCTGTGACAGACTGACGGACGGACGGAAGGACAGCGGAGGCTTAGTAATAGGGTTCAGTTTTCACCCTTTGGGTACGGAACCCTAAAAAAGGTGCTCCGACTCTCTGCGGCGAATAAGGGTTTCAATGCAAGCTCCACAGAGCAACTTCCATTAACGTCCCTGTAGAACAGACGAGCCTTCGACCCTACAAACCGTCCGTGGCTTAGGGTAGGGACTCCAGGTAAACCGAAAATTGTGGGTCCCACGTGCATTTCGTGCTTGCACATAAATCTTGGAAATTCTTATTACTTTCATCAGGATCACGACCAGCGATATCACACTACCGCCTTTATTTTCTGTGAATCATACCCTAAAAATTGGAATGAGCATTATCAGAGCTAAAAGGGTGTACAAATCCGTTCACCCTAGCTTGAGAAATGGCCTACAGCCCTCGTCCATATCGAGATATTAGTTTTGTTCCGTCGACTGGAAGATTCAATTAGGGAATATCTCTCGATTAGGATATTGCTGGGCGCCTGTCGTCATTAGTATTAACAGTTATTGTGCGGATTAATTGGTACTGCCTGCGGATTCGCGAGGTAAAAACATGTATGTAGGTATCTATTGAAAATGATGATTTATGAGAACATTGTTCGGTCATAATGAATATTGTTGCTACATGAAAACTATTTATCGCTATTTGAAATTGGCGGAATTATTTTTGTATGTATTGCCATGGTAAGTTAACTCGGTAAGGGTGCCCAAGAAAGTGAGTGATTGAATCTGACGTTTACCGCCATGCTTACTGATAAATTTTAGTTTATTTGGACGAATAACGCGTCGTTTTACAGTAAGCATTGGGTACGAAATAAAATTTGTTTTTGCACGTAACCTTTACCTAAAACTACTGTTATAACATTAGGCAAATACACCACATTCCCGAAAGAATTAGGTGCCATGCCAGGGCCTTCCCTTTATGAGCATGGCTACACTGAACTGCATGGAAACACGGATTTTTTTATTGCCGCTTCAACCATCTTTTCATTCAAAGCGGTGGTACCAACCCAGGCGGCCTTAACCCTAACAACTAGTTTGACATGGGTTCCGTATCATGGAACAGCTCGCATTCGCAACGAATTGCTCTTATCCAACTCAGAAAGAGAGAGACAGTGGTGCATGAATGGGGCGAGGATTTTGACCTATTACCTCTCGCATGAAAGGCAAGCCCTCTAGCCCCTACACCACCTTGATAACGTCAGATTTCATTACTCACTTGTCTGTTCACCCGCCGAGTTAATTTACCATGTTATCCCCCCTGGACATGGACAACGAATACTGCCTGCTTACACCTTAATCAGCCCAACACACCACGTGATAACTAGGTCCCTGTCTTCCTTATATTGCACGGATGCACTGAACTAGAGGGAAAACACTGACAATTTTAATTGATTCTTCCACCATCTCATTCAATGCGATCATACCAAGCAGGACAGGAGTAATCGCATCATCTAGTAAGATTGTCGGCTTCACCGATTAAGGAAGTCAGAAGTCAGTTGTAATATAACCTTGCTGTATTGTTTAAAAGAAAATATTATTACTTGATTTGTAATTAGTAAGTTTTTTCATACTAGCAATCAAGTCTTGTTTTATTTCTATACTTCCAATTAGGCCTCGACGTACCAAAGCAAAATAGTTTTAGATTAAATCGATGAAATTAGGTCATAAAAGTCGGGTTGGGTCGAAATGATTAATTCCATACACGAATCAGATTACTCGGCAAATAAATATGTCATCTTCTAATCGCTGTAAAACGGGTCACCTCGTTTAACAAAACAAATAAAGTAACTTCTAATTTCCATAGGATATAATCCCATTACGAAATGAGTGCGCCACCACCGCTGGTTTGCGGCTCGATATACACGTTACGCGGGGGGGGGAGGGGGCACGGACCACGTCAGGGGGTAATGTTTGCCAGCTAAAATGTTCGAGCGGACGGACGGAAAGTATTTGCTCGGAGACCGAAGGGGAGCAAATTAGCTAAATGGGCCCACTGCAGCCCCGAACGCGCTTGTGTCAACACCGAATGTATTGCGATATGTCATTGATCGGTCACTCACTCGTGGGCATTGCATGTAGGCACACGTACTCGTTGGGATCGCACAAAGGGCCCGAAATGTTAACCAATCATTGGTTTCAGATTAATTAAATTCGGTATTCATAGATTTTCCCAAAGGAGAATTGTCATAAATATGACAATAGAATTAGAATTATAAAGTTAAACGGAGCGAAAGAGAGAGAATGTATAAAGGAGTAAAAAAAAAAGATGAGGCCTTTACCCAAAGAGCCTTTACCAAAATCCGAAATGGTAAAAATGTCCACTCTGGAGCGGCTATAATTTCACTTCGGAATGGCTGCACCGGAATGGTGGGTAATGAATATTTCGATTGTGCAAAAAAAAGGTTTTGTCACCCCGGAATAGCGGTTCCTTCGAGAGACGGCTAAAATCTCAATTTGGATCCCAGAGGATAATATTTTCTGCAACAAACATTCGATGTTGCGCGTCCTGAATTCATAAGCGTATTATCTACAGTTAGTGGTTTTCCACTAACTCGTGGCTGCTCTGCCGCCATACGAATCAGTTTCGATCGCTACTCCCGTACTTCCATGTCAGCAGAGGCGAGGATCCGGGTAACGTCCACATAGCACTTCTCCTTCCCTTTCTCTTCTGTCCGTGGAGGCGACGCGCTCCGAAATTACACGAGACTGGCCTTTTACTGATCGGTGGTACTAGACTCTGAGGCCACCACCACCCCCATCCCGGAGTGACCCACTTTCGCTGGGCTGCTGGGCCCACGAAGAACTCCTGTAATTACTTCTTGAGTGCATCGGCTGCTTCTATGCCTCGTTGCTCGTTTCCTTGACTCCGGAGTAGTATTGGGGTAGTTATTAGGTGGTAGGCTTCATCTGGCTGCCCCTAGCCAGACGGAGCAAAGGTAGGGGCCTCAACCGAAGTGCTCTTTTTCAAATTTCTAAAGCCACTGTATTCATATCCTCAAATTGTCAATACAACTCCTAGTACAGATAATTCGGTAAAAGTAGTCGTCCTGCAATAAATATTGATTGGCAAGTCAGCAACAACTGCTCGAAAATGCTTCTGATTAGCTCCATAGCCCCTTGAGACATTTCCCTCTTATTAGCGATATCATTTTAGGCAATGATTTCAAAGGTAAGTCAATGATTTTAGGGCTCATCATTATTATTCAAATTCAAATCACTATTCACACAATTCACGGGAAGAAATTGCGCTTGCATACTTTTTACGTGTCGGAACCCATTTAGCCACTACCACAGCTTTAGGCACTAGGTCGTTCAAAAGGGGTCTGGTTTTTGCAACGTTTTTATTTCTAGTACATACTGAATGAACGACGCACTTCATCTGAAGATGAATATTCATAGACGTAGAATCTTATTGATATCTATGAATAAACTTATTTGTAGCGGTCCAATCTTATTTGTACCAATAGTCCAATCTTTAGTAGATGGAAGATATTGAATCAGCCCTGTATTGAATATAAGAAAGTCATTTGAACGTATTCCCTGCATATTAAAAGTGATAAAATGTGATCTCGAAGTTTTTTTTTATGCAACCTGACATCGATGGCTAATACCACACAACTACTGTTATGCCAATATACCACATTAGCCCAATACACCACATTCCCGAAGGAATTAGGTGCCATGCCAGGACCTTCCCTTTATGAGCACGCCTACATTGAACTGGATTTTAGTTTAGGCCTTAATTTATTTTCGAAAATTATTGCAAGAAAAAATTTATCCGTCAGTTTTGGTTATTATTCACAGTAGAAATTTAAAAATACTTGCTGCATAATATATCGCATTTAATATTGCAAGTGTAACTAACAGAGTTTATATTGAGAAAAATGTGTTCTAATTTATTAATTTTAAATAATTACTATAATATTATTGGTTTAAATTTCCATATTTGGAAACATTAACTACAAAAAAACACACTTGAATGACTATATTTTTTTTATTATTTATGTATCTGGTAATAATAGTGTGGAGAGGTGAAAAGGTGGGTCAGGTCTTGAGACCCACGGCTGCGCAGCTGCTCTCCTCTTCCTCTAGTCGTGATTTGAATGTTGTATATGTGTTAACTCGCTGGGAAACTTCGTTAGTGCGATATATAGACTTCATTTCTAGCGGGTAGCGCCATCTAGCGCCATGTTAACTAGCTTCTATGCATTTGTTTGTTAATTTGTGGCATGTGAAACTAGCAGCTCTCATTAGAGGGCGCTAGGTCGCTACAATAGCATGAAGAATATTTTCAGCGTGGGAAATTTATCAAGCTCTTAAGAAGGTTTTAAATGCGTGCCGGGTAAGGTTAACGCATAGTGCATGCATGAATGCAAATATTCAGTAGATTAGATAGTACCTATGTATGATACATTGTAGTGCAGAATCACGGAATTATTTGTTGACTCCTTGAATGAAGCAAGAACACTAAAAGCATCTTAGCCTTCAGCACGGAAATCGTCGATCTCCGTGGTCTACAGCAGAGAGAGCTTGGTGCCGCAGAAGTGGAGCAAATGCTAAACATTGGATGCAGGTACAGGAGGCCGCATACTTATAAAACAGAATGGAAATTTGCTTTTCAGCATATCGCACCACAGTCTTCTTGTCTGCTTTATGCCTAGCAAAAAAAGTATCGTATATACAAATACATTGTAAAATATTATACATAAAGAAACTCTGACCAATATTTTTTGAACAACTGAATCAGAATTCTCACTTAGCGTTAGGTAATATTCACCTCCAAAGAGTACGACATATTGGAGTCCGGATGTGAGTGCAAACATAAGTGCAAGCACCGCTGTAGCGGCAAGATCCGGCGGCGGTCGTCCCGCCGACCGCCTGCTACCGTACATAGAGCACAACGCCCACGAGTACAGACACATACACCAAATGCTATTCAACATTATAAAGCAGGTAATAATCGCAAGAATAATATGGTCCGACTCTTCAATTAACAACCTGATAGCAGTAGAGGAGGCCTTGATCGGGAGCGGAGTGAGGTAGGCGAATAGCGCCGCTCTCTTTATGAAGTGGGGGTGGACAGCGTTCGGCGTGGTTGTCACCAGCTGCCTGTAGGCCAGCCAGGCCCCCGCCGCGAGCCAGTTGCACGACGCGAGGAACAGGACGTCAACACAGAAATCGTGAACCGTGAAGCCAACGACGGAGGAGATCCACGGCGCCGGAACGACTCCCGCCACGCCGAGGTACAGCCAAAGGAAGAGGTAGGTGTACAGGAGCTTGGTGCCGCAGAGGTGGAGCCAGAGCCGGCTGGTGCGGCGGCGGCACCAGGCGGGGGACGACGCCGCGGCGACCAGCATGAGCGCGTAGCCGGCGGTGGACAGCGCGGCGCCCGCGCACGGAATCACCACCGTGCCGGTCACGTCGGAGTTCTCTTGCATGGCCAAACATTCACAATCACTCTAATTGACTTCTAGCCCACAATCCCCTGGAGCTAAATAACTGTATGTTACCTAAAACTGTATTTGAATAACCACCGACTACGTTATTTTATCGGTGGTTAGGCCAGAAGGATGCGTGCATTCAGAATCACGTTTAGAGAAACAAGAAGGCATACATGTACTAGATTTATATTTTTAATATAACTGGTTCTGATCGTACTCTTTGCATACGCTCGTTATTAATCATGTCTTGTTTGATGTTTAAAATGCTGCTTTATCCTTATTCTGAGGTCAATGAGAAAAAAACTTATTATTATTAGGTTATATCTCTTTGTCTGAGGTGGACCGTATGATACAAAATCTGATTTGAAATTTGTAATGCACCTTACCTTAAGAGGCTCTAATTCTTGAGCTACCTTGTATCATATCGTTGAGAAAAGGGGAATGTGTTTTTTTTTAAAATAACGCGGCATTATTTATAGTTTCATAAATACCATGTTCCTAAAAGAGTTTTTATAGAATACACATATCTGAATATATTTTACATACGGATCTGCACTCATTATATTACCCTAACACACTGCATTCTCGAAGGAATTTGGATCACGGCTACATTGAAACATGGACAATTTTTCATTGCCGCTTCTACTATCTTTCATCTAATGTTATGGTACCAACCCGGGCGAGCTTAACCCAATCGCTTGGTTTGTAAAATAATTGACTTAGGGCCTTTTTCACTTACAGCTGATAGCTTAATCGCCACATATGAAGGGCCTTTCTTAGCAACTTGCAATCAATACAATATAATCAGCACTTTGGTAATAAAGGCCCTTTAAGTGTTGATTAAAATAAATCAGCACTTGGTAAAAACCAGGCTCAGAGTCTCTCATGCCCAAATAAACACATGATATACTTGTCTTAATTTGTGTTAATTTAAGGGATGAATAATAAATTAAAAGTTATAGGTACGTACAGTCGTTTCCTATCAAATGTATACACTGGAAAGAGAAGGAATTCCTAAGTCCCTTTTACTCTATGGTTGACGTCAGCATGTCAGAAAAAGACCTCAAATTTGTCTCTATTTCCGGTGTATAGATTTCAGACGAAACGACTGTACATACAGCGTGTACGCCAGTTTTTTTCATGAGTTTGTTTTAATTTAATAAACATTTTCTTCAGCACTTTTCCTATTAAAATGCAATATAACTACCCTAGTTCCATCCTAATGCCTTCATGCATACCTTATTTACAACGTAGAGTATAAAATTACATGTAGCTGATATATTTGCACTTTCACTCTTCTGTCGCTAAAGAAATTATCAGAAATATTCACTTAACATAATTCTGGCTCCGAATCCGAATAAGGGGAGCGTTGTACCTACCTTAAGTGCCTTTGTGCAATGTTTGTTTTCATTTGTTCCGCTAAATCGAATCAGTTCATTCGACCGACGAAAACATTTCTACTTATCACAATGAAGTGACAAGTGACGCTGTTGCGCTCGGGGACCTTCTCTGTTTCAAAGAAAAAGACAGGCTCCGCGATGAAGAGGTTACAATATGTCCACAAAGCAGACAATGCGCATGGTGTTGGATTTGGTAAGATTTACGAAAATTTCAATTACAAAACGAATTATAGCTAAAAGTAAATCACGTAGTAAAAAATGAAACAAAAACTAAATTGATTATAAATCTTCATGGAACAAGCTAAGTTTGATGAATCATCTTTTTAAGATGTTTATTTTATCGTTGAGTAATCCACCTCCAAAATTATTGCATAAACTGCGCGAAAAAAATCGAGCTTTCGGACCTTATGACTTAGAAACCAAACACTATTTTACAATGCTAATGGTCATCAGACATCTACTTCGAACAAATAAAGTTTTGAGTATAATTTTGGATCTCTGACAAGAAATTTGCGCATGAGCTTCTTTCCACGTGTGTATGGGGAGTTGAGCGGGATGGTCCGGAAAAATAACTCGCATTCATTTGAGCTACTTTTTGTATTCTATCTGAAAATCATCGTCTTAGAAAGTTGTGTAAGTTTTCTCACGATGGATTCACGAAATATAATTCCTTGTTTTCGACTTGTTCGGCCACAATAACACCTTAGGAGATGTATATTTTGATTAATAATAAACAAACTCCACAAGTATGTTCACAGAATATTAATGTGATGTCAAGCGACTTTGTTTGTTTATGACCAAATTTTCGGACGCTCCGCTGCTGTAAAAACATGAATATTCAGGCGGACGACGCGTCATAACTCATTTCATTATTCGCACCGAGAGACCGAAGACCGCGAGCGCGCTCAACCGGGGAAATGCCCCGTAAACCTGCTGTCAACGCCATCTTGTTCAACATTTGCAACGCATCTTGGTGACAAAAATTTTTAAAGCGGGAATTATCGTATTGGTCTTTTTGGCGATGAACACAATGAAAATAATGTTTATTTATCCACGAACGGGCACTAATCGAATATTTCCGCCAACAGATACATAGCTTATAATGACCCGCAGATATTCATCATTTAATTTTCATGGTACTAACCCGGGCGGGCATAAGCCCTTCCACGTTTTACGTTGAACCCGAACCACGGCCAGCCTTAACAGTCGAACGGTCACCCATCCAGCACGTGCCCGCGCCCAGGATTGCTCAACCTCGATTATCTAACGCGTAAGTTACCGAGACTATTTGTTATTGTTATTTCTTATAGTACATTTATTTACGTTTATGAAAGTAGGACTTCTTAGTCATATCTAATTTAGTTGAGCCATAGGTTAAAAATTAAGGAGATGTGCCATCCAACGGGCCGGAAATGAGACCTACTGTCACCAATTTCATAAAACTACCAACCGAACACAGAACGCTAATTATCACACTCAAACATAGTCGCAGACGTATTGGAGGGTTTGTGCGGGTGGGAACCCACTTGGTGAACCCATTACGGCACCACATTCGCTCGGGATTGTGGCACACGAAGCGCTTTCGGCTTTCCATACAATTATATGGGCAATACGTCCATACGGGGCGGCGGCGCGGGCGCGGCGCGACGATTTGGGTTAAGACCACTGGACATTTCTCCTTCCTTTTCTCTTCTGTGGTCATATTTACCTCTACAGTTACCTAGCAATATGTTGTTGACATTAACGTAGAAAGGATGTCATTAGGTTTCAGATAGATTCGTATACTTTTCTCGTAAACTATTGAAGTACATGTATTATTATTTTACTTTAGTATTTGCTTCCTTTTTAATTATGTTTTGAGCGTTTACTGCTATTCGCCCGGTAAATTCACCCACACAAACATTTCACACTTTTTTTTTCATTTCAGTTTTACAATTTTAACTTTCAACAACTTGGGCTGTGCCCAGTTTTTAAGAGCGTGAACATTTTTTTTTTAATAACGACTGAACACACGGAGATCGTGGATCGTCCGTAGCTGAGGATGCGTAGGCGCGGAGATCGTCGATTTCCTGGGCGTAGCGCATATAATAAGCAAGATCATTAATTTACATACTTATAAATGCCAAATCTTTCTCCGCGACCATCGGCGAAGAGCAGTGCTTATTTCGTAGTGATCCCGACGATAAGGGCTCGGAAAAATATGCGAAACGCTAGGCCGTTACATTTAAATGTTATGGACGAAGGGGTGGGCGGAGTGCGGAGAGGGGTAGCCCTGTATTCTGCCCGGTAATGGCTTAACAACCCTGTGTCTTTAGGGATATTGAAATGAAAAGCGCGGAGAGACCAGGGGTGAGTGGAACTTATTACCAGAGGATGCTGTTTCACTTCGGCGCTTGGATGCAAAAATAAGGATTTCTTTGCTAGGCGTGTCGAGATTTGGCGGTAATTCATTAAATTAACATATTACAGAAAAAAGAACGACTTTAGCAAGCAGGGGAAGACTATAATCGACCGAGCGAGCGCTGGTCTCCGTTTCAACTTAGTCGAAAATGTTTTTGTGGTCTGTTCGGTTTAATACCCATCCATGCCCCATTCCATCAAAAGGCCAATTGATTCGAACATGCTCCGAACCCGCATAACTAATTACTTATTATGTACCGTAACGTTTGGACATCCACACTCTATGAGATTAAAAATACAAAAACATTGCCTATATAAATAAAAATGAAAGACTATCAGCCGTATTCAGAGTGTGCGGACTAACTTTAATACGCCGGACTAAGCCGGTTTTTGTATGGTTAGTCCGGTGCTAATCTCGTACTAAGTTTTGACAGGTTCCATCTGAATACGGCTGTAAATGTGTTGCTAATCGCTGAACTCGAGAACGGCTGGACCAATTCGGCCATTTTTTTCCAAACATTAGGCGAAATCTGCGGATAGTTCTTGGACCCGGTTTTAAACTTAACCGGGCTCCGCTCGGGTAAATAACCAAAAAGAAATCGGGTCGAGGGGAGCCGGGAACCTCAGCTAGCTTAAAATAAAGATACAGCACCGTCTTGTAGGAGTCCACTGCTTCCAAAAAAGTTAGGTAAATTTAAACAACAGAGTACTGCTTTCATCATCACTAAAATATATAAATATAAAATATAGGTACTATAGTTAACTTTTTATGAGATACTTATGCAAGAATATGATAATTTAAAGTAAGGCTTACATATGAGGAAAAACATAAAGCTATTAAATCAGATCTACTCAATGTAATGGCATGGAAAATGTAATTTGGAACGCACCGAGACCAGGGTGGGATGATGGTGTCTCCCTAAGATATTTATGACGATGTATTTTGATGGTGATGCGTTGCCAAGCAACTTGGTATTCGTCGGGGAAATGATTTTCCCTACATTGTTTTATATTTATGCATCGATTTTTTTTATTAACTTGCGTCCATATTAAACATACATTTTGACTTATTTTTTTTATTTTTCATTCGAAATGGCTGCTTAAAGGAAGCTTTTTGGTTATTCTAGTAATTTCGGAGTCTTTCCTTTAAGAAAAATGGTTATGGTGCTGTCTCTACAACAAACACAAAAACAACAATCGTTATTATCAATATTATGTCTGCCTACAGAATCAATATTTATAATTTTGATGATTCTTTAAGAATAATGGAAATCTCTAGGAATCTTTGGGAATCTTGGAATTCGTCAGGAATCTTTGGAAATCTCCAGGAATCTTTGGAAATCTCCACGAATCTACGGAAATCTCCAGGAATCTTTGGAAATGGTTGATAGTCCTTGGGAATGCTTAGTAATCTTGTAATCATAAGGTAATCATGTTTTTTGTTACTATTGGTTATCTTGGTGTACACTTTTGCTCTAGTGACTGACCCCTCAGCAGAACGCATCAACGTCAACTTAACGGAGGTGAAGCAGTCCTCCATGCAATTTAATTAGAATTCACTAATGCGAGCTTTTCCATGGTTCTGAATCTATGTTAAACTGTAGGTCTCCTTCGTTTACTAGGTGAGGTCAGCCAGAATTGGTAGCGTCGCATTAAATGGACGATGGTCGAACCGGCAATGAAAAATGGTCCGTGATTCCATCCATGTAGCCGTGTATCCGGTGCTTGGCATGGCACCTAATCCTTTGGGGAAAGCGCTGTGTTGGGCTATCTTTTTAACCGACTTCAAAAGAAAGGAGTAGGTTCTCAATTCGTCGGAATCTTTTTTTCTCTTTTCGTACAATGCGATGGTCCGAATCTGGGTGGGCTTAGCCCTATAACCTAGTAGGGGAAGGAGGTTCTATAGTTTCTCGGCACCATGGACCGAAATAATTGTCTAACCTGTTTGAACTATCCCACGGAAGATGCATCTCCGTTCTTAAGAACATAATTAGGTGATTGTATTGTATTGTATTTCATTTTGTCAAATTGGTAGACAAGCTACACTCAGACAGGTCATTTTTTCTTATTTTAAGGCATACAAGCAAACATCATCATCAGCTGAAAACTGAATTTTAGAGAGGTGCACCGACAACAGACGTCGAGGAAAACACAGTCAGCGTGTTTTGCACTTCACACGAAATTCGGACCGCAGCTAATCCTCAAGAAAATGTACGAGTGTTGCCATGGACGCTGAGAAGTGAAGCAAAGCGGCGGGTAGCCAGTAACGTGCCTACCTCCGTCGCGACAGGCACGTTCTCCTGAAGATGGAGCCCATGTGAGGCTCCGAAACGTCGAGCAGCACGTCCTGCTCCTCACACGCGCGGTAAGCCGTCAAACTAAATATTATACATTCAGCGTACAATTTCTGGCATATACCATCGTCAAATTTACTAAATAATTAAAACTAAGCTAAATATGTCAAGTTAATAATTAGTCAAGGGATTTATGATACTAGATAATCATGGTCATTTCAATTATAAATACTAAGCTTCAAGTTCCATACTATGGCTCGTGCCTGTTTTCTCACCCAAATATGAAATATTTATCAATAATTAACTGAGGGCTACGTCTGTACGTTTTTGTTTATTGGTAACTTGAACGTAGCTCGCAATGGATTTATTTAATGTGCAAAATATCACAAAAAGATTTCCTAATTTGACTGAGGAAACAGGCACGAGCCATTGTATGGAACTTTATCACCTCAGTATCCTCTTAAGCACGGAAATGCATCTTCCGTGGGATAGTAAAAACAGATTAGGCAACTATTTCTATCTCTACCAATAATTTCATTTTTGCCTTTTTCTTCTACTTTTCCACAGAAGTTTCCATTGTAAATCCAATATTCTATGGTAGTATACAGTCTCTAAAATAAGTGAGCCTTCAACATTATATTTTATTTGTATTATTATGTGCTTTACCGAATGCGGCCTACTTCATTGAATTTAGTTCTTCTGTAGGCTGCAGTATACCATTGTATGAATTTAATGCTTGTCAAATGTATTTTTATAACCTATTGTTTTTAAAAAATATGTAATATTATGAACTTGTGTTTTTGCAATTTAAAATGTTAGGACCTCATAACGTCCATGAGATTCCGAAATTTCTGCTGCGAGAACCATGCATGGTTTTCGAGGCATGCCGGCCGGCAGCATGTTTGAAGGACCCTAGGATGTAATTTGGAGGAAATACATCGGAGGTAGTTCATTTTATTGTTTACCAACCTTATAAAAAAGGGATCTAAGGGATCGATGGTTTGTCTTGTGCAATTTTGACTGTGAATTTGTGCATTTTCTCCCGTTCCGCGTTGAGCGACGGTAGAAAAGGGACGGAGGGACAGCGTTATGCAGCTCCGACGACGATGCCTATTATCGTAATCGCGCACCGGCGGAGGCGACAACGCGAGGGCACGTAGCGACTACTTTTCTTTTACTCCGTATCCGGGTCTTGAACCCAGTGTTCCGCGTTGATTCCGAGCGAGCGACTCGATGTAACAAACGGGCGCTACGCGCGCCGGCGATATTCAACGTGAGTCTTTCGAACGGTTAATCTCTTCGCATTCTTCGCCTGCATTCACTTAAGCCATCGAGTAAGGAAGGATTTTAGTTTAGTGATGATACACTGACGTTAGCGCAGGCCAGTCAGTTCGCTTACGAATTTGGAGCGCGCAAAATCGAAAGTTCACAAAAAAACCCTTTATGACTACATTGAAGTGGATGGAAAACACAGACAATTTTTCACTGTCGCATCGACCATCTTTTCATCCAGTGCGATGGTATCAACCCGAGAGGGCTTAAACCCTACCACCTAGTAGGGGAAGGGAACCTACAGTTTTATATTGGCATTTTAAAATTGTGCTTGGTTTCCAAGTCATAAAGTCCGAAAGTTGGAATTTTTTCGCACTTTTATGCAGTAACTTTGGATAAGAATAAACATTGAAAAAATCTTAGTCAACAAGCCTAGCTTGATCCATGAAGATTCAAAATCCATTTAGTTTTCTTTTAATTTTTGACTGAAGCGTACCTACTTAATTGATATACGATATCCAAAATGACGATGGCTGTATACTCCCGAACAGAGTAATTAGGATAATTTTGTATGACCATAGACCTCAAACTTTATATGTGTAATATAAACTACTTCTTAATTCATTCATTAATGAAACTTGTATGTCAGCTCTTCTCGAATCGATAGATTGTTAACGTGTCCAAGTGTAGGTATCCTACTTATGGATAAGAAATGAAATTAAATTCGTTTTGAAAATCTAACCAAATCAAGCACGAGCCGTATAGCCTATTTTGTGGACAATTTGCGTCCTCCCCCCATGGAGCCTGTGTTATTTTAACCAGAGATGGGGCCATCGCGCATAGCACGATTTTGTGCCCTGCCCGCCAATTTGTGCCTGTCCCGTCGGCAAGGGCCATCTTTAGTGATGTAGGAACTCGAGAACATCAAGAGTGAGCAAATTCGTTAGCGACATGACTGACCGAGGCCGGTACTACTGTCCGTGTGTGTATTTTCTGGTATTTTTGCACTAAAAAGTAACTCACCGCTGCTGCCATGCGGATGAGTTTTGGTAACCACTCCGTGATTCGTTACTCCATGACTTCAGCAGTGCCTTCATTTGTGCTTTCCGTTACCCCGATAAGTTTTCTCTTACTCTTAAAGTTCGTTCACTGCTATAAAAAATACGTTTAACGAATGTGATGTGTGTATAGAAAGAAAGCTGTAACGAAAACTAGCTAGTGCAAGGCCGGACTTGAACCAGCAAGCAAACTTTTGCGGGCAGTGCGTCTACCAAATTCACCCCTTTCGCAAAATTCTCCCACAGCTCTTCCTCCCGATATCAATACTCCTACTAATGTTTACTCCTACTATTAAGTGTTACTGTTTAACGTTACTATTCATGTTTCCTCCTACTGTTACTAGTGCTTTAAGGTGGCCCAACCCAGCGGGACTAAACTCGTTCGCGGGCACGGTACAAAACCGTGCTCTTGCGCTCTGGGACCTTCTTTGTTTCAAAGAAAAAGACAGGATCCGTGATGAGGCAGATGCAACATGTCCACAAAAAAGACAATGTGCATAGCATGATTTGGTAAGATTTACGAAAATTTTAATTACAAAACGACTTTTAGCTAAAAGTAAACCACGACCGCTGTAGTTAAAAATCTAACAAGAACCAAATAGATTATAAATTTTGATTAAATAAGCTATGTCTGATGACTAATATTTTTAAAATGTTATTACTTTATCATTGCATAATCCAACTCCAAAGTTATTGTATAAAACGCGCGAAAAATTCGAACTTTCTGACCTTATAATTCAGAAACCAAACAAAATTTTACAATGCCAACGGTTAGACTAGGAGGTCCCGACAAAAATGGTAACGATAACGTAAATGGCTGAAACTGGGTTCACAGGATAAAGAACAACCCTCTGAATCTAAATTTGTCGGCCTGTCTGTGCCAAGTGGTTGCGTTACCTAGATAAGGCGCCTGAAAAAGTAGTTTTCGTTACAAGAAAAATATATGATAAGGTAGATGGCTGCAAATAACGTAGCATGAAAGTATCAAACATACTTACTTAGTAATACAAAAACTGAACAAATCTTTCGTTGCATTTCGTAGTTATAGGCGATTTAGGTTACAGATATAATTATAGGTATATTTAAGTATTAAATTATAAAACCGACTGGTTATTGTTGCATAATGAATAGGTATCAATATGTCCAGATAATCAGCATATTCATTAGCAGGTACATACCAACATCTATTTTGTATAGTCCATCTAGCTAACGCAACCACTTGGCGCAGGCAGACTGACATATTTAGCATCAGAGGGTTGGTCTCTAACCTGTGAACCCACATTCAGCCATTTACATTATCGTGACCAAAAATGTCGTGACCTCCCGGAATAGGTCATCAGACATCTATTTCGATCAAATAAAGCTATTTTGAGCAAAATTTGGGCTCTCTGACAAGAAATTTGGGCGTGATCTTCTTTCCCCGTTTGTATGGGGAATTGAGCGGGATGGGCCACCTTAAGATTATCCATGCATTGTTTTGGGTTACCGGAGGACATACGTTGTGTACATTGACTAGAAAGATTGATATTCGAACATTTTGCCACAGAATAATATATTGTCATCGTCTCATGCATGCCATTTAACGATAAGTTCAACAATATAATATAATATTAAATATAACGATAATCAACTTTTTTTTATGAGGAGAGCTACTTCAACAGAATAATGTAAAGGAGGATGGGCAAAAACGTATGAACGCTGGTACCCCCCACCAATAGCAATGAGTTATATGTCGTTGGAAAGGTCTTTTAGTGTGGATCAACGACATATAACTCATTGCTATTGGTGGGGGGTACCTTGACCCTCGCCTTGACCAAACTCTTTGAAATGTATCCATTTTATTTCGGTACTCCATATGTCCATCGTCAATATCTGCATCGCCACCATCTGCTTCGCCAATGAAAATGTGTCGCCAAGGAGGTATCCAAATTTCCTTCTCCAAGCTAAGATATGAATCGCCAATATCCCTATCGCGGTCCGGCCGCAGATCCGTCGCCAATGACCGGAGGCGCACATGTTTCGCCAAAGTGGTTGTGGAGTGGGATATGTAGTTTAGGTCAGAGGTTGAGACCTCGAGTCTGGTGGTTCCTCATCAGTTATTTATTTCCGCAGGTCGCGTATTTAGTTTCACAGCTCGCGAACAGAGTCACTATTACGAGTTGCACATCACTTATCAATCTATCGCTAAGGTCGATTTAAGGCTTTTCGATAATCGCTTACACCATTGAATAGAGCGTGTGAGTCGTACACTAAATCGCCCGTCTAGAGTTTTATATTTGTGTAGAAATATGAAAAAATATAAATTTGTTGAAAATACATTCATACACAGATATAAAAATCTATGAACAGGCGATTTAATGTAAGCCGATTTATCGATAAGCGATTTGTAACTCATAATCAAGGCTAAGGCATTAGTGTAAGGACTCAGGTCTTACTTTTTATCAAAATCGGCACCATGACTCATTTGAGTGCTGCTCGCTATTTCTTATAGTTTCGGATTTGGCAATAAAGGCCCACCTGTTATATGCATGTAAGTATGTGAATGAGTAAAAACAACATTTAATAGACATGTTGACTGATTTTCTGATTCCTGACAAATGTGCAATTCAAGCAACAAAACTTGTTTTAAGAACATTTTCAACATTAAAGAAAGCCGGAATACAGTTTGATTGCTAACGATATCCCTTCAAACCATGCATGAACTAAAACACAACATGGGTCTAAACATTTATTATACACCGGAAACATAAATTTAAAACACAACATTGAGCAAAAGAGGCTTAGTCTTCGTAGAAACATCACAAATAAATGTATAAATGTAATTAACTAACTAAAGAAACATTAAACAAGTCACGATGGTCAGACCCCACTCGCCGCCCTCACTCCATCAATTACAAAACTTACTGAAGAGGACTAGTTTCCATAGGCAACGTCGTTGCGATCACCCTCGCCCCACTAAATCTCGCTAATGCCGACGGGTTCAACGAAGTGATCAGGTCGGCTCCAAATGTATGGAGAATATTACGGTCATGCCAATATTGTTTGCACTGATCTAGATTTGAATAGAATTACAGAAACCAATTTACATGCCAAAATTTATATTATGTTTTAACATTAACTACACAACTGAAATCTAGCGACAATTTGTTTTCTTTTTGGTTATTTTTAATTTCAATAGAATTGTAAACATTAATAGAAAATATGAGAAAATACCCAAGAGTTCGTATAATTCTTTTACATACAGTAATTTAATGCAAATTGTAGACCGGAGAAAGTGCTAATTCAGTGAATGTTTTAGATTTAAGTATTCCCTTCATTGTAAATTGAAAAAAAAGGGTAAGTATAAAATCTACAGAGTTCATCTAGAAAACACAAAGTGTAGATGACATTACACAATAATACCACGAGTGGGCACTAAGTTCCTGCGTATCATTGTCAGACTATAATTCAATGAGATATTCACAAATTTTCTCTACTCAACAATATTAACAAAAGAAATATATAATATTATCCTACCATATATTATTATATCATGCTTTAAATCTATTATAAACGCCAAACACTATAGATGAGAAAATGTTCTAACTCTAATACATAAATGACAACCCCGAGAGCAGTACGCAATAGGAACAGACAATTTACCCCATTACTGACTCTAACAGTGCATACCTAAAACCATAGTAAGCTGGAATGTTGAGATCAATCTTACCCGAAAATTATAACAATATCCTACGACATGGCAACACTAACTAGGATGTACTTTTTGTCCTCGTCAAATTAAAAGGGACTGGGGGATATTCCTTGCATTCAGAAAGTGCATTTTTAATAAATCTTTGGTCTGAAAAAATAGAAGGAATCAGCAAGTAAGAAATTGAGTTAAATTTTTGATAAAAAAATTCACTGGCAATATTGTTAACAATTGTCTGGTTTTCGTCGTCAAAAAGATGTAAATAGTCAAAATATGCTGGGTTCTGTAAATATTAATTTATATAGTAGGTTTTGCACTGTTAATAACAAATAGTAGTTTGACTAAGCCTATATATTTTATAATACTTTACAAGCAGACATGTTTGCATTAGCACAATACAGTGAAAATATAGGCGAGTTTGGTCCGTGCCCGCAGCGCAAGGAGACACCACAACCACTCCTATATGAGCTCGAGTTCTACGCGACGACGCAGAGTAGTTCGGAAATGTCTAGTAATTCAAAATATTAAATGCTGAAATTCAAAGACAGATATTGGGTATTGAGACAATTCTCAAGTCTTCCGACTGGCAATTATATTATTTAACTTCCATAAATATTATTTCAATATTGACAGTCGGAAGAATTGAGAATCGTCTCAAGACCTAAGAACTGTCTTTGAATCTCAGCATAAGACCCCGGCCAGGTGGAAGAAACTTCCAGCAAGCTCATTGACATTTTTGGAAGAACATTTAGGATTATCCAATTTGAGTTTCCTATGTTGGCAACACTGTAAATCAGACAGCTGTCAATAAGCGTTTTACGACTGTTATTATTAACACATTTACGAAATGGATCCGTCTAACCACAGCACAATGTATTCTATATTTTTTTAGATATTTATGTGTAAAATTTATAGAGTTTCCTTAAAAGGCTTTAACAATTCAGGTTTATAAGGGCGTCAGTGAAACTACCTTTTATTCTTTTTAAAAATAACTAGAATATGTATTGATGGTCTAGCTATATTGGAAACCTAGAAAGGTAAATATCTGATGCTCTCATTCTTGGATCAAATTTTTTTATGCATATTTGCGGCAATTAAGAAATTAAAGCATCAGAGTCTTACAGTACATGTTTAAACTATCAATCTACAAATTTGCTAACACCAACTCAAAAATTCTTAAAAACTTGAAAAAAATTAAAGGTTTCAAACTCAGCAGCACGATAAAATTGATCGCAATCTGCCCCTAATTAAGAAACATATTCTATTGCTACACAGCTACATTGTCTATTGTACGGAATATTAATTACTGTAGCACAAATAATTGTAATGTTTAGCGCCATGGTAAAGCAATTACAATGTTTCATAGAACTATCACTTTGAAAACGAGCACTCATTGACAGCCCTCAGATTTACATTGTTGCCAACATAGAAAGCCTAAATTGGATCACTTATTACAAGTACCAATAAACCATGTGATAATCACGGCATGCGTTTGTATTAACTGACAAAATGATTCTGAAGGTAGAAATATAGGAAATCTTCTGAGAACATTTGCTAGGTTTTAATTTTTAGTTCATCTTACTTGGTTACTTATCATCTGGATGGATAACATTTTAATTGTCATGGCATAAATGATCGCAATGGATCAAATAATGCACCTCGAGATATAAAGTCACAGCCAAATCGCATCAAGCACGCTCCAAAACCGCCGCGTTTACATTTAAAAAGACAATATAATACGTAATCTATGAAAAAATTAACAGACTGTCAAAATAAATACTATGTGAAGCGTGAGTGGTGAGTCCGGGTCTAGGCGATGACAAGCGGTTCGTCGTCGGAGAAGCCCTGGATGTTGGGTGTCTCGTCATCTTCTGCAAACAGAACGCTAACTTTAGAACTGCTACTGTGCTGTGTGGGTTTCGGCCTTTAATCCCGCCTGGGTTGCTACCATTAACAAACGGCCATTGTTGTAATGAAAATGATCCATGTTTTTCACCCAGTTCAATATTTAATAAAAGATAGTTTGCCTTCTTGCCTAAATTGGCGTTTACGCCAAATTGATCGAGTATACCTTTTCAATTGTATGAAGTTGAAGAGAAGGCATTTAGTTCGGTTAACGCCCTACGCGTTAAGCGAACTAACATTTGTGAGCCTGAGTTTGATTTGACAGCTTAATTATCACCACCGTAAATACGTTGAAGTTGCTGTTTATGCCGACTCAGCGTTTTTATAAAAATCGGTAGTCCGATTATGATTTTGATAGCTCGAAGAAATAAAATCACAGAATAAGTAGTAAAACTTGAGGTAGACCTAGACGCAGAAGACGTAACTATGAAGTTCCGTAAACGCCAATTTAGGTGACAATTCAGACGGAGATGCATCATAAAGACCAAAAAGCACAAGGTCCAAAACCCATACTGTCCAAAACACTTATGAATACGGATATTTTCAATTAGGTTAGGTTAGATTAAACGCGTTTTATAATACATACGACAAATACTTACTGGGTTTTGGACCTTATGCTTTTTGCACTTTATGAAGGCAACACAGTCAGACTAGGGGTTCTGATAGAATCAAGAATTGCTGGCTGGGGAACAGGTTTTGGCTTTTAATCTCGGTCCTGTTCATGTACCATTTTCTTTCTTTTTATCTTTCTGAGTTGGGAAAGCTTCATTTCGTTACGGACGCAAGCGTTCCATGATTCGGAATCCATGTAGAACTGTAGGTTAGGTGGTAGCGTTTTTAGGACCGTCAGGGTTGGTAGCATCGAACATTGTCTGGGCTTTTTCTTCATCCCGTTAAATGTAGCCATGTTCATAAAGGGAAGTTCTGGGCATGGCACCTAAGTGCTTTGGGAATGCAGTGTCTTGTGCTTGTATAACATGACGGTGCATCCATGACCAGTAAAAAAAACTATTATGTAGACAATAATAGACCCCACATCCCCCCAAAGCTACATTGTCTAGCAATCGAGCGAGTACGGAACGATGACGGACCGTGGTCGGCGATGGTGGCCTGGCCGCGGCGCGAGTCGTATCTGGAGACGGGCGCGGGTGGCTGCGGCGCGTGGCGGTGCGACGCGAACCGCAGGAACGAGTGCGCGAGGCGGCGGTGGCGCAGCGCGAGGTGCAGCAGCGCGGCGGCGGCGGCGAGCAGCGCCGCGCACGCGCCGCCCGCCCACCACCACGCGGCGCCACCACCCCACCCCGCACCACCCGCCGCCGCCGCCGACAGCTCCGCGTCACCTGCGCCACAGAATGTATATTTAGGATTACATTTGTCAGCCCAGTAGTGCGACGCCTTTCGATTCGACAAGCTGGGTCTGAGCGGGGTTAGGTTCTGGATGGGTGACCATTTTCAACCGTTGATGGTGGCCATGGTTCGGAGTCCACATAAAGCTGTAGGTCCCCTTCCTTACTTACTAGGTGGTAAGGGGAAATCCCGCCCGGGTTGGTGCCATGGCATAGAAAGAACGATGGTCGCAGCGGCAAATGAAAATTGTCTGTTTTCCATCCAATTCAATGATACCTAGTTCCCATGTGGTGTGTTAGGCAAATATCTGACGGTCAGTTCGGTATTAGCCATCCATGTCCAGTTACATAAAAAAAAACTCAACTCCATACAAAGTCCCGATTTCGTGCACCTGTTAGGGTTCCGTTTTCACCCTTTGGGTATGGAACCCTAAAAACAAAGTGGTTAATTCGTTTTATAAGGAAACTTGCTATAGCATAGTTTCGCAGTGGATTGGCTTATTCAACCGCATGAGACTGACATATCAAGTCAACACAAAGTGGCACTAGCCAGTAGCGCATTGATATCATTAGAGGACAAAAATCGGAATGTATTGACCAGCAGGTCAATACATTCCGCATGGAAGGAAGAGAGAATGAGTTTCGATCGTCGGCTCCGCCCCACGCTCGCACGTCGCGTACCTTCGACGGGCAGCGCGGCGACCTCGCTGAGGTCGCTGTAGTAGCCGGCGGCGGAGCGCGTGCGCACGGCGACGTAGAACGCGCGCGCGGCGCCCGGCAGCGCGGCGAGGTGCGGCGAGCTGCGCGCTTGCAGCACCCTCGCGCCCGCCAGCTCGGCGCCCGCCGCGCGCGCCATCTCGTGCTCCGACACCACGATCTCGTACGTGTACCTGACCGCACCACACGTTTCGACACTGTTTCTTTCTACCATCCCGGCTTACTTTTGATCTTGTTTAAGAATTCTTAAGGGCGTGCTAACACCTAATTACAATGCCGATGTAAGTAAAACCGTATTTTATTATTTTTAAAAATAAAAAAAGCTGACAGATGCATTGATTGTTTAGCTATATTTGAAACCTAAAACCGTAATATCGAGGCTCATACTCTGTGTTCAAAAATTTTTTTATGAAAATTTATGAATATTTGTTTAATTTGAGAACACAAAGCTTACAATTTTATCTTCAAAATATAGCTAGACCCTCTATCTACATATTTACTGTTTTGATTATTGAAATTTGTTGTGGTTATTCTTAAATATAATTAAATGTTGTTTTACTTACGTCCTTATCAAACTGAACTCAATTGGCTTTAAGTGCTACGATTGTGCGTATGGTTTAAGTGCAATAAAGGGTTTTTATATGATTTTTACTTATGAACTTGTATAAGAATTCTTACATTAATAACCAAAACTGACATTTTTACATTACGTTAAGTGAACTAACATTTCTGAGTCGAGTTTGATTTGACAGCCGACGCATAGTGGCGTAAATATCATTTTCTGAAATATATGTGTAACTATATTGGAAAAACGTTAGCTGAATGCATGTTTTTTTTTTCATGTTCTCATTCAAAAATTTCAGGTTCGGGATCTTAACGCAAAGAAACCATACGCATTGGCTAATATCATAGAGTAAATAGCTTGCTAATATAATAATCGTAATTTTTTTCAAAATTCCGCTTAATCTATGTTGATATACTCACGGCTGCGCATCTGCCGCGGTGGGCGGCTCCGGCGCGCGCCAGCTGACCATGAGGTGGCCGTGAGGCGCGAGCCACGCCACCACGCCGCTCGGTGGCGGCAGCGGCGTGCTGCGCGAAGCCGCGCACCCGTGCGCCCCCGATGAGCCATCCACCTGGCTCACGCGTTACACATTGGCATGAGTTATTATATTTATTTACATGTAATAAACAGCTTAACACAAATGTGTTTAGTCACCGGTTGATTGTACATTTCGTTAATTTTAATGTATTTCTATTAATATTTTTAAAATTATTGTTTTTTGATTGAGTGTGCTAATGTCAATGACTCGGAGTACTCACCCAGACGCACACGTTGAAGCTGGCGCCGGGCGGGATGTTGTCGATGGTGTGCTGCAGTGTGGCGTTAGTGGAGGGCGCGAGGCGGTAGTGACTGCGGGATCGCTGCCCGCTCGCAGCATTCACTTCCAATACGTCCAACTGTGGAACGCGAGTGGAATTGTTAATAATGACGAAAGGCCAACACTGGCGACTAATGTATCTTGTAGCCTTAAGGCGACCCTGGAGGATGATAGTTTTAAGAATTATACAAAATTATTGCGCTGAAAAGTAATCAAATAAGTACTTATGAATTGCAGCAATTTTAAGTAATATTACCTTTTTTGTGTTAATTTAAAATAAAATAATATCAGTCCCAAATCAGCTTTCTAATGCATACTTTTGATAACTCAAATATTTCCTCGGCCATATACTGAATGTCCTCGATAGAGAATGGAATGACAAATGCCCGTGACAGATTAGGTGATAGATTTTATTTCTGCTGCAGCTCCAATTTTAGCAATCTTCCCTATACAAATATCTTAAAAACAATATTTTCAAATGCGGGGTGTGCATGACAGATTTTGCAATGAAGGCAAATACAAACACAGAGCTGTAAAGCGGACTTGCCTGGTAGGTAACGAGCGTACTGACGCCAGAGCAGGGTGCTAACCAGCTCACTGTCAGCTTGGCCGTTGCGTCGTCGATGCTCGCTCTCACCCGCCGCACTTCTGCCGTTCTGTATGCACAGACGATAGATAAGATTGGCGCTGCAACAATCTATAACTAGATAGGAGTATTATTTAATTCATGTTCTTTTCCCAATAATTCTTGAAATGATCATGGAAAAGATGAACTTATTTGTCCTTCAATTAAAATTGGTTATTACTATGTACTCTGTAAATATACGCAATATTCTCCTCTGCAGATTAATTTTAACACCTTTGACAGTATTGGTGAAAGGGTGATTGGTCTGTATGATGTGAGACATTGTTTGCCTGTTTACTAATTTTGTGTATTATTATGATTTGAGATCTGGTAATTAATGCACACTCAAGATTACATCAAAGAGTGGTCAGGAAAACTACAGCTTTTTGGGCATTTCTTTTTAGTATTGCCTTCATGATTAGTTCAAAACCTGGAGTGTTCTTTGTCCTTTAGTTTCCTGATCATGCTTTTAACCTCTTGTGTTGTTACTAACTTTGGAGGTGGACATAGCTGGACGTTTGACACTAGTTAGTATTACTTTTGATTAGTCTTAGTTTCAGTTGGGAATATTTATCTCAACATTAATGGCCTGACCTGAATGTGCTTACATATGTATGCATTGACCGCAGTTAGTGGATGACATATCAAACATACCAAACATACCAAGATTAATGACGTAAATGGTCACGCACCGATTGTCATATCCGGTGACGATGAAGAGCGGCATGGCGAGCGGGCCTCCCTTGAGGCCGACCGACAGGTAGTAGGATTCGCAGTGCTTTAGCCCCGTCACCAGCGCCGATGTGTTGTGCGTCTCAATCTGAGGGGGACCTGCCACAATAACTCACACTCAGTCCCCATGTTGAAGGCTCCGGATCAATAATTATATTCCAGCAGTCTGCTTCGTTCTGTCCTGTTCTTGCCGAGGTAAAATAATGAATCGGAAACAATATGTAAACCGTCACTTCTGGCATAATATCGACCACAACTAGGTAATTTTGAGTTGGAATTTGTGCAGATAAAAATTAGGAGAGTTTTTAATAAATTTAGTTGTTTTTTTTTTGTTTTGTACATTTGCCTTTGAAGTAAGAAGGATTGTGGTTGTTTGTATAATTTCATAGTGACATCTATATTTATTTTTTTGTTTTTACTGTTTTCGGAGGCGGTCCGCCTAATTCCATCCTGTAATTGAAAACAGAACAGAGTAGAAAAATGTTTGCTCGTACAGAATTGCACAGCTTTAATATTGACAGCTGTCGGATTTAATCCCGTGATTCCGACACGGTCGCTGTCGTTACTAGTGAATATTGCCATTTTTGTTATCGATAACAAAAGATGAACTTTCCATGTCAAGCGTTGGTTACCTTTTTTTTCTGTCGATCTGCTTTTTCTATAAGAAATCCAGAAGTGACATCATCATGCTTTTCGAAATATAATAATGATACTAAAGTTACTTCTTGTTAGAAACATTTTACTTAGGGCCGATTTTTCAATCCTCAGATAGTACTTATCGGACTGATAGTACAAATTCACGTTTGTCAAAAGACGGATAGTCATTGCTGGAGAATTATATCCTCTATCATAATTATCTGACTATAAATTTATCAATAAACTTATGGACTTACTTTATATGACGGGCAAGCAGAAACATAAACAAATCCGTCAAATAGTTATCTGGCTGTTTACCAGACTATTGAAAAATCAGCCCTTAGTCAGGTATTTTTTTCTGAGCTGGTATCAATATAGGCAATGGTATCTCCACACCAGTAGCAAAGTTCTGGCCCTTTATTAAGTATTTTAAAATTTGTTATGTCAAAGATAACACCCCGACTGCAATCTGTACCCACTGTACACACAAACAGAAGAATTTTTTGAAGCAACGAAAACAATGTTAACTCGCCTGTCAGTCCTTTACAAAGTTTCATGTCCTATATAGTTTATTACATTGATTGTGGCAAATTGGTAGGCAGTGGCAAGAAATGTGTTGTGGCGACAGTGCTATCAGGCGAAGATGGTTTTTTATTAGTAATAAGACATCTTCCTGCACCGCTGCCGAACTCTTAAGAATATCCCGTGAGCTATGTCCCCTTAACAAAAGTACTTTGCCGATTAACTTGATTGTAATTAACATCAGTTAATCAATGTCGGTATTTGCATTTTTAAAAATCAAACCCAAATGAAATAAAAAATCACTCTTTGGTTTGACCCATGACATTTATATCTAAAAATTAAAAAAATGCAGACACAGATTTTAGTTGGCGGATGTTAAAGACCAAAATCAAGTTCATTGTAACGATTAACAATTGATTTTCAATGAATGCATGAGGATGAGATAATGGACTTGTTGTCGAATGGGCGCTTGTCGACGCTGCACAGCGCATCTCCATAGCAGTCGGCTGTCGCTCCACGCACACACACTCGTCGGCTTAAGCATCTCATTGTGCTCTCTTCGGCTATGTGGCTACAAGGCAGGGCAAGTGGTCACAAGGCTAGGAAAAACAAGCATGACAGACAACACGTACCACGGAATATGGAGGTCCTGTAGTCGGCCTGATGTGTGTAGTAGACCTGATAGACGAGGGACTTGTTGACGTAGTCGGCGCTTATCGGCCGCGTCCAGTGCAACTTCACGGCGGTTGGCTGATCCTCTGCGAGCATACCCTCCAGCTGCAGCATCTCACGATGCTCTCCCCGGGTCTGTGGAGGTCACAACTCTAAGGTTAAAGGAATACGACCCAGTCGCAAAACGAGGATTCTCAGCATTTGACAGGGTCTTTGATGAGGCACCCTCCTTTAGTCTTCTCTAAGTTTTCTTCAAAAAACCTATTTTAATAATTATTTTTCTCCTCAGTACGGAATTAAAAAACATATTTTCTAAGCACAATGTCTGGATTGCGGGCATGTGGTATTTTAAGAAAGCAATGATATGAGATATTCATGGTTTCACCGAACATCTATAAGCAGAAAGGTTTCGTCACATGGTCTTCAGCGGACCTATCTATGCCAATTGCTAAAAGCATTGTTAAAGTTGGTTTAATTATGGCGTTTGACGCCATGCTCAATTAAAAGGATTCAAGATGGTATGTATGTATGTACCTTCAGTGGGATGGTGAAAGGACGGCCCTCCACGCTGCCGCTGTATGCGCTCACTAGCACCTTCAATGAGATTCCCGGCGGCAACTCAGACACTACACATACACAATACATTTATGTAAAAAATAATAATACCTTACTCATAATTAATGAACAACTTAAAAATCACTAGTTTAGAAGATTGTAAATGAAATAGTACAGACACCTCTGTTAGTTTGGAGACCCTTATTGCTGGAGGTATTAGTTCAATTCACAATTTTGGCAAAACAGTTACAGCTGTGGCGAAGCGAACTGAGTTGAGAGCACGGAAATGACTTTCCAGCCAATACATACACGGCCACTACATACTATAAATCCTAAATTTCAGGCCAAAAAATAAGCGACTCACATGTGATGTGTGTCTTGGTAGTGTTGACAGGCAACGGCTCCGGATACTGGAAGGGCAGGTCGAGCGAGATCCGGTAGCCGTCGACGCCCCTCAGGGGACTCCACGAGAGCATGATAGCCGTGTCGTTGAGCCACTTGGCGCTCACGTTGGTCAGCTCGTCCACGTCCCCGACCGCGTCGAACTCGAGCGTCGCTGGCTCGGAGAAGTTCGATTCGTACTTTCGATTCTGAGCAGTCACCTGTGATATCACCCAAGATGTGTCCCCAGGTCACTACGTAGCGAAAAGAAATGTTTTTCAAGGTGATTTTCCTACACGGTTTTGCAGATAATAGAAGTCGAATACTGCGCGCATAAAGCAGTCAAGTTAAAATTTACGTCTCGCTCCATATTACAGTTTAAACCAACTTGAGATGAATACCGAGAAGCCGCTGAGGGCTCGTGTTACGCCCTGCACTGCCGGAAGCATGCTGCGCACTGACCCACGTGTGAGGGACAATACTTTGTATATGAACAGTCGCACGCTTGGCATGCTACACGCACACCCAGCGTGGTTCTTGCTAAATCGTCATTGATTCGTGGGGGAGCGGCTTTATTTGCAGGTCTGCAGCAGCGGAAGCTAGCAATATGCGGGGGAACAGACAAGCGGCGATAACTGACTGCCGCCTTTATGTTCTGGAATTCCTTTCCCCAGAATTCCGTCCTCTCAAAAACACCGCAAAAATAGTTTATTTATCTCTCCAACATAAATTGGAGATCGAACAGCCGCAAACCCCTCAACCCTTTTCGAAGAGCACATCATAGGGTTGCAAGTCTTTAAGATGTAGCCAATCTTGGGCACAAAGTCACTCTTCATTATGGCGCTTCGGCCTGGCGCATAGTTTAGTATGGTGTAGTCGAAGATGAGACCTTGCGGCGCTGTGCTCCCACTGCTGCACCACCAGGTTACGCGTGGTATGTGGCTCTGTGAGTATGTAAGTAGACCTACACCCACCATGAAGATATAGCTAGTCTTGGGCACGAAGTCGCCCTCGATTTCAGCGCTCGTGTTGGTCGTCTTGTGGTAGAGGCGGTTGACGCGGCGCGCGCCTGGCGCGTAGTACAGCACGGTGTAGTCGAGGATGGGACCGCGCGGCGTCGCCGGCGGCGACCACTGTGCGCTCACCGTGCGACCGGCCAGCTGCCGCACCACCAGGTTGCACGGGGGATGTAGCTCTGTGAGTATGTAAGTAGACCTACACCCACCATAAAGACATAGCTAGTCTTGCGGGCACGAAGTCGCCCTCGATGACAGCGCTCGTGTTGGTCGTCTTGTGGTAGAAGCGGTTGACGCGGCGCGCGCCCGGCGCGTAGTACTGTACAGTGTAGTCGAGGATGGGACCGCGCGGCGTCGCCGGCGGCGACCACTGTGCGCTCACCGCGCGACCGGCCAGCTGCCGCACCACCAGGTTGCGGGGGGGATGTAGCTCTGTGAGTATCTAAGTAGACCTACACCCACCATAAAGACATAGCTAGTCTTGGGCACAAAGTCGCCCTCGATGACAGCGCTCGTGTTGGTCGTCTTGTGGTAGAGGCGGTTGACGCGGCGCGCGCCCGGCGCGTAGTACAGCACGGTGTAGTCGAGGATGGGACCGCGCGGCGTCGCCGGCGGCGACCACTGTGCGCTCACCGCGCGACCGGCCAGCTGCTGCACCACCAGGTTGCGCGGGGGAGAAGGCTCTGTGCAAACGCAAGATTTATTTGTTATCATGTGCTGTATACTTGTTTGTGGTTGCCTATTACGGCTTCCGGGAGAAGATGCCACAGCCTTTTATTATATATCATGCGGTAAAAATCGCTGGTATGGTTCCTCGCCGAGCGTGGTTTCGCGAGGTGATGTGGATTTGATTTCGAGTACCTTTCGTCTTTTTGCAAAGCTACCTATATTGGTTTCTGATTAAAAAAAGTTATTGAGTGGGCCAAATCAGAAGAGAGTATCTGTTGTTTAGTGTTGCCACAGTATGTAATGACCACTTTACAAGCACAAGGGATAATCATTGTTGTCACTGTAAGTAACAGGGGCAAGGCTATTCATTAAAACATAACCTTATGATTATTTTATACTGTAAGACTCAAAAGCTATTATAGTAACGTACAAAGTATCATTAATGATGTAGAATAATGCAACACCCACCTCCTTCAGCGGTGGTCGCATTGACATATATGCCAGAGTGAACGATCTTGTTGGTGAGGCTGTCGCGAATGTAGATTGTCACGTTGTAATCAGTGTAAGGCTCCAAATCCGAGAATCTGTGATTAAAACGAAATTGATATGGATCAAAGAACGAAGAAGAGTTTCGAAGCTTGTGTTAAAGTAATGATGGTTTTGGGACCATGTGTCTTTTTTCTGAGGAAAGGAGCTTAGGAGGTAGTACAAAAACATACAAAAAGTATCGACCCTGATTCAACTCCATGGACCATATTCTGGAAAGAAAAATTAACATACTGGTAGGTGGTGAAATTGCTCCAAGTCATGTTGTGCCACACGCCAGAGCCGACGCGGCTGATGGACGGCAGGAACCAGTAGGTGACGTTTTTCTGCTGCGCGTTCCAGCACGAGATCAGGAAGCCGTGGGTGTCGATGGACTGCTGGTCCACACCCAGACCCAGGTTCTGAAGGAAATTAACACAGTTTTCAATGATTTTACCGAACAAATCCTGGTCCAGGTCACCTTATCGTGCTTAATGAAGCTTCGGACATTTCCTGTCAGGTCCAAAATCATCATTCTCCCGCTCAGTCCATCTCCCACTAATCCATGTCCTGACAGATCATTCCAACTGTTTTCTGGAGCCTCTCTTCATATAGGAATTCATCGATTCCGTTGAAAATCGAATATTTTTCTAGACTGACTTAGCTGGAAGTCTTCTTGCCCCTACTTCAAAAGTAACATGCTTCTTGTTTTATTGGTCCGTAGCCTGCACGTCTCAAGTTTTTAACAAAGTTTAAATTGTGGGTCATATAGCAGATGCAGGTTATTTCACTGTGAGGAACGAAACCTAAACTCTAGTGGAAGCGTTCATTTCGTACAAATTTGTACCAAAAAATAGGTATAGTAAATTAAGTAAAAACGGCTATTGTTTTTATCCTCATTCCAGTTCAATGTAGCTATGCTCATTTAAAGTGAAGGTCCTGACATGGCACCTAGTTCATTCATGGGCTAATATTATGGCAGTGGGTGTGATATTAGGAATGCAATGTTTTTTCAAAATAAAAAAATACACTAAAACTCTCTCAGCATAACGTTAGGCCTACCTCAGCCTGCATAAGTGCATCAGTGTAGAATTTATCAATTTGCATGTTGACACTCCACTTTGTTTACTTCAAAAATATGTCATCGAAAAGACATAGATACTTACGAAGTATAAGGTTTGTTATGGAGTGCATACGTATTTACACATAATAGAACCTGAATAAATGAATGAATGAGAAATAATAGACCTGTGCAAGTACTGTGCAGCCTCAAGTTATACTGAGACAGTTGTACATATTATAACGAGCAGCACCACCTATGACGCAATGGTGCAACTGCTCGTAGTAGCTCTTGTTGGTGGACTAGCCGTCAATAGTTGGCACCATTTAACTGTTTGGCGCTTTTTATTCCACATTGGTGCAACATAAAAGCATTGTTTTGGATTGCTAAAACTGTGTATTCTCTGCAATTGTCCAGTTATATCTCGACCCTATGAGGCTCTGCTCTTTAAAAGATTTGGGCGGATAAATGCCGGCCCAGTAGCAGTGCACCGTATAGTGATAGTTTCCTGCGGGTGTGATTGCTTTCACAGCGATAAAGGCTAGCGATAGTGGGCGTTTCCACTGGTCTTCGAAAACGTTAGTAACTGTTATTGCTGATGCCGATAGCCGTTTGCGGAAACTGTTGCAAAAAGAAATGAAAAAAAAACTCCCGCTTTTTTTTTTTTTTGGCTCGACACGAATGGGTATAATGACATCTAGCACGGTTCGATCATCTCACATGAATTCTGAATCTCGAGTGCAGTGACCTGTATTCTCAACAAAAATCTAAATCAAGAAAGAGGTTTTGTTACTATGTAGTTATCGCAAACAATTAAGAAGTCAGACAAAACTTTTTATCCTCGACAAAATAATCCCCCGAAATAATATAACAGAAATGATAAATAAACATAATTATCATTTATTTTATATGCCTATTAGCATTTAGAAATACTAATCGTTGGACTTTTTCTGTAAGCAAACCACAACGGCGGTCGTTAACAATGTAGCCCCTCTTTGTTTACAGTGCGCACTGCGCGCGCGCATTACAGTTTCGGCGGTAACCGGCGGTAAAGAGTCGCCGGCTACAAGCCGCAACGAAGTAATTATTAATATTACTAACTATTACTCGTAACCCCAGTTACGAGTCGCCGGCTTCGAGCCGGTTACGGCTACATTGCGCGAGCGAGACAGTCGCGGCTGGCGGGTCGTTGCGTCTAGACGTCTCGCAACCTACGGGCAGTTACGAGAGTCGCCGGCTTCGAGCCGGTTACAGCTACATTGCACGAGCGAGACAGTCGCGGCTGGCGGGTCGTTGCATCTAGACGTCTCACAACCTACGAGCTTTCGTTGGCGTGCCGCGTGCGCGATCCAGTGCGCTACAAGAAATTTGTAGCGGCCATACTGCTCGGCGTAAAATGAATACTTCGTTTTTACACTAGTAACAGTTATACAAACCCATTTCTCATTTCTCGTCCCACAACTAGTCCAAGGACTATTGTTAAAAATCCCCTAAAACATAAGTGATATGAAGGAAACTACATTATACATTAGCATATTCATTTCATGTGTACCTACTAACGACTCATACCATACAGCGTAATTTAGTTAGTGTTTATTATTTAACTTATTTTACCTAATTTAACTTTTGAAAATTTGTGTATTCCTCATCCGAATTTGTTCGCGGGTGCCTAGAAAACAGGCCACGGGCTACCAGGTGCCCTTGAGCTACCGGTCGGGCACCGCTGGTTTAGGGAGTTTAGTATTGGAAGCGACTAAATGAACTCGCCATAAACTATAGCCCACCTAGAAAATACCATATATGTTAGAAAAAGTCATCAGACAATGAGTAGTACCCTGTAGAGCGGTGCGCCATCGGTGCAGTTGGCCTCGTCGCTGGCGTCGTAGCAGTCCTGCCGCCCGTCGCAGACGGCGGCGAACGCGAGGCAGCGCAGGCCCTCGTCGCAGGCGAACTGCCCAGTGGCGGCGCAGCGGCCGCGCCAGCCGCTCTTCTGCCAGACGTGACGCCTTGGATTAATCATTTCTTACTGGCGTAAGTAGAAGGCCCACCGCCATAGTGACGGAAGTTTCATACAATATGTGTTAAGCAAACTGGCCCTCTATTGCAATAAACGTATAAGTAAGATTTTAACTTCTATTCAATCGATCACAACAAAAAGAGTGTTTGCACCAAGAGATGGCGCAGCTTTCGATCATGAAAAAAGTCATGTGATTTTATGGGTTGTCAAAAAATGTGTGTAATGATTCAAAATTGTAAATTTTCCAACTCTGAAACTAAATTATATTGTTAATCTATTAATAAATCTTAGTTGTATGGAACTATTGATTGGCTATTTTGCAAGTTCTAGATACGAAAGTGGCGCCATCCTATTTCCATAGCCGTAAACGTGTATCCATGCAGTTGCGCCATCTATTATTCGTCCCTTCGGCATTGACCTATTGGTGAAACATCTAGGTCTTCATTAATTTATGGTGACGCATTCAATACAGCCTCGTGCGTGACAGAGTCGAACCGACCGCGCTTCAATAGGATTGCTTCTTTCCATTGCAATATAATACAAACCCCAAGCAGGGTTATCAAAGGAATTGTATTGTATTGTAGATAAATACAATAAAAACAATTCCTTCAGCAGTAGTTAATAATAAATTTGCAAAGAATGCATACTTCTAAATAATTGAACCTATCTGTCCTAAGCTATGAAAAGAGGTGTGTTCAATATTGCATTCGGAATTTGCAATCATATGATAGTGCGAGCATTCGATCATGTCAGCGATCAGGCTGCAGCCATCGCACCATCAGTCAATTAATTTATATCTCGTGCCAGATAAGGGGGCAAAAAGTCATTGCCCTTTATGTACCATAAATAATAGACAAAATTAGCAAAGGTAGGTACTGCATAAAACGCGACAGTACCCTAAATGACTCACATCGATGAATCGTGGGCGAGGTCTATCTTTAACGGAGGGCGTGGGATGAATGTATTGCCTCCTTATCTGGCACGAGGTACAGCGCTAAATGCATCAGAAATCTGTCTCTATTTATACAGTGAAGACAGAAATGGGACATGAACTTACATTCCCTTTTCCCATTCAGTCGTGTTGATGTAATTCAGCTTTTGCTAGATGTTGTTTTTTGGAATTATGTATAACTAGCTGCGGTACCCGGCTCCGCTCGGGTCCATGTCGTTTTAGACTGATATCGAGCTGAATTATTTCCTAGATAAAAAGTAGCCCAAATGGCTAGTCGAAAAGGCTGGTCAATAGCGATGTAATTTATCTGCTACTTTTTAATCATAACGGATAGAGCCGATATAGCTTAATTAAATAAGAAATATTATAACATTTTCCATTTATAATACATTGGGCACACTATAAGTTTTCGGAACTGCCCACTTAGCTAAAAATATCGAAAAATTAATTAAATATATTGGTATTATAATGCATAGGGCCGAGTGCACGAAAGGGCAAAAAATCTAAATCACGTCAACTTAAACACGTCACTTTGCATAGAGAGTATGGAAGGAACTATATGCGGTTCACTAAAAGTGACGTGTTTGAACATTGTTTACTTATCCCTCTCTTCGTGCAATCGGTTCTTAGGCTGTTTTGTCATGTTTGTTTTGTCTTAGGCTGTTTTGTCATGTTTGTCTTGTTTTTCCATTGTGGCGTCAGATAAAAAAATGCGTGTCTATATCACCATGGTATGAACTTATGAAAATTTCCGTAGCATGATTTTATACGATTTTAAGTGTAATTTGACAGTTTACAAAGCCTTGCTCGGCTTCAAACTGCTTTTGGCGATGAAACACTATGAAAGGCGACTATCGCGTCAATCTTGTGACTAATTTTGTGATGGTCAGCTTTATACAACAAAAAGATAAATGATGTGCGCCGTAAAATGAAACAGACAGGCATGCAGACTGTTGCTATGGAGACTGTGAATAGTGATTTGTATAACACCACCTGTTTGATGGAAGTAAATGACGAACTCCGTAAAAATAACAGTAAACGCAGCATCATCTTGCATCACAACAATGCCAGTTCTCAGACGGCCATACAGACATACGAATTTTCAAAGGTTAAAAACGTCGAACTTATGAGTAATCCTGCATACAGTCCCGACCTGGCACCTTGTGACATTATTCTGTTCCCAAAATGTTTTAACCAATACGTGGCCAACGATTGTCATCACCAGAAGTGGCTGTCGAAGAGTACCAGGTTCACCAGGATCTTCCCGCAATGACACTTCCACATTCAAATGGATCTAAAACACGACAATATTCATGTCCCGATTATGCATTCCTTCAATGCGATGGTATGTATCATCCCAGGTGGAATAAACCCTACGAAAGGTGAACAAAAGTTTTACGTGGCATACAAAGCACAGTCAGTCAGTCAGTCAGTCAGTCAGTCAGTCAGCGTGATTGCGTCCACTGCTGGACATATGCCTCTATACAAAACACAGCTAGCCTCAACACCTAAAACGGTCACCCATCCGTAACTCGAGCGCACTCGGAGATGCCAAACGTAGATACAATTCGCATATAAATCGGGTGAGTAGTTCTCAAGTTATAAGCATTTTACCCTAATGCTCACCGCTCTGGTAATTAAGAGTTATTTCATGTAGCTTTTAAGTTGTGAGCAGAATCAGGCTAGACGTGGGAACCAAACTTTATAAGCATTTCATACCACTGCTTATTTGCACACCCCTCTCATAATTTTGCATGGGGCCCATTCAGCTAATATCATAACGGTAGTTGTGTGGTATTAGCTATCCATGTCAGGTCGCATAAAAAAAAAAAGTGCAATCAGTGATGACCAACACCAAACTCATATTCTTGACCAAACCATAGAAACTATTCATTAAAAAACAGTTGCCTTTTCTTATACCTAGTTTGAAGATATGGGTTACCCATACACATTTTCATACGTTTCAAGATTTTCTTTGAGACAAAAGATAGATCCCCATGCCTAATTTAAACCTGTTCTAGCCTATACAAAGTTTTTGTACACAAAAGCAAATAATATAATTATAAAGTTATACAATGCCATAGTAAATAGTTGCGGCGAAAATATTTGCAGAATATCGGTCTTGTTTTTCTTTTATCTTTTCAGAATTTCTTTTTACAGCGCCATCTATGATATAACCAATGTAACGGTGTCCAACTTCTAATCGCTAATACTAATGAAGTAAATAAACTAATCGAGGATCCGGGTAGAGATGGCGCTGTAAAATTGCATATCAATATCATTGTCAGCGTATGATTAAACACGTCACTTTGTATTATTAAAAAACAGGTGCGATTTCTTATACCTAGTTTGAAGATATGGGTTACCCATACACATTTTCATACGTTTCAAGATTTTCTTTGAGACAAAAGATAGATCCCCATGCCTAATTTAAACCTGTTCTGGCCTATATCAAGTTTTTGTACACAAAAGCAAATAATATAATTATAAAGTTATATATTGCCATAGTAAATAGTTGCGGCGAAAATATTTGCAGAATATCGGTCTTGTTTTTCTTTTATCTTTTCAAAATTTCTTTTTACAGCGCCATCTATGATTTAACCAATGTAACGGTGTCCAACTTCTAATCGCTAATACTAATGAAGTAAATAAACTAATAGAGGATCCGGGTAGAGATGGCGCTGTAAAATTGCATATCAATATCATTGTCAGCGTATGATTAAACACGTCACTTTGTATGGACAGTATTGAAGGAACTCCATGCGGTTCGCTAAAAGTGACGTGTTTGAACATTGATTAACTCAGCCGTACTCAGGAACAAAATTTCTCGCACTAACTACCATGAATTAAAATTGTTCCTTAGGAAAATAGTTTTGCCATTAAACTATTATGTAAAATTATGTAAAAAAACCAGAAAAAAAATTAGATCTATTATGTCGAATCCATGTTATAATTATGTGCGAGATAAAAAAAAACAGAAAAACTAATTGAGATATCAGGATTCGAACCTGAAGCCTCCCGAACAAAATACGTATAGAAGAGTCGGTATTCCGCCCTGCGCCATCCGCTTTCTGAACATTAGTGCGAAAATAGTGAATACTTGAATGACGTCGCAAGTAACGCCACCATACGCCACGGCATAGTATTAATTTTGTTTGAGAGTAATTTCATTGATATTGCTCAGCCCTTTGGATATTTAGCGTAATGGTATGTACGCTAAAGCGATGTTCTCTTTAAATTGGTTTAAATCGCACCTTGATCTGTTTTGTGGTTACGGAGATTACCTCTCGCATGTGGACAGACGTTGCCTTTTATATAAGTAGAGAAGAAGTGTGATTACCTATCCTCAGTAAACTAATTTGTAAATGTCGCAAACATGTGTTACTTAACACTGCCTTTTCTGTAAAAACTTTTACTAACTACTAAATGAAACCCAAAATCGACAGCATTGCAATATTCTAATCATTTTCAGCTAGGCCGAGTTATGACAAATGCTTGCAAAATAGACACATGCATAGTTGATGTGTCTTCCATACAATAAATTATTCATTGTATGTATCAACAATATGAATTCAAAACCAATTACAATATGCGATTTTTACAGAAAACACTTCATGCATCAAAAGTAAGCGGATTAATTCAAACTTGAACTATGTATTTATAACTAACCTTAAATTACTCAGCATTCATTTTAACATATTAGGTTGGGGAAAAAGTTTCTTCGCATTTTTTAAGAAAATTCAAAACATTTTTTAATATGGTTTATTTACATTTAACTAAAGTATGTAGGTACCATTTTGTTCGATAACTTTTTGCCATCTTGTAGGTAGGGACATGATCCCATTGCTATAGAAATATTGGGACTTCTGATCAATATACCGCGACAAGTGGTTTTGGCAGTCCTCTCGTGATGTTAACCTGACACTGCCTAAAGAATTCTGAAGAGACCTAAACAGGTGGAAATCTGAAGGTCAGGACTATACGGCGGATGCATTAACACCTCCCAGCCAAACTCTCTTAGTTTTTGCTGAGTGGCTAAAGATGTGTGAGGTCTAGCGTTATCATGATGAAAAACCACACCCCTTCTGTTGATTAATTCCGGCCGCTTTCTCTCAACTTCTTGCTTTAATCTCATCAGTTGTTCGCAGTAGAGTTCAGAATCGATGGTCCTGCCTGGTGGTAACAGCTCATAATGAATAATGCCCTTCCAATCCCACCACACACACAGCATCACCTTGTTGCGAGTTAACCCGGGTTTCGCCACAGTCTGTGAAGCTTGACCGGCCTTTGACCACGACCTTTTTCGCACGTTCTTGTCGTACGTGATCCACTTTTCATCACCAGTTATCAGCTTCTTCAAAAATGGTTCGGTTTCATTACGTCGTAATAAAGAATCACAAATGAGTACACGGTTCATTAAGTTTCTTTCAGTGAGCTCGTGAGGTACCCAAATATCGAGCTTTTTTGTGTACCCAGTTTTTTTCAAATGCGCCAAAACTGTTTTGTGGTCAATTCCTAGTTCTTCAGCTACGTCGTAACTACTGATATGCCGATCTTGCTCCACTTTTTCAAAAATGGCATCCATTTTATCCGTAATAGGGCGACCAGAGCGACGTGCATCTTTGACATCAAAATTTCCGGATTGAAAACGCTTAAACCAAATTTGTGCTACTCTCACAGACACTGCACTAGGTCCATAAACATCGCAAATTTTTTTCGCGGCTTGCGTTGCATTTTTACCTTTTTTGTAGTAAAATTTTAAAATGTATCGAATTTCTTCATTAGATTCACTCATTTTGACAGTACGAAAAACAAATGAGAATCACACATTTTCCTAATTTGAATTTGGAATTATGTTCTTTAAAATTTAAACTTTCAATGATACCAAAACCAGCCAGATACAAATAGTATAGCCAAAGAGATTTTATTACAAGTTCATACATACTATAATGCGAAAAGACTTTTTCCCCGACCTATTATCACTATCAAACAGATTATAATATTTTAAGAAATAAACATAGATTAAATAACGGTCGTCACCACAACTCAGGCCAGTGCTATTTGTTTCCAGAAGGGATTGAACTAGTCACCTAGCGTTAATTGCAAATAATCTGACTTGGGTGTGACTTTCTTCATTACCATGTGCGAATTACGCTGGTAACCCCAGAGGTATATAAGGTATAGAAGGTATAGAAGTTGTGTTAAAGAAAGTGTTTCTGAAATAAATACTTTACGACTTTAATGAATATGTGTGCAACCTACGCCTCCACATTAACCACTGCCCTCTTAAGCAGTTATGTTTTCATGTAATTTCTACCATAGAAGTCTTGATTGGTAATAAATATCCAATCCTTGCATGGGGCAAGGACATTAAAATAGAGTCAAAACTACTACATGCCAAAAAAAAAAATTGTAGGGTTGGAGAACGAACTATAAAAGTCACAATAGTTATATTAAGATTGCAGTGACGTCGAGCTAAAGACACCACATGGGGGCTTCCCGTCTCGACATCCATTTGAAATTAAACAAGTCAGGCTTGGCAACTGGGCCTAAACTAGCTACTTCACCAAGCGATAGTCTTTTAGCTGCAACAAACAGTCGACATTTTCTTTCGTACATGCAGGAAAACGCGCTTAAGGTGGCCCAACCCGGCGGGACTAACTCATTCGCGGGCCCGGTACAAAACAGTGCTGTTGCGCTCTGGGATCTTCTCTGTTTCAAAGAATAAGACAGGCTCCGTGATGAGGAAGATGCAACATGTCCACAAAAAAGACAATGTGCATAATGTATGATTTGGTAAGAATTACGAAAATTTTAATTACAAAACGACTTATAGCTTATATCTATACTATAAACAACGACCGCTGTATTCAAAAATCTAACAAAAACCAAATAGATTATAAATCTTGATGACTAATATTTTTAAGATGTTCTTACTTTAACATTGCGTAATCCACCTCCAAAGTTATTAGTTTCGGACCTTATAACTTAGAAACCAAACACAATTTTACAATACCAACGGTCATCAGACATCTAGTTCGATCAAATAAAGCTATTTTGAGCAAAATTTGCGATTTTGACAAGAAATAATGGCGTGATCTTCTTTCCCCGTTTGTATGAGGAGTTGAGCAGGATGGCCCATCTTAAACATCTTCATTGCTTGTACAAGGCATTGTATTTTGATGGCACAAGCGGTTCTGCACAATTTAACTGATTTTTTATAGTTATTTAGATATGGTTTTAGATGTAATTTAGAGCTAAAAACTGTTTATTTAATTTTAAGTCTAATTTCTAGTTTCAAAGATTACATTAAAACATACATTCTAAATGGAAGGGAAGAAAAGAGATTTGAAAAAGGAATAAGTTTAATAAATGGTTTAAAGTTCACAATACAACAAATACAAACAAAATATGATGGGAAGAAATAGTTACATACTTACATAATGTTTTTAAAAAAATATATGTGTTGTTGACAGAAGTGCAAATTACAAAACAAGCAAGCATTGTGTAACAGGTTAACATTTACTCAACACAACATATGATTAAGTGGAAACAATACAAATTTCTAAACCATGCGCACCCAATTTTAGGCAAAAAGATACAAAGAAGTAGAAACACTACAATTCATACTAAGATACCATTACCATCAAAGCTACGATAAAATATAAACACTTTAGAGTGAATGTTTAATAAATTGTTGTATCAAAGTAATTAGATCTTACATACCTAAGGTGGTGATGCGACCATATGATGCGGTTTTAGCATCCTGCTTCATGAGAAATAGAATCACTGTTTCTGTCTAATCACTCACCTGACAATAGATAAAAAGGCAACAGCTCTGGATGATATGGTTGAAGGTATTGAAGGGCCGGTAATGTTGAGATATTATTAAGGTTTTTTTTTTTTCACAATCCATCCAAGTTTTTAGAAAATAGATCGTTTGGTTTATATGAGTTTGACGTGGTTGAAATGCATCCAGTGATGGCATTGTCCAGAAAAAAAGAAACAAATTATGTAGTATGCAAATTACATTAAAAAACTATACATAGAACAATTCAATCCAACAGAACGAAACTGCATGATGAGGATAAGAATTGAAAAAGAAAAAGTAGGTAATTCGTAAAGGTGTTTATGGGTCAGGTTTATAACACTGAGAAAAAAGTTGTCATCATGATCAACTGGAAAGCGCTTTTCCTTGTCGCAAACCCAATGACGAGGGTAGCAAATACCATTTCAAATGGGAAATTCATGAATCAGTTCCTTGACTGCCCTGATGTGTTCCAAAATGGGGGTCGCTAAGCTTTTTTTTTTCAGCCCATCAAGAAACTGGATTCCAACAAGTCAACAGTGTGTGAGCACATGGATTCAGGTACGAACCATTGGATTAGGTTCGATCAGGTCCAAATTCTCACGGGTGAAACATGACACATCCCTCGCATTGTCCGTGAGTTCATTGAAATCGACAAGAACGATAACTTTAATCGAGAAGATTCGTTTAAGTTATCTCCCATGTGAAATCCGGTAGGCTAAGGCGTGTAGTGCAAGTCAAGATACGGTTAGCGCCTTTTGCCTTTCCCTGGAGCTCCGGAATGCAGTCGCTAAGACCTCAAAACTACCCACAACTACAATCTTCGCCAACAGCGGACACGTCAATTTGACAGTTCCCCCTTGGCCGCCGCTGGACACGGGAGCTCACCTGAAGATAAGCCAAATGTTTGGCTCGAAACGTCGTGCTCCACACAAATAATGCCGTGAGTAAAAAGCTGTTGAATCTTACACACACAATCTAAAAACTCATACATGTTCATTAATGGTGTTAAGACTATTACAATTCTCCTCATCATCTCCATAGGGACAGTCTTTTTCTTCATCACAAACCCATTGGTGAGAAATGCAAGAACCACTTTTACAATGAAATCAGTCATTCAGTTCGCAAGGGTTTGCATGGGACAGTGATTGCAGTAGTTTTATTAGGGTCTGTCCGTTGGTATACCTTTTGTTCAGTTGGTAAAGGTGTAGTTAGGTGAACAGGCTAAGTTGAATTGTTATCACTACAATTTTCTTCATCATCTCCATCTGGACAGTCCTTCTCTTTATCGCAAACCTATTGGCGAGGAATGCAAGAACCACTCTTACAATGAAACCAATCATGATCACAGGGGTTGTACGGGCCAGTTCCTGCAATCGTTTTATTAGGGTCTCTCTGTTGGTAGGTCTGTCGTTCATTTGATGAAGGTGTAGTCAGGTGAACAGGTTTAGTAGAATTATTATCACTACAATTCTCTTCATCATCTCTATTCGGACAGTTCTTCTCTTTATTGCAAATAAACCGAAACTGATAAGACAAACCTCGTTTGGGACACTGTTTGCAGTAGTTTTGTCAGGGTCTGTCTGCTGATAAGTCTGTCGTTCAGCCGATAAAGGAGTCGATGATTAATTAACAAAGTTGGTAGCGTTATGATCACTACAATTCTCCTCATCAATTCCATTGGGGCAGTCCTTATTCTCGTCGCAGAGCCATTGCTTGGGAATGCAATAGCCATTTCCACACGAAAATTCGAAACGACTACAGTTATCAATCGAGATGATACTTACCAGATTTTGATCGGAGCAATTAGCTTCATCATCACTACCGCTGCATTCTTGACTCCCGTCACAGACCCAACTCTGTGGGATACATTCGCCGCTCCTACACTTGAACTCGCAGGGTCTCACCGGGCCGGGAAAGTCGTTCTCTCCGTCGCACGGCCACGAGTGAGGTGCGCACCGACTCACCTGCTTGTCGGGACAGTTGGTCTCGTCGCTGTGGTCGGCGCACTGCGCGGTGCCGTCGCATATCTCGATGGCGGGGATGCACTTGGCGCGGTCGGCGCAGAGGAAGTCGTCGGGGGCGCAGCGGGGCGGCGGCGGCGGCGCGCCGGTCGCCACGTGCTGGTAGCGACACTCGAGCTCGTCGGCGCCGTTGGGGCAGTCGGTGGCAGTGTCGCACACCCACTCGAGCGGTATGCACACACCCGGCGAGCAGGTGAAGTGGTGCGCGTCGCACGTGCCCTGCTCAACACGATATCGTTTTTTTTTTCAAACATTAATCCATTAAAGCAATTTTTTGTCCCATACAAACATAGAATTATAATTGTAAGTGAGATGCTAAATAATACAAAAAACTTAATTTCATCGATCTTCATGTTTATCAAAAAAAATAGCATTCAACAGCTTACTAGCTCCATTTAATAATAAATATTTTTTCATTGTTATTTTGAATCTCCGACTAAACATTTGCATAATTGTCATCATCTTACGTTTGCATGGGCAGATGACTGGCATGTCTACCCTCAAGTTAATGGCCCACACATATCCAAGTAAATCAAGCTCAAAATTATTCAAGTATGGTGGATTCTGCATATAAATTAATTAATTATAAGCATTACTGTGTGGCAATAGCTAGTACAATATAAAATGAACATGAAGATTACCCACAAATGTCTAAAAAAATTAAGACACCAGAAGGCATGGAATATATTTTGAGTGTGGAACACAATATAACAATGTATTAGACATCTAGACCACAATCAAATTGTGACCACGACTTGTGAATTTTGCGAATAATTGTGCCAAATACCCCGCTATTGCTGGGCACGTGTTCACTGGAGGTGTCCTGTTCGCGGTCGTAGTCGCAGCCGACCTCGTCCGAGCCATCGCCGCAGTCATTGATCTGATCGCACTTCCACCACGCCGGCACGCACGCACCGTTCCTGTCATTGTCGACATAACAGTGTTTTGTTCATGTAACACGTAAGTGTGTGCAATGGGCCATAAGCAGCTTTCAGCCCTACAAATCGGCGGGGTGTGATGGAATACTCCCGGGCCTACTACAATGGTGTAGTAACCTTATCACGCCTTTTCTCGTGGACATACTGAGAGCATGTCTAGCACACAGATATGTCCCGAAAGCGTGGAGGGAGGTAAGAGTGGTTTTCATCCCCAAGCCAGGTAGGGAGGACTACTCTGCAGCAAAAGCTTACAGACCCATAAGCCTAACTTCTTTCTTACTAAAGACTCTTGAAAGGTTAATAGACAGGGAGATTAGGGATAAAATCCTGCCCCGACATGCCATTCATAAACACCAGCATGCATATACGTCAGGGAAATCCATTGAAACTGCCCTACACGCAGTAATAAGTAAAATAGAGGCAGGCATGGAAACGAAATGCATGACTATGGGTGCTTTTCTTGACATAGAGGGGGCATTTGACAAAACGACGTTTCATAGCATAAGTCAAGACCTGTGCAAACACGGCGTCAACAACATTCTCAGTGGGTGGATTGACAATATGCTTAGGAACAGAGCACTTATCTTTGATAGTCAGAGTCCAATCAAGGGGATAGTAGCCAAAGGATGTCCACAGGGAGGCGTACTGTCGCCCCTACTGTGGAACCTAGTGGCAGATGACCTAATTACAAAACTCAATGCAGCAGGATACCTCACGATAGGGTATGCAGATGACATTGTCATACTAGTGGCAGGAAAATTTGCAAATGTAATGCGCAATATAATGCAAGGTGCGCTCAAAATTGTAGAAGCATGGTGCAAAGACTACGCTCTGAGTGTCAATCCAACTAAAACGGAGCTTGTAGTTTTCACCAGGAAGAGAGACATAGGACAAATGCAGCCACTAAGGCTCTTTGGGGTAGAAGTAACACTATCAACCGAGGTGAAATACCTGGGGGTCATACTTGACAACAAGTTGAACTGGAGTCGTCACCTAGAACATAGACTAAATAAAGCACGCATATCTTTCTGGCAGTGTCGAAGGCTAATGGGAAAAACTTGGGGGTTAAGACCAGGACTCACGCTCTGGCTTTATACCACTGTCATCAGACCTATGATTACATATGGGGCGGTGGTATGGTGGACCAGAACCAAACTTAAGACTGTTGCAAACAAGCTGCTAAGCTTTCAGCGTATAGCTAGCACAGCCATCACTGGTTGCATGCGGACCACCCCATCAGCAGCACTAGAAGTTTTGCTGGGACTGCCGCCTCTTGATTTAATAATACAACGAGAGGCGGCAGCCGCAGCCTTCAGGCTCAGAACGACAGGTTCCTGGACAGGAGAGACTAGGGCACAGCACACAACAATTCTCAGTATAGCTTTGGAGGAGAACCCTTTGCTAGGAGTAAGATGCGATAGGATACCCAAGACATATAACTTTGACAGACTGTACACTATTGAACTCTCCGAGGGTCCGAAGGACTACTCGGGATTAAGAGAAGTTAGGGTATACACGGATGGCTCTAAAACCGAGTATGGTACCAGTGCTGGCTGTTTCTCAGCAGACCTGAATATCAAAAGAACAGTTATGCTGGGCTCTGGAAACTCCATCTTTCAGGCGGAGTGTGTAGGTCTGATCGAGGCAGCCGCGGCAATAAAACAGCGTGAAATGGTAGACTATACAATCAGAATACTAACCGACAGTGCTTCTGTTTTGAAGGCTCTTGCCAATCAAACATTCACTTCTGGACTAATTAAACAATGTCATGAGGCTTTACAGGACATCTCAATCGGCAACAGGATCACACTCCAGTGGATAAAGGGACATAGCGGGAGCCATGGTAACGATGCGGCCGACGATCTCGCCAAGGCGGGTTCGAGTTCCAAGCCCGTCGGACCGGAGCCACTCTTGCCAACCCCCTTCAGTGAAGTCAAGACCTGGCTGAGGAAACGAATGACACGGGCTCACACTGCAAGGTGGTCATCTACAGCGGACTGTAGACAATCAAGGGAAGCAGTGCCAGCACCGGATCCACACCTAACTAGGAAACTTCTACAGCTGCATAGACCACAGTTGAGAACGGTGGTAAGCCTACTCACGGGCCACTGCCAGCTCAACAAACACCTGCACACCATCGGAGTCACGGACAGTCCCCTCTGCAGGCCCTGCTTGGAGGCGGAGGAGACACCGGCACATATAGTCATGGAATGTAGACAACTGCAGACATTTTGTACGGGGGTCTTTAGCACCGAAAGGAGCGACCCGCAAGTGTGGAAAGACCCTAAAGGGCTGCTACGCTTTGTGGAAGAGCTCGGCTGGCTGGAATGAGCCAAAAGTCGGGTTACTGAGCACAAGGGCCTCGTGTCAAGTGCGTTCAAGCGTCGGCAGCTACTCGCCGACAACAACAACAACAACAACACGTAAGTGTGTAGGTCCCTCGTATTTATGCTTCTATTGTTGGAAACTACTAGGTGTCAACTTTAAGATAATATATTCTGTGACAGCCACTCGTCAAACTTAATTGGTCAAAAAAGATGAAGTACTTCGAAGAAGCAACTCGTAGAAGAGGCTGAAGGCTTTTTTTGGAATCGGACACAAACATATCTAGGCAGACATTTCTAGCTGGTCTCCATGACCAAATATAAGCCATATTTTCTTGGCTAGATATATAGTGCCCATTCATATTAAGAGTGCACCCACCTGCACATGAACATCCAGTCGACGCAGGTGTTAGTGGGTCCAGTGTGAGGCGGCGCGACGGTGGTGGGCCGAGCAACCTCAGTGGTGAATGTACAGTTCTGTTCATCAGAGCTCAGTCCGTCCACACAGTCGTCTTCGTGATCGCACACCTGAAATGAAGTGATCGTTACCTCCATTCCACATAAAGGATATCTTTGCTCCAAATTGAGCTTACCGCAAGAACCGATTGTCAGCAATTGGAAATCCGCCAAATCTCACCCAATCTCACATGAGGGAAATCTCGGAAAATATCACATTATTAATTTCTCTTCAAGAAAAATTGTACAATTGCGAGAAAACTAAGTAAAAAAATTAAGCAAAAAATTTCAAATCAAATCAAATTAAATTAATTATTGTAACATTACTTATTTTAACAAAACTAAGAAGCTTCCCTCGTAAATTTTTATGTGATGAATGACCTGGTTGAATAAATCCAAAGGAATCAAGCGCAGGTTAATGTATTCAGGAAAATCCCACACATCTCACCATGGGGGGAGGAGGGGATCGCAAAATCGACAAAAACGCCTCACGTAATTAATTAACGGTTTTCACGAGATGGGGTCGCAGCTACTGATTTCATGCACAAATGTCACAAGCCACACTCACCCACGCTTTGAAGATGCACTTGCCGTTGCCGGCGCAGCGGAACATATTCTCGGCGCAGGTGCTGTTGGCGCACGTCTCCGGGCTCTCGTCGGCGGCGCCCACGCAGTCCTTCTCGCCGTCGCACTTCCACGAGATGGGGATGCAGCGCGTCGAGTTGGGACAGTGGAAGTCGCCGTCGCGGCACTCGCCCTGCGGCTTCAGCGCCTGCTGGGAATGCGAGGGGAGAGACTCGATCGAACTGTACGAAATACTTACTGCAAAATATGAATGCCCTCTGATCTTTATGAGATGTTTGACATGAACCAAAACCTTCACAGTAAAAAACTCGACCATTAAGCTTCAAATACAAACATCCGAAAGCACTTTCTCCAGGTTGAGGCCTAGAACAAACTACCAGAAGATGTTATTGCTTTACCAAACACAAACACATTTAAAAACCGACTTGAGAAATATGGAAAACAAACAAAAAAGACTAAATAAATATACAAAGCAAAATAAAAAAAATCCGAACATGATATTAGCTTCCTCTTGCCACTTGGCTCCAGAGAAGTGAAAGCTACAGAAAAAGAATGTTTCTCTAGAGTGTCACAGAAATGAATAATCCACCCAAAACATATAAAAAATGGTTTTGTCAGCTTCATTGATAAAAGACATGTGATCTAAATGAGGGAAAGACGTTTTAATTCATTTCAATCAATCTAACAAATACATTTTATAATAATTTTTTTGGAAAAAATATTGCTTGCTTGCTACAAAATTTGGACTTTGGACTCTTTTACATTACAGTGGGTGTCAAGTTCCGCATTACTTCCGCAGTCATCGACCTTGATTTTATGCTCTTCGCAGACGACACAAAATTCTTTGCCAACCCCACGATCAGTCACCAAGAAGTACAAGATAACCTCAATCGCATTGTCCAATGGACAAAGGACTGGCTCTTGACACTTAACGCCGGGAAGTGCTCCGTCTTGCATGTGGGTCTTAGAAATCCTCAACTTCATTATATCGTAGACGGAACACCAGTGAATCCAGTGACCTCACAAAAGGATCTCGGTATTATTTTGACCAGCAACCTAAAATGGGAAACACATCTGATTGAAATAGTTAAAAGGGCAAACTCTCTCTTATACATAATAAGGAAAGCCTTTTCCTACATCACTGCAAATTTATTTCTCAAGTTATATAAAACCTATGTTCGCCCAGTCCTGGAATATGGCTACCAAATCTGGAGCCCCTACTTCCAAAAAGATATTTGTCTACTGGAAAGAGTGCAGAGGCGGGCAACAATGATGGTGGCCTCCATAAGAAATAAATCGTATGAGAGCCGTCTAGAGGCCTTGGGCCTCACCACGCTGGAGGAACGAAGACGTAGAGGCGATCTCATTGAAACATTTAAAATTTTATCAGAACTCTATGATGTGGCCGATCTCAAACTGATGTACACAATGAATACCAATGATCACCTACGTGGACACTCACTAAAACTGAACCGAACCTCAAGCAATTCAAACCCGAGGAAACACTTTATAACCAATCGTGTGGTTGAGTCGTGGAACAGGCTCCCGGAGGAAGTGATTAGTGCCGCTTCAGTGAACAGCTTTAAAAACAGACTTGACACTTATATAAAAAATCATAAACTTTAGACTTTTTATAGGAATAAAAAAAAAAAAACAAGTGCACCCCCAGTTACCAACTCAGATGTACACGCATCAGCTTTAAGCTGCTAGTTTATCGAGACAATAATAATAATAATAATTACTTACAGGGCAGCCCAGCTCGTCGGATCCGTCCTTGCAGTCGCCGTCGCCGTCACAGCGCCATTTCTGATCGATGCACTGCCCGTTCGCGCACACGAACTCCGACGCTGAGCAGTTGTGCTTCTGACAATCTGCACAAAATTAAAACTCTTCGTGATCACTTAAATTTGTACAAAAAGTAGCCATTGACAGTACATTAATAATGAGGAGATAGCTAAGGAATATGACATGTATGTGTGTATAATCGACCGTGAAGCAAAGATACATTAAGGCGGCCCAACCCGGCGGGCCTAACTCATTCGCGGGCACGGTACAAAACCGTGCTGTTGCGCTCTGAAACCTTCTCTGTTTCAAAGAATAAGATAGGCTCCGTGATGAGGAAGATGCAACATGTCCACAAAAAAGAAAATGTGCATAGTGTATGATTTGGTAAGATATACGAAAATTTTAATTTCAAAACGACTTATAGCTAAAAGTAAGCCACGACCGCTGTAGTCAAAAATCTAACAAAATCTAAATCGATTTTAAATCTTGATTAAATAAGCTATGTCTGATGACTAATCTTTTTAAGATGTTTTTACTTTATCATTGCGTAATCTACCTCCAAAGTTATTGTATAAAACGCGCGAAAAATTCGAGTTTTCGGACCTTATAACTTATGTAGAAACCAAACACAATTTTACAATGCCAATGGTCATCAGACATCTAGTTCGATCAAATAAAGCTATTTTGAGCAAAATTTTGGATCTTTAACAAGAAATATGGGCGTGATCTTCTTTCCCCTTTTGTATGGGGAGATGAGCGGGATGGGCCACCTTAACTGAAGAAAGAGCCAAGTAAAAAGAACTACTTTACGAAAGAGAAGAGAATGTGTTTTGTGTGTGATGTGTTAATTAATACCTTAGATATTGTAAAATAAAAGCTTGTGAAGAGAAATAAGAAATTAAATAACATGAAATAACTACACGAATTTTGTATGAAAAAGGAAAGAAAATTATTTTTTTGTATTACTACCTGTTAGTGATTGGATGATTTTTTTTCTTAAATTTGTGCTTGGAGTCTAAAATTATACCGATTTACATTCTATTATGTATACGAGGTAACTTTCGAGCATAGTTAGTGTGTTTAAGGGGCTCGTTAAAAAGGTTGGTGTGCCGAGTACGACGATTCGGAGCATTGAGGCCTAATTTCACAATAATTTAACACAGTAAGGTTAGTACCGACGCGTCGGCGCCTTCAGGCGGAATTGCGACTGACAGATACTGACTGGTCTCGTCGGTGCGGTCGAGGCAGTCGACCTCGCGGTCGCAGGCCCAGTGCGGCGGCAGGCAGCGGCGGCCGCGGTCGCACGAGATCATGGGCGGCGCGCACGCCGGCGCGCAGCCGCGCTCGTCCGACCCGTCGCCGCAGTCGTTGTCGCCGTCGCAGCGCCACGCCTCGCTCACGCACAGCCCGTTCGTGCAGCGCCACTCCTTCTGCGCGCCGCCATCGACCGCCGCATAACGTGTTAGTGGAGACAATTCAGGGGACAATGTTACTCAGTGGCGCGGGGACTTGCCAAGCATACGAGTGGTCTGGGTTCAAATCCTCGCCCCGTTCATGCACCACTTTTTTTCTCTTTCTGAGTTGCATAAGTGCGTTTCATCACGAATGCAAGCTGCTCCATGGTTCGAAATCCATGTAAAACTGTAGGTCCCTTTCCCTTTCTAGGTGGTAGGGTTTAAGCCCACCTGGGTTGGTACCATCACATTGGATGAAACGATGGTCGAAGCAGCAATGAAAAATTGACCGTGCTTTCCATCCAGGTTAATGCAGCCGTGCTCGTAAAGAGTAGAGCATGGCTCCAAATTCATTCGGGAATGCGATGTATTAGGCTAATATCGTAATGGTAGTTGTGTGGTATTAGCCATCTATGTCAGGTTGCATAAAAAATTTAAATTCATGAAATGGGATTACGAACACCCAACACCTATTTAACGGTCATCGTCATCTACTCACCGGAGCGCAAGAGTTGGCCTTCATCGGACACGTCATATTGGCATTGGGCACGGCGCCGTCCGGACACAAGCAGTGCCCGTCGCGTCCAGTCAGCCCATCCGGACACAGGCAGGAGTAAGTGGAACGCGGACCGCCTAGGCACAGGGCGGGGCAGGATGTGTTGCGCCAGGCACAAGCATTGCTGCCGTACTGAGTGAAGTGTGCAAACACCTGCGGTAATCAAACGTTCATTATCATGGTATAATTTGCTTGATAAATAAGAAGCATTGAAAAGATCACTTTGTGTCAACGGTTCTGTGCAAGCATCGTGGCCAAAGCTTAAAGTTTTACCGAGCATGATAGGTTGACCATCTTCTTTTTTTATGCTTGGGACACCTCTCCACCGGCAAGGCCGGGGTTCAAAGGGTTCAAATAAGCCATTGATAGCTAAGATCATTTTTTACGAGTTTCAAGACGCACCTTAAGGTCCATTAAACCACTCAATGAGCTATTAGATGAGGGCAGGGTGATGATTTCGGTGCCTCGGTCCTTGTCAGCAGAGAAAATGGCGCCAGCCTTCCAGTCGTCCCAGTACATCCGGTCCTTTAGCACAGCAACTGCGAACGGGTGTGCCACTCGCTCGTCGTTCCACAGCACCTTCTTTAGGAACTGTCCGTTTAGATCGGCGCTCGCGATGTAATCAGCCATGGCGTCCACCCAGTAGATACGCTCTGCAATCTGGTCGATGGTAATGCCATTGGGCCACTGGACCAGTGGCTTGCCGAACAACTTCTTAATATTACTGCCGTCCAGATTCGCACGCGAGATGCAAGGATTATCCGAGTCCCAGTCGGTCCAGAAGAGATAACCCGCTTTAGGGTGCACAGCGATCCCACGCGGTTTCACCATGTTTTTGGAGTCGAGAATGGTACGCCTCATTCGCCCACTGTTCGACAAATCAGTTCGTATGGCTTCAATTTTAACCCTCAAGCCATCAACGAAGAAGAGCACGTTAGATACCCAATCAAGAGCCATACCTTCAATGCTAGCGAGGTTAGTTGAGACGATAAACTCCTGGGTGGAGGTACCATTTGCTAGACACTGACGTCCAATCATGTCTCGCTCTATATCCGCCCAATATATGCAGTTATTCTTAAGATCAAACTCGATAGCCACAATGTTCTTGAGGTTCTGAATGGCAAACAGAGTGGTTTCATTGGTCTCGAGGTCGATTCGAGCAATCTTGTCCCGAAGTGCTACCACCAGGAACTCTGTAGACTCATCCATTGGACATGGAATGGAATCCGGATCGTACGGAACGTAATCAGCAGCCGTGCAGACATCTCCGTCGATTTTACGGTAGCCCTTTGTGCGCCGATAAAATTGACCAGGCCTGCACGATATGGGTACATTATAGGGATCATGGCGAGAGCTCTTGTTTCGTACACACTCTGACCCAGACAGCAAGAAACCGTAGTCACATTCGTAATCGCTGCGGCTGCATTCACAGAACTGCTTCTTGACTGGTCTGTCATAATCTATACCGTTGTAGCAATTTGTGTGAGCAAGTCTTCTCTGATAAGTATCCCTGGCACCAAGTACACAGGAGACCGACGAGTTAGGTGCGGCTGGAGACCACAGTTTGTAGTCTCCTGGGGTGCAGTTCCTTGCGAAGGCGTTCATTAGATCTACAGTTATTATTATCCATTGGTGATGGTCTTTGGCCGATCCGAACATAGTAAAAGTAGTTGTGTTCTCTCCAGGTTCAGTCATGAGGCCATACACACGAAGATCATCGGAGAAGAATCTGCCAATTAACAGGAGCGTCAACATTTGAACTGTTTATTCTACCTACAATTCAACTGTAAGCTTTGTGAGAGTACAGGAACCCCTACAAGAATCGCATATGCGAGCACAAAGCGTATATTTCAGTACTTACTGGTGTGAGCTCCAAGTGCGGCCTTCGTCCGTGGAGTAAAGTATGCGTCTGGTCTCGCCCTTGGACTTGAAATATTTTACAGCGACCAGAACACCTCCATGGTCTCCCGCATTGAAGAAGTGGTAGTCCTTTAGCACTCGCTTCCAAGTGGCGCCAGCGTCTCGACTCAGGTACACACCGGGAATGCCCTTCATAGACTTGCCGAGCACACCGGTAGCCATTATTATTCCCGGTGCTGACTTAGAGCTCATTATACTCGCCGACCTAGAAAATAATCATCTATGGATATTTCGGCGGTCTTTTCTTACCCAAACATGAGTCCTGTGAACTAAAAAACCAAACATTATTTTGTATTTGTTATTCACTTCTATGGATACAAATCTATCAGAATGCATATTGGTCATGGAAAAAAGAGCACATGATCATCACCTCTGATGACAATCAAAATGCAATGGTCATTAATGTTTTAACAAATTCGCCCCGAAAAACGTAAAAGCTATGCAGCTTATATTTGGTGGGATGTACCAAGGCCAGTTCCAGATTCATGAGAGAGAATCCCATCACAAACGGACAGCAACATCCGTCACAGCATACACACGTCATGTCTGACTAAAGGGCAGTCAAGGATATGACGTATGGAGTGATAACAATGACAGTGCGCAAAGTTTAGAGATTAATTAGAAAATAAAGAGCTGGCTCATCCAGCTCCATGCTTGCCATGCATTTGAAGCCAATTTAGGGTTTAAAAGATTTCATTACAAATCCCTATTAATTGTACCTGATGTACAGGTAATTTTGCATTGACTACATTAAATTTATGAGGTGACTCTGGGGGTCAAACAAATCAATATCAAGTTAGATCAAATCTTTCTTAATTTGGCTAAATTTAAAAGTTTTTCCTTTAAGGCAATTTTTTTAAATTTAATTTATTTAACTTCTCGTAACCAAAACCACCTTGGTCCGTTAAAAGAAAATGATCTATTAATTGCGGATTTGATCAAATCAGTGAAGTAGAACCTTGACTGGTCAATTGATTTTTTTTTGTCCACATATATGTTATAATGGTCATGTTATATAATGCTAATGGAATGCAATCCTCATTCACTTTGGCGACATTACACTGCGGGGTCACTCTAACAGGACGGTCACTCTAACATACGTAAATCTAGACCATAAAGCTTTTTTTACATTAAACAAAAACTTTACATTTAAATTTAATAGCTTAATAATAGATATATTAGAAAAAAAACTGATTTTTGTGCTTAGAAAAGCTGATGACATTAATGAATTCGATGCAAATATACCCTGCATGATACATAGATAAACTGGGATCAAAAAAACAAAAGCGACAAAAAATTCAACCATGTGCTATTTTGGATGCATACAATTCCTCCAGAGAGGAATATTATCATGTTCTTAGTTACAGGATGTCCAACATATATCTCCAGTATATAGTTCCCAAGAGTTACCATAAGCATTCATTTACATATGTGGTTATTTCCATTTTATTAACATTACTGCAAAATCATAATGTGGTTAAAATAACAACAACATCACGGATGCCATTTCTGGCTCCCGAGCACCCATATACCGATAAATATGATACAGTAGATACACTACAATACAATGTTTAAGTAAGTTTACTAAAAACTGATATTTTAAAAACATTGGTCATTCAATACCACAACAACAAGATCACCGTCTCAATTAAAAACTGACAGTCTTTGTAAGATATGATCCATATGTAAGATATGAATCGGGTAAAATTATTCGTGCAAGGGATAAAATATAAATCGCCTATGGATTTTGAATAATTATAATTATTAATATTTATCGACCACCGCTCGCATACATAAAAATACGAAAACCCAACTTTGTGTATCAACTTTATATTTATTTAATGAGCAAATATCTGTAATTTCAAGCATAAACTGAGCACACCCAAAAGTCAACCCAAACATTCGTACAGCAGTTTAAGTTACCTGGTGCCACTGTAAACGACATTTCTGAAATCAAAGTAATGCATTCAGCATTCACCAGTTCAATTGTCATGAATATATTATTTTTTTGCAGATGTGCTAAGTTGAAATTTGGCAAACTTAACTGTTTATTCAACTTGGATGCTGTAGCCACGTTTTCTCATAATACTATCTAACAATATAAGATACATGCTGTAGAGCATCCCCCTATTTAATATAATTATCTTATTAATGTAATATTTCATGAATGTCAGCAGGAAATGTGTGAACGTGAGTCATTCTCAATAGAGGACTGACCCTTCACAATATGTTAACTTTGCAAGTAAATAAACCCTAAAGATAAGGTTATCAAGGATTCACAATGGACAGCTCGACTGATATTTGTTTTTGCATATTCGTTAGTTACCATAATGCAATGTCTTCCTGGCTACAGAGTTATACTAACTCCCATTGCAATAAGCCAGGTTTGAAGTACATTGGTTTCCGTGTGGGGTGGTGCTTTAACCATATTTCATTGAATAAGCCATGGGGTCCTTGGGCTTCGAGCCAGCAGACGTACAGTCATGTATTTTAATATCATTACACTGGAAAATGAGACTAATTCAAGATCTTTACAGTTATATAGAAGTCGACTTCGGAGTAAAATAACATGGGAACGATATCTCTATCCAGTGCAAAAATATGAAAATAACTAACGATATATGTGAGCGGATGAGTTACTTGGAACGGTGCTATCACGGATCCCTTCCATTCTGATAAGCCAGGAGCTAAGAAAGAAAGGCCTTTGGTCGATGATGTCTTTTACTAAGATTCGTATTAGGTTGGGGAAAAAGTTTCTTCGCATTTTTTAAGAAAATTCAAAACATTTTTTAATATGGTTTATTTACATTTAACTAAAGTATGTAGGTACCATTTTGTTCGATAACTTTTTGCCATCTTGTAGGTAGGGACATGATCCCATTGCTATAGAAATATTGGGACTTCTGATCAATATACCGCGACAAGTGGTTTTGGCAGTCCTCTCGTGATGTTAACCTGACACTGCCTAAAGAATTCTGAAGAGACCTAAACAGGTGGAAATCTGAAGGTGCAAGGTCAGGACTATACGGCGGATGCATTAACACCTCCCAGCCAAACTCTCTTAGTTTTTGCTGAGTGGCTAAAGATGTGTGAGGTCTAGCGTTATCATGATGAAAAACCACACCCCTTCTGTTGATTAATTCCGGCCGCTTTCTCTCAACTTCTTGCTTTAATCTCATCAGTTGTTCGCAGTAGAGTTCAGAATCGATGGTCCTGCCTGGTGGTAACAGCTCATAATGAATAATGCCCTTCCAATCCCACCACACACACAGCATCACCTTGTTGCGAGTTAACCCGGGTTTCGCCACAGTCTGTGAAGCTTGACCGGCCTTTGACCACGACCTTTTTCGCACCATGGAGGTGAAGAAATAACAGGAGAACGAATGGAACTAAAAAAATGGCTTTATCACAATTGTGCCGCGGGGGTCGTGTCATCTTGACAGAACCTGCGGCCATTTTAGTCTTGCGTCGCTAGCTGTCGCGGGCGAGTTTGACGTAAGATCGAATTGTAATTGAATATGCCGTCGTGCATTGTAAAATGATGCATAAACAACTTGACGAGACATAAAAAACATTCAGAAATATCATATTACCTGTAAGTATACTCTAAATATTCGAAATAGTGGATATTTCACTTGAAAACATTTCTACGGGGATGGTGTTATGCCATCAATCAACACGAACTCAAAATAATCTCAATTCGCTACCTATTTTCATTTCTTTGCAGAATTCCTCTATTTAGCCAGAAATAGATATTATATAGCATGCAATTAGTATGTCTGTCTGTGTATTGAAATGTCTACTGCTGGATTTAAGCTTACCCATAGAAATACTTCTTAAAATATATTTTATGTTATTTGCACGAACCAGCCTAAAATAAAACTCTTACTTGAATATACATAAGTCTGAATATGCGCGATAAAATGTTGACCTAATATATGTTTTTACAAAAAAGTTGTACCTTATATTGATAATATACTGAATCTAGCATTATGAAATGATATTTGACGAATATTTAAAAGATAATTGCGTATTTGTAGCAAACAGTGCCAACTTATTTTGGTAAACATTTTAAAACATTTGGCTTCCATCATTAAGACAAAATATAATGAAAATACGTTGAAAAGCCATTGAGGACTTGAGTGGGCACTCTGCTTGGAGCACGATAGTCTATACGATATTTACGTAAAGTTCAAGGTCAAGATAATTACGTAAAGTTAGTACCTGAAAGGAGTGCGCCTGTACCGGAATCACTAACCAAAAAACCGGCCAAGTGCGAGTCGGACTCGTACACGAAGGGTTCCGTGCCATCTTACATGATTTCACCCAAAAAATCACGTAAGGGGGCTCCCCCTTTAATTTTCTAATATTTCAAAATGTTTGCTATTTGTTTTTATAGCGGCCATAAATACACACAATCTGTGAAAATTTCAACTATTTACCTATTATTGTTAATGAGATACAGCCCTGTAACAGACGGACGGACGGAGGGACAGACGGGCGAATGGATGGACGGACAGCAAAGGCTTAGTATTGGGGTTTTTCGTTGGCACCCTTTGGGTACGGAACCGTAATAAAACCGAATTCAAACACTAAGAAGTGGAAAATAACACCCATTTTTGGGTCGGTGACATATTAGTGTTATTCTTTGGTTGGTTGGCACCGACCCCAAAAATCGGGTATTTTCCACTTTTTAGTGTTTGATGTCGGTTAAAAACTAAAACTATACTTATGTTGATTGATTGATTGATTTGAATTAACGCCTCTCTGTCCTATTTTAGACAATTTTGCCAGTGTCCAGTTAGGCTTAGTGCTACATTGGCGCATTTAACAGAGAATGCATTTCACACACTTACGTATATTTGTTAGTCATTGTCTTTTCTCGCTATAAATTCTGATGAAACAGCATTTCTTCCGAATAAATCTTTGAATTAATGCAGGGATGGTAATCAGATTTTGAAAAAACCTTTTTCTGATCATTTTCAAAATCTGATTACCTAATTAGCTTCAAATTCAATTGTCGCTGAAACTCAAATTAATGAAATAACGGTAAAGTCGTATCCATTAGATACAGAAAATTATCGAATTCAGGCAGTTTACAAACATTACATAATTGTTTAATAAAAAAAACCGAAGTCACAAACCCAATATACATAGGCTATGTAATCGCCTAAATTTATTTTTATATTTGGAGATTCTCTTTCATTATTTTCTAATTACGATGTGTTACATATACATATAAGAACATGCAAATAAAACGCCTTTTCAAAATATTTGTTTGTAATTCACTATTTCAGAAAAGTAATTACGAACAACAATTTACAAATGGATCCATGGACAGTGATGTTTTCATCCCGCTCAGCGCCGCGGAATTACCCCCAGCTTCACTTGCCACCACGTTGCTCTAATGAGCAATATTTTTGCTAATTTTTGCAACCAAATTATTTGTTGGCTATGGTTTGCATAACATCTTTCTAACTCATGTAGTTTTCAATGGGTTTGACGGCCGGATTCAGCCAGTATTTATTAGATATTTTTGACTCGGCACTCGCTGTCATCATCACGAATGAGGAATGACGTAACGACCATCTGATTTATTAAAAAATAATTCTCATCTTTATCGGTTTACCTACCAATTTGGGAGACTTCAAATTGGATTTTTCTCCGTTTTCATCATTGCGCTACAAATTTGTACGGCAATAAAATGTTGTAAGTTGCGTTACGTCATTTTTTGCGCGCTCGTTGTATGGACGTTATTTCTCCAGTTATTTTTTCACCTCCATGTTTCGCACGTTCTTGTCGTACGTGATCCACTTTTCATCACCAGTTATCAGCTTCTTCAAAAATGGTTCGGTTTCATTACGTCGTAATAAAGAATCACAAATGAGTACACGGTTCATTAGGTTTCTTTCAGTGAGCTCGTGAGGTACCCAAATATCGAGCTTTTTTGTGTACCCAGTTTTTTTCAAATGCGCCAAAACTGTTTTGTGGTCAATTCCTAGTTCTTCAGCTACGTCGTAACTACTGATATGCCGATCTTGCTCCACTTTTTCAAAAATGGCATCCATTTTATCCGTAATAGGGCGACCAGAGCGACGTGCATCTTTGACATCAAAATTTCCGGATTTAAAACGCTTAAACCAAATTTGTGCTACTCTCACAGACACTGCACTAGGTCCATAAACATCGCAAATTTTTTTCGCGGCTTGCGTTGCATTTTTACCTTTTTTGTAGTAAAATTTTAAAATGTATCGAATTTCTTCATTAGATTCACTCATTTTGACAGTACGAAAAACAAATGAGAATCACACATTTTCCTAATTTGAATTTGGAATTATGTTCTTTAAAATTTAAACTTCCAATGATACCAAAACCAGCCAGATACAAATAGTATAGCCAAAGAGATTTTATTATAAGTTCATGCATACTATAATGCGAAAAGACTTTTTCCCCGACCTATTATATATATATATATATATATACAGTTCGGTATTAGCCATACATGTCCAGTTACATAAGAAAAAAAAATCGGCGGACATACCTGGTGACGGGATAGAGCTGACTGAACTTCTGACTGAGGTGAAGACTGCACGAATTTTCTCGTCGGCAGTTGATTGGTAAACCTGTAGAATTAATCGTCATAATTTATCTCTAAAAACACGGCATACTACCAATTTATATGTAGACAGGTGTTCAGTTGATATTACCCAAAAAATTTTTGGGAAAAATTAATGTATTGCAAAGGGCGAAACATTTTTTGCATTGCATGAAGATGGTCAAAGCGGCAATGAATATTTGTGCATGCTTTCCATTCAGTTCAATGTAGCCATTCTCATAAAGGGAAGGTTCAGAGTGGGCAGTCTGAGTTCTCACCTAAATTGGCGTTTACGGCAAACCGATCGACTGGCGTTTTCAAATGTATGGAGAAATTGAAGAGCGCGCGCAGTGGGCGTTAAGCGAACTAACATTTGCGAGTCCGAGTTTGATTTGACAGCTTACTCAACGTTGCCGTAAATACGTCGACGTTGCTGTTAACGTCGACTCCGCGTTTTCATACAAATCGGAAGTCCGAGTTTGACTTTGACAGCTTGAAGAAGTAAAACCACAGAAAATCTAGTAAAAACTAGTATGTAGTTTGACGTTTTTACGGAACTTCGAAGTTACGTAAACGCCAATTTAGGTGAGAACTGAGACTACCGGCTCAGGAACGGCTCCTAATTCATGCGGGAATGCGGCGTGTTGGGCTAACAGTGGCCAGTTAGCATGTCAAAATTAGTTTCACAGTTTCGGACAGAAAAAGCTGTAAAGTTTGGGGTCAGTGAATGCCTATTCAATATACCTACGATTTTTGATATCCAATAAGGGGGACATCAGACGCCGATCCTATCTTCTTGTAGCGTGACCATAGACTAGTGGGAAGGGATAGACCGCTAACATCATACCAATGCTGAATAGGGATAATAAAAGTCCACAGGTGGTGTTGCAATTCATATTTCAGAACACATTAAATAGAAACTAATGAGTATCGATGATTTTTTTTTATTGTACAATGACATTACTTTATTTTATAACAAAAATGTAACGTTTTCATCACGCCTACCTAGGCAAAATTTTGAATTAAGCTTAGTTTAATGACGGTGCAACGGAATGTAAAGGGTATGCTGAACTTCTGGTACGAGCTGGGATGGCTTACATAGTCACTTTTGTTACACACAAAGCCTCTCTGTGAAGTAGGCTTAGCGCGGAAAGCATTTGCCCAACTAACTAACTATGACGGTGTAACTAGTTCTGGCAGTGACGGGAGATGGCGCTGGGTATTATCGTGATAGTACCAGCGAAAATAAGCAGTTTTAGCCCCGATTGCATGAAGAGACGGCTGATTAAATCAATGTTCAAATTCGTCACTTTTAGTGCACCGGATTGAGCTCCTTCAATACTGTCCATACAAAGTGACGTGTTTGAACGTACGTTCACATTGATTTTGATTTTTTATCCTTTTGTGCACTGCCCTTAGGATTAGGGCCGAGTGCACGAAAGAACAAAAAATCAAAATCAACGTCAAAGTATGTTTAAACACGTCACTTTGTGTGGACAGTATGGAAGGAACTCTATGCGGTTCACTAAAAGTGACGTGTTTGAGCATTGATTAACTCAGCCGTTTCTTCGTGCAACCGGGGCTTAGTGTGTGACGCTAGCTATCTGATTGATTGAATTGAATTATTTATTGAATTATTTATTTTATTTTTTGCATGAAGAAATTACAGATATTTTCAGGATACTAATTAATAAAATAAATACAGTGTAGAAAAAAAAATACACTTGTTTTCATGAGTGACTTACAGATGGCATGCATGAAATACCATAAATAAATATGTAACATTTATCGGCCACTGTGCATTACACACGCTAGAAGTTCTATAGGTAACTATGTTCCTCTTCAATCTATGGCGTGACGTACCATTCTCGTCCTCGGCGGGCGGCGCGATCGGCGCCCAAGTGGCGCCGTGGTCGAAGCTGACGACGGAGGCGAGGTGCTCGGTGCCGATGTTGCCGGCGGCGGGCGCGGCGGCGACGCGCGACGCCACGTACACGCCGCGGATGCCCTCCACCCGGTACAGGTCGGTGAACGCCTCCTCGGCGACGCCCCTGCTCGGTCGGCACACCGTGTTGTGATCAACCTTTTTATTACATCAATCGACTCGAGTCGACTCGCACGGTCGTACAAGATTTAACACAAAAAAATCATGTTGCTTGTATTCTTTTTCAATATAATTTGAGTTTCAACGACGTCTACATTTCAAGCATTGTAATAAGTTTTTGAAAAAAATCTGAAAAATGTTTGGGTCGTGACATTCGTCAGATGCAGGAAGACAACTAAAAACATTTTGAGATAATTTTTAAAATCTGATTACAATGTAGATGTCGCTGAAACTCATATTAACGAGATAACGGTATGGATATGTTGTATCCATTATATACATAAAATTACAAAATTTTAATATAATTATTATTTGTTGTTATACCGGGAATAGAAATACACACTCTATGAAAATTTCAAATGTCTACCTATTACGGTTCATGAGATACAGCCCTGTGACAGACAAACAGACGGACGGACAGCGGAGGCTTAGTAATGGGGCCCTTTGGGTACGGAACCCTAAAAATCAGAGAACCTACAACAAAAAGTATATAAGTACAACAGCTTATCTGGGGGTTTACACCTTTCCCTTGCCTCTTCTGCTCGGGATACAAGGTAGGGCAGATATCCTTAAACATGTAAAACATATTTTTAAATTACTCTGAGTTTGTCATTTGCGAGGTGGGAAATAATTTTAGTCGAGTCTGTAGTAGGTATCTACTCAATACCAGGAAAAAAGTACTGAAAAATATAATAACTACAAAACTTTATGGTAGTAGTGATTACGAAATTATTGTTATCCGTTCCATTAAGGAAGTATTTATTAAGGATAAAGGTATGGAAGTAGGCTGCAGAGAATTTGATTATATTGTATTATCCTCATTAATAAATTAAGTTTGTAATTATTTTCCTTCTAAACGGCTTGGCCGATATTGATGAAATTTTTATTTTGTACTTATGGGGTCACCTGGATGGATATCAGCTATAGTTGGACCCGGACCCGGTGACACGACAACGTCTGCCGACCAGGCCGGACTACAGGGGTTAATCCTTAGGCTATGGGCCACTCTGACCTTGTCAAAGCAATACAAAATTAAAAAGATTTGCCACCCAACTCATTTACTACCAGCCGAACTAAAAATGACAATGCTCTGCTCGGCAACAGATAACTAAAAACTGCTCATGCTGTGTGCACGCATGTTCTAATATGAAAGAACACGCAAACCTTATTGTAGACAGCATGTGAGCGACCATACCTTACAAACGACCAACTATAATTCCTGTCAAGTTTATGTATGAGTTTCTGTTTCATTACGAGCTTCTGTATGTCTTCCAATTACTTTTAATGTAATTGAGCAACACTAAGTTTGTGATGAAATATTTAGGCTTTGTGATTGTGTGATTTTCTTTCCCAGGAAATATGAAGTAGCATCATTTTTTTTTTAATTTATTTATTTACACACACCAGTACAGATAATCATCCATATTAAGAAAAGGACAATAGCTAACTTAAATGTATACAATATAAAATAAAAACGAAATTCTTAACTGTACTAGCGAGAGGCTGGTAAGATTGATCGTATTCTGCCACCTAAACTGGCCACAAGGCTGTTTGGAACACATTGCCCACTTTATTTTTGCAATCATGATGATTAAACCCATTTTTATTCTGTGGTCATGTTTTATGTTACCCGGTTCGATGGACCCTTCAGCTCGCCTAGACAGCACCTGTCTTCTTCATAACGTCGATATTACTATTACAGCGGCTTGTAGCCTAGTGGCCCGGGGACTGGCTTAGCGTACCAGAGGTCTGCGTTCGATTCCGACATGCACCACTGTATTTCTCTTTCCGAGTTTGATAAGTGCATTTCGTCACGAATGCGAGCTGCTCCATGGTTTGGACTCCATGTAATAACTTTAGTTACCCTTCCCATACTAGGTGGTAAGGTTTAAGTCCGCCGGGTTAGGTACCATCGCATTGGATAAAAAAGATGGTCGAAGCGGCAATGAAAAATTGTCCGTGTTTTCCATACGGTTCAATGTAGCCGCGCTTATAAAGGGAAGATCCTGGCATGGCTCCTAATTCCTTCGGGAATGTGGTGTATTGGGCTAATATCATAACGGCAGTTATGTGGTATTAGCCATCCATGTCAGGTCGCAAAAAAAAAACACAAAGAGAAGGGTACTCACTCGAGCCAGCTGTCCTTCCACGTGGCGAAGGGGAAGTATGCCATGACAGCGGGCAGACTGGCCGCGAACTTGTACTGCGTGAAGTTGGCGTTGATGCGCGACACATAGAGGCTGGTGAGGTTCTCGGCATGCATCACCGTCACCATGATGCGGCTCTCCGTCACGTCGGCCACGTGGAACTTGAGCAGCGGCAGCTCCGTCTCGAATTCGGCTGGCGCGAACGGACCGCGCGAGTGCGAGATCATCAGCTGAGCGCTGCCGTCCTGGCGGGACATAATAACTTGGTGACGGAGCGAATGCTGATGTATTTACAGGACGAAACTTCTTTGCTGACGCTCCTTCGGATGGGAATTTTCGAATCGGATCGAACTCAGTGAATTGTCATAAAACACAAGGAAGATTCCAATATTCCAAATTTGAAAAAAGGTGGGTGCAATTTTACGTATGTTGCAACATTCCAAATTCAAAAAAGACGATTTCGTTTCCGACATACTAAGAACCTTCCTTAGACTTCAATTAATGTTTGAAAAAAAAAATATTGCAGAATTGGTCCAGCCATTCTCGAGTTTTACCATTGCCATCCAGTCCAGTTCAAGTAGCCGTGCTCATAAAGGGAAGGTCCTGGCATGGCACCAAATTCCTTCGGGAATGTGGTGTATTGGGCTAATATCATAACGGTAGTTGTGTGGTATTAGCCATCATGTCAGGTCGCATAAAAAAAAAAGTCAAATTAAGAAGTATTTTTTCTGAAATTTTGCCTATTAAATAACTGAGAGCTACGTCTGTACGTTTTGATTTTTTCATTCATTCAATGTCCAAAATAGCAGAAAAATATTTCTTAATTTGACTGAGGAAACAGAACCGAGCCATTCTATGGAAATCGATCACCTCATTATCCTCTTAAATGAAATCTGCAAAATTTTATTTTTTGGTAAAAATACCATAGATTCCCAAGTTGGAGCACAGCAAGGAGATCCTCTGGGGCCCCTCATCTTCAGCCTATCAATACATCCAATAATTGAAGCACTAACATCCGAACTTAACATTTGGTACCTGGATGATGGCACACTGGGAGGTTCAGCGGAAGATGTTTTAAAAGATCTATCAAAATTAATTGAAGAATTCAAATCCATTGGGCTAGAATTTAATGCTAGCAAATGTGAACTAATATTTTTATCAAATTACGACAACGATGTGCATTCGCAATTTAAAGATGTTTTGCTAGATATCAAGATCACTGATCTTAGCAATTTATGTTTACTAGGCGCACCGATTACCATTGAGGCAACGCCTGATTTTCTTGAAAACAAATTAAGTATTTTAGAATTAACTTTTAGTCGCCTACGCTTGCTGCATTCCCATATGGCATATGTAATTCTTAAGACTTGTTTCGGTATGCCAAAGCTCATATACCTTGCCAGAACAACTCCTTCTTGGCTATTTCAGGAGAAAATTTTGAAAATTGATAGTACAATCAAACAAGCTCTAGAAGATATTTTGAATATCAGTTTGAACGAAGATCAATGGCTGCAAGCTTCATTGCCTATATGGAATGGTGGCCTTGGAGTACGCCGGTTCACTGACATTGGAATACCTGCATTTTTGGCGTCAGCATTTGGAGTCGCAGATCTTGTCACAGCCATATTAACCAGAAATAGTGACGAGAATGTGATTTGCCATTTGAACGAAGCTTTAAATGCCTGGAAAAGCTTGTGCCCAGGTGAAGAACTCCCATCAAATCTAAGCTCACAAAAACTTTGGGATGCATCCGTTGTAAAACGGTTGCACAACGTACTTTTAAATTCCGACTCAATTGTAGAACAGGCGCGTATCCGCGCAGTGTCCACACCAGAGGCTGGTGCATGGCTTCACGCCATACCATCATCGCACACCGGCACTTTTTTGGATAATAATTGCCTAAGAATTGTCATCGCTCTTCGCCTTGGTTGCGACATGTGCCTGCCGCATAAGTGCAGTTGCGGCATTATGGTCGATACCAAAGGACGCCATGGATTAAGTTGCCTGAAATGTGCAGGCAGATTTTCACGTCATGCAACCCTCAACCAATTAATTAAAAGAGCACTTTCCTCTGCAAATATTCCATCATTATTAGAGCCGGTGGGCCTGAGTAGGGATGATGGAAAGAGACCAGATGGCATGACCATAATTCCATGGGACAAAGGCAGGGCTCTGGTGTGGGACGCCACATGCGTAGATACATTGGCGGCCTCATATGTTAGTTCGACCGCTCGCACGTCAGGAGCAGCAGCAGAAACTGCTGCAAGATTAAAACACTCAAAATATTCGGCAATTAAAGTAAATTATGAGTTCGTTGCTTTTGCGGTCGAGACTTTAGGTGTTTGGAGTAAGGATACAAAATTATTTGTCAAAAACTTGGGTTCTAAATTAAAAGAATGTTCAGGCGATTACCGATCTGGAAGATATTTTCGACAGAGGGTCGGACTGGCTATACAGCGAGGAAATGCAGCGAGCGTAATGGCGTCTACAAAATTGCTTTGTAGAGAAAAATTGGATGAAATCTTTTATATTTTGTAAGTTTAATTATCGCATTAATTAATAAATTTTCATGTACTTGTAAAATAAAGATCAGGTATTATAGCATGGATTTGACATTAAAGATCTATAATATGCGAAAATCTGCAAAATATGTAGTACCTCGTTGGATCTCACGAAATATTTTTTTATGGAACTGGACATGGATAGCTAATAACTCCCACACCTACTGTCATGATGTTACTCTACACCACATGGATCTACGATCCACCAGCAAGATCTTCTAATATGAGAAGATTCGATGAAAATACAGGTGTACTGTTGTGTACATAATGTCTATAAACAGATTGTATACGTAAATATTTTTATTGAATTTAAAAAAGAAAACAGATTTTTGAGCAATGTAAATTACTAGATGACCGATTAGCGTTAAAGTTTAGATGACTGATAAGAGGAGGCCGATTTATCAGCACGATGTTATTATCTGACATCCATTCGGGGTCTGATAAGAAATTATTGTTTCCGACCAGAGGCACAAAGCGAAGCAAAGAATAAAGTATACAGATGATTCACGAAACGGAAAGTTGCAAGCAGTCTCCTCTGGTAACATTCAAGGTCAAACTTGTCTGCACTCAATAATAACAGTCTGAGTCATCCAGAATGGAGGCAACTGTTTGAATTGCGTTTTGATCACTGCATTACACATAACAACCTTAACAACAGACTCAGCCAAAAAGTTGGGATTGTCTTTAGTTAAACTAGAAATTGGGTGAGGTTTTGGTAGACGCCTGCATTACATTTCGACGAAAAACCATCGCTTTTTTCCTCGGGGGTTAAATATGAGAAACGTTTACCCTTTAAGTAATTATGTAAGCGTGATGATAACTAGCCCACAATTGATGGGAAGAATCAACTTTTACGTAGATAAAAACCACAAAAAACCTGGTGACTCAATCACAAGTTAAAAGCAGACAGACAGTAAGATAGAAAAGCGCCCAACGTAGGATTTCGGTGTGGCTCTACAGATAATTTTCTCGGGAAAGACTAATGTATCGAGATAACATATTAAACATTGAAGTCTACATACTCAAATTATGTAAGATTTTAAGGTATTTAAATTTTCATTTTATTATTATTTACATTTTAAAATTACAAATACAATTCAAATTTTAAGTCCTAAATTTTTATTTTGTTATAATTTTTATAAATTAATACAATACCATAATGGCAATATGTAGATATATTTATCGCTATACTTTTAGGGTTTTGGACGGTATGCCTTCAGAGTCTACAATCCGATAGTGACCATTTACATATGCGACTGATGATGAATCAGAACTGTTTTGGGTCAATAAAACATCTTTTACAGCGGTTTTCAAAGCGATTTTGGAAAGATTATTTCAATGATTCAAGGTTAACCGGCGAGAAAGTTGCTTTAAAAAACGGTATATAAGCTGTTTTCTGGACCGAAAATATTCCTTATCCTAAGCAAGGAATTCCTAGAATAGGCCATCAGGGAGTAATTTTCTATAAAATAATATATATCCAAATCAGTCAAGGAAATAGAAAGTTAGGAGTCAACCAAGGCCAAAACTTAGGAATAATTATTTGCATATGGAATATTTTTTTGGATATTTCCAAGAGTTGCTCTACGAATATACAATTTCCGATATTTAACCCCTTAAAATTTCTACACCAATTTTTTTTTGTATAATAATACTAGAGAATCCTCTGGGCGTGAGTCTTGCGGGTAGTATTTTTTTAATATCCTTGCGCATAACTGCTAAATATTTATTTAACATCTGGGTGCTGACAAATGTAGGTATGTACCCAACAGTTGAACAAATACTATTCACACAAAGTAATTAAAATGCATGAATAATGATACACACAATGTAGTTAGTTATCATTTAACAATATAATTTCCTAGTAGTATGTATGTATGCATGTATGTATGTATTGATAAGCTAATGACCTCTTCACAAATAAATAGCCTGTTTACACTGATTTAGTATTTACCTATATTTAAAACTCATGAACGGTAGAATGAACTAGTTCTTGCAAAACATTTCGTGTTGCTATAATGGATTTTCATGAAAATAGTGGATTCAAATCTCGTTTTGGGCATTCAGCGGAGCCCTGAAAAATGTGATCCGAAATCATCGCAGGCGTCATATTCAAACGGTCAATTTAAAAAAAACTGGAGCTTGACAACAGCACCAACTACCGGGTCCAACTATAGAGAACCATCCAGGTGACCCAAATCCAAGACAAATCATCAAAATCGGCCAAGCCGTTAAGGACGAGAAGAATTATTTACCCATGTAACGGGAATTCATATCTAAAGATATAAAAATATTACATTCAAGTAGATGTCACTGTTTGCACCTAAAATGTAAGGTAATGCAACCATGGAATTGGGAACATGCTAGAAATTCCTATCCCTTCCTTTACTAGCGCGCTTGCCGCAATGTTTAAATAATACGTCTGGGCTATGTTACTCCTGTGTCTTAAAGTTAACACGGTCACTTCTGTTTTTGCGAGAAGAAATATTGTTACTATGATAACTGGCCCATTTGTCAAAGAGACGAAAGTAAAGCGAGAGCATAGCTGTTTCTAACCAATTCCTAATTCTATAGCCGTAACCGCCAATAAATAAAAAAAAAAACCAACACATATTCCTATGTTGACTGACTGATTTTAACAACTGGTAATTGCTTACTAAATGCAATATTTTTTGCTATGGGGATTGGTGAGCGCAAAAGTAAATGGCCCCACGGTCGTTCATCGCTATTTTGGTAATAACTCCCTTAAAATATGAAGCTATAAACTGTAATTGTATTGGCCATCACACTAAGCAGTTATGTATTTAATGATAAAATACATATTTTAAGAAAGGCAAGCTATTGTAAGATAATTATGAGGCATAGGTAACAAAGTTGCTAATTCATTGTAAATGGCAACTTTTTGTTAATATGATATCACTAAAGTACAAATGGCATCAGTCAAGACGACACACATTGAACTTTGACCAACATACGTTTTCCTTGCAAATGCCAATACCTACTGTGACGCCGAGGGTGATGCGCTCTGTACATATACTCGCTCTAAGTCATACGAAATGAATAAATATTCTAATTATCTGATATAGACATACATAAACATTGCTTGTACTTAGCTTGTCCAATGACTCTATTGACGTCAGTGACTCTAACCCAATGTTAAAGTGGACAGTACCTAGGAAAATATGATTTGGCTTAGCTATTAATTTATGTCCATCGATTCTACATAACAGTCTCTCACAGGCGCAATGGTTAAGGTTTCCATGATAGTCCTTCTTTTTTCTCAAAATACATGTCTCTACTTGGGTATGAAGTTTTTGAAGCAAGTAAATAAGAACAGGGCAAGCAGGATGTCACTGTATCCATACAATAGGCCCCAGCAATTGTTCAATTTATGTTCATGATTGAATGGATCAGTGACAAACAAGTGTAATGTGATTCATGCAGACACTTAGGAGGGGGCGACCAGCAGTGTCACATTATCTCCGAAGAGATTGTACTGAAACCTTGCTACAAAAACAAAACTGTTTGCTGTTTGAAAAAAATAAATAAATGAAATATCTCTCACTAGCTTTACAAGAATAAGCTTTTAAAGTGTAAAAAATTAACACCACCTAGTAAGACTGCCCTTGAAGTGATGACAATATTTGCACTATTTGCAATATTTTCAAACGAAATGTAATGGTCCCAAGCTCAAATATTATATTAGCAAATCCTTCATAAAAGTTCCGAAGGGATACTAATAACTAATATTTATCAGTTTAAAAATTGACTGAATGGACACAATAAACACCCAAAGTGAAAGTTAAAAATCTAAGAAAAACCGGCGTGAACGTGTCACGTCCCGAGGGTCCCATCACTGCTGGACATAGGAGAAATTCGCCCTTTTTTATTTTTCATTTTGCAATTTCATACAATTCCTACGGGAATGTGGTGTATAGGGCTAATATCGCAGCGGCAGCAGTGTGGTATTAGCCATCCATATCAGGTTGCAAAAATACAAAATTAGAGCTTCAGGAATCAAGCTTTTTCTCAGAAAGTATGAGTTTGACGCAAAATTAATTAGGTGGTCATTGGTATTTTTTTTTGTAAATGTTCAAGCAAGAATTAATAGAACAATCCGGGACAAAATGCGTGTGACTGACAAGAAACCAGGTTCCTTTTTTTATTATTGCGCAGGGCCCTAAAAAGCAGTCATACAGTAAAACATGAACTGGATTTAAACGCATCAGCATAAGCTGCCTGAAAGTATTGAACAAAGTAAACGTAGCAACATCATAAAGATCATATTAACATTAATAACATGACATTGGCCAGTAGGCAGAGTGGAAAACAGGACAGTTGAAAAAGTCAGAAAAAGGAAGAAAAAGGGTCGACGGAGCATAAAAACCCGCCAAGTCCGAGTCGGACTCGCACACGAAGGTTTCCATACCATCGTACAAGATTTAACACAAAATAATCACGTTTTTTGCATGGGAACCCCTTTAATTTTTATATTTTTTTATTTTACCTATGAATGAATGAATGAATAAATTCTTTATTGTGCAATAGAAAACAAGTACAATTACAAAAACAATTCGAAACAACAACAAAATTGCACAAAGGCGGACTTATCACTAGGAGTGATTTCTTCCAGTCAACCTTTGGGGTGATGAGGAGAGACAATCTAAAATATCTGTAGGTAGGTACACAATAGCAATTTGAAAGGAAAATAATAAAGCAAATAAAATAAAAATATATACATACAGTATAAACATACATAAACCATAATTTACATGACAATACAAGCATACTTTGAATAAAATAAACTAATATATATAATACAATATACTAAAATATATATTGTATATCCACAATTTAGGAACAAATTAAAACAAAACAAAAATATATACCTATTTCTTTGATGATAATAAAAAGAAAGATGTACAGCGATAAAAATAGTATATTCAGATTTCATTTAAATAAAACTCCTTGATTCTCGACTTGAAAGAGCCGATAGTTTGACAAGAGCGGACGGAGGAAGGCAACGAGTTCCACAGACGTACTGCATGTACAGTGAAGGAGTTGGAAAAGAAGCAAGTTGTATGGCGGGGAATCGCAAGGATACTGTCGTCGCTAGAACGTAGAGGGAGACCGTGTGAAGATAGGTGCAAGAATCGGGAACGAAGGTACTCAGGAGAGTGAGGGTTATTTAAGACCCCAAAAAGAAGAGTGAGTATGTGACAGTTCCTTCGATAACGAATGGGTAGCCATTTAAGCTGACGACGGTACTGCGATACATGGTCGTATTTACGCAGACCATATATGTAGCGAATGCAGAGGGTTCCGTTTTCACCCTTTGGGAACGGAACCCTAAAAAACCGACCAAGTGCGAGTCTTCGTCAAAATTTCAGCTGCCTACCTATTACCGTTCATGAGATACAGCCCTGTGACAGACGGACGGACGGACGGACAGCGGAGGCTTAGTAATAGGGTTCCGTTTTCGCCCTTTGAAATAAATGCAACTAGTATATATAATAAACAGGAAAGAGACATTCCAAGATGTTAATGTTTCTTCTTAACCGCACAGGAAATGCATGCAATATATTTGCACTAGCTACATTTATATCCCAAACGACGAAATGTTACAAACACACATTTAATGCAGTATCACAGTAAAGAATAAATTATTTAATCAGTGCAGATACAATGCACACATGTATGTACACATGAAATGCAGTATCAGAGTAATTAATACATTAATATTTAATCAGTGATTGCAATAACTGCTATCACTCTCAAATCAGGTATTTGCAATGTAGATGTGAATGAATGGCAATCAAAAGAAAATTTAGAAACTTCATCGAGGCACCAGACATATAAAAAAACCCCTGAACATAACTTTCTTGAACCATTTAAGAGTTTAAAAATATGACTGATGCTTTCAACATAGTCTGGGTTCCTAGAAACCCAATGTTATTATGGTAAAATAACTTGTCAGCTTCGGTAGCCCAGTGGCGCGACGCCTAGCGGTTCGATAAGATGGGTGACACAACTCTGAGCATGGTTGGGTTCCAGATGGGTGACCGTTGAGGCTGGCCATGGTTCGGATTTCACTTAAACATGTAGGTCCCCTTACATATTTACTAGGTGGTAGGGTTAAAGCGCCCCGATTGGTACCATCGCATTGAATGAACGATGGTCGATGCGGTAATGAAAATTGTCCTTGTTTTCCATCCAGTTCAATGTAGCCAAGCAAAATAAGGAAGGTCAGGCACCTAGTTCCCATGTAGTCTATTAGGCTAATATCATGCCGGTCGGTTTGATATTAGTTATCCATGTACTTACATAAAAAATTCGAAGTTTCGTCCGCTTCTCGTTCTAAAGAGATTTGCACATGGGATTTATGCATTTGGTTTATTGTTCAATAATCAACCACCACAACGTTGCTATGACTCAATGTTTCCTGACAGTCTAGTCATACACATGGTGACCAACTGGCTTTGGAAGCGGCATACAGTAAATACTTTCAATCTCCAAGTATATAGAGAGCGCCACAGGCAATAGAACAGCTGTACTGTTTCGATGTTTTATTGCTTTTAGTATGTAAATCGTTTAAACATGTCTAAATCAGACAAAAAATAAAAATACTGGTAGAAAATGTAAAAACAGGGGTAGTTGCATATATTATAGAAGTCTATGTCACATTTCTATAAGGTAAAATCCGCACTTATAGCTTTCTAGCTAACCAAACCTCTGACCTGGGAGTGTCTGGCCAACATTAACTCCCCCTTGACTTGGAAGTTATGGATATCGGGTTGAAGCAGCAAGGGAGAGTGGGGAACTACATATCTACTCAGGAAAGCGAAAACGAGTTAGTCACAGATGAAACTGAAACGCTTTCGCCTGACATCATCAAACATAAAATGTTACGTTAGTGTCATCGCACTCTAATTGGAATAATTAAAAAGGGACAACACTAGGGTGACTCGTGGCTGATATTTCATGAGTACGAAAGCGTTGTGACTCACCGATGAGGGACCGGTGACTCACAGGTGAGAATCTCATGAGTACACCCTCTGGGCACCCTCGGTGTTGCGCTCTCGCCAGATCCAGTTGACACCCCTAACATGCTCCTGGCCATTGTGCCAACACGCCCTCAAAACTTTCATCACTGTGACACAGAACCGCTCACCTTCTGGGAGTGTGTGGCCAACATTAAATCCCCCTTGACTTGGAAGTCACGGATATCAGGTTGCAGCAGCAAGGGGGAGTGGGGAACTTTGCGTCCTCTGTGTCGCCGTCGCGCCAGATATAGCAGACACCCCTAACGTGCTCCTGGCAAGTGTGCCAACAGGCCCTCAACACTTTCATCACTGTAACACAGAACCACTCACCTTCTGGGAGTGCGTGGCGAACATGAACTCGCCCTTGACCTGGAAGTCGTGGATATCGGCCAGTAGCGGCACGGGCCGCGGCGAGGAGGGCGAGTGGCGCACGAGCTCGCACTCGCGGTTCAGCTCCATGCGCTCGTAGTACAGGGCGCCCCAAGTGTAGCCATCGCGCCAGATCCCGTAGATACCCCTAATGTGCTCCTGGCCAGTGTGCCAACAGGCCCTCAACACTTTCATAACTGTAACACAGAACCGCTCACCTTCTGGGAGTGCGTGGCGAACATGAACTCGCCCTTGACCTGGAAGTCGTGGATGTCGGCCAGCAGCGGCACGGGCCGCGGCGAGGAGGGCGAGTGGCGCACGAGCTCGCCCGCGCGGTTCGGCTCCATGCGCTCGCAGTACAGGGCGCCCTCCGTGTCGCTCCAGTGGAAACTCTTCACGAACTCCTGCGCCAGGGTGAATGTGCGGCCGCCGTCTGTCGTCAGGTACAGCTGTGAACACGACATGGCCGTTGATACCCCGAGTGTCAAAGGAAGCACTCGGTCTGTAAATAATGAAGGGGATGTTGTTGAATCGATACTAATATTATAAATGCGAAATTAAGTATGCCTGTAACGTTTTCATGCCTAAACCGCTGAACCAATTTTGATGAAATTAGCAATAGAGAGACTCTGGAAAAGCTCTGGGAAAGGACACTCTAACTTTTGTTGCGAAAAAAAAACTAAAAGGGGGTAAAAATTTGTATGTTAAGTTCAGCCTGACATCAGTCCGAAAAGACATTGACTCGAGCGGAGACGGGTATCCGGTTATTAACAAAACGTGTAGTTTGCAAAGCAGCAATTAAAATTGTCCATGTTTTCCATCTAGTTCAATGTAGCTGTTCAATAAAAGGAAGTCCTGGAATTGCACTTAGCTCCCATGATGTGTGTTGGGCTAATATCGTGACAGTAGGTGTGGTATTAGCCATCAAAAATCTACAGACTACGCTTATCTGAGCAACAAACTCTGTCATAAACTCCAGTTTTGTTTGTTTTTGCACGTTCGTGAGTTACTTGATGTATATAATATAATAATAATAATAATAAAATATTGGTAAAATAAAAATATGGTTTATTGCTAGGAGGAATATTGGTATATTCCTGGCAGCAGACTTCCAATACTCTCAAGGCAGCCATACATATGAGTGGTATTAAAACTCTCCTTTTACAATTGTACATATTTCCTAACAATCTTCAAACTTCCTCTGTGATGAAACAAAATCAACTAATAGCATTTATTTTCAGTATGGAGCAGACATATTGCTGCAGTTTGATAACATCACCTAGTCTATGCATTTGTATGCCATGCCTACACCGATTGTCTTGGCTGGCCTATGACCACTCATTGATTTTAAGAACCTACAGCTTGAACTCTTGAACTCACAACCTGCTTGTGTATACAATTGAGTTAGCTATAATTCATTTAGGCTTACATTGTGCTTCACTTAATAGGGTTGCAGGATTGTTAGTGTACCAAACCAAATTTTAAAGATGATAAATGTTTAAATTGCAATCTATTAATTTCTATTTAGAACTGAGTTTAGAAATATTTAAGAGTTCAGAACATAATCAGTGACAATAGTGGAAGGTGCTGGAGTGGAAAATGGAATGAAGGATGTATATGTATCTTACTCCTTACCTTCTTCATAGGGTCGACTTTATCATGGATGATGAATCGGTCCGGGAAGTGTTGGTGGAAGGCGAGGTCGCTCGGCACAAAGTCAAGTGTCGTCCGCCCAATCGTGATTCCATTGTCCGAGGTGTAGTATAGTAGTTTGTTCGATGCATCCACAAATATGCACTGCAATGGAAGTTGCGTCTTAAAAATGAACACACGTTAATTACAATAGTGTGTATAGAACAAGTTTATACAGATTTAAAATACCTTATAAATAAATACCAAGAAATACTATATTTGCTCCTCCAGTTTTAATAATATAACTTTGTAAAATTATTTCCGTTGTATTCAGAGTGAAATGTCAAAATTTAGTATGCGGACAAGCATCGAACCAAACATACAAAATGCTATTTAATTCGGCGCATATTAAAGTTAGTCTGACCACTCTGAGTACTATTATTTATGTATTTATTTAATTTAAAACATAAAAACCGTTACACGTTTTATAACCAGAATCTCAAGTTATAAATGTGACTCACAAGGTCAACATCATATATTGAATTGAAAAGTGGATTTCAGTTTTGTGACTAGAAAACTTCTTACAAATTACACACAAAGACAGGACCAAGCAGAATTATGTGAGGATGTTTAATTACTTCCAGTTATAAAGTGGTTTCAGAGAACATGACACAAGCTGTGTTGTGGTTTTGTAATCTGACTACCTACCATATTATTTAAGGTTGGAAGCAGCATGACTAACTTACAAACTACAGATTTGTACCCAACAATCTAAACATGGGTCATTAAATGGGGAGATAAATCTTGCAGTAATTCTCCTGTCCAAAATTATTTTGCAATATCATATACCTATGTAGTAAATACAAATTTATCAAAATCAATGAAAATAAAAATTTATAAAAGAAATCATACAAATTTCTTGCAGGTCGTTTTTAAGTACCTAGTTTTAAGTTTTTGCCAGATAAGTACTTACAGTTCTATCGTATAAACTAAAATTTACTATTAAACCCTTACTATAGCATGACTGCGATACAGCTAGAAGGTAATCAGTGCCAGTGTGCGGTTCCCACTCACATATTGCGGATACTTGGGGTGGTTGTAGAACTTGTCGAGCTGCGCATACAGCGTGGAGTTATCGCCGAGACGGAAACTGTCCGTCTTGTTCGTGAAGTTGGCACCGTAATCGTAGGAGATGTAGAGGGCGGAGGGTGCCGGCGGGGAGAGCTTGCGGGGCGCGGGGTCGCGGGCGAGGCAGATGATCACGCGCGAGCCCTCGCCTACCCAGTGCACCATAAGCTGCTGGTGGCTGTCGTTCAGGCGGTTCATCTGTTGAGCGACGGAATGGTGAGGCACAGAGGTAATAAAGGGAATAGAAACTACATAACATTATCCGTGTGAAAATGGACACAAGACACGAAACAAGAAATAGCCTACCTATGTCCTTTCAAAGGAAACCATCTAGCTCCTTGCCAAATTTAATTAAGGTCTGTTCCGTCGTTTGGTCATGAAAATGTCACAAACAAACAAATAAACAGAGTTGGTTTTGTATTTACGATATTAGTGTGGAAGTATGGATACAGACTATGTGGTTATCATTGGTTATCTATGGACGGGTGGTCATTTAAACCCTGTATACTTACTAAAGTATGTATGAAAATATGTGTATGTTTTGTATTTGAAAACTAAAAATTATATAGAGAGATTGTTAAGAAAATAATAAAAACGCTACTTTAAGGCCAAGACAATGACTAGACAACTATTTTCACAAATCATGTAAAAGTGCTGGCTCGGAAGTAAACAATACATACATTGGCATCTTGCCAAAATTAGTAAATGTTTTCATGAAAATACAAGTTTTCAGTGGGCAATTCAAGGGTAAGCAGGTAATTCACAAAATATCGAATTTAATATGTTTTTTATATAGCCACTATATTTTACATAGTCAATTTAATCCCAAAGATTTTATCTTTTTTGTGTCTCTTTTCTACTGCAATCTGACTTCCTTTTGGACATTCAACAGTTTTTTTTTATGCAACCTGACATGGATGGCTAATACCACATAAGTACTGTAATGATAAGTTAGACCAATCCACCATATTCCCGAAGGAATTAGGTGCCATGCCAGGACCCTTTTTGAGCACTGCTACATTGAACTGGATGGAAAACACTTCGCCCATCATTTCATTGAATGCGATGTTACCAACCCGGGCGGGCTCAACTCTACCACCTAGTAAGGGAAGGGGACCTACAGTTTTACATGGATTCCGAACCATGGAGCAGCTCGCATTCGTGACGAAATGCACTTATCCAACTCAGAATGAGTAAATGGTGCATGAACAGGGTGAGGATTTGAACCCAGGCCTCGGGTATGTAAGGATCCTTTTAGGATTTTTTCATCAAATACATTTTGTTTCTATTTTTGGAGTCATTCCGTGTACCTACTTCCAACAATTTTCGATAGAATAATGCATTCACTTTCTGAAATACTAACTTCATCGATGCATGTGTATGATTATTTTGTCACCATCCTTCGTGACTACTCCAAGTGATTACCATGTCTCAGGACCAAAGGCTTAGAATGTAAAGACATACAGACTCAACTGACGGATGAGACCAAAATAGTTTTACATATAATTTTGTTATGTAGCTTCATAACAATGATCTGAAGTTATGTTTAAAGTTTTACTTTCAAATATTGAGGAAAAATTAAGAAATTTGATCAACAAAAAATCTGTGGATTAAGGAGTGACCCACAGATTCTTTGTCGATCGAATTACCATAAAAAAGGGATTTTGTCTGGGTTTTTTACTCTCGTTTACACAACAATCTATAAATGCACAGATCACCATACTTTCTTTAAGGAAAACTAGAGAAATCATAAATATTTCACAAAAAACATTTCACATTCCATGAGCTTTGAGAAGTTGTCTCATCGGACAGATGTGTGCCATCTATCTCTAACTAGTGGTAGGTAGTGGTACTTGTGTTAACATCTCACTCTTACACTTTGTTTGTCTTGTAAGCACAGCACGCTATGCTATGTTGTGGACTCAATGTTTATTGGAAAAAATATACCTAGACAAATATTTTAACATACAAAACTATAGTTAATTAATTAAATAATATTCTTTCACAATAAATATTGATTTATTGTGTAACTGCAAAAATATTGGGTAAGATGAGAAAATTTTGCTAGTTCATATAAGAAAACGAACTACCTAATTGATCACACTTCAACTTTGGGACTCAAAAAACATAGGTGGCATCATATTGGTACTACCCAGTTACTGAAATAGTTAGTAGATTACTGTTGCAATAAAGGAATCAAGAGAATACTCCATTGATAATAAGATAGACAATGCAATCCGTATTACAGAGTCTTCGCAAAAATTCACTAGGCTTCTGAAAGTGCATCTTCTTAATAAGGCCTACTACAGTGTAGAGGGATTCCTGGAAGACGATCACATGCCGCTCCATCAATCCTAACTGCACTATGACTGAACTTTTTTAAATGTAAACTTTATTTATTTATTTCATTAAGTATTATTATTATTTTCATTGCTATTGACTGCTTCTAATCGTTAATCATTTGTGCCATGTACTGTACCTATTTTAAATACTGATACTAGTTCTGAAAGTCCTAATCAAAATAATTGTGACGTGTAGAAAAATCTATAAAATCAATGAACTATGAACTATGTGACAATAGTTAGGACAATTGAGCCCTTTGAGAAATTTTGAATATGAATGATCCAGAGAATTGCAGCGGACCGACATTAAACATAGTAGGTAGGGTAATGTCCAGCTAGAACAGCTGCTTTTTATAAGGACTAGGTACATAATCCAAATACCTAATATTTAACATTATGACATATTTTTCTGACAGGCTTCCTCGGTCAAAAAGGCTTTGGGAAAAAACCCTATTGCAAAGAGCGAACATATTTAGTAATAAAAGTATCCCACCTTGCTAACCTACATATTGCATGGAGTTAAGGGTTAAATAAACGCGTGTTACATATGCAGGTAGAAAATAAGAATTTTAATGAAACAAATATTATTTACCATTGGTTCAAATTGATAACAAGACGCAGAATCTGGCTATAATAAGGAAGTGCGTCGTTATAGAAGATTGAGCACTAGGAATGCCGTCGTTCATACCCAAGTGGAGATGTTGGAGGGTCGCAAGGGCGCAGGTGTCAATGAGGCATCGCGGCGGACTCGCACATTCCCTTCAGCCTCTGCCGGGAGTTCGAACACCTTCGGCCCGGCGAATGGCTCAGGCGCCACGTAAAGAGTGCGACGGGGTCCTGGCTCGGCCGCTGCGGCCGTTGCACATAGCAGCACAACGCCCGCGAGCAAGATGCTCGCATGCATCCTGGTTTACCAAGCGCAACGAACTTGAAGGTAGTCCAACGCAAAACAAACACTCAACAAAACAATTCCAATCAACCCACGTAAACACCGCCAGTCCCAACTGCGGTTGTCAAGTCACTGGCCGTGTTGCCACATACTTTAGTTTTAGTGCAGTTGCCAAAAAGGTGCTAAATCGGCAAATTTAAAGTTGCAAAAAAAAAAGGTTATGCATAAACGTATAAGCGTATAAGATGTTGCATACTAAGAAAGAGATCTAGAACGGAGCAGATGTTTCGATAGACGGCTGTAACAATCCACCAATATTGAAGGGGTCGCCTTCATAAAGTCCAAAAAGCATAAGGTCCAAAACCCAGAACATCCAAAAGTATGTATTTTTGCATATATTTATAAATGCAAATATTATAATCTAACCTAACCTAACCTAACCTAATTGAAAAAGTTCCGAATTCATTAGTGTTTTGGACGGTATGGGTTTTGGACTTTGTGCTTTTTGGACTTTATGATGCGTCCCCTATTGAAGTCATACTTCAGTGAGCTTATATTCGTTTGTTCGGTATATTCCAAAACGAATATTTTTTCACTACCGGAGTTTTTGTCACTTCAAAGTGATATTTAATAAAACATGTAAATTTTGTCATCATCTTTTACGTCACCTTTGCTACACTTTTTCGGATTTGTGGCACAATTGGTGGTCTGAGCAATGTAATTTGAGAATGTGAGCTTAGACGCGTCGCATTGAATTGCGAAAGTGACGCGTTCCGAACGCGAACTAAAACGATGAGATTTATTTTATGTTTTTCGAACTGAGCCCCTAGTCCTACTTGTCACCTAAATCGGCATTTATGCCAAGCCGATCGACTAGCGTTTCTAATGCATGGAGAAATTTACGAGCGCGCGCAGTAGGCGTTAAGCGAACTAACATTTCCGAGTCCGAGTTTGAGTTGACCACGTGCTCAGTGTCGAAGACGTCGAATTTGCCGTTTACGCCCATTTTATACAAATCGGAAGTCCGAGTTTAACTTTCACAACTTGAAGAAGCAAAACCACAGAATAAGTAGTCAAAACTTGTATGGGGTTTAAGATTTTTACGTAACTTCGAAGTTCCGTAAACGCCAATTTAGGTGACAACTAGGACCATGAGCTCAAATTACACCACAATCCGATAATGTAATATATGGTTACATTTGTTATGGCAAACAATGATTGTAACCATGCTCGTTCAATATCAGTATGAATTAATAAAATATGATCGTTGAGTGTTTTTAAAAAAAAAATTCCGACGAATTGAGAACCTTCTCCTTTTAATAAATATAATAAAAAGGATAACTGACCTCTTTTGCTCATGTGACCCTACTAAGTAGGGTCTTATTGGACCTCTCACTATTTTCTGACTTTTGGGTTTTTGGTACTACTAGGGCTTCTTTTACAGGATTTTGGCAGCATTCCAGCGAAACTTCGAAAGTTTTTGACCCATGCATTGGTAGGATTCGTGATTTGAAGATGGTCACACTCGTTTAATCGATTTTTTTTATCAAATGTCACTCGCTGTTTTTGTCATTTGATCATTCTGTGACTTTTATAACAGAGCGCGGGCGGTTGCATTATTTTGCTCGCGCTGAGAATTTTTTACTATGTTGCTGCAGTGGGTAGTAGTGCTGGTGCTGGTGTTAGCGACAACAGTAGCACAAGGAGATGACGTGCTATCAGGGAGGAATTACCTCTACCAACAACCGGAGCAGGTTCATATTGCGTTTGGAGGTTTGTTCCGACCTCTGCATTTATTTTCGTTTTATTTTGTCCTACCTGCGTTTCCTCCCATCGAAGTGCTGGTTGTAATTTCTAAGTCGATACCGTTTATCAGAAAATATAACAAAGAGGCGAAAATATCAATGGCAAATTTTATTTTACTATTCATCACTGCTTCTATTTTATCTATTTATCATGTTTAACCATGGATGTGGTACAAAAGCGGACAAGATTAGTTGTTGCTTGCAGGCTATCATGTAGGCAGCCGAAATCAAAGATTTGAAATTTTTAAGAAATCTATTCTTGGTTTAATACAAATTAATAACATTTATTGTGAATTCTACCAGACCACTATTATATATGCGATGGCACAGCATGGCAAAATCCTGCCAGAGGCAAAAAAGATTACGATTTTGTAAATTTTCCAGTAAAGTTTAAGAAGAATATATTTTTCCTAAATGCAAAAGTATGAGGGGAGTTAATGATGTGATTATAAAAATGCAACCTTATTCTGCAACCTTTCCATTTTTCCGGCAGGATATTTAAGTCTGCTTTTTTATTAATACAGTATTCCTACAGCCTCTCTGGTGAATAATAGCTGAATCGTAGAGGACAGGACAAAGCCGTAACAATGTCAATAATTTAGCACCCCATACAAGATAACAACTAGCCGGTAAAATGTAATGGTAGCTTAGGGTTCTAGGAAAAAACACATCCATTTTTGCTGAGCACATTCCACAGTGCGTGTGGTTTGTTGAAGAGTAGGGCTAGTTTTGATAATAAAAACCCATCAAGCATAATGTAAAAGCATAATCGACCGTAAATCAAGGACACATTTATTAAAGAAAGAGCCCTGTAAAAAGAACTACTTTATGAATATACTGCAAGGCTGGTCCCGAACTAGCATACATACCATTTTCGGGTATTGCGTCTCCCAATTTCCCTTCCTGCTGTATACCTATAATTTTCCCCATCTTTAATTAATGTGTCCTTGGTTCACGGTCGATTATGCATATATACATATGTTCCTTGGAAAAAGTGAAGCATGTGCCAAAATCTTGGATGTGACAAAAAAATTAAAAAAAGTATGACGTTTTGAGCAAAAGTAGTTAGTAGGTGCACAACTACATAAGTGAACCTATATTGGTTTAAAAAAAAAAACAATTGTTAATAGGAGACCATTTCGGGACAATATGTGTGTGACTAACAAACACCAGAGCCAGACCATAAGGTCCCATTTTTCGCTTTTTCCGAAGGCCCCTAAAAAGAAATACACAAATTTTATTCAAGGACCACGGACTAACGTTCTAACAACGAGTTGATGTTTTGATGGAACTTGCCTATCGCCCTCGTGATTAATGTGATTGTGAACTTTATTTACCTGGCTTATTAAATTTATTATTTTACTTAAACTATACCCAATTCTGAACCCCATCATTGTTTTTCTTGTTAGTTCAGAACTGATCAAAACATCCATTCCATGTGTCCACATCACACCACTTTTGGGCGTGATAACGGATAAAACACTGCTCGTGTTTTCGTTTAGATAAGTTGTTTTGGTTTCTTATCACATAAAAATATCTGAAACTAGGTAAGTTGAATAACCCGTACATGTAACTATTATATATCTATGTAATGCGGCTCCAAAATCCATGCTTTGTGATAAGGGCTTCATAACAGCTGTATGCATTAAGGTGGCCCTTCCCATAGGTAGTATAGATATACTAACAATCTATTTTTCATGCGCTTGTTATCGGTTGTAGGTAAAAATATAGGTACACAATCAAAACTTAAGGTGGCCCAACTCGGCGGGCCTAACTCATTCGCGGGCACAGTGCAAAACCGTGCTATTGCCCTCTGCGACCTTCTCTGTTTCAAAGAAAAAGACTGCCTCCATGATGAGGACAATTCAACATATCCACAAAGCTGACAATGCGCTTAATGTTTGATTTGGTAAGACTTACGAAAATTATAATCATGACCGCTGTAGTAAAAATTCAGACGAAAACCAAATTGGTTATAAATCTTCATGAAACAAGCTAGGTCTGATGACTAATCTTTTAAGATGTTTTTGTTTTATCGTTGAGTAATCCACCTCCAAAGTTATTGTATAAAACGCGCGAAAAATTAGAACTTTCGGACCTTATAACTCAGAAACCAAACACTATTTTACCATGCCAATGGTCATCAGACATCTAGTTCGATCAAATAAAGCTGTTTGTATATAATTTTGGATCTTTGAAAAGAAATATGCGCATGATCTTCTTTCCCCCTCTTCTTTTCCCGTTTGTATGGGTAGTTGAGCGGGAAGGCCCACCTTAAGGTGGCCCATCACGCTCATCTCCCCATACAAAAGGGGAAAGAAGATCAAGCCCATATTTCTTGTCAGAGATCCAAAATTTTGTTCAAAATAGCTTTATTTGATCGAACTAGATGTCTGATGACCATTGGCATTGGAAAATTGTGTTTGGTTTCTAAGTTATAAGGTCCGAAAGTTCGCATTTTTCGCGCGTTTTATACAATAACTTTGGAGGTGGAATACGCAATGATAAAGTAAGAACATCTTAAAAAGATTAGTCATCAGACATAGCTTATTTAATCAAGATTTATAATCTACTAGCTGCGGTACCCGGCTCCGCTCGGGTTAGTGTCGGCTAAATTATTTCATGGATAAAAAGTAGCCCACATGGCTGATCCAAAATAGGGTCAAACTGGTCCAGGACAATGTATCCATCTACCAAATTTAATCAAGATCGTTCGAGATGAAATAGCATGATTTAATGAGAAACATCCAATAATTCCCATTTAGAGCTTCGTTGACATTTGGTAGCTATTTAAAAAAAAAAAATCATTTGCCGCCAGAACCTTTCTGCACTTGCACTGCAACATTGTTTACCTAGTAAGTAAGTAACGTGTAATGTAGGTAAGTTTTGCGTGGACTTCAACCCACAGCTAGCCTCAACATCGAAAACAGTAACCCATCTCGAACCTGACGGCTCCCAGAGATCCTATACATTGATAAAATACGCACATAAATCGGGTTAGTGGTTCGCAAGTTATAAGAATTTAACACTCTCTACTCACCCTTCGTTGAGTTAAAGCGTTATATTATGTAGCCTATAAGTTTTGAGTAGAATCAGGCTAGACGTAGATACAATCTGCATCGAAATCGAGTAATTGGTTCTCAAGGATTTTGCCAAGTAGTCCTAAAGTTGCGGGAAATACCAAACTGTACTCCCCCCCCCTGCACCCGCCCCCGTCGGACCGCCCGCCCCGCCCCCGCCGTCGCTCCCGCCGCCGCCCCGGCCCCGCTCCCGCCGGTGTGAAGTAGCGCTACCGGCATCGTTTTCGCAGCCCCGTGAATGTTCTAAAGCCCATGGGCACAATATCTTTATAAATTGTAGCCTATGTGTTATTCTGATGTATAAGCTATATTATTGTAAAGTTTCATTAGAATCCATTCAGTAGTTTTTACGTGAAAGAGTAACAAACATCCATCCATCCATCCATCCATCCATCCATTATTACAAACTTTCCCCTTTATAATATTTATTAGATTTGGTTTTTGTTCGATTTTTTACTACAGCGGTCGTGGTTTACTTTTAGCTTAAAGTCGTTTTGAAATTAAAATTTTCGTAAATCTTACCAAATCATACATTATGCACATTTTCTTTTTTGTGGACATGTTGCATCTTCCTCATCACGGAGTCTGTCTTATTCTTTGAAACAGAGAAGGTCCCAGAGCGCAACAGCACGGTTTTGTGCCGTGCCCGCGAATGAGTAGGCCCGCCGAGTTGGGCCACCTTAAGTTTTGATTGTGTACCTATATTTTTACCTACAACCGATAACAAGCGCACGAAAAATAGATTGTTAGTATATCTATACTACCTATATGTTATATTTTAAACATATGACTTCTCCTAACACATTAAAATTAATATCTAACCAACACTTGGATCGTTCAACCCCATATTTCACGCAGCATGTAAGGATTTCATTTCATCCAAGCAAGTAAATAAGACTTAGTGCGGAAAAGAAATGCCCAACTAACTACGTAACTAATTTGTTGGTTTTGGTTGTTTTTAACAATTAGTTAAACAGAAAGTGCCAGTCCATCAGTTTGCCGTGAATGCCAATTTAGGTGACAAATGGGACTTCGGGTACTGATTGATATTATTGGGCTATGACTTCTGTTTTGAATAAAATGCATATAATTTTTTACAGCTAATTTTTAATAAATATGACATATTTCTATTTTCACCGCATCTATTGCATCTGAAATGCTCTACTGCGCCACTCTGGCATAGCAACAGCACCATTAATTACATCGGGGAATTTAAGACCACTGCGTTACGCAAACCACATCTGTGCTATAACAAGCTGCTTAGCTGCTTAGCAAGATTCTCCTGTCAAATCTGCCATCTGACCGATGAGCCGTTTTCCGTCCTCAGAGGCTACTAACCAGATCGTGGTGACATGGAGCACCATGAATGCGACGTCCCGTTCCAAGGTGGAGTACGGGGTGGGGCTGATGGATCATACAGCGGAAGGCGGCGCCACCAAGTTTGTAGACGGAGGCAGCAAGAAGCATTTTCAGTGGATCCACAGGGTTACTCTTAAGGATCTCCAATATGATACTACTTATGGTGAGAAGTCTAATTTTGAAAGATTTGGTTTCGTGGTGTCTAGCGTACTCTAGCTGTGTACATGTTCTTTTGCAGGAAAAGTTGGAGTGTCTAGTAAATAATGGAATATCACTGTGCCTAATATATCCAACTAACAAACTTATATACCACCTACTTAAAAATAATGAAACATTATTCAAACAAAATGTAAATTTTTTAAGAATAAACTTATGATAATATTGAAAAAAAAAACCATATCAAGCGCGTATCATAGAAATATCTATACTATATCTCTATATATACATAATTATATCCATAAATGAAAAAAATTGCAATTTTATAAACCAAAATACATATTCTATTATAAATTTAAAAAAGGTTCACAGTTTTGGATGTCGTTTTCAATTATAGCTTTTTACCATTAGCATCAAGCTTTATAGCAGAGGGCTAAGAACTTAGGTCCCAACAGGTTCTATTCCTCGATGTTCCAGTTGACGGCTTCTATAAAAATTATGTTGAGAGAGGTTCGAATAAGTCTAAAAACGACATCCAGGTCTATGAATAAAGTAAACTCGAATTTATGAACGATGATTTATGGTATTTCTCAGTATATTAATCGATGAAGATTGCGCAATTCTTCAACTCTTGCAACTCTTCAGTGTACCACTGCGGCAGTGACGAGGGAATCTCAGACAAGCTGTCCTTCAAGACGCCACCTGCGGGCAAGGATTGGGTGCTCCGCGCTGCCATTTACGGCGACATGGGCAACATCAACGCACAGGTACTGTTGTGTTATATACAGTTGTTTACCTTAATGTCAATACGTTTTCATTTGATGAAAACAATTATATTTTATTTTTGTTGACTTATTTTGATCTAGTTCTAAACCAAATGGTTCTCATAAATATTAAAAAATGTCATGAGTCGAGGCTTTTTCAAAAATATGAAATGAACCCTGTGCATGATTATGAGGACCAAAAAAATAATTCATAGATTCTTTTGTTCAATTAGTTTTACAATAATGTAAAATAATAAAAATAACTTTAATCTAAATGCTTTAACATCAGAAGCCACATCGCCAGACTACCGATATGACATCTCATGACAAACTTGTGGCGCAGTCGCTGACATATCTGCAAGAGGAGGCGCAGCGGGGCCTGTACGACATGATCCTGCACGTGGGCGACTTCGCCTACGACATGGACACGGAGGACGCGAGCGTCGGCGACGAGTTCATGCGGCAGCTGGAGCCGCTGGCCGCCTACGTGCCCTACATGACGTGCCCGGGCAACCACGAGGAGAAATAGTCAGTCCCACTCTTAATGCTTTGCACATATTTTTTAAGTGGAAACTTCTTTAGCACCGTTGTCATTTGAAACTCGATGAAATAAAAACGCGACACTAGAAAAAGACACACATACAGTACCCGGCAGAAAATAATGCACTTTGGGCGTTGTAAAGAGACAATCGGCTAGTTTCAGCTTCGTAAAGCGTCATCTCTCTCGCAAGTAGTACGCAAGTCCCGAGTGACAGTGTGTGACAGCGACGACGCTCTACATAGCCGAAGTAAGCCTATTGTCTCTTTCCAACACCCGATGTTCATTATTTACCGCCGGGTATTGTTCATCTACTTATATGATTTACCAGGCAAAAGAATGAGATGGAATACATTGTAAAATTCTTCCTTAGGGTATGAGAAGTGACACTACGGTTGACCTTCAAAATGGGTAAACCCGTCCCTGTACGCCACGTTTCGTGTCAACGAGCATATGTTTATTATTATTTTCAAAGGCACAGTGACTTAGGAGCCCATGATATGCCGTTGAAAAATTTAGAAAAATAGTTGTCACATTTATTATAGCTTCCACACATGAAAATAGTTGTTACAAATATGCACATTATTAACTATCAATTTTATTTAGATGAATCTTTTTATTTTAAAGCCCATCACATTGTGTTTCATTTTGGTTCTTCGTTCTTTGCCTAAAAGTTTTTTAACAAAAATTACTTAAGTGTATCATTATATAAAAGATGACTAAAAAACATCATTTTTTTATGAAAAACCTGCATCTGGCTATGCTGAGAGACCAAAGGTGCTCAGAAAAGCTTAATCCACCTCAACTCGCAAAACTACGCTCGGCGAGGCGTTTAGACCAGTAAAATTTCTTTGTGGGTTCTTCTGAGTCAACCGAATCCGCAGATCAATCAGTTTGTGATGTAACTTAGTGTAGTTTGTCTAGCAGATCTTTTTTTTTAATGCGACCTGACATGGATGGCTAATACCACACAACTACTGTTATGATATTGGCCCAATTCACCACATTACCGAAGGAATTTGGTGCCATGCCAGGACCTTCCCTTTATGAGCACGGCTACATTGAACTGGATGGAAAACACTTATGGATGGATGGAACACACTGGATGGATATTCGACCATCATTCATTCAATGTGATTCAATTCTTCTTGTCGTAAGAAGCAACTAATTGATTCGTCAGAATGCAGTCAAAAAGCAGAACACGAACGCTCGTGGACTTGCCTTCCATCCCAGAAGTCTGGGTTCAGATCCCTGTCCAGTTCATGCACAATACTTACTGTCTCTTTCTGAATTGGATAAGTGCATTTTGTTACAAATGCAACCTGTTTCATGGTTCGGAATCCATGTAACACTTTAGGTCCCCTTCCCCTGCTAGGTTGGTTAAGCCTGTCCGGGTTGGTACCATCGCATAAGAAAGAAGAATGGTCAAAGCGGCAACGAAAAATTGTCCATGTTTTTCATCCAGTTCAATGTAGCCGCGGCGTGCTCATAAAGGGAAGGTCCTAGCTTGGCGCCTAATTCCTTCGGTAATGCGGTGTCTTGGGCTAATATCATGAAGGTGGGTGTGGTATTAGCCATCCATGTGCAGTCTCATAAAAGAAATACCTGCATCCTATTATTCTATTGACCGATTACATGATCAATGTTCTACTTATTATTTATATATTAAATATGAATGCTCAGAGCAATGAAAATGGTCAGTGCTTGTATTATCCCTAATGATTTTTTATTTTTTTGCATAAAGCTAAGTTGTGTGGTGTGACAAAGACACATGATTCACTTGTTTACGTTCATGGCTATTAGTCTGTACTCATTGTATCCATTTGAACAATGAGTTTGATGAGCAAAATGGATGTGATTACTCTAAATTAATGTCACATCCACAATAATGGCCACATTTATCTTAAGTATGCCATTTAATGCCAAAACTAACAAAATATAACAAATCAGCAAAAAACCAAAGCTATCTAAGTGCATTCAATTTACGACATTTGAAATTTTTAAGAAATGCATTCTTTTGCACAATTTTACATAGCGACTGTCATTAAAATAGCCAACCCCACCCCCTAAAAGTTGTCACATTTTAATCATTTTTTTATCCCTTCAGAAAGGTTAATTCTATGTCCGTATATTTTGTTTTTATTGTAAATATCCATATTTTTTAGTAAAAAAAATCTAAAATCAACATAAAAAAGACAACATTTTCCAATGTTTATTAGCAAATATTTTCCAATCTAAAAAGTATATTATAAGAAACCAAAACAAACAGACATAGATTTCCACAATATATTTTGCAATCCAAAAGTTAAAAAACCTAGTAAAACATTAAGAGCATGGAAACAGTTATCGCTCGTAGTGAGGGGAATTGATAGGGTAACGACTCTTACACCATCTTTCGTTAGTGATAATTTTAAAATTAATATATCTGTCCTTATTTTTCAGCTAAAAAAGAAATATTATAGATCTATAATAGCCATAACAATAATACTAGCCAAAAATGGTGCACTCCAGCCTAAGAATACAAGTGGTCCCACTGCATTTCATCCCGTGCATGTCGTGAAAGGCGACTAAGGCGCAACCTGTTCAGCTTCGGTATCCCGGTGTCGCTATGCCTCAGCATCCGATTATATCGACGTTAAGCAAGCGTTGTCGGATTTGAAAGGGACTGTGACCGTTAAGACTGTTGAGGATACCTATCGTTCGAATTCCACGTTAAACTGTAGGTCCCTTTTATTACCAACTAGCTGGTAAACTTAATCCTGCTTGCATTGGTGAGTGCTGATGGAAATAGTTGAAGTTTAATGTAACTGTACAGTAAATAAGAGGCTCAGGCATTGCACCTGTTCCCATGCTTAGGCTTATATCATGACAGCAGGTATCCATGTCCAGTTACATAAAAAGTTATTGAAGTATGTGAAGTATGCAATTGTGATAAATTTGATGGACGGCACTCAGTGAAACAGAAGATTAATTTAGTTTGTTTCTTCCATAAACAGTTGCATTGCTCTACATAATGAATACGTACCTCTCCCATTGCAGCAACTTCAGCAACTACAAGAACAGATTCTCGATGCCGGGCCCCTACGAGAGCATGATGTACAGCTTCGACATCGGGCCAGTTCACTTCGTCTCCATCACGACGGAGTTCTACTACTTCCTCAACTACGGCATCAAGCAGCTGGTCAAGCAGTACGAGTGGCTCGTCGACGACCTGAAGAAGGCAGCCGACGCGAAGAATCGGTGAGTTGGCAGCTTTTTGAAGGGTGTATGATCTTTTAAGTATTTTACATACTATGCTTATCTCGACCACCTCCTTCTTTTTAATGACTACTGATGAAGAAAAAACACTAATAATTTATTTCATTTATTTATTTAATATTTTTGGATTAGTTTAATGGATTAGTTTAATATAGAATATATAGGCAACATTGTCAATTGTTGACAGTTGAGTTGAGTTGAAAGACAATAATGACATTTTGTATAATATGTAAAAACCATTGAGTAAACAAGGACGGCAGTGGCTGCCAAAACTCATCAGTATAGCGCCAGTGTAGCTATGTTATAATAATAATAATAATACATAAACTGATGGCTTATTGTTTATTTATCAGCCATAGGCAGTACACTGCACTCGGGTTTGTTATATTTTATCATTTGCTAGTTCACAAAACACAGCAAAGAAGAACTAACTGGCAAGAAACATCGCTGGTTTTTTTAAACCTGGAAACATGTTAGTCCCAACTTTAGGAACAAGGCAATGGTTAAATCGTTCTTTTACACTTTCATTTAACCCTTGTCGCTACAATGTCTGTCTGTCTGTCAGGGCCTTTTGGCTCTTACTGCTAACACTATTAGTGATCTCCGGTATGAAATAACAGAACAATTCATTTGTTTAAAAGCATTTGAAAAGGTATCGCTCGAGCTGTACTTGATTCACATAAAAACGTTTTATTGTATGATTTATTTATTCAATACACTGTTTCATATCCTACCTACTTAACTGAAAGTTGATTTAAATCGCCACAACATTGAGAATGAGTGCAATATCTGTTGATAAACTGTTTCCGACGACGGGTAATTTGCTCGCTACATTCGCGATCCGGCAGCGCTGAATCACTCGCCCTCGATGTTCTGACGCGTGTGCCTCCGCCCACAGAGCGAAGAGTCCATGGATTGTCGTGTACGGACACAGACCGATGTACTGTAGCAATAACAACTGGGACGATTGTCGTTTCCATTCGACGGTCACGCGGGTCGGGCCCCTTCACCTGTACGGTTAGTGGCACCCCTAGGCTGCTCGCGAGTCGCATGCCGTTGTAGCTAGCCGTGCTCTAGAGCCCTCTACAGCTCCAATATTCAAAATCGTACGCGCGTCATACTGCATATTTTTTTATTGCAGCCTAAAAATATTTTTTCGTTGACTATCCCTTGAATAGCCTATGTCTATTGTGATCTATTCGTAAGTTATGAGATTATTAAATATTGTATGGGCACTTTTAAAGTCTCAAAACTTTCGAATAGAACACATTGTACAAAAAGTTATATCTTCAAAGCATATATTTGAAGAAGTCAACTGATCGGGACGGATCTAGCGGCTGCGCAAAAACCAAATCCGATATAGCGTTGGTTCTACGCAGCCGCTGACGCCTTAAGGCTTACCCCCGTAAGACTCGATTCATGTCGCAAAATTGTTTATTTAGTCAATTAAAAGTTTGATTTTAGGTTGCGACAAAAAATAAGAAGCTATGTATTATTGTATGGGGCTCATACAAAGTGATGTAATAATTCTTAATTCATTCATCATTCAAATATTTCTTATATTTAAACTTTAGTGATATAAAATCAATTAATAATGAATATCTGCTGTGGTATTTGGGCACTTTGTGGATTTATAACGAAATATTTTCAAAAAAAAAAAAATTATCGAATTAAGATATTCTTTGTATTTCATTCTTTAATTAACGCATCATTTTATATGAGCATTCGCGTAACATTTATGCCGCTATGCATCATGTCCTAGATAGATCATTTCTTTGTAGTTGGATTACTGTCAGATGATACAAATTATACAGTACATAATATGTTAACAGTTGTTAATAATTTATTTATGCTGTGTAAATGTTGCTTACTGCTTTGTTATTGGAATGATTTTAATTCTCTTAGTTTCATCTTGCTTACTGTGATACTATGCGGGGCTTTAAATAAAATATTGTTGTATAAATACATATTTAAAATTTGGCATGGCAAGGAAACAACTATCACTGCGCATGGTGGAGTTGGGTATTGATCTGTGCCAACGTCTGGTGTCGTTCTTCCAATCGTGATCCATAGACTTGACTCTGCTGGGTGTGACCTCGGATAGGCAGGATCGGTGTGGATTGAGCATTTTGTTGCAGCGCGGAGCGCCCTTGGATAGTGTTGTACGGGCATAGGCCCATGTATTGCACCAACAATGACGACGAAGACTGTACCGTGTACGAGTCGCGCACGCGCGTGGGGGTACCTTTCTTGCACTGGTTCGGTAAGATATTTTCATAGTATTTCAGCTGTGACAACACCTGAGCTTGCGTTGATTCGACGGACCATTGTGGTTCAATAATTGATACATTTGCAGCGCAATGGCTCTTATTCCTGTTGTCTTTCTTTTGCCTTGGCTGAAGTAAAAAAGCATGCTTTGTAAGTAGTATGTAAAAAGCCTGACTGCTCCTATATACAACTCAGGATGAGAAGAGCCTTACATAGGTGTTAGTGCAAATGTTTATGGTTAGTACTAGTACTATTGTAAAAACCTATATATTTCTGTTTTTACTTTTGCACCATCATGAAATCAAAGCTCTCCTTATCCTGAGTTGACTAGACTAAAGCATCCCGTCCCGTTTAGGCTAACTGGTTGACACTTACATTTTGTGAACCATTGTCAACTAGGCTTAATTCAATACTTTTCACAAAAAACGACATATTGAATTATACAATAAATTATTTCGAATGTTAATGTCTCTTCATTGTAGAACCCCATCATCCTGCAAGAAGGGTTCAACATTTTTTGTAAAACACCCGCTCCGTCATAGATTTTTTAAAAATAAAATTAAAAAAAGAAAAATAAATAAAATTTACAATTTTTTTAACATTTTTTATCCTGTGCTCGATAATGATGTTTCTCTCGATCAAACATTAAATTAATATTAAAAAAAAAATATGTAAATATTTTAAAGAGTACTACAGAAAGTTGTCTCTTTAAGCTAAAGACCACTGTTGTTGTGGTAATCATTAATACAGGGTGCCACACCAGACAATGCCGTAACTTTGGGAAATGGTTCTTTGGATTGGAGCATTTTCTAAAAATGCCAAGTATTTTTAACATTAATTGTATGCTAAACCCTAGCCTCGTTTATATCGTAGCAACAGATATAACAGGGAATAAGTAATTTATTTCATACTTAATCTAGCTGACGAATGATGGGGGATTACTGTGCCTGCATTTATGCATGTTTATTTATTTCGGCTTGATTTATATGAGTATTTACTATGTAATATGTGAATATGTAAGTGCATTATTTCATATGGTACCTGGTTGATTAGCTTAAATGGAAACTTGCCATAACAATACACATGAATTGGTTTTTTTATGTTGCTGAAAAAGTTATAGAGATCCAGAAAAAAAAAGTTTGCTCAATTTATGGTGCAAGTAATTTAGATAGTTGTTGTCCACTTTTTAACCGACTTCATTAAAGACCTACATTTGATACTATTTATATGCTATGCTATATCTTGATGTATGGAAGGAATGTGACATGTATGTTTGTATAATCGACCGTGAAGCAAGGACACATTAATTTTTGGAAAATCCCTGTAAAAAGAACTACTTTACGAATATACTGCAAGGCTGGACCCGAACCAGCAAAACATACCATTCGCGGGTATTGCGTCTAACCAATTTCGCCACCTGCAGTATACCCATAATTTGGAATTGTCCTACAGTCCCTCTTCCCGTAATCAATGCCTCCTACTAACACAGTATTTAAGATTATACCTACATACATTTATTGAATGCTGTTTGTAAAACATTATTTTCAGTTGTTTCATTGTTTATATGTATATTTGTACGCGGTCAAACGCAAATTGTGGAATACACAGTTATGGCCATGATCGAATTTTGAGAGCATTGTTACTTCGGATCATGTAAAACCCATAATTGAGACAAATAAATGATTTCATTTCATTTCATTGGATACCTATTAAAATTGTACTCCTAATTTCGGATCCATTTAATTGTGGCGCTAGCTTTTATCCCTTATACTATTGCAGGCCTTGAACAGCTGCTGTATGATTACGGAGTGGACATTGTGATCTGGGCACACGAACACTCTTACGAGAGGACATGGCCACTCTACGATTACAAGGTCTACAACGGCTCAGTGGCGGAACCTTACAGGAACCCTGGGTGAGTTGCGCGACCACAAAACATTAATTCTTAAAATCTTAAAACAGATCCTAAAATACTCGAATGACATTATTTTTGGACCTCCGAAATTGAGCCTTTCGCCCGTTTCCACCACCCCCAGCTACAAAAATCCCAAAGTTACCTTTCGGTTACATTATGTAAATATGCAATGTAACCGAATGTTACTTACCCATCGGATTTCAGGTAACTGGAGGTGATCAAAACAGGTATTTGGCCACGAAATCGGCCACGGAATACTAGATTCTGGTGCCCATTGGAATAGAATCAAGGAATTAGTTGGCTAATATTAATGTTTGGATAACTCAGCGATCGTATAATCAGCAGTGGGCATATAATCCAAAGGTCACAGGTTCGAATCCTGCTTCAGACAAATGTCCAAACCTAAGCAAAAACACTAACTTTTCTGTGGCGGTGGGATTTGACATGGATTGATCTGGCAATATTTGCACAGGTTTCATTCATGATTCAGCAAACATACAACAATACTTCTTGCTATATGTGTATATGCATTTTTTTATTACCAAAAAAAGTTCTTCCGACCGTACAACCATGGCATGTTGCACAGTGTATTAATGATAACTTCCCTTGGACTTGCAGGGCGCCGATACATATCGTGACAGGCTCTGCAGGCTGCCAGGAAGGCCGTGATCCCTTCATAAGTAAGTGTACTTACTTCGATCCCCAGAAACATTAAACAGAGAGTTTTATTTAGTTCAGTCATGAGCATGTGTTTGAATAAGCAAAAAACAACAACTATGAATACACTTTGTACTGATTGTATTGAGGTCAGATTCCAACACCGTTGATTGCACCACATTCTTTGTGTCTTTCTGATTTGGATAAGTGCATTCCCTCAAGAATGCGAGCAGTTCAATGTATCCGTGCTCATAACGGGATGGTCCTAGTATGGCACCTGATTCCTTTGGGAACGTGGTGTGTTGAGTGAATATCATGATGATGAGTGTGATATTAGCCATTGATTTCCAGTTCTGTTGAAGATGGATATTTCTCAATACATTTAAGATCATTAAACTGCCCTGATTTTATTTATTTATGAACTACTAGCTGAGGTACCTGCCTCTGTTTGGGCCAAATTCGTTTTGGACTGATGTCGGGCGGAATGATTTCCTGGATATTATGAGTTCCCCATACAAAATTGTATTCCCTATCTCATCCCCTAGGAGTTTAATTTGCGTTACAACGTTACGTTTACTTCTCCAAGGTCTAAGCTATCTCTATATCGAAATTCATCAAAATTAGTTTAGCGGTTTAGGTGTGAAAACTCAATACAGAGACAGACAGATAGTTACTTTCGCATTTATAATATTAGTATGGATACTTTTAAGAAAGTCGATAGCTTGCTTGTTTGAATTCAATGTTTATAAAATTTGACATGGATGGTTAATGGGGTCTACACAATACATATTCATGACGACATACCAAGAAATGACATTTTCTCATAGTGTGGATGCCTCGCAAAAACCTCAAAACAAACGCTCCTGCTGTGAGCACTCTATGGAATATGGTTTTTTTGTGACTGGACATGGATGGCTAATACCACACCCACCATTATAACCAACACACCCATTACCGAAAAGATTAGGTGCCAGGACCTTCTCTTTATGATCGTGGTTACATTGAACTGGATGGAAAATGTGGACAATTTTTCATTACAGCTTCGACCATCTTTCCATCGAATTTGATGGTACCAACAGGGTGAGCCTACCACCCAGGAAGGAAAGGGGACCTACAGATTTACATGGGTTCCGAGCTCGTAGTCGTAATGAAATGCACCTGCATGAAAGTGGTGCATGGCATAGTGTGGATGCTTCATGCAAACCTCTCAGGAAACTCTTCTGATCCTTTTGTGAGCATCACTTTCTACCATTAAACACTGCATTGCTCTAAGAAAATCGAAAATGGCTTAATGAGATCCCATTGTGAGTTCTTTGTCCGACAATAGACGTAAATCCCCACCCACATCTGCATGTGCAGAGCGAATTTACACTATGGGGATTTGTTCTAAACTTTGTTGAGTGTTGCAATGCAAGAATTTAAATTAGAAAGTAAGTGTTAAATTGATTGCAGGAAATGAGGAGCCATGGTCTGCATTCCATGCCAACGACTACGGTTACACGCGGTTTAAGGCGTACAACGGCACACACATACATATGGAGCAGGTGCGTTACGTATGTCTGATAATAACAGGTGTGAATGCAGTAGGCTACGCACGGACTTAAATGAAATCAGCATCAAAAAAGCCAGTCAACCAAAATTTATTCACACAAATTGTACTGTAATTATTTTACCCCACAAGTTCTCCAAGTCTTACAAAAAAGAGTGCTCAACATTAAATAAAAAAAACTGAATATTATCATATTATGGCCAAGGCTGCCTGTCTAAAATTAATAAATGAATAAATCAATTACCATGTAGCTGCAAAATAATGATCTGAAGTTGTTTCAGGATTAACTTTTTATTATGGAACCAACATGGATGGCTAATTCCACACAACTAAATAATCGTTACGATATTAGCCCAACACACCCCATTCCCAAAGGAATTAGGTACCATGGCAGGACCTTCTCTTTATGAGCACGGCTACATTGAACTGGATGTAAAACAGACAATTTTTCATTACTGCTTCAACCATAGTTTCATCCAATTTGGGATTACTACTACCTAGTAGGGTGGGTTACTTACATAGGTTCCGAACCATGCAACAGCTCGCATTCGTAACGTAAATGCACTTATCCAACTCAGTAAGAAAGTGGTGGTGGTCCATGTGGTTGATGAACTCTAATCTGAGGTTTTTTTAAATATAAAAAATTACAATCCCTTTTTTTCTAATCACCAATTCAATTTCGACTGTTGCATGTCGACAGCGGTTACGTTTGCAGCCATATTATAATATTTCATAAACATACTGTCATTTTGTAGCGCTGCAAGAATTTTTATTTTAAATTAAAACAACTTAGTTGTCATGCTTTCTGGGTTTTTCATAAAATAAGCTCATATTGAAATTAAATAAGCTTTAATTTGATAGATATTGTTAATTGCAACTCAATATACTTAAGTGTACCTGGGCCAAAAATGGCTTATTTCCTTTTAAGAGTGGGTATATAACTAATGTTATTTGTTGCAGGTGTCGGTGGACCAAAAGGGAAAAGTTATTGATGAGTTCTGGATCATTAAAGATCACCATGAATCCTACGCTAAAAAGCATTAATAACAATCTTAACAATATATTAATCATATCTTTTAGTATGCTTTTAAAAAAATTTGAATCTCAGAGTAAACATTTTACAAATAGCTCTCTAAATTGAATTGCAGGATTCACATGTAGATAATAACATATAGATAGTAAAAAGAAGTGGAGCCGGAAGCACTTGATTTGGCTGCATGCATTGGACGATTTATAGCATCATGTAATTGCGCAAGGCTTGAAAATATAATAAGCAATCTTGACTGGCTAAGCAAGTGCCCCATTGTAATGGCTGTCTTGATTACACACTGAATGCAGAATGGCTCTAAATTTAATATAAATAATAATTTAGCTTGTCAAGCCATACTATATTGTCAACCAAAGATAATGTTATATTTGGATATAAAGCTCTCTTATTTGTTTTAGATACATTACTTTGTACTTATGCAGATTCTTGAATTAATGTAGAATTTGTGATTACCTTGTAATTGAAATATTTTACAGTGATATTAAATTAAATTAGTAAACTAATGATTTATATTTTAACATTATGACGTTTTACAAGCCCGTTAACCAAAAAGGTTTAGTTCCTCTTCAAACAATTGCACCTAAGTGAGCAGTGGCAGCTTAGTAGTGGCTTTGCAATTGACTGGGACTGCACGCTGCAACTGCTTCAAGCTATTCGCCTGTTGTGTTCCGTAGGGTTACATACATTTATTTCATTTCGATAAGATGTCATCTAGCCACTCTTCCAAGTCTTCTTCGGATTCTGGATCTGTTGCTTCTTTATTCGGGACATTCGTTTGAGCTAAAAAATATATGCATTAAAAGGAAATTATAAAAATTAAAAGTTCGTATGTCTAGGTTTAGAAATCAGGTAGTATTCATTTTGTAAAGGTAGTGGTGGCAGCAACCATAATCATAGAGCATGTATGAAAAGATGTAATGTACAAGCGATAGAAGTATGCTGTGATTGTATCGTATGGCAGTTTATCGTCTATGCGAACGTAATAGTATGTATAGACTACGTAAATTATAATTTGATAATTACCTTTTGGAACTAACAAGTTCTCTTCACTCCTAACGCCTGCAAAGTTATCTTTTGCCTTATTAGTTGAAGTGTCTTCCTTTATTATTAGTAATTTACTTAAATCATCATCCTGCATGTCCTTACTCTTATTTTCGAGCATAGAATTCCCTACGATATCATTTCCTTCGTCTATGTTAACACTATGTTCAGTGTTTTTGGTATTGGAAACCTGTTTTCTTTCTAATTGCTCACACTTTTGAGAATCCTTTGAAAAGTCAATAGTATACTCAATATTTTTAGTGGGCTCAAGTAGGATCGCTTCCTCTTTTTGTATAAGGGTTTCACTATCTTTCTTCGTTATGGCCAAATTCTTGAATTCGGTAGCATCAACAGAGTGTTCTGTTGGTTCCATATCTTGCGGTTGATACTTTTCTTTAAATTTGGTGGCCCGATGTTCCATTGTCATAATGTCATTTTGTGAGAAGATGTTAATATCAATATCATTTCTTTTGTAGAATGGAATAGTTGATAGGCTTATCGCTAATTTAGCCATGTCTATTTCAAAATACTTATCGTATTGTGAAGCTTCAGTTGCAGTTCCCCATGACTTCTCATGTTTAAATTGGAAATGTCCACCACTTGATATCGGAGCATTAACAAGTTGCTGTAAATAAAAAAAAAAAATTGAATTGCTAATAAATATAAATTAACTTAACGTAAAGACTAAAGACAGCAGTGTCTTACAGATGTATTCGGAGTGCGCAGACTAACTTTAATCCGCCAGACCAAACCGGTTTTTGTATGGTTAGTCCGGTGCTCATCTCGTACTAAGTTTTGCCAGGGGCTCTCTGAATACGACCATTATATTTTAATACCGAAACATTATGTACATACATCTAACTAACCTCAAAATCAGCCCCCATATTTTCCACTTCCTCTCTTTCCTCGTAGGTCTCAATCGGAACTTCATACTTCTTCCAATTACTTTGGATTGTTTTCTTGCTGTACTTTGCATTTGATTCTTCTGTTATTTTCAGAATTTCGTCAGTCTCTCTCTTCAAATTTTTGTAGAATTCAGGCCCAGGTTCTTCAACTTCAGGTTTTTCTGAAACTAAAGTTAGATTTGAAATAAAATATCTTGTAATTATTTAGATTATAATGGCGAAAGAAGGAAATATATTTTTCATGTTACAAAATTTTGTTCAAACTAATATTTTTCCACTATAGTCATACCAGGTTGGTAAAACTGATTGTAAATGTTCGGCCCATTATTCATCATGAAATTAACAGAGAGTAAAAACAATTCTGAGTTATCTGCAATGATAGTCACCAAAATTTGTCTACGACTGTTTTCGTCCTTTGCGATTATAAAAAACATCATAACTAGTTAATTTTTAAACGTAATTAAAAATTTTGCTTCTAATATTAAATTGGAGCAATAAGAAGAAACAAACGTGGACAAGTGATGAGAGTCGACAAAAAACTATCCATAAAAAAAATATCAAAATGCATCCGAAAAAAGTTTGAACGAGTGAATGCACAGAAATAAATAGCCATGCCACATTGCATGCCTCAGTCGTCAAAAGCATCTTCTAATCTTAAATCGAGGATGGTATTAGTAGGCACCCCCTTCAAAAGTAAAAAGTACGGCTTTATTTTGTGGAGCTTATAAACCAAGTCCCCTTGTAATTCGACGATTACGTTTCGCTTTTTTTAGTCTAAACTTTTGAAGGTTGCCCATTTCACCTGCGGCGGTCGGAGGAAGGTGGAGGGAGGGAAGGGTGCTTTCACATAGCGGTGCACTCGCCGTGCCGCATATTTCAGTATCGCTAACCTCCTGAACGGAAGAGGGTGTCACTTCACGTGTTAACTTACGTATTCATTCAAAGTGCCTTACGCTTTTATGAGCATCAAGTATACTGATATGGTGCGGGTGCTTGCAAGGACATACGTAGAACGATTCTCTAATCGCTGGGTCCCGGATCCGCCAACATTCTTGGCCGTGGGAAAGGAGGAGAAGCGTGTATTCGAGTAATTTCAGTATCGCTAAGCTCCTGAACGGAACGGGGTGTCGCTTTGTGTGTTAAAAGGACATTGGCGTATTCATTTAAAGTGCCTTACGCTTTTACGAGCATCGAGTATACTGGTATGGCGCAGGTGTTGGCAAGGACACAGCGATTCTCTAATTGCTGTGTCCCGAATCCGCAACCATTCTTGGCCACTGTGCAATAATTTGAGAAAAGGGGCAAAAGCGTGCATTCGAGTAGTGAGTAGGCGGACATACTTCGAACAATAAATAAAGTAGGTAAGTGTAGGTAGTGTATGCTGTCGTGATAAGTGATAATGTGACGCGGCGTTATTCTCCCGTACCTCGCACATCAGCTACGCGAGTGCTAGGTGGCGCCGCCGCTGCGACACCATCCACTCCTGAACGGGCCAGGTTGTATATTTTGGTGGATTTTTTTCGAAACTTAAAAATACATTAGCAGAATGTCATTTCATATGTGTACAGGTAAGAAAACGACATAGATTAAAGAGGAAGGTATACATAGCAAAAAGTCATACAACGTACAAAACTGGCTGAAAACTGCTTATTTTCGCTGGTACTATGACGTTTCTACCCAGCGCCATCTCCCTTCACTGCCAGAACTAATTACACTCTCATTAAACTAAGCTTGATTCCAAAATTTACATAGAACGTTACATTTTAAGGTGGCCCAACCCGGCGGGCCTAACTCATTTGCGGGCACGGTACAAAACCGTGCTGTTGCGCTCTGGGACCTTCTCTGTTTCAAAGGATAAGACAGCTTTCGAACTTTCGGACCTTCTAACTTAGAAACCAAACACAATTTTACAATGCCAATGATCATCAGACATCAAGTTTGATCAAATAAAGCTATTTTGAGCAAAATTTTGGATTTCTGAAAAGAAATATGGGCGTGATCTTCTGTCCCCTTTTGTATGGGGAGATGAGCGGGATGGGCCACCTTAATTTAGAGTTATCCCATCCCGCTCATTCATTTTTCGCGCGTTTTATACAATAACTTTGGAGGTGGATTACGCAATGATAAAGTAAGAACATCTTAAAAAGATTAGTCATCAGACATAGCTTTTTTATTCAAGATTTATAATCTATTTGGTTTTTGTTAGATTTTTGACTACAGCGGTCGTGGTTTACTTTTAGCTAAAAGTCGTTTTGAAATTAAAATTTTCGTAAATCTTACCAAATCATACACTATGCACATTTTCTTTTTTGTGGACATGTTGCATCTTCCTCATCACGAAGCCTGTCTTAGTCTTTGAAATAGAGAAGGTCCCAGAGTGCAACAGCACGGTTTTGTACCGTGCCCGCGAATGAGTTAGGCCCGCCGGGTTGGGCCACCGTAGTAATGTCATTGTAAATAAAAATTATATTTGATATTCATTAGTTTCTATTCATATATACGCCCAGCAGTGGACAGCAAAAGGCTGAAGAAGAAGATTACGTCATACGAGTATGACGTTAGCAATGTGTCCCTTCCGCTTTAATCTATGACATCGACAAACCTTTCTCTTGCTCCAGCTTCACCTCAGGTGGAAAATTAGCTGGGGCCCTCGGTGTCCGTGGTTTCCGTTGCTCCTTTGGCTCATTTTTACCCTTTTTTTGTCTGAAACAAAATATACTCTTAGGGAAGAAAGAACTTGCGGTATACCCAGCGCCAAACATCTAGTTAGCTCTGAAGTTGCTGCGCTTCGCGTCGCAATAACAGAAAACAGGCATCAGCGGAATGAAGGCGGTGAGGGACGGGTGGAGACGGCAGCACACATTCCCTCTCACTCCGGTCCCACACTGCGAGCGCCTTGATTTTTGTGGGTGTGGGAGTTCTCACTGTACGCCACGCACACATTTACATTCATACCGAAAGTACAGTCATGTATTGCATTGTCATTGGTATAGTCGTTTTTTAAGTTTCTTGATTGTTTTATTGTTATAATTGTTATTGTTGTGGTATTGTGTTACTATAATGCCTCGACGGGAACTGTGGAGTCTCAACTGCAACTGTGTGCAGTATTAATGTGAAGCAAAGAAATCGGATGTTCCTGCAATATTTCGTCCGCCTGGTAAGAATAGTTCCGAAAAACTAACAATAACGGGAGTTGATAAATTTGACCAAGGTGTAATAAAACGATGTGTGCACAATTTTGATAGAGAGATTGAAGTTGCGACCCGCTGTGGAGGGCATCTTAATCAAATTAAAGGCCGACATTAATTTTGAAGGTTCAGCTACAAGCCTTTGACGAATCTTAAAAGATCTAGGATTACAGTGGAAAATAACAGAAGATAATTATAAATCTACTTATCTAGCAAATAAATTAACGCCAAATAAATTCAGTTGTAGTAGAAAACGTGGTCGTAACACATCAATTGGAATATCAAGCCCTTAGTTACAGTTTTCTAAAATCGGAAATGCAGTCAGTTATGGCAGGGCTAAATTTAAATTTAATAAATTGTTAAGTCTTTATTTTCCAACTTAAATTTTATCATATACCTTTTTCTAATTATTGTAACAGGCAATTTTTACAATGAGAGAAATAAAGGCTGCTCATCAAATAATTAATCAGGATATACTAACAGAGTAGGTAAACTTTTTTACATACACATTTTTTCGTCTCACTGCACATCTGCGCAACGCGTGGCGTGACAACTTCAGAGCTAACTAGATGTTTGGTGCAGCCTATACCCTATGTCAGAATTGAGTTAAATTTACAAAACAATAAGTTGCAAACAAAGTTGCAACTTTAATCAACCGGTATTTATTATGCATGACAACTAATGGGGACAGTAACCATTGACAATGCTTCATTTGGGCTTCATTTTGGAGTAGGTAATGAAACTTAAAATTAGTAGATTAGAATTTTCCCGCAATTTCTGGCACTGCTCAAAAAAGTGTGGTACCAATTTTTTGATGACTAGATGATGTGAAAAAACATTGGAAAAACAATTAATTTCTATACAATTAGCCTTTTATGTTAGTTTAATCTTGTCTTCATACTTTTTGACGTTTTAATTCACTCTGAAAAGCTGTCTCTTGTCTCTGTACTTTTTCTATACAGAACTATATACTCTATAGTATGATTGTATAATTAAAATATTTTTTTTTCAGCTATTGACATGTACAGTCATTTCCTCTCAACTGTATACACTGGAAAGAGAAGGAATTCCTAAGTGCCTTTTACTATATGGTTGACGTCAGTATGACAGAAAGAGATATCAAGTTTGTCTCTATTTCCGGTGTATATATTTCAGATGGAACGACTGTACTTGAATTTATTTCAATAGAATAAAGTGTTAACTTTATGGAAAACACTATTTAAAATGACTGACTATAATAATGCATGAATAATTTCAATAAGAAAACTTCGTTTTTGGACTATATGTTTCATAACAGAACAATTAAATACAGATATTTTTACATCTGCATGTGAAGTGCCTATCTTACATTACAAATCGTTTTGGGTAATGGTCCTTGCCCAAAAGGAATTAGGCAACGACCGAAGATGACCAGGGCCGCTGAAGTTGAGTAAAGCATCGTAGGCTTTTGGGTTTTATCCTAGGGTCCATCAGAGCTCGATGGACATTGTTTAGAAGAGAAATCGGAGAAAATGGCAATGTCGAAAAAGAGGGGGAGGGGGGAATACTTTAAGGCTCATGCTCGTACAACGTGACCGATTGAGGAAACCCCCTGCTTTCACAAAGTAAGAAATTAGATGCTTGTACCGCACCACACTAAGATCTGAAATATTTATGAAATAGGCAAAAAATAGTCATTTCTTTATAAAGAAATCACTATTTTATAGTATTAACTACGTGAAACCATTTTCACGTAGTTAACGTTACATTCATTTCACGGGTATGAGCACATAACACAATAGGTCACAATGGGGGGACCGGGTCAAAAAGTGGGTAAAATTGGTCACATAGTATGAGTTCAAGTCCTTATGAGTGCATATGTTCATTTATTCTTGAGGATGGGGCTAATTTTCTGGTGTAATTACGAAGCATAGGAGCGACACGGGGAATCTGTTAAGAAAGAAAAACTATCTCTTATCCAGTTCAATATCAGTTTACATATGTAAATCAGTTTAAATAAATTCAGTTTAATATATGGAAGCAACACAAGTGAAATGCACCATATGAGGCTAGAATAAATATTTGGAAAAACAGTAGTGACACAATGCAGAAAAGGCGAAGACAAGATTGATCATCAAAATAAGTACAGGTTTACTATATTCGAAGCTATGTATGTAAATGTGTGCAGCGTTTGAGTACTTCACTCTCTGCCGTCGGAACGGCTAGTTCAAGCACACCTGCCATACACTGACCGGTCTTTACTCGGCTGTTGTTAGAATGAGGCTTGCATGCATGCCAAAGTTGTCACGCACCGTGACTTCATAATTAAAACTAAATATTCAACAAGGATTTTTAAAGGTGTCTACAGTTGTCTAATCGTTATTTTGAACCTATTTGCCGTTCAGCAAAAGTTTTGATTGCTCAATCCTCGCATTTCATTCCGCTGTCTGGCGGAGTTAAGACCGGAAGACTCTGGTGTTAGTCTGGAGATCTAGAAGTGCAAAAGCTAGTAGTAGCGCCGGCCGATCCAGCCGTGTAGACATGGAATGTGTGGACGTTCTTGGGCGGTCAGTGGGAATATTGTCTCCCTTTGTGTATAACTTCATGGTTGGAAATTGGGAGCGCTATATAAGGTTTTTTTTTGTGGTTTTCTACAAGCCTTTTAGGTTTGGTTCAGTATGTGAAATAAAACAATATTTGCTAAGAATACGTATATGATTTTTTTTTTTCAATATAATGTTTAAAATTTTAAAACAGTACATTCTTCCCAGTATTGTAAACTCATATTGAGAAGAAACTATGCAACGGTAAGGGTTTCCAAGAAATGATTAAATATTCAATTGTTATATCGCCTGATTCATTACGAATGTCTTTTAGCGGATGTTTGTCCGCGGACAAAATTATAGCGGGCCAAAGTGTCTAGAGTGCTGACTAGGGGGTGTCAACTCCGAAATTTACTGAATTTCCGAACTCGGTCGAGCTCAGTTCGTATTCTATGGTGCCGAATTGGCAGCGATAGCAGCGGAGTGCTGCCAACCAAAGCGGGAACTTTTAGGAACACACCAACTCTCATTCACATTCCCGATATATCGTTTTAGTTTGAAAAATAAGATATGCATGTTATCGATTTACGTTTTGAGATATTTTTTTTTCCTTTCGCATCATAGGTTTCGCAGCTTCCACCTATGTTTGAGATTTTTTTTTTCTGCTGAACTAAATAGTCTAAATTTAGAATCATGATAAGCCGCATTCGTTCTAGTTTCTGAAAATGTATAGTTCACGGTACCCATGGAGGAAATACAGCTACAGTAATAAATTAATAAATTGCCCATGCCACGTTGGTAGCAAAAAGCACAACTCAGTCCGCTAATTCAATTTATATTAAATTATCGGAAGAGTTAAAAGAAATTGAAAATGTAGAAAAAGTTAAAACCAACTCAAGCAGAGGCTTTTGACAAAAATGTAGTATAACATAGAGGAATTTTTAAAAGAAAATAAGGCTTAGGATATAGAGATTATGTTTAATTTTATTTTATCCAAATTGTACTGAAATTGTTTTGTTTTGTATTTTAATGTAACTTTGTGTTTTTTTTTTCTCAAACATTGCCACACCTATGTCTACGTAGCATTTATCAAAACAGAGTTAGTCATTGTACCATTATGTTCTTGTTGTACACTGCACTAAAATTTATATGCCATTTAAATTTTAAATATTCGGATGATCGATTTATTGCAACACGCCGAAAATGCGCTCGCGCGTTTTTTATTCTCTGCTGATTAGCGGTTATTGTTTTCGCACGGTTTTTGCTGATTGAAGGGTTAAGGTGTTTACAGTTTACTTTAGTCCATAAGAATGAAAGGATACATTTTTTATGTTGCGTCTCCAACGCGTCGTGTAGCATCGCGGTCCGAGGGCCTTACCCTGCCACTACCGTGCGCTGCATGGGTAGCGGACAACCACACAAACTAAACACTCCATTTATAAAATTTTAATACGTTAATATATTTCCAAAATTAAAAAAACAATTTCAATCAAAAACAATAATTAACTATGCCGTGCTCCATTTCATCACGTCCATGCAGCAAGCTTGAGTCGCTCATGACATGACTAAATCAATGTTTACTTACTGTCCCTTGCGCGGTTCAGACATCGTTTTGTAATTTGATTGCTCTTTAGATTTAGGTAACATGCGTGCAACTCTTTTGCTATTTTCTATTCCGCTTTATTTTCAGGGCCGCCCAGCCAGACGTTAGGACATTATATGTTCTGTGAGCCAGACAGTGTTGGTTCTTTGCACCAAAAAGCTTGGGATCACAGAACATATGATATCCTAACGGATACTTGTCAAGTCTTCAGTCTGTCAAATTTGACATTACTTCCAAATTATAAATTGTTTGTTAATTTGTACGTTTGGACAGCCAAGGGTTTTTTTTTACCATACAGCCTTGTCTTGTTTACTTCCATACATATGTCAAAATTGTCAGTCAAGACTTGCCCTCCGTTCCGAAATGCATATATTGCAAGATTGCAACTACACGATCGTTCCGATTTTCTTATATTCACTCGCGGGAACGTCATTTTGAGATAGAGACGTGACTCTAGACCGCACACAGATCGTGCAACGCGCGCACGGTTGAGAGCATTTGGGCCGTGCACGCTGTCAAATGGCTGTCATTAAGCGTGTTTATCTGTAGTTCTCTGATCGTGTGAACTTGTATTCTGAAATTGCTTTTCGCCGTTTTTTAGTCTAGTTAAACAATTCTCGGTCCGGAACAACCCCCCTCGAGACTTACAAGACATTTTCGAGGTAGTTAGGTTAAGCTCTGACACATACGTCTGCTCAAATTCGTTCCGATTAGATATCGTGTGATTGTGGCTATGAGCAGTGATATCAATTCGGAACACACGTATTTACTGCATTCGCTTTTTCTGCGATCTTTGCAATATACGCATTTCGAAACATGGCGTTGAGAATCGGTGCCCTGCATTTACATCGCCAATATCTACGTCGCCTAGCTTCATCCCCCGTATATGCCTCGCCAATACTGCCCTCCTTATAAAACCGGCCAAGTGCGAATCAGATTCGCACACGAAGGGTTCCGTACCATCGTACAAGATTTAACACAAAAAAAATCACGTTTTTTGTATGGGTAATATATTGTGTATATAATAATAAAGGGAGGTCCTTTAATTATTTTTATTTTTTTATTTTACCTATTTGTTGTTAAGTTTAGCGGCCAAATAAATACATACTCTGTGAAAATTTCAGCTGCCTGCCTATTACGGTTCATGAGATACAGCCCTGTGACAGACGGACGGACAGCGGAGGCTTAGTAATAGGGTTCCGTTTTCACCCTTTGGGTACGGAACCCTAAAAAAGGCGGTAACTACATATGAGGCCCATGTGTAGTTACCGCCTTTTTAATAAGGAGGGCAAAATATATACATCGCCGGCGAGGCATCTGTTACACCTAATGCGGTCTATGTACAGGTTGTTGCAACGGCCATTACATGAATTTCGGTAGCGTAATCCTCCTGTTTTTTGCAAGACAAAAAAGGCATTTCAGTTTTTCTCTAAAGTGTCGAGTTACCGAGATATTAATTATTGAAATATATGTTTTCGTCTGGTGTGTAATTGGACGCGAAGTTGTAACCGTACATAAGGAAGGTTTTGGCATAGAACCGAGATTCCACTTGGCGTGTGAGACTAATGTCATGACAATAGGTGTGATATTATCTATCTATTTCCAGTTATATATAACGTTCCCACGTTCTTACGAAGCATTAGATTATTTTTAAAATAATTAGTGTATTACTTTGTGTAGAAAATTCTTATACCTTTTTTAGAGGAGAGCTTACACCCCTAATAATGATGTTTCGTGAATGGTATGATGTCTTCGTTACGTCAAGAGCTAAACTACTACAACTAATGTCATTTGTTCTAAGTTTGTTGTTTTTGTTTCCGTAAACGCGCAAACAAACGGTCAAAATCAAATCGTGTGTGATACTTACAGATTTGAGCGTCCAATCTGATTCGGGACGCTTCTATTTGCTTTGAGCACTGTTCAGTTTACAGTTCAAATCGGACCACATTATGTAAGTGAACATTTTGTTCAGAACATCGTAATTATACCCTGTATTCCGAAATCCGTACAATGCAAATATCGTAGAGAAATACAGTGAATACTTGTGTTTCGAATTGATTTAACTGCTCATAGCAACAATCCCACGATATCAAATCGAAACGAGTTTGAGCAGACAGGTGTCAGAGCCTAACCTAACTACCTCGAAAATGCCTTGTAAGTCTCAAGAGTGGTTATTTCAGGTCTATAGTTGTTTAACTAAACTAACAAACGGCAAAAGCCTTCGTTATTTCAGAATATAAGTTCACACACACGATCAGAGAACAACAGATAAACACGCTTAATAACAGCTCAATTACAGCCATTTGACAGCGTACACGACGCACATTCTCTCAACCGTGAGCGCTTTGTACGATCTGTGTGCGGTCTAGAGTCACATCCCTTATGTCAAAATAACGTTTACGGGATTGAATATAAGCAATTCGGAACAGTCGTGTACGCGTACATTGTGAATTCTCCGCTATGTACGCATTTCGAATGCAGTGATAATCATAAGTAACTCATTTCATATTACCTAAGTTTTATAAAGTTGGCATCAACAAAATAAATAAAAATAAAAATCTGTCCATTCAGGTTGAGGAAATAATTGGATCCAATTATGGCAATACATTTTATTTTGTAAAGTCATCCAACAATTGCAAATTCAGAATCTTGGCGTTTATTCATGTTCTGTGCTGTGATTCTTTCTTGATTATCTGGGCCAAGGAACGAAGCAAATGTGATCGAAGCTAGCATTTACAAGTCTCAAATTATCCTGTATTGAATAGAACTTATTGCTTTAATTCAGAATAAACCATGGGATCCCTCAAAGAAGTGTCGACGCTGTATGCCTCCCTGAAGGCTGAGTGGGGAAAGAAACCTCGAAAACTCGACAAATGCGGCGAATTGCTAGACAAACTGAAGGTAAGGAGCGATCACTCTAGCGCGGGCGTAAATTTTTAGGGTGTACAAATGTAACATTTGATTTACTTCAGGTTTTTTTTTTGTAACTGGACATAGATGTCTATTACAGTACCACACCCATCTTCATAGTATTAGCCCATCACTCTGCATTCCCGAAGGAATTATATGCCATGCCAGGACCTCCCCTTAATTAAATGAGGCTACATGGAACCGGATGGAAAACACGAAACTTTTTTCGTTGCTGCGTTTTCCTATGCGATGTTACCAACCCGGACGACCCTAACCCTACAACCTAGTAGTGGATTCCGAACCATGGAGCAGAATTATCCCAATCATAAAGAGAAAGATAATATTGTATCGTGTCGGAATACAGAACGAACGTTAATATTGCTGACGGGATTTCATATTAAAAAAAAAATATTTTGGATAGAAAACTTCGTTTTTGCACCCATGTTCCTTGACCAAAGATGCTTCTAAAAATCCACTCTACCATCCCTGATATCCAGCTAGAAGCTAAGAATGGCGCACTCTTGTAATTTTTTTCCAATAGATATTATTTCCTACTAAGCATTTATTATTTTTACCCCTTGGCATCCATTCGGTCAAAAATTACCGAGTTTTTCGTGCCAAAATATGCCTTATTGTATTATAGTGTAAAATAAAATAAAAAAAGTAAAATACATAGTTTAAAGTAGAAAAAAACCTGGCATGCAGGAAAATTCTAAATAAATAATGAAAGTAATTTTATTGTACAGTCAACCAAAGGTTTACACTTCCGGTTAAACGTAAAAATGAATGGTGTTTAAATACAACCTCCGATTCAATTTATTTAGGGTTTCGTTTACTCAGTAGCTAGTAGACATCCTCAACTATGTTTGAATCTATACTACACCCTATAATAGTTACCGAAAGTCAAAGTATATCGACTGTTCATCTTTTCATTCAACCGGATGTGTGTCCTAAACTCTTTGTTCGACTGTACCTTTTCTAATTTTGTTCTACCTGGGTACCTTCATACGGCCCTCGGGTCTTTTTTGACCCAAATTATGATACAAAATGTAATATCTCTGGAAGTTTATATTTACTTTCAAATATATTCTATGACTTTCATAAATTTTCCAAATAAACACATTTCAAGCAAATTCGAACCCAGTACTAGTTCACATTTTTGTCTATACTTTTTTTACTTAAACGTCCTTTGGGTTAAAATTTACCCGGAATAAATTTTTTGTTATGTTATTTTATTTGCAATTCACATTGTTTGTAATAATGACTAATAATACTAATAACTTCTAGTTGTAATCAGCCATGTCGACGATGCTTTGAAGGCCTAGAATTTGGTTTGTCCCAATACAATATCACCGACCCTGCATTTCCTCCAACAAAATTGGGACAAAATAAACATAAACCGAATAAAAGACATACTGACAGTAGAAGTTCGATTCAAGGCGGCCTGCGCACCAGAATTGGGTGCATGGCTGCATGCTCTTCCATCTCCGAAAATAAGAACATTTCTGGATGACAACACATTTTGGATCTGCGTAGGGTGGAGCTTAGCACACCTCAAAATGTTACATATGAATCAAAGGTTAGGAAATCATAAGTTAATAATTAACAATAGATAAACAATCCACTTCAAAAAAATTACAAAAGAATACACAATAATATGTATGGGTCTTTTTTGACCCGAGGGCCTGAACGATACAATAACCATATGAAGGTTAAAAAGACCCCCTTATATTTATGATACTATCATTTGTAACTATGTCACTATCATAAGAGCTATGCAGGTACCAAAATTATTAAGGTATGCATGTGTGTGCTGTAATTCACTCTCATTTTGACAGGTGGGCTTGACCCAGCTCACGTTTCTGCCTAGTAGCAACACATCTGCAGACCAGAAGGAGCTGATCCTCGCTCGCGACACCCTGGAGATTGGGGCGCAGTGGGCGGTTGCTGTTAAAGATATTCGTGCGTTTGAGCGCTACATGGCACAACTCAAATGCTACTATTTTGATTATAAGTAAGAATTGTATTTTATTTTTAGTTTTTTTTTCATGTTACAGGACATATGGCATACATCACTCCTATTATACTGATATCTCCCCAACACACCATACAAGAACTAGGTGCCATGCCAAGACCTTCCTTATATTGCACAACTGCATTGAACTAGAAAGAAATGGCGGACAAGTGATTTATTTCTAAAAACTACCTTCTTTTGTGTAAAAGTAGCTATATTTACTTAAGTCAACCTAGGAATGGCTCTAGCTTCTGATGCCAAATACGATTTTGGTGATGGCGGCATTATGTTTGAATGTTCAATCTTTGCATTCAATGTCCGCAACGCAGGTATTGCGTTAAATCAATGTATGTATAATCTTAAACTATGTGTGAGTAGGAGGCAATGATTACGGGAGGAGGGACTGTAGGAGAACTCCAAATTAGGGGAAGACTTTCTGAATTGAAAGACCTAATCCCTGCAAATGGTATGTTTTCTGATTCGGGTCCAGCCTTGCAGTATATTCATTTTACAGAGCTCTTTCTTTAATTAATATGTCTGCTTCACGGTCGATCGATAAGCGTCCGTAGCTTAGCGGCTTAGGGCTGTACTTTGTTAGTCTTGTTAACCCAGTGGCGCGACGCCTTGCAGTTCGATAAGCTTGGTGAAACAACTCTGAGCGCCGTTGGGTTCTAGATGGGTCACCATTTTCAACCATTGAGGCTGGCCGAGGTTCGGATTCCATATAAAACTGTGGGTCCCTTTAATTACTTTACTGGATGGTAGGGTAATCCCACCCGGATTGGTACCATTCCATTGGATAAATGATGGTCGAAGCGGCAATAAACATTGTCCATGTTTCCCGACCATGTAGCCAAGCAATATAAGGAAGTTTCAACCATTAGTGAACTGCTGGGTACCCTGAGACCGAAAATCTCTGCTCGGTAGCCAGAAATGGCACCCATGATGATGTTTTTGTGATAAGAAAAGTATTTGTTTACTTTTTAATGTGAGAGAAATGTGTGCAAGATTAATTTAACTGTCTTGCCCCTCTACAGGAACCAGTTGCCGGAGTCAGCCTTCGCATACCAGCTGCTCGGCTTGAACTTACTGTTCCTGCTGTCGCAGAACCGCGTCGCCGAGTTCCACACAGAGCTGGAGTTACTGCCCGCCGACACCATCCAGTCCAACCCCTACATCCGCCACCCGCTTGCACTCGAGCAGTACCTCATGGAGGGCAGCTACAATAACATTTTTCTAGCCAAGGTATCTCACCGTTTTGATAGCCTTGATATTCTGCAACAGATTTATTATAAATGTTTTCGGATAAAAAGTGTTGTGATTACTTGTTGTTGTGTACCGAAATATTGTAGCCTAAAATGTAGTACTCTCACCAATGACATTTAGATTGAGGTTATGTTTTGTCAATTACATCATGTGTCAAAACTAACATCGTGTTTGCTTTCGCGGTCATAAACCAAGGTTATAACAGTGGCGACGAGAGATAAAAATGGCTAAATCCATCCGGTACGAAGAGTACAAACCAGGCGAAAACTGGACTGCATACTATGAGCGTTTGTATTACTGTTTTGCGGCAAACGAAATCACCGACCCGAAGCTCCAACGCGCGAACTTTTATGCGGTCTGCGGCGCACAGACGTACACCACCCTGATCTCCCTGATCAGCCCCCGAAAATCCGACGAGGTGTCCATCGAACAAATAGTGCAGTTGTTGACTCAACACTTCGAACCGCAACCCAATGAAATCACACAAACCTACAAGTTCTACAGGCGCGACCAGGGCTTAAATGAAAACATAGCAGACTACATCACAGATCTACGAAAAATCAGCAACTTTTGCAACTTCGGCACATTTCTTGAACGAATGTTACGAGACCGGATAGTGTGCGGCATGCAGAACAAAACACTCCAGAAGGAGTTGTTGCAACGCTGCGACTTGACTTATGCAAATGTAGTAAGCACAGCAATTGCCGCAGAGACAGCCGGAAAAGACCTAATCATAATAAACAGTAGAAGTAGAACGAATGCAACCACATTCACCAACACGGACCACGCAGGGGAACCAATGGACATGAATCGAATAAGTGTACCATCAAATGCAAAAACTAAGTGTTATCGCTGCGGAAATTCACATTCAGGGGAGTGCAAGGTAAAACATCTATCGTGCCGGTACTGTCACATAACTGGACATATCGAGAGAATATGCCAGCAGAAAAAACGAGACCAGGCTCGTAGGAACAACATCAATGAAATGAACACAGAAAATAATCCAGATACAAACAACAATGCCGATCATATAATGAACAGTCTGTACAACATAGGAGACGAAAATACCACCGATAAGAAATTATTCCCTTCATTTATGATGACAGTTACAATGGACAGCGTAAAACATGACTTTGAGCTCGACACGGGAGCAGCATTTACCATCATCAGCAGAGACAACTATGAAAAGATATGGAACCGAGAACCCAAACCAAAAATAGAGAAAACTAACCTCCGATTGAAAGCGTGGACGGGGAATGGAGTAGACTTAGTTGGGGTCATAAATGTGAGAGTCAGATATGCAAACAGTGAGGCCACACTTCCACTATTAATCGCCAAAAGCAACGGCCCCAGCTTAGTCGGCAGAAACTGGCTACTTCCGCTACAGATACAGATTCATGGACTAAACCAGGTTAATCCAGATTACCTTAAAAGCATCTTAAATAAATATCCAACAGTGTTCGAACAATCGCTAGGTAGATACAACGGACCTGCAGTATCTATCCGCCCAGATCCAGAAATGAAACCAACTTACCTTAAATATCGCAGTGTGCCATATGCATTGAGAGAACAGGTGGAGGAAGAACTTGACAGAATGACGAGAGAGGGGGTGCTGAAACCAATAGCATACTCAAAATGGGCAACCCCCATAGTACCTTTGGTAAAACCATCGGGTGGCATCCGCATCTGCGGTGACTACCGATCGACAGTAAACAAAGCTACCAATAATGACACCTATCCATTACCAACCAACAACGATATACTGGCAAACCTAGCAGGCGGCAAATACTTTTCTAAATTAGACCTGGAGCGCGCATACACGCAAGTGGAAGTGGACGATGAAACTGCAAAAATACTCACCATTAACACGACCAAAGGCTTGTTCTCGGTCCATCGTTTACCGTTCGGAGTAAAGGCCGCCACAGGCATATTTCAGCGCTTAATGACGCAAACACTAAGTAACATCAAAGGAGTACAGGTCCTGCTTGACGACATACTAGTATCTGGAAGAACGATAGAAGAACATAACAACAGACTAGAGGAAGTGCTGAAACAGATAAGTGAAGCGGGTTTAAAACTAAACCAAAACAAATGTTGTTTCCTCTTACAAGAAGTGGACTTTTTAGGGTTCACAATAACTCCAGAAGGTGTGAAGCCGAACAGGAATAAAGTGAGCGCAATTGTAAATGCTCCGAAACCGACGACTGTTAAAGAGTTGCAAGCTTTCCTTGGCCTGTACAACTTCTATGAGCGATTTCTTCCGAACAAGGCCTCAGTACTGGAACCGTTACATCGATTGTTAGACAAAAACTCCATTTGGAAGTGGACAGAGTCAGAAGAGTCTGCTTTTAATCAAGCAAAAGAGCTACTTACATCTGACAGGGTTCTAGTTCACTTTGACGCAAACAAAGAAATCACACTGTCATGCGACGCATCAGCATATGGCGTCGGCATAACGTTAGCACACATAATGGACGACGGATCAGAGAAACCAATCGCAATGGCGTCAAGAACGTTAAACAAACATGAAAGAAATTATTCGGTATTGGACAAAGAGGCAACGGGAATCATGTTTGGGCTTAGCAAATTTCATAACTATATCTGGGGTAAAAAAGTGATAATCTTCACTGACCATAAGCCGCTTATAAGCATTTTCGGAACCAACAAACCAATACCAATCACACTGTCACCCAGAATGACCCGATGGGCACTTCAGCTCAGCACATATGACTATGTATTGAAGTATAAAGAAGGAAAGAAACTAGGCAACTCTGATGCATTGAGCAGGTGGCCAGAACAAGGAGACAATGAAGATAAACACGACGAAGCCTATGGAGATGTTCTGCTGATGACAGCAGAACCTAACGACCCGAATCTCACGGTCGAGAAAATTGCAGAATTCACTCGAAAGGATATCACTCTATCAAAAGTGCATAGCTGGATACGCAGGGGATGGCCACAGAAGGTAACAGAAAAATCATTACATCTATACTGGCTACGACGCGCAGAGATGTCGACGATGAAAGATTGCATTCTAATCGGTAACAGAGTTGTGATTCCAGAATGCATAAGAAAGGACATATTAAAAATATTGCACGACTCACACAACGGAATTGTTGCCACAAAGGGGGTGGCAAGAAGTTATGTTTGGTGGCCGAACATAACCAAGGATATTGAAGCAACTGTGGCTTCGTGTGATATATGTCAGAACCATCGACACTTACCGCCAAAAGTATGTACAGCTTGGCCGCCACCATCGCGACCGTGGTCCCGCTTACATGTTGACTTTGCTGGTCCATACATGGGAAAGACATTTTTCATCGCAATTGATGCGTTTTCAAAATGGCCAGAAGTACGTATAGTCCCCAATACATCATCAGCTGTAGTCACTCAAGTATTGAGAGAAATCTTCAGCAGCCAAGGGCTCTGCGAGATCTTGGTCTCAGATAACGCAACAATGTTCACATCTGCAGAGTTCAAACATTTCTGCAGCAGAAATCAGATAAGAAGCATACTAGTACCACCATACCACCCTGCTTCTAACGGGCAAGCTGAACGCACAGTCCAAACCGTCAAGGAAAAACTTAGCAAGATGTCTGATGTCCCTTGGAATCTCAGATTACCCAGATTGTTATATGCCATGAAGTCCACTCCCAGCGCTACCACAGGCAAAACGCCTGCAGAATTGCTGAACGCCAGACCATTTCGCACATTCCTTGATTGTATACACCCACAACATGCAAACACACAAAATGCAAGAGAAGAACAACCTTACCCTAAGCGCAGACATTTTGAAGAAGGTCAACCCATTCGTTACCGCCTGTATAACAAAAGTGATAAATGGGCATGTGCGGTCATTCACAAAAAATTAAGCAACCAGAGATTTTTAATAAAGACAGACAGTGGCAAAATAATACAACGCCATCTTAACCAAATCATCAAGAACTCAGGAAGCGGAGAAGAAACAGAAGGAGAAGAAGTTACAAAAATGAGGGAAGTTTTAGGTATTCCAAAAGGAGCTGTAGTTACAAAAAGAATAGACAGTGATTCAGTGTTAGAAGATTTTATTAGTGTGGAACATTAAGGTACATAGCATGAACAATATAGTATAAGTGTATGTTGATTATCGTTTATTGAGTTCACAGAGCTACGCATCTGAAAGTTTGCGAAAGAGATAACCCACTCATTGTATTCTAGTTTAATAGAATAGTTCAATCTGAGAGGGAAGGTGTTGTGTACCGAAATATTGTAGCCTAAAATGTAGTACTCTCACCAATGACATTTAGATTGAGGTTATGTTTTGTCAATTACATCATGTGTCAAAACTAACATCGTGTTTGCTTTCGCGGTCATAAACCAAGGTTATAACACTTGTTTAGGTCGATATTTCATCCACCTCATTGTGGACTTCCACAAGACTCATGGCGAGATCTGGAGGACTTCCGACACGTTGTCCAGTCAGAAATCAACTGACTGGACGACGAATGAAAGTGCATTATCTGACTGGATGTGTCGGAAGTCCTCCAGGTCTCACCGCGAGTCCTGAAAAAGTCCAAAAAGTGGACGAAACGTTGATTTAAACAATTAAGCGATAATTAGAACACTGTTTACCCGAAAACATTTTAATAATAATGTGTAACAACAGTGAAATTCTAAATAAACATATTTGCAACAGATTTATCCAACCTGCTAACATCCTCCTTCTAATGGGGATGATGACATCTTTTTCTTTGGTTCCATAATCCCTTCTTTGGCTCTAACCAAGTTAACAGAAAAATTTGCACCGGGATATAAATATGGTTCAACGTGAAACTAAAACGATAGTAGGTACCTGACACAAAATAATACATATCACACGTTGGAAACAGAAAAAACCCAGTTTTGGATTTGTAGAGCATCGTTGCTGTCACAGGCTGTCAGCTGACTACGTCCGAGAGAGATGATGCTTTACGAGGCCGAGACTAGCCGATGATCTCTTTCTAACATTCAGTGTGCATTATTTTGTGCCAGGCACTTTTGTGCAGTATGTCCAGCAGTGGACGCAAACACGTTGACTGACTGACTGACTGACTGACTGACTGACTGACTGACTGACTGACTAACTAACTATGTAAAAGCATATCAAATAATGTGAATTTTCTGTCAATAAAGTAGTAAGAGAATTGATGGTTAATAAATTTAATGTTCTTAATTCAGACAGAGGCAGATTCTTTAATCCTCAGTACTTAACACATTCACCTTTGTTAAAAAAACCGAATAGTCATTGCCTGGGAATTATATCCTCTATCACAATTATCTGACTATAATTTTACTAATTAACATATGAACTTACTATATCGGATGGATAAGCGTAAATAAATCCATCGAATAGTTATCTGGTTGTTTATCAGACTATTGAAAAATCAGGCCTTACTTAAATTTTAGCCACTTATCAAATTTGGTACTTTTTCTTTATTCCTATGGCCGTAGGCATCTACTAGTTTCATTATACACTTTAAAATTAAAGTTATTGGCTGAATTTTTCTGAGATCAAACATTTTCCAACCTTTCCACAATTGTTTAAATGCTGATTACTCTCAAAGGAATGGACATGAAATTGCATTAATTAATTTAAGCTACCATAATAGTTGGCTCAATATTGGAGATGTGATTCACAGGGCAATGTTCCGGCTGAGAGCTACACTTTGTTCATGGACACCCTGCTAGAGACAGTGAGAGGCGAGATTGCTGCGTGTCTGGAGAAGGCGTACCAAAAGGTTTCCACCACTGAGGCTGCGCGAAGACTTAACCTCACTAATCAGAAGGACCTATTGGAGTATGCTCAAAAGGTATTGTGTTTGGCAGAACTGTTTGTTGCTGTTATAAGGCAATTTTCCATGTCCACACAATTTGTCTTTAATTTGTCATGTCTTACCATCTAGTCAAAATGATTTCTATATAAATATTATTTGTGTTAATTTATAAAGAACTGTACATTGAACTAAAAAAACAACAAGAAGCGGCATCATACAACATCATACAACATCATACAAGTGATCGTTTCAACTCGTTTTCCCCTCTAGCCTATGGTGTCGCCTTCTTGAAATTTTTATTTTCTTGCTCTCAGTTATAATTTTTAATCAGCAAACGTTTTGCCATCTAAATTATTCATAACATACTCATATTACTATTTATAACCAAATATAAAGTTTGAATATTCAATTAACACACAAAACATTACGCAAATCAGGTATTTTAAAATAGCAACTTTCGTATTAATCCTCATCTCAGAGATCGTTTTCTGTACCTGGTATCATTTAGTTGTCCGTCGCATTCTGTTGCATGAGAGTGAGAGGGACCTTAATAGGAAAATCATGTTTGCTAGAAAGGGCGCGCACTTGTCTGAGAGAACACCATCCTCCGGCGAACGCGATACACACACACACCACAAATGCAATGATAGAGACCTATAGTGGAGTACTTCATAGGATATACGTGTGCTAGAAAGAGATACCGGCTTTTCCGATAGTTTTGTCGTTCAATGTCGGATATCACGATAACGACACCGCGCCGTACGCCATACTTGCTACACATATCACCATCATATAACGCCATGTGATAAAATGTTGATAGCAAACCTGTGATATGTGATTCTATCTTCCGTCTTGGTTTTCCCGTAATCGTTTTTACATTTTTACACTACAAACGACGGCATAATTCTTCCTTTCTTCTATCATAGATCAGCACCTATACAATCGGCAAACACGCGCGAACGCCGTGATGGGTGTATCGAAACTGACAGCTCAGGTACTCTAAATTGTTCGAATTAGAGTACCTGACTTGACACGCAGGGGAAAGTTAATAAAGGATCTAAATGTTTTCTTTATATCGATGGAACTGTAAGAATGTTGGGGGCTCCTTATTAGGTGGTAGCGTTTTATCCGCCCGGTGTTGCCCATCGCATTGAATGAATGCTGGTCGAAGTAGAGCAAGATGTGTGAGAAACTTTTAATAGTTATTGTGCAGTATTATTCTCTCCGGGAAATATAAGTAAGGCCCTGGCATGGCACCTAGTTCCCATGTCGTGTGTTGGGTCAAGCAGTATGTGTAGTCTTAGTCATTCATGTCTACTTGGCAAAAAAAAAATAAGGGTGCCATTTTCATCACCGCCAAGCGTTGTAAATTTTTTATTCAATTTTTCACAATAATTCAAGTTTTAATAAATTATCCTACTCAAAATCTATACTATGTTGAAAATGTTTGCTATTGGCTTTCATTTTTCGGTGTCTCTTTGTACAAGTCAAATTTTCACTCTTGTCTGGCGAAATCGAAGAGAACAGGTAGAATTATGCAGCAAGCTGCGTGAGTAAAGCAATTTTCCATTAGTATTCTGAAGTATTGTTCTCTCCGAAAATATCAATACACAAAGAAATTTACCATCGCTATCACTCCAGTATTTCTTGCTGTCTGTTACTTCTAATTAGAAATACCAAAGTAATAGCGATGGTACAAATGTTTATTAGTAAGCAGTCAAAGTAAATGGTCAATAGTATTGCACAAACTACATATGTAAATAAATACAATTGCTATTGCTATTGCAAAACCAAGGAACCTAAAGGTGGGGCTATATTTAATATTTACAATTAATTAATGCCTCAAAGTCTATTCATCACCCTACTGCACAAGAAGAAGGGTTATTTTATATGTTGTTTACAAGAAACTTTTTATGGGCTGGGAATGTCAGCAAAAGTACTAAAGTTAGGCTCGAGTTTCTAGCTTGATAATAATTTTAAGAATTGATGTCATATTTTTTGGCAGCGCTCGTGGACTTTGGGGCAGGACAACTGCTATCGCTTCAACAGCGGTGTCGACAAGTCTGATGACCCACTGCCTTCACTTGAACTGGCAGAGCAAGCCATCACGTACGCACGCGAACTCGAAATGATTGTGTAGATTTTTTTATTTTTGTGAAATATATGATTACTTTTTATATTAAAATATAGTGTGCTTTTGTGGTTTCTCTTTTTTACTCCTAGTAAATATTGGAATCCCTTGTAATCATGTAATTACTTTATTAGAAAATCTTCCATCTTCAATGTCTAATATAGTGTTAATTTTTTTTACTCAAATTTTAATACTGGCCAAGTCATATACTGACTATTTTGTGGTGCTTAAAAATATAATCTAGTACGAGGGCGACACTGAAAGTTATTAGAAATTAACAAATTAGCAAGTTATTCGTTTTATTATAACATTTCCAAATAATACATCGTATCATAATCACATCAACAAATCGCCGCATCCAATGGAACCACTGAGAAAATCACTTTGCCCACTCGACCTTAGGAGTCTCTTTGACGGCCTTTTGAAACGCAGCCATTACTTCCTCGGCGTCCATAAAACCATTGCCCCGAAGTTTTTTTTTTTTTCTGGAATAAATAAAAATCGCAAGGAGGGCTATACCGCGGGTGACCCAGTAATGCCATGTCTGACGTCGCCAAATAGTCGATTGTTTGCTTGGCGGTGTGTGACGAGGCGTTGTCATGGTGAAGGAGAATCCTACTGCAAGATTGTTTCTTCCGAACTTTTTCCAAGACAAGTGGCAAATAATTATTAGTACCACCAGTAACTGTTTTCCCATCCTCTAAAAAAACGCAAAATTTTTATGGAGGCTTTTGTGTTGCACTTGACTAATACCGATGCCTAAGCTTTTCCGAATCTGCTGATAGCATCGATATAATCTAAAACTATTGTCAATCTCCATCATACGCCGCACAACACTGATGTTGTCACAGTCGTCGCCATCCCTCACGCAGTTCATCAGTGAGATTAGTGCGACCAGGTTTAAACTCATTAAACCAGTTGTAACAGTGGCACGAGATGGGGCTTCATCGTGAAAGGCCAATCATATCAAAGGCTATCATAACTTTTTTCTATGACATCGAAAGTTACAAATAATCATTGCGCGAAAATGTTCTCGCGATAAATTCATGCTGACGTGACACAGATAATTTTCAATTTGCCGCCAAATCATAAAACAAAAGAAAAAATGAATAAAATACATACAATGCTATCAAATAAGAATAGGGGCTCGTGACTAACTTCACTCAAATTCGCGAGGGAAAGAATGCGGCAAAGTACCTACTAAAGTTTGTGAAGTGAATTGAGGGTTTTAGTAGTTTGACATTCAAAATGGCGGTGATCCTATCCTATTCTTATTTGAATCGCATTGCACACAATAATTTTGGCAAACAGTTACATTTTCAAAATTTAAACTTATTTTTTATTATATCGTTTACAAGTGGCCAGTTCTCAGGCAAAGTTCTATTACACAATTTCCATTCACAATTCTATCACACAACAAGAAATAGTAATAATTAAAAACGAATGAGGTGTAGGGACCAGAAATGTGTTTTTTTTAGTTAAATATAAGATGCTACGGCCTTCGTTTGCCATACGCATCGCACTTGACCGGTTTTTTCTCGAATGGTATTTCCTCAAAATTTTCAGTTGTATTCAGAGATCACCTGTCAAAACTTAGTACAAGATTAGCACTGGACTACAATAACCGGTTTAGTCCGGCGTACTCATCGACGGCGCACTATAATTATTCTGCCCACTCTGAATAGGGCTGTTTGGTTTTATTATGAAATCTTCGGTTCCATCATTTCTGTCTAAAAAAGTTTAGCGAAAGTAAAACTCAAACAGATTCAGCCCCGATCGCACGAAGAGACGGCCGAGTTAATCAATGTTCAAACACGTCACTTTTAGTGAACCGCACGGAGTTGCTTCCATACTGTCCATACAAAGTGACGTGTTTAATCATACGTTGACGTTGATTTTGATTTTTTGTGCTTTTGTGCACTCGGCCCTCAGTCTTGGGCCTACAGCCCAGCATATCTATTCAGGTACGCAAAAACGAGTTAGTCGCAGATGAAAGTGAGAAGCTCTCGCCTGACGTCATCAAACATCAAATATTATGTTAGTGCACATGGTCTCGTGGTTGCCATTTCATGAGTACGAAAGTGTTGTGACTCACTGGTGAGTCACCGGTCACACATGTGAGAATCTCATGAGTAGACCCCCAGTTTTGACGTTCCTGCAAACGTATTCTGTGCACCGCAAGTTGCAAAATTTCCATGGTCGTACTGCTTGCCTGCCTAGACCTACTGCTAGTTACAGAACGGAATCAGGCGGAACGGCTCGGAGCAACGATCCAGCCCGAGCGCTTTCGTACTCTTAAATGATAGCCATTAGTCACCCTAGTGGTAACATTTTGTGGCGAAAGCGTTTCACTTTCATTTGTGACTTGAAATCGTGTTCGTTATATGAGTGCATATATACAGTTCTTGAGTTTGTGATGATTTTGACCTGTGGGTGATAGCATACAAAAATGAAGATGACGATTAAAGACAGAAAGATAGCCTGCATGCCTTTGGAGCCAGAGGGTCTCCACATTCAGGGAAGCATAGAATTTTTTTTAATAAAAGTTATATGGCTGAATGCACTTGTCTTTCCTTTATAGAAGTTGAATTATTCCAGAATAACGACGCTACAGAATATTTTCAGGAAATTTATGAAAAAATAGCACCGGTTGCACGAAGAAACTTCTGTAGCCCTACCATGAGTTTTGGTGATGTTCACTTCGACCAACGTTAACGAAATTTTTGTATGGGGAAAATTGCAGCGCCTCTAGCGTACGATCTTGTTACTAAAAACGGCACTACGAGTTCATATTCACGCTCGTTGTCGAGCATCACGAACGTTATCGAACGACGACGCGATACGGTTGTATGAAAAACGGTACCATGAGTGTACATTTTGACAGCTCAACGTGATCACTTCGATAACGTTATTCGAATTTCTTTTCACTAGTCATATCTTGGGTGAAAGGACGATCGAACACACATTTTAGTGACAAGGATGAAAAACCAAGCGTATTTCATGTCAATTTCTGAATTCAATATTATGTTAGCAACTTAATAATGAGTACACTACAACTCTACGTAAAAAAATACTATTCGAAATATTTTTTTAACGGTTTATTTTATTTATAAACGTTTCTTCAAACCTGTTTCAGGAATGAATTTATTTAAAAAAAAAATAATTTATGTAGGTGTATTTCCTCAATACATATTTTTTTATGCAAAGAAAATAAAGCATTCAAAACATAACCTGTATCGGTAATTTATAAGAAAAATAAAACAACTATAATTGCATCCAAGAAAACCAAAGTCAAACATTGACAAAACATTTGCGCGAAATGGGTAACTAGGTATATAATGTTATTTACAGACGGATGGTACGCCCTATGACACCCTATGAGTCACGCTTATTGTCTCGCGCCGCCCGCCGCGCCGGCAAAGTATCGGTCAACAAAAATCGTCACAAAATATCGGCTGCCAACGATCGACGGTTTGAGGTATGTTTTACTAGTAAACTTAGCAAATTTATACTCAATTTATAATAGTGCGGTCCTATTTTATCTCATGCGAAAGAAGATATGGACACCGTTAATCACGGCCTACTCACTATCTTCCATTATTTCTTGTCTCTGGTCGAACGCAACGTTCATCGAGCGTTCGATAAGCGTTCCGTCGGTGAATAAAGTAACCCATGGTAGCGACTGTAACGCTGCTCGATCTCGTTCGTGAACATTCGATGATATTTTTCGTTCGTTCGATAGAAAACTCATGGTAGGGCTACAGTAGCCCTACCATGAGTTTTCTATCGAACGAACGAAAAATATCATCGAATGTTCACGAACGAGATCGAATAGCGTTACAGTCGCTACCATGGGTTACTTTATTCACCGACGGATCGCTTATCGAACGCTCGATGAACGTTGCGTTCGACCAGAGACAAGAAATGATGGAAGATAGTGAGTAGGCCGTGATTAACAGTGTCCGTATCTTCTTTCGCATGAGATAAAATAGGACCGCACTATTATAAATTGAGTATAAATTTGCTAAGTTTACTAGAAAAAACATACCACTAACCGTCGATTGTTGGCAGCCGATATTTTGTGACGATATTTGTTGACCGATACTTTGCCGGCGGCGGGCGGCGCGAGACAATAAGCATGACTCATAAGGCGTACCATCTGTCTGTCATCATATACCTAGTTACCCATTTCGCGCAAATGTTTTGTCAATGTTTGACTTTGGTTTTCTTGGATGCTATTATCATTGTTTTATTTTTCTTATTGATTACCGATACAGGTTATGTTTTGAATGCTTTATTTTCTTTGCATAAAAAAATATGTATTGAGGAATACACCTACATAAATTAAATTTTTAAAAATAAATTAATTCCTGAAACAGGTTTGAAGAAACGTTTATAAATAAAATAAACCGTTAAAAAAATATTTCGAATAGTATTTTTTTTACGTAGAGTTGTAGTGTACTCATTATTAAGTTGCTAACATAATATTGAATTCAGAAATTGACATGAAATACGCTGGGTTTTTCATCCTTGGCACTAAAATGTGTGTTCGATCGTCCTTTCACCCAAGATATGACTAGTGAAAAGAAATTCGAATAACGTTATCGAAGTGATCACGTTGAACTGTCAAAATGTACACTCATGGTACCCTTTTTCATACAACCGTATCGCGTCGTCGTTCGATAACGTTCGTGATGCTCGACAACGAGAGTGAATATGAACTCGTAGTGCCGTTTTTAGTAATAAGGTCGTACGCTAGAGGCGCTGCAATTTTCCCCATACAAAAATTTCGTTAACGTTGATCGAAGTGAACATCACCAAAACTCATGGTAGGGCTACTGTAGCCCTACCATGAGTTTTGGTGATGTTCACTTCGACCAACGTTAACGAAATTTTTGTATGGGGAAAATTGCAGCGCCTCTAGCGTACGATCTTGTTACTAAAAACGGCACTACGAGTTCATATTCACGCTCGTTGTCGAGCATCACGAACGTTATCGAACGACGACGCGATACGGTTGTATGAAAAACGGTACCATGAGTGTACATTTTGACAGTTCAACGTGATCACTTCGATAACGTTATTCGAATTTCTTTTCACTAGTCATATCTTGGGTGAAAGGACAATCGAACACACATTTTAGTGCCAAGGATGAAAAACCAAGCGTATTTCATGTCAATTTCTGAATTCAATATTATGTTAGCAACTTAATAATGAGTACACTACAACTCTACGTAAAAAAATACTATTCGAAATATTTTTTGAACGGTTTATTTTATTTATAAACGTTTCTTCAAACCTGTTTCAGGAATGAATTTATTTTAAAAAAAATTAATTTATGTAGGTGTGTTTCCTCAATACATATTTTTTTATGCAAAGAAAATAAAGCATTCAAAACATAACCTGTATCGGTAATTTATAAGAAAAATAAAACAACTATAATTGCATCCAAGAAAACCAAAGTCAAACATTGACAAAACATTTGCGCGAAATGGGTAACTAGGTATATAATGTTATTTACAGACAGATGGTACGCCCTATGAGTCACGCTTATTGTCTCGCGCCGCCCGCCGCGCCGGCAAAGTATCGGTCAACAAGAATCGTCACAAAATATCGGCTGCCAACAATCGACGGTTTGAGGTATGTTTTTACTAGTTAACTTAGCAAATTTATACTCAATTTATAATAGTGCGGTCCTATTTTATCTCATGCGAAAGAAGATATGGACACTGTTAATCACGGCCTACTCACTATCTTCCATTATTTCTTGTCTCTGGTCGAACGCAACGTTCATCGAGCGTTCGATAAGCGTTCCGTCGGTGAATAAAGTAACCCATGGTAGCGACTGTAACGCTGTTCGATCTCGTTCGTGAACATTCGATGATATTTTTCGTTCGTTCGATAGAAAACTCATGGTAGGGCTACTGAGTTAATCAATGTTCAAACACGTCATTTTTTGTGATCCATATTGTCCACGCAAAGTGACTTGTTTGATTATACTTTACCGTTGATTTAGTTTTTATGTTTGAGAAAAATAAAACCCTAAAAGGGCACTGTTTAGAAAAAAAATAAAGCATGCATGTTCTTGTTGAGAATATTGACACCTAGGCTCTAAAAGATATTTTATTATTTTAATAGGACATCGTAAAATGGGAATATTTTGTCAAACACTGTGCAACACTAAATGAACGCCAGCTAACGGGCGACGCCAATGTCAAGCAAGCGCATGTCAGACAAGTAAAACCAACCAAAAGCTAGCAAACATTGCATACAATTTCCGAAACGAATACACAATGAAGAAGCAACAAACGAGAAGCAGCGGAGGTGGAGGAAAGCTTAGCGATCCGCTTATTGTACCTCGTGTGAAGAATTACCTCGCCGAGAATGTTGACAAGACATTCGTGGACGTCGGACAGATGGCGCGTTCCTTGCGGGAGCGTTACCGTGAATATTCTTCCCGTAGTGAAAACGCATTTTGCCAGATGGTCGAGTCAGCTTATAAAGTAGTCCTTCAGAGCTACGGTCTGGACGGTGCATCCTCGTCTGAGGGTTCCGAAGAAGAAAGCGACGATTTGGAACTGCTCGATGATTCTAACCGGGCTCTCAACGACCAGCTCCTCGCTATGTATAAGATGCAGGACAAGAAGCGTGGTTCGCGCAAGGAGCCTGGCGAAAAATCGAATGAGCTCATTGATATCAGCAGTGATGAAGAAGGCACTATTTCCAAAGTTCCCAAAATACCAAAACTCAATGACCAGATCACGATAACCCCTCACGTGCCTGAAGAAATCCGTCCAAAGGTCTCAATCCCCATCAGCAACACCTCTCTCCTCGAACCTGACCACAGAAGCACTCCACGGGGCGCTGATCGTAAGCGTAAGCCGGACACTGCCAAAGGTGCAACTCCAAAACGTCGTCAAGTCGTAGTTGACAATGCAACAAAAACTATCAGTAAAGTAACATTTGATGATGTTGGAGGGATTTCGGAAATCTTAACTCCGATTTGTGACCTTGTACTTCATATGAAACATCCTGAAGTATACAAGCAGCTGGGGATAAAGTCACCCCGTGGAGCACTGCTCCACGGGCCTCCGGGCACGGGCAAGACACTGCTCGCAAACGCCATATCTGGTAAATTAAAGCTGCCGATGATTTCAGTGGCAGGAACTGAGCTAGTAGGTGGAGTATCCGGAGAATCTGAAGAAAGAATCCGTTATTTGTTTGAGAAGGCCATCATAGCTGCACCTTGCATCCTATTCATCGATGAGATAGATGCAGTCTGTGGAAACCGACTAAATGCTCAAAAAGATATGGAGAGAAGAATGGTGGCCCAACTTCTTGCGAGTATTGATGCTTTAAGCACTAATGATAGTCAGGTACTTGTTTTGGCAGCAACCAACAATCCTGATACATTGGACCCGGCCTTAAGGCGTGCTGGACGACTCGAGCAGGAAATAGCCCTGGGCATCCCATCCATGAGCTCACGAAAGGAAATTCTAAGTATTCTCTGTAAGAATATAGCGCTAAATGATGATTTGGACCTTACTACACTCGCACAGCTGACTCCTGGATTTGTTGGGGCCGATTTGCAGGCTCTCGTGAATAAGGCCTGCACATATGCAGTAAAACGTGTCTTCAAGTGCCTGCACATATCAGAGAAAGCGCAGTCTGTTATACCTGCAAAGGTGATTTTAGATGCTAAAGCAACTGCACCGCCCGATTCTAACATTCCTAATGGTGAAAAAGAAAATGCATCAGTTGATGATGCAAGGAAAGATTCTGAAGAAGCTGCCACGGAATTTCCGGCGGAAGAAAAAGTGAATTCAGATATTATAAATCCAGAACCTACACCTGATCCACAAACAAATGGAGGTGAAGATTCGAGCATACAAATTACAAGTGCTGAAACAAATGGAGCAAGGGTCACAGAGTTGACCCCTGACAAGGACTCTAATTTTGATGTATTGTCCTTACTAGAAGAAACTAAACCATATGCGCCTGAACAACTGACAGGTATGGCTATAAGCCAGAATGACTTTCTGGAAGCATTGAAAACCACTAAACCTTGTGCCATAAGGGAAGGAATTGTTACAGTTCCTGATGTCACTTGGGCGGATGTTGGTTCCCTTAACAAAGTCCGTAAGGAGTTGCAATTAGCTGTCATCGCTCCTGTAAAGTATCCAGAGCAGCTAAAGAAGTTGGGCTTGATGGTACCTAGTGGAATTTTGCTGTGTGGACCTCCTGGCTGTGGAAAAACACTTCTCGCCAAGGCTGTAGCGAATGAAGCTGGAATCAATTTTATATCAGTCAAGGGGCCTGAATTGCTCAACATGTACGTCGGAGAGAGTGAAAGAGCTGTGAGGACATGCTTCCAAAGAGCACGGAATTCTGCTCCGTGTGTTATATTTTTTGATGAGTTTGACTCGTTGTGTCCTCGGCGAAGCCAGGGTGAGAATAATGGAGCGAGTAGAGTGGTAAATCAGCTACTGACAGAAATGGACGGCATCGAGAGCCGGGAAGGCGTATTTATCTTGGCCGCTTCTAATCGTCCAGACATTATAGACCCAGCTGTTTTAAGACCCGGACGCCTTGACCGAGTGATCTATGTCGGTATGCCACAGCAGCCTGACCGAGTGGACATTCTGAGAAAAATCACCAAGAAGGGCACGAAGCCACCTCTTGGTCCCGACCTAGACCTGGATGTAATTGCAAATTTGACGGAGAATTATTCAGGAGCAGATCTGGCTGGCCTAGTGCGACAAGCTGCTACACAGGCCCTTACTCAGCACATATCGGAAGACACTGTCAATGAGGAAATATTAGTCACATTCGACCACTTCCGAGAGGCACTGGGTAAATGCAAGCCGTCCGTTTCAGTCAAGGAGCAGCAGCACTATGAGAAGCTTCGCATCAAGTATGCTGCCGTCCCAGAGGACACCATGGACATTGAGACGGAGGGGACCAATGAAGAGTCGATGGATACTGTGTGAAAGTTTTCCTTTTATATTAGCAGATAAGATTCACCTGTTTTGTGTGTTGTACCTTCTTAAAAAATGTTACTTTTTTTGACCAAAATGGTATAGGAGTAAACTTATAATTTTGATTTAATTTTTAAAAATACTTAGGTATTGATATACTACTTACTTTTAAGAGCATTAGTGTTTAGATGTCAATAAATCAGGAGGTATTAAATGTGTAAGGCATCAATGCTTGATTTATTTTTATAGGTAATTAAAAATAATATAAGTTAATTTGTTTTTAATTGATTAACTAAGTTTCTAACTGTTAATTTATATACAAAACGACCATATTTCATACAGATCTGGTAACATGTTAGGATCATACCCTTTAATGCTGTAGTGAAGGCAGTGGAAATCTAAGATTTGAAAATTTTAAGAAATGCATGCTTTGTGCCTTGGCCAAAGCTCAATTTTGCACTGCGACTGTCATTAAGGTGGGCCTTCCGGCTCAACTCCCCATACAGAAGTAAAAAGAAGATCATGCTCATATTTCTTGTCCAGCAATGAAAAATTGTCCGTGTTTTCCATACAGTTCAATGTAGCCATACCATTCCCGAAGGAATTAGGTGCCATACCAGGACCTTCCTTTTATTGGACTGCAGAGATCCCAAATTTTGCTCAAAATAGCTTTATTTGATTGAACTAGATGTCTGATGACCGTTGACATTGTAAAATTGTGTTTTGTTTCTAAGTTGTAAGGTCCGAAATTTCGCACATACCTACTCAACGATAAAGTAAAAACAAAAGATTGGACATCAGACATAGCTTGTTTCGTCAAGTTTTATGATCAATTCGGTTTTTGTTAGATTTTTGACTACAGCAGTAGTGGTTTTCTTTTAGCTATAAGTCGTTTTGTAATTAAAATTTTCGTAAATGCGCATTGTCTGCTTTGTGGACATGTTGCATCCTCCTCATCACGGAGCCTGTCTTTTTCTTTAATTGGTCCCAGAGCGCACTAGCACGGTTTTGTACCGTGCCCGTGAGTGAGTTAGTCCTGCCGGGAAGGGCCACATTAAACTATCAAAATCGTCTCTATCAAAACGGTTTTCCCTTCCCCGAAATATTTTTTAGATCCTTATGAAAATGTTTTTAATCAATGAGAAAGCTTTATTCTATGTCCATATGTTTGATTTTTTTTTGTAAATATCTACAGTAAAAATATTCTAAATTGAAGGAAAAAAAAATATTATAAATATTTTTATCCTATGTTTTTAGCCAATATTGTCCAATCTAAAAGGTATCACTATCACTACATAGTATAAAACAAAGTCGCTTTCTCTGTCCCTATATCCCCATGTTCGCTTAAATCTTTAAAACTACGCAACGGATTTTGATGCGGTTTTTTTTAATAGATAGAGTGATTAAAGAGGAAGGTTTATATGTATAATAACATCCATTAAATAGTGGAGAAATACTGTTATTTTTGAGGTTTCCAATGTGATGTCATAAAAAAAGACGTGTGGCACTCGGGGACTGCCGCGGTAAAGCTATTGCATAGCATTTTGTATCAAGTTATGCCGGCCCGCCCCCGCCGCCGCTCCCGCCGCCCCCGGCCCCGCTCCCCCTGGTGTGAAGTAACGCTACCGGCATCGCCCGTTGGAGTGGGGAGCGTGAGGTTTTTTTTCGTTACGGAATTTCTGGATTCGGTCCCCGCGCTCAAGGCTCTCGATAGAAGCTATGCAATAGCTTAAAAAATCATTTTTCCGCTTACATTGCAAACGCAGGCTGAACCCTACGAGATTTATCAAAATAATGTACTAAGTATTGTACACATTGAAAAGGTCTACAGTAAACTCCGCGATGGTATATTTCTATCTCTTATGGATATCCCACAATAACATTTTATTGTCATTTACTTTTTACGACAAATCATGGCTAATTTTCGAAGCGATTTTAACCAATACAGCATTAATCCTTATCCAATTAAATATCTTAATACATTGTTGATTTAATATAGATCTATATGGCCCATTACAGCATATGATTTAAATAAATATTTTCGAAGATATTACAGTTTAAAAAATTGCGGGACGTAGCGTTTGCGGCGGTACCGGCCGGACGGGGCGGCGGGAGCCATTCAGATATATTTCATACCCGTGCGAAGCCGGAGCGGGCCGCTAGTATTAAAATAATTAAAACATAGACGTAGCCTTTGACAATATATTTTTAAACCAACATTTCTAAAACTAGTATAACATTAAAAGACGCATTTAGAGTGAACCTGCCAAAAATTAGTACGAGATTAGCACTGGACTAACCATAAGAAACCTGGTTTAGTCTGACCTTAAAACGCGTACTAAAGTTAGTCCTCCTACTCTGAATACTGCTGTAAGAGCATGTGAACAGTTATCGATGGGGAATTAATAGAGTACTGACACTCTAAAGTAGGAGAGTATCATTGCCCTTTTGACCTTCAATTCAATACACTGATAATAATCTGGGCAGGGTAAACCCTCACACTTAGGCTGGAGTGTACCATCAGAGTTAGGTTAGTGGAGTGGTTAATGTTAATGTTATTGTTAAGATACAATATACATATATCTTAACAATAACATAAATGTTAACTAAGATAGTGCGCTCCAGCCTTAGTGAGTTGGGAAGGTGAAAGCTATCGTCCATAAATTGTCAAACTGTGATGTCATTCTTTCTTTTCTCATACATATATGCATGCACAGACAAAAGGAAACCAACAGAGGCGACAGAGCCATTAAAAACACTTTTTTCTTCTTGCGATGTCATTCTTTCATCACACATGCACAGGCATGTACGCGTGTCGGAGCTGACATAATGTTTTTGTATCTAGTATTGCATTGAAATCTAGGCCTGTTGGTTTGCCAGAATGTAATATTAATAAAAATAATGCTTTCTTTTGTGTTTGTACTGATAACCCCGTAACTTTTCTAAATACCAACACTTTTTCCAATCTGGTTCTTCATGATAACAAAATGAATGTAGGAACAAATACAAAACGTAATGGAAAACATTAAAAATAAATGATCTTCGTTCAAAAACGATTATCCTATGCATACCAGCAATAAAAAATGGAAAGATTGCGCAAAGGCCAAATTGTGTTAGCTCTTTCACTCTCGCGGTAAATAGCTTTGTATCTGCCTTTGTCACTCCAAGCCCATCTATCGCCAATGGCCCGCAAGCAGTAACATGATTTGACGGAACCAATATTCGAAAATGTCAAATCTTTCCATTTTGTATCGCTGATGCATACATTCCAGATATATATGGTTCTTAGGAACGTCAGAATTTATTGGCAAGGTGATATAGAATCTTTCTTTTAAATGTAATGGCGCTGTTTTAAATATGTCAACGTCAGCTATGTCGGAAATACATTTGTACAATTTACTCATCCTAGGATTAGTGAAGTGGATACCGAGATCGGAATTTGATATAGAACGAGAAGGAGCGATGTACATGAGCTAATACCACAGACAGCAGGTGACAACTGGCGAAGAAAAACAGGAGACCGCACAACTTGGCGAAGTCTGGGGGAGGCCTATGTCCAGCAGTGGACAACAAAAGGCTGAAGAAGAAGAAGAATACCAAACCTACTGTCATGATATTACATATAAACACCTCATGGGAACCTCCTTGCCAGGACTTTCCTTTTGCTGCACAGTTACATTTTCATTGCCGCTTCGACCATCGTTCATTCTCTACCATCTAGTAACTAAGGGACCTAAAGTTTAACGTGGAATTCGAACCACGAATCCCTTAGTCGCCTCTTAGACATAGATGTGGGCCCAATTCTATTCTTTTTATGTGCCGTAACCCACACAGCACAAGCCGGAACCAACACAGCATTGCTGAGAATGAGGACTTTTCAGTTGGATTTAGCGGGGGCGCGAGAGGAGTATACTGCACGAAGAATAGATGTCGCTGCCGACTGTGGAAGTAGAGTTCCATCGCCGAGGCGTTGTCGTAGGATTAGTCACATTAGCCTCGTGATGTTAGTCTCATCTTCTTTGCACAGTTTATTTTTATCTTTATTCGTATTATTATTTTATTACAATAAAATTGTTATTGTTGTGTTGCGAGTGAGTAGGCCCTGATGGAAACCTTCAGCACGTTGACGTTCGCCCGCTTAACTTAGAAGTCAGGTCACTCTCTGCCTTGCTGCCTTTTTTATTGGTTATGCTAATGGTTTAGGAACTCATACAGGACAAAACATATCTCCATACAAATTTTGTAATGCTAGTTTACCCAATTAGGGATGGAATTTGAAAAATCCCTCCTTAGTGCACCCCTAGGTCCTCGAGGCAAATTTCCTCCAAATATTTAATCTGTAGGTTCGGTGGTTTAGGCTGTTCATAGTCTAGTCAGTCAGTCACAGTACTGTTTTATATTAATAATTATATAATAATAGTGACCCGACCCGTTTTGTACGGGTGCAAGTAACATGTGGTATGTATGTGTAATATGTATATGTAATTGTAATGTTATTTGCTCACGAATAACAAAAATTAAATCTGTTGATCAGATTGCTATCAAACTTCACAGGATCACCCACAGGGCTAATATGAAGATTGCCTGAAAATGTAATCAAACTCGGTTATTTAATTTTGGACACTCACCCGAGCAGAGCTTTTAAACTTCCAAAGCTTAACTCGGCGGAAATAAAAAATCAAAATCTGTCCAGAGTCCATAGGTAACATACACACTACGAATTTTACATATATATGGATTGCCTCCCAGCAATAACCGACCAAATAACAAATTGACATGGATGCTGAGATTAATAACGTTAGTCGTACTTGGCTGAGCCAAAATATGTCTTTCGACTGTCAATTTTGACATAAAATGTATGAACCGAATGACAAATTTCGCAGTCGGAAGCCATACTTTGGCTCAGCCAAGTACGAGTAACGTCTATTAATCTCAGCATGAGTTCTTAAAAAAGAACCTTTAGGGACTAAAAGAAAAAAAAACTTGGGGCTTAGGGGTCTTGACAGCCAACAACCACTTAAATTTGTTGTATTAAAACGCAGATTAATTTTAAGTTTTATTTAAGTAGGTTATTTTAGAGATCATAATCAAAGTTAATGTATTCCTGAATCAAGTTTCTCATGTTTGATAAAATATTCCAAAGCTTTTCGTAGATCCCAATCCTCCAAGTTCAAGGACCTGCAAAAAATGGAAGGTACAAAGTTACATTAGTACAAAAGTAAGTAATCAAGAGATCAAACGAATAGATCACAAGACGGACCCAACTCAGAAATGGTTAAAAGATGTTTACTATGTACATTACGGTTTCTAAATAAAAGTACTATTAAAATAACAAATAAATTTATTGATAAAATCAAATTGTATGGGGGAATGCTTTTATATTTCCTTTGTGCAACATAACATAAGTCAATCGCTGTATCCAGAATAAAGACAAACTGAAAGGAGAAAACATTTTGGGCCCACACCACTCCTCAGATAAATATTATCAAGTAACATAACTTACTATCGCAGCTAATGTCAATATTCCATATTTATCTGTTAATGCCATGTTATATATTTGATTATACCTATGTTTACTTTTTACTTAGTTATATTTAAAGTTGCTTTCAGTAATTTGAAAGTTTTCACTGTTATAAAAGAGATAGATTTATGGTTGTCCTCTATAGGAGATGTCACCTCTATGTATGAAAAATGTTGAGGGATTTTTTCTACTAGGTGACAGCTACTTTGGTAAAAACGTTTCGTGTTTGTTCTATGAATACAACAGAGCCGGTAGTCTAAGTGGTAACCTAAATTGGCGTTACGGCAAACCGATCGACTGGCGTTTTCAAATGTATGGAGAAATTGAAGAGCGCGCGCAGCGGGCGTTAAGCGAACTAACATTTGCGAGTCCGACCTTGATTTGACAGCTTACTCAACGTTGCCGTAAATACGTCGACGTGGCCGTTTACGTCCACTCCGCGTTTTCATACAAATCGGAAGTCCGCGTTTGACTTTGACAGCTTGAAGAAGTAAAACCACAGAATATCTAGTAAAAACTTGTATGGAGTTTGGAGAAAACGCCAGTCGATCGGTTTGCCGTAAACGCCCATTTAGGTGAGAACTCAGACTTACCACTCGGATCCCTTAAATGTTTGCCCATTCTGAATTGGGAACAAATTTGCTACAATTAATGTTTTAATGAATGGTTATTAAGGTCGGCCCGAAAGCATCGGAAAATTTCGCCTACCATACAAACGTAGTTTACTAATAATTTGAAAACCACTGTTCCAACTTACTTGATATTTGGTATCTAATATTAGGCTACAAATATCTGTGTCTGCATGTCTTTGTTTTTTCGGTAAATGTTTTCTGGGTCAAACCACAGAGAAAACAAAGAAGATTTTCTTTTAGCTTTCATTTCTTTCGGTTTGGATTTTTAAAAAAAACAAAAGCGTGCAGACACAGATATTTGTTACCTGATATTAGATATTAAATATCAATTTAATTGGAATAGCGGTTTCCAAATTATTAGTAAATTACGTTTGTATGTGGAGCATTGCTTACGGGCCGTTCTTAAGACATAAGTTGTGTGTGGGTAGAAAAAAAATACCTTTCGCTTGACTTTTTGCTCATTTTGGTGATCTGCATAAACAATAATGTCAATTTGTCTTTCAAATCTTCATCCGGAGGACAGTCAAATTTCATATTAACGTCATCAGTGCGTTTTTGGTGTTGTTGCTGAAAACAGTAACAATTAAAATAAACTCCCACCACAAGGGTTAAATTGTCTAGATAAGGTACTAACAGATCATGTTATGTTAGCAAAGGTTAATGTTCTTGACTAATAATTATATCTATTTAGAAAACAACAATGTTATACGACTAGTCACTTCAGACGCCCTTAATCATGTAACATTTAAAGTCCAAAGTATGATCAAACACGTCACTCTGTGTGGACAGTATGGAAGGAACTCTATGCGGATCACTAAAAGTGACGTGTTTGAACATTCATTAACTCGGTCGTCTCTTCGTGCAGCCGGGGCTTAGTCTGCGATAATTTATTTAATAAGAAAACAGTCTCGGTAAGGGTTTATAGTGCTACACCAATATAAATAAAACCACTACAAAAATAAAAATAATTCATTCATGCAATATGATAAAAACAACCTTAGTTGTTTTACTTGCATCGTAACAATTTTTTTCAGTGTCTGAAATATACATAGTTAGATATGGTCAACACAGGTGGAAATACAAGTTTTTTTTAAACCTAAATAAGGTGACCTGTATTAGTGATGCATGTAGCCCTTTTGAACATCTTCAAAAGGGCTACATGCAAGGGGAGGCTTGCTAAAGAGTTATGGTTCCATTGGCACCCTTTGGGTATGGAACCCTAAAAAAACCTGGTCATTGATGGTAATTTTAAGGATAAACTGGTGGTAAATATTTCAGGTCGATATCATAGTTTCGGGTGGCAACTTTACGGAGCTTTTATTTTGCTCAAGTAGAGAGAGTGAAGAGTTTGTGTCTAGGTAGATAGGCAGGCATAATTTTCATCATCTACATAACGTTCAAGTTCAATGTGGGAGTGAGGTGTCTGTGCCTAGGTCGGCAGCTACACAATGTTCGTACACAATACACAATGTTCGTACACAAAGGGTGGTGCCGACATATGTTTTGTGGGGTCGCTCAGTCTGTTCTACAGGTACTACCATTGACGTTGCCCTGTGGAACTTGCATCCCTTATTCCTTGCTATTACACCTATATCCGGAGCACCCGCCGCAGAGAATCAGAGCAGAACGAACCGTTTCTCAAACTCTTTTTTCTGCCGCACCACCAGTATATGGAACTGTCTACCGGCGGGTGCCTGTCCTCATTCCTATAAGCTGGGAGTCCTAAAGCGCAATTTCAACAAGCTCGATAGCTCGGCGATAGTCTGTATGGCTTTTTTGACATTTGGTCCTCAGCACAGCCGGCCATGCTGGTTTTTCATAAAAAAATATTGTGCCTGTGTAGTTGTTTTTTTTTAATTATACAGCCAAATATTTTTTTCAAGTTTACCATGCTAAGAGAAACCTCGTCGAAATAACTATATCAGTCTTATACTAATTGAGTTTTTAATGATAAAAATGTGTTCATAACTCACCCCAACAAATTTGAAACCGGATGCTATTCGCTCTTCGGAGGCTGCCGATATGTACATCATGTCGTTGCTGATTTTGTATTCAATACCATCATCAGTAATCAGAACAAATGTTCGAGAAAACTCTATGATAGGTTCATCCTGGTTTAAAGATTCGGCCGGAATTTTTATCAAACCAGTGACTTTGATGATCGTTGATGACTCCTAAAATTTTGGTAATTTATCAGGTATACATATAATATATACATTAAGTAAATATACTTTTTCTTACTAAGCAGGTACGTTGCTTAATGCAAGGAATGTGACATGTATGTATGTATAATCGACCGTGAAGCAAGGACACATTAATTGAAGAAAGAGCCCAGTAAAAAGAACTACTTTAAGAATATACCAGCAAAACATACCATTCGCGGGTATTGCGTCTACCAATTTCACCACCGGCTGTATACCCATACAATTGCAATTCTTCTATATTATAATTCTCCTGCTTCACGGTCGATTATACATACATATATGTCACATCAGTAGCTGGGTTCCGATCGGGATCACTTTAGTGAACTGCATGAAGTTGACATACTGTCTATAAAAAGTTGCATATTTAACCATACGTTGACGCTGATTTTGATTTTCTGTCGTTTTGGACTGATGTCGGGCCGATTTATTTCCTGGATATTATATGAGTTCCCCATACAAACTTTTCATCCTCTTCGAGTTTAATTTTCGCCACAAAAGATAGCCTATGCCTTTCTTCAAGTCCAGACTACAGAATTTCATCAAAATTGGTTCAGGGGTTCATGCGTTTCACGCAACAGACAGAATTACTTTCGCATTTATAATATTAGTATGGATTAAAAATATCACCCATGAAAACAATGGGATCTTTAATTTTTCCACATTTTTATGCAGTGAATTATAGATTCCAAATTACATACATATCATCCATTTCCATTTGTTCAAAGGCAAATAAATACACACAGGTAGGACATACGAGTACATTATAATAATGCGATTTCTAATCTTCAGACTGAGCTAGTGCTAGCGGAGCCACGGCAAACTGCGCATTTTGACTAGTATCAACGCCTTATGGTATAATATATTGAATAACTGTATTGGCCGATTAATGATTTACTGTATAGTCAGTTTTTAAAGCAGATCTTCCATACATCCATAGTTATTCCCTAAACAATCTTACCGTATGAAGCACAACGTCGACAGTAAAAGAGTAAGGGTCGTGCATTACAATAGGCCATTTAGTGAAGTATTTGACAATCTTGAGACCTCCGACGATCGCACCTTCCAGTGGGTCGTCAGGGTTGATGCTGTCTTGAAGGGATCGACACCACATGTAGAACTCTTTGAGATTGTTGTATTTCGGATTTCTTCCTAAACCATTTACAAAATGCAATTAAAAACAGCGACATTTATATTATTATCATACTTTATTCAGTTTCGAGTTATACTTTGGAATAATTAAGAAAACTTAAGAAATTTGGTCGACAAAGTAGGGTCTGATTTACGAAAAAAAAAAGAAACACCAAGACAGTAGATGTGGGTATCAGCGATCCATTTCTAGTTCCATAAAAACCTGACTTGGAAAGGTAAATACACAGGTGGGCCACGCATTGAATTTTCGTTTTCCGTCATTTCTTACTGTACGGTAATTAAATGATACATCTGTAATTCAAATAAAAGTAGCTTTCAGATAAAAACAATATTTATGTAACAAAAAGCTGTCTGCAATTTTTCTTTTTCTGAAAATTTTAGGTTTTCGGTTATGTTTAATTATAGAAATTAATTATTAATCTCTAAGTTATGCGAAAACGATGCCAAATTTGACCTAGTACCTATATTTAAAGTTATATAATTCTTTAAGTGGAGTGCGGCGGCAACCGATAGCTACTGGGTGAAATCTGCTCCAAACCAGCCAAGGTTTGAACCTTTAGTTACATGCGGGGTATATTGAACTAAATTCTCCACTATTAAGGTAAGCAGCAACCACGTAAATAAATCTATAGTAATAACACAGCGCAGCGTGGCTTACGTAGTCAAGTATTATTTAAAATGATACATACTCATCTCATTTTGACAAGTGATTGAGAAAACAGCCTTGTCACTGTAGAGGGGCATCATGTGTGACTTGTCATTAGAATCCATGAGCCTGAAGAAAATTTCCAGGAAAGAGTTGACCAACTCTTCAGCTTCCGGTGCTACACTAAAGTTCCTCTTTATATCAAGCTGGTAATTTACCTCGATGCCATCCTAAAAGGATAAACACATTTTTATAGCGGCACCGAACCTCTGCACAAGGTGTTTACGACACAATGAAAAAGGGCTAACAGTGAAAAGCACATGTATTTATTTCTGCTAGTTTAGAAGCCACTGGCATATACATTTCATTGATTTGGCAAAATAATCATAGTCTCACGAAGGCGAACGGTTGTACGTCAGCTGTTCGCGTAAGACCTAGTTTACACTTAATTTTTTTTTACCGATTGCAAAGTTTATTAAAATGATGTTACCTTGGTATTTTTATAATCCGAAAATAAACTCTTGGTTTATTTTATTTTCATTTTTGTGTTTACACTCTGTATATTAATATGATGGTAGCAAATCAAGCACGCTTAATCCTACCACCTGTGCGGGTTTGGACACTTAAAAATCCCACTGCATTCATTACCTTTCATGACAATGCTAAAACTTGTGTTCAAGATGTAGCAACACTGAAATGTAATATAATGTATTTTCCATCTCTCTCTCACTCTCTTTTGTCTTTCAACCATGGCGTGAATAAACGTTTTTTAACCTCCCATGTGTATTTAATTTCCAATTCAATAATCCAATATGCATCAAAAATGGGTAGATAGACCGCGCCTGACTAGGAGAGCGTCGGGGCAGGAGGCGTATTCGACCAACAACCACGCTCCGAGCATCACAAGATGGCTACTCATCGTTGAACACTGCATTGGGCACCATACAGTCACTTATCGCAGAAAGCAATCATTATCTCACCAAAACACGAAGCGACGGGAACAGTAATTTGACTACTTCGATGTAATGCTCCTTTTCAATGAAGTTCCGACACAGCGGGTTCCCCTCCAGCCTGAGCGAGTACAAACGCAGGCCCCTGGCGCACGCGAGGGTGCTCACAGTCGGCAGCAAGTTACCGCTCAGGTTTAGACTCCTCAGCGAGGGCGCGCTCTCGGAGAAATCGAACGATCCTATCGAGCTGAAATGAAATTTGATATTTGCATGTATTTCATGGACACAACAAAACCGTAACATTCAGCAACAACAACATCTACATTCAGATTTCAACCATACAAAAAGCCAGACTTAATAACTTATTACATTGTTAATAGTATATTATTTGTATGTTATAATATTTACAAATTTGTCAATTACTTAAGATTACACTCTCTATTACTTTTCTTTGCTACCTAATATGTTTTCGTGATATCCCTAAGGTATACTGGTAGAGAATGCCATTTAGTATTTAGTGTTCCTTTTTTCCATTGTTTTATGCAAATAAATGATATTTTAATTTTCATTTCATTTCATTTAATAACCATGTCGACGTTCTTGCATCAAACCTGCTACTCTCAGAGCAATCCTGCTACTCTCAAAGACGACTTAAAAGATACGACATACCTACTGAATTGGTTTCGATTGATCCAAATGGTTATTGAATATTCAAAACATATTGCCGTCATCACGAAAATCATATTTGGCATTAGAGCCAGTCCTAGGTTGACTCAAATAAATACAAATTTTCGTACTAAGTATGTCGCTTTTTCCTAGGAACGTGATATGTATGCATGTAGTTCTTTATTCTTTGCTCTGGGCTAATGTTAAAATATGATAAATCTTAGTGCAGTGTACCATCCATAATAATGTGAATAAACAACAATAAACATTTCTTTATTCTTTATTCGGTATTCATTTGGTAGCATACTCACTACACTCGAAATTGTCAAAAAATGTTATGCATGTTAATACTATATTATATCTATATTCAACGCCGAAGGCATCATCAGGACCACTTTAGTGCCCCGGCCGGGGTAACGTCTGAACGGAAATTGGCGGGCGTCGGCTGCGAATATTGTAGGATGCTGCCGTGCGGATGCGGGTAGATTTTGAACTTGCTGTACCATAGACGCGTAGGGCTCTGTGCACATATAACTAATGGTGGTGGATGGTGCCACTGATAATCGTGAGTCCTTCGATCTATGTTGAGCAAGTAATGATGTCTCAGGCGTTGGAGGCGAAAGTCGGCCCAGTACGGCATTGCGCACCGCAAAACAGTAAGTTCGACAAATACTAGGTGCAGCAATGATGTAAACTTAAGAACATAAACTAAAACTAAATTAAACTCGCCAGTCGGTGCTCGCAGAATGACGCCTCCGTCGTCTGACACATGCAGGACGTAGAGCTACACTATGAACATGCCGTCAGGCGCATGGGTTACCCTCTGCATCTTCCGACGAAAATATTTTTGTCTGTGCCTAATTTAGGTTAGTTTTATGGTTTCACCACAGATTACATTGAATATACTCACGTCAATCTGTTGTCACTCAAATCGATGGTGGTTATGTTCTCCCAGGGCAGCAAGGCTTTTACGACATTCATTATGAATGTTTGGTTGTATTCATAGTTTAATGGGAAGTACATGAAGTGACTGTTATCTAGAATAAAAAACCCCACTTTGATTATAACTATAAAAAAACTCTACAATGGATCGAATTTTATGACCAATAAAAAAATTAACACGTTATATTTGTATTGTCTTTGCAGTGCGCCTATTTCCCAATGGATAGGTAGCGCTGCTAAATGACCAGACGCCGACCATCTGTCAACAGATGGCAACACTTGTAATTTCTAATGCAATATGGTGAGCTATATTGCATAAATGTGTGTTCTCTACTGCAGATTTTTATTGGTCTATGAAGAAACCTCTTCAGTTCTCGGCCGTTAGAGGCTCTGGGCGCCACGAAAGTTCTAGACGCAGTCTGTCTTGGATAAATACCGCTCGATTGATCGGAGAAGAGTCCGTTCATCATGGTTTGTGATACCGATCACAGTAGATACATGCGATAGAGCGAATTATTTTTTGGAAGTTAAACGAGCCAAAGAGTACAGTTTTAGAAACGACAAATCGATGCAAAAAATAAGTGAGTGTATGAAAGTTTGTTTGTCACTGTTTGAACAAACAAAAAGTATGTTTCACACTCTTATACCGACATAATTAATTTAATTATAAAAAAAATTGCATCGATATTTTACTTGAATTATGTCAGATTTATCAATAATTTTGTCTGAAATCTATGCCCAAATACATTTTCATTTTGGTGTCATCCATGATAAAAATTTTGAAAAAAAATTACTAGAATATAGAACTCAGGTATAGGTTAGTTGACTGATAATAAATACCAAATATCAAGAAAAAAATTCAAGGTTGACGTGTAATTTTTGGAAGCAATATGCCAACCTTAACGAGCCGGCTGATAGCTCTTTATTATTGCTAACCTAGATCCGAGGAATCCCATTTATAAAACACTGCTTATAGTGATGGACTGATCACAATAGTCATAAAAATGTGAGTCGGTGAATCAAATGTGGTGAGTTTACGAAGGCAATATTCAAAGCACGATTACTGACCTGGTTGCAATTGGAAAGCCGATAAATTGAGTTTATCCATTTCTTGATTGTACGCTTTGTTCAATTTAGCCTTGAATACAGCCCCCTTGTAGAAGCGGAGGTTTTCCAGCGTCAAGTTTGTTTGGGATACCACCAAATTTAGCTTGATGCCATCTCTCTCACAGACCAGCCCCTTCCTGTGCAGGAGCGTGAGGGCTTTCTCGCTACGATTCAGCAGGAACATGCATTCATTTAGCTTGAACTGCAAAAATAATTTTTTTTATTGAATTTTCGACATCAATATTTGAATAAATGAGGAGGCCCTGCGGGCAAATAAAAAATGATATGCAGGATGTCGTAATGGGAATTCTTTTTTGAAATTAAATTTGGGAAATGCTTATGGGGATTGAAACAAACAAAAAAGTTTACTAACTTTTTGCTGAATATCCTCTAAATAAAAAGTTACACTTTCCATACACATTAATTCAATAATTTAGAGTAAAAATTATCTAATGTTCCGTTAGAACATGGGAACGTTTTATGTACTTGGATGGCTAATATCACACCTACTGTCATGACATTAGCCTGACCCGCCACGTGGGATATAGGTTCCATGCCAAGACCTTCCTTATGCACGGTCACAACGTCGCGGCAAATTACACTAGACGAAAAAAAATATATATCTCGAAATTAGCCTCAAACTTGATGAACCCGAGGAGGGTCTTCACTAGACTGAAGAGAAGGGCACCCCAAGACCTAATAATAGCTCAGTCTTATAAGCTGTGGAAATGTCATTGGACATTTGCCACACTCAAGACAACTACTCCTAACAAAAAAACTGATAAATGTCTATAAACTGACAGATTGCAGTTTCAAATAATAAAAAATAAAAGAAATATCTCGGTAAATAGACACTTAAGAGATTTTTTTTGTTAACTTTTTGTCTCGGAAAAAGTAATGGCGAAAGTAATGTACTGGCCGTCACGACACCCTGTATAATAAAAAGCGAAGGGTATCCAAATCCGTAACACACATCTCCTGTCCCTATTCAAGCGATAGAGCTACGACAATAATAGGATGTACAGGATCGCTCCGTTTTTGTTTTGGGAGCGTGAGCACATTTGGGAGAGTGAATGTAACCGGTAACCATATAAAGACATTTATTTAAGCGATTATCACATTTTCCTAGCTTATAGTAGATCAGTAGTTAGGCATCAACGTTCGAATTAAATTTAATTCACTGCTGAAACCTGAATGCATAATCACCTCAACAAAGCAAGGAATAAACTCCGCTTTCCCAAGACAGTTCAACAGCACATCCAAAACTTCTTCCTTCTTCAAATGGGGAGCATATCCAGTGACCTGTAATACGATTAAATTAGTATAGTGCTTAGTACAATGAATATGTCGCAGAGATATTATCAAATCCGTGATATTATAAAATCAACAATTATTGTCAAATTGTTTCCATTTCTCCTTGTCTAGTCGATGCGACTTATCTCGCATCGAGATATTCATTCATTTAACAGGAGCGCCAAAATATATGCAGGGTGAGTTTGTATCCACTATATCTACTTCTCGAGGTGATTTAAGCCGCTGACAATTACTTTCCAGCATAAAAGGTTTCAAAATATAGAAAATTATGTAGACCTCTTCATAATATCCAAATGTATTGTGATAGCGAATTTTTTTTTTTAAGAAATTCCAAATTTATTTATGAGTAAAGAGAGGCTTATTCCGACCGAACTGAAAATGGTATAACAAATTAAAAAAAAACTCTTATTTGCTCGCAGTCGGGTAAAAGTGTGTGAGACAAGATACTCAAGACACTTACCACTACTTTTATCCACGCAGACTTGCTCTTGTAACAGCCAACCATTTCAAACTCATCATGCAGCAAGTCGTTTGACTGAAACGAGGCTTCGTGCATTACCCTAACGGGCCGCGACCACGGCCAGACTTTCAAGTACTCTTCGACTATGAGGTCTCGGCTCGCGAGTATATCCTGCCTCAGGAATACCGGTACGTGCTCCTCCACCACTTCCCTCACGTCCTTCTTCTCGTCCTGGGCGAACATGAGGCTGATGGTGAGTTTGGGTTTCTTGGGTTCAGCCACAACCGGGCCCAGCCTTTCGAACGCACTGAGTTTACTCTTGCCGGGAGTTCGTTCGGGTTCGGTTTTCGTGCTTGACTCCAGTGAGTGGGCTGGAAATATGTAATTTTAATCAACAAATTAGGCTAGATTAGTAGTGATTGGAATATTTGTAATTTTTGGGCCAGCATTGCATGAAACGTGAGATTTCATTACAAGGTTCCAATAATGATATTGTGGGTGCTGATATAATTGAAAAATCCTAGGTATTACTAATGCTTTTAAAAGATTACTACTTTTGCAGTTCAGCTCTCGAAAGTTCATACGAAAAAACGGAGGCAGGCTTAAAGTCGATTGACAGTCTACTTTTCCCATGTGACATGCATAATTCTACCACCATCCAAAAGATCACTAGTGAACACAATCAAATGACTGGAATAAAAAAAACCACCCGGCTTCGAACTGATGACACCTAGGCTGCTCTAAGAGCTACCAGCAAATGGCATTGTTTTCCTTACGCAAACATACAATGCTGTACTCAACTTGGACAACAAAGGAAAGTGTCCCAAATACTCCTAACATTGAAGCCAGGAAAATGTTCCAATGACCCAAAATCTTATAGACTTTGACCTAGGATTAGCCTCCGGCTATGCTCCCGAATTCATTCAGTGTCTGATCCTATTTAGACTTAAGCTTATACTGCTGCTTATAAGCCTATACTTATAAATTCGTCGAATATTTATCTGACTGATTATCAGATTAATGAAAAATCAGCTTTAAAACAGTTACTTTATTTCCTCCATTATATATATGAATATGACACACGGATTCACATTCTTCTTCATTTTTCTGCTAACTACCTTTTACCCTACCAGAATGGAACCGCTCAAATTCGTGATGACATAAACCCTTATTTAATCCAGAAAGAGAAAGTGGTGCATGAACGCCCAGACCTCATGCATGCAAGGCAAGTCCCTGAGCCACTAAGCTACGAGCTCAGGTGCACAATTTAGTTATAGTAATGTTGGGGAAACTTACTCTGCAGGGCGTGGGTGGGATACTCAGGTGGGAGCGGAGGTGTTGTGATTGCGGGCGCGGTGGGGAAGAGCGGCTTGCCTGTGTAGGCGGGGAGCGAAGGGCCGGAGAGCGAAGCGGCGGAAGGCAGCGGAATTTCCTCCAGCGAAGTTGTCTGGCCACTGGTCTCGTGTCCTGCAAGATAAATTCATAACAAGGTATTAGGATACATATATGCTCTTACCCACAGAGCTACTCCGAAGATAACTTTATCTACCGAATGTTTCGCTTATTTCCTAACCTATTCCTGTCCTGCTTCAAATGAATAAAAAGAAAAAAATATTTCTTTTCAAAATACTTTTACAATGATGTAGATGTCGCTGTTTAACCTCAAATTAATGGGAATGTCATATATATTAAAATAATTCGAAATATTTACATACACAGTGCACTGTCAGCCTCAATGGCCCAGTGGCGCGACACTTTGGCGATCACTCTCCGAAGTTAAGCAACGCTGGGTCCGGTCTGGTCTTGGATGGGTGACCATTCGACCGTTGAGAGAGGCTGGCCGTGGTTCGGATTCCACGTTAAACTGTAGGTCCCCTTCCTTACTTACTAGGTGGTAGGGTTTATCCCGCCCGGGTTTGTACCATCGCATTGGATGAACGATGGTCGAAGCGGCAATATAAATTGTCCGTGTTTTCCATCCAGTTCAATGTAGCCGTGCAATATAAGGAAGGTCCTGGCATGGCACCTAGTTCCCATGTGGTGTGTTATTATGTGTTATGGAAACAAAACATAGCATCCATAAAAAATAAATCCAGATATATAAATAAAACAATGCATAGATCATGCAGGGTAGTAAATAAGTTTAGAATTGAAGATGATAGGATAATAATCTAAAAAACGAATTCAAACATGCAGATCAATTAAATTTCAAGATTTTTTTCAATCCATCTATTAGATATCTAAATATGCACATTCCATTAAAAAGAGTATCTAATATTAATATAAATAATAATGCTTCATGGACAACACCTGGCATTCTTTTTTCTAAGTTGTCGGAAATAAAATATCATGAAAACATAATTTATAACATTTCGTTTCATACTTTGTGCTGTGCAAAGACGTTTGAATTTGTTTGAAGACAAACAAAAGCTCTTCTTTTCCTTTAAACCTTATTGTAACTGAATCATCAAGTACATCTTTCATCTAAAGACTTGTGAATTAAACTTGACAGTGATGACAGTTTTGCCATTTTTAAGGTGAGGTCGCTCATGCGACATCTTTGAGTTTTCTTCCCTATTAGAGGAAGGTTAGTTTTTAATATGGTTCATTATTACTTTGGTCTGTCTCTCACCACACTCTGGATATACACTTACTTTGCAGTGAGTTCTGGTGTTGCAAGCGCACGGATGTGGGACCCATAGATTTTGGTTTCTCTTCCACTGAACTGGACGAACTGGTTTCTTTTTTTGATTGCTTTTTGTTTTTCTCATTTACTTTTAGGATCACTTCTATCTTCTTTACCACTTTATCGATCTTCTTTGGCATATTAGGTCTATTAAAAACATCACTTATTTTAATGTTAGACTTTATATTAACCGATGGGTTCACTTCAATCTTCTTTATCACTTTGTCTACCTCCTTTGGCATTATAATATTGACGGATGCAGATGATTGGAATTTGTTACCTGTTGATTTTTCTGGGAAATGCGTTGATTTCTCTTGATCCAATTTGTCCCATAGCGCTGAAATGGTAAAGCATAATTTATGCTTGGTTCCCAGAATTGTTCATGTTTCACTTAAATGCATTTAAAACAAAATTTGAATGGTTTCATTGTTCCTTCACTATTCTGAGATTCTTATTAATTTTGCCTGTACCATCTAGGTCGGGTAATGAAATGGTTTGGAGGATATGTATGGGTTTAGAAATGTTTATGGGACAGTTGTATTGGTTATGGTCATCGCTTTGGCCTAATCTAATAAATATTATAAAGGGGAAAGTTTGTAATAATGGATGGATGGATGGATGGATGGATGGATGGATGGATGGATGGATGTTTGTTACTCTTTCACGTAAAAACTACTGAATGGATTCTAATGAAACTTTACAATAATATAGCTTATACATCAGAATAACACATAGGCTACAATTTATGTGCCCATGGGCACTTTCACGGGGCTGCGAAAACGATGCCGGTAGCGATACTTCACACTAGGGGGAGAGGAGCCGGGGGCGGTGGCGGAGAGCGGCGGCGGGGGGAGGGCAGACGTCGTGACTGTTTGGTGTCCGTTTGGCGAATTTTCAAGGCACTAGCGATTTGTAAAACTTAGTACATGTACATTTAACTACCCGGGAATTAGGATTGGCTAAATAGAATTCAGTTCCGCTTACGCTAAGATGGGGCTGTCATACAAACTGCGGCTCGGCTTTGCGGCGGCAGCGCTTACTTTTACTGAAGTACTGCAATGTATTTCCTGCAACTTTAGGACTACTTGGCATCACGCTAAATCGCCGGAGGAGCGACCAACAGAATAAAATCCTTGAGAACCAATTACTCGATTTAGATGTGCATTGTATCTACGTCTAGCCCGATTCTACTAAAAACTTATAGATTACATAATATAACGCTTCATTACCAGAAGGGTAAGTAGTGAGTCTTAAAGTCTTATAACATGCGAACCACTTACCTGATTTATATGCGTATTTTATCAATGTATAGCATCTCTGGGAGCAGTCAGGTTCGAGATGGGTTACTGTTTTCGATGTTGAGGCTGGCTGTGGGTTGGAGTCCACGCAAAACTTACCTACGTTACACGTTACTTACTAGGTAAGCAATGTAGCAGTGAAAGTGCAGAAAGGTTCTCGCGGCAAATGTTTTTTTTTTTAAATAGCCACCAAACGTCAACGAAGCTCTAAATGGGAATTATTGGATGTTTCTCATTAAATCATGCTATTTCGGCTCGAACGATCTTGATTAAATTTGGTACATGGATACGTTGTATCAGTTTGACCCTATTTTGGACCAGTCATGTGGGCTACTTTTTATCCATGAGATAATTTAGCCGACACTAACCCGAGCGGAGCCGGGTACCGCAGCTAGTTATTAATAATCTCGGAATAGCGAAATAATAATGAAACCTATCACTTTTGCTCACTGATATTCATATGAATAGAATTCAAATCAACAGCCCCCGCAACCGCAACCAGCTACGTCGTAGCCCCTTCCACAAACACGCGGGACAAAATATTCCAGCCATGGTCACTGATTGTCAAAACTACCAATCAGCTGATCTGTTTTTTGATGCCATTTTCATCACTTCCTCATGTAAACATATACCATCATGATGAGCAGGATTATTTGATTGATAGAAATACCTGAGGAACAGCAGTGGCATAAACGTTTATAAGTAAGATAGGGCAAGTATACAATTTAGGGCTTCCATGGTTGTTTGATGAACTCAAATACAAATAAAAGTTTGATGAACAAAATGATCAATAAATCGGGAAAAAAGATAAAATATGATTTGATAGTACGCTAAAAACACTTTCAAATGCTCCTACAAACAACAAAATTAAGAGGATAATAGGGTATGTTAACATTTTTATTGATAATGTATCTCATATGTATATGTATTATATAAGCCTCTAAAGATTTGTATCAAAATGTTTAAGGGCGCATATCATAGTTAAGTTATCAAATAAATTAAAATGTACGTTCATAGCTCTGAGTTGATTCATTTAATGCGCAAAATTTGAGAAAAATATTTGTTAATTTGACTGAGGAAACAGGCACAAGCCATTATATGGGACTCGATCAGCTTATTATCCTCTTAAGACAAATATATTTACTATCTATATACACAACGTGTAGTATGAAATTACTAACAAATCAATTTAGATTTGATACAATTTCGTATCAATAATGACGAGGGCTCTGTACACCCGAAATTTAGTTAAGGGCCTGGTACTAGCCAAATCGCAAAGTTAGACGAGGCACCCCAAGTAAACTAACTAAGTCTGACGATTATAAGTGTCATCCTTACAATATATGATTCCTTGTCTAGGAATCGAATGATTTTCGTTAATGTATGTTTCCTTTTTCTATACAAAATACATTGCGGAAACGGTGTCCATTTCCGAACTTTTTTGACTAAATGTAGAAATCTAAAAGCAAATGGAATTTTTTGTTTATGCATATATGCTGTTTTTGCTTATATCTAGAAATCGAATGACTTTCAGATTTCTAATGAGAAAAATCAACTTTTTTTATTTTTATTATTATTTAAATAAATGATGGAATAAAAAAATATTAACAATCCATTATCAGTCTGGAGTTCTATTTGGATTTGCTGAAGCGTTTCACTACATATTATTACATTTGTTAAAAAGTGCATTTGTATGGCGCGAGTAGTTGGCTAGTCCTAGCGCCTTAAGTATTATTTGTTTCTCGGGAATCTTATTCTTACTTTATTGACAAGGCTCCATTAAAACCATTATACTCTTAATATTTTGTGGGTGGTATAGCATTTAATGTAATTGTGTGATCAGCTCACTGTGGTAGTTTATTAAAAAACTAATAATATTAAAACCAAATGTGCAAGTAATACTATAAATAAAACAAATAGTATTAAAACCAAACGTGCAAGTATTTCACAGTGTTATTGTTACTGGAGTAGTGCATCGCTTAAAAGTCCTTGCTTGCATTGATTTATTTATTTATTTGGAAAATCAACAGCTTTTATAAACATAGCTTTAATACAATGACAAAAATGCAAAACATTAGCCAATAACAGATTTCCACTTCTTGTACAAAAAAGACTGTGCTCCAACTGTATTCGTCTATGATGGTGAGAGATTGTGTGAGGGTGTGTGTGGTGTGTGAGAGGGTGTGTATGCATATGTATGTGTGTAAATCATCTTGATGTAAACATATAAATATGGTTGGAATGAGAATGAAGATGTATGAAATTGATGAATGATTTTGCTTATTTCGTATTATTTAAATTTATGCTTAAATGTCTTCAAGTGTCACAGGAGCTTCAATATTTTTTTTTCGAAATGTATATTTGGTGTGGATGAAGATATCAATTTCATTGAAGTTACGATTATAGTTTCGTGTAATACGCGTTGATATCTTATTTTCAGCATAGTTTGTGCGTTGACGTGGCACGTGAAATAATGGTATGTGTCGGGTACGACGGCAAGGCACATTCAAACTCAACTCGTTCAGCAATTCGGCGCAATCAATTCGACCCCGTACTATGTCAAAAAGCACCATCATGTCCACCACCATTGATGCTGGGTTTGGGTCTCCTCTTTCCCTAAAATATGGTTGAGAGGCGATGGCTGTGCCCGGCGTGATGCTCGTGAACGGGTGCTGTTTGTGGGGACTTGCCTGCTGCAATTGGCAGCATGTTGGTGGGGACAGTATTTGCAAATAAAATTATATTTGTCATGATCTGTTGCATAGGGCATGAATTGTTCATTTTCGTGAATTAATGTTAATTTAGTGTGTTACCTATGTTTTTGTTAAAAAAATTGATAAAAACTTTTGTAAATTTAGACTAAGTGGACGTGGATGTCTTCTTCACTGTGTTTTGTTTTGCTGAACTGGCCAATGTGCAGTGTACTGTCTATGGATGATGAATAAACAATACAATACAATAAAATACAATTTGTTTGCTCCAAGAAAAAATGTATACTAGGTTATACTACGATAAATTTGGAGTATTTGGAACATTTCAAAAGATGAATACTGTGACATTGTTGAACAAATAAGAAGACAGGCTATAGGCCGAAATCGATAATTGTTAAAGTTGAAACAAAGAACAGTTACATCAGTATACAGCCTATTCAAGCATGACTGGGCGGCCATCTGCCAATTGTCTATTTGCAAGGGGCCCCGATATGTAACTTGACGTGACTTGGCGTGGTGTCACGAAACAACGTCAAGCACCCACTGTGTGAGAGGGCAACTTAGTCGATTTCTTGTATCAAGAATGATAGAATCAATGTCACTTGGTTTACATTGGATTTTTTTTAATCTACGTTTTAGACCATATATATAGAGACTCGAATAAGTTTTCCCAATTTTGCAATATTTTTTTATAACATAATCCTAAATAACCATGCTATTCATAGCAGTCACTCTGTTTACCATGAAAGTCGTATTTTAAAAAAAATTATTGGTTTGTTTGAGTCATGACTTAAAAATACGTTGTCTCCTTGACACTTCATCATTAGAAAATAATGTATGACACTAGGCTCACTATTTAAAAAGATGGCACAGTTCATCAAAATTCCAAAATTGTGGAATAATTGCCACTTTCGTTAGTATCAAAAGATTTTTTTTTCGCATAAGTAAAGTTTTAAAATAAAATTCAAGCCTAAGATTGTGTGTAAGTCAAGTCGATAATTCTCTCATTAACATTTATACATAGTTAACATATGGAATGGAAGTATAAGCAGATAAATAATTTGAGCGGCCTTGGAAAACATGCATGTTGATACTTATTTAATTTTTCTCCAAAACGATTTGAAGAATTTCCTAAACGATGTACCACTGAATATCTATATAGAAATGTGGTTCCAAGTACATTACGCTCGACCTGTTCGGGACTATTGAAACAGAGAGTAACCCGAAAGGTAGTTTGGGCGCTTTTGTATATTTTTTTGGCCTTTTCGTTGGCCAGAATAATTATTTTACTGGGACTGGATAAAAGAAAACGTCTATTGAAAACACATTCAAAATTTAGATGCGCCAGAAGAGATAATTGCAAGTTGACTCGCATTACTGGTGCGAATATATTTTTTAAGGCGAGGCAGAGTATGTATCCATGAGAATTTGCAAAATTAGTCATAAAATATTGAAATAATTCCTTTCTTTTATTTTGATAAGCTTTAGCATTAAATACAATAATGGAATAACTACCGACTTGTCTTACACACAATCTAAGGTTCCAGTTTTTTTTCTCAAGAGGTCCTCTTGAGTATATTTTTATGGTAACGAAAGTGGCAAGCGTCCCACTATTTTGGAATATTGATGAACTGCGCCATCTTCTCAAAAAATGTTCCTAGAGTAGTGTCGTAAATTTTTTTTTTCATGAAGTGTCAAAGTTACCAGACAAATATCAAATCATGATTCAAACAAAATTATTTTTTTACTAAACCCACAATGTTTATGGTTAATCTAGTAACGGCGATGAATATTATGGCTATTAAGGATTACGTTATTTAGAAAAAAAATTGCGAAATTTCGAAAATTATGCTTACGTCTAGGGCTTACTTCAAGAAAGCATAGTCAGAAAAAGTTGTATTGAGATAATTAAGTTTCAAAAGTTTACAAAAATTACAAAAAAAAATATTGCCACTAAACGAAGTGACATTTTACTTTTTCATTTTACTTTTTCAAGTGCTGGAATAACCTGGCCTCTTAACCGGTACCTGCTTCACGTTGAATTTTGGTGTGAAACTCAGCTCTAGCTAAGATTATTACCTTCATTCGAGTTCTGCCTAACAGTAGGATTTATTCGCATTCCGAAAAGTATTTCCTTGGTAAAAGTTGGTTGAATTGCTTGGTGGATTTCCTCCATTTTACTTCTCGTTAGGGATTTCTTCTCTTCTTCACGAGTCTTCACTGTCCAAGGAGTACTATAGGTCGAAAGGCCTGCTGGAATGGCGTGCACAGTCGTCGGATAGCTCTCGACTGCTGACAATATGGCTGTCTCTGATGAAGCATAAAATGGTTGAGCAACTGCGGGAACTCCATATTGTCCAGGTGCTTCACCATATGGTGGTATTGTATAAAATGATGGGTCTTGCCAACCTTGCGAAATAGTAGCATAAGGTGAACTGGACCAAGGAGTATTATATGAGTTCAGGTGTGTGTTATGAAACGAAGGTACCTGGTAAACTGGCGGAAAGGTATCAATTGGCCCACAGGTGGCACTCTTCTCACAATTTTCGATCAAATGTCCTTGATTGTTACATATGGGAAATTTATAATTATTTTCCCCGTGCCTTTCAATCAGAGTTAACTGTAATTTAAGCCAGGTTAACCCAACGAATTCATCAAAATTTCTTGGATACTGAAATTGTATTTGATGTGAAGTTTTACATGGAATTTTTACATAGGTAAATTCAGCAACGCTATTCCTAAAAGCCATTTTTTTCCCTGCTGGGTCAAAACGAGGCATTCGAAACTGTTTGCCTAAAACTTTTGAAATATTCATCTGCTTACCAACCATCTTTTTGCATTCACTAATTGCACGTAACTTTGGTGAAAATAGGATGTAAGTGATGGGATTGGCTTTTAATTCCGTTGTGCTTTTTTGCCACTTTTCGCCACTCAACATTTTAAATTCAATGTCACTCCTCAAGGAGGCGTTTTTATTTGTTTGGTGCGGTGGTGCACTTTTTAGTTTGGGCTCAATGTTTTTCTTAACTTCAATAGGAGTGGCATTTTTTGGAGATCCCTCTACTTTTAAAACTTTGGAGGACTGAGAAGAATTACAATTTGTATTTTGTGTTACCGTTGAATTCTTAGAATTAATTTCTACGACTGGTTCAGGTTCAGTAACTGCTTTGCCTTTCTTAGTTTCTATATTACTCCTCAAGGAGGCATTTTTATTTGTTTGGTGCTGTGGTGCATTTTTAAGTTTAGGCTCAATGATTTTCTTAACTTCAATAGGAGTGGCATTTTTTGAAGATCCCTCTACTTTTAAAACTTCAGAGGAATGAGAAGAATGACAAATTGTATTTTGTGTTACTGTTGAATTCTTAGAAGTAATTACAACTACTGGTTCAGGTTTAGTAACTGATTTGCTTTCCAAAATGTTAGCTTTAGGGTCCCTACTTCTCAATGAGGTATTTTCATTTTCTTGTTGCTGTGGTAAGTTTTTTTGTTTGGGTGTAGTGTTTTTTCCATCTTCAATTGGAGTGGCATTTTTAGAAGATCCCTCTAATTTTGAAACTTCAGAGGACTGAGAAGAATGATACATTGCAATTTGTGTTACTGTTGAATATAATACGTGCTCTTTATACATTTCACCGTGTATCTTTTTCAAAACTTCTTGGTTCTTTAGCCAAGTGTTGCATTTATCTGGATTCAAGTAAAAATTGTTAAGAAGATCGAGAGAAACTTGAACTTTGGGTGCACAATCATCCTTACTTTCATCTAAAAGCACATCCTTGCATTTTTCACTGTGGCTCTGAGCAAACTGTTTCACAGTTAAATAAATTAATGGTGGTTTGTATTTTTCACCAAGTTTCTCTCTAAGGAGGTCTTGTCCCTTCAACCATTTTTGGCACTTTTCTGGGTGCTTACTCAAAATATTCATGAGTTGAAGGACTTTCTTAGGGTGCTGCTCGATAGGTGCCAATTTAGAGTCCTTGGTAGGACTCTCTTTTTGAGAAATAGTTGCCACACTCGTTTGTAAGATGCGCTTTGCCCGAGTTTCGGAGTTCGGACCTGAATCTGTGTTAGCAATGACCTCATTCGTTTGTAATAAATTAGCTGTTGAAGATTTAAAAAGTTCCGTTTTGTTATTTTGGTAGTCCTGGGTATCTATAAGTCTGCAAAATAACATTAAACATATTATAACATTAAACATTTTTTCATTGCAAAAAAATTTATTGATAGTAGGGTAATCCTGCAATGGTTGGTACCATCGCATTGAATAAACAATGATGGAAGCAAGAATAAAAATTGACTGTTTTCCATCCAGTTCAATGTGGCATGGCCTGAAATGTTGGTCTAAAACGATGGCAGAAGGTGTGTTATTAACCATCCAAGTTCAGTTCCCATATCCATATAAATATTATAAATGCGAAAGTAACTCTGTCTGTTTGTCTGTTACGTTTTCACGCTTAAACCGCTGAAGCAATTTTAATGAAATTTGGTAGAGAGTGGACCTTGAAAAAAAGCACATATGCTACCTTTTGTAGCATCAATTGAACTCAAAGGGGGTGAAAAGGGGGATGAAAGTTTGTATGGGGAACTCATATAACACACAATGTTACCCAGCATCGGTTCAAAACGAAATTGACCCGAGCGGTGCCTCCTCGTACCTCAGCTAGTAAATAATGAATACACAATCAACTAATCCACTACACACAGGGGCCAAAATGGTGGTGGCGGAAGTGGATAGGGGAGCGTTCTTAAACCACGTGAAGGATTTAGGATTTTGACTTTTTAGACCATGTTATCTCTCTTACTACTATTGGTTTTGGTAATATACTATTGGTGACTATGGTTTTGGTAATTGGTGAATGCAACCGTGAATAAAGGCGCGTTAAAGTAGCAAAAATTCGAACAAGGGTTCATTTGAACGAAGCGGTTGGACGGAGGAGGTTCTTAAAAATACACATTTAGTATGGAAACCGCTCAAACTGTTTACATTATGGCGGTTCGGCTGCCCCAACGGTTGGAGCGGCCGAACCACCATCCTCCAAATGCTGATCAGAAGCGTTCAAGAAGTCAAAATTTACGAAGGATTTTTTTTGTTGATGTTGATATTTGGTTTACTTATAGATGATAAGGCACGCCACAATTTTTTTTTAACAATAGATTGATTTTTACACGCGTCAACGCACGATGCCGATTTTCAATTTTCGTTTTGTCACAATTTTGACACATGGACGTGATGAGCTTAGACAAGTGACGGCCGGCTAGCAACGATGCATGGCGTAAACATTTGGTTAGCGGCGTCGGCTCTAGTTTACACATTAACTCAATAGTATGGTAAGTCATGAAAAGGTGGTCGTGCTCGCAAAAGGTCCAATTGTTCTGAAAATAGTTCTGAAAGTACCTAAGCCAACAGTAAGAAACAAGATTTGCAATTTCCAAAAACCTGTGCAACCGGTTTTATAACCGAAAAACCTCTAAATTTTAGCACTTTTTTCAGTTTTTGGTCAATATCTTAGTAAAGGAAGGCTTAGGGGTGTAATCACTACATACACTTTTAACTAGACTAACGCCCGGTTCCACCACCTCCAGCTACAAAAATCCCAAAGTTATCTTTCAGTTACATCATACAAATATTGCATGTAGCCGAAAGTTAACTATCGGATTTCAGGTAACTGGAGGTGGTGAAAACAGGGGTAAATGTGCTACAATTCAAGATCAAAGTGAGCTCTGTACTATTATTGGTTCCAGAGATACACCTCTTCGAAAATAGGCATTTTTTTCAAAAAAGTGATTTTTTTTCGAAGTCATCACTTACTTTGTGATATATATTCTAAAATACGCATCCCAGGTCAAATATTATGTGCAGTAAGGTTATAGTAAATTTAAAAGCCTTTATTTGAGATCAGATGGTTAATTGTAGGCTTAGCGGTTCTCTCAAAAACGGCAGATAACCAAAAATACTCATACGTGGGTTTTTTGAGGGAATTTCAAATCAACTGATTTCACATTTTTTTATTGTTTTTATCAATCATTAAATCATTGTTTGATAAAAAAATATAAGCTTGAGGGGTTGCACAAAGCTGTGGCTGTGATGGACGCAGGAAGGGGCGCCCAGTGTGTTGTCGGGTCACCTTCAACGACCGAGCATTCCAGCTCCACATGCAGCACGATTTGGCATCGCATGACTGGTAGAGGACTGAGAAGTGGAGCCCAGCTTTCTGCACGAGCAGCTCCTAGAGCACCGAAGTTTACAAGATTTTATTTCCAGAAGGGCTGGGGTAAAATATGAAAAGGACCTACAGGATCACTTCAAGTGGCCCCGTTTTTGTTTAATGAACAGGATAAGCAAGGTTCCTGTTCATCTTTCAAGCTCAGTTTTAGCAGTTATGCGGCGTTATACTACCTATGTACGTACGTAACCACTTTGGGAAGAACGTCTCCATAGTTTCCGACGGCTACCCAGAAGATTCTGCCAAAAAAAAACCAAAAAGCGGAAGGACTCCGATGCTACGCAGGTCATTCCCAATTACAAATTGACGTTTGATGAATGCACAGTAATTCAAATTGCTCAATATCATGTATTTGGCAATGATAACAACAAGGGACGCCTAACAGCTCTTCTTTGTGACGCACAAGTACAAGTGGCTGTTGTTGAAGAAGATGCGGATGGAGAGATCATAATGACGGTGATTTTAAAAATAGCAGTATCCGATCAGGTCGTCATGGTCGGAAAAGACGTCGACCTGCTCGTTATTCTCAATGGTTTAGGCACTGAAGTGACAAACATCTAAGCATGAAGAGTGAAGCTGGCTGCTACACCTACTTTATTACCTCCTGCAACCAAAGGTCTTCCAGCAATTACCAGAGACGGCGCTCTTAATGGGCGCGTTTACCGGGTGCGATACCATCTCAGCAGCGTTCGGCCAAGGAAATAGCGAGTTCAACACACTGCTCGGGAGAGTAAATCACTTACTGAGCAATTGGAGTTCTTCCTTCGGCCAGACTCCACCTCACAAGTCGTGAGAGATACAAGCATAAAGTGCTTTGAAGAGCCTCAAAGGGATACTTTGGATTTCCTGAGGTTTAGGTTTTTTTGGCGCCTCTCCTGCGTCCATCACAGCCACATCTTTGTGCGACCCCAAGCCCGGGCATTCTGAGATTTTCAAAAGGCCAAGTGCGAGTGGGACTCGCACACGAAGGGTTCCGGACCATCGTAAAATAATAAACACATAAACATTACGTTTTTTGTATGCGGCCTTATTTTTATATATTTTTTTGTCTTACCTATTTGTTGTTATAGCGGCACAATAAATACACACTCTGTGAAAGTTTCAGCTGCCTATCTATTACGGTTCAAGAGATACACAGCCTTGTGACTGATGGCCGCACGGACGGACGGATGGACAGGGGGCCTTTTGGCACCCTTTGGGTACAGAACCCTAAAAAAGCATGATTTGGCAACCAAAACACAAAACATGAGTTATATCAATTTTAATTTTTGTAATGTAAATGAATAAATTAGTGGTACCCTGATGTATGTACAAATGTATTTATAACAATATTTGATGATGACGTAATTCCCGATATTTTTTTTACTTCACTTTTTGAAAAAAACTTTTTGTTCAATCAATTGATAAAAACAAAAAGAAGTGAGAACAGTTTATATGCATTTCCCCTAAAACCCACTTACAACTGTTTTTTGTTATCTGCCGGTTTTGAGAGAACCGCTAGACCTATAAGTATTCACCTGGACTCAAATAAAAAAAAAAGTTGTATTGTTCAAAAAATAAAGCCATAAATACAGAAAAAATATTTGTATGCAATATGTCAGATAGATTGGCCCATAGCCATGCATACATCCTGCTCCCTAAACTAGCCCGAAGACTACTACTGTACTATAGGGAGCAGTGGGTATTCCTGTTAATTTAATTTAAGCAGGTAGGGCATTTCTGGAAAAACTTATAGCAAAAACTTTTGAAAAATAACACTTTACAATCTATTAATATACATAGTTTATGTTATCAACATGGTGTAGTAATGGTGAAATATGAGGGTGAGGGTGTGTGTAAGAGTGTCAGGGTGTATGTGTTCTACATTATGTGGTTTCGACGGAAGTGTAGTGGAGGCAGGCGTAGCTTAATTTTAATTTATAATATTTTATTAATGTGTCAATGTAACCTGTTCTCTGTTCTTCTCCAAATAAACAAATAAAATAAACCAAAAATAATAAATAATAAATATGTGACTAAGTTAGAGGGTGTGTGCACTACTGATTACTTAATCATTTTAGTTGGGAAGGGAATATGACTCTATCAGGATATGACGATATGACTCTGTCAGGCTACCTCGTCACCTCAAGTAGTTTCTCAGTGCATTCATAGTTTTTAGATGGCAGCAAACATTTGTCTGGTTTTGCCTGTCTCTTCTGAGTTGATTACTTAGGTCGATGGTTTTGTCAATTTTGTTAAGAGGTATGGGCTAAGAAAATTGCGAAACCGTTGTCCGGAAGCGTGTCCTAGTAGTTGGGACTGGGACATTATTAATTGCACGCGTCCGGTTTCCATTAGCACTAGGCATTGGTGTTTTTATTTTGTAAATTAGGGCGGCGATAAATAATTGTCGAACCGTAGGCAGCCCAGTGTCCGTATACAGTTGGTGAGATGATACATGAAGTGTTTTTTGAAGGCAACCCTAAGAAGACTTCTCTGAGCTCTTTCTAGTTGTAAAAGGTGGCCTTTCAAAGCTCCCCCCCATGCAGCGCCGGATTTAAGGGAGGGCAACCGGGGCAACTGCCCGGGGCCTCCACAAGATAGGGGCCTCCACATAAATTTTACTTATTCAAGGAAAGGTTGAGCACTAATTTTATAACGAAAATATGTTCAATTTATCGATTTAGCAGTTTTTAATATTTTTCCGTTAGAACAGTGTGTTTTTTTAACATTTACAATTACGCTTAGAGAATACTGAAAGTTTCTGGCTTCTGATAAACAAAACCAGATGTTACATTAGTGATACATTTATAGTTATGCACAATAAATTATTGTTTGCATTATTTGGAACATATGCAAAAAGCAGTTCGACCAGTCTTCCTTCCCCTCTTCAATGTCTCTGTGAAACGTATGCACCGCCGTTTTCAGATTATTTGAATAATAATTAGGGGCATCCACCCCTTTGTTGCCCTGGGGCCTCCACAACTCTAAATCCGACCCTGCCCCCATGTATACAATACGTAATTATAGATTGCACTAAAGCTGTGTATACGCTCTTGATCTTTCTGATTAGCAATGTTTCTAAGATTTTTTAATACAAACGTTAGTTTCCTAGCCCGCTTGGAGACTATCGAGATGTGTGGGTCCCAGCTGAGCCGCTCGTCGAGTGTAATGCCAAGGTATTTGATGTGAAATAAAAGCTTATTAAATTTAATACAACCTTACTCCTATAATATTTTACATGGGATGCGTATTTTAGAATATATTTCACAAAGTATGTGAACACTTCGAAAAAAACAAACACTTTTTGAAAAAAATATACCTAATTTCGAAGAAGTGTATCTCGAGAACCAATGATTGTACATAGCTCGCCCTGGTCTTGAATTGTAGCACATTTTGTCTTGTTAAAAGTGTATTCAGTGACTAAACCCGTAAAACCCTTCCTTCACTAAGACATTGAGCAAAAATTAAAAAATGTGCTAAAAAAGCGGTCGCACAGGTTTTCGGAAATTGCGAATCTGGTTTTTTACTGTTGGCTTAGGTCCTAACAACGTATAAAAAATTCAGAACGATTGGACCTTTTGCAAGCACGGATGTACATCTTGACTGGATTACAATGGCAGACAGATATTTATTGCTTGTTATTAGATACCAAATATCGAGTAAATTGGAAAAGTGGTTTCCAAATTATTTAGTAAACTCCCCTCCCCATATAAACGTGCCTAGTTTATATGGGGAGCGTAATTTTGTGATGCCCAGGATGGACTAGGGGGGCCCATTCAGGTAAGAGTGAGTTCGAGTTCGGGACCGTTAACGTTCGCTAACCTAAAAATAGCTAGGAAATATATTATTATTTAAATAACGGAACTGTAATTTGTACTTCCAACGAATTTATGGGATAAACCAGATTTTTACCAACTACAATGATGTTCAAAAAGTGTGGAAACATGAACTACTAAAAAAGTGAGTTGATAGGTTTATAGCGACGAATGGGCCCCCAGCACCTGCTTGGCTACTCTATGCGGACTACACAAATTATATTACCACCCTGTTAGGGCTTCTAGAAGAGTGGGAACAAGACAAGATACTTGGATATTTAAACCGATCATAATAAAAATATATTAGAATAAAATTGTTACATTTTGGAAGGTTCTCCGAGTGAATCTCTGCTTTCCGCTGCTGCAGCTTCTGTACCTGAGGTTTCTTCACTCATAGCGTTAGATGATATCCTAGCAATTCTTTCAATTACGAAGCACAATAAGAAGGAATGGCTCAAACAACCAATACAACTATCATTCATTTTTTTTTTTTTTGGTTTTTTTTTTCCCTTAGGAAAGGCGAAAGCATTTAGCTATACTGCCTAGTCTTATTTTGTCATTTTCATTTTTCTTCTTGTGATTCTTGAAGTGTTTTCAGATGTTTTTCAAAATCAAAAACTTTTCCTTGACCTCTTTATTTTTTTATAAGTCTTCGATTGTATCTATGATAAATGTGAATATTGGGCCAAAGTTAACACTGTTGGTTAACAATTTCTGTATGTCAAGCGGGACTTTTTCACGGCCTTTATATTCTTTGCTTAGCGCGTTCAAAAAAGTTTCTCTCGCATCTTCGAAGGCAGGGCAGTCGAAGAAGATATGGTCTAAGGTTTGCTCCAAGTGTTGACAGTGTGGGCAGACGGCTGAATCGGCTAAATTTATTCTGAAGAGATGAGATTGAAAACGACAATGTCCAAAACGAAGTCGACATAAGATTGTGTAAAATTTTCTGGATCTAGGAACTGTTTTGTTGAACCATGGGGGTTTACCAATTTTTTCATTGATCGCTGCATACCATCGTCCTTTATTCGATTTAGACCATTGATTGTTCCATTCCTGTAATATTTGGGCTTTTAGGCGTGGGATATATTCAGTGTAGGTAATGGCAACATCGCGGATGCAGCTGCTGTCAATACACGCATCAGCTGTTGTTTTCGCTAAATAATCCACTAAATCGTGATTTTTAAGGCCAAAATGGCTTCTGGTCCATAAGTAAGATACATTTATTCCGTTCATCAATAAGGAGTGATGTTTTTCACGAATTCGGTGAATAATGAGGTGAGTATTTGCGTCAAATTTTGGGTTCTGCAGTGCACTTAAGGTGGCCCAACCCGCTCATCTCCCCATACAAAAGGGGAAAGAAGATCACGCCCATATTTCTTGTCAGAGATACAAAATTTTGCTCAAAATAGCTTTATTTGATCGAACTAGATGTCTGATGACCATTGGAATTGTAAAATTGTATTTGGTTTCTAAGCTATAAGGTCCGAAAGTTCGAATTTTTTGCGCGTTTTATACAATAACTTTGGAGGTGGATTACGCAAGGATAAAGTAAGAACATCATAAAAAGATTAGTCATCAGACATAGCTTATTTAATGAAGAGTTATGATCTATTTGGTTTTTGTTAGATTTTTGACTACAGCTGTCGTGGTTTACTTTTAGCTATAAGTAGTTTTGAAATTAAATTTTTCGTAAATCTTACCAAATCATACACTATGCACATCGTCTTTTTGTGGACATGTTGCATCTTCCTCATCACGGAGCCTGTCTTATTCTTTGAAACAGAGAAGGTCCCAGAGCGAAACAGCACGGTTTTGTACCGTGCCCGCGAATGAGTTTGGACCGCCGGGTTGGGCCACCTTAATACGCTCATAGAGTCGCTAACTATGAGCCATTTCCGAGTCTGCGTTTGTGCTTCCATGTATTCTAGAGCTAGCAATATTGCATGAGCTTCTGCTGTATAGATTGAAGATAATGTAGGTATCCGAACAGCATATCCGCGTTTTGTTGATTCATCATACATTGCTGAGGAAACGCCAGAAGTTTTTGACCCGTCCGTGTATATACATTTGCAATCTTTAAAGCTGGCTATTTTGGCTAGTACTTCTTCTTTGCGTTCTATTCTTTGGTCTATTGATATATCCATTTCGCTAAATTTACTTTCGTAACTTCCAGTATAACATGGAAAGTTTAGATGAGCATGGATGGCATTGTCTTTCGTAAACTGCAACGCTTCTGATAGAGAAGTAAGGATAAAGGGACAATGTTTGGGATTGGAAAGTATAGGATTGGGATTGGATAGACAATGCTGGATTTTGGTAAGTAAAGGATGATTACGCAATGAAGACAACTTTAAAATGAATTTCAATTTCAGATATTTAAAACGAAGCATCAATGGAGGGATGTTGCACTCCGCCTGCATTGACTCAACAGGTGTTGACATCATGGCTCCCATTATTAATCGTAAGTTTTTGTTTTGTATTTTTTCTAGTTTGTCAATGTGTATTATACTGTTTGAAAAGCATAAAAAGCCATACTCAAAATGACTCCGTACTAAAGATTTATATAGCATGGTTAGCACTTTAGGATCTGCACCCCAATAGGTTTTTGTCAAAGACTTTAAAATGTTAAACGCTCGAAGCGCCTTATCTGTTACAGAATTGACATATTCATTCCATGTTAAGTTTCTTGTAAACAAAATTCCCAAGAATTTTGCTTTATCGTGAACTGGTAGAGTATGATTATTATAGACAATATCTATTATAGGTACAGTTCTATTTTTGCTAAAAACAACAACTTTGGTTTTGTCTGGACTGATATCCAAGTTTAGTTTATTGAGGTAAATTTGTAAATGTTTAATAGCTTTATTTATATTTAACTCTGTCTCTACCATGTTGCTTGTTGAACAGTACACTGCTAAGTCATCAGCAAATTGAAGATTGCTAACGTTAGGTCCTAAAACCAGGTTTAATCTGTGAATATATAGTATGAAAAGGAGAGGACTTAATATTCCTCCTTGGCACGTGCCTTTATAAGACAATCGTGGTCCAAAAAGATAATTATTGTGCTTAACAAACACCTGTCGACCATTTAAAAATGTGTAAATCCAATTCACTATTGTTACATAGCAGATCTAAAGATCTGCTGTAACAATATTTCTTTCCCATTTACGAGAGATGCTAACAATAAAGTACGCGCAAGCGAAGTACGGTCACCTAGAGTGTGCCTCGCTTGTCGCATCGGGTTTATTCATATCTCAATAGCTTAGATAAAAGAATAAAGCATAAAGACACTTTAACAATTTAATTTTTAATTTTTGATTATTAATGCCGTTAACAAAACATCTTAAAGTTGTCTTTGTCAAAAGAATAATATATTAGAACGTGTGTCGATTGCGGGAAGCTAGCCGCAAGCGACAAAACGTCAGAGGATTGAGGGTTTTTTCTTTTGCTTCAGCGGCGGCGACGAGAGCTTCCTCACATAATAATTTTGTTATCATTAATGGTCATTCGACGATTGTATTTCACTCGAAGCCTCGTAGCTTCGAGCGTACATCCTCCACAGCTGTGGGTAAGGACTAGATTAATCACCTAACCTAACCTCGCCGATCATAGGGCCGCTTCACGGCGTTGAACCCCGGCTCACATAAATCTTGATCGCAGAGTCTGGTACGGGGCAGCGTATCGCGACGACGTTGCGAGCGGCCGTTCGTAGGAGTGGCCTGTAGCCACCCACGCCCAGCCGTCTCGTCCGGCCTCGGGAACGAGATCCGTCTCGACGCCTCGCCCGACGCCTCGTTGCGACGGTAGCGCACACCACATCGCACGGCGCTTCAGCTGGCCTTCCATCCGGAGGTCCACACGGAGACACCAAACGGACCCCAGCTAAGTGTTGCAAATTTAAAGTGACGGTGACCTACCTACCCTCAACAGACAATTAAATTAAAGGCGCCCAACCCATCGATTTTCTAAAGGACCCTAAGTGTTTTCGTGACTTTATATTGTGTGTCCAGAGGTCTCGGGTGATACTGCCTTAGAACCAGAGCTAGCCGTGTCAAAGTAAGGACACTTGTAATAAACCATTTTTTCTCAATCAAATGAAATTTTATTTCCTTCCTGGGAAAAAGCAAGTGTAACACTGGCGCCCAACGTGGGGCCGCTAGGCAGATCCCTGAGGCCTCCGAGAAATATTGAAAATCGTGCATACCCGCGTGGGGACGGGATTAGAATACCGTGATCTCCACAGGTCCGCCAGCACCTCTCTGTACGAACCCGAGTAAAGGCTGGGACTGCAGAATCACCTCTGGACTCTGAAAAAGTTGTCCGAGGCGAGGAAGCGAAGAAACAGGTGGGCGCTCGCGGAAACAAATTATTTAAATAATTTTAATTCAATTAACGTTTTTTAGTTTCCACGAGCGCGTTACGTTTGTTTTATATACATTTTAAATTTTAATTTCATGATAACTAGCTACCTTCAGTCAATTAATTTTAGTTGTTGTACAACAAATATTTAAGGTGTCGAGTATATTTTTAATATTGCCTTTTGAATATTCGTAGTTCACAGACAATCAGTTGCACCTAGGTGTCAACACTTTTACCTTCGATAACCATATAGTATAGTAACTGATAGGTAGGTAGTAAGCTCAAGTCAATCTTTTGTAAAGGTTCTCGTCGTCGCCATGTCACATAAAATTCCTTTCGGTTTACTACGAAAGGATGAACTCCAGTATGAAGTTTCAATTCGTGGTGCTACACCGACAACTACGGTTGCTGGTCTTAGACAACAGATATACGATCTCCTAAAGGTTTTTAACGATATCGATGAAACGGATCTCTCTTTTAAAGAGGAATTTCCTATAATTTCAAAAAAGTTGGCCGAGGCGGAAGCAGCATCGAGCGAGACGCTCGCACCTCGAACCAAAGCTCTGGTAGCACACTTGGGGCACAGAGTTAACCGTCTAATTCCTTCAACGGAATCTGAAGCTGCTAAGACTTTGGAACTTCAATCAAAAATAAAAAATTTGTTTAAACTTTGCAGTGCGAGCAGTGCCGCTGAAGCGAGCGACCTGCGGGACAACGCGCCGACTCCGGACGTCAGCACAGACTGCCCGGCAACGGTCACGGTAGATTGCTCCCACAAAACAAATGCAGATACTTTGAAATTAAAATATGATGGTACCTCGTGTGTGCGCACTTTTATAGAAAAGGTAGAAGATATCAGGAGTTCCAGAGGCCTATCACAGGACAAAGTCTTTAGAATGGCAGTCGAAATATTTACCGGTCCTGCCTTATGCTGGTTCAAGGGTAACCAAAAACAATTTAAGTCATGGCAGGACGTGGTACTTCTCTTGAAGGATGAATTTGGTGTAGTTGATTACAATTACAAATTATTAAAAGAGATTCGTTCTCGCACACAAGGAAAAGAGGAGTCCATTTCGATATATATAGCGTGCATGAATTGTTTATTCGCACGCCTCGAGAAACCTCTGTCAGAAGAAGAGAAATTGGAGATCATTTTGCATAATGTTAGGCCCACTTATTTAAACCAGTTAACACTGGTGGACATTACTAGTTTGTCTAAACTTAAGGAGTTGTGTAGGCACATAGAAGCGACCCACTCCAAATCCGAAATGTTTGTCGAACCTTCTGTCGCGGGACCGCATACCTTGGCTCCGGACCTTGCATACCAGCCACCGAAGACTAGTAAGCAACCAGAACTTAAGGTTAGAGTAGCAGCTGTAACTCAAAGTAAGTCCCACTGTTTTAGATGTGATACGGACACGCACTCTACCTTCAAGTGCAAGAAACCAGGTGAGATACTATGTTTTGGTTGCGGAAAGGTAGGCGTTAGATCGACGTCATGTCCCAAGTGCAGTAAAGGCTCAAAACAGCGTAAGCCTGACAATATGTCAAAAAACTTGTAAACGAGCCCAGAAGTCACTTTGATGCGGACGGCTGGCGCTCATGGTTAAAAACAATATCGATATTTTTTAAAACTTATCACTCAGCTTCAATTTTATTTGAAAATAATTCCGATCATTCGAGACCTTATGTCACAGTGGAGGTAAATAACACACAAATGTGTGGCTTATTAGATTCAGGGTCATCTTCTTCTATTATAGGGAACAATGCCCATGTTAAGTTATTAGACTTAGGCTTTCATTTGTGTTCGTCCGATAAGTTACAGGTTTTTACTGCCAATGGAACGACACAGAAAGTCATTGGATGTATGTACCTACCTATTAAATTTAATCACAAAATTCAACTTATTAATTTCATGATAATCCCTGGAATTAAAGACAAATTAATACTAGGTGTTAATTTTTGGAAGGCATTCGACCTTGCACCTGAATTACTTGCTAATGTTGTTAGTTTTCATTCTGGTGACGAATATTCGTCGACGGTCACAGAAGCGACATCTAGCGGGAAGCTGTCACATTACCATGCCCTTAGCACACAGGAAAGAACCTTAGCGGACAATATCATTGAACAATTTAATTCAATATCTGCCGAACGTGTTGGTTTAGGTCGAACCTCGCTGGTCGAACATAAGATCGATACTGAGGGCCCGCCCATCAGGCAATGTTATTACCGATTGAGTCCAGTTAAAACTAAGGCCTTGTATGATGAGCTTGACAAAATGTTGGAATTAGACGTGGTTGAACCAAGCGAGAGTCCATGGAACTCGCCCGTATTGCTGATTCCAAAGAAGGACGGCAGATGGCGTTTTTGCTTAGATAGCCGTAAGCTTAACTCTGTAACTAAAAAAGATGCTTACGCGCTCCCAAACATTACACATATCCTAGATAGTCTTAGGGACGCTAAATACTTATCCAGTATTGATCTTAGTTCTGCGTTTTGGCAAATACCGATAGCTAAAGAGGACCGTGAAAAGACTGCCTTTTCAGTGGCCAATAGGGGCTTATTCCAATTTAAAGTTGTTGCCTTCGGACTCACAGGTGCGCCAGCGCGACAACAAAGACTAATGGACAGATTATTTGGTCCGGAATTTAATAATAAAGTGTTTTGCTACCTTGACGATATTATTATTGTGTCAGGAAATTTTAAGGAGCATTTGCAGCTTCTCTTAAAAGTCAAGGATACCTTACAGAAAGCAAACCTAACTATTAACAGGGAAAAATCACAATTCTTCAGAAAGGAACTTAAATACCTTGGCTTTTTGGTTGACGAGTATGGCCTACGCCCAGACCCAGAGAAGGTGCGAGCCATCATCGACTATCCAGCTCCCACCTCAAGAAAGGAAGTAAAAATATTTTTAGGCCAAACTTTTCGACCATTGCTGGTCCATTAAATAAATTAACCTCCACCAAGAAAGGTTCTCCTACATTTCACTGGTCGGAAGCTGCTGAGTCAGCTTTTCAACAACTTAAAGTCGCTCTCTCGAGTGCGCCTGTTTTGTCTTGTCCGTCCTATGACATGCCATTCAGTATTCATTGCGACAGTTCTGGGTATGGATTAGGCGGAATGTTGTGTCAGACCATTAAAGGCCAAGAGCACCCAGTGGCGTACATGAGCCGCTCCCTCAGCAAGCAGGAACAGAATTACTCCGCTACTGAGAGAGAGGCACTTAGTGTGATCTCAGCACTCGAACACTGGAGGTGCTACATCGAAAATGGACACAAGACAACAGTTTACACAGACCATTCCAGTTTAAAGTGGTTCCTCAACCTGGACAGCCCAACTGGCAGACTAGCCAGGTGGGGCGTCAGGCTATCATCTTTCAATATTGAAATTATTCACCGTAAGGGTACCCTTAATGTAGTTCCAGATGGCCTGTCGCGTTCTGTCCCGGTCGCGGCCATTTCAGCCGGTGGCACAGACGCTTGGTACAACAACTTAATTATTAAAGTCCAGCGGTCACCCCATAGCTTCCCAAACTATACTATAAAAGATGGCAAACTCTATCGATACTGCGCGGGAAAGTTTGGGCTGACCGAAGAGTTCGACTGGAAACTTGTTGTTTCGGCGGACGAGCGCACGGACATTATTAACGAAAACCACTCAGTACCTACTGCTGGTCATTTGGGAATTTTTAAAACCCATAAGCGTTTGTCACTAAGGTACCATTGGCCTGGAATGTACCGTGACGTCGTTAATTTTATTGGCAAATGTGATACCTGTCAGGCACACAAACACTCTAAGCGGGCCCCACTAGGTCTTATGGGAGACCCGAAAGTTTGTACGCGTCCCTGGCAAGCAATCAGCATCGATCTTATTGGCCCATTACCAATGACGAGACGTCGTCATCAACACATACTTGTAGTTACGTGTTGTTTCAGTAAATATTGTGAAATATTTCCCTTACGTAAAGCTGTAGCTTCAAAAATAGTTGAACATTTGGAAAATGAAGTGTTTTTAGTACACGGTATTCCGCGTACCATAATTTTGGACAATGGTTCGCAATTCATCAGCAAACAAATGGATAACTTTCTGAAAGCTTATAAGGTGCCACAAATTCACTTTACGGCTCGTTACCATCCGCAAGTGAACACAGTGGAACGGTACAACGGTACTATTGTTGCAGCCATTTCCACCTTTGTAGGTGACGATCACCGCTCATGGGACGAAAACCTTACCAAGATTAATTTCGCAATTAATAATTCCGTAAATGAAACCACAGGGTTCACTCCAGCCTTCCTTGTTTATGGTAGGGAATTGGTCATAGACGGTTCCATTTATGGTAACTCACAGACGGACGAGACGGACATAGTCTGTTCGCCTCGCGATATATATGCGGAAAATCTTGGTACTCTCTCGGTTATTTTCGACCAGGTGCAAAAGGCATTGCATACTGCGCACGATAGGAGCAAGCAGCGCTATGACTTAAGACGCACAGTAGCTGAATTCAACGTAGGTGATGTAGTTTGGAGAAAACTGTATAAACAGAGTGACGCAGGTGCGTACTTCACTACAAAACTGGCTCCTAAGTACGAGAAGTGCAAAGTACTTCAGAAAATTACGCCTCTCATTTACGTTCTTGCGGACATGAATAATAAACCTATTGCCGGTAGATGGCACATAAAAGATTTAAAGCCTCCTGCTATCGGCAGTAGAAGGATTTAAATAATAAGTAAAAAATATATATATAAATATATACACATATTTTGTTTCAATATTAATTTTAACTTCATTTTTATTATATTAAATACATTACATAAAAAACAATGCAAGAAGATATCTTAGCAGATTTGTTTAGGTATATTTATTTTAGTACTAGCGTAGTGGTTAGGTGTCTGTCGTATAGTCTACAGGTAGGCGGTTAGTGTAGTACCTACCTTAAAATATAGAAGCCTTAACTACCATTACCACATGGCTGGAGGCTATTGTCCTCTCAGTCCAGGTGGCTTATAACACTCTGTCGCTGTCCCTAGCTTCGACGTTTTCTTTGGGGGGGGATCGCAGCGGCAGGCTGAATTTTGCAGGCTAGACATTCATCGACCCACACAATACACATAGGCAAAAATCGCTTAGGTAGTTGTACGTCTTAACCGAATACGTGGTTAAGCCAGACAGAGCGAAATGAAACTTCTTCAGCGACTATAGCCAAAGAGGGCACGATCAAAAGATGAAGGATAGATGAGAAGAACGAAAGCGGAAGAATGAAAGAGTAAAAGGCTACCTTGAACTGCAAATACCACTCATTTCTGCATTGCATTTGTTTGTCGGAGTAATTGTCCCGATGAAATTTTTCCTTGAGAGAAAATTCATCTTTTCTTAGGAAGGAGGTATTGTTACATAGCAGATCTAAAGATCTGCTGTAACAATATTTCTTTCCCATTTACGAGATATGCTAACAATAAAGTACGCGCAAGCGAAGTACGGTCACCTAGAGTGTGCCTCGCTTGTCGCATCGGGTTTATTCATATCTCAATAGCTTAGATAAAAGAATAAAGCATAAAGACACTTTAACAATTTAATTTTTAATTTTTGATTATTAATGCCGTTAACAAAACATCTTAAAGTTGTCTTTGTCAAAAGAATAATATATTAGAACGTGTGTCGATTGCGGGAAGCTAGCCGCAAGCGACAAAACGTCAGAGGATTGAGGGTTTTTTCTTTTGCTTCAGCGGCGGCGACGAGAGCTTCCTCACATAATAATTTTGTTATCATTAATGGTCATTCGACGATTGTATTTCACTCGAAGCCTCGTAGCTTCGAGCGTACATCCTCCACAGCTGTGGGTAAGGACTAGATTAATCACCTAACCTAACCTCGCCGATCATAGGGCCGCTTCACGGCGTTGAACCCCGGCTCACATAAATCTTGATCGCAGAGTCTGGTACGGGGCAGCGTATCGCGACGACGTTGCGAGCGGCCGTTCGTAGGAGTGGCCTGTAGCCACCCACGCCCAGCCGTCTCGTCCGGCCTCGGGAACGAGATCCGTCTCGACGCCTCGCCCGACGCCTCGTTGCGACGGTAGCGCACACCACATCGCACGGCGCTTCAGCTGGCCTTCCATCCGGAGGTCCACACGGAGACACCAAACGGACCCCAGCTAAGTGTTGCAAATTTAAAGTGACGGTGACCTACCTACCCTCAACAGACAATTAAATTAAAGGCGCCCAACCCATCGATTTTCTAAAGGACCCTAAGTGTTTTCGTGACTTTATATTGTGTGTCCAGAGGTCTCGGGTGATACTGCCTTAGAACCAGAGCTAGCCGTGTCAAAGTAAGGACACTTGTAATAAACCATTTTTTCTCAATCAAATGAAATTTTATTTCCTTCCTGGGAAAAAGCAAGTGTAACACTATTTTAGCCGGGATTCCTAAGGAATTTAAAATGGACGCTAGTTGATAATGATCTATATTATTAAATGCACCAATTATGTCAAAAAACACACAAACTAAATTGTGATGTTTTGCAAATGCTTTTGAGATGTCAATTTGTAAATGAGTAATACTTTCACGGGCTGAACGGCCACGTCTAAAACCATATTGATTATTAGGAAGCAAAAAATTTTTTTCTGTATGGAATTCCAGTCGCTGCTTGATTAATTGTTCAAAAATTTTTCCAACGCAAGATGTCAGTGCTACTGGGCGATAAGAATCTGGATCCTGTTTATTTTTATTTGGTTTTAGAATTGGTATCAAACAATCGGTTTTCCACTCTCCTGGAATCACTGAGCTGCTCCATAAGCAATTAAAAATGAATAATAGTATTGTCGTGCTTGATTGATCTAAATTTTGCAACATTTTGTAAGAAATGTGATCCAAGCCACATGTAGTATCTCTTCTTGAAAGTAAAGCGGATCTTAATTCAGAATGTGAAAAAGGCTTTGTCATGTATGAATTTTCCTCAACTGTTGGTACTATGGTATTAAGTAGTTGTGGGATATTTGAAACGAAGTCTGGTGTATATTTTTTTAAAAAATCATGTATCCAAGGCTGATATTCTCTGTTTTGTGGAACGAAAGTTTTATTGAATTTTTTTATTGTGTTCCAAATTTTACTAATTGGAGTGTATCTGTTGAAAGATTCGCATAGTTTGTTCCAACCGTTTTTTCTTTCATTTTTAAGAGTAACTTTTTTAATGGCTTGTAAACGTTTAAATTCAATGTAATTGTTTTCATTGCTGTCTTGTTTAAAATTAATGTAAGCTTTTTTAGCATTTTCCACAGCAGTTGTGCACGTTTTATTCCACCACGGCAGTGGCAATCTTCGTCTAGATCTATTATTTATATTATTATGTTTTTGTGTCGATTCGTTTTTAGGCAAACATTTTTTTATAGCTGAATGAAGTGCTTTACAGAAATTATCATACAGCCTAATTGGATTTTTATTATTAATATCAAAATTTAAAAAATCTTTGCTAACAAGTAGACGATATTTTTCCCAGTCAACTAGCTTAAAGTTAGGATGTTGAGAAATATTACTGAGATTGTCTTGAAAATTATTGTGATTCCTGTTGGCTAATAACATTTTTGTGATTGTTGGCAGGTGATAACTTCCCAGAGGATCATCGTGTACCGACCAGGAGCATGATAGTGATAAAGAAGAAGAAACAAAAGTTAGATCTAGAGCATTTGGACGCCATCTATTGGAGCCTACTGTAGTGGCTTGACCATCATTTAGGAGCACAAAATTGTTGTCATCTAATGTCTCAAGAATGTCTTTACCTCTTACGTCTATGTTATTGCAGCCCCATAATGTGTGATGAGCATTAAAGTCTCCAGCAAATAGCATTGGTTCCGGTATACTCTTAACTAGACTTTCAAATTTTTTTTTACTAAAACTAGGTGTGCAGTTAGGAGGACAATAGAAACTAACTATAGTTAACTCTTTGTTATCGTAATATAGTTTGATAGCAATGTTTTGTGTGGAATTATCACTGATTGTGTTTAGTTTAGTATAATTAAGACTATTATTAATTAAGATAGCTACTCCATTGTGAGAGTTGCCGGAGTCCATTCTTTCTATATTATAACCTCTAAATTTGCAATGTTGAGTAGGTTTTAACCATGTTTCTGAGATGATAACAATGTGTATAAAATGTTCATGTAAAAAATGTGTTAAGATGTGATGATTGCAGAGTAGACTCTGCGCATTCCATTGTACTATATTTAATGTAGTAATGTTAAGAGGGATTTTGTTTGTTATTGCTCTGAACTGATTGTTGAAAAATTTTTTTTATGTTTTGTGTGGAGACTGAAATTTCCCCAGTTTTGTTTAATGTAACAACTTTAATAATCATTTGTAAAAGTATGTCCATTGCTTTTTCCGAGTTCATTAAACTGTTGAGTAACAATTCGACTGATGTTTCATTTTGAACGACTGAGTTCGCGTATCCCTTTGCAGTTGTATCATTTTTGTAAGTTCTATGGGATGGGTTGGGCAGGGCTGGGAAGGACTTCTCATTAAATAATTCGTTGTACTGTACTGTACGTGCTTTGCTTTTATTTTCTGCAATTTTTTTCTGTTTTATGGGGCATGCCCCGGATATCGCAATGTGATTTCCTTTGCAGTTAAAGCATGTTGCGTTAGCAGTTTCAACTTTACAATTTTTGAAGTTATGTTCTTCTTCTCCACATATGGTACATCTTTCTTTGTTTTTACAATATTTAGCAATGTGACCAAACCGTGTGCATCGGAAACATTGTTTTACCGGAGGAACGTATGTAGAGACATTAAATCTCCACAAATTGAGGTCAATGTATTCTGGTAGTGTATTGGAAGCAAATGTGATGGAAATCGTTGTGGTAGGTTCTAATGTAAATCCGTTTTCTGTGCGTATCTTTCTCATGAATCGTCGGATTGAAATAATTTTCTTTGAACTGGTGATATTAGTGAAAATTTTGTGGTTTGATAAATTTTTCGGGACTGATGAGATTACCCCTGTGGTCTCTGTCGCACCGGCTGGAATAGATGCTTTCAGCCTAAACTGGTCTAAAAAGGTCTTGTTTCTAAGAGCAGCATTGGCCAATTCAGGTTTCTCGAAAATCACACCGATCTTGAACCGATTGAAGCGTTTAAACTGTTTTATTCCTTTGATGTATCGTTTAAATGCATTGGACAAATTCATGATGTCGCGATCACCAATTGGTTTTTCATCCGTACTTTCTATGAACACAATGTGCTCAAATGCTCCTGAATCTTCTGGGTATGCCCTTATATAATCCTGTACGTAGAAGGGTTTGTACTTATCTTGCTGTTGTTTGTGCTGTGGGGGATCACTGGAGGCCGTCTGCCCGGAGCTCCCGTTTCCCGCCATTTCGCTGTTTTCTTCATCGGAGCCCTCCGATGAGAAGGACTCCTCCACTTCTTTGTTCTCCTTCTTACGCTTTTTACGCGTCTTCATCCTCGCCGCCACAACACCACCTCTTTAGTTTTAAACACTTGAAAATAAAATATTTTTAGCTTAGCGGAAAAAATATCGACCGCCCTTTTTCCCGCCTTTTCGCAACCGCCCCAACTATCATTCAACTTCAACCCATGAGGATATTATGTTATTTTCTGTGCTTGAGCCAAAGATTGCTTGAGCTAACAACCACAGAATATAATACTGCTAATTCGTCCAACAACCATAGAAATAGGATGTTTTAGGGGTCCATTCAGGGTAAGAGTGAGTTCGAATTCGTCACTAAATATCAACTCACTTTATTAAATAGTTAATGTTTCCACACTTCTTGAACATCATTGCAGTAAGGTAAAAATCTGGTCTGTCCCGTAAATACGTTGGAAGTATTAATAACGGTTCCGTTATTTAAATAATAACATATTTCCCAGCTATTTTTAGGTTAACTCACTCCCGAACGCGAACTCACTCTTACCTGAGTGGGCCCCCGCATGCTAGAGCTGCGCGCTTTGAACCGTAATCGATTACACTGCTAAAAGCGTATACAAGCTTTCCGAATCAGATTGCATGCCTAAAGCAGTAAGTAATGTTTACAAACGATTCGGACCGTTTATGTACGCGCTTAGGGAAACAAAACAACAAACATGAAACAAAATGACGTTAATTTAAGTAGTTCACCTAAAATTTGAAGCTAATCAATTGCTCTAAATTGAACTTGAATTTTCAACTGAGGTACATTTAAAGGTTTGAAGGTTGGAAAGACGATAGGCTACTCTTTAGAAACGTCAAAAAGTGACATTGACAGTTCAACACACGGTGCCCTACCTCCAAAGCGTGAACACTGGTCGTCTGGGGTCTTCTGCATGGTATGTGTGCAGGTACGGGCCTGAGGGTATCCCCTATTACCCGGACTGCTTCTCGGCATGCTCTGCAGTGCCGGTCCTTGGTCAGCCGCTATGAGCTAGCGGCGGGCTGGGCATCATTTCCTCAAGCCATCGGGCAGGGTACTGTGTACGCTGTTGCGTGACGCAGCGCTTAATTCGTACCGTTCACGGGACGCCATTTTGAGGGCTGTAAACGCGAATCGGACCACGCACAAGTGCTACAATCGGCCTGTGACAGACCAAAGAGTATAGACTAGGAGGTCACGACAAAAATGGCAACGATAACGTAAAGGGCTGAAACTGTGTTCACGAGATAAATACCAACCCTCTGAAGTCAAATGTGTCAGTCTGCCTGCGCCAAGTGGTGGCGTGACGTTGATAAGGCGCCTGAAAAAATTGTTATGGTGACAAAATATATATATGATAAGGTAAATGGCTGCAAATAATGAAGCATGAAAGTATCAGTGCATACTTGCTTAGCAATACCAAAACTGAACAAATAATTAGTTGCATTTCGTAGTTATAGGCGATTTAGGTTACAGATATAACTTTAGGTATATAACTATTTATTTAATAAATCGACTCATTAATGATGCATAATAATTAGGTATAAATATTTCTTGACAATCAGTATATTAATTTGAGTTTCAGCCACATCTAAATTTGAAGCATGTTAATCGGATTTTGACAATAATCTGAAAAACAGGCCTAATGCGAGTCGGACTCGCACACGAAGGGTTCCGTAACATCGTAAATTATTTAACGCCGAAAAATCTCTCTTTTTATTATTTTTATTTTACCTATATGTTGTAATAGCGGCAACTTAAATATATACTTTGTGAAAATTTCAGCTGCCTACCTATTACGGTTCATGAGATACAGCCCTGTGACAGACGGACGGACGGACGGACAGCGGAGGCTTAGTAATAGGGTTCCGTTTTCACCCTTTGGGTACGGAACCCTAAAAAGTATTTGTCGTGACATTCGTCGGAAGCAGGATCAACCTTTAATTAAATCAAACACATTAACTAATAACATTATCTATAATGTTTATGTATGTTATTTTAAACCTTGTCGTGATCTGAATCTGTATACATTTCCTGCCATGTCATGGTGACAATTACAATAGGTTATCATAATTGAATTCGTAAACAACATTTCGTGTCTATGCAGTTAACCGATGAGGAGTTTCCTCGTTAGGAACCATACTTGAGTGCAGTAGCCATATCATGGAGACACTTAGAATGGGTTATCATAAATACGTACACAAATTGTCGTGTCCTGCTCTTGACTATTGAGGAGTTCCATAGTTTGGAGCCAACCTTGAGGGTAATAACCATGTCATGGTGACACTTGAATGGGTTATCATTATTGAATGCGTGTACCAAAGTTCGCGTCTGTGCTGTTAACCGTTGAGGAATTCCCTCGATTGGGGCCAACCTTGAGTGCACTAGACATGTCATGGTCAAAATTAGAATGGGTTATCATAATTTAATGCGTATACAAAATTTCGTGTTTGTGCTGTTGACTGTTGAGGAGTTCCCTCGATTGGAGCCAACCCTCGATATCGATTCAGGTCATCCTTATCATAAAAATGCATTGTAATCACAACTGAACCAACATGTTAAAATTCAACTCCGTGGAATAAAAGGAAGTGGTTCTAATTCACCTTGCAAGATTTGATCAAAACACTTACGCTACATACACTACTAATATATATTTTTTTAAAAAAACAAGCTTTTATTTGAATGCTCCAAAAAAAGAAAATGAACTTTTAATTAAATCAAACCCATCAACTTATAATATTAAATGTATATCATAAAAAGTTTGTCGCGATCTTAACCTGTATAAATTAATTTCATTGAATACATTAATTTTTTTTTCTTAGAATTAAATTTTATTTTATTATTTTTATAGCATTTAAATAAAAGCTTGTTTTGAAAAATGTTTTAACTATTATTTTTTTGAAATTTTAGTTTTCGCTGGACATATTTCTAAAGTAGACATACTTTGTTAATACTAAACAGGTACGTCGCTTATTACAAGGAATGTGATATGTATCTATCTATAATCGATCGCGATGCAAGGACACATTCATTATGGAAAGAGCCCAGTATAAATAACTACCTACTTTACGAATATACTGCAAGGCTGGACCCGAACCAGCATAACATACCATTCGCGGGTATTGTGTCTTCCAATGTTTGTGTAAGGTAGTTTAGTATAGCGTATCAATTATATTTTTAATCTAAGTTCAACCCTTATTTACTTAGGGCCAAGTGCACGAACGTACAAAAAATCAAAATCAACGTCAAAGTATGATCAAACACGTCTCTTTGTGTGGACAGTATGGAAGGAACTCTATGCGGATCACTAAAAGTGACGTGTTTGAAGATTGATTAACTCGGCCGTCTGTTCGTGCAACCAGGGCTTAATCTGTGGTTCAACCGCACAGTTGTCGCAATAATGCATTCCAAGTTCACGAAAAAACAAACTAAAAAAGTAGGCACAAACGCGCTCGGCAACGTCCAGTACGTTGCCGAGCGCGTTTGTGCCGGCTGTGCGGCGTAACATTCCAAGTTCGAAAGAAACGCGGGAAACGCGAGCGGGCGTAAACTGTGACTGAGTAGACTAGTGCGTTGTGCGAGCGTTCAACCTCCCGTTGCGGCTGCTCTCGTGCAACGGGCTGCTCGTGCAACTGGCTACTCGTCCAACCGGCTACAACCGGCGGTTGCGCGAGCGAGTCAACTGCGAGTCAGTCGCGGCTGGCGCGTCGCCGCAAGCAACATGTGAAAAACTGAAATGCCCTTACCTACTTTTCATTCATTTCAGTACTAGCCTCGAATCACGAAGAGCTAGGGATCATAGGTAGGTAGGTAGGTAGGTGGAGAGATAGGTAGGTACGTATAGCTGGTTCCACGTTTCTCCGGCGAAACTGTACCCGAAGTCTCAGTTGTCACTTAAATTGGCGTTACGGCAAAGCGATCGACTGGCGTTTTCAAATGTATGGAGAATTTGAAGAGCGCGCTAACATTTGCGAGTCCGAGCTTGATTTGACAGCTTACTCAACGTTGCCGTAAATACGTCGACGTTGCCGTTTACGTCTACTCGGCGTTTTCATACAAATCGGAAGTCCGCGTTTGACTTTGACAGCTTGAAGATGTAAAACCACAGAATATCTAGTAAAAACTTGTATGGAGTTTGACGTTTTTACGGAACTTTGCAGTTACGTAAACGCCAATTTAGGTGAGAACTGAGACTACCGGCTCTGATATCCGGACCCGCAGCTGGATGTAAGGCAGCTCGGTGACTGGCTCCGACACGTTGCTCTTTTCGGCGGCCGCGCCTTTTCTGTAATATGCTGAAGGCTTTGAAAACGGGAATCTGGTAGGAGTATGGAAGGAGACAACCGTTCGGTGTTAACCGCCGCCAGCTTTCGTCCCAGGCAGATGAGTCGCAGGTGCTTGTAACGGGAAGGATCTTGGATGGTCTTGATGCACAGAACTAAACCGATTGTGATCGTACTTGCAAACGATCGCACTAAGCCGTTGCAGGTTGCAGGTTACAGGTTGGAGGTCGCAGGTCGCAGCCGACGGGCAGTAATTCATTCGTAGAGCGCAGAAGTTCAGCGAGAGATAGGCAACGTCCTACAAAACAGTGCCCGTCTTTAAACACATCTTGTCGCTCAGGCGATAGCGGCATCGATTCGTCCTTCCGCTCTCCGATTGGTCCGCGCCGTTTGCACCAACAAACGCGCATTGTCATTACCCAAGTGTATTCACATATGATCCTGTACCGATAACAACTCGTTTTAATGTTTTCCATACCTAGCTCAGTCCAAACTAAGCTTGTTTCATCATTTCCAGTTCCTTTTTAGGGTTCCGTACCCAAAGGGTGAAAACGGAACCCTATTACTAAGCCTCCGCTGTCCGTCCGTCCGTCCGTCCGTCCGTCCGTCCGTCTGTCCGTCTGTCACAGGGCTGTATCTCAGTAACCGTAACAGGTAGACAGCTGAAATTTTCACAGAGTGTGTATTTATTTTGCCGCTATAACAACAAATAGGTAAGATTAAAAAATAATTAAAATTAAAGGGGGCTCCCATACAAAAAACGTATTTTTTTGTTTTTTTTTCTACGATGGTACGGAACCCTTCGTGTGCGAGTCCGACTCGCACTTGGCCGGTTTTTTTTAAGGGTATCTGTGCATTTTTAGACCTAGCATATTATTCCCGACTACGAGCAACCCTAGGCTCAATCTACCCAGTTAAAAGACCAAAGCTTACAGTATTTATTTCAGATTTTTTGCACATTGCATAACTGTCATCAGTTGACCTTCAGATGTTTTCAGTTTTGTTCATATTAGCATACATTTCTGTATTTTTGGGTGCACCCTTACAAACAGCGCCACGCGACGGTTTTTGGCAACAATAATAGAGCTCTTAATACATAATGTGCAATTTATTTACACCTTAAATCGAACTCATATAATATATATCCTTATCTAATATATAATATACAATCCTTTCCTATTAAATGTTCTCATCTTAACAGAAGGCCACTCTGTAAATTTTACCTTTAAGGTGGCCCAACCCGGCGGCCTCAACTCATTTGCGGGCACGGTACAAAACCGTGCTGTTGCGCTCTGGGACCTTCTCTGTTTCCAAGAATAAGACAGGCTCCGTGATGAGGAAGATGCAACATGTCCACAAAAAAGACAATGTGCATAGTGTATGATTTGGTAAGATTTACGAAAATTTTAATTTCAAAACGACTTATAGCTAAAAGTAAACCACGACCGCTGTAGTCAAAAATCTAACAAAAACCAAATAGATTATAAATCTTGATGAAATAAGCTATGTCTGATGACTAATCTTATTAAGATGTTCTTACTTTATCATTGCGTAATCCACCTATGTATAAAACGCGCGAAAAATCCGAACTTTCGGACGTTATAACTTGGAAACCAAACACAATTTTACAATGCCAACGGTCATCAGACATCTAGTTCAATCAAATAGAGCTATTTTGAGCAAAATTTTGGCTCTCTGACAAGAAATATAGGCGTGATCTTCTTTCCCCTTTTGTATGGGGAGATGAGCGGGTTGGGCCACCTTAAATGGTGGTGTTGTATATTTTGTCCTCTTTTACCCCCTTAAGAGAAGAATTTCGAAAAATCCGTTCTTAACACACCACCTTAAAATAAAGCTACTGTGAACATTTTGAATTTCTCGGTTCAGTGGTTCCGGAGATTCCGTGTTTGATGCCTAAGTTTTGTATGAAAATGTGTACATTTTGGCATCTTAACAAATTAATTATAGAAAATTCCTGAAGCGTTTTTGCCGTAAAAGGACGCCACTCTTTTGCTAGGTATTTAAAATTTTTGATTGTAAAATATATTCTTCTAATCTACGGCCGTTTTTTTTATGTTTCAGAATATGTATAGGTAGAGGATAGGTATTTTCCGCGACGCTTGATGCCAGCCGAAACGCTTCCGTTCCCGATGCCCGCAGACGGATTTTATTAGTAGTAGAGATAGAGATAGAGGCGATGCCTGTTCTAATAGATGGATAAGTGATCAACATCGTAGTGTTCGTGTACAGTCGTTTCGTCTGAGATCTATTCACCGGAAATAGAGACAAATTTGAGATCTCTTTCTGTCATGCTGAAGTCAACCATAGAGTAAAAGGGACTTAGGAATTCCTTCTCTTTACAGTGTATACAATTGAGAGGAAACGACTCACACTGGGGAATATTTATTGAAATGAAATAAACGATTGGCGGAATCTAAGTATTTTATTACAGACACCAATAAATGAGGTAAATTTACCATAAGTCTGAAAAATCCACCTCTACAACACCATGTTGATATTGTGATGAGAGAGACTGTTTTATGTTAATCATACGTCTCTCATCTTTTATCTCATAATTCTTCAAGCGTCGGTGGTTCAGAAAAGTTTGGAAGCAATTGGAAGCTTTCAATCAGACGTTCGCGATCTCCTCGAGGACGTTGCATTCGCCACCATCGCACCAACGGTGCTGTGCCTCCAGCGCCTATCAACAATCCGATAGACAACACTACTAGCCATCCGTAACTACTCCTTTCGTATCGACTGTTCCAATCTCCACATATCCTATCTTCTGCCATAGACGAAGTACACACCCGCACACTGTATTCTTCAGTTTTATCTTTCAGCTTGAAGTAAAAACGTCTTCCGTTTTGCTCGTGCTGAACAGAAGAAATGCATTTTTCGTGAATTTCAGACGACATAAATTTCAGTTGAACAATAAACGCTAAAGCATACCCATTGGGTGCTATCGGTGGGTCCCAGCTCAGGTAGAATTCTGAAGATTTCAGCGATACATTGTGGAGTCGAACAATATCATTGCCGCGTATCATCTGAGTGCGAATAATTTCTCGAGCTGATCTACCGCAGTCAGTCTCTGATGGACCTGTACAAGCCCTGAGGCGTACCCTGTAGTCATGAAATGGACGAAGCCTTGTAACTACGTATTCTTTTTTTTTTGGTAATATTTCAACGCCTAGTGATTGGATGACTCCATCAGACGTCTTGTTTTCCAACAATTGTTCTTCCCAAGATTCCCCACAGTCGATATCTGGTAGGTCGCATACATCAAAAGAGTCACTGCTCATAATGGGAGTTAATGAGTGCAACCACTTTAATCTGAACGGTTTGAAATGCATGCTCGAGTTTTGTCTGTACTTGACTTTGTTTTGGCACACGCAAAGTTCTCCATACTCTGGCGGGGGGTTTCGGATAATGACATGGCGGTAGTCATCAGAGGGTCGCTTTGACAGCGTGAATGACTCCAAGCATTGGTTCTTTGAGTCAATCCCTGTCTTATTGTAGTTGATCACAGATACGTCGAAAAGGTATCTAGTAATATTTGCTGAATATTTAACGTGATCTAACCAATGGACAGCAAATGAGTATGGCGAAAGAGCTGTGATCGCATAAATGAAGGGTGGTGGAGGAACGCCAACACCGGTTTGGAATGTCTGGAGCTTGCTCCTTCCAATGTCGGTCAAGTTTTGGTTATGCAGCATGATAGACGAATCTTGATAAGCTTCCACGTATAGTACATAAGTCGTAGCCGGTTTTAATGTATTGGTACTCCACGTTTCTTGCTCGGACTTTTTAGAGCTTATGTGTGCCGTCTCCCATGACCGATTATTGCAGTATAAAGGTACTCTTTCATAATCAGAACCCGGAGATACTTCTGCGTAGTGAATGCTGTAATTAAAGGTCAGTTTAACGTTTCTCTGTGGATGAATACGCTGAAAGAATGCAATTGCAGAGCGTTGCCCTGTCGCTGAGACGTTAAGAGGAATTTCTATATTGTAACACTGACCAAAATTGCCATTAGATGTCGGAGAAATTTCACTTTTTTGCCCCATGGGCATCGATATGTGCATGTGGAAGTTTTCTATCTCCAACATGCAGAGTCGCGGGTTGTTGTATGCTAGAATCGTACCATTTTCAATTTGAAGCATCTTAGCTTGGTTTTCTGGGAACAACTTTCGGAGATTTTTCATTTCACGTATGACGATGGAATATTTATTTAGAAACAAGTTTTTTCCGGCGATGATTTTGAGATTTCCGAGAATATCTAAAGATGTAATGCCGACGGAATGAGTGATCATGAGGTAGTCTTTGATATACTGAATGCTACCGAGGTAACGTTTCAGATCAACCATGCTGTGAAAACTGCTGTGAACTTTTATTTTCAAGGAGCCATTTATGTGGGTGCACGTGGACAATATCTCAGCTTCAAACAGCGATGTAACATTCAGTTCGTTGCAAACCTGCAATGAATAAAATGTAATAATTAGGTGTGGCTTTAGTGAAAATTATAAATTTGATATTCTTGTGTTTTACTTTTCACATTAACGCGCAACTAATAACCTGATTTCCTAAGGCTGTAATTATTTTCGTAAAAGAATTTTTTTGTTTGTTTTGTAGATGATGTTCATTTGACCGTAACATTTTTTCTGGTTTAGTGAACAAAAATATATATCTGTCAGGTGTTCACCGCCAGAATAGATGAAAATCTGGCTCGTTTTAAACAAAATCCTTTTCTGACTTCTTCGATGATCGTCAAGGATGGCTTCAAACCCTAAAGAAGGCTAAATAATTCTTAAGAAAAATTCTACAGTGGTCAAATCAGGCGATTTCACCGCAAATTTAGAGTTGACTAACGGGAAATAGACTTGCTGCACTTGCAACCGTACAAAGGCTGTCCTGCAAATACCACACATTATCCATGCACAATTCGTTCATTTGCGGCAGCAGGAACTCGGTTATCATGATTCTCTATCGCTCACCACCGAGCGAGATCGATTCTTGGAATGAATTTCGTGCATTTCATGCCGATTTCCACTGCCTCAGAAGCGATAATGTTCCAAAACTCAGGTTTTCGGATAGTTGGAAGAAAATCGTTACGGAGATCGAGAAATAAAGATGTCTAATATCGATGACGTCACTATATATGCTGTTAGGTACCTAACTAATTAGGAAACAATTAGTTGTTAAATAGTTGCTTCCATAGATACCAACTCAAATAACTGACTTGGTTTTACATAATATTGAGAGATACTTTTTTGTGGTTGCATTGCGAGACTTGCATGTAGTTTACGTTTTTGATGGGTAGGATTACCTTAGGTATGCCATTATGGAAAGGCACTATATTAATGTAATGTAAATTAAGGTAATTAAAGTATTGTAAAAGATACTATGTTATGTCAATGGAAAAAAAATACATGTCTGAGTATAGCTTGTCTACCAATTCGACGAAATTACATTACAATTTACACGATAGTTTTATTATTTTAGGAGAAATGTCGACATTATATGAGTACATTCGCAGTCCGTGGCATTTTGAGGACTGTTAGAATAGTGCTGGAACGGATGAATGTCGAATAGAATAGTGCTGTTCAAAAAGCGTAATAAAAAGGGAATTTGTCAACTCGGTATGGCATTTTTTGACTCCACATTCTGGGTACTGCACTTATACAGTTGTTTTCAGTACATCGTGCTTGTACTCTCCCCAAACATTTTTGCGCAGCGAGACGCGCCTACTTCACATCGGCCACAAAGTTTGGCGCAAGCTGACATCAACAACATACTGTAGGTAGTCAAGATAAGTATTGTTACTCTGAAGCGTGGACCTACCCTCCCGTAATAAATCCGCGATACAGAAGGGATTAAACCGCGTGTCGACCCAAAACTAGATTCTGCCAACAGTATGGACAGACCTCGGAGGAGGGGGACAGACAAAAAGTCGTGTTCCGAGTGAACCTGTCAAAAGTTAGTACGGGATTAGCACCGGACTAACGTTTGTATATTCGACCGTGAAGCAAGGACACATTAGTTGAAGAAATAGCCCATTAAAAAGAACTACTTTACAAATATACTGCATGGCTGGACCCGAACCAGCAAAACATACCATTCGCGGGTATTGCGTGAGTCGTAGTCATAGCATATAAAATTCAAAACGACTAAAAATATGTTTTTAAGAAATCTTGTACATAACGTCGAAAATCCATTTGTATGCATAGCGTATAAAATTCACAGCGACTAAAATCGCTCAATTACACATTCGAATATTTTTGAAGTAAAATCAACTAAGCAGAACGTATAAAATTCAGGAGGTCGAATTTTAGTTGCTGTGACTTTTATACGCTCTGCATATGGTTCGAAAAGTTAATAAAATTTCGTTTCACAAAAAAAGAATTCCATGCAGAGCGACGAAAATAAATCTTAACACTCGTTTTAGGGCCCTAATAAGCATATATTTAAAGTTCAAATTGTAACAAAGACCCGTAGATGTCAGGTAATTTGAAGAACCGGGCAAGTGCGAGTCGTACTCGCACACGAAGGGTTCCGTACAATCGTATAAAATTAAAGGGAATTAAGGAAACTCGGCTTGTGCCTTCGAAGCTCCCCTTTAACGCAATTACCCTCATTCCATAAGGAATTAGATGCCATGCCAGGACCTCCCTTTTATGTCCCAGGCTACCTTTAACTGGTTGGATAACACGGAAAATTCTTCATTGCCGTTTCATCTTATGCGATGGTCCCGAACGGGGGAAAAAAAGAAAATGATTTATAAACTGGGCGGGGATTTGAACCCACTCCAAGCATATGAAATGCTGATTATCAAACAATTAATATCAAAAATTGTTTATATAATTGAAATTCTTTATTATCATCAGAAAAAATGGCATAGCTAGAACATAGAACTCATGGCCCCATGACCTTCCGGCGCATTGAAATTGACGTTATTTCATTAAGGCAGTTACAAATCAGAGGAGTAAATGAAAGGGGAATCAAGCATTGACACATAAAGAATAACATAACGTATGCAACGTGGAAACACAGTTACAAAGCCTATCTCAAAAAATTAAACGATATCTACAACCAGTAGTCTCGACATGACACATGACTAGGGTTGCCATCTCTAAAATTTGGCAATCAGGATAAAACGTGAAAATACGCGTGAAAACCTCGGATTTTAGAGCCCAGAATCCGGACATGTCAACAGGTTTTTTTAACAGTCAGCAAAACAGTTGAAAATATCATTGATCACCTTTTTATTTATTTTCAGACCCTAAAATTAAATTTAGTGATCTTTTATCATGATTTTAAATGTACTTAACTAATAAAACAGAATATTATTACAGTTTGTTTCAAATTGGTTTACAAATCAGTTAGATACTGATAGTAAAGACTTTAAATTTGTAAACCCGGACTACAAATGAAGCCCCGCCCGGACGCTCCCCGGATGCCCTCTAAACTAGGACAAATCCGGGGAAACCCGGATGGATGGCAACCCTACACATGACCAACCAGCAGCGGGAGCACCAAGGCAACGATATTGCTGGGTTGATCTATAAACGAGTTTTTGTTTCGCTTATCGTGAGAGCAGAAACTAAAAAGGAAGTTTACCGTATCGTTCGTTTGTGCTCCCGCTGTAGGCTCTGAACGAAATATGTGAAAAGGTGTCTCCGAAAGGGGTAATCACCTACAACATAACATTATAATCCTATGGAAAACAGAATGTTATTATTGTGAAGCCCTCTAAACTGTTCAGCGGGGGGACCAAGCAAAATTGTGATTAAATCTGACGCTTAGTTGCATTTCGTAGTTTCAAAATTGAATCATTCTCTTGCCTGTTCACCTACTATTCACCAGGAGTATTAACTTACCAACTCCCCAGTAGGCTCATACACCCGAATTTTAGTTAAGTATTATTGGTTTCTCGGTATTGGTCAAAATCTCATACCCAATCTTATTCTTACTTTATTGATAAGGCTGCTCTAAAACCATTATATTCTTAATTTTCTGTAGGTGGTCGCATATAAAGGAATATGTAACTATGTGATCAGCTCACTGTAGTAGTTTATGATAAAACTTATAGTATTAAATCCTAATGTGCAAGTGTTTTACAGTGTTGTGTTGCCACTGGAGCAGTGCATCGCTTTACGGTGACGCTTGGTCTTGTCTTTCCCTAAAATATGATTTTTCACGACATTTTTGGTCACTATAAGGTCTGAGTCTGGGTTGAAAGGTTAGAGACCAACTCTCTGATGCTTAATGCCAAGTGGTTAGAACATTTTGCACAATTATTTAACCATTTTGAAAAAAATCTAAAATTGGCTGAACTAAAATTCTATTTAAAATATTTAAAAAAAATATCGAAACTATTTACAAAATTTTACGCGAATCGGTTGAGGAATGCGATCTGTAGAGGAGATAGGCCGGACATACGAAAGCCTTTTGCCCAATCTGAAAAGAGGGGGCCCATTCAGGTAAGAGTGAGTTCGAGTTCGGGAGTGAGTTAACCTAAAAATAGCTGGGAAATATATTATTATTTAAATAACGGAACCGTTATTTATACTTCCAACGTATTTATTTACGGGACAGACCAGATTTTTACCTAACTGTAATGATGTTCAGAAAGTGTAAAAACATTAACTATTGCACCTGAAATACTTAAAAATACTTAAATACTTAAAAATATATTACTTATTGTTATTGGTCTCTAGGTCCAAAACGTCCTTTGCGTTTCTTTTATTAAAAAATATACAATCAATAATATGAACAAACAATGGTCAAAACGCCGATGAAAATTGTTCGTGTTTTCCATCCATTTCAACGTAGCCGTGCAGTATAAGAAAGGTCCTGGCATGGCAGCTAGTTCTCATGTGGTGGTGAGTTCGGCGAATATCGTGACAATAGGTGTTGTATTGCGATCCATATACAGGTACTTGGATAAAAAAAGATATTTTTAGGGTTTTTTAGGGTTCCGTACCCAAAGGGTGAAAACGGAACCCTATTACTAATTTATTTTTAAGCGTTCATCAGTTCGGGCCATCGGAATACTGCCGACGTCTTACTTGAGATATTGAATACTAAGATTTGTGTTAGTAGCCTATCTTTGGCTATGCCACTCTTGCTTTGCTTGATGAGAGTAAAAATGTCAAAATTAAATAGTATTTAAATGATAGAAATTAATTATTTTCAAATATTTTTACTCTGCATCACATATGTTTATGCGTCTATAGAGAATACCAATAAACGAATGCCAGTTTTCAATCGTAGATGTAGATGAAACGTTAAATCAATGTATGTAGGTATAATCTTAAACACTGTGTTAGTAGGAGGCATTCATTACGGGAGGGACTGTTGGAGAATTCCAAATTATGGGTATACAGCCGCTGGCGACATTGGTAGACGCAATACCCGTGAATGGCATGTATGTATGTATATTCATAAAGTAGTTCTTTTTACTCGGCTCTTTCTTCAATTAATGTATCCTTGCTTCACGGTCGAACATACATACATACATGTCACATTCCTTGAAATAAGCGACGTACCTGCTTAGTACGAAAAAGTATATTTACATACAAAAATCGGTTTAGTCTGGCAATAATCCGCGCACTAAAGTTAGTTACTATGAATCATAGAGTACATGCGACAACTGTCAGAAAAAAAAACATATTCCGACATATTCTTTATTTTCTTTACGTATTTTCCCCGCATGTTATTTCGGCTGGTCTCGGACCATACTGGCCAAATCAGAGATAGGGGGTTTTTAGTTTTATGTGAGCATACATAGGTACGAAATACTCCTTATTTTTTTAATTGGCTGTTATTTCCAAACTCCTTGGTACGAAGCTACGTAAGACTTACTCGAGTTTTATTACAAGATGTGCATTCAACACATGTTCCGTTTTCCGATGGCTCTTTGGATGGAACCAAATCATATCCTTTGGGACAATGTTCCAGGCAGGTGTTGTTAGCAATGAATCCTTTGCCGTTGAACATCTGGTAGCATTCTTGCTTGGTCAAGCAATGAAACGACTGCGGTAAAACTATTCTGAAAAAGAAAACACAGCATTTATAATACGAGCTTTTAATGAAGGACGTTGCTGAATTTCCCATAAAGTAAGGAAACTTCAAATTTCCATCTATCTGTCCATTTGGAACCAGTATTGGTTATAAATATATAAATAATCACTAACACAAAAAGCAATAAGCAATAACGTGTTAAGTCTGCGGGTTCTAGAAATTTACTTTTCGTCCAGCTACATATGTTCATTAATCGCATTCGATCGAACCTAGTACATAATGTGTCGTCGGTCTGTCTGTTGCGTTGAAGAGATAGTCTGGACCTCGAAGGACATAAGCTACCTTTTATGGCGAAAATTAAACTCGAAGGGGGGGAAATAGTGGATGAAAGTTTGTGTGGGGAACTCATGTAATGTCCGGGAAATAATTCAGCCCATCATCAGTCCAAAACGTCATTGACCCTAGCGGAGCCGGGTACCTCAGCTAGTTGAAAATAAAATGAGATTGGTATTTTTGGTCGAAAATCAAGATTTATCAAAAAGAGCTATTGGAGATAGTTTGGACACCCACCCCCACCCTGTCCCTGGTTTAAATAAAAGATAAATACACTCACTTGCCGTCTGGACATTTAGGCACGCACATGTTGCCGTCGGTAAAGTGAGCGCAGCGTAAGCACTTGTTGTGGTCTGTCTTTCGGCAGCCCAGGCACTCCTCGTGGCAAGTGTCCGCCACTGGACCCGTCAGCAGCCGCTGGCACTTCCTGCGTAACCGTATAAATTATAGGTGATATTGTATTCTATTAATTTGGATACAAATCCATAGACGTAGCAAAAGTAAGCACAGCACAAGCACGAACTGGAGTCCGTCTTGCGGCACTGCGCAGCACGTGCTGCGCAGTGCGCAAGACGGACCTACGGGAGGCATCTGCACCCGCTGGCACTTACTGTGCAACCATCGCCATTATAAGTCTTATTGTGTTCTATTAATTTGGACACAAACATGTCAACGCGGCAGCACTGAGTACAACACAGTTACTTGCTGGAACCGTCTTGCGGCAACCGAGATACTGCACGTGGCAAGTCTCCAGAAGGGATCAATCAACGGCACTTCCTGAGTAACAATCGTCATTCTATGTTATATTTCATGCAATTCATTTGGACACATATTTAGTAGACGAAGCATATGTAAGTACAGGACAAGCACTTGTTGAAGACTACGTTGCGGCAGCTAAGGCACTGCGCGCGGGTGCTAAGTCTCCGCTGCAGGAACTGTCGGCCGCCTGCACTTACTGCATAACCATGGCCATTATTAGATAACATTTTATGCTTCTCTTTTTGGCGAACATACGTAGATATGGCAGCACTGAACTTAGCGCACGCACTTGCTTGGGTCCGTCTTGCGGCAACTGAAGTACTGCGCGTGTTAGGTCTCATCAATCGATCAAGGGGGAAGTGATAATGGAAATGGTCAGTATTAAAGTTCAAGTTTTTCAAGCGTATATCTAAATGTATCTTTGGAAAGCAATCAGTGACTCGCACACGACTTTGGAGTTGTGGAGAGCCTTATATATTAAATAAAACATATATACCTATATATAAGTACTAGGAAAGTTAGCTACCGCGAAGTTACGCTAAGAACGCACGAGTCGCCAACCGTTTCGGTTTACGGCAGGACAGTTGTTTATCTTTTAATTTTCACAACTATTGAGCATCTTTAAGACAAGGAAAGGTGTCAATGATTGTCATGTCAGTCGTGCTATGCTGGCATCAGGTACTAAAACTGACCATTTGGATTTTCGCAAATAACAAGCATTTTCAAAGCATTGAGAGCCGCACGACCAACACTTTTCACTATCCAACCTGTAAAAGTGATTCCATTCGTTTCCACGATCGTCTTATTTTTAATTATGAATAAATGCTAATGCAAAGGTTTGATGAAAATAACCACTAAAATGTATTTCTCAGTTTGTTATTGTTCTTATCTATAAAAAAGAATTATTTTTTTCGCAGTGTACTCAACAACTCAGAGGTGATTTATTGCATGTATAAAACTTTATTTCTTCAAGTCTTTATCAAATGGACCATCAGCTTTCTTTGGGAAACAGTATACAGCCAAGCTTGCCTCAAAAATTCTGGGAGTCCTCAATAGGGTGCGACAGTATTTAACGCCTGACAAGAAACGGCTCCGTTACAAGGCACAGATAAGGTCTTGCGTGGAGTATTGCTCGCATTTGTGGGACGGCTCAGCTATATTCACAGTCAACATTCCAAAAATAAGAACACACCGATATTTTAGATCATTCATCTATAGCAGAGGTTCTCAAACTTATTTCGTCTACCACCCACTTTGAAAATTTATTATTTTCTAGCGTCCCCAAAATGTTTATTTAATTTTACCACATGTTTAAAATCGCAATCGCAAAATCGCAGTACTTTAATAACTTTAATTTAATCATTTATTTACAGGGTTTCATTTGAGTGTACTATTATTATTATAATCCCAGAGAAGGGCCCAGAGAAAATTCGGGGTATAATATTATTAGCTATAAAAAACCGAGAAGTGTAAAAATTTATATGAATAAATGAGTATTGAGTATTTAAACGGTTTTGGCGATATGGCTGATTTGTGTTTTTCTAACATTTTAAGTAATTCAAATTTTTAAAGCCACCGTGGGTGTTTTTTTTACAATCAAATTGGACAGGAATAAGAACGAAATGAACGATGTTATTTAGCAGGAATGTTTTTTTAAGTTAAAAGTACTTTAAAATATTAGAAAACCATAAATCAGCAATCGCTCCCTAAACAGCTTCAAAGCCCCCCAATTTCTTCTGGGCATCTCACCGCCCCCCTGTACGCCTTTAGCGCCCCCTAGGGGGCGTTATCGCCAACCTTGAGAAAGACTGATTTATAGGATCGGAAAACAATGGAATGAGGTATTTCCCCCAAAGTACAACCTGGGGCCCTTTAAACAAGGTGTGAAGAAGCACATGGCCGGACGGCATGGATTTTGCAGCCCCCCCCAGCTCGAAATCCCATGGGCGTCGTCGGGCCGTACGCCATATGGCCGCGCTAAACATAAAAAAAACGTTGATTGAATTCTAATTTTTTTCAATATCCTGAAAATATCCCGTCAATCCTAATTCCAGTAGGTTATATTACCTGTAATATGTCACAGTGAACAGAACCAATCAGTGAGATAGATTTGATTATAAAGGGGGCCTGGCGGATTAAGAAAGTAATGATTTCTTGGGGGGGGGGGGGGGGCGTGAACAACTATGCGCCTTCCTCGCTACTCCAGTGGTGAACAGTGATGCATTACCTGCGATTCCAGCAGTAGTCTATGTCCGGATAGTTCATGCAGCGACATGCTGAGGGCCCCTCGCAGGAGTTGGGACTCTGTGCCAGCACCTGGCGTCCCCGCGGCGCGATGCTGTCCCAGTCGATGGTCTGCACGAAGCATGCCTTGGGGCAGGCCCACACCAGCACGCCGCCGCGCTCGATTCGGACCAGGCTGTAGAGTCCTATCTGTATAAAAAACGATGCTCTTAATGTAATGGATGGAGGGGCTTTTGGAGTTATGAGTTATGAATGTTACTCATAATCGATATAATGCTAATAAAGCCAGGATTACGCCAGAGCACCATCGTTCGACATTATGGCATGCCACATAAATTCACACCTTGCGACTTTGTTGCATGCCACAGTTTGTATTACACCAAAGCAACAAATAATTTGAGATGCAAGCGAAAAAAAGGTCTCGAAAAGTAATTATAGCTGCATCTTTTCTGGTCTAGCCTCTGGACAAAAAAGGAAAAGAAAAAGGTGGTGGGAAAGGAAAATTCTACGTAAATCTTATTCATCTCGTTTCACGCAATTATTTTTGTAGTTGGGGTTTCTCACGTTCCAAATTGGTTTTACAACACCTTAGCTAATCGATGGTCTGCACGAAACATGCCTTGGGGCAGGCCCACACCAGCACGCCGCCGCGCTCGATTCGGACTCTTTTACTCCACTCCATGTCACATCCGACATGTCAAACGGGTACGCGCATGCAGCATGCGGCAAGGCTTGCAGCATTACGCACTTGTTGACATGATGCACGGGGCCTGCCACATGGTGCTATTGTAGCATGCGACACTCTCGCATGCTACATTGTCGCACGTTGTTGCTCTGGTGTAATACAGGCTTCATATAGATCACCTAGTGGAAACTGCCAACTCAGTGTTCGCTTGCGGATATGGGTCCATTCATGTATTATATTTAAGGTTTTTTTTGTTAAGTACAGTACAGAAGACCTGTGGTTTGGGCAATGTTGAGTAAACTCCAAAAAATATATCAAAATTAAAGGATAGTTCTATTTCAGGAGGAGTGGATTCAGTTTGACCAAGCTAAAATAATTGCTGTCGAAAAACTATGGACATTGCCTGGCTTGCTAAGAGAATCCATTGACATTCCAAGACATATAAATTTCAACAGAGATGACAATATGAGACTCTAATTGTCTCGGTCTCCAGCAGCCCCGAGAGCTACCCACACCGACGAACAGTGACACCGTAAGCATAGTTTGCACGGATAATTTCATCGCCCAACGACGTGATGTGTTACTACCCGCATCTTTAGTTGAACCTACCCACAGCTAAAATCTCCGCAGCCGACGACCTTTAGTTGACTTTTGACTAGACGACGCGGTTTGGTCACCCACGTATTCGAGAATGGTATATCAATATGTGTACTGCCATGTAGTGGCTGGTGGCAAACTTAATATTGGGACTGTACGACTAAATCATTCTCATATGAAGTATGTCATGAAGTATCTCATATGATGTATCGCAAAGTTTCAAGTGTAGTTTTGTCTCTACTTATTTCATCTACATCTGCATTTCATATAAATGATAAAGACCTTGGGTATTGTAGAGTAATGCTAAGTAGCTCAAAAGTTATGAGAAGAAACAAGTAATACGTAGATACACCTGTATCTAAATCGGGTAAGTTGTTCTCTAGTAGTAAGCGAGCAGACAGAGGGACGGCAGATTTAGGATTGTATACCCGAAGCCTGAGTCTGCTAATAGATAACTCCACTTTCGACCATTAACGTTATGACAACCACACAGTATTGTACCCAATTTTGTGTTTTCTCATAACGCTAACACTCGAAGGTAGAGTTATTTATTAGCGGACTCGATAGTGAAGTTTTAAAAGTGTACATACAAACCCTTCCATTTGCGCAGAAAATAGACACTTACTACCTTTTCCCCACCAGCTAGATTAGTGTGGACTATAAATTTGGTGCAATGACCGCGGGATTACCCCTGCGGCAAAAATAGCCCCCGCCCCGTTGTACTGTTAAGCCATAGGCTTTAGGTCAGTTGCTCTATCGTTTGTCCCGAGCGTGCATGGTACAGGGTTAGTCGTTGCAGCGGCTTAAAATCGTGGACTAAAGTTACGTATATAACTCCCGTCAGAGGTGATTACAACAAAAATATAGTTTTATGTGACTGGACACGGATGGGTACAACATACCGCATTCACAAAGGAATTAAGAGCAATGCCAGGACTATCCCAGAAACTAAATAAGAAAAAACCTTCTTCGACGCCTCCAGAAGATTGGCGCTCATTGAGCAAGGAGATGGTAGGCTGATGGTGAGCGAATAGTTCGTACCTCGGTGCCAGAGATGAAATTGTAATTACTCGAATATACTGCTCAGGAATACTGCCGTCGCCACAGTAGCGCTGCCGTATGCAAATGATTTCCAACATGTCAATTCGTGCAAACATCATACTAACACGATTTCAAGTTAAGCGGCCGACCGGAGCTAGCGCCGAAACTTTTCCGCAAATTTCCATACATTTTCGCCTGCTCCCGGGCGTTCGTAGCGACTGATAAATTAATGAATGCTAATTTTATTTAAAACCACAAAAAGTGGAACTGTACAATCTAAGATGGCGGCTTTGTTTGCCCTGAGAACGTTTCGAGGGGTTTACTTTTTAATTGATTGATTTATTTGACTCCCCCCTCATTGTGTTTTCAGGGTTTAATCAATTTCGTTTACTTTGGTCGTTTGATCGGATTTGTCTCAATTTGAAATTCAGCATTCCGGAGATTTTTAAAGTCGAGGTGACCAGAACCCAGACTGATTTGTAATAAAAACTCGGGGAAGTGAACAGTGTTCTCATGTCGAGGGTTCCGTCATCGTTACTGTATCAAACGGTGTTTTTATTTACCCTATTATGGCCTACTCGATTGATATATTTTTTGTTCGATATTTATTGAGTATAATCACTACATAGTATAAAACAAACTCGCTTTCTCTGTCCCTATATCCCTATGTACGCTTAAATCTTTAAAACTACGCAACGGATTTGGATGCGTTTTTTTTAATAGATAGAGTGATTGAAGAGAAAGGTTTGTATGTACAATAACATCTATTAAATAGTGGAGAAATACTGTTATTTTTGAGGTTTCTAATGTGATGTCGGAAATAATTATTTTTTTTCCGCTTACATTGCAAACGCAGGATGAACTTGACCAGCCCGAAATCAGTCAAAAACGACATTGACCCGAGCGGAGCCGGGTACCTCAACTCGTATGTATTATGTCATTAATAGCTTGTAAATAAAATTACGTTTCCTACGCTTAGCGCTGTTTATTTTACTTGAACAAGAGATTTAAAGATTGTGTCATACGAAAAACCCATTATATACGAATTGTATTTTAAATTCAGTATAAATAATATTAAAATATAATTAATAATAAACAAAACTTTTTAATTGTTGCTGATTTGAGCGAAATTGTAGATATTTTTAACAATAATGTAAATTAAGTAATTAAACTTGGGCACATTCTGATTAATAATATACAAAATATTATCTTGTTTGGCTTAAACAAAAAGTGGTTTTGAAAATTGTATCACACAAAAAAACCATTATATTCGGAGTGAATAAATACATTACCGATGTTCAAACAAGCACCAGAAGAGCGATCCAATACACCTAAAGCTTTGTAAATATGCTGGGTAAAAGTGCTCCCACCACTCACGTAATTAAATTTAGCTCTTGACGTGCGGCCGCTGCAGCGAGTGCGAGCAGACTGACCGCGTGTCGTTTATTTTCCGTTATTTTTCACACTACCCGCATGTAAGCTAGAGCGTTACTTTCACATATTATTTAGCACATCCGCGCGGTGATGCCTCGTGACGCAAACACAAAGAAACGACGACTGGTTTTCTTTCCGTGAACGAGATAAAAGCCATGGTTATTTTTATATAATACGAATGAGATGGCCTGTCTCACAAGTGCATTTGTGTGTGCCCCTTCCTAAAGCAGCTGCGTTGCCGCGTTTTAGTAGGTTAAGGTTGTTAAAGGAGTTCTATTTTTTTTTAATTTTTATATAAAATTTCATCGAAAGGCGTAGACACCGCTCTAGGTGTCTGTTAAATAATATGTTACGACTATTTATTATTGGAGGAAAATAACAAAGGCAGACAATAAAACACAGTTAAAAAGAAAAAAATGGTAATAAGTATAAAGATGTGTCTTCGAAAACTATCAAAAACTAAGCAATAAGCTAGGTATATAATTTGATCAAGAACTATTTCAAAAGAACGCGCACTGATGAGTGTCAAAAAGTAACATTATAACCATGCCAAATGTGTCAAAATGAGATTAGTTTTAGTCTGTATAGTTGCATCTCAATTTGAATTTTAGTTAACTATCAAGAATAAGTCAGTGACTATTAGCTACTTTTTATGTATAGCATTTATGCTACCACTAGTAATGTGTATTTATGAGTAAAATGTTTACGTTTGCATCTATGTAGGTTTTACGATTTAAATGCTTTTTTTTTCTATACTCTTAACTTTTAAGTATGTTCACTTTTTTATTTTACTATTATTTAAAGAGTTGATGTGTAACACAGGGTACCCTAGCATAGGGTCAAAAAATCCTTCAAAACGACCTGAAGGACAAATGAACAATTTAATTTAAATTTTATTTAAAATCATTTAGTTTCAAATGCTATATGTGAGATTGCAAAAAGGACAGCTTATTTTTAAAAAATATATTATATATCACTAACAAGGACGTGTCCTCACCGAATCGAGGAGCGAGAGAGCCACGGGTAAGATAATAAATAGAAGATAGGTGAAATATGGTACAATAAACACAATTTAAAGTAAAGGTTAAATAATTTGATAATAGGAAATAAAACCAATATAACATCTTTAGGTTTCGCAAATATCTTCACTACAAAATTCAGTTTCTGCCGTCATTCTGTCTGTTCGCTTGTATTTCGAGTTCTAAGTTATTATCACGATAAATTAGACTTTAATAAGTCTAAAATACGGCCAAATAAAAATTGAGGACTTCGTTCGGCAGAAGTCCGTAAAGATGGTTAAAAAGTTCGACATGTTCTGAAAAATTCGGATGGCTGGTATCTCTACTTGAGCATGAAGCCTTAGCCGCGGTGTTTCATTTCAAATAACCCCTAGTATTTCATACATTAAAACCCAGTGGGAGACAAGATTGCAATTCTACACATTGTGTTGGCAGTTGATGACTTATTATCCGAAACACTGCCCAAATAATTTTAGCCTGACCCGGATAGACAAAGGCAACAGGTTTGTTTATGTATAAATACTTAAATTTTCGCGAAAATATTTTTAAAATTAATTTTAATAACTTAAAGTTTGTTACAATGCGCAATAAACAAAATTATGAATAATAATCGTATAGTTCTCCAATCTAATGTACGAGTATGTAATGTGTACCTACCAAATGTCTTGTTGAAAGGACATTGCCGATTTTACTATGGACCAGAAAAGCGCTACTACTTAAACGATACCAGAGTGGGCAGTCTGAGTTCTCACCGAAATTGGCGTTTACGGCAAACCGATCGACTGGAGTTTTCTCCAAACTCCATACAAGTTTTTACTAGATATTCTGTGGTTTTACTTCTTCAAGCTGTCAAAGTCAAACGCGGACTTCCGATTTGTATGAAAACGCGGAGTGGACGTAAACGGCAACGTCGACGTATTTACGGCAACGTTGAGTAAGCTGTCAAATCAAGCTCGGACTCGCAAATGTTAGTTCGCATAACGCCCGCTGCGCGCGCTCTTCAATTTCTCCATACATTTGAAAACGCCAGTCGATCGGTTTGCCGTAACGCCAATTTAGGTGACAACTTAGACTACCGGCTCAGGCATCCGTCACTCCTAAATACCTACTGAGATCTTCACCTACGGCGCTAGGGAACCCGAGGTTCCAAATTTAGTCAGGGCCGCCGCCCGCGCACGCTCGCCTGTCCACTACGTCCAGTTGATCAGTCGTTTCGAAAAGCGCACTTTCGCCGTTTTTAATCGTAATAATGTCTAATCATCATAGAATTAAATATGATAACTGTTGCGTGAACGGATGTCATAGTACACAGAATAATTTGAAGTTACCTTTCTTTACGCTACCGAAATATTCTGAAAGGTAAGTTTGTTTTTTTAGTTTAGGTTTATTGACGTTTTGCCTTTATGTAGGTAGATATGTGGCACGAGTATAGTGTTATGCGGGGCCTATTGAATTGACACGCATTTAACTTGTATCAGCACAGCACTTTTTTATACATTAGGTAGTATTTATCCATGTATTACAAGGAAAAACAACAAAAATTGGTTTCGTCTAGTGAAAGAATAATGGACAATCATTCGTGGCAGCTCCAGGTACTTATTGCCTATTCTCCTTTACTGCATGTGGTTTGTTTTTTGCCGTACCAGGACCTTCCTTTCATGAGCACGGCGGTATTGAACTGAATGGAAAACACGGACAATGTTTCATTGCCGTTTCAACCATATTTTTATCAAATGTGATATTATCAACCCGGCCTTAATCAACAATGCCAAACAATACTGGACCAAAGTACATCGAAAACACCGATATACACGAAAAATCATCAAACTACACCGTTAAAGCCAATCAACACTAAACAATATCAAACAACACCGAAAAACAATAAACAACACATATCAGCACCAGGCATATTTGTGACGCAATATCTTAAAATAATAATAATTGTAGACACATTATAAAAAAATAATTTTGAAAGTTTTGTTTGTATTTTATTCGACTTTAAAACGATAGGCGGCGGCCGTGCGTGATAACCCTAGCGCGAACCGCATTTCAGCGACAATATAGTGTAGTGGGGAGGGTGAGAGACGACGCGTTTCATCTCGCCTCCGCGCCGGCAATGAGCGACGTAATAAATACTTTCGCTTAACGACAATTAGGATCAAAATTGAAAAATTACTGTCGGGGAGTGCAACTTCTGTGCGTAGCACTATTATTTATTCTGTGACGATACCGTATCAACCAAACGTATCTTCATTCCTCACATGCTTACACACAATAATTAATATGGTTTACTTTACTTTCACAGCAGGAATAACCCGTCAGACACTTTTAAAAATGCATATTCGAGGTTAGGTGAAATGTTACTTCTCTTTGTGTCTTTGTTCACACGGAAAGCCAAGGACTTTCAGCATAGAACCATAAATAGATTTTTTCTATTAATTACGAAAAAGGCATTTAAGTTAAATTATAATTAAAATAGTAGTTGACGAATAATTACAAACGTGTATGTTTGTAGAGGAAGCGAAATCAGTATGCTATGATCAAACAGTATGGTCGTAAACCTTAAAATAAATTGATCTGGCAGATAACCTTTTCCTTCCGATCTAAAGGAAAATATTATAGCCATAACAGCGCCAGTCGGTTCTCCGTAAACTATTGAAGATGTACTGACCGATCTTTACCTTGATACATACATCCATACATCATGACAATCTGTCATGATGACGGCTTGTCGCGGTCGGAGCTGCCAGATATTGGTATAGAAAATAGACCAAAACTAAAGCGGAAGTATATTGATAAAATATTTTATTAGTAACATAATTCATTTTACTATACACGGAGTGTATTTAGTTTAGATTTTTATTGCAGATTAACGACTGTGACATTAATAATTTAGCTGAAATCGCAAGATAGGATTAAAATGTCGTTACCTATTACAGCGAAAATACGCAACATCTGACAATACTGAGAACATGTTGTGAACTTTTTTTAAAATAATAATCCTTGTCCGCTAGGACTTTCATTAATTAGTAATTGAAAAATATTATTTTTAATTTTAATTTTCAATCGCATGTTTGGCTATTGGTATCGGTCTTTGTCAATGTACTCTTTAATGCGATTTTGATTTCGGCATTGTCCTTTGGCCAGAACACATATTTAAATAATTTAAAAAACATTTTCATTAAATTATATTGAACTATATACGAAGTCACCTAGTTCGGGTTCTTGTACAATCAAACTTAATTGTATCTTCATACAGGGCTTGTGTTGCCACTGTCTGTTTCGCTTAATTCATACTAGTACTCTGTGTTTTGATATTGCCCCTACGGGATTCATGCCTTATGTAAATTGTACTCTTGTGAACTTGTTATTTTTTCAACTGAGACTGTATGTCATTTCAATATGTGTTAAATAAAAATAAAATAAGTAAATAAAATAAATTAACAAATAAAGTTACCTCGGAAAAAAATACGAAAAAATTACGATTTAAGGATTTACATAATTTTCTATATTTATTTTTAAGTCAACATATCATAACCTTCTTATTCGTGGAAATATTTTTATGAAAATAGTGTTAATTATAAAACATATTTAATAATTTAAGTGGAATTTAATAATTTAACTTCCACGCATGTTATTTACTTGCTGAGGTGCCTGGCTCCGCTCGGTTCAATGTCGCTTTGGACTGATGTCGAGTAGAATTATTTCCTGGTTGAATTATTATGAGTACCCCATACAAACTATAACCCCCTATTTCACCTCTTAGAGTTTAATTTTCACCGCAAAAGGTAGCCTATATCCTTCTCCAAGGTCCAGACAATCTCTCTACCGAAATTCATCAAATTTGGTTCAGCGGTGTAGGCCTGCAAACGCAACAGACAGACTTACTTTACGCATTAATAATATAAGTATGATTTTTTCCTTTCTTTTATTGATTGATTATAAAAAACATATCGTTTTTTACCTAAACCACTAATTTTGTTAGAAAACTCTAAATTTTAGTGCTAATTCTATTAGAAAATGTAACTTTATTACTAAAAAATATTTGTTTTCCAAAAAAATGCTTAACAGAGGTCATAGTGGTGACATACATATAGGTAATGTGGTAAACGTTAATCACATTCGAAATGCTAACAGGGCAGACATCGTTAGCATAACCCTATTGTTCCCAAGTGTAAGATTTGTTTTTATTGAAGCGCCGACACCATTCATAATTCAGCGTCACCATTACGATCGCCCGAAATGAATTTTTGTCCCGCAAACTGGCAATTGCCGAAGATTTGTGGCAATTTAATCCAGGGCGCTGATTCGTATAATTGCCCATTGCTACTTCCGTGGCCGTTACAAAGCAAACTAGTTCCCGCAATGTTCGCGCGGGAAATGCTTTCGCCATTTTGAGTTTTTTTTCGCCGGCGACCGTTGGCAATTTCCCGGGAAATCGTTCTTTTTTGGTCGATCACGAACGTTATTTGAAAATTAGAATTAGAGCCTTTTGGACTTATTCCGAGAATCCATTTATGATCTAATTGGGTTTTTAAATCGAATATGGCGAAAATAATGACAATTATACTTTAGTTCAAAGTCTTTGAGTTGAATTACTGGAACTGCATTATTAAATTTCCTTTCATACTACATTTAGCTCAATCAATTGATTGTCTAGTTTTGTCATCGATTGAAAGCAGAACACGGACCAGCTTCTGCACTAAAGTTTGGCACTAATTGTTGCCTGGCACTAACTTACCTTTATAACCTCAAATAGTCGTAGTTGGTATGCAACCCCACCGCGGCGCCTCCTAGTAACCTCCACATAGAAGTGAAAACTTTCCAATTATCGCCTCTCACGGCCATACACCTTGTCTGATGGTGGCTCTAACGAATGCTCCGCTCAGACCGTTAGGGTTGTCAACACATTCGCATCTATAAAATTCGGATATGTTTCTGCTAAATGTGTCTTTTGTAGGGCAAGATCTTTTTATGATATTTCACTAGAGAAGAAACACAGAACAAACTATACAAATACATGCAAAAGATAACACCGTCAAGACCTGTATTTTTCATCCAGTTAAATGTAGTTGTGCTCAAATAAAGGGAACTCCTGGCTTGCATCTACTTCCTGCGCTAATAAGGGCTAATGGATAATATGTACATGGGTATGATATTAGCCATCAATGCGTCGTTAAAAATAAATTTAAATAATTGAAGCGGCTATCGCTTTACATCGATTGGCCGAGTCTCCACCCGCCAAAACCGGCTCTTCTCTAAACGATTTCGTCTAAACTCTAAACCATTTCGTACGGGAAAACCGACTGAGCCTTCCATTCTACAAAGTAAGAAGAAAACTAACAAAATCCCACCACCAATCAGAAACGTTTATTTAGTAACACCTTATTTGGGGGAAATTCCTGACATCCTCAGGGGCGAGCACATACTTATTGTTAATTACAACGCGCCACCAGAAATGGAATATTTGGTCCATTCTTTTTTAACGTTCTTGGTTGGTGATTCGGCCCAGGAAGTTCCGTTTGCCAAATACATAATAAGCGTTTATCTTAAAAATATACTGATTTTTCTTTTGAAGGTGTAATCTGTGTCAAATGCATTTGTAGCAACTTCCTCTTTACTAAACTAAACTAAACTAGAACACAAATGCTTTTGTTGTTTGATTGCGATTTTAAGTTTGTGAAAGTTCGCGTTGAGTTATTGACTGACATCTTACGGGAGTCAACCGAGGCTCGCTCAATGCCGATACCTGGTTTGAGATGAGTAATCATAAGTCTATGTCCTTGTTAAGATTATTATGCTAGCCAATGCGTATGGTTTGATTGCATTAAGTTCCCAAACCGTATGTAATGAGAAATTAAAAAAACATGTAAAGTAACCAATATAGTTAAAAAACTATTGAAAAAACATTTTTTGTTGGATGGAAAAAATACTGAAGTAAGGTCAGGTTGCTGTTGATTTTGACAGTTACTGATATTGATTTAAAAGACATTTTAAACAGCGTAACATTATCTTGGTGTCGACCTGACGCATGCATGACGCATGACCTTAATTTTGGACGTCATATCGAGGAAAAAGCCAAGCTTGCCTCAAAAAAGCTGGGAGTCCTCAACAGGGTGCGTCAGAATTTCACGCCTGACCAAAAACTGCTCCTCTACAAGGCGCAGATAAGGTCTTGCGTGGAGTACTGCTCGCATTTGTTGGACGGCTCAGCTAAGTATCTGCATGGCTCCCTGGACTCGATGCAGCGTCGTGTCGTGCGTCTCGTCGATGATCCCAAGGTAATCCTAAATTTGGGGACCCTTCAACTCCTCAATGGTCTCTCGCTGCATTCTATCGTCTTTACCATGGAGAGTGCTCTTCGGAGCTGCATAACGCTGTCCCTCCGTCCCCTTTCTACCACCGCACAACGCGGAACAGGCAGAGTATGCACCCATTCAACGTCGACATTCCCAAAATAAGAACCCACCGATCCTGTAGATCTTTTATCTAAAGGGTCGGTAAACTATGGGATCGACTCCCTGCCGAAGTTTTTCCCTCAAAGTACAACCTGGAGTTCTTCAAACATGGTGTGAAGAAGCACCTGGCCGGCCGGCATGATTTTCGCAGCCCTTGTGAAAGTCCGAAAGCCCATGGGCGCCGTCGGGCACCTTTGTTGTGAGATCCTGGCGTGCGCCATATGCCGCGCTTAACATAAAAAAAATCTACAAATTTAGTTAAGGCTATGTTTAACTTTTAGAAATTTCTTTAACGAAACATTAAAAAAACCGGTTTCACGCGTTGTGCGGGTTGGTCACATTTTGAAAGATTTATTCCGAGCTGCTCTAACTAAGCGACGCCGGGCTCTGACCATCTCGTTTCAATCACAAAAAATTGGTCGAAAATGTTTATGTATTTAAAATTGGTCGAATGTTTTTATGCTCTTAAAAGCACATTGGTGCATCACTACTCAGCGCGGATCTGTTTTGGAAGCACAGTTCCGATTCGCAATGCTCGCTTTGGCCAGAATCCGAACACGGCGGGTTCGGAAAGTTTTTTTGAGGTTTCTGTCAGTACCTGCCGAATGCATACTGGAATTGAAATGTTTATAGCGACCGCACTGCTGTGAATCGTGTTAGAGGAAACTTGTCAGTTTTCGTGCAATCATAGATAATCCCACTAATCCCCACTAATCTCCAATTCTTAAAATCTGGGAAATCCAATGTCTGGCATCTGTAGGTCTGTTTATTTTGAGGGAAAATGTTCAAGGAAATTCTGGTACTGTTAGAGACCACTTAAATACCCGATTTTATTGTGGTCTGTCCGCAGGTATCGCTTCATTCTTTCCATAAATAAGTACTTACCATCACACTATATTGCTTAAAGGTTCAGGACTGTGTTTGAATAATAATAAGTTTTCTGTGAATGCAAGAAAGCCCAATAATATCACAAACAAATAAAAAACTCGAAATAATTTACTAAATATTGAACATAACTATTAACTAACAAACATATTAAACGTAATATCGATATGGATAAGCATTGGGTAAGCAATTTAGACTTATCAGACAAAGCTGCCGATCTAAAACCAATATTGTTTTATACTGTTTACTGTTACTGTTACTGTATACTGTTTATATTGTTTTTCATCGGACTTGAACGCGGGTGGAGCCGCGGGCATCCACTAACTAGTGTATTTTAAATGTGAAATTGAGTAAGATTATTTTGATTTAAAGCGCGGTATATGGCGGCCAGGACTTCTAAAGGTGCCCGACGACGTCTATGAGGCGAAAGCCATGGGAAATAATTCGACATTCCATAGTTTACCGACCCTTTAGATAAAGGACCTATAGGATCGGTTGGTTGTAATGTTAAGAATGTCGATAGTGAACGGGTGCATTTCCTGCCTGTTCCGCGTTGTGCGATGGTAGAAAGGGGACGGAGGGATAGGAGCGTTATGCAGCTCCGATGAGCATTCATTTTCAGTTCATGAGCATTCCGATGTCATGAAACTATGATAATGAACCCGAATTCCATGCGAATGAAGCCGCGCGCAACAGCTAGTCACTAATAGTTAACTAAACCCTACAACAGGCCACACCTTGTTGGGTAGCAATGCACAAGTGTTTTGATCTCCTGTTGGACTTGATACAAGGTATATATTTAATTTTGCATATTTGTGAACACTTCTACTATGCATTTACCAAATAAATAAATAAATAAACGAATAATAAGGGCACAAATAGGTAAATAACACAAAGTAAATAACGACGTCTGGTATCACGTTACTCAGAAAAGCAAAAACTGATCTAAATAGTTCGCAGAATGTCGAGGCCTAGAGGAATTTTATCGGGATTGTCACGAAAATAGAAATAAAATAACATGTTGACCGTAAGTGATTGTGCGGACTGTAGCCTAGCGGCTATGGGGTTTTTGTCTTTGGTTCGGAACCCAAGTGGAACTACGGGTACTATTTAGTATTGGATGAAAAGATGATCAAAAACTGTCCGTTTTTTGTGTTTTCCATTCAGTTTAATATATGTAGCTCTGATCATATAAAGGGAAGGCACCAAATTAATTCCCATGTGTCGTGTTAGACTTATTTGATAAAGTGGGATGAGCCATCATGTCCAGTTCTATAAAAAACCTCTTATCATTGGTGTGTCGCAGCCTTCACGAACGATTCGAATTTGGGAGCCAAACATTTGACATCAGAAAAATATACATTTTCAACGAATATTATGTCACGCAAGGACGCATTCATTAGGGAAAGAAAGCTGTAAAAATTAGTAATTTGTTAACATAATGCAAGGCTGCATTTGAACTGGCATGAATATCTGGACTGTAGACGAGTTCATATTATGGGTCTGTACCCAAGTTTAACGCTCTACAGCGTTCGGCAGAATTGTCCGCCCTAGAATTGAGACCTTAAAATTAATGCCCGCGGAAGGTATGGTTGCTGGTTCAAGTCCAGTTGTCTAATGTATTTACAAGTCCAAGTTGCAATATATTCATAAAGATGTTAATTTTTACAACTTTTTTCTTTAATTAATGTGTCCTTGCTTCACGGTCGATTCTACACTTGAGATCATCCCGGAATCCTTACTCCGATCGTTACGATTTGGACAGTATATATGATAGCGTCTTCACACCGAGGACGTCATTCCAAGATTTCCGCTCGACAACTGTATTTCTTTGATCCTGTATTGTACAGGGTTGATCAAGGGGCAAGCCGCATCGTTGTCGGCTCGTATCTGCCGGACGGGAACAATGGTGCACTTGTCAGGAGCAATAACATTTCCCGGATCGGGGCTCTTGCAGAGCCGAAGGCGGCTCGCGCCGTACGTCCCTGTCCAGGCAGAGGAAAATAAAATCATGTCGAACATTATTATCCGGAGTATTTCAAAATTGAAATGTACTTGCTTTTACAATTCAAAAGAAAAATTCTTATAAAGAAACCTCACGTTTTGGTGCTCGCGGTGTTTAAGCCTAGAGTGAAAGGACTATGAAATATAGATTTAGGTTACATTCTATTTCACTGTTTTTTTGGGTTCCGTTCCTCGGAGGGAGAAAAAAAGAACCCTTATATATTAATTTTAGGATCAGTTTATCTATCATTACCCCTTTTCTCAAGATCGCGTGGAGGGTGATAACGCCTGATTGCATTCGTAAGTGAAACCGGAGATTATTATTAAAAAACCGGCCAAGTGTGAGTCGGACTCGCACACGAAGGGTTCCGTACCATCGTACAAGATTTAACACAAAAAATCACGTTTTTTGTATGGAACCCCCCTTTGATTGTTTTATTTTTTTTATTTTACCTATTTGTTGTTAAAGCGGCAAAATGAATACACACTCTGTGAACATTTCAGCTGCCTCCCTATTACGGTTCATGAGATACAGCCCTGTGACAGACAGACGGACGGACGGACAGCGGAGGCTTAGGGATAGGGTTCCGTTGGCACCTTTTGGGCCAGTTAGTAAATGTATTAAGCCAGTTTTACATAGAGTCAAGAGAAATACATTTTTGAGATATATTTTTGTAGCCATTTCATAATATTTGAAAGGTCGATAAATTACAAAACTAATTTTCATACTTCTTGTAATAGAAACACAAGCTTGGAAATATTTGAAACAGGTTTTGCCATTCTCCTTTCTCAACCGAAATTGGGCCCAACGTTCGTCACGAATCCACCGCAGTTTCGGGACACTTTCCCACGGGATTCGACGAAATATCAATGTAATTCCTAACCAGAACATTGATAAAGTCTTTCCCGCGAAATTAACACCTTTCATCGCGTCGAGACCTTCAAAGTGTCGAAATTAATGGACTTCTTCCCGAAAATAATAGAACTCAATTAGTCTCAGGGCGGCGAGTAGTGTCAAAACGACTCCGGCTCGTTGAATAGCGAAATATTTCGTTATATGGGATGGGGTGAGGGCGCGGCGGGCTGCGGCGCGTCGCGTGATATCAGAGACTATAGATGTGCTTGGATTTGCTGTGTATATTACATGGATTGGTTGTACTCACAGGCGAAAACACTAGAAGTTAAACATTTCCCTTTTATTAAAAAGAGTCACGACAGAAACACAATTTGAATACACAATAATACTTAATGTTTACGGATATACAGTGTTAAAAAGGCTCACTTCTTTCCGACGTTTCGTCCACCACGTTGCGGACATCATCAGGATCGCGGCGCGACCTCGAGGACCTCTGACGCGTCGTCCAGTCAGAAGTCAACTAAAGGTCGTCGGCTGCGGAGATTGTAGCTGTGGGTAGGTTCAGCTACAGATGCGGGTAGTAACACAGCACTTCGTTGGGCGATGAAATTGTCTGTGCAAACTATGCTCACGGTGTCACTATGCGACAGTGTGGGCAGCTGAACCCTTGTGTTGCCATATTGTGCCAGTACTGGAGACCAAGACGATGATAGCCTCATACTGTCATCTCTGTTGAAATTCGGATGTCTTGAAATCTCAATGGATTCTCGTACCAAGCGGGGTGTATATTGTTTTTCAACAGCGATTGTTTTAACTTGGTCGAAACGGATCCAATGATTGCTTCCATTGTTCAAGACATGCTCACAGATCGCCGACTTGTGAAACTCATTGTTTTTGACTGCCTTGAGGAGTATATAAAGTACCATGTAGCTGTAGGAAAAACTATATTGGCCAGACAAAACGAAGTGTGCAAACAAGAATAGGAGAGCACATCAAGGCAGTCAAAAACAATGAGTTTCACAAGTCGGCGATCTGTGAGCATGTCTTGAACAATGGAAGCAATCATTGGATCCGTTTCGACCAAGTTAAAACAATCGCTGTTGAAAAACAATATATACCCCGCTTGGTACGAGAATCCATTGAGATTTCAAGACATCCGAATTTCAACAGAGATGACAGACATTCCCCATACAAACGTAGACAGAAGATCACGCCCTTATTTCTTGTCAGAGATCCATAATTTCGCTTAAAATAGCTTTATTTGATCGAACTAGATGTCTGATGACTGTTGGCATTGTAAAATTGTGATTGGTTTCTATGTTAGGTTTCTTCATAAGGTTTCTATGTTGTATGTGCCCGGCGTGATGCTCGTGAACGGGTGCTGTTTGTGGGGACTGGCGTGCTCCAATTGGCAACATATTAGTTGGAGGGGATTGTCTTTGCAAATAAAATGATATTTGTCATGAATTGTTGCATGCGGCATGGATTGTAAATTTTGTGTATTCATGTTAATTTAGTGTTTTACCTATGTTTTTGTTAAAATAATTGACAAACACTTTTGTAAACTTAGACTCCACGTCACGTTGAAAAAAAAAACAGCGGAGTTTCTTTCCAGTTCTTCTTCGCTGAGTTTTGTTTTGCTGAACTGGCCAATGCTAAAATATGAAAAATCCGAGTGCAGTCCATGGATGATGAATAAACAATACAATACAATTACAAGATCAGAAAGTTCGATTTTTTCTCGCGTAACTTTGGAGGTGGATTGCTCAACGATGAAATAAAACATCTTAAAAAGATTAGTCATCAGACATAGCTTGTTTCATAAGAATTTATAATCAATTTGGTTTTTGTTAGATTTTTTACTACAACGGTCGTGGTTTACTTTTGGATATAAGTCGGTTTGTGATTAAAATTTTCGTAAATCTTACCAAATCAAACACTATATATATATATATATATATATATATATATATATATCGGTCATATATATATATGACGGAGCCTGTCTTTGTCTTTGAAACCTAGAACGTCCCAGAGCGCAATAGCACGGTTTTGTTCCGTACCCGCGAATGAGTTAGTCCCGCCAGGAACATGGAGGTGGTTATTTCTTCACCTCCATGGCCAGGAAGGGCCACCTTCAGTGGTGTAGTTGCGCTATGCCGACAAAGATGGCGCGACGCGCTAATAACGGTCGACAACGGTGGAGTTTTTTAAATAAAGAAGGAATGAAAAAGGAATAATGAATAGAAACTGCCATATAATAGCAATGTACCTTTCGGATCTGACCTAGAGAATAGGGCTTTACGCTGAAAGTAAAGACTGAATTCAGTTATTTCGATTTTAATGACTTCTGTTACGAATAGTCCGCCCATCCTAGCTCGCTGTAACTCATTTCGAACGCCGTAATGACATCGCAACACCGAACAAAAACCTCCCGGGGCGTCCTCGCTAGCTCGCACGATTCGCAGCCAATGTACTACAATGTTCGAGCAAAACATCTTGACTTGCGATCCGTCATCGCAAAACTCTTCAAAACAGTGTTCATCCCCGCTACTGTTAATTTTCGGATATTATTTCGTTACCTAAGCTAGAAGTCCTTCTTCCGGTAATCAATGCCTCCTACTAACACAGTATTTAAGATTATAACTACATACATTTATTTAACGCTATACCTGCGGTATATACGCATGATTCAGGGATTGATTACGGGAAGAGGGACGGGAAGAGGACTTTGGAGAATTCCAAATTGTGGGTATACAACCGGGTGGCAATTTTTGGTTAGACGCAATACCCGCGAATGGTATGATTTTGCTGGTTCGGGTCCAGCCTTGCAGTATAATGTAATAGATAATAATTATGTATTAATAAATAAAAGTAATACTCGTAAAGTAGTTATTTTTACAGCGATCTTTCTTTAATTAATGTGTCCTTGCTACACGGTCGATTATACATACATACATGTCACATTCCTTGGAATTATCACTTTATTCATCAGCGGGTTCGTTTATCTCTAACGAAGAAGAACGCTCAAAAAACTAGGTACGGTTTGCAATTTTTTTTCGTCGATGCTTACAAACTAGTATGGTTATGCTTTGAGAACTACTGCTCACAAATAACATTATGTAGAAGTAAAAAGGCATCGTCAATTTTAATACAAAGGTGTTTCAACTGCTTGTTTGGAATACATCAACATTACGTCAATTCCTTTGTTGAAATAACTTGTTGAGTTGCAAACATCTTAGTAAATAAATACAATCTTTGGCTATATTATTATAAGCGTGACTTCCATGTGATGGAAAACGGAAAATCCATATTTCCCCCATTTCCCGATTACTAGAGCTCTGAAAATTTGTAAATATGAAATCTATTATGTAATCTGTATGGATCCACTGAGCGATACATTTATGTTGGTTCCCAATGAAACCGTGGCGGTTTCATTGGGAACCAACATAAATACGAAATCATATGAAAGTCAATCAATAAATAAAACCATAAATATAGACTCACATTACTTGAAAATATCATGAAGTTAGGTGATGATGGGAGAATAAAATTATTTGGCACCGATTTTTATGACATTTTCAGGATTAGATAGTCTATATTTATGGTTTCATTAATTTAGCTAAATTAATAGTGTTATTTTTTTTCGCGACATTTCTATATTAATACTAATTACTATTTCGTATGTGGTATTGTGGCATTTAAAAATTAAATCAAAAATAGTAAAAACAAATTGCAGATTTAATTCAAACTTTTACCTCAGCGACGATTTCCCTTTGGAATGTTGTAAGCAGTAAGCAAGCACGCCATGTGTACGCGCAGGTATACACACACGGTTGTGTGTGATAGATAGTACTTTCTAATAATTCCCTGAATCGCGGGGAATTTGATACCTTGCGGAGAAAATGGTGGGGAATGCACGCGTTGGGGAATTCACGGGGAATTGGCCAATCCGTAGGAAATTCAGTTTTCTGGTTGCATGACCTTTTTTGCTCTTAAGAAAAATATTACGAACATTAAAGCAAACGGGACAACTTTGGATTTCATCTTCTCCCGAAAGTTGTTTAGACGATCGTCGGGTGCACTTCCTCATTCGAAATATTCAATGAAAACTTGGTGCATGTGCCGGATTTTTACGGATTTTGGAGAATCCTAAGAACGTTTTTGGGGAATTGGGGTAGTGGTTATCGGCAACGCTGAGTACTTTGATTTCAGTCGAGCGGTGATATCGCCGTTGCACGGGCGCGCGGCGGAGATGCCGAATTGCCTCGCACCTCCGTGATTGAGCGCATATTTATTGTGATCAATACGTATTACATTTGACCTTGTAAATATGTGTGTTGTGTTGTCATGTGGCTAAAAATGGGTGAGATAAATCGAAGTTGCAGGTGAACTTTCTTAATGACTTTTCACCGGACTTTCGTAAGACAGCGGAGGTGCATCCAAGAAAACGGTGAATATTTTGATTGTTTTTTTGCAAAATAATGTTTGTTGGTGTAACTAAATCTAAAACTAAACTGCATACCTACCTGCCAACATTAAATAAGGTAAGACGAAATAATTTCTTGAATTCTAATTACTACTTTGTTTATGTGAGGGACTGATTTGAATCGAATGCCCCGCGCCCCGTCCCGCATCTCGCGCCGCCCCAGCGTCCCGCCTCACTCACAAGGTCACGCGTTCTGACTGCGCGCTGCCGCCAATTTTATCGCGTCGATCCGAATGTAATTTTTTACATTTATTTAAAAATAATGTCCTGCTTTCGTTTTTTTGTTAATGCAGTGCGATTCCTATTACGAAATACTGTTTACATACTAATACATATTAGAAGTCGAAAATTTTGAAACTACATGAAAAATCCTTCTTTTTCGGAATCAGAATGCAACTCAAAATAACCCCCTTTCAGGAATGTCGCCAACTTGTTTAACACCGTGTGTACCCATCGTGTATATTGTTCACGCCAATATGGCATGGGTGACCTAGATGGGTAGTTTGCACTTCACAAGCATTCAATCTCATCCGAAGTTTTTCCTATGCCACCCGCTCTCGCCTACTAGTTGTCACGCATGGTGCACGCATGCGCCGCGTCCCCGCATACTTTCACCGTGGAGCTCCCGTAGGGCTCCACGCCCGCTACCTGCCGCGCGCCTGACAAGCTGTGTCGTCTCTCCTCGTCTGAGCGAAGTGCTGTGCCGCCGAACGCTGTCCCGGGACCTGGACGCCTAGGAGCTGGTGCTGCTGGAGGTAGGTGGCTGTTCCTACTCCTCTGGTGGCCCGCTGTGACGTCCCGAGGCTACCGGGTATTGCAATTCCTTCGTTTGTGAAGTGCGACCTGCCTGGGCGCTTACATATATGACGGAGTCCGTGACGTCGCTATGTCTATAATATAAGAAATTCAAAAATAATGTCTTTCTGAATCCGTGTTTTAATTATTATCTTGAATATATTTTTAACTTAAGACTGTAGTTAAGTCAACGGGCTTTGAAAGATTTGAAAATTTGAATAAATGCTCTCTTTGTCCATTGGCCAAAGCACAATTTTGCATGCTACTCCGTACCGCTGAGGGCCGGGAGGACTGGAGAAAAATTGGAGAGGCGTATGTCCAGCAGTGGACGCAAACACGCTGACTGACATGACTCCTCCATGACTTGTCAAATTTCAATCAACATTTTTTAATCACTTAAGAAAGCTTGATTCTATGTTTGTAGGTTCTCACTTTTATGTAAATATCAGTATTTTCGAGTAAAAAAAAGGACAGTAAAAAAGTGGCAATGTGTATTATACAATATACCAATTTAAAAGTATATTGTCTAATATGCCAAAATAAACGCCACGTGGGATCTTAGTTTTAACTACACTTAGGGCCCTTTTCACCTGCTGCTGATTAGCTCAATTGCCACATATTAAGAGTTTTTATTAGCTGCTTGCTAGTACAAACACAATAATCAGCTCCAGAACAAAATAATCAGCACTTTAGTAATAAAGGCCCTTTAAGTATCGATTAAAATAAATCAGCTCTTGGTGAAAACCAAGCTTAATTTAGTTTTATCAATTAGTTTAATGACTCTAGACGAAAATATCAATATAAAAATTTAAACATTTTAGAGAAAAAAAAAATTATCTTGGAAAAACATGAGAATTACGCTGCCGACATTTATATTGTGACCGTTGCAACACACTGTAAATAATACGTTTACAATAAAAAACCGGCCAAGTGCGAGTCGGACTCACACACGAAGGGTTCCGTACCATCGTAAAAGATTTAACACAAAAAATCATGTTTTTTGTATGGAACCCCCCTTTAATTTTTATATTTTTTTATTTTACCTATTTGTTACAATATTTAGTTTAACGGCTTACCGCGCGTGTGAGGAGCAGGACGTGCTGCTCGACGTTTCGGAGCCTCACATGGGCTCCATCTTCAGGAGAACGTGCCTGTCGCGACGGAGGTAGGCACGTTACTGGCTACCCGCCGCTTTGCTTCACTTCTCAGCGTCCATGGCAACACTCGTACATTTTCTTGAGGATTAGCTGCGGTCCGAATTTCGTGTGAAGTGCAAAACACGCTGACTGTGTTTTCCTCGACGTCTGTTGTCGGTGCACCTCTCCGAAATTCAGTTTTCAGCTTATTCAGCACGGGTTTCCATATGGGCGAAAGACGGTAGGAATCTTCACGATTGAAGTTCTTGTGCTTGCTGATTTCGATGGACTCCCGAATGATTCGTGGGAGGTTTCGTTGTTCAGGTACTAGGACTTTCACCTGATCAAACCTTAACCAGTGCCCAGGTCCAGATTCTGCATGCTCACACAGCGCTGACTTCGTGATATCTCTGTTCTTAACCGCCCGTATGTGCTCCGTGATGCGTGTGCTGACGCTCCTCTTCGTTTGGCCAATGTACGATTTACCGCATGAACAGGGAACTCTGTAGACGCCAGCGGCGAGTAATGGTACCTTGTCCTTTACTGATCGGAGCATGGCTGAGACCTTGCGTTGAGGATACAGCACGGCTGGTATGCTGGATCTCCTCAGTATCCTCGCAATACGGTCTGTCACTCCCCTGATGTACGGCAGGTATGCGGCTCGCCTCTTGACGTCATACTGTGGTTGTCGTTCTTTCCTTCTGGTTCTCCAATCTCTTGCCTTATAACCATTGCCTTGCAGCACTGTCTCTATGAATTTAATTTCCGCAGCAATGTGTAGTGGATCACAAAGACGTTCCGCTCTCTGTAGAAGTGATTTTGGTACCGATTGTAAGTGTGCCGGGTGGTGATGTGAGGCTGAGGCTGCAACACACAGGCAAGGTGCTTAGATAACCAGTATGTGGGCGAATTAATCTGGCTAACTATGGGTCTGAGCGGCATATCTGGCTTGTGTATCTTTGGTAGGCCGTAGAACCGGGGGGGCTGCGGATTGTCCGACTTTAGCCGTCTACGTTCGTCTACCGGGATAGGTGAATAGTCAGAAGTGATGAGTTTCCATGTATCTCGTACCACTTTTGCGGTCGGTGCCTTATCTAACTTTTTGTAGTTATCTGTGGCTAGTAGGTTACTCACCTTCTCTTCATATTCTACCGTGTCCATTTGTACCTATTTGTTGTTATAGCGGCAAAATAAATACACACTCTGTGAAAAATTCAGCTGCTTACCTATTATGGTTCACGAGATACAGCCCTATGACAGACGGGCGGACGGACGGACGGACAGACGGACAGCGAAAGCTTAGTAATAGGGTTCCGTTTTCACCCTTTGGGTACGGAACCCTAAAAACGTAACATGAATCAGTCGTACTTACCAAAGAACTTGGCGAATAAAGGAAATGACACCTTTGCCTAAACTTTTCTTCAAAGTTCAATCTGAATATTGAATGAACATTTTCAATTATCACTGAAAATACGCGCGTCGTTAACTCCGAATCATGATTGCAGGGTTTCAAAAACCACAGACAAATATTACTTTGGCGCTCCACGGTAATAGTGTTTAGACATCATCCACGAAGCCAATGAATGGGTGAAAGGGTTTTGGCGGGATTAGATTTTGAACATTTTAGTGCTTTCGATTTTCTTTTTACACCGTCTTCCAATTTCTACTAAAGGCGTGGAAGCGTAAACCCGTCTGTAGCCGTCCTTTGTTGTGCAACACAGCGGGGATTACGACGCGCCGGGACCACCGCCGCCGGGATAGAAATAAAAAAAAACAGTATAGTATGTACAATGCTTTGATTGGGACCCCGTGGGTACTCATTTACAAAATACGCGAAATTTCTTTCCGACCGTTGGCAGAGCAAAAACTTGTTATTCTGATTTCGAAAAATAAGAATTTATTTCTTTGGCATATTGTTATAAATTCGGCTTTTTTCCTCATAAGTCATTGGTCTTTATGAGCCAAGGTCGCCAATGACGTCCATGCTGGTTGTGGTCTCAAATATGCCCCATTTACTGTATCGAAGTCTTGTCCTTTTCCATTTAGGTTATGGGAAGATATGTGTAACATCATTTTCAGGGTTGTTCGGAACTCATATCAAACTAAAATCAGCCTTCCCCTGCTAGGTGCTAGGGCTTAAGTCCGCCAGAGTTGGTACGGGTTGGATAAAAAGATGGTCGAAGCAGCAATGAAAAATTGTCCGTGTGTTTCATGAAGTTAAATGTAGCCGTGCTCATAAAGGGATGACCCTGGCATGGCACCTAATTACCTTAGGAATTCGGTGCATTAAGCTAGTATGACAGTGGATCCATCCGTTTCCACAGCCATCCATTTCCAGTTAAATGTATTTAAGCGTTTATCCAACTCCGAACCAGAAAAAAAGCGGTGCAGCCACCGGGTGTCCAACCCAAGCCTTCCGCAGTGCGATAACGAAGCACGAAATTGGGTATAGGTGCTGCGCTGCACCTACCCTAATCTGACACTAAACTGACAAATTTTGTATGCAAAAGCTGTCAGTTTGCTGTTTACTGATTGATTAAATATTTACTAACATGCCACTATGACAATATGAAATCAACAAACACTTTATGAATTTCTTTCATTTATTAAATTGTCACGATAACACGACATAACGTAATTTGTATGTCTTATTTGTATCATATGTTTTAAACATTTGACGAATACACTCTGTGTTCCCTACGTCCCAAAGGAGAATAAATTCAATACAATTCAAAAGTGAGCAGGAAATGTAATAAAAAAAAAGTGAGAATATCTGGAAAACTGTGAGGTTTTCTTGCAGGTTTAAATACATATTCCATTAGTAATTCATTAGTTCGATGGGAGGCTTACAGGCCACCATGTGTGTTTTGGTATTAATTTAATGTTGAATGAAAATTCCGCGTTGAATGAGAGAAATCAATGTCTCTGAAAGTTAACTATAGTTAATATAACTTTGTTTCACTGGTTGTCATGGGTAGACACATACATACTACCTCGATCGTAGAGCAAGCAAAAAGGCCAGGTGTACGGAAGCCTACCACTAAGTCCCTGGCAGGCCCCGGCTGCGTCGGGATGGCGGCGCGGGGCGGCAGGTGTAATAATAGCGGTGCGAATGTGAACTAGCCAACAATGCCAGCAGGGAAATGTATGAGAAGGACGCTCGGAATAATCAACTATCGAGACTCTGAGGACCTGTTTCAGATAGAGATTACGTTACAATTATTACAAGTATGTGTCATTTTGTGCAAAGGTTGAGAGAATCTCGTTGTCGCCATAATAAAAAAATATCGTGACGTCATTTTGAGGTAAATTTCTCTGTTTGCAACTCGGACTTACAGGACTATATTGCGATACACGTAATCACATTCTATTGACATAGATAAGGTTGGAGTGCACAATGTCTGGTTATATATTATAGTTATGGTTATTATAGATCTATCTTCTTTCTTCTTCAAGCGAAAAACAAGGACGGATATATTTTAATTTTAGAATAATCACTAACCAGAGATGTTGCACTCCACGCTAAGTGTGCATAAAAACAGAATTTACAGGTACAGTCATTTACCCTGAAACCTATACACCGGAAATAGAGACCAATTCGAGATCTCTCTGTGTCACATGGAAGTCAACCATAGAGAAAAAGATACTTAGGAATTCTTTATCTTTCTAGTTAACGCATCAGAAGGATTGATCGTATGTGTAGAGAGAGAGAATACATTTTTGCGAGAATTTTTGTTACTTGACACGGATTGGTAAGCCCACATGGGTAATCTCAGCCCAATGGCAGAACGTTCGAAAGTGTCTGTCGGACACTTTCCCGTTCAACATAATATATAGAAATAAATAATTTCCAATAAAATAGATACATAGATATATTTTTTATTTGAAATATATATAAAGAAGTGGCTAATGTGGCAATTATGGTACAGTTGCAGCAATGCCACAACATTTTTTTCAATACGAATGTGGCCATACCAGTAAGGAACGCATCAACAAAGCCTGCAAATTCGACAATTTGTCCGTCGATGTGTAACCAAAGTGCAACGGCAATCTGAGCCAATAGAGACTTAGCCATTGAAGAACAGCGAGGCCTCATCTATAAAAGATTTTTTTGAGCATTGTGGCAACAGTAATACATTTAATAATATTTCGTATTATGAAACATGACAGTTGTGTGCAGGCAGTTTTGCGTGTGGAGGTGCGGCGCAAGTGTAGTCATCGGGAGATACTAAGCAAGTAATGGCTGTAGTGATGACGGTGATGGCAAAATGACTTCCAGAATGTCACCCGTTCAAAAGAAGTTCAAAGAGTAGTGTGCAGCAGGACGGGGGGAATGCAAGACTAAGAAAAGGTCAGCGGCCCAAAAAACCCAGTGGAGAAGTATGCTGCTGGGCCTGGAAAATGCAGGACCAAAAATAAACTCAGCCCTCTGAAAAACCAGGCGGAGGAATGTGTCCACCTAGGAGTAAAGGGGGGTTAAAATTAGGAACTATTTCTCTTTTCAGTGAAGAACTAGAAGACGTATTAGACTAGGAGGTCGCGACAAAAATGGTAACGATAACGTAAACTGGTTTCTCATCCCTCTGATGTTAAATGTCTCGGTCTGTCTCCGTCAAGTGGTTGCGTTGTCTGAAGGCGCCTGAAAAACCAAATGACCAAAACAAAATGTGATAAGGAAAATTGCTGCAAATAACGAAACTTGAAAGTATCAGTACATACTCGCTTATTAATACCAAAACTGAACAATTATCTGGTTGCATTTAGTAGTTATAGGCCATTTAGGTTACAGATATAACTTTAGGTATATTTAAGTATTTAATAAAAAAAACGATTGGTTGTTATTATTTAATTAATAGATATCAATATTTCCAGACAATCGGTATATTCATCAGCAAGTGCATGCCAACATATTTTGTATAGCCAATCTAGCTAACGCAACCACTTTGCGCATGCAGACCGACAAATTTAGCATCAGAGGGTTGTTGTCTAACACGTGAAACTAGATTCCGCCATTTACTTTTTCGTGACCAAAAATGTCGGGACCTCCCGGAATATATGGCTGTACATACGTACGGAGCGCATCACCCTAAACGCCATTGTAGGCATTGGCATTTGCAAGGAAAACGTATATGGGTCAAAGTCCAATGTGTTGCGTCTAGGGTAACGCCGTTTATGCATACATTATGCAAGTTGACATAAAAGGTATTAGCCACACCTCTTCAAATCCAGGTAGATTTGAATAGGTATGGCAATATTAAACAACTAATCTAAGTAGTTGCTCCGTCATAAATTTACATATTCAAAAATATTATCCGTTTTTACCATAGACATTTAACTTATAAGTGCGAGGTTCCCTATTCCACCTCCTAACCTCACCCAGCAGTTCTAACTCCTAGGCGGGTGCGGTGGCGCGACGGAGGCGCCAGTTCGCATTATCACGTCCGCAAACCGGGGATTTTGACTTCACCGGCCGACGCGCGAGAGGATTAGAGCCAACACAACGTTCGGAAATCAAAAGGGAGATTTATCCTCGCTATATGGCTTGAATACAATGTCTGTTGCTGGCATTTCAGTGATGTGAGTTGAGTAGGCGTTGTTATATGTAGTTCTCTGTAGTAGTCCTATCCAGGTGGGCTACCATAGTAAATTAACTCGCTGGGTGAACAGATTACAGACGATTGTAATGGTAAGGCAGGCAACTAAACGTCAGATTCAGATTACTTTTCTTATACAATTATACAAGATATTGGACACCGGTGGCTAAGCTCAAGACCATGTCAGCCGAAGAGACGACGACCGTTGGAGTAACCGTGTCCTACACTGGCGGCCGTGGACAGGAAAACGGAGTGTGGGAAGACCACCCGCCAGGTGGGACGACGACATCAAGTGCGTGCTTCATTAATAAATTGTGAACATATTTCATATATTTTACAATAAAGTGACGTAAGTACGAAAAGTACAACTGTGTAGTAAAATTGAAATCGACCTGACTGGCGTAGCGTTTGATGCCAAATAAGAATTTAGTGGCCACTGCGGTATGGTCGAAACTTACACTTGATCTAATTAGGTACACACACGATTCTCGACTACAGCATCCCCGAAAGTTTGTGGCAATTGTCCATTTTGTCATGCAGGACGATGCTCGTCTTTCGGATTTTCGAATGATTTTGGGAATACTCGGCACTCCTACGATGCCCGGACATTACCATGAATTTGATTGGATTGCCAATGATTTCATTGGGATTCCCAGATTACCTAAGTTTACTCCAGATTACCTAAGATTTCTTGGATTCCCACCAGATTCCCCGGACTCTCACCTAAGATTACTGAGATTACCAAACAATTCTACACCAGATTCCTTGAGTGACTGACCTCTCGATCCATGTATTGATTCCATCCAGAATTTTTAGGAAATAGCCATATTAGCGTATACTAGAATATTTTTCATTGTATTTTTTTGTAAATATCTTAAACAGCCTTGACCATACATTTTGGTTCCGTGACTATAGAATGTATCGTTTTTTTTTTTGAGTTTTCGAAAATATTGAAGAGTAGAAAGTTAAGCCTTCGAATTTACCTGCTCTGCTGCCCATAACACAATTCCAAAATCATCACAATTTTCATCTCTCGCCGTGAAGTTTACAAACACGACACCGGTGCATCACGGAGTGCATCGATCGAAGCGCAGCCGCTAAGTCCCTAAAAGCGTGCTGATGGCTGCGGGAAGACGCAGAGGTCAGAGCCGGCACTTTGTCACCGGACCGGGCTTGTGAAGCAGCGACCAAGGAAGGACCGGAGCGGCCACCGATACTCGTTCGTGTGGGGGGCGTTGGCGAGTGACTTCGCTTACTAATTCGCTCAACTCTGATGTTCTCGAGTTCCAACGGCAAGTAAGAATACGTATGAACTTCACATGACGAACAAACGAACGCACAAAGAGCATTCGATGTTTTGCCTTTCTAATTTGTAAGCGAACTAACTACAAGTCAGAAGCGTAAGTCCGCTAATAGATAACTCCATTTTCGAGCGTTAGCGCTATGAGATCACACAAAACCCCGGAATCACACATAATTATATCGAAGGAAAATGTCCATTCTTGTATGGGCGAAAAAAGCAGTGTTAACTTGAATGTTCCTCTATGAAACGAGCGTAGTTAGTTTGTACATATTGTTATTGATAGATTTCAGTTTTCCTGAAGACGGGAAACTATAAATATAAATTTTTGAATATCACATCCGGTCGAATGTATTTTGATTGCTCCGTGTGAGTGACAAATGAAAAAGATATCTTTATTTTTTTACTTTACCATGTGTTACTAAGAAATATGTGATTATGTTAATATTGGTCAAAGAACGTAAATAAAGAAATATTTTTCTTCAAAGAGTATACAATCCATGTTAACAGAGCTAATGAAAAAAACCGGCCAAGTGCGAGTCGGACTCGCACACGAACGGTTCCGTACCATCGTAGAAAAAAAATCACGTTTTTTGTATGGGAGCCCCCTTTAATTTAAATAATTTTTTAATCTTACCTATTTGTTGTTATAGCGGCAAAATAAATACACACTCTGTGAAAATTTCAGCTATCTACCTGTTACGGTTACTGAGATACAGCCCTGTGACAGACGGACAGACGGACGGACGGACGGACGGACGGACGGACGGACGGACAGCGGAGGCTTAGTAATAGGGTTCCGTTTTCACCCTTTGTGTACGGAACCCTAAAAAGATGGTCGAAGCGGCAATGAAAAATTGTCCGTGTTTTCCATCCAGTTCAATGTAGCCGTGCTCATAAAGGGAAGGTCCTGGCATAGCACCTAATTCCTTCGGGAATGTGGTGAATTGGGCTAATATCATAACGGTAGTTGTGTGGTATTAGCCAATGCAATGAAACAATCACACCATAAATCTCCATATTCATTTAGAATTAATGTTTTGAAAACTTACGGTTTTCCCGTGTGCAATGCCGTGCTTGGCCGACATGTTTCGCCTCCCACGACGGAAGCATCGTCAGGGCCACTTCGTTGCCCCGGACAACGCCCGCCAGTTAGCGTTTGACGAGCCGGGTTGTCAGACGTAACTCCGGGGCAACGAAGTGGCCCTGACGATGCTTCCGTCGTGGGAGGCGAAACATGTCGGCCAAGCACGGCATTGCAGACCGCAAAACCGTAAGTTTTCAAAACATTATGTACAACGACGGTGTAAATCTAAAAACATATTTAATTTGGAATTACAGCTATTTAGGCATTATTCGGGAATAGTTTAATTTCTTCAGCTCCGCTTTTCAAACGGTCATTGTCCTTTTGTGTTATATCATAACGCTAACGCTCGAAATGGAAGTTATATATTAGTGGACTAGTGGACATTTCCAATAACTTGCGGCTACGCTGCCGCCGTACGAATGAGTTTTGATCGCCACTCCCGCCCTTTCATTCTCGCTGTTCTGAATTCACAGAGTATAGCATAGGTGCTTGCTTACGTCCATGGAGGCATTAAGGTACAGTGCTTCGTTCGACAATCAATACACTGACTGGGTGGAAAAAGCATGCTCAACTAACTTGTTGGCATTGACTATAATAGGGCTTTATCGATAAGGACTAGGATTATTCCATTGCTAACGCTAACCAGCCTGGAAATTGCTAACCATACACGTCACAGCGTGGCTAACCAGCGCATAGGTGTAGCTTTTTAAAAGATGATGGCTGCCATGAGAAGACAAGAGATGTTTGACCGTGAATGTTCGTGTCATAGTATTGATATACCCGATAAGGCCCTGTGATGGTGATCTAAATTGTTGAATACTGTGTGGATCCAATAGGATAGGTACTCGTGCGGAAAGCTGGCAGTGACGGGAACACAGATGTATGTGAAGACCCCACAAGGATATATTGGGCTCAAAACTATGGTGATTCCGCTACCCCACTTCCACAGCTATCAACAGATTTGATAAATCCTGGTTATTTACTGAATTACCTTGACGACCTTGAATACCTTGACGATTTGTTCGAATTTACTTCCATCGAACGGATTAGTTTAACGACAATTCGTTTAGGTTTGCTTCGATAAAGTTGACTTCGTCGGTGCACTTGAAACCCAGGAATTTTAAAAAACGAACGTTTGGTCTCGTCGTTTCAATACAAGAATAAAAGTTTGGTCTCGTCGTTTCAATAAATGAATGAAATAAAAAACTATTTAAGTAAATACTCAAAATACAGAATGTTCTTAGCTCCATTATTTGTTCTTCATACACGAGCCACACATACTTTCACGCTGAACCTAATAGTCGTCCCAATATATCAAACTATGAGTATCTGCTGTGCAAATGTGTCCCCAGAATTGCTAGCTTAAACGCTGCGCTGCGTCGCACCGCGCTGCGCTAGTGCGTCGATTTCGCTGCAGCATTTTCACCATATTCATTGACACATTGTCTGCGTTTTTATGGGCCGTTTTCTTTATATATTTGGAAACGTTGTCACAAACTGCTCCGAAGAAAAAACTAGTTGAAAGAAAACGCCAAAATAAAAAAAATGCCCGTAATGAAACGGCGTGATGGTATACATCTATGCATTGACATATGGAAATATTAGTTTCGATGTTGGTACTCGTTTACTATATAAACATTTAACGTTTTTGTGGTAAAATAGTTTTGTTAGAAATAAAAAAACAATGTTTGTATATAACTACATAAACTTGTAATAAATTATAAGACTTGTCTCTCATAAATGAACTGGAATCTTTGGTTTTAGTTGCGCTCTTAGAAATGAGTGCAATTGTCACACACTTAACGAATATTAAAATATTTAGTGTAGTAATAAACTTAATAAAATATTATAAATATAAAGTGAGCTGTGGTAAGTTGTATGAAAATCTTTCTCGTGTAGATACCATATGCGTTAGTGGTAGATTTTTTAAAATAAAATACATTTAAGAGAAAGTTCTCATTATGACTAAAGTAGGTATTTTTTATTTTTGCTTACTGTAAAATAGGTAACTCCCATGTTTTTGCAAGATATTTTAACTGTATCTTGTCACTTGATGACTATGTGGAAAACGTTCACAATTTTTATATTGCCCCCCTATGACCGCGCCGAATATTGCATTGCTCCTCGAATTCTTCTACGTGCCTTAAGAGCACTACATTAAAATATATGGTCGCTAAGGAAAGTGTAAGAATTCATAATAATATGTAAGTATGTGTGGCCTTTGTATTTCTAATTCCGCTTAAGGATCAATGAGAGTTTTACATTTTCAATATGTTTAAAACCGCAGAACATTGATTTGAAACGATTAATTATTGTTAGTATTAATAATTTCCCCCAAAATTAAAAATTAAGGTGGGCCCGTAAGTATACGCTGCGACACAAACGTAGTCACAAAAATTCACGATTCCAATTTACTTCATATTTAGTATTTAATATCAGGCAACAATTGTACGTATTAGGTTTTTCGAAAAATGTGTCCTAGAAAAAATAAACGTTGCATAAAGATTTTAATTTTGACGTCGCATGATTCGGTGTTGATTAAAACAAGAACAATAACACGAGATATTAGTTGCATGATATTAGACGGATACTACATATCACGTAAATATGAACCTTGTTTTTCTAATGATTAGTAAAACACGTTCGCGTGGGGAGCATAATTTTCTGATGCTTACGGGCCAGCGAGCGTGCGCTTCCGCAAATGGCGGAGTTGGTATACCAATTCCGCCATTTGCTTTATAACCCATAACGCACTGGCCGTGAAAGATTTGCTTCTTGGTTTGGCTCAGCTTTACATTTTCATCTCTTATAACTCATAGTTGTTTTCCAACATTCTTTTTTATTGTTATATCCTCACTTCACGGTATATATGTAGGCACATGTATTTTTTACCAAGATAAAACCCGAACGGGTATCTCAAGTTTTAAGCGAACCGACTTTGGTTTTTATGAATAGTAGAAAATAATAGGGATTCCAAGGGATTTATTATTCAAAGGGAGCGTTGAAAATTTTCAACGAAACGGACTGGCCATAATTGGCAACACATCTGAGTACCTATTGCGAGATCGAAAACGAAAAAACCTGATCTACAAACTTTTACAGGATGTCTTAAAACTGGGTCAAAGGCTTACCTAAATTAACACCCCAAAATGTTCCCCTTTTAGTTCTGTTCGCGTAACGCTTAGTCGCTCATTCCTGGGTCCACCCCGGCCACCTAAATCATATACCGCCGCAAAGGGTCCCTTTCTGAATTATCTATCCACATTCTATTAAGTTTATGTAGTGTGTCGAGATACAGTGACACCGATGTAGTGCTGAGGGAAGGAAATCTATTTCCAGTTTACGAGATTTCGAATCTGTTCTCACAGGATGCTATATTTTTTGGTATACTGCGCTAATATGACATTAGGTGCCATTAGATATGTACATCTGTTACCGGTTACGGGTGCATGCATCTGACCTTTACTATGAACTTTACCTATCCGGTCATGTACAGTTTAAAAGTGAAATACTATCTTTATACTTACCGATAATTTAATTTTGTTAATTTGTCACCGCGGCAATGTTGTACAATATTAATCAAATATGCTTTGCTCTATACGTACTATATGTTTGATATAGATGTATAATATTATATTTGTAATTAGAATTATTGATATGATCATGATATTCACTGGATTATCATAATGATTAAATTTCATTTTTGACTATTCATTGGACTATTCATTACCTTGACATATATAGTTTGGTATTAATTATTAAGTAACTTTTAATAATAACGACTACGAATAGGTCGCAGGGTTAATCCCGCCCGGGTTGGTACCATCGCATTGAATGAACGATGGTCGAAGCGGCGATGAAAATTGTCCGTCTTTTCCATCCAGTTCAATGTAGCCGAGCAATATAAGGAAGGACCTGGAATGTCACCTAGTTCCCACGTGGTGTGGCTAATATTTGACGGTCAGTTTGGTACTAGCTATCCATGATTCAGTTACATAATAAAAATGAGATGCTAATGATCATTTTTTTATAATAATAGAAAAAATCATTTACGTGTAGTTTTTCTACAAATTTGACGAAATTAAATAGAATGAAAGAAATAAATGGCTCGAAGACGCATACAAAATTAACAAAAATCCTTGCAATTTCTCGGTACCCTAAGTTAATACGAGCTTTCTTACTAGTAGAATGTTCGACATCCACCTATAATTGATGCCTAATTTATCCAATGAACTCTTTAATTTTATCACATTATACGCCGGATCAGTTCTTCGGGCTTGGGAGATTTCTCATTAATTAAATTAAATTATCCAAAATAAATGAAGTAGACGGACTTTTTAAGAGTAACAGAAAAAGTACTCTAGAGTTCCTTTTCCAATATTCACGCAAAAAAAACTTTGAAAATGAGTACAGTCGAACAAAGAGTTTAGGACACACATCCGGTTGAATGAAAAGATGAACAGTCGATATACTTTGACTTTTGGAAACAATTATAGTGTTGAGTACAGATTCAAACAAAGTTGAGGATGTCTACTAGCTACTGAGTAAACAAAACCCTAACAAAATTTAATCAGAAGTTTTTTTTTAAACACCATTCATTTTTACGTTTAACCGGAAGTGTATCCTTTAACCTTTGGTTGACTGTACACTTTACCGTATCATAAGACTTTATTATCCATCCTCGGAAATGAGCGAATAATTTTCTTGTCTGCGCCTACGGATAATCCGTGGATGTTTTCACCTGCGGCTAGAACCACACGTTCCAATTTATCTGAAAAACCCCACTGAAAAGTCACGGGGCCTAAAAGCCTTTTAACGGCGGTAAAGCGGCAACCGGTCGGAATTAGCTGCATACCACCTATTTTAATATTTTCTCGGTGAGCACAATCCATTAAAAATTACTGATGGTTATTTACCCTTGCGTACAATTTTGGTAATGCATTTTATTTGATGGGACTTTGTTAAGTACGGTTTGTGATTAATGATCGAGTAAGTGGTATTGTAGCTAATAGCAAATCTATGGCCACCATGAGCCCAATTGGCATATGCTACCTGCATTTTCGATATTTAAGGCTAAGCAAGTTTGGGCTCGGTTATGTTCTGGATTTTGGACAGTTTTCGAGTGTTGAGCCTGACCATGGTTCGGATTCCACGTAAAACTGTTTGGATAGACATGGATGGATACCACACCCACCGTCATGATATTAGCCTCACGAAGAAATGGGTGCCGTGCCAGGACCTTCCCTTTATGAGCATGGTTACATCGAACTGGATGTAAAATACGCACAAAAAATGGAAGGAAAATACGGGCAACTGTCATTGCCATTTCAACCATATTTTCATTTAATGTGATGGTACTGGACGGCGCCGGCTTAACCTTAAAACTACCTACAGCTTAACATGGATTCTAAACCATGGCACAGCTCGCATTCGTGACGAAGTGCACTTGTCCAACTCAGAAAGATATAGAAAGTGGTGCATGATCGGGGCGGGGATTTGAAGTAAGACATCTGGCATGCAAACCAAGTTCATACGCCACTAAGTTACGACCTGCTCAAATCGTCATCCTTACTTACTAAATATAGTAAGTAGGGTTTATCTCACCCGGGTTCGTTCCATCGCATTGAATAAAATATGGACAAAACGGCAATGACAGTTGCCCGCATTTTCCTTCCATTTTTATTTAGCCACAATATTTAAGGGCCTGGCGCCTATTTGCCAAGTGGTGTGTTACAGTAACATGTCAGTAGGTGTAGTATTTGCTTACAGTGTCCAATTCCATTAAAACAATGGCAGGATAGTGCCTTTGAGGGCTACATGCGCAGGTAAAGATAAAACACCAATATTATAGTTGTCCTTTTATAACAAAGAATCTACACATGTTGGTAAGGTCATTTCGCACCTCAAATGCTGCTGGCCCTAGGGCAGGAGCAGCTTGGGAAACAGATGACCCAGTGAGTGGAGTCCGAACGAATGTAGATAAAGGCGGTTTGTACCTCCGTGAGGTGCGCACCGAGTAAGTAGTTCCTCAGGAGCTGCGGCCATGGGATGAGGGCTAGGTAGGTGAACAGATGACCCACCCAGTGAGTGGAGTGCGAATACATGCAGTTAAGGCCGGTTTGCACCTCTGCAGGCTGTGCACGCCCAGCGAGTAATAACTCACGTGCTGCAGCCCCTAGACCAGGGCCAGGTTGGGGAGCAGTTGACACAGTCAGTGGATTAAAACCACATTTAGATAAGGGTGGTTTTTACCTCCGTGAGATCGCGCAAGCCGTGCACACCGAGCGCGTAGTTCCTCAGGAGCTGCTGACCCCGGATGAGGGCCAAGTTGGGGAACACCTGACTCAGCGAGTAGAGCTTGAAAACTCTGTACAAAGCTATGTAGCCGGTCACCTGAAATGGGCACATTAAAGTTATTTAGTTTTTTGTTACAAGAGTAAGATAAATAAATAAAATAACACAATTTTCTCATGCTCGCATTACAAACATTTGAAAACATTTAATGTTACATTTTAAAAGAAACTCCTATTGCTTCCGCGTGCGCGTGAATTTATTTAGGGACATATTCATATTAAACATAAACCAGCGATTGAAAATTAAAACCAACTTTGGTTACAAATATATGTGTATTTAAAGTTCTTATGGTAACAATAGAATTAAACTTTAAAATGCAACGAAACTATTTTAAATTATTACCTAAATACACATTCATACTGATTGGAAAAATATATTGTTTTTAATAAAGAGGTCAAATTAACTTAATAGTTTCGTTAGTATGCTCATATATTTTTAAACAAAATTGTGTTTAAGCAAATATCAAACACCAATCTGAATTATGTATATTTACTAACATGCGACGGGGTATCCTAGAGGGACCCAGGGCTCACACATTAATTTTCATTAGTCAAAATGTTTCCTTAGTGGCGGCATCCATGTTTTTCCAAATTATTGTTTTCCATGAACAAGTTCAGTTTTCAGGAAAAAGTCTACTCAGAGCGTATTAAGCACTCGTTGGTACAAGATAGAAAATAATGTATCTATGTTGCAAGGATTTTTAAGTTTGCAGCATGTCTGGAAAAGAGCTAAATTTAGAGAATAATAATCCGAGTAAAGTGACTGAAGCACTGAAGCAAATGTCTAAGAAAATATCTAATCTAATATCAGGAATATAACACATAAGCATATTCGTTTGCTAAACTAATCAAATGAACGTATAAACTCAGTTATGAACCGTATTTTCCGATTCGCAAACGTAGCAGGCTCAAGCGAACATTTTCGTTAAGATAACTCTGAAATATTTACATCGGTAAATCAATCTTGCTTCTAAGCAAACATGCGCCGAATAACGTCGGAGTACCGGATATGTATGTACAGGCTTAGAGAGGCTTTTATGAAACCCTTACAGGATCAGCCGCTGTGAATTCATCCATCATCAAAGTAACTCTTTGTACGCCGTCGTGCGGCGATTCTGCGATGCATTTTAATCTCCCGTTTAAAATCACTTTCGAAGAGAGAGTAGGCGGTGATAAAAAGAGTATAATGTACGCACTTCCGAATTTGCATTGATTTTTTTCTGTTTATATTTCCCCTTGAATCGTTATATCGAGAACATTTCCTTCGAGTAGTAGACAATACTTTAAATGCTTTTTTTTCGATTGCGGCAACACTTCTTTGATGAAAAAAGGGTTGTTAATATGAAAATATCCTTACCAAATTCGATTTTTTTAGATTGTGCAACAATAAACTAGTAAAAATATGACACAATATTATGATAAATATATTTTCAATCTATGGAAGTAAATAGCAGTAAAACGACTTTTAACTATAAGATTACAATGGCAGCAAGCATATATATATCCTGTATCAATTCCCTATATAATAATCAAAACTTTGAACCCTCAAATGAGCGTTCGAAATCACCGCCACAAACAGTTCCGTGAGCTTCCAATAAGTTTCACTACACCGTGTGTACATAACTTTCAGCCCAATTGACACCCAATTTCAGACCAGAGCCGGCTTTGGGGAAGTTTAGACAGCGGTAAAGTTGCAGAATCAGCCAGAGACCTCATGCAGAATGGAGCCCTTTGAGGCGTCCACGGCTACTGTACGATTCTGTTTGCCTGGGGAAGTTTTAATCCCTTACTTAGTGGTTATGATCATGGCCGTGGATGCTCTAGCTTCTTATCTTTCAATAATCTTTTGCCGAATCGCACTAAAATCACGAAATAGCATTTAAGTACACGTGTTACGTATCTGTCTTAATTTTAGAAAAAGAGATTTTAGAAATTATTTAGCGTTGTTATTTTTGTATTCGGCCTTAGAATGAGTTCCACGCAAATATAATTAATACATAATTAATATATTAATTAATATAATTAAAATATAATGAATACATAATTAAACTTACAGTAAATTTTCCCGTTAGAATGATATGTTATGTTATGTTATGTCTTAGAAATTATTTCTCCTTCTTAACATTTTTTGCCAATAAAATGCATAAAACATTTGGGTTTTTTCCCGTATAATTTTTGTTTTCGATCTGCTAATCTAGAAAGCAATAAAAACCAACCAAACTGTTTTCGCAATTGAAAAAAGAGCCCATTCAAACAAAACAAAAAATGCTGTAAATTATACCATCTAGAGAAAAAAAAATGATTGTGATATAGTTAAGGTTATGAACGTTTAACTATCAAACTCATAGTTAAATCTGCATATTATGTCAACTTGAATTTTCTAGCAAAATTAGTTTTTTTTTATTTGTCGTTAAAAATATGTCCCTATCAAAAAGTTTGTGGATTCATTGCATTCGACATTAATTATACTCTATTAAAATCCAAAGCGCCTAATGCGTATTCTTTCCCTGTGTATATACTAGTGAAATTTAGATTTAGCTTACATAAATCAAGGGCAATTTGATTTCCACAAGACGCGAGGTGAACGAATCTGTACCTAAAATTTTGATTTGTTGACAGGAATTGTTTGAAATTTATTTTGGAGCGAGCTCTTTTATACGGAAATTCAATAAAAACTCAGATGTTAAAAAAAAACTAACTTAGTATTTTTAAGCAGCAGACACTTGCAAAATATTTTCTAAGGAATGCAAAATGCTGAATTAAATGGGTACTGCTATTTTTCAATATAATCCAATATATAATATTTTTAAGAAACTGGAACTTGGCATATCGTTTGTTTTTAAAAAGATGCAAACAAATTGTTCAGGAAATGTTTTCAAATTGTGATTATTAATATTGATTTGTATCAAATAATTTTGTGTTGTAGTAATAAATATTCCGCTGTGATCTTAAAATGAGATTAGTCAGCACACTTGACTGTCTTCAGAACATAATTGCATATGTTAACAAGAAAACATTTACCAAGCATATACAGATTAATAATTCAAAGTCAGAATACAAATTTGAGAACATTTACGGAATATTGAAGTAAATGATTGAGTTACCTACTCGTAAACTAAGAGCACGGCATACATAACTACGCCTACTATGCGTATCTATCTAAGTTTAAACATAACTAAGTTATTATACTCATAGTGAAAGAGGAATGGTGGTGGAGCGATTGCTTTGAGAAATATCGGCGGAGTTTTGTAGAGATGTTATATAGCTGAAATGTCTGTTCGCACTGCTCCTTCAGTTAGAACATAGGTTCTCAAACTTATTTGGTCTACCGCCCACTTAGAGAATCTATTATTTTCCAGCGCCCCCCAAAAAGGTTTGGCTTTACCATATCTTTAAAATCACAATTGCAATCATTACTTTAAGGTGGGCCTTCCCGTTCAACTCCCCATACAAACGTGGAAAGAAGATCCTGGGCATATTTCTTGTCAGAGATCCAAAATTATACTCAAAACAGCTTTATTTCATCAAACTATCTGATGACCATTGGCATTTTAAAATAGTGTTTAGTTTCTACGTCCGAAAGTTCGAATTTTTCGCGCGTTTCATACAAAAACTTTGTAGGTGGATTACTCAACGATAAATTAAAAATATCTTAAAAAGATTAGTCATCAAACCTAACTTGTTTCATGACGATTTATAATCAATTTGGATTTTGTTTTATTTTTGGCTTGTTAAAATTCCTCATACCTTTCCTCATAAAGGTATGAGGAAAGGCACCCGCCGGCAGACAGTTCCATATCCTGGGGGTGCGGTAGAGAAATGAGTTTAAGAAACGGTTCGTTCTTAAAAGCCTAATGTCAACCACAACGGGTGCTCTGATTCTCTGCGGCGGATTTTCCGGATATAGGTAGGATGGGAAGGAATAAGGGATACAAGTTCCACAGAACAGCGTCTATGGTAGTACCTGTAGAACAGACTAAGCGCCTCCACAAACAGTCTGTGGCTCAGGGACCCCAAGTTAGCGGTAAGTTATGGGATCCCAACAAGACGGACCGCTCGGCCCTGAATTGAGTCCAAGGACGCCATTACGACGGTATTCTATCACCGGCCTAATCTGTGATGCATACAGAAGTAGCAGTTGTACCGGTGAAAAGAACCTTCTGCAACTCTATAGGATCCCCAGTTTCTGCGATGAAACTTTGGCCTTGGATTCAATAAAATGATCTTGGAGATGTTGCAGCCCAGTAGGTCCAGGTGCTCCGAGACAGGTACGGAGTTGCCTTGAAAAATACTAGGAGCGGAAAGGGTTCTACCTTGTAATTTACCAATTTTTAAGGGTAATGTCACGGAAAAATTTCCGTACGAAAGTTGTACATTGCGGAGATTATAAAACAACGAAAATCGAAAGAACTACTTAATAGGCCTTCACACTATCACAAAACTAGATCCTCAAAAATCTAACAGTCTCGGCTACAAGAACTAGATTTGCACAGCGCTTTACATGGTATTTGGGACCGCACATGTATGACAAACATGTAACAACAACGTTGACTTTTTGCAACATTTGTTAAGCAGATTTTACTCACAACCATTGGTAAAAGTCTATTATTTAAATATGCAGTATGTTAACGGATATAGTATCCAAACGTACCCCAGATGCTCCTTGGAAAATTTAAACAAAAACAGTTTAAAAACTGTTACCCGACTACTAAAAGGTAAGACACGAGGTAGGTGCTATTTGATATCATCATTGTATTGGTTTTCTGCATTGAAGAGTAAGGAAGGATAAGTTGCATGCGCTCAATATGGCGTCTCCACCGTATAATCAAAATGATCATATAACTGTATGGGAATATGGTGACACATCGAATGCCATACAGTTGAAACATCTTCACCACGCGCGAATGTGTTCTAAAAATGCGTAGGTCAAGTCAGTTCCTACCCACAAAATGTTAGTGTCCTTAGACGGTTCTATCAAAAATGTGTTTGATTCATTGAGGTTTACGCCACTAGCATTTGGAAAAAAATCCATTAGACTATTTGAAATAGTTCTGTTTTTGAATGATGCGACGTGCCAAAAAACTGTAGCCCATATTGTATTATTTTTGGATGTACAAGTATATGAGAGCAGTTTATTTTCGAGAGAACTCTTAAAGCCTGCGTTTAGTAAATACGTGTTTCCTCCATTTGATGCGTCTTATTGGGCGCTTGGGCTTAGGGTGGCGAAATTTAACAACAGTGCAACACTTTTCTCTATCTTTTTTTTCTATGCGACCTGACATGGATGGATTCCAAACAACTGCCGTTATGATATTAGCCCAATACACCACATTCCCGAAGGAATTAGGTCCCATGCCGGGACCTTCCCTTTATGAGCACGGCTACATTGAACTGGATGGAAAACACGGACAATTTTGCATTGCCGCTTCGACCATCTTTTCATCCAATGCGATGGTACCAACCCGGGCGGGCTTAAACCCTACCACCTAGTAGGGGAAGGGGACCTACAGTTTTACATGGGTTCCGAACCATGGAGCAGCTCAGATTCGTGACGAAATGCACGTATCGAACTCGAAAAGAGAAAGACAGTGGTGCAAGTCGGAATTGAACCCAGGCCTCTGGTACGCTAGTCCAGTCCCCGCGCCACTAGGCTACGAGCCGCTGTCATGGCGCTACAAATCTTGAACAATATTTGCGTAAAAACTTCCTGATGATATTCAAGTGTGCATGTATATCTTCCCACGATAGTGCTTCGGCGTAGCCGGAATTAATTAACGTTTCCCCAATCGGAGAGAGAACATGAATATGCATGGGATATAAAGGGAAATAAAGAATTGTACCATTTTCGGCTGTCTTGAATAATTTAGGATAACTTGGGCTCTTCGAAAGCAACCGTTTTGCAGTGGAAAAATCTTACTATGCTGAATTAAATTTAAGTGTTCATGTAAATTTACTTTTTACGTAAATACGTCATCTAACTGACGAAAGTAACTTCCGTAAATATTCGCGTCCGGTTGAAGGTAAATACCAGTCAAAATGTAACAACAACGTTGACTTTTTGCAACATTTGTTAAGCAGATTTTACTCACAACCATTGGTAAAAGTCTATCATTTAAATATGCAGTATGTTAACGGATATACTATCCAAACGTACCCCAGATGCTCCTTGGAAAATTTAAACAAAAACAGTTTAAAAACTGTTACCCGACTACTAAAAGGTAAGACACGAGGTAGGTGCTATTTGATATCATCATTGTATTGGTTTTCTGCATTGAAGAGTAAGGAAGGATAAGTTGCATGCGCTCAATATGGCGTCTCCACCGTATAATCAAAATGACCATATAATTGTATGGGAATATGGTGACACATCGAATGTCATACAGTTGAAACACCGTCACCACGCGCGAATGTGTTCTAAAAATGCGTAGGTCAAGTCAGTTCCTACCCACACAAACCCTACAATATGTCTGCGTCTATGTTTGCATGTGGCATGTACAGTCGTTACTTATCAAATGTATACACTGGAAAGAGAAGGAATTCCTAAGTCCCTTTTACTCTATGGTTAACGTCAGCATGTCAGAAAGAGATCTCAAATTTGTCTCTATTTCCGGTGTATAGATTTCAGACGAAACGACTGTACGTTTAAGTTGGGTTGGTAGTTTTTTGAAAATTGGAGACAGCGGGTACCATAGTAAACGCACTAGATGGCATATCTCCTTTCTTTTTATCTATGGTTTTATCAAACAACACTACCTTGTTTCTTACTTTTTAGTAGGCAGCTTACAGATGGTTTTACATTTTCCGTGCATATCCGGTCGATAATAACGAATCGATCGACACCTTATTCATCAAAATCGGATGAATCGTTTAAGCGCTACGGCGGAACATACGTAACTGCAAATATACATACATAAACTGCTAAAATCGTCACTCTTCTTTTTGGCTTTGCCGTAGTCGGGTAAAAAGTAGGAAGTTTTTTATTGTACGCCTCATATTTTTTTCCATAAAATAAAATAAACACAGTTCCTTAAAAAAAATCCCCGGCGCAAAACACTGGTTTAGATGTTCGATAGGGCAACGTCTCGCCTCAGATTCTTTGTGAACACGCGGACGCTGCGATATTCCCGGCTCGTTGCATTTCAGGAGTTTATCGCCATCTAGCACGTTCATATGCGAGAAGGAAGGAAAATCGTTCATTCACTAGGTGGTATGGTTAATCTCGCCCGGGTTGGTACCATCGCATTGAATGAACGACGGTCAAAGCGGCAATGAACATTGCCCGTGTTTTCCATCCAATGCAGCCGAGCAATATAAGGAAGGGCCTGGCATGTCACCTTAGTTATAAATTAGTCATCTAAATTAGAAAATTAAATTTATTATTGACTCCATTTATATTCTATATTGTACATATGAATCTTTTTAGCTTTAAATGGACCAAAGTATCAATGGTGAGCACTTTGACCGTAACTCCATTAACACCCTGCATAAATTAACCCCACTCGAACCCTAATTGTATGTATTGGTCTCAGTAAATATCTAATGCTCATATTCAATGTTAAAACTTGTTTTATGAACTAATTGAACGTCTAATTTGAGAAGACAAAGCACACATTTATATGAACATCAATCTACATATAACAATTTTTGATTATTGAAATTCTATGTGGTTATTTTTTTAAATCAAATTCAATGTGGTCGCAATTACACCCTCATTAAACTGAATGCAATCGGCTCGTATCAGTCCTTCTACTAGATCACCTCTACCAACTGGGCCAACCACGCCATTTTTGGGTATATTAGCTATCTAAATACCTGTCATTTTTATGTTGTCTAATGACCTGTCTTTTATTCTAGAATTTTAGTCATGAGTAGATTATAATACCGAACGAATGTATCGTTTGCCCGACCGCGTTTAGAGGGTATATTTATTTTAGGCGACTATTAAACGATAGAATTTTAAACCAAATGTTATCTAGATTTTTTGCTTCAAATAACCCAAGACTTACCTGGTTAACATTTGGACCATGCCTCCGTTAACACGCGGTATATTTAATTGTCTATACTATTGTAACCCAGTCAGTACCTAACATTGAGTTTTGGGCAGAGATCTAACTCTTTTTCATCACTACCTCCGATAGTGAGTTCTCCCAAGACTTTACCAGGGTATCAATAACTGGAGGTTTAACAAAGTAATTCAATCTGTGACTTAGATACAGATGGTAATAAACTGTCATTATGATGTGAGCAACTTACTTTTTAATTTGTTATTGTTTTCGTATTAAAATTAACTAATCCCTCCGACATCCCAAAAAGAACTATACATACAATAAATATCAACTCAGCATGAAGCATCAAGCACCAGTCTCGTCTTCTGAGGCCAGTCAATGCGCCGTTAATTAACGTCAACACGAACTCACCTCTCTCAAATTGGGGAAGGTCAAGTTGTTATAGTCCCTGGTTGGTCGATGCTCCGTGCTGATAACAAGGTTGCCCACGAACACGACGCATTTCGCTAGTTCCTTCACATTCTGCGAATCGTACGAGGTGCATATGCCGTTTCGTTCGAATTGCGGTCCATCCAACTCTTGGCCGAGAGTAGGGCTCAGGTTTAGGATTACAAGCGCTGTTGTTATGACGACGCCGCTTGCCGAGATTGGAATCATACTGAATTGGTTACGGTTTTTATTCAGATAACTTGATACTTTAACACTTAACATGTACATATATCAAGCTGGTTATTAATTATTATTACCCGGTTCAGGGTATATGTTTTTAAAATTAATTAAATATTTGTTAGATTCACTCAACAATTCAGGACTAAATTATTAAAATAATTTATTCTGATTCTTAAACACGTTTATTTGCGTCTGCAGGATCGTTTTACACTACCGCATTCGTGTTATCTCTTAGATTCACGTCGACACGGTCCACTAGACAACTCGGCACTGTGCATCAGGTCACGGTGCTCCGAACGATTCGACTTCTAATCTGATGACACACAAGTAGGAACGAGATCCAGAGACAATTGAATTGATTCCAATTAGACAGCTCCGTGTGAACCGACCTGTCTCCAGATACAGAATTGACGACTGTGTTAAGAATACAGTGTATTCTTATGATGACTGTGTCCCCTTTAGCGTCGTCATATTTGTCGGGGTGTTTGTCATGTGAGGTAAGCGCTCAGACAACTTGTTCATGTAACTAGGAATTGGCTCATGTCCCGTGCCGTAATTATCGAGTATTCTAGTAATTTATTAAATAGATTTCAACAGAAAAATAACCCAATATTCAATAATTTCAAGTAATAAAAAATATATTTTATTTACATAAGCACAAGTATGAAATAAAAGACATAAAATGTTGTTTTAAGAATTGTTATTTCATACTAAGAAAGGAGTAGCTTGTCATTTTTTTGTGGTGGCCACATCAAGGTGCAGTCAGCGGGAAATGTTTTGGCGCATACGAGTGGCTAATAGTACATGGCTGTAACGTCGGATTGTGATTTGATATGTTCGACGTTTAATCTGGTGTCTTATTAAGATTAACAATAACAACTGAGTAATTATATTGGTCTATAAGAAGATTTTTTTTTGTCTTACCAGTAGATTTAAGGCTCTTTTCAATTACAGATAAAACCGATATTGGCTATCGATACTGGCGAATGAAACGTAACCCTACATGTAATGTAATTTACAAAATCAATCTTTCGATTTAGTTCTTTCATAGTTATTTTTAGAAAAAAGCTCGAAATAACACATACGCTCAAACGTGCACGATCTGTGTTAATTCGTGTAGGTGACCACAGAAGGTACATACTGTTCGTAACAAACGATTATCCAAACGTCCTCATCCGAGTGTTGATCTGGTCTTGAATTCAGAATAGAAAATAACCTAGAATTATATTGATGACATATAATATTTTTATATTTATTTTGGTGTACTTGTTTATGTGAGTTGTGTAAGTTTTATACTCTGTATATATACGCGGTATAGTATAGTGATTTACTTGTTTATTATTATTATTTTTATTATGGTATTGTTACCTTGTGTTGTATATTAAACAATAAATTAAACATTCCAGTTCAATGAACGGCTAGGCTTAAATTCAGCGCCACTGCATTATGAATTCTATAAAACGGTGACACATGCTGCACCAAAACCGATTTACCTGTTATTCTATTATGTATATGTACTGACTTTTACTTCTAAGCATTTTAAAATATTAAGTTGCTCTATTAATGTTAAATTAAGTTATTTCCATACATTTAGCCAAATACCTTGGTGAGTTCATTATAATTTTTTCAACACAATCAAATTAAATACTTCTTTCTTTCTTTCTTTCTTGAAGTGCGATGCATCGTCCACGCTTGAATTTGACACATCGGTTGCGGATTAAACGACGGAGGATGCATTTTTAGCTTGTTTTCTGTTCTGAGGGTCTTAACACACTTTTGACCTCTGCCTACCCGTATAATGTTATTGAACCGTCGACATTCGTCGTCAAGTTGGAGATACATTTACTTTTTATTATCTTATCTATAGTGTATGTTACTTTGTTTTTAATTACATATATTTCGGATCAATATCCACATTAACGTTTTCTTGAAGTAGGTATTATTGTTTTGTTTGTTTTTAGTGATGTTATCCTTCGGTTGGTGGCCTTGCACCGGATCACCCTCTGTGCCGCCGTAGCATCGAAGATAGCACCACGAGATCTCAAGTTCGAGGTCAATTGGGATCAAACGGCGGCGCGGCGACCCAAGCGACGTGTGCCCAGGGAGTCTATTCTTGGAACTCAGTGTATTCTTTCATAGCGTATACTCAGGAGTATTTCCTTTGAAAAAACCGCTTTGCCAGTGGCTGGTAAAGCGGTTTTCTCGCCGGAAAGATCTCTGATTACTGAGCACGGATTGCAAGAATAGACCCCCAGCACGCGTTCCTTCTTGCTTGAAACGTCGTTGCTGTGTCGACGTTTTACAATGATCGAATGTCAATAGTAGTAGACCTAATTCCTGTTAATCGAAGTAAATAATGTATATATCTGAGGTTCCCGGCTCGCTCTACTCAATTTCGTTTTAGACATTCACTCCTAATTTGTTTTTTGGATCTCGACTATTAGCACCACATACCGGGTCCAACTACACCTACACCCATAAATGTACAAAGAAAATCATCAAATTCTGTCAAGCCGTATAGGAGGAGTAGACACACGCACACCGCAATATTAAATATAGAGATAATAAAATATAATCAGCTTCGATGATTAGGATTCTGTAATAACTATTGGCTGAGCTGTAGACCTCGCGAGTCTGTCTTTGCAATCCAATTATTTTTCTCACTTGTTACTCACCTAATGCTTTAGGTATTGTCACAAAACGAAATGTTTTGACATTTCTGAATTTCCAAACACTGAATGGACAAAAACCTATACGGGGTGTTATGTTATGGAGGCATGGTCCAAACGTTAATCACGTACCTATTCCTTGGCATATTTGGAGCAAAAAACCGGCCAAGTGCGAGTCGGACTCGCACACGAAGGGTTTCGTACCATCGCACAAGATTTAAATAAAAACACGTTCTTTGTATGGGGCCCCCCTTTAATTATTATTATTTTATAATGTTACCTATTTGTTGTTATAGCGGCAAAATACATAATCTGTGAAAATTTCAGCTTCCTACCTGTTACGGTTCATGAGATACAGCCCTGTGACAGACGGACGGACGGACGGACGGACGGACAGCGGTGGCTTAGTAATAGGGTTCCGTTTTCACCCTTTGGGTACGGAACCCTAAAAAGGTAGAAATAATTTTGTTGTAGGTACGTCTAAAAAAAAATTATATCCCGTCTGGGAAATATATTATTATTTAAATAACGGAACCGTTAATTGCACTTCCAACGTGTTTACGGGACAGACCAGATTTTTACCTAACTGTAATGATGTTCAAGAAGTGTGGGAACACTGATTATTTAAAAAAGTGAGTTGATATTTAGTGACGAATTCGAACTCACTCTTGGCCTGAATTGACCCCCAGTTCACAAAATTTCACGGAAATCGGTGAACAATGCGATCTGTAGAAAAGAACAGTCAGACAGCCGGACGCCGGACACACGAAAGAATTTGTGCCCAAACTGAAACGGGGTCGATTCGCGCATCGTTCGGTAAATTACGGTTGAAATATGTATTTTTTCATGATTTTTCTTATGTTTCAAACTACTCTCTGCATTTTTAAAGCGACAACCTTTAGCTTTTTATTTAACTAACAAAGGTCTTGTCGAATCTCTTGTAATTAGTGGTCATGTCAAAGCAGTCTCTTGCTGTACTATTGTACGGGAACAACGATCCATCGATAACCTGGGCAATTGTGCAATCGTACGAGCAATTTCACGGCATAGTAAAACCGGAATAGTACGATGCATCTTCTTCTTCATAGCACAAAAACAGCTTGCATGTCCACATGCGCTTTGCACATAAACACATCCCTGTTACAAGTTGAGTTCGCGACGATACTGCCAGTTAAATGAATTTTAATATTCTGGTTAGCGTAAATTACAATATACTTATTTAAAATTTGTTACCAAGAAACTAAGCCTTATTTTTACAGAACGCTTTATTTTTACAGAACAACCTATTCGTTTTCAATTTATAAAATCTGTAAAACTTTCTTGGCTATGTTCAAAGTTCCTCTTCATTCAAGGCTCACTTCTGATGCTGCGAAATGATGCTTTGACTAATTCGGGTACAACATGCACAAATAAGCTACTATTTACAGACCCTGTAGATATATGATCAAGAGGATCGGTTAGTTCGTATTTTGGAGCTTTTAACAGTGATTCCTGATATTCCTTGCCCGATTTGTTGTGTGATACTAGAAATGGTACCGAGGTATAGTGTATGAAGCTGCGAAGAGAATTATCCGCATGGTAGAGATGATAAAACACAGAGAGAAACCCGACATCCCATCGGAGTTGCACTTATTTACTTTTTGTACACCACTGATATGAATACCTTTTTAGTATGTGTTAAATTAATAATTGATCACTGAAAACCAAACGTGTGAATCTTTCTGTAAATATGACATTAACAACCGTATTGCAACGTTAAAATAGAGCAAAAGTGAACTGGTTACTCCAACTGAGTGATACTGCAACGGTCGCGAGCAAGAAAGCGAGCTGTGCTGGGAATATCGCTACGGGGTATTCCGCCAACGTCCCAAAGTAGTCGATATTGGACACCGGGTGGCTAAGCTCAAATGGCAGTGGGCTGGTCACGAAAGCCGAAGAGACGACGACCGTTGGAGTAACCGTGTTCTACACTGGCGGCTGTGGACAGGAAAACGGAGTGTGGGAAGACCACCCGCCAGGTGGGACGACGACATCAAGTGCGTCGGCGGAAAGCAGTGGTAGTTAATTACTGAATTTGAACCGTGCTAAAACAGAAGAAAGTTGCTCATAATTTTTTTCAGTGATAAGAATTTTATATTGACGACGTGGATCATGTCTGGAGGGCGCGCACACACACAAGCCGCCTTCGACACAGTTCTCCTAACGTAACATACTATTCCCATCCTACAATGTCCACGTCCACATACCGACGAGACCTCTGCCGGCGGAAATGAGAAATGGTAAAAAGGGAACGCCGCCGCCAGCCTCAGCTAGCCTCGGGCAATAAGTTATATT